>CM073580.1:15977165-17441269 GCA_037074715.1 Magnolia kwangsiensis | reverse complement strand
TGCTCTGCAAAAGAAAATATATAAACCAACACTATAATATAAAAGAACGCTTGGGAAGGAAGTGTCCTAATATAAATATTGCACTTGTATTTCTAGATCCAAACCTATTATATCATAGGGGGGTTCAAAGAAGCAGGCCCTACTGACTACCACAAGATACACACTTTCATAATGTGTTGCTTGTTAGGAATCATTCCATAAAGCACCAAGCATGACTGGGTTAGATGAGAACACAATAATCATGTGGATTGATAGTTCTAATGGGCCTGATTGACCATAAATATGGTGTGATAGATCTAATCAAGCGCACATACGCTTTTAAGGGTTGTCTTAGACGTTAAGTCCAATGCACCAGAAAATAACCTTGAATCCATGTCATGATACCAAATAACAATACATCAAGTTACATCCTATGATCTAGATGCATGAACAGTTGGGTCGCCCCATATGTACAGGCCCACTATCAGGCCCATAAGGTATGATATTAATAAAAAAAGCAATCATGGCTGCTATGGATAGGCAACATTTGAAACAGAAGTAGTGATATGAATTGGCACAACGGAAGTAAACACCTGTTGTCGTATTTCATGACAAAACTGCCAGCGTATATAAAGAAAATGAGTTTTAGACGCATAAGCAGAGCAATCTCGCTTTAATACCACATGTTATAAACATTGTTGTGTGTTAAGGAAAATGGATTTTGAACCTTACCTCGTTCACTTCGGGTTGACGGCCATTAACACCGACGAGAATGCTCGCCGAAGAAGATAGCAACCGTCGATCTTCTTCCTCACACTTTGGTATTGCAATGGGAAGAAATAACCTCACTATCAAGAGGCGACTGGTAGTCTTAACCAGTTAGAGGCTAAGCATGAACTTTTCTGAAAACAGAAGTCTAGGATAAGCTAGCTTGAAGAGGGCAACAAAAACACAGAATTTTTCCTTGCGGTAGCTATGGAGAGATAGAGAAGAGCGTTGATAAACAAGATAGAGCTCGAATTACGAGAGATAGTCATCGATCTAGAGGGCATCAAGCAGGATGCGGTGCAGCACTTCCGGACATTATTTTTAGGAAGCACGGGAGAGATAGGGACAACATTGTTGGACTCGGTTCCCCCTTCAGTGACGCAGGAAATGAATGATATGCTATTAGCCCCTCCATCCATTCTTGAAGTTCATCAGCCAGTGCAGTCCATCCCGGCTGATAGTGCACCTGGCCCTGATGGTTTTTCAGAGATTTTTTTCTCATCCTTCTGGCACATTATTGGACATGATATGCACAAGGCGGTCTCTTATTTCTTTAAGGGAGGGAAAATCCCTTGTGCCATCTCTTCCTGTTTGATTTGTCTGATCCCCAAAGGGGCTGCTCCTAAGAAATGGTCAGATTATCGCCCCATTATTCTCTGCAATTGTATATACAAAATTTTCTCAAAGATCATCGCAGTCAGGCTCAGTCAGGTTCTTCCTCATTTGATTTCCCCAGAGCAGGGAGCATTTATAAAGGGCAGGTCGATATCAGAAAACATAGCACTCTCATAGGAATTGTTCAGGGATATTAATAAGAAGAATAGAGGAGGGAATGTGGCCCTGAAGCTAGACATGGAGAAAGCATATGATAAGGTGGACTGGGCTTTTCTCAAGCAAGTTCTAATTCGTTTTGGATTCTCCTCCAAGTGGAGTGGGATATTTAAGAACTGCTGGGACAGTAGTTGGATGTCCATGCTGGTTAACGGTGAAGTTAAAGGTTTTTTCAAGCCCTCGAGAGGACTGAGGCAAGGGGACCCACTCTCTCCAAGCCTTTTTATTGTTTGTGCGGATGTCCTAAGTAGAGGTCTAAATCGGTTAGTATCACAAGGAATTTGTTTACCTTACAACGTCAAGAGAGGCTGCCCTACTGTTTCCCACCTCCTCTATGCTGACGACACATTGCTTTTTCTTAATGGAGGAATTGCTTCACTGAGCAAAATTATGGCGTTAATGGAAGATTACCAGAGAGCATCCAGTCAAAGCATAAACTGTACAAAAAGCTCCTTCTACTGCTCAGACAAGATATCGGCTTCCAGAATCAAGTCCATCTTAAACCTGCTAGGCATTAACAGGGCTGGTAGCACTTTCTGTTATCTTGGGGTCCCACTGACAGTAGGTAGGATGAAAGTAAGAACTTTTCAACCTCTGATAGAAAAAGTTGAAGGCCGCACCAGGGGTTGGAAAAACAGGTTCTTGTCTCAAGCTGGGAGAGCGATTCTCATCAAGCACGTGTTGGGGAGCATCCCCATACATTCCATGGCTACTACCTCTATTCCAAAGAGGGTAATCACAGAGCTAGAAAGCTGGTTCTCTTCCTTTTTCTGGGGTTGGTGTGATGGTAAAAGAAAGCTACATTGGAGGAGTTGGAAATTCATAGCCAGGCTGAAGGAGGAACGGGGGGGGGGGGGGGGGGGGGGGGGGTCGGAATTTGAAAATTATTGGAAGTTATGTACATGTTTCAGATCAAAATGGCCTGGATCTTGAAATTTAAGAGGGAAACTAGCTTATGGGCCTCGTTCATGGCGGTAAAGTATGGTTTGAGGCAGGAATTTTTGACTTTAGGAATCAACGATCAATATGGCTCCCCAACCTGGAAGAGGATGAGAAATCTCCTGCCATTTTTAAATGAAAAGGTATAATGGAGCATAGGTGAGGGAGAATGCAGGTGTTGACAAGAAAATTGGACCGGTCTTGGGCCCCTTCAAAACTACGTAACAGGAGATATTCCAGCTGAGATAAGGACGTTGAAGGTGAATCAGATTTTAAGCCCGGGTGGCCCTCTCCCTCCATCAGTGGTCTTTTTAATGCTTCCTCAACAGATTGTAGAAAATATTTTTCAAGGGGGTTACTGCTTATCAGAGGGCCCGGACTCTCCTGTGTGGCCGTTTACTACATCAGGAAACTTTACAGTCAAATCAGCGTGGGAAGTAACCAGACCGCAGTCACCCAGGAAAGATTGGACGAGGTGGGTTTGGCATGGCAGTTGCCACCAAAAATTTCTCTTTTTGTGTGGAAAATCCTTAACAATTTGGTTCTAGTGGAAATGGTTATTCAATCTAGGGGCATTCAGTTAATGTCGAAATGCGTCTGTTGTAGACTCGGATCAGATCAGGGCCCTGCCAGTGAGTCTCTGTCTCACCTTTTTCTGGATGGAGAGTTAGCTGCTTCAGTTTGGAACCATTTTAGGAGGTCTTTCGGTGTCAATATTCTGTAGGACTCCACAGTAGAAGCTAGGCTTACGTTATGGAGGAGGGCTTATTCGATCAGAAATGCGCGCCACACCAACATGCAATTAGTTCCAGCATTCATTTGGTGGGAATTGTGGAAAGCAAGAAACATGTCAGTTTTTGAGAGCAAACTCCCTGCAGCGAGTCCAGTGATAGCTCGCGTCTCTTGGTGGTTATCTAAAATGGAAAACAAAGAAGTAGGAAATCAGATAGGTTCCATCTCTATCAGTCCTCCTCAAAGTGCAATTGGCCCAGGCGGGGCCAGGAAGGGTTTTCACTCTATAGTTACCCCGGCATAGACCACCTATGGGATGGGTCAAAGTGAATGTGGATGGCTCTTTTAGAGGTAACCGGGGCCTGACAGGGGGCGGCGGTGTCTATAGAAATGACAAAGGTCAATTCATTTTCACTTTCTCTCTTAGTTATGGGGTACTATCTAACATTAGGGCTGAGGTGCCCGCGGCTCACGACGGCCTAGCAATGTGTATAGAGAAAGGAGTTTCTAAGGTGGTAGTAGAATCAGATTCAGATTTGGTGATCAAGGTGTTTAAAGAAAATTTCAGCCTTGGGTGGACATGGAAAGGCTGGACGGTAAGGATAGAGAAGCTTCGCCTCCTTGGACAAATTGAGTTTCAACACATCTTTAGAGAAGGCAATGCCCCGGCCGATGCGCTAGCCCGCGACGGGAGCATGTCCCAAGCTCAATTTTCTAGCACTTCATGGACCGAACTTCCCGAGCAGGTGCATGGTCTTATTTTCTTAGAGAGGGTGGGTCTAGGAAACATTAGGGAGAGGTAGTGTTATTCAAGTTTTTTTTGGAGTTTTTCGATTTTTATTTGGTTTTTTAGATCCGTATGGATAGGAAGGTGTTACGATAGGTCTTCTTCAGGTCTTTTTTTCTTGAGAAGACCCGAAATTGTAAGTTTGTGTTCAGAATGAAATATACGCTGACCGGTTTTTTTTAAAAAAACTCACTAGTGTGTGGAGTCAGGGACTAAGGATTGATTTTCTAACCTTCTAAGGTTGATGGATCACGGAAGAGACCTACCCATCAATGAAGCTCACCATTTGTCTTTGTATCCTCCATAGCTCTCTCTCTCTCTCTCTCTCTCTCTCTCGAGAGAGAGAGAGAGAGAGAGAGAGAGGAATCCTTCTTTTCTTAATCCTCTTTCATGAATGGAAATATATGGGGTAGACATGAACCGTACATGCCACATGGTTGTGGGCCCCATCCAGGATTCTTTTCGATCATCCAATTTGTCCAATCTGTTGCTCCGGCAACCAATGCCATAAGTGGGCCGTAAATTCCAACAATAAATTTTGGTAGTAACTTTTGTTCGAAGAAAATGACAGACAAACTCGATGTGTTTTGTTCGTTCATGAAAAAATATGATTAGATGTAATGTGAATATCAACGTAATAATCACAATGAAGATTTATAGAACAAGTTGTGAGTCCCATATCTTAAATAATTGATGTTATGCAAATTAGCTCACATGCAGCATGGGCCATGTCACAATATCTAGCTTCAACGGAAAAGTGAGCCACTATAGACTGTTTCTTGCTTTTCCATGTGATAAGATTACAACTAAAAAATGTTCTATAGCCTATAGTGGACCAATGATAAGAAGGAGATCCTACCCAATCTGTGTCATAGAAGCCACTGATCGTTAAATGACCATGATTAGAATAGAAAAGACCACGACGAGGAGCAATCTTGAGATGGTGTAGAATGCAGTACAACCTCAAGGAGATGACAACATGAAGATTGATGGGGAAGGCCCAATACGTAATAAGATGAGGGAAAGTAGACTTAGATGGTCATGTGCAACAAACACCAAGAACTACGGCAGGAGCGAGTAAGTACAAGTTGAAGGCTCTAAAAGGGTATGGGGAAAGGTCCAAAAGGATGTGGATGGAAGTAGCAAGAAAAGATTTGATGACCTACGGTGTAGTTGAAGGTTTGGCCCTTAATAGAGTGGAATGGTTGAAAATGATTCATTTAGCTGACCCCAATTAACCGGGATAAGGCTTAGATGATGATGAAAACTATACATACGTGTCATTGAGTTAGGTTTTGTGTGATCCCTATGCCTAACACCAACACATTTCTCTAATTACCATGTTTGGAAGGCATTCTTATAACTTTCTTTTTATATTTGGCCAGTCTCATGTACAGCTTCAATGATGACGCACATGGTATTTCGAAAGTTAGTTTATAAAACGGAAGTGGTAGTCAGGCAGATTTTCACAACTGATAGAATTTGGCTGATTGCTTGGAGGAATGCAAATTGCCTGATTCTGCCACTCATTTTTTATTGTTTGGTATCAGTCATTACATTCAGTTTATTAGATGTGTGATAGATTTTTTTCCCCCTTACACATGAGTTTGTTCATTTGTTCATTTGTTTCAGGGGAAAAGTGCTGAATGGGTGAACTTGCAGTTTAGTTGCCCTAACCCTTCAAATGATGACTGGATTGGGGTTTTCTCTCCCTCAAATTTCAGGTAATGACTGCATTTATTTTTCAGAAATGATGTATTACATCATCTCTGAGTTGAGGATGCATAGTATTCTCGGTTCCTTAAGCTGTGTTTGTTGGTTATGGGATCCTGGGCATTGATCTGATGGGATCTGCTGTGTATAGAGCATTTCCCTAAAAATTTCTTCAATCAAATGATTCTAATCCTTCGATTGGTGGCCAGCAAGTGGAAGGTTCAGAAGAGATACATCAACTGGCTGCATTAAACTGAAAAAATGACTGAAGATTGGATGGATAAGATCTTCTGATCTCGGATATTTTTCGATCATGTTCCACCCATGGTGGGGCCCGTCAGATTCATTGGCCTGTAGCAATAGACAGTGGGCCCCACTGTTATGTGCTCATTGAACTTTCTTGTCTCCTGAAAAAGGTGAGGACTATCTTTGATCAAATCTCACCTTAGATCTGAAGTTGCAAAGAGTAATGGATGGGTTCTATAATTGGAACGATTCTTGTTTTTTGAATGCTCTTAATATAAATAATCGAAGCTATCATTCTAAAAATTTCAGTGCTTCCATCTGCGTACCTGAAAATCCAAAAGTCAAACCTCCGCTATTATGTACTGCACCTATTAAGGTTTGTGCTATCAAGAACTAACCGGCTGCTTTTCTTTGAAGAGAGAAGTAGTTTATGAATATGAATATTGAAGTATTTTATTTATTTTGCAGTACCAATTTGCAAATTACTCCAGTCCAAACTACATTTCGACAGGGACGGGATCGTTAAAGCTTCGATTGATTAACCAAAGAGCAGACTTCTCTTTTGCATTATTTTCTGGTGGACTCTCAAATGTATGTCCATAGAAGTAATACACTTCGATCTTATCCTCTTAAGAGCCATGATAGGCTTCTTAAGATGGGCCCCACCATGGGATGTCGGTGCAACATCTGGGTTGTTCTTCATATGGGCCCCACTGTTTATATGCTGCGGCCAGAAAATCAGGTGATGCATGCAGCGACTGTGGACCATTGTTTAACTTTTTGGCCATGCATTGACTAACCTAATTTTCAGTCCATGACTGTATATGGTGGGGCCTACTGTACCTTTGTATTTCTCTTCCTTTGATCATTCCCAAATCTAAGGAAAATTTGAACTATCTTCATGCGTAAGTACAACTGCCTTTTTCTGGTGAGGAAATGTGGGTCCTTGGTATTTAAAATATATTAGGGGTACAACTTGAGCAAGTTGGGTTGGGTTATGGGTCAACTTGAGCTCAACCTGACCTAAATTCCAACCTGAGATGCCTAACCTGAACCCGATCCAAGTTCCTCTATGCCAAATCTGGTTGGCATTTTCCAACCTGAATCTGACCTGAGGACCTTGAGAACCTGACCTGGACCTGGGTTGGTTCAAAGGGGCTGAGTTTAATCTGAACTTAAGTTGCAGCCCTAAGATGTATGGTTTATGTCTTGTCTATTTGTTCCTACTTTTGACTCGACAATCATTCTCAATTTCACTTAACTGTCATGAATGTGAATCATTATGTTTTGCTCTTGTGAGTCATGGATGAAGATGTTCTTTCCAATTGAGTTAGCACTAACTTTAAATTGAATGTGTTTGAAATAATAGCCGAAGCTGATAGCTGTCTCGAATGCAGTAGCTTTCACTAATCCAAAGGCACCTCTTTACCCACGTTTAGCTCAAGGAAAGCCGTGGCATGAAGTAAGTATGTTTCTCTTTGATTTTATTTTTTTTTATTTTTTTTTGTAGTATTATAATGCAGGGACACTTTCACACCGGGCTCGAGTGAGGTCGCTTGTAGGATGCAGGGGCACACTCGGGGTGGGCGGGGCCCACGGGAGAGGTCTCATGTTTGAAACTCCTCACCGGGGGTGATTAATGCACATTTCACATCAGGCTCAAGTGGGGTAGCCTGTGGGATGTGGGGACACACTCGGGGTGGGTGGCCCGTGTGAGGCGGTACCTATGTGATTTGGGGCCCACGAGGGGGGATTCGGTCGAGGTCCTAATCTATGAGATGTGAGGCCTGGGCTATGAGATAAATAAATTAATTTCCTATGCTCTAATAATTCAAGCTTTTAGAGCAAGTGGTTAAGTGTCCTGCATCAAATTAGTATCTGAGCGGGAGGTTTCGTGTTCGAGACTCCTCATCAGGGGTGATTAATGTAGAGGCATTTTCACATCGGGCTCGAGTAGGGTTGCCTGTGGGATGCAGGGGCATACTCGGGGTAGGCGGAGCCCACGGGGGAGGTTTCACATTCGAGACTTCTCACCAGAGATTAATGTAGAGGCATTTTCACACCGGGCTCGAGTGGGGTAGCCCGTGGGATGTGGGGACACACTTGGGGTGGGTGACCCATGTGATTTGGGGCCCACGACAGAGATCTTGTGTTCGAGACTCCTTACCGGGGGTGATTGATGCGCATTTCACATCGGGCTCGAGTGGGGTAGCCTGTGGGATGCGGGGACACACTTGGAGGTGGGTGACTCGTGTGAGGTGGGTGGGTCGTATGAGGTGGTATCCATGTTATTTGGGGTCCACGAGGGGGTTCGGCCAAAGTCTTAACCCATGAGATGTGGGTCCTGAGCTATGAGATAAAGGGATTAATTCACCATACTCTAACAGTTCGAGCTTTTAGAGGAAGTGGTTAATTGTCCTGCATCAAATTGGCATCAGAGCAGGAGGTCTCGTGTTCGAGACTCCTCACTGAGGGTGATTAATGACAGGGACATTGCAGTACCCATGTGATTTGGGACCCACGAGGGGGGTTTAGCCAAGTTCTTAATCCATGAGATGTGGGGCCTGGGCTATGAGATAAAGGGATTAATTCACCATACTCTAATAGTTCGAGCTTTTAGAGCAAGTGGTTAATTCTCCTGCATCATATTAACTACTCAACAGTAGGTGTATAGAGAACTCCTTGCTTCTAGCTTCGTTAGATGTTTAAACTTCAAGAAACTAGTCTTGTTTTGATGAATTTTGTGCACACGGTCAACGGTGCCATCTGCCTACCTTAGGAAATCAAGATAGGTATTGGATGAGAGCCACCATTTAGATGACCTGGCTTGAAAATAATTAAGTAGGTGTACAGTATTAAAAAAGAATGAGGAAGGATTTTTTTTTTCTTTTTTTTTTTTTTTTTTTTTACACAGTCCATTGTATTTGTACATGTGTGGCCAACCTAATGAGTTGATCACGCATGCATGGTTAGTACCTGTGTCATGTGTAGAGGTTTAACATCTCATATGCAATGTAGAGTTTTTAGTTTAGGATTTTAGTTTCTCTTTCTTTCTTTCTTTTTTTCTTTCTTCTTCTTCTTTTTTAGATTACAGTATTACTCAAGTTCATGATGACATGGTTGTGGAATTCTCAACCATATGCTGGCAGTACTTTCTCACTATTCATTGAATATTGTTGGACCCATGCAATATTAAAGGCATGGTAAAATAACTAGAGAATAAGGAAATCTAGCCTTTAACCATCCACAATGGCACTTTAATGTGAATGTATAAAAATAAAAATTATCATAATCATATCATGTTCAAGCTATATGGTGTTGACTCCCTCAAGATCGATTGGCTAACATTCACACACACACGCGCACATGCGCGCACACACACACACCACCATGATGTTTTGAGGACTTCCATCCTATCCATCAGATGCACCACCTCAAAAAACCCCCTGAGCCCTAAAGGTGGGCCACAACACAGGGAACAAGGTGGAAGTGAATGCCTACCCTTGATTTTCAATGGGGCTACAAGAGTTATAAAACCCCTTGAAATTTGGTCTGACCCTTTATCCTAGCCAGATGAACAATTTGAATGGCCTAGATTCTACATAAACAACGTGGTGGGCTCCACATGCAAATCAATGGTGGGCGTTTTGTCCCACCTCGTTCCCTGTGTTGTTGCCCAATCGAGTTTTGGATTTGCCTGATTTTTAAACACTAGAGGGTCACACATCCAATGCAGGGGATGGGTGCCATGGCAACATCATGGTGGGGCCCACCCCAAGAAGACTATATGAAGGCCATTCGTGTGGTCCTGTTCGCAGGCAAGCATTTCACCACACACTCACACACAAATTCTTAGCACATAATGCACAAAGTCTTCACAAATTATTCAAAAAGGAAAATGGAAATAAATAAAGAAATTAATTTTCTTTTTCTCCACATTTTTTTGAAATATGCCCAGGATTTAAACTAATTGCATCACCCTTCTTTTCCTGAATCCAAACTTGGTAACAATGATTGGTTGAAAGGATGGGATATATAACAATAGTGTTTATGAACTCAGTACTCATCTGAAGATTACATTAAAGAACTGCCCGACAACTGCAATAAAATACAAAATAAAAATTGGAGTGGCTGAAGTTCACGCATTCATGACAAAAAAAGGTGTCAATGTTCGTGGAGGTTGGAGAACTAAACAACGGAGGTTATGTGGATACAATAAATACAACTCGTATACAAATGATACATATAAAAAGTGACTAAATAGAAAACAGTTGAGATAAATGAAAAATGATAACATTATTGAGTAAACGTTAGTTGCACAAACTGTGAGGGTAAATGGGATCAAATTTTTGAGTGTGTGAGTAGCAAAGTGTCCATTTCAAAAAGTGAGCAAGTGTAAATGCCTAGGAAGTAGGAGCGGCACCTTGTGAGAAGGTTCCTGCATTTGCGAAAACTAAAAGTAAGAGACATGTAAGTACACAAAACTTTATATTAAAGAAGGCTGGGGGCCCTCATATCAAATTAGAGCTCCTATGTGCACAAGGTGCTATGCTGCCATGTTGTTATTGACTTAGCAGACTAGATGACTTATCCCCTTTTGATGCAGGGACATGTGATAACCTAACCCTAGATGCATGTATAATCGGGTTAAAGAATATTCAAATAAATATCCCAATTAACTAACTGTTTCCAATCAAAGGGATTAAGTAAATCTCAACACAAAGATGAGGTTATTCCGTCAGGATCATGCCTCTTAATATAAGATCACGTAAACAGAAAAAGGAAGGACCTTGGGATATGAGGATATCCCAGATCTAGCATAAGTCAGTCCACGAGTAAGTTTGGATCTGATTCCACTGACTAACCATCCCTCTTTTCCGTTCGAACTAGAAAGGGGTGTCTAGAGAGAAACGAAAGGGGTGAAGGATGAGGGGTTCGAGATGAAGAAGGTATAAGTCATTTTTCATTAAAAGAAAAGGAGGAGGATGATTTTTACCTTTTCTTGCACCTCGAAGATCGTAGAAAGAGGGAAACCTGAAATCGGGGTGGAATCCTCAACACCCAAGGGCCAATCCTGAAACCCTAATCTCTCGAATAAAGAGGAAGAAAATAGACGAATTCTTATTCATTCAATAATAATGAAAATAGGGTTCTTCACAACGTATATATAAGTTATGGAAAAAGTAAAAGTGCACTAAAGCCCTGGAAATAAGAAAAATAATAAAAAAGATGAAAAATAAAGAAAGTTGTAATAAAGCCCCTGAAATAAGAAAAATAACAAAAAAGTCTGAAATTAAAACACCCATGTGGTAGGGCGTGAAACCGATCCATGGATCTATGGTTGGGATGAACACCTATGTGGTAGGGCGTGAAATTCGATCCATGGATCTATGGTTAGGGTGAACACTCGTGTGGTAGGGTGTGAAATCCGACCCATGGATATATGGTCGAGGTGCGGTCATGTCGCTCCTACACGCGTAGCGTGTCAGAAAGTGGGTCCAATGGACCCATCATTTATCCACATCAACTCCTCCACTCTGGTATTCTGTTGGCAACGCCTCTTCCTCTAGTACACTCTAAAGGGCGCACCACTGATGTCCGCATCACCTTTATAGACATAAGAGTCACCATGCACTTTCCACATCAAATCAATGCAGGACTGAATTAAGTAGAAAGTAACATTACAAATATAACCACAACAATGAAGTTAAGGAAATGTTTGTTGTTGATATGGAAAGCGTGTGGTGACTCTTATGTCATTGTACACTCTAAAGGGCTTCGGGCATTTTTTTTGTCAGCCCGTGTGTGCCCGAATGCGAATTCCTCTGTATCTTTGTGTTGATATAAATGAAATCTCAGTTTTTCTTGAAAAAAAAAAAAACAGTTAAAGAAATGTTGATTCCATATTCTTAACACTCCCCCTCAAACCCAACATGGTAGATTGAGATATTGTGTCATAGCTTGTGTCTTTTCTTTAAATGCACATGATTCTTCTCTAGAAATTGTAGGCCTTGATTGGGCTCGACATGCATTGAGCTATCAAAAATGTCACTCATATGTAAATCATCTTAAGGAAAATAGTCAAGAAAGGGATAGCAACATGTGAAGACACAAGTGCAAAATTGAGCAACAAATGGGTGAACCACACTAATGATAACAAGTAACAAGGCATGTTGGACTAAGAATACTGCCACATAGAAATTTCATGTGTCAATTGAAATCCTCCGTGTCAAGCACGTTCATTGTTCGAAGTATCCTCAATTTTATTGAAATATCCCTGATATTATCCCCATCTCCCAGTCGCAGATACCAATAACACTGGTAGTGATATCGATAACACTAGTAGTATCAGAAATCCAAGTATCGATGGTATATCACTAAGTACATCTAATATCGATATTGCCAACGTATTGCCAATATTTTGTACTGTGTAAATTCTAGTCTCTTGTATTACCAATATATCAGTATCACCAATGTATCACCAATATGTTTGACTATGTAAATTCCAAGTGTTGCTTGTATCACCAGTGTGTTGACAATATTTCGATAGTATCACCAATGTATCACCAATGTGTCGATATTGCCAAAAATTCATTTATTAAAAAAAATCATTTAATTTTTTTTATGGGTGCATGGTTGTATAATGAAGTGCATGTTTATATGTGTGTATATGCATGCATGCATGCATGCATGGATGGATGGATGGATGGTAGGATGTGTGTATGTGTGTGCGTGCGTGTGCATGCATGCATGGTTGTATGGATGGATGGATCATGTATGTGTGTTTGTATGTATTTATGCATGTGCATGCATGAATGGATGGCTGGATGGATCCGCCATTTCCTCCATGTTTCCCCAATTTTTCCCTATGTCAACAATACAACACATGCTTTTAGGCCTCATTAAAGGGAAACTTATTATTTGATTCCTAAATGTGCAAATGTGTATCTTTTTTGCTATTATTTGATTCTTAAATATGCAAATATGTGTATTTCACCATCTCTTAAAGTTCCACCATTTTCCCCACGTTTCCTCAATATATATATATTGCATTTCTAGAAATTGGCGATATTATCGGCAATAACGATATTGTTTCTATATTCCTGGCCAGTGAAACTTGTAGCATAACAATACTTGGAACATTAGGCATGTTGCAATGAGCATCCTGATTAAAAACAGTTGATGTGTGCTGTGAAAATAGAGTTGAAAACTCAAACAGAAACAAAGCAAATAATTTATAATTAAAAAAAAAAAGTGATTTCTATTTCTAGTGTGCATGGATTTGACATAGTGGAAATACACAATGCATAATTGAAAAAATCATAATAACATAAAAAAATGGAGAAAATCAAATTCAATGTAATACCATGTTAAGACAACTAAAAATAAGAAACACAAAGGGCATAAATATTTTGTATATAAAGAAGGGTTGGGTCACTCTTACCATATTACAATCTCCAAGTGCACAAAGTGTTACATTGTTACTTAGATAATAAATTAGATGACTTGATCCCCTTTGTACAGATAGGAGTTACAATCCGCTTTCCAAAACTATTTAAACTCACCAAAAATAACATGGAAAACATAAAAACAATAATGATGGTTAGAAAAAGGTTGAGTTTGTATCCTCAACATTTGTAACTAAGGAAACTACTGAGTCTTGTCACTATATTTGAGATGAGGGTTCAAAATATTAGAATTTATCATGTTGTGTTGAACTATACGTGATGCATTCAGCTAGTGATAGTGATACGATACCAAAGTTTATTTTGTGATATTGAGAAGTATCATTTATATCAGTTTGTATAAAAAGGAATATATTCTGAATGTATCTTCAGCACATTCCTCCCCAGATATATTTGGTGGAATTTAATATTGTACCAAGGTTAATACTATAGGAAGCTTTTATATCGTAGTGGAGTTGTATTGCAATAAATTCACACAGCCATGTCATATGATTATAACAGTATTTCAAGCCTGCCTTACTTTACAGTTTGAAGTGTAGGAGTCGCATTTCTAATTCCATCATGTAATCTAGATAGAAGCTTTCCCTAAGAATTCTAAGCTTTAGTTGTGGTAAGCTATGACTTATTTACCAAATACAAAACCCTTGGCTTTTTCAATGACAATCTGATGTAGAACAATTAACCACTTGCTCTAAAAGCTTGAACTAATAGAGCATGACGAATTAATCCCTTTACCTCATAGCCCATGATCCAAATCCATGGGATAGGTCATTGGTTGAACCCTCCTCGTGGGCCTTAAATCCATGGGTTCCGCGGGCCACCCACCCTGAGTGTGCCCCTACGTCCCACAGGCCAGACCACTCAAGCTCGGTGTGAAAATGCCACCGCATTAATCACCCCCGGTGAGGAGTCTTGAACATAAGAGCTCTCACTTTGATACCAATTTGATGCATGACAATTCACTACTTACTCTAAAAGCTTGAACTGATAGAGCATGACGAATTAATCTCTTTATCTCATAGCCCAAGCCCTAAATCCATGGGTTAGGTCCTTGGCTGAACCTTCCTCGTGGGCCCCAAATCCATGGGTTCTGTCTCACATGAGCCACCCACCTCACACGGACTCCAAATCCATGGGTTCCGTGGGCTGCCCACCCTAAGTGTGCCCTTGCATCTCACAGGCCACCTCACTCGAGCCCGGTGTAAAAATGCCCCCGCATTACAATCTATGCATTATGTGATGTCATTAGCATAAACATCCTATTCTACCAACTTATTCTTATATCAACTATCGTTGTACTGAATCTCCATTTGTTGTCATCATCTAGATGATGGAATGATGCTTCCACCTTCTAAAACATGA
The DNA here is from genome assembly GCA_037074715.1 of Magnolia kwangsiensis. NCBI lineage: Eukaryota > Viridiplantae > Streptophyta > Magnoliopsida > Magnoliales > Magnoliaceae > Magnolia > Magnolia kwangsiensis. The sequence goes on along the minus strand of CM073580.1, from coordinate 17,426,446 downwards.
GTTTACTATGCTAGTATGCATTTGTTTTAATATGCTATTACTATCTTATATTGGCAGTTTGACCACTGTTGATCTTGGATGCGATGGTATAATTTATCATATTAGCAGAAACCATTTGTAAAATGACAGTGTATTCAAAGCTTCAAGTAGAAAAAAGCTATATGTTTACCTATCCGTGTTTTACTGATGTTAGGGTTGTTAATGAGCCGCAATTCTCTGCCAGGCTTCACAAGACAAGCGAGGGTATTATTTTTAGGCCTGCAGGCTGGACCTTGCCTGATTCAAAAAGACTTGACAACTTATGGTCTAATCGAAGGTTTGGCCGTTGATAGAGTGCAATGGTGGAACGAGATTTATGTAGCCAACCCTAATTAATTGGGATAAGATATGGATGATCTTGATGGCAGATAAATGCTTGTTGACACAAAAAAGTACCTTGACGGCTTAGCCACGACTTGATGACGACTCGGCGCCATGATCCTTCAGCGGCTCCGCACCGTCGATGCCCACCTAGCCATGGCCTGGTGCTGTTGGTAGCCTAACGTCATTGACACCCACCTAGCTGCAGTTCGGCACTGTCAACACACGAACCTTGGGTAACCTGGTAACTACTCAGTGTCGTTAATTCCCATTGGTGCCGGCCTAGTGGCAGCCCAGTAATGGCCCGACATTGTCTATGTCCTTTGGTGCCCACCTAGCTATGGTCAGTACACAACCTGTCGGAGGACTGATGGTAATGCTGTGTGGGCTCACACGAGGTTAGCTGCTTCCACTCCTATAAATGTCCCTTCGGGGCCTTTATTTGAAAGATTCAGAAAAACCTTTCTGAGACCTTCAATTGTTACACTTTGCGCCCACTTGAGAACAAGTGAAGAGAGACACCTAATCACTCATAAAGGCTAGCAGGCTGGGGTGACAGCCCAACGAAGTAGTCGGGGATAATGCCCATCACTAGTCTCCTAACAGAGCACAAATTCAGGTTCGCGCATCCAAGCGAGCACTGCCATTGTTGCTCTTGGCCATGCTCACTCTCATGGTACCCAGTACATTAGAAAATGTTGGCTGAACTACATGCATAGGCAGTGCCATGCGTTGACCTCATCATCATATTGTATAAATGCTATTTGTGCTATCCACATAGACATAGCTATGAGCTCCTTGCCCACATGGACACAACTCTACACTCCTTGCCAACCCATGCACAACTCTGAGCTCCCTGTCTCGTGCATGACACAATACTCTTATGTTTGTCTCATACCTGACACAACTTGATACTTGTACTTTTAATTTTCCTTATTTTAGTGAACACTTCGCATTGTTAACCTTGTGGAGTAGGCATATTGTTGAATCACGTAAATCTCTGTGCCTCTTTCTTTTGGTTGTTTAATTGGAAGGAAGGGAAAACATATAATGCCATCATAAAGGTTTCCCAACCTGCATTAAGTGGGCCTGAGGTTTACCCCATAAGAGCCCGTATCCCTTTGGTGGTTGGTCATCCTTGAAGCCTATGCCCCAGGGGTTCCACACCCTCTCAACCACACTTTACATCTCCTCAAAGGCTTTACCTTGTACGGGCTCATGGATTCTTTATAGATTTGGACTATATCAATCCTTTTCAAGTGGTGAGTTTATTCCTGTTATTATTTCATTCATATGATGCATGCATTTGCCACTCTATTTATGCCTTGCCTTAGAATAAATGGTATTTGCCTATGGAATTTAATTAAGAACCCATGCTAGACCACAACCTAGAATATATATTTAAACTCATATCAATTAAAAACCTCTTCAAAGGGACATGCTTCTTTTTTTTTTTTTTTTTTTTTTTTTATGCATAACTTGACAATGCTTTATGAATGCCTGTGGAAATCATCCCTAATCCTCCTAAAATTTGTGTCAACAATGGGTTAAGGATAATCTTAAAATTTTCGGCCCAATAAATAACTAACTTCTATAAATATTAACGTGATCGTTGATGAAACCATCTATGGTGAAACTCTTCAACTGTCTTTCCTTGTAATTGACTACCATCTGATAATGTGCAAGGCCTATAGCACGAATTTGAAAATGTTTGTTTTGTAAAATTTTATTTTATATGAGAGGTCTTACGAAGTAGAATGCAGAAATAGTTTATTGCCTACATGATTTTTCAGAATTCCAATATGATGTATTGGATTATCAATCATTAGATATCCACATGTATCCACAATATTTGCCCTTCCAGTTGAATGCTATAATATAATCACTTTTCTTTGCACCTGTAAGTTTAGCTAGGCTCAATTTCCATATACTAAATGTGGGATGGTGCCATTTTATTACATAGTGTGGTTGTCCCAGTGTTCTACTTCTCCACATTATTCTCTATTGGACTCAAGTGATTGATTAATTATATATTAGTGTTTTGAGTTGGTTGTTTCCTTCTTACTTAGATGACAGTAACTTGGACAAGTGGATATAGTATTGATGAGGCAGAGCCTTTCGTTGAATGGAGTCGGCTAGGAAGTGCTCCAATGCGATCCCCAGCTGGGACATGGACTATCAGTCGAAACAGCATGTGTGGTGAGTAATTTGTTTCTTGTTTTTTCTTCTCATTTATTGTAAATTATTATGAGATTTACTGAAACTGTTAGTCTTATGGGTGGTGGATTAACTATGCAGTTTCACATGTTCTTTCAGGTTAGTAGCTTTCAGGGTATCAGTAATACAAATTTGTCCATGCCTTTTCTGAATTTAGTGGTCCATTTAGCTTTCACCATTTTATATAAACAGTTCATGCTGGAAAAAAAAGTGTGGGTCTTTGAACCGAATCACATTGGTGGGGCCTGCCTAACACGAGCCACCCACCTCACACGGGCCGTGCATTAATCACTCCCGGTGAGGAGTCCTGAACACGAGACCTCCTACTCTGATACCAATTTGATGCAGGATAATTAATCACTTACTCTAAAAGATCAAACTGTTAAAGCATGGTGAATCAATCCCTTTATCTCATAGTCCAGGCCCCACATCTCATGGGTTAGGACCTCAGCCAAACCCCCCATCGTGGGACCCAAATCACATGGGTACCACCTAACATTGGCGTGGCCCACCCCAAGTGTTCCCTTGCATCCCACATGTAACCCCACTTGAGCCCAGTGTGAAAATGCCCCTGCATTATTATTGGTTACTTATATGAACTGATATTCTACTAATACATCTTCCAGTATCATCATATAAGCCGATGCCCATGTCAGCATGCTCAGTTCTCTAGACAACTATTTGTGGCATTTTTGAAGTCCATAACCCTCATTAAAATTGTCCCTGTGTTGGTCTTCCTGGGGTTGAGCAATTGGAGGGTGTCTTACCATTTGAGCTCTTTATTGTTCTGCTCGTTGGCTCTTTCCCTCTTTTAGTAATATTTAGTATGTTTTCATAAAAAAGTCCTAGTCTAAGTTAAAAAGTGAAGGTCTAGATGCTTGCAATGTTTTTGTTTTTCAAAGTTCCTTCGACTATCACACGTGTAAGAAGTTCGACAACATCGTACTATTTTTCTTCTATTTGCTAATAGGAGCTTCTTGAATAACTACATATGAAAATAGTCATTGGCTATAATTGACAAACCTAAGTCATGTAACTAGACACTGAAGCCCTTCTTTTGCTTTTGGCTTTGGGACTTTTGGGTTTCTGTTGCATCCAGGCCCCTAATCTCAAAGATCGTCCACTGATGATGGCATCGGCCCCACAGCCTATCCGGATGATAATCAGGCTCCTAAAAACTGCCTCACCATATCCTGTGTGCTTGATTTGATGCTGATCAGATTGTGGGCTACATGATATGCTAATTTGGCCTTATCTTATCAGATTGTGTGCTCAACATGCTTGTCCTTGTGCATAGTTCATCTGTATACACTAATGGGTTAGCACCTTTAGCAAGCCATCTTTGTTAGAGTTAAGTGGTAGCCTTCTCCTATCAGACTATGTGCTTCACATGCTTGCTCTATTGATACGTGTGTGTTAGACAGGCTCACATGCCTTGTATACACTGTATACCTTGTATAGCTAGTATACCTTGTATAGTTCGTTTCCATAGGTAGAGAATTCTGATTTTATTATTTTCCTTGTATAGATGACTGTAATCTCTATATATTCAACCCCTTTGGGTTATCTCAAATACAGAAAATCTTTCAGCTCTTCTCTATTTTCTTTTTCACTGTTTTCATGGTATCAGAGCTTCACTACCAGGCCTGACACTGGGTGGGTTAAAGTTAATGTTAACGGATCTGCCAGGGAAAACCCGGGGCCTTCGGGTGGGGGTGGAATTTTGTAGGAGTAGCAATAGGGAGTTTCTTTTTGCTTTCTCCACGGGTTATAGTACGGGTACTAACTTCCGGGCTGAAGCTATGGCCCTTGCTGAGGGGTTAAACCTAGCGGTTACCAGAGGCTACCCCTTCATCGTCATGGAGAGTGACTCCAAGAGCCTGATCGATCTTCTTGTTAGGGATGGCGACCCGGGCTGGGCCCTCTGGTACACTTGGGTTACTATTACACGCCTTAAACAGTGGGCCACTCTACGTTTCTCTTTCAAGCCCAGAGAGGCCAACAAGGTAGTGGACGTTTTAGCAAAGGTTGGGATCGAGAATCAGGGTAAGTCTGTTTACCTTTCATTTGAGGATCTTCCTCCCCATGCTTGCAGTTCCTACTTCCTTGATAAGGTGGGCCTTGGTTCCATCAGAATGGGTGGATAACTTGTAAGTTTATGGATAATTGTTGGTGTGGTCTACGGTGTTTTTATATGAGCCACCTGTTATATGTGCATATTTCCCATTTGAATAAAACCACAGGGTAGTTTTTTAAAAAAAAGCTTCATTGATCCAAAACCGGCACCACCTGTCAGATTCGACCATCCCTGCATCCGGCCACCATCTCTGCTGCGTCTAACCCCCATCCCTTTTGCGTCCGGCCACCATCCCTGCTCGTTCGACCACCCCTGCATCGTCCGGCTGACCACCATCCTTGCTGCGTCCGACAAATTAGCTAATTGGGAAATGAAAAATAGACGGATTATTACCTAGATTCTCAATTTAGTTGATCGGTCCATTGTGTTGGCCTCACACCTCATCGCACTCCTAAGGCAATGTGGAAGCATCTCCAGACAATTTATCAACAAAGTAATGTGGCTCGGTTATACTGCTTGGAACAGAATCTCGTTAACCTTACTCATGGCGACGACAGTATTCAATATTTTACTCCAAAATTGTCAATATTTGGACAGAGATGACTATGATGGATCCAACATTTCCTCATGACTTTAAGATATTCCAAACTATGCGCAAGAGTGCACAAGTTCGACAGTTTCTTATAAAGCCGTGTCTAGAATTTGAGCATTGTCGGGCTGCTCTCTTGAACCTTAGCCCTACTCCTTCATTGAATTCAGTTATTAATGATTTATTGGCTGAGGAACAATGACTGAAAGTCCTCTGTAATGCCCTGAAAATCGGGGGCCGAGTAGAAACTCAACTCCCGAGTTCCAACGCATCACTTATGCAACACATGTAATGATGATTGTATGTTGTCTGTATTAGTGCATAAAATATGAATAAGATTAAGCCAAAATAGCAAAACATAATCCAGGGACAGTTGTAACACGCAAGCAGAAGTTTAAAATGAACATGCATAACTTTATAACTAGTATAAGTCCCCAAAATATGTATGCGTTACCAGGTCGATAATTACAATTCAAAATGGCAAAATGGAAAAATAAATGTGATAGTCCACTATAAGTAAATCCCTAAAGCCCGGTCAATCCGAACGGTCTACATAAACCTGCCTGAATATTGCATATATGAGAAGGCATCCTCATCGTCTGCGAAGTCCGGCTCTGCCTCATCAGTCACGCCACTATTTGCATCTAAGACAGAGTCTGGTTGGTGTTGCGAACATCGTCCCAGAACGTGGGAGTGAGTGATCAACTCAGTGAAATCATAAGGCAAAGGTTAACATGTTATCAATTCAATCAAGTAGTAATGATAAAATAATATAACACTCAGGTCCTAAGTACTTTTATTAATGCATGAATGACATGGATGTAATGATGCATGCCCTGGCCTACGCTCCCTCAGCGACTTCATTTTACGATTGCGACATGCAACGCTCCCTCAGTGCTTGACCTGCTATGCCAAACACACACGTAATGCGATGTATGCTCATGATTAACCATTTTCTTATTTATGTTTATTCATATAACAGGATTTGGAAGCTAAGGTACCTCCCTTATATCAATTTCTAAACAATGATCCAGTCTAGGGTCGTCAGTCCTAGTAATTCTCATACGATGTTGCGGTTCTAGGCCACTACAAAAGGGCTCATCACCAAATCAGTGTTGCTCCTGCAGAAAACACATCACATGCACAGGACGTGACATCTGATTAGTGTAGGCCTAATTATACTCTAATACTACGGAAAGACTCGTCGCCTCAATGCAGACTTAGAATATGCTCGAGGTCACTACTAATGGCTCATCGCCAAGTCATAGGCAGATAGCTCAAATACAGTGTCTCATACCACCGTATCTGGCTCACGAGTTTGGTTGCTCATTGGTCACTATGAGGAGGCTCATCACCCCAGCGTAGGCCGACAGCTCGACCACGGTGTCCCATACCACCATGTCCGGCCCATGAGTCTTAGCAGATCGAGGTACCAAGGTTGATGAGATTACACTAGTAAGTTTGGTACTCTAAATTCAAGCAGTAGCATCCAAACATGGTGAACATACATCGGGTCAATCGGATTACTTGACGAACTCGATTAGCATGAGCGCAAGTTGAGTTAATCGACATGAAGTGCGTAAGTACTCCGTGTGGCCTAACCACTGTCGACAACCGTAGTACGACTCGGGTTCATCGACACATCCTGTGTGGTGAAAACAACCGCATCCACCAGTTCATGGCTTGATACCGATTGCATGGACTATGTAATAGCCCCAAACACATTCAGTTATAATAGGTAATCAAATGAAATAGTGAAAGCAGTATTGAACAAACAACTCAATTCCTATAATCATGTAAGCAGTTTAGGAACTACAACTTAAACATGAGTCCATACATATGCATCCATAAACACATAGATACTACCATAAGATGTACATGGAGGAAATCATACACATAATTAAGCTAGTTGAGATTCCTATCTCAACACCCTTATACAAATACTTAACTTATTCATTTAGACATTTTCACAAACACGTAACTTACACATTTAGACATACATAGCATATATTGGCTATAATACTTATCAGGACAAATCCTTTCATCAAGGACTTGTTATACATACACCTAGCATATATACACGACAACAAATCATGGCAAACCTAGTTTCAAATTCTATACGTATACGAGTATTACTACAAATACATCGAATATCCTAAATACAACATAGCGTATACGTATACGTAAAGTGAAATAGACAACACATTTGGCATATGTAATGGCACCCACATCAGTAATAAATCATTATCTGACAATGAAAGCCTTGAAATCCATAACCTAGACGCATATAGTCTGCACCTTACTTCGATAAACGCGTATCAAACTCAGTTTGCATGTCAAGTCGTTGTCCACAACACGAGCGCCACCTATAGCACTCAATAGGTTAGCTATTTCATTACTTAGACTATTTAAAACCCTAGAATAGATTAGGGTTAGGTTTTCTTACCCAATCTTAGGATTAGAATTGTCGGAATAACGATCTGGTAGCAGTGGTTAAGCACGTAGAGTAGCGGAGGATTGAATCCCGGAATAACTCCAATTCTTCTCTCTCTTTCCTTCTCTTTCTCCTCTTCTCTTCCTTAGGGTTTTTAGGAAAATTCGTATGAAGTGTATGAGAGAGGGTTTAAGGCCCTTATATAGGCTCAGAACTGACGAAAACAGTCCCAGGGCCATGGTATACTTAGGTTATAACCAATTCGGGCTTATTCTGATCCAACGGAGCATTTCTGGAGGTCCCTTTATTGAATGCGGTCGGACGTAAGCTCACTAATATTGGATCTTGATCAAGTTGAGTTTTCAGTCCGATCGGGTTTCCAGATCGACTGTGGCGGACCAGTTTCAGTTTAACGGTCACTGAAACTCGATCAGGGCCACAAGTACATAAGCATATGTGGGACATTTTCCTTAATCTGAGGATAACTTTGGGTCAAATTCCAATGGTCAGATTACTTAAATTCATATTTAATTTCATAAAAACCTTCACGTTCTCACACTCTTCACTCAGGACTCAAGAAAATAGTCTCAGGACCTCATCTGAACTTGATTTTTGAGGTGATAGTCAAGTCCAACTAGGCGGTCATAATTGTCTAAGTTCGTCGCTATCTAACTTTCGACGTGCTGTCCAGGTCCGATACGGAGTTTCTGAGTGCTTCCGAGAGCAACTGGGTTTAGAGTTGGATCCTAGATTTCAGGGTAATGTAGCGTTACTAATTCTATAGGTTTTGGGTTTTGCAGACCGTATTTAAAATGATTGGTGCTAATTTCATAAGAAATCTGGTTTAGCGCTAGTTAACCCTCGTTAAATTTCTAAAGGATTTGGTCCTAAGAGATTTCTGCTAGAGGTGGTACTCTGGTCTTTGTACGGATTTTTCCAGGACGTTACAATCTACCCTCCTTAAAGAAAAATTTCATCCTCAAAATTTATATTTTCTCATACTCCTCGAGGATTTAAGGGTAGTTCTTTCTAACCTCAGCTTCAGTCTCCCAAGTAGCTTCCTCTTCACTATGATGAGTCCACAGTACCTTCAAAAGTGGGATCACCTTACTGCGCAACACCTGCTCCTTCCTATCTAGGATACGCAACACATATGTAGCATCCTCGCTCAGCTGTATCTGCTCCCATCTGATGATGTGTGAAGGATCAAGAATGTATTTCTTCAGCATAGATACATGAAATACGTTGTGTACGCCCGCGAGTGGTGTGGGCAAAGCCAGACGATACGCTACTACTCCCACTCGATCCAGAATCTGAAATGGACCAATAAACCTCGATGTGAGCTTCCCCTTCTTGCCAAACCGCATGACTACCTTCATAGGAGAAACTCTAAGGAACATATGGTCCCTAACCTCAAACTCAAGTGGTCGCCGCCTCGTATCGATGTGGCTCTTCAATCTACTTTGTACTACCAGAAGTCGACGTCTAATAATGTCAATCTTCTCTGAGATCACCTGTATTAACTCTGGGCCAATCAGACTCTTCTCACCCATTTCTTCCCAATAATGCGGTGCTCTACACGGGTGACCATACAACACCTCATAGTGAGCCATGCCAATACTCACCTGAAAGCTATTATTGTAGGTGAACTCTGCATAGGGAAGGCAGTCATCCCAACTATCCTTAAAATCAAGTACATAAGCTCGCAACAAGTCTTCTAGTACCTGATTCACCCGTTCTATTTGCCCATCAGTCTGTGGATGAAACGTGGTACTGAACTTCAATTTCACACCCATCACTTCCTGAATACGAGTCCAGAAGATAGATGTGAATCGCGTGTCTTTGTCCGACACGATCTCCAAGGGAACTCCGTGCAGATGAACTATCTCCTTGATGTACAATCTGGCCAGCTTGTCAGCAGAGTTTGAAATTCTGATAGAGAGAAAATGAGCCGATTTGGTCAACCGGTCCACGATCACCCAAATGGAGTCATGTCCCTTCTTCGTCTTCGGTAACCCTGAGATGAAATCCATGGAGATAAAATTCCACTTCCATTCTGCTATAGGCATGGCTGAAGTAGTCCAGGAGGTCGGCGATGCTCTACCTTAACCTGCTGGCATGTGAGGCAACGGGACACATAATCAGCTATGTGGACCTTCATATTGTCCCACCAATACAATCTCTTCATATTTCGATACATCTTCTTGCTACTAGGATGCATCGCAAGCTTTAAATTATACGCTGCCTCAGGAACTTCCTGTCTTAATTCATGAATGTTTGGGACGCATAGGCTGCCAAGATAATGTAAGCCCCCATCCATACCAACACTCCATTTCATATCCTCATCCTTACTAGCCTTTGCTCTCATCTCCTCTAACCGCTTGTCCTCTCGCTGAGCCACTATGATTCGGTTATCAATCAATGGATGCACTCGAATGTGCGTGATACACTCAAATGGCTCTTCTACCGTAAGCTTCTGCTCAAAATCATGCATAAATTTCACCATATTCCATTCCTCAACCATCAGTGGAGCCGCAAATGCTATCGCCTTCTTATGGTTCAACGCGTTTGCCACATGGTTGGCCTTTCCAGGATGGTAGGAGACCTCGAACTTGAAATCCTTCAAGGCTTCCATTCATCGCCGCTGTCTCATATTCAGATCCCTCTGAGTGAATATATAGTGAAGGCTCTTGTGATCACAGAAAAGCTCAAACTCCTCTCCGTAGAGGTAATGTCTCCAGAGCTTCAATGCAAAGATGACGGCTGCCAACTCCAAGTCGTGCGTAGGGTAATTCTCCTCGTGTTTCCTCAACTATCTCGAGGCATAAGCTATCACCCTGTCCTTCTGCATAAGGACACAACCTAGATCAAATTGAGATGCGTCAGTGTATATAGTATACTTGACCTCTTGCTCTGGCAATACTAGTACAGGGGTAGACGTCAACCTGTCTTTCAGCTCCTGAAAAGCTGCTTCTACCTTCTCAGTCCAGGTGAACTTCAAGTCTTTCCGAGTCAACTGAGACAAGGGTCTGGCTATCTTCGAGAAGTTCCAAATGAATCGTCGATAGTAACCTGCCAGACCAAGAAAACTCCTCACCTTAGTAACCAAACCGGGCTGTTCCCAGTCCTGAACCGCGGCTACCTTAGCAAGGTTCATCGCTAGCCCTTCCTTGGACACCACATGTCCCAGGAACTTGACTTCTTCCTTCCAGAAGTCGCACTTCTTGTATCGCACAAACAAGCGGTTCTTCCTAAGGGTATTGAGGACCACTCTCAGGTGTTCCTCGTGATCTTCCAGATTCATGGAGTATATCAGGATGTCATCTATGAACACGATGAAGAATCGGAAAAGAAATGGCCGAAGCACCCTGTTCATCAAGTCCATGAACACGGCCGGTGCGTTCGTAAGGCCGAACGACATCACAAGGAACTCGTAATGTCTAAAACTAGTCCTGAAGGCTGTCTTCTGCACATCCTCATCTCTAACGCGCAACTGATGATAACCTGACTGTAGATCGACTTTTGAAAAATACTGTGCTCCCTTCAACTGATCAAACAGGTCATTTATCCTGGACAGAGGATACTTGTTCTTCACTGTCACCTGATTCAACCTACGATAATCAATACACAATCACAGTGAACCATCCTTCTTTTTCACGAACAATACGGGCGCTCCCCAAGGAGACACACTCGGTCGTATAAAGCCCTTCTCTAATAGTCCATTGATCTATTTCCTCAAATCCTCCATCTCGTAAGGAGGCATACGGTAGGTCGGCAATGAACTAGGCGTCGCTCTAGGTGTAAGATCAATAGTAAAATCGATCTTATGCCGCGGAGGCAAACCAAAGATCGTCGCGAACACATCCTCAAAATCCTGGACTACCGGTGTATTCACAAGTGGCAGACCGTCCATATCCTCCAATAGAGAAACGTAATAACTCAACCGAGAAGGGTGACTGACCTGAACTGGGAAAGTAAAAGCTATGCCCTCAGGTCCATAGGCTATCACCACCCTAGCTTCGCAATCAATCTCTGCTCGTATCCTAGCGAGCCAATCTATACCAAGAATGACGTCGTAATGAAACAGGAGAAAGACAATCATGTCGACTAGTACTGTCTTGCTCTCCAAGTTTATTGGGCAGCTCTTGCAAATCTTGGTAACGTTAGAAAATGTCCCAGTGGCGGTGATAACCCCCACTCCCTTCGTAGGAGCAGTATCTAACCCCAGTCGCTTGACTGCCGAGCATGAAATCATAGTAGTGGACCCAGTGTCCACTAGTAAGAAAACTGTAGTACCTTGGATATGAGTCGTACCCTCGAATGACCTCGGTGCTAGATCTGCACCCTCAGAAGCCTCAGCCATAACTGCATGCACCCGAGCCTGCTGCGGGCGGTTCGGCAACGGTACCATGGGCCGTTGAGGCAGCCTGAATCGAGGAACAGGTGGCTTAATATGAGATGCAGGCGGCCAAAAAGATGGATGCACTGGTGCCGACCGTAGAAGTGGTGCTGAAATGGCTTGAGGAATCTGGCAGTTGATCCTCTGCGGCGGTGAGAAACCGTTGTCCCTCATCTTGGTGAAATAGTTCACCTCTGAGTGACCCAACCTCTTGTAATAGGCACATATCAAGTCGGGTCGCCTCCAAAAACCTGGTGGAGCCATGAGCCTTGGCGGTGAGTCAGCATGCGGCCTCTTGCCAAGGAAGGGCTTAGCTAAAAAATCAGGTCAGGGTCTCGGAGCCATAGGTACTCACATACGGGACTGTTTGTCCCCATCCCGCTCCGCTCGCATAGACATGCTCACCAACTAGGCATAGCTGGGTATGCTAGCGCAGCACATCTTTGAGTGAATATCGGGTCGCAGACCCTCAGAGAAACGCCGCATACGCATCGGCTGATCAGCTAGTATCAACGGAACGTATTTTCCTAGCTTCGTAAACCTGTTCTCGTACTTTGCCACTGTCATACCTCCCTGTCGCAGACGGAGGAACTCACTCTCCTTCTCATGCCGATATGTGACAAGATAATATTTCTCGTGGAAGCAGGTCTTGAATGCCTCCCACGTCCACACATCACCACAGCGATCGTACGAAGAACATTGTCCCACCATAAGCTGGCCTCCTTCTCAAACATGAAGGTGACCAACTCCACCTGCTCTGCCTCAGAATAGTACAGTGACCTGAGCAACTTAGAGATGCGGTCAAGCCAATACTCAGCCTCCTCGGGTTGTTGAGTACCCCTAAAAGTGGGAGGCCGTAAGCGCTGAAATTTCTCAAATGTGCCACTAGCACTAGAGGTCCCAGCAGAGTGCATAGGTGATGCAGGTGGAGTTACCCCCATACTCTGGGCAAAGATACCCGCCATGGAGGTTAAAAACTACTGCTGTTGCATCTGCTGCTGTTGCTGCATCTACTGTTGATGCGTCAACAACACCATCCACTCAAGCCTGTCAGGAGGCAAAGCGGATGGTGGTATTTCAAGCATCGAGGTAGAGGCTCGGCTCTGCTCAGGAACCGATGGTGTAACTGGTGGTACCGCAGGTGGTGCCACAGGCGGTGTCATAGGTGGCGGCCCAGCAGCAGAGCTAGTGGCTGGTTGAAAATTCGGCATGAGAGTGTGAGTCAGGCCCAAACTAGGGTCCGTCTGGCTAGTGCTCATGGGATGGGTCCCGTCAATCGAATTGCCAAAGGTGAGACGCGCCGCAACCCATGCAGCCTTAGTTGGCATTCCCTATATGCAACATAGGGTGCAACCCAGGTCAGATTCATCATACTCATAAATTCATTTACGCAACATTCACACACAAATTAAAGCAACTTCATGCATTTCATTTACCAAAATTGTCATATTACATGAGACACAGTGTTACATGAATCATGACAGAAAATGCATGTGAGTTAATACAACCAAGACTTCAAATATTTAAACATTCTATCAACTACTACACAACTAGGCCTATCAACATGAAAACACAAACATCCTAACATGTCAACAAAAAAAACTACGGGGCGACGACATGGATGACTAGGCATCCTAATCTGGCGATGGTGGAGGGGCACCCTTATCCTGCAAGCAGCACAGGATAAACTTCGAGGTGCGAGTCACTTTCTTAAACTTATGTTTCATGAGGCCCTGGAGATCGACAATATCCTGTCGTAGGACAGCTTGACCCTCCTCAAGTCCGATTAAACGGGCTTCTCTATCAGCCCTATCAGGATCATGCTCTCGAGTCGCAGGAGCAGGGCTCTCATCCGTATCCTGAGCCTCCTCTTCTTCTTCGTCCTGCTCTTCTTTTCTTCTATTTCAGTTCCACTTTTTTTATTACTCTCTTCCTCTTCACTTTCTGTCTCATCCTCACTCTCCTCAAGTAGGGCTTGTCATTGCCGTGGCCCGATATCCATCTAATTGAGAATAGTCTTGATAATATAATGGGTAGGCACCTGCAATTCTATCCAAGTCTGTAGCCAAACTCAAGTGCAATCCTGCATATGAGTCGGCCGAACGGGAGAGATTCAGTCCTTCTATTAGAACATGCGATAAGGACTATCTGTCGCAAGATATACGTAGGTATACCCAGCGTCTCTCCCTGCCCCACCTGATACAGGAAGTCCACCATTAGGTGCGTGCACTCATTGCGGTTACTCCACCTGGGATAGACATTAAACGTACAGATGTGGTGAAGCAGGCAGAAATCATCCATCATATTGGTTGCTAAAAGGCTTTTGTTAGGCTGTCATTCAACCAGACGACCACAAAGGAACTGTGTGCGGTGATCCCTTTCACGTGACTACTCAGATTCTTCTCACTTGCATGAACCTCGCCAAGTGGCACATTCAACAGCCGGAATATCAAAGCAACGTTGATTGTGTCCTCCCAATCTCTTCCAAATGGGATCTTAAACTGTAAGGGCTACAACGTTGGCTCTCAAATGTGGGCATAAAAATCTTGGACAGTACCCACATTTACACAATGCTCACCCTCAAATAGCGAACTTCACTTGGCTTCTGCCAGGCGCTCGAACAACAAGAATTCTTCAAATAGTCACGCATCTACATGAGCTTCAAAAAGAACCCTACGGCCTTCGTAAACACCATGAGACAACTCCGCCAACAAGGAACTTCCTATGGGAGCATGGGGATCTAGATCCCGCTTCGTCTGTAATTTTTGAGCTGCGCTTGAACTAGCGACGTCACCTCTCAGCCTTCTAGAACAGGTGGGGCGACTAGGCCCAGCTTCATCCACATGAGCTCTTTTCTTTCCCATGAGAGAAAGAATGGTGAAAATCGAGAATATGGCCGTAACTAGCTCGAATAAGCCCATGAAAAAGGGAGAAAAATAAGGAAATGAGATGGGGTAGTGGGTTCCCACGAATTTGAGACACACAAGGGGGTTTGAGGTGCTCAAATCGAAAGATTTTGAGAAGAAAGAGAGATGTAGAAGATGGATTTGAGGGAGAGGTGAAGGGTGTAAACAAAAATGGAAAGAAAAGGGCTTGGAGGGAAGATTTGGGAGAAGGATTTGAGGGTTCTTGTGGTTTTGAAAACTTGGAGGGGGAGGTAAGTGAGAAAATGACCTAACAACACCCAAAATAGGGCATTCCCACGTGCCGACCGACCCAGCCCATTTTTCTAGCGAGGCCTCGCCAAATCGGCAAGGCCCTTGCCACTCGCTGGAGGTTCTGGCGAGGACTCGCCCCATGGGCGAGCCCCTCCCCAACCTAGGAGGCCTGACATGCATGGAAACCACCCTGGGTCCCTCTATTTTAAGAGATTTTGGCCCGATGTCCGTTCGGTGCCGTTATAGACTAAAACGTGCATATATTCACAGTCTGAAGCTGTTTGGCTGTTTAATTGATTGGATCCACAGATAGACGTGTATGGAAAAATTCCTGGATCACTTAACGTGAGTACAGACCCCTACAGGTCTAAGTTCTACGGTTCCTTTCGATGAATTTCGTCGATTGGCAAAATAGGACATCCTATGACTATTTTTACGTTTCGTAACTCCCTCCTAAGTCAAAGTACGCCAATGTGTGTCGCATGAACATAACCCAGGTCCGGTTTAATCTAGATCATGCTCTGATACCAACTTGTAATGCCCTGAAAATCGGGGGTCGAGTAGAAACCCAACTCCCAAGTTCCAACGCATTACTTATGAAACACATGTAATGATGATTATATGTTTTCTATATTAGTTCATAAAACATGAATAAGATTAAGCCAAAACAACAAAACATAATCCAGGGACAGTTGTAACACGCAAGCAGAAGTTTGAAACGTACATGCATAACTTTATAACCAGTATAAGTTCCTAAAATATGTATGCATTACCGGGTCAATAATTACAATAAAAAATGTCAAAATGGTAAAATAAATGTGATAGTCCACTATAAGTAAATCCCTGAAGCCCCATCAATCCGAACAGTCTACATAAACCCTCCCGAATACTGCATATATGAGAAGGCATCCTCATCGTTTGCGAAGTCCGGCTCCGCCTTATTAGTCACACCACCATCTGCATCTAAGACAGTCTGGTTGGTGTTGCGAACGTCGTCCCAGAATGTGGGAGTGAGTGATCAACTCAGTGGAATCATAAGGCAAATGTTAACATGTTATCAATTCAATCAAGTAGTAATGATAAAGTAATACAACACTCAGGTCCTAAGTACTCTTATTAATGCACGAATGACATGGATGTAATGATGCATGCCCTCGCCTATGCTCCCTCAGTGAGTTCATCTTACGATCGCTGCATGCAACACTCCCTCAGTGCTTGACCTGCTACGCCAATGCACATGTAATGTGGTGCATGCTCATGATTAGCCATGTTCTCAGTTATGTTTATTCATACAGCAGGATTTGGAAGCTAAAGTACCTCCCTTATATCAATTTACAAATAATGATCCAGTCTAGGGTCGTCAGTCCTAGTAATTCTCATATGATGTTGCGGTTCTAGGTCACTACAAAAGGGCTCGTCACCAAATCAGTGTTGCTCTTGTGGGAAACACATCACACGCACAGGACGCGACATCTGATCAGTGTAGGCCTAGTTATACTCAATGCTGTGGAAAGACTTATCACCTCAACGCAGACTTAGAATATGCTCGAGGTCATTACTAATGGCTCGTCACCAAGTCGTAGGCTGACAGCTCGAATACAGTGTCCCATACCACCGTATCCGGTTCATGAATTTGGGTTGCTCATTGGTCACTATGGGGAGGCTCATCACCCCAGCGTAGGCCGACAGCTCGACCATGGTGTTCCATTCCACCATGTCCATCCCATGAGTCTTAGCGGATCGAAGTACCAAGGTTGATGGGATTGCACTGGTAAGTTTGGTACTCTAGATTCAAGCAGTAGCATTCAAACATGGTGAACATACATCGGGTTAATCGGGTTACTTGATGAGCTTGACTAGCACGAGCGCATGTTGAGTTGATCGACATGAAGTGCGTAAGCACTCCGTGTGGCTTAACCATTGTCGACAACCGTAGTACGACTCGGGTTCATTGACACATCCTGTGTGGCAAAAACAACCGCAGCCACTAGTTCATGGCCTGATACCGATTGCCTGGACAGTGTAATAGCCCCAAACACATTCAGTTATAACAGGTAATCAAATGAAATAGTGAAAGCAGTAGTGAACAAACAGCTCAATTCCTATAATCATATAAGCAGTTTAAGAACTACAACTTAAACATGAGTCCATACATATGCATCCATAAACACATAGATACTACCATAAGACGTACATGGAGGAAATCATACACATAATTAAGGTAGTTGAGATTTCTATCTCAACACCCATATACAAATACTTAACTTACTCATTTAGACATTTTCACAAACACGTAACTTATACATTTAGACATACATAACATATATTGGCTATAATACTTATTAGGACAAATCCTTTCTTTAAGGACTTGGTACACATACACCTAGCATATATATACGACAACAAATCATGGCAAACCTAGTTTCAAATTCTATACTTATACGATCTTCAGAGCATCTTCAGTGGAACAGCTAAACGGAAGATTTCCCACAAACAAACATTTAGGGTCGGGGAGATTTCTCCGGTGGCCTTTGCTGAACGATTTCCCCCTCCTAGGTGAGGGGGTGCGGTGCCCTCTCATATGCCCTAGATTTTTCCCTAAAAATCGCCCGCTCTCTTGCCCTGGAAATTGCCCGCTCTCATGCCCATCCGACTTCTCGCTCTCTGCTACATCAGCATCCTTAGTTATCCCATCACTTTGTTTCCTGTTACTGCTTATTTTGTCCATATTTTTGTGTTCCTTAAGAAATTGCTCGGGTGATTTGCATGAGCGTAGATTTAAGATGATATTCGTGGCATACATGGCAATTTCGCAGCATGTGCAAGATATGGCCTATTCATGAGGTGGGCCACTGAATCAGGTCTTTGCACACGTGGGCTGTATGTGTATGAGAAAAAAGGACAGTCAACCGGTGGTCTAAATTCAGCATACATGTGTGTCCCCCTTAATGATTGGACCTTTTGGCCACCTTATGAGTTGCTTAGATCTTGTAAACATGCCACACCCACATTGGCATGCATGTCGTGAATCCCCTTTCAGTCTCTTGCACAAAATGCCTAAACATTTCTCTTTTCTAAAATCTTGAGAACTGCAAATGGGTAAAAATGAAAGATATTAGGCTTGCAGCTGTGTATTTGTATGATTTACTCTGCAATCACTCCAATAGCTTGCCTCGGTTGATCTACGCTTGATCCTTGACTTGTTGTTCATTTCCACCATCTATACCGAATAGTTTGTGTTGAAATAGATTATTGCCTTCTCATTATTATGAAATGATCATTTTGAGTTTTAAGAATTGTTTTTGAGTTCCATAAGTACTATTTCTTTGTTCTATCAAAGTTTCCCTTGTATCTGAAGGCCCTTATATGAACCATGGTTACTTTCCATATCATTTTAGAATGTATTTGAAGTCCCTCATCATCATCGTCATCTTGGTCCGAGGCTCAACTATTTAGGGTCAGCATTGCCCCCATTTTTTTCTCAACCTTTAATTGTTTCAATAGTATCTAATGAACTCATAATTGGGTTTCTCGCATTTGTTTGTTTGGTAAAATAACGTTTTTTTTTTCATTCACAAAGATTGGGTTACATTCAGGCCTGCCTAGAAAAAAGAACTAGGTAGACCTATCATGAGAAGAAAAGCACAGAAAGACAAGGTAAATACAGAAAAATTAATCCCTGCCATCACGACCTCTAACCGCCCCCAAGCCCACCCTATCCAAGAAAAGCAGGCCCCTAACATGATGTAGCAGCTCGGCCGCAGTTGAGAACTGAGAAGAACATTGGGTCTCACTCCCAATTTTGGCCAACGCGTCAGCAGGGAAATTGGCCTCCCTGAAAGTGTGAACAATGAGAACTTGGCCCAACATTCTGAGATTTTGGATTCTCTTGATCCAGTAGCTCCACTTCCAACCCGGACAAGAATTCCCATTCTTTGTGAACATGAATTTCAACTCCAAAAAGAATATGTGCCATATCCTTCTTTTGATGAATACAATTCTTTTCTTCCATATCCTTGTACAGGTTCGCCAGCACGGACAGTGGGGTGGCGCGATCCTGGTTTCATCCATACTAGTTTTTTGAAGGAATTGTGGCCCAATTCAATGTAAGTGCATCTGCTCAAATAGTTTATTTTCTATTACATAGGCTTGTGCTACTCTCATAAAATCTTCAAGTTCAGTATATTTGGATGTATGATCATTAGTAAGTTGCTTGGGTTTTCATTACTAAAAAAAAAAAAGGTTGCTACGAGCAGCATTTGCATCGCATGGTAATATGACTGGCCAAAACGAGTCATAAGTCTTTCGTTTTTCAAATTTCTTTACCAAATCAATGAAAAATACAGGAAAAAATATCTGGAAGAATAAGATGGAACACATGAATCGTATTCTAATATTCTTTATCACATTTTAGTCAAACTAAAGGTTCCATGACATTTCTATTGGTAATGAAGTATTTAGAGCATCCATTAATACGAATTAGATAAAGTCAGTTTTTGTATGTTGCTTGCATTTTTATTTCATTAACCTTCAGTCTAGAAGGAATTGTCTGTTAGATGCATCAGGGCACAAATTGCACATTGGTGCCCCCAGATCATGTAAGTTGGGCCCATGTTGGTGATCCATACTGTTGAGCTGATGGACCTCATTCAGTTGAAGCATGCCTGAAAGCCTTCCAGATTAGAAGATCCTAGCCATGCAATTGTTGGCCTTTTTTCCAGGCCATTGCTATTTTTTTTTCCTTGATCGCCTGTTGGTAGGTTTCTAATTGAAGACGTAGGTCCTTCTAACCTGGAAGACTTTTGGGGCAACCCCATCCATGGGCTCATTAGATCAAACAGTCCAGATCACTGAACGATGGGCTGTCACCTTTATGTACTGATGGATCAAGACCTGATAATTGCTTTCAACCTAGAAGACAAAAGTAGCTTTATGTTCATTTGCATTTTTCCAGATCTTCTAGGTTTGTTTGGAGGCAACTCAGGAAGGGGGACAACAATAGTGCCTGTAGAATTTGTACATTTCAAGTACTTGAAACGAACAAACTTGATTCTCCACCCTACCATCATATTAAACAAAATGTCGATGTGGGGTACTTCCAACATTTACGTTAGTGTATGTTTATAATACTAGTTTCTCAAAATGTGAAAATTGTAAACATGTTAATTTTGGTAGCTTTGATTATTAGATATTCTGTAAACTTAATTCTAACCTGATATTGGTGCAGGTACACTTACAAGTTGGGGCATAGGTTATTCAATGGTTCATACATTTGGAGTCAGACGTATCTCTTCAAATCATCTCCTTATCTTGGACAGGACTCTCTACAGCGTGTAGTCATTTTTGGTGACATGGGAAAGGTAGGAAGTCTCTTGGAAACCCTTCGCATGCATGTATAAGTATAATCATCTTACAATTCTAAAAAAAAAGAAGCATAATCATGTTTGTCTTGATTATTGTGGTAGTACTTATTTCACCCTCTGATCTTGAAGCACTTGATGGAGGTAGCGGCTAACACATAGGTTTCCTATAATAGTTGGGGACTTTGATCTAAAGCACCCAGTGCCAGTGCCAAGTTACTTTGTTTCTTTAAAAATGAGCACTGGGTGTGCATAAACTTGCTTCTTTTGTTTAGGGGTGCAAAAGTTCAGCTGAGTTTTTCTTGGACTTGCCGGTGTTTCTTTTGGATGATATGAACTAAGTTGTTCATTGATTCGTTTGATTTTTAGAAAGAGTAATGCTGTGGTGATTTGGTCGGGGGTGATTCGTGTTGTACTAGTGACATGTGTCCCCTTCCTACCACATTTAATTGGATTTCAATAAGTGCTCACAAAAGAAGAAGAAGAAGAAGAAGAAGATCATGGGGTCTACTATGATGTTTTTGTGAAATCCACTTGAACCATCAGCTGTGACAGATTGTATTAGGATATGAGTCGAAAAATCAGGTTGATACCAACGCAATTGGCCCACAGAAGATAAAACAGTGGAAATGGGACTGTCCACCATTGAAACCTTCCTGGGAGCCTACATAATGTTTAGATCACATCCAACCCCTTCATAAGGCGATTACATCCATGGTGATTGGATAATTTGAATATCAGCCTGATTAAAAATTTGGTGGGTCCCAGGAAGGTTTCAATGGTATGCATCCCATTCCCATTGTTCTTTGTGGTGTGTCCCGCATGATCAGTCTGATTTTTGGGCCCACATCATAAGATTGCTCAAGTGATGGGAACACATCGTGGTGTACCCACAGATTTAAGTTGCTCGCCCTACCTCGGTTGCATTGAATGTGGAATGGAGCCGTGGAGGGCACGTATTGAAATAAGATGTCGAAATGCCATAGCATTACTCTTTTAGAAACTGCCTTCAATTTTAAAACAATCGGCTGAGTGTAAAGTCGGTCACTGGCCTTTCCAAGAGAAACAAATCAAATCATACTCGGTTGATAACTGACTGAATTCGATTTGATGTTTAAATTTTTTTGTGGATATACTGTGGTATTTAAATACTTCTACTTTCAGGCAGAACGTGATGGTTCCAATGAATACAACAACTATCAGCCCGGCTCCCTTATTACTACTGACCAGCTTATTCGAGACTTGAACAACATTGATATAGTTTTCCACATTGGGAATTTATGTTACGCAGATGGGTACCTCTCACAGTGGGATCAATTTACATCACAGATTGAGCCCATTGCTTCCTTGGTACCATATATGGTCGCAAGGTTTGTTGACTGTCATCCTGCATTTATTTAGGCTGAAATTTGCTTAGCCCACACACACCTCTACCATTTACAATCTGGCATGTGTGGCTAACATTTGAAGGTGCAACTTGGGGGATTGGGTCAGGTTGAGGGTCAACCTAAGCCCGACTGGACTTGAAGAAGACCCAATCCACAACTTGCCCTGAGCTGAATTCCAATCTGAGGTGACCAACCAAAATCCAACTCGAAGTCCTCTATACTTGACCCAACCCTCCCCGAATACATGTAATCATTCCCAAACCCGGCCCGAATTTCCTCAACCAGTACCCAACACGATTTCAAACCAGGTTGGTGTTTTCCACCCCAAACCAACCGGAGGACCATGACAATCTGACCTGAACTCGAGTTGGGTCAATTGGGTTCAGGTTGACCTGAGTCCAAGTTGCAGCTCTACCAACATCTGAGCTGTTTAGATGCCAAGTTCCATTCTGTAGATGACCTAACAAAAATCAGGCGGGTCAAGTCATCGGATGGGCCACATATGTTAAAAAACACGCTACTATTTAGAAAAGCTTCTGCCAGTCCACATTTAGTGTACATGTGTGGACCACTTGATGAGTTGACCAGCCTGATTTTTCGGTCAGGTTACCTACGAGCTGGATCCACTTGACACATGCTCAGATGTTGACCACATTCCAGTTAACACTTGTGTGCGTGCAGGCTTAGTAAAGATTAGTATACACTTTATGGGAACTTCTAGGTATATATTGAATGACGAACTGTGATTTTGATTGTAGTGGTAACCATGAGCGAGACTGGCCCGGAACAGGATCCTTCTATGGGAATATGGATTCGGGAGGAGAATGTGGTGTGTTAGCTAAAACCATGTTCTACGTTCCAGCTGAGAATAGGGCCAAGTTCTGGTATGGAAACATAAGAATCACCTCACATGAATTTGTTTCTGTTTTATGATTTGAAGAATAATCTAATCTTCTGTAATTGTCACACGTATCCTTCAAGCTTTCGTCTTTCATAAGGAAACTTAAGTTTCTAAACACACTGCTTGGAGACGCGCATCTGGCACACTTGTTTAATTATGCCCATGATTCCATGCGCCTTTTTTTGGTTTTTCCTGTCGTTTTGTGGGGAGGAGCCCAATTTCCCAATGGCTAATTCTTTATTATTCATAACCTTATCCCAGATATTTGGGGTTTGCTTTACGAATCTTGTTTCACTTACGCCCTACCCACCTTTGCATAGTTTACACCATAACTGTGTTTAGAAATCATGGCATGTTGCTTGGAGGGAATGCTCTATCATATGATTAAGATTTGAAATAGGAATTATCATGATTCGTAGCAGGGAGCTTGATTAAAATTTAAAGGTGTAATATAGTGGCTGGGTCCTCTATAATGTTTTTAGAATGAACTTATTAACAAATGTTGTAGGTGGGCCCGCCACAGTTTAAGCCATCAAAACCTGTTTAGAAGGGTTGCCCAACAATGTAAATGGGATGCCTAAAAAATCAGACCAATCCAAACATCATGTGGGCCACCATGTGAATTTGAAGGTTTTGGGGTGGTTCCTTGCTTTATATGGTGTGGACTACCTGATGCTTGTATAGGTTTATTTTTTTTGGAGATATAATCGTGGTGGGGCTCACCTTATGAGCAGATTGAATTTCATAAAGACATCACTGTGGGCCACACCATAGAAAAAATGAACCACCACCGAAAAAACCTCAGATTCTCATGCTGGTCCACATGAGGAGTCTCAATTTCATGTTGGGGTGACGCTTCATATTGGATTGGATGCCATGAAAACACTACAGTTGGTCCCGCATGCAAGAGTTGTAGAATAAATTTATTTGTAACATTGTAGAGGATCCGACCTTGAAAATATAATAAGAAAAATTGGAATCTGTTTTAAAAACAGAGGCAATTAAAAAAAGGATACTTTGCTTAAAAAGGAAATGAAAATCTAAAATTTCCCATTCGGGATTGAGAATATTTCATCTGGCACGCAAAGAAATCACCAAAAAGACATTTCACATGCATTTCCAGGTATCAAACCGATTACGGAATGTTCCGCTTCTGTATAGCTAACACCGAGCATGATTGGAGACAAGGGTCAGAACAATATAAATTCATTGAGCGCTGCCTGGCAACAGTTGATCGACAAAAGCAGCCATGGTTAATATTCCTTGCACATCGGGTTCTGGGTTATTCTTCTAATAGTTTCTATGCCGAGGAAGGGTCTTTTGAGGAGCCAATGGAAAGGAAGAGCCTTCAAGGACTTTGGCAGAAGTACAGGGTCGACATTGCATTCTATGGCCATGTCCACAACTATGAAAGAACATGTCCAATCTACCAGGTACCACTTGAACTTTGATGTTTTGTAATGTTATTCTAGTCACATTTCTTTCACCCGAATAGCATTCTCGAAGTTTGAGTTTTTAAAAGACAGACTCACACAGAGAGAAATCAGTTGGACTTTTGATGGTTTAGGTTGTGTTTGGTTGTGCAAAATTTCATTTGCACCAAATTAGACTGATTAATCATGAAATGTCATGATACTTGGAGCAACCAAACACACCCACAGTTTTTCTCCTATTCATGTTGCATTTAAGAGGAATTCTGTGATCCTTGACCCGAGCCCATGTAGTAGCTTTTGGTTTGTCGTTTGTACCAGCGGCCCTATGGTTCAGTGATCTAGACTGTTTATCTGAAAGGTTGACGCGGATTACACCACAAAAGTCTCCTCAATTGGAGAATTCTAATCCATTGACCAGTGGCCTGCAAAAGGACAGTTACAGTGATGGTCCATGCTCAAATGACCACTGGGTCTTCCATTTCCCAGAGATTTGGGGATTCTTCTATCCACTTGGGCCCACCATATTAATGGTCTGGATCACTCAACCATTGGTCCCACCTGTACCAACTGGGGAAAAACCCACTGATATGCACTGTATCTGCGAGTCCTTAGTTTGTACGAGTGGGCCTATGGTTCAGTATCGAGTTGTTAATCTAATGGGCCAAAGTGAATTGGCTATACTCGAAAATCTCCTCTATGGAACAGTTCTAACCCTGAACATTGGCCTGCAAATTGATGGTTAAGAAAGGAAATGCAGCAATGCTCCATGCTCAACTGAAAAAGGGTCAAAGAGCGATGGCTAGGATATTTGAATTCCAGGGATTTTTTAGGTATGGTCTATGGGGAGTTATTGATACTCATGTGGCATACATTAACTCAAATCAAACCAACTAAATTGTGGAAGACACTGTTGCTTATTCATGGTCCCAAAATCAGTTTGATTGAGAAATCACCTCTGATTCTTGGACACTTATTTGTGGAAAATGGGACAATTGGACATTTTACATTTCTAACTGTCCAATAAATGTCCACCAATCGGATAGTCAGATAATCACAGTAGGGTAATTTATTTATTTTTTTTAATTCATGATAGATCTAATGTGGGATAATTTGGACAGTTTAACTTTAGATACTTGTATGCCATATGTAATTTAAGTGCCTAGGTACCAGAGTTTTTACCTTGGTCTATCCATTTGGGGCCCGCACTGTCAACTGCATCACTGAAACATGGCCTGACCCCTCTACAAACTGAATCAAGAATACTATTTAAAACCCTGGATTGAAGATCATATGTTTCTCTTTGCATTTTAATCAGTCTTAACAATGTTCATTTTAGATTAATGTAATTCCTTGGGTGCACAAGTTTAACATCCTCATCATCACAGATATATGATTGCATCTCTGTTGAAAAATAGCAAACAAACACCAACTGCCTTCAGTATCCATATATCAAAGAAACAGATTCTGCAAGATGTAATCATGCAGTTATCTTCTCCTTCTTTAATTAACATCAATATTTTATTTTTGTTGCAGAACGTATGCACGAATAAAGAGAAGTTCATCTACAAGGGTCCCTTGAATGGAACCATCCATGTAGTTGCTGGAGGTGGAGGTGCCAGCCTCGCTGATTTTACCACCATCCAGACCAAATGGACCATTTACAAAGACTATGACTTTGGGTTTGTGAAACTCACTGCATTCGACCATTCGACATTGCTGTTTGAGTATAAGAAGAGTAGAGATGGAAAGGTTCATGACTCCTTCACGATCTCACGTGACTATCGAGATATTTTAGCCTGCACTTTAGACAACTGTCTGGGGACGGCATTGGCTTCTTGATGTGGCTGTCATTAGATTCTTGTTGACCAATGCCATTAGGGCTAAGTTATTTATATTTATATTTCACCTAATTATTTTGATTTTAGTGGTTTTAGCGTCGTTGAAATTACAAACAATAATTAAAAATAATGTCGGATCATGTGGTGATAACAACATTACTTGTGTTGATAAATAGCTAGCAATTAATGTATTTTGGACTTCCATAAATAAAATGGGTTTGGTGAAAGCACTTGAGTGCACCTCAAATTGGTGTTGGTTTTCAGTACTGTAGGATTCACAAAACCCACACACAGTATGCCTAGTACGAACCAAATAAAATAATAAAATGCAAGGGGCTGGGCCTATTCTTATTCAAAATTTTGATGTTGCCCATCCCAATCCGTGCCCATTGACAGTCCTTTTGGAGAGGTAAACAAGAACAAGAAAAATCATATATCATAATGAAGAAAATAATGAAAGATTTTAATTTATAACAAAAATCCATATATAAAATATTCGTACAGTGACTTTTTTTTTGTCATTATTATTATTTTTAAACGTTGAAAATTAAATTTAAGAATAAAAATAAACTACATACCCCATGCTTGGTGCAAATCCGGATTATGATCGGAGTTGTTGGATGATAGGCTGTATTAGTTGCCTTTGAAATCAGCCCATCATCTGTCCACCACCGAAGCAATATTTCCAAGTTCATTACAAAACATAACTTTGGAGCTGTAGCAGGGTGTGCACTGAGATGATGTTAGCACAGGAAATTCTCAATGAAATTTGCAAGCCATTTATCCTCTGGAGTAATTTACGTAAGTTGATCTGAAAATAAAATATTGGAGTCTGATACTTCAGAGTTATAACATGACATGCACCAGGATGAAGTTGATGTCTGCGGGCATTCTACAATGTTTGTTCAGGGGCTTCATTAGTTTTCTTAGCTCCCCACCTATTTCTGTAAATTCAACAGAGAACAAATCCATTCATCTGTAGTGAAAATCAAAATGCAATAAGATTAATAAATGGAGGAAAAAAGACTAATCTGTAATCAAAATCAATGGAGAAAATGAAGTAGAGAGTACATGTCTCTTTATTAGTTTCTTTTTACATCAACAGTATAACATTGTAGTAGGAAAAGTAAAGCTCAACATAGCATGATTCCTAAGAGAAGCCCAGCTTAAATCACAAGGAACCGGAGAGAGTTAAACTTCAAACAACTCAAAAATGGCAATTGCGAGAGTACATTGCAAAGGGGAAAAATTAATAAAAAAGGAAACTTTACATAGACCACTTTATTAATATGGAATGTACATTTGGGTCTGATCTTTTGGCCACATGTCTAAATTTTTGTGTCGAATCTAATGATTTGATTCAATTTAATATAATTATCATGGTGGGCCCTGTAAAAATCATGGGTGGATGTCTCTGTTCCAACTGTTTCCTTTTGTGTAGCCCACAAAAATCACAGACCAGCATGATTTTTTGTCTCTAGGCTTAATATGAAACCAAAAATCTAATAATCGGGGAGGATCTCATATAAACATCGCAGTGACCTCTTAAAATTAAGAGCCTGTTTGGTTTAATTTTTAAGCTTTCTTTTCTTAACTTGAGATGTAACACGGAATAGGAAAAGTGATTTTGTTTAAAATTTTTGGTCACTCACCAAAATATCTATAATTTATTCTTTTTTTAAAAATATAAATAACAACACTACCCTTTTTACTTGACAAAGTTCCGTGGACTCCGCCATAATTTGTGTTATATTTACACCATCTATGCATTTTGCCATATCATTTTAGGGCATGAGCCCAAAAAAGCCTAAAAATGAGGTAGATCCAAAGCTCAAGTGGACCGTACCATAAAAAAGCAATGAGGACAATGACGTCCACTGTTGAAACCTTCCTTATGGCCACCATGACGTTTATTTGCAGACCTAGATGAAGGGAAAACACAAATATCAGCTTGAACTAATACTTCTATAACTCGTAAGAAGTTTTCAATGGTGGGCTCTTTTTTGGGTTCATGTCCTAAAATGATCTGACCATATGGATGAATGGTGTGGATATATATAACAGATACACCGTAATGGCCTGGACCTTAAAATGAGCTAGAAAAGCTGTGTTGTATAACACATACATCAGTTTTTCCGTCTCATGATGTATGTGTTGTATATCCCAGCCGTCCATATATTTTTCTAGCTCATTTTAGGTCCCCAAAAATGGCGCAGATCCAAATCTCCAGTGGACCACACAATGGAGATTTAATGCCACCATTAAAAACTTATTAAGGGCACCGCACAACTTTTGAAACAAGTTGATATTTCTATTTTCCTTTCATCTGGGTCTGTATGACCTTATCAACAGGTTAGATAAAAAATAAAAGGCCTTAGGGAAGTATTTATTGACGGACGTTCAATTATTGACCACCATTTCCTATGGTATGGTCCACTAAATATTTTATTTGGATTGGTCCATAGCAAAGAAAAGGCCTTAGGAAGTATTTATTGATGGACGTTCAATTAATGACCACCATTTCCTATGGTATGGTCCACTAAATATTTTATTTGGATTGCTTCATTTTTAAGACTGTGCTTGGAAATTAGCTGGGAAAACTGATGGACAATGTGGTTATAAAACATATAAATCAAGGTAAGCCCCATGGTCAGGGTAGCACCCACACAGTGATCCCTCCAGTCGTGCTGGCAAAGCTCTGTGGGCCCACCATGATGTATGTGTTTTATCCATGCCATCCATCCATTCTCCACATCATTTTAGGGCATGAATCTAACAATGCCCTAAAATGATGCGGATTCAAATCTCAGATGGACCACATCATAGGAAACTGTGGTGATTGAATGGCCACCATTGAAAACTTCTTGGGGCCACAAACATTTTGAATCAAGCTCTTGTTTGTGTTTTCTCTTTATCCAGGTTTGTGTGACCTATTCAACAAGTTGGATGGAAAATAAACATTAACGTGGGCCCTGGGAAGTTTTTAATGATGGGCTTTTAATTACCATTGTTTCATGTGGTGTGGTCCACCTAAGATTTGGATGTGCCTCATCTTTGGGTTCATGTACGAAAATGATCTAGTGAAATAGATGGACAGCTTGGTTAAAGCACATAAAATCAATATGGGGGTCCATAGAGCACGGATCGTTCCTTTATATTACCCACTTAGTGTGTCTATTGGTGATGATACCAATCAAGGAGTTATGATTATTTTATTAAAAATAATATAATGTATAGTCCATGGTATGACCCCTGTCTCACCAGTGCACTACAAAGAATAAATGACACACATATATTATCACCTACTTGCCTCATTACACAATGAATTCATGTCATTGCACCTGGCAAACATGAAAGGTTTAAATTATTCATCTAATAGGTTTTATTAGATTGGGCATATGTATGACAAATTTGGAGGCATGGCAATAATGGGTTCCATCTCGTGCTCTTGAAAAGATAGAAATTGAAATAGTATGGACAAATATAGCAAATTGTCAATTTTCAGACATTTGTAATTTGTGTTTACCAAATTAGTTTTTGTGAAAAAATTATTTATCTTCATATATCAGATTTTATTTTTGTTTTTTCCGGACAAATTACTAGACATATTTTTCAATACTATGAACTTCTAAAATTAAGTACTTTAATTTTTCAGCACTTAAATTAATTTTCAGACCTTATTTTTAGTTTAACAAACGACATTTCAAATGGACCACACCACACAAACAATGGTGATTAACAACTAATTTTTTTTAGGCCAGGATCAAGTTGATATTTGTGTGGTCCCTTGACCTTATCAATAGGTTAGATGGAAAATAAACATTCTGATGGTCCCAAGAATTTGTTAATGGCAGGTACATTCAATCACCAATGTTTCTTATGATGTAGCCCACCCGAGGTTTGGATTTGCTTTGTTTTTTTTTTTTTTTTTTTTTTAATCATAAACTTTTTAGAATAAAAGAGTTTTTTTTTTAAGGTATTAGGACTTTTTTTTTTTCCAAAAAAATTACCAAACAAATATTTTCAATACTTATAAGTACCAAAGTTCAAGAGTACTTATCACCCCAATATCTAAAACTTGCCTTCTTAAAGAAGTAAAGATTGCATAAATCAGCCAATCGGTGTGTGCCTGAACTGGGCCCATTTACAGCTCTACCAATAATTTTTCAGATATCAACCATAACAAAAAGATAATATCATTATCAGGAAAATAATAAATTTATATTTCATCTGTACAAAGAAAATTACAAAATATTTGTGTCACCTTTTTTCAAAAAAAAATTAAAAATTAAAAATTAAATAATGAGAAATAAATAAAAGAATAGAAATAAACTATCGAATAGTGCGCATAACATCAAAGGGTGATGGGTCATTGAAATCAGATAATATTAGTGGTGGGAGATATTCGTTATTATCTCACGGAATATTAATCAATCTATTTACTTTTGGAGTAATTTCGTCGAATATCATGTCCCAAGACAGTGAATGCATGCACTGGCAGTCGATGATGTTCACTTGATCATCTTCATAACAAGGAGCCATATATGATGTGCAGTCTTCTTCAATAACTTCATTGACTGGTGTTTCATTCGTTTTCTTAGCTCCCGACTTATGCTTGTATATTTGACACAAAACAAATCCATTCATCTGCAATGAAAATCAAAATGCATTCATATTAATAAATAAATAAATAAAAGATATTTCACGTTATTAGGACACCATACAATGGATTGTACGTTAAAAATATGTATTTGAGTTATTCTTTTCTTACTCTTATGTGATGATCCTCTTGAGTTGCAACCACCATCTTCCTCTTTCTCTTCCTAGCCTCAGTCTCAGTAGTCGTTGTAGGAGGATCAACCTGGTCGATCCTATACTCTGTCATCAACCAATCTGTTTTCTTCCCCTTAGGTGCCGTACCAATGTGGAATTTCAAATTCATCTTATATCCAACTACTTTATCTTGATCAAGAACCGTTGTATGTCCCGTAGTAGCCTTCCAGTATCCGTTTCCTGCTTTCCGAGCTGGTCGTGATCCACCTTCATACTTACGATTCCTTTGTGTGAAGAAATACATGTCCTTCTCTTCTTCAACCGCAAACTCACCTGCAAATAAAATCTTGATTTTATATTAAAAAGAAAAAAAAAGCAAAAAAAAAAAAGAAAAAAAAAAAGAGAGAGATAGAATCGTTTGTTTGCTTACTTGCAAGATCATCAGGATTGAAGTTGTAGATATCGATTTCTTGGATTACTTGAGCGGGGAGTGGAAGACCTAGATTCTTATTATTAAGATAATGCACTAATAATTCAGAGTCGGTGGGAAGGAAGCGATAACCTGGAGGGAATTTCAACATAGGTTTCATATCTCTCTCTCTCTCTCTCTCTCTCTCTCTCTCTCTCTCTCTCTCTCTCTCTCTCTCTCTCTCTCTCTCTCTCTCTCTCTCTCTCTTTCTCTATGAAGAGGATGAAGAAGAAGAAGAAGTTTTCTCTCTCTCTCTCTCTCTCTCTCTCTCTCTCTCTATGAAGAGGATGCAGAAGAAGAAGAAGAAGAAGTTTCTGGATATTTGGAAAGAAGAGAATGGGAGATTTCAAGTGAATAGTACTGATTCTTTCATCTGAATATATAATATATAGTAACCGACTATTCGCTCACCACATGCGTACCGAAGTTTACGCAGGTGGAAGATCTGTGGGGCCCACTGGGTGAAGTATGTGAGAAATCCACTCCATTCATTAGTTTCTAGAGCACTCATCGATAAAAAAGAAAAAAATGACTCATGTCAGCCACACGATAGAAAGCAGTGGAAATGAAAACGCCACACCTGTAACTACCCACATGTAACGAGATATGAGAGTCATGTCTACGCAAGCCGAAGATCGGTGGAGACGGCTGTGATCATCAGCTTCGACGGTCTATATTGGGGTATGATCTTTGGTCAGATATAAGACTTAAGTGGGACAAATGACAAAAATGGAAACAACCACTGTTGAAATCTTCTTGGGGCTTCGAAACCGTTGATGGTGGGTTGAGGATTTCTCAGTGACACTTTCCTGCAAACAGGCCGTTTGATTGAATATCCCCTGCTGCGAATCTTCGTACGACACGCGTACCCTGCACACGTATTACGTCTAAGACAAAGCTCCGTCTGCACATCCTCACCGTCCATCAATTTTGCTATCTGGGGTTGATACAAATCTCAAGTGGGCCACACGGTAGTAGAAGTAGGTATCTGGGTGGGTTCGGGACTGCATGTGGGGCCTATCATTGATCTGAACAAATGCTCAATGTTTGATCTGGACTGTTCATTAGGTGGGCCTCGCTGTGTATGCGATCAAACATTTATCCTATTTAATTGGGACTGAAACTGACCCACAACCTGTTACCCTGTGGCCGCAACTGACCCACTTAACCCATTTAATTGCAAATGGGTTGGGCTTAACAGATCCAACCCAAACCAGCATGACTCGTACATACATGAATGCATTGCATAATATCAGGAAAAGGAATGCTAGCCTGGCCTCATTAGTGGATACATACACTGGATGTACCTGGATTTAGTTTATCACTCTCATAATAAACACATTGATGTTTTGTAACATCCTAGATTTTCATGTTTTGGATTTCTAATTATTTTTTTTTGTGTAATTAACTTATATTATCACTTACTAACCATTGACACTCAATGTTAGCTTATACACAAGTGATATCAATAAAGAACCACACTAGTCTGATTAATCAACCGTAGGAAGCCAACGAATCCGGCCGATCACTTGAACATCAGGTGTAGCCACATGATTTACTCACATAGGACCTAAATTTAACCGACCCATCGATAATAAATCAAGATAATCATAACCAAATTAAAGATTCAACCGAAACTGAGTCAAACAAGGCCCAGATCTTGACTAATAAAATAAATGAACCCCGTTACTCTTTTAGCCTAAAACCAACGGTTTAGAGTAATCATGACCAAATCTTTACTTTCACTAGTTATAAATAAGTCACATTATGAACATAGTTAACTCAAACCCTAATCACTGCCCATGAAAAATCTCAATACCTAATTCATTCTAAAAATGCCTTGATTTTCCAAACAAGCTCTAGACTACTTGTTGGTGGGCCATTAGTTCCAAAATTAAAAAGTAATATTTGTCTTACTGGGCTCGATGTCCATCGCGAGACATCCAGTCGAGGTCGTGACTCGGACCGCTCAACTTGAGCCGAAGGACGAGTGCATGAGAAATGCAAATACCCTAAAGAAAGGAGCTGGAACTTAAGTGAATTGAGTCATCCACTCTTATGCAAAGTTGAGGATTTCGGACCATCAGTTTGTGACCAAACTTCATATGTGGAGTAAGGATATTTTCCTGCTCATATCCGTATAGTCGCGGCTCCGATCGACCATCAGTAACCGTTGAACAGACTCTTAATCATATATGTCGATCGGTTCATCCAAATGGCGGGCCAATCATGTCCATACGTAGATCATCATTAGGGCTAACTATCCTACGGTGTATACCAATATGTACACCCCATAGTGGGCCGTAGAGCTTAGAAAGACCCTCTCATAGGTCTAGTATAGTAAAAACCAAACACTTGGGGCCATTTCCACCAAATCTGGCATTATAAAAGGCCTCATTTGGGCACCCCCTCTCCCCATACGATTTTGCCCTAGAAGAGAGAAGAGAGAAATTGGAGAAGAGAAAAAGGAGAAGAGAGAGGAAGAAGAGAGTGAAGGAGGGTGTTGTTGATGGTAGGGCCCAAGGAAGCTCAACCTTGCAAGTCTCTACCCCTTCTCCAAGGAAATCCCTACACCACAACCACAAGAATCATTTTGTTGATCATCTAAGTTCCCTCATCCCTTTTCTTGAAACCCTTGTGTTGAGAAGGGATTTACATGGGATTCTAACATACAAATGTTTGCTTTAGAGATTCCGGCTGTCCGACCCCAAAATCCCTCATTCCTATGTCGTCTTTCAAGACGATCCGAAGGTGCGGATTATTGTTCTTAAGTGGCCTAGCACCAATTTTAGTATGATTTTAATGATTTTGATTACTTGGATGCTATATTTAGAGAATCTAGATAAAATCTTAGGAATTGTATGTTTGTTGGAATTGTATAGATTTGCATATTTAGTTCTCATTTGATGTTGATTTTACCTCTCACATGATTCAGTATATGGATGATTGCATGTTCATGTTTGTTTGATTCTTTTTTCTCATATGTGTTGTTTCATAGTATGTATGATTTATTACTCTTATGCATTTGATTCATTGAGATGTAGGAAGTGTATAACTTCTTCATAAACCCACACAATTCACATGTAACTTGTTCATGATAATGTAGCTTGCTTATTGGATCGTATGTTGAGATTTATGCAAACATGATACTATTATGTTAATTAATAATCTTGATGGTTGGCATGCTATGAATCATCATCAAACCCTTAGGGTTGGTCAGGAACATGAGGAGAGACTGTAGTCCCATTGGTAGGGCTACCCTGAGGCTAAACCTATGGGTCTGGTCGGGTGCATATGGGCGATAGTAGTTCGACTACATGGGTCTCTTGCACCCGATGTCGTTCGTTACATGCCCACCTGACTCGTGCGGTCAGTCTATATACTGACCAATCTTGATTGTTAACCCTGGTTGCTCACATACATATGGAACCTGGAACACCTTACAACCATTGTAGCCCATCGATAACCACTTGAAGTCGATCTACTGCCTTGTGAGCCGGGCATGGTGGAATGGGACACTGTGTCCGAGCTGTCGGCCTATGCTGAGGTGACGAACCTCCCCGTAGTGACCGCGACCGATCTCAGTTCTTAGCACTCTCCATGTGCTTGAAGTTGGGGATAGGGAACCCGATGGGATCACGGATCACGGTGCCCTGGCCTTGCGCATTGAAGGGCCTTGGTACCGCAACTAGTTGAGGGCATTGATATGTGGGGTGCATTAGATTCCTAAACCTGCTGGATGAATGGACTTAACTAAGAACCCTGTTAACATTATCATTGCTTTGCATTAGCTAGGTTGGCGACTCGGCAGTCGAGGTCACTCTGAAGGAGTGTTGACATATGCGATCGTTAGACGTATTCGCTCGAGGGAGTGTTGTGGCGAGGATATGCATCATATCATCTACCATGCATATGCATTAATAAGATTAAATAGGTGTTTATGAATAACTACTTTTTATTAAGTTCATAATATAATTGATGCATGTTATAACTTAAGACTAATGACACCCACTGAGTTGATCACTTACTCTTACTCTGGGACAGTGTTTTAAAACACCAACCAGACTATTCAGTAGTTGCAGGTGATGCTGAGTATGAGGACCCTTACGGCGCGAGCTTGGATGAGGAGGACGAGCTGTCCTACTTCCAACTGATGGGCGGTTCTTCACAGGTCTAGTAGATGGACTTTCGGACCGCTGGGTGTTGGACTCGGCAAATCATTCTTTTGGACATACCTTTTTTTTGTACTTTTGTTGGGCAACGCCTTGTGCGACCCATTGATATTGTTTTGGAATTGTATACATTTAGCCATTTTCAATTCAGTAGACTAGTTGTGATTGTGATTCATGTTTCAAGTAGTTCCATACTACGCATTTAAACCTGATTAAACGCAAGACAGTGAAAAATTGGTTATAAGTGATACCTGGGAACTTGGGCGTCGAGTATATGCACGATCTCCGATTTTCAGGGCGTTACATATTTGTCACCACTTTATCTGACAGGTGCTTGAAGAAGGAGGCGTGACTGTAGAGAAGATTCACACCAGCGTGAATCCTGTGGATGTGCTTACTAAGGTTGTTCATACAGAGAAGTTCAAGTTCTGTGAAACTTCTTTAGGATTGACGATGACGTAAAAGGAAGACGGAGTGTGCACGAGAAGTATTAATGAAGTTATGATGCGAGGCAGCGATAAGAGAAGAGGACAAGGAGTTACACATTTAAAGATTGAAGTCATGGTGGAGATTATTGTATTTGATGTCTTAAATCTAATTAGATTCTGCGCAGATTTTTCGCACAAATGCGAAAGCGGGGTATTTGTTTCCTGTTTTGTATATGATTTTTTTCGATTTTGTTTGGAATTCTTTTTAAAACTATATATATGGGTGTAAACGGGATTGTGAGGTATTCTAAGAGATTCTAAGTCTTTCTAAAAGGGTTCTAGGGTTTCTAAAAGGGTAGAGTAAAGGAGAGATTTGAGAATTGGTCAAGTCTGGTAAGTCCTTCCTCTTTGTAATTTTAGTTTTCATAGTGAAGATTTGTCGCTTTGTGCCATGATTTTTTCTCGAAAGGATTTTCCACGTTAAATCTTTGTGTTCTCTTGTGTTTATTTGATGCTCTTGGACTATGATCCTAGATCTATCTCTATGTGATTCCACAGTCCAAAACCCAACAATGATTATGTAGATTCTCCTCTTGTAGAACATTTCTTGTATCTTAAATATGATAGTCTCTGTTAATACAGTCACAAGGTATTTTCGTTCTTCTTTAAACAAAGCATTAACACACTTTGATATGTTAGTAGTGACCGAGTTGAATTTGTTTCCGTAAAAAATACGAAGATGCCCATCTTTCATATCATATTTCTGTCAACCATAATAATCATGTACATTTTAGATAGAAGCTCCTTATATGTAGTCTTGACACTCAAAGCCATACTTTTTGACTTTCCTCCTTTATACGTATATACATTATTTTCACATATTAACTCCCCACCATAAGAGCATATGATGATTCTTGCAGCCATTAACTGAAAACAAACACATTAAAATATTTATATGCACTATTTTTTATATTCTTATATTTTAAAAACACCAACTTTCAAATATTTACTAGCCATTGCAATACCCCAAACATAGTGTACTTTTAGTTTCCACATAGAAAATGAAATTTCACTCATAGGGTTGATTTGGATTGTTGGAATTAAAATTCCCAAGAATTCTAGTATCCTTTATTTTTGTTGGACATTTATTATTATTATTATTATTATTATTATTATGACAGTATGTCTTCGCCCCTTTTAAGGCTCCTTGCTAATGCAAACAATCACTTGGTAACCAGGTGCATTTGGATAGTTACGGGGAGAGGAATCGAACTCATGTCTGTGAGGATTAAACCATGACTAAAACTGTTTGCCCAAACTGTGATGAATTTTTATTGAACATTTAAGGCCCATTTGGATCGTACGTTAGTTTCTACTCATTAAGAAGATAAGTATATTAGGTAAACAACATACTTATCAACTTTTCATCTCTTTTGTCTCACCCATACCTCCCATTAACAACTTGTGAAAAGTAGAAAAGTTTTTTTGAAAATAATAACTGTAGTGATTAAGTACTTTTAAGTAAAAAGTTACTTATACATAATCATAAGGTAAACTTAACTAAAAAAAGTTACTTATCTACTAATGTAATGTAAGTAAAAAAAGTAACTTATTTGGTGGTATCCAAACAGGTCCTTAATATTGGACAGTTAAAACAAAGAAGAAGTATCCTATGGCCTTATCTTGAAAAGTAGAAAAGTTAAAAAATAAAAAAATAATAAAAAAATTTGAAGTGATAAAGTACATTTAACTAAAAATTTGCTTATAACTAATCATAAACTAAACTTACTTAACTGAAATAAGTTGCTTATCTACTGCTGTAGGTAGAAAATTAACTTATTTGGTAGTATCCAAACGAGCCCTAAAATAAGAAGTATCATGACTTTATCTTAAAAATGTGAGTGCCAATAAA
The DNA here is from genome assembly GCA_037074715.1 of Magnolia kwangsiensis. Lineage (NCBI taxonomy): Eukaryota > Viridiplantae > Streptophyta > Magnoliopsida > Magnoliales > Magnoliaceae > Magnolia > Magnolia kwangsiensis. The sequence goes on along the minus strand of CM073580.1, from coordinate 17,388,538 downwards.
TTATAAGCTAGGATTATGTTTGTAAGCTCTAACTTGACCAACAGTGAATTTAAGTGTATGAGTACCAAGCGTCCCATGCAATCAGGGTATCAAATAAATCCTCTTTATAAGGGATGCAAATTGCATGTGCCCACGCCAACAGAAAGTTCTTGTAGGTGGAAGCTACGTGGGGCTCATTGAGATATTCATGCGAACATCCACTCTGTCCATCAGCTCTGCAACCTAATAATAGGTAAGAAGTCAAGTGATTAGCTTGATCCAAAACTTAGGTTAGCCACTTGACAAGAAATAAGGGAAATTGAAATGTCCACCATTGAATTTTGTGTTTTATTTTAATAACACACTCACACCCCCCTAAATCATCCCCTAAATCACAAGATCGATGCCTACAAACCTATTTCCAAATTCTCTCAAGTTATAATCAGGGACATCACGGTGGACTTTCACCTTATACATGAACTAGCTGTTGGTGGGGGACACAGGTCATTTGCATCATTTTCCAAGGGACATGTGCTGAGAACTGAATTCAGTGAGCTGAGGAACCACCGAGGTTGGTGAGGTCACATGGTGAGATTTGATTTGACTATATGCTACTGTTGAAAGTAAACCATGCAAAACATGTTTGAAATCAATTCCGTTGAGTAGGTACTTGACTCACATCAGTCCATGGGCTGGCCCAATCAAACATCACCATGCCACCCCTTATTGTGTTTATCGAGAGAGTTGATTAAGTGATACCTTGGTAATAGGTTAGTGGAAATTGCCATGACCTTGGGCCTACCTTGATGTATGTGTTACATATCCGTATATTTTAATATATGGTCCCAAAATGAAACAGATCCAAATTTCAAGTGGACCACACCGCGGGGATTGAATTTCTACTAAAAGTTTCTTGTGGGCCACAAAAGTTTTGGATCAAACTGATATTTGTATTTGCCATTTGTACACGTTTTTGTGACTTTATCAACAAGTTAGATGATAAATAAACATTCTAAGGCCCATGGCAAATAAACATAATGGGCAACGGAATTTTTAATGGTAGGCGTTCAATGACGACTATTTCCTATGGTGTGGTCTACTTGAGTTTTGCCTTTCATGATCTTTGTGACCTCATAAACAGGTTGGATGGCAAATAAACATTACGGTGGGCCTTAGGGAGGTTTTAATGGTGAGAATGCAATCCCTCGTGTGTGGTCCACTTGAGATTTGGATTTGCTTCATATTTTGGACTATGCTCTAAAATGAGTTAGAAAAATTGATGGATGATGTGGATATGTAACACGTACATCAAAGTAGGCCCCACGGTTTTGTCTAACCCTTCCTTAATGTGAGTCCGATAGGATTGATGGAAAAATAAAAGCCTGAACAAAGAGCCCAGGGAAGTTTCACTTGTAGGTGCGCACATCCTCACAACTCTCTCTGGTGTTGCCCATTTGATATTTAGATCAGCCTAATGTTCTCCCTTTATTTCTCATATATATGATCTTCCGTAAACGTTGGACGGTGTGGATGTCAGCACTTGACGGTGCGATACACAGATTTCCTTTCTATTGCACACGGCATGAATACACTCAGATGAGTTTCAACACGAGGTAACGGTTTGGAGTAACCATCGTGGTGAAATCCATTAACGTGTGAGTGCGTGTGTTTTTTTTTTTAACACACGCACACACACCCCCACACACGCATGCAGTGGGATTTCACCACCATGGGTACCCGAACCCTTGACCCGGTGTTGAAACTCCAAGGAGTCTACCACCCGGGTAAGAGCGTGGGTTGAAAAGCATAATTAATTTATACTGTATTAGTTACTCACAGCTAATAAACGATGTTGGACCTTCAAGTGTTCTTATAGTTTTAGGGCAATCCAGACCGTTCAAATTTCTGACCCAATCATGGATTTAACGTAGCTAAAAAATTTAGATAGTAATATAAATTAATATTCTGTTCTTTTCTCTTCAAAGTTGGACTACTAATTGTTTTACTTTAACAATTAGTAGCTATCAATCTGATGGCTAGGATTTCTTGATCAATGTTATTTTACATCAGATTAGGATTTCTTGAACAATGTTACTTTACATTTATGCTTCATCCACATGGGATCTAAAATTTGGACGGCTTGGATAGATGTACATCCGTGCCATGTGTGTGGGATGAATTATGGAAGGGATGCCTATTCCTTGAAAATAGGGTAAAAGGCCTATTGCTAGAATTTCCTGCCACTGGAAGCTAGGTGGGGCCCACCTTGATGCTTGTGTTAAATACAACCCATCCATCCGTTTTTGACTAATGGAAGGACGAGAGGTCGAGCACCATCTTCCACCAGGGGATGATTGTTCCCAATCCGCGAAAATTTTATGGATTGTTCCGAATCCATCGAACTTCTTTGGGCTCCTCACAGAGATTTCTTGATTCCACGGGAGAAAATAGCAAGAAAAATAGAAAGAAATTCTCTAAAATTCATAATTTGATTGATATCCAAATAAACGAGTTTACACCACGTTAAATAAGGATACTAAGTCATGGAAGAAGTTTTGTAATTAAACTACAACTAAAATTCTTAGAATTCATGACTCATTATAAATAGTAAATGTTATAGGTAAAAATGGACTGATCGGATGTACATATTAGAAAATTATGGATTGCTTGAAGGCTGAAAAATCACCCCGACCTTGGACTCAGAGGTCATCCTCGACCAAAGACCTCAACCTTGGAGGTTGACGTCGAATGTCGACCTCGGCCTCAGTTACCAACCTTAGAGGTCAACCTCAGATATCAACCTCGGCCTCGGTTACTAACCTTGGAGGTTGACATCGGATATTGACATCGACCTCGGTTACTAACTTCAACTTCGATTTCTTACCTCGGCCTTGGATATCGACCTTGGCCTCGAAGAAGAGCTTGTACCATTCTTGACCACGGCTGACAGTTCAGTTCAGTCTTGGAAGTCTGCCTCAGCCATCTACACAGATCTCCCGAGATCTTCTCCATGGATCTTGGGGAGATAAGCACACATTCAGAAGGTAACTATCCCCTCTCTCAGGTGCGCAACTCTACCCTGCTTTAGCATATAGATCCTCCCATCACAGGCCATCAGGCCAGAGTTTCAGAGTCATGCTTCTCTCCCCATCAACACACCTCAACCGAGAGACATACATTAGATCAGAGTGTGTCTATATCATTAGGAAATTCGCCTTTAAATCCCTTGGCTAATAGGGATGACAAATTGCATCCCGAAGCAATCTCCCTGTTAGGCATCATCCCCTGGCCTGAGTTAGAAGCTGAGAGAAATTCTGTCTTTCAAGGGTCTAATGGATGGGTGCATCATAGTTTACAGACATCTAGATCTCTCTGTCGATTTATCTCCCTATAAGATTGCCCAATCGGATGGTGGGCCTGTTGAGATGTGAAGCCACATCTGGATGGCCGCTCGACCAGTCGAGTGCCCTGCTTGACCGGTCGAGTGGCCTACTCAACCAATTGAGGACTGCTCGACTCAAAGTCCAGCGAGCATCGAGTTTTGGGTCTAAGGTGTTCGACCAGTCGAAGCCCCTGCTTAATCAGTCGAGGGTCCGCTAGACCAGTCGAGGTTACACAGATTCGTTTCCAGATTTGATGTGGAATACGGATTTTTGAGTCAATTTTCGTAGAGGTGCGAAAGGGGAGTTACCTAAACTATAAATATTTTTTTTTTTTTTTTTTTTGGTTAGCTTGTTAGTAGACACCCATGTCATTACACATGCTCCATGTTAGCCACACCCACTAGGGATCGATACCAAGACCTCAAGTGTTAAAATGAGGTATCTTCACTCAGTCTGCCAGTTAAGCTATGGATAGGGGTTCCTAGGGCTTTTCTAGGTATAATGAGAGTTATTCCAAGGTGTGAGAAAAGGCTTTTCTTTGTACTTCCAAGGGAGAGGTTAGTATATTGCCTTGTAATCTTTATTTTTCTTCATAGTGAAAGTTTGCATCTGTGGTTTTTTACCCTTGTTTGGGGTTTTTCCACACGTATATCCTGTCTTGTGGTTTATTTGGATTGCTTTGATTCTTTTCTAGTTTATATTTCTTCTTGTTTATCGTTTGTAGGTGAGACTGAAGATTGGATCTCACTTCACTGCGTTGTTGGCGTGCTGCGCAACAGCTGGTATCGGAGCTATTGGTTTAATTCTATTAGGAGTGATGATGGAAGAAGGGAAGACTAGAATTGAGAAATTTAATATTTTAAACTTTACCTTCTGGAAGTACAGATGAAGGATTATCTGTATCAAAAGGACCTCTATATTCCTCTAGGAAGAAAAGAGAAGAAACTAAAGAAGATGACAGATGATGAATGGTTTTTATTGGATTGGAAGGCTTTAAGAACGATCTGACTCTCTTTGTCTAAGAGTGTTGCCTTCAATATATCTAAGATGAAAACTACAAAGGAGTTAATGGAAGCCCCAACTACCGTGTATGAAAAACCCTAAGCATCTAACAAGGTTCATCTTATGAAACAACTATTCAACATAAAAATGTCAGATGGTGGGAGCGTGGCTGAACATCTAAACGAGTTCAATACAATCACGAGCCAGTTGGAATCCGTTGGCATTGTTTGTGAGGATGAGGTCAGGGAATTATTGATCTTATCCAGTTTGTCAGACAGTTGAGATGGTTTGGTGATTGCTGTGAGAAATTTTTCAGGGTCGACAAAATTGAAATTTGATGATGTGGCCGGTCTAATTCTCATCGAAGAATATAAAAAAAAGACATTAGTAGTTTCAGGAGACTCAGGGAATGCTCTAAATGTTAAAGGAAGAGAAAGATCACTGAATAAAGGAGGCAATAAACACGGACATTCTAAGGGACCGAAAGATAAAGATGAGTGTTGGCATTGCAAGAAGAAAGGGCACATGAAATGTGATTGCAGGGCGCTCAAGAAACAAGAAGGAAGATCTCAAGGCGGGAAGGATTTAGTGAATCTATCTGAGAAGAGCGACACAGAGGTGTTGATCTTGTCTCTTAATGTGAGGAATGAGTCTTGGGTTACAAACTCGGGTGCTTCATTTCATACCACTTCGTATGTCACGCCCCAAACCCAAAAATCGAATTCACAGGAATCCCAATTGCCGAATCCAGTGTCAACAGCCTCCGTAGTACCCCATTCTTGTCTTCTAGTGTCCATACGCTAGATTCTGATCCTGGAATCCCACAAGGAGGATTTATTTTTTCAATGCATATTTAACTCATAATAAGCATAACCACAAGTATACCCAAATCACAACGGCAACATCATTATCACATATCCACTAATATAAACATTTGAATACAATGCTGAAAGAGAAATACATATGTAAAAATTAAAGCTCCAGAAGTCATATACATGCTCCAAGCTCCATGCTGCTGCAACCTAACATCACCTGCACGCATCTATCGTGCATAAGCTTATAGAAAGCTTAGAGGGTGGTGTAAGTGTGTGCACAAGCTAAGTACCGAGTATTCAATACAATGTCATAATCTTACAATACTAAAGATACTAGCAATCCATAAACCTTATAATATCGGAATAAGCAGAAATACTGACAATCAGGAATTATTAGAGTAAACGGAAATATTAACAAGATCATAAATTATCAGAGTAAGTAGAAATACTGACAAGATCAGGAATTATCAGAGTAAACAGAAATATTAACAAGATCATAGATTATCAAAGTACGTAGAAGTACTGACAAGATCAGGAATTATCAGAGTAAGCAGAAATATTAACAAGATCATAGATTATTAAAGTAAGTAAAAATACTGACAAGATCACAAATCATAAGATAACAGAGTAAGCGAAAATGCTGATCAGTCCATGAATCGTACAATATTAGAATACGCAATATGAGTCAACTATGTAAATGAGGAGTCATAGAGAGCCAAATATTAGATGCAGAAGATGTAATGCAATATACATTCCTGATGAGTAACACAAATAGCGTCAGTTGTGCTTAGACCATGTAAGTGCAGAAACACAATAACCCAAATTGTCATATGCCGTGGATATAATGCAACATGCGGTGCGAATGGAATGACTATGCTGGAGTGTGAAGTTCGGATGATAGTACATAGTATCGCAGGATATGGGGTCTATCACAAGGGACTTCTATCCAATCCAGTCCCATACCTAAATTTGGATAGTCAGACTCGATGTGGTAGACTCCTGATCTCAGGTTAGTCATGCGCCCTAATCGAAATCCTGGCCATTTGAAGGTACACGTAACAATTAGTTACGCGCCACCAGCCTGAGTGGATAGTGAATGAATGAATGAATGAGTATGCAACTCTTACTCAATAAGTCCACATATCAGTACGGTTCATCTTTGTGATCATCACCGGATTTAGTACACTCCAAAAGGCACTGCTGCTCTCTCAGCTGCACAGTCCAAGTGAGCGTAAGAAACATCACTATCCGCCTGACCAATAGTCTGTCAATATCTATCCGGCACGTCAATAGTGGATCTATTCATGAGCTGGTCAAGCTCAGCCTAGTAATGTCCCCTACTCTCGGGCAGGTAAGGCCATGCCCCCTCCCAACCAACCACGACATAGTGGGAGACACGACTTACCGGTATACAGCCCTTATGCCCTCATATATATCCACTCGGTCTCGACGTTGAGGCATCTCTTGGCCACGGAGGTTTAGAGATTTTCATCAAGGGACATCTATAGCGCCCATATGCTAGAACCAAACATTTTTGATGTCCCATCTGGCCATCCACGATATGCCTGTGGAGGTTACAACCCTGATGTCACTAGGGTGTACAGTAATCACAACACACAGTGCAAGATGCATGAGTCATATAATCCAGTCATGCATCAATTATGCGCATACCGTGTGCTTATGTGAGATAACCTCTGCCTATCAGGGAGTCCCATAACCTACTCAATGTTATATGCAATGGTCAACCACATCTCATAACAAACATGCAAATGATGCGTATGGGCATGTATCATGATGCTATGCTGTCACATACTCATAATCGATGTCAATTACCGGCATCGACAATCGACCTCGATAATGTGGACATTTAACCAACATTACCCACATGGCATGACCCTCATAGAGCCCAACGTACAGTGAACTCATGGCCCCAGACAAGGGCCAAATATACAACACCATGGGCCTCACTCAAGAACTTAATACATCACGATGGGCCTTTCACATGGGCTTAACATACATCACAATTGGCTACATCGCCTCGCCCTTAAATGCATCACAATGGGCCTCATCATATAGGCCTCATATACATCACATTGGGCCTTAAACATGAACTAAATACACATCATAACGGGACTTAAATACGGGCCGTATATATATCACGTTGGGCCTCGACAATCAAAATCAACCTCGATAATCAGAATCGGCCTCAATAATCAAAATCAGTAATCGGGCACAACAATTGGAATCGATCAATAATCGGCCTCAATGATCGGAATCGGCAATCGACATCGATGAGAATGGCTTAACAAGGCCTAAGGGAAGGTCACAATGAGGACATCTAACCGTCATTGCCCATCAATGTGGACATTTAACCAACATTGCTCTCCAAGGAGTAGCCCACATAGGGCCGAACATACAGTGGGCCTGTGGCTTCACACAAAGGACTATTATACATCGCAATGAGCCTCATACAAGGGCTATATGTGCATCACATTAGGCCACTTCTTAGGGCCTCATATACACAATAGGTGGGCCTTGCTCATGGGCCTCAAATACATCACAATGGGCCGCGACATTTGGGCTGAAAAATACATCTTAATGGGCCGCAACACATGAACCTCGTATACATCAAATGGATCGCACTATATGGACCTAGAATACAACTCAATGGGTCACGCCCAAAAAAGGGGCCACAAATATATAACATGCGGGCCCTACACATAGGCCTAATATACATAACAGGTGGGCTTTGCACCTGAGCCTCATCATATCAAGTTGGGCCGTGTTAATGGGCCGCACCAATGGGCCTCATGTGCAACAAGTAGGGCGCATCAATGGGTCGTACTAATGAGCCCCATAAATATATCAAGGTAGGCCACACAGGTGGGTCACAAGTATATTAAGGTGGGCACCTCAAATGGACCACAAAATACATCAAAGTGGGCTTGACGGATGGGCCACCAAGTACATCAAAGTGGGCCTGACAAATGGGCCAAAAAATACATCAAAGTGGGCCCGACAAATATATCAAAGTGGGCTCAAAAAATGGGCCACAAAATACATCAAGGTGGGCCTCATCACATGGGCCGCACTAAAATCATTTCAATAGTTATAGGTGTAACATGTGTATCATTGCACACTATCATTCCATGGGGCACATGGCCCACTAACGATGATCAGCACTGTCCAAACTTTACTCAGGTAAATCAACACCATCTAAACATTATTCATGTAAATTAGCACCACCCAAATGTTGTCCATGAAAATCAGGACATCCAAACATTGTCCAGCACCGTCCAGATATGTGGACGATGTGGATTACAAAACATACATCATGGTGGATCTTTCAACAGATGGATGGCATGGGTGGCATAGATAAAACACTTTCATAATGGTGGATTTCCATGTGGTGGGCCATCGCACTGGTGCATGTGCTGATAGTGTGGATGAAACAGAGCTCAATGGGTCCCACTATCACACGTGTCACATGTGTGTTCAACATATAACACAAGGTGGGATCTACTTGAACTATAGATCTATCTTATTTTTAGTCTCAAGCCTTAAGATGTGCTTTTAAAATGGTTGAATGGCTTGGATGCAACACATGCATCATGGTGGATCCCATAGTGATGGGAAGGATGGATGGCATAAATGAGGTACATACCTCATGGTGGGGCCTACACTAATGGAAGGTGTGGATCATAATACATACATCAGTGGGTCCCATGTGGGGCCCACCATAACGTTTATTTTTCACCCAATCTATTGATAAGGTCACACGTACCTGGGGCCCACTATAATGTTTATTTTCATCCCAATCGGGTGATAAGGTCACACGTACCTGGGGGCCACCATAATGTTTATTTGCACCCCAACCTGGTGATATGGTCACATGGACCTGGGGCCCACCGTCATTTTTATTTTCCTCCAATTTGTTGATAAGGTCACGTGGACCTGCGGCCCACCGTAATGTTTATCTGCCATCCAAACTGTTCATAGGGTCACGTGGACCTAGATTGAGGAGGAAGATTTCATATTGATCCAAAACTTCTAATCCCAAAAAGGGTCTCAATGGCAGACGTTCGATCCTCACTATTTCCTTTGACCTGGGCCACCTGAGATCCAAATACGGTTGATTTTTGGGTAGCCCGTAGCCAGGAGGGAGGCCCACACAATGCACAGTGTGGATGGTAACACACATCATGGTGGGGCCCATGGCTGGGACTGTGGGTCCCTGCCTTCTCGAGTTCTCGTATGCATCGTTCCGAATTTCTTCAAGTTCATTCAACTGAAGTTTGCGTAGCAAGCCAGCGTTGTCCAGATTGAAATTTAAATTTTTGATCACCCAATATGCTTTATGTTCTAATTCCACAGGCAAGTGATAAGCTTTCCCATAGACAAGTCTAAAGGGAGATGTTCCGATAGGAGTTTTAAAAGTAGTACGGTACGCCCATAAGGCATCGGTCAATCGGATTGACCAATCCTTACGGTTAGGGTTAACCGTTTTCTCTAGGATATGTTTGATCTCTCTATTGGAAATCTCAGCTTGTCCACTTGTCTGTGGATGGTATGGGGTGCTCACCTTATGAGAGATACAGTATTTCTTCATTAAGCTTTCAAATGGTCTATTATAAAAGTTAGCCCCCATCACTAATAATGGCTCGAGGCATTCCGAACCGCGACAGGATGTTTTCTTTTAAGAATTTAATGACCGTTCGATGGTCATTATTACGGCACGGAATTGCTTCGATCCATTTAGTGACGTAATCGACAGCGAGCAAAATATACAAATTTTCAAAGGATTGGGGGAAAGGTCCCATGAAATCAATGCCCCAGCAATCAAATGCTTATATGATAATGATGGGATTCAAAGGCATCATATTTCGATGGGACAATGCTCTCAATTTTTGACAACGCTCACAAGCCTTGCAAAACTCATGAGTGTCCTTGAACATAGTGGGCCAGCCATACTGTAGAATCTTGGCCGTGGTCTTTTTAGCAGAAAAGTGACCCCCATAGGCCTGTGAGTGACAGGAGGAGATGACACTCTGATGCTCATCGTCTGGCACACACCTCCTTAAGATTTGGTCTGAAAAATATTTAAATAAATATGGATTGTCCCAGAAAAAGTTACGCACCTTGGTAAAGAATTTCTTCTTATCTTGTGATGTCCAATGTGTCGGTATGGAACCTGTAGCAAGATAATTTGTAATATCAGCGAACCAAGGTGAATGGGAGACTCTGAACAGTTGTTCATCAGGGAACATATCATTAATATGAGTCACCTCAAGGGAATCAGAGGTATTAAGGTGAGAAAGGTGATCGGCCACTACGTTCTCTACTCTCTTTTTGTCTTTAATTTCCAAATCGAATTCTTGGAGTAGAAGGATCCATCGTATCAGGCGGGGCTTAGAATCATTCTTAGAAAGAAGATACTTAAGTACCGCATGATCTGTGTAGATGATGATCTTGGATCTGATCAGGTAGGATCTAAATTTGTCCAAAGCGAACACTACGGCTAAGAGTTCCTTTTCCGTAGTCGAGTAGTTCACTTGGGCAGGATGTAGAGTCCTACTGGCATAATGAATGACGTAAGGCCGTTTATCTTTTCTCTGGCTTAGAACCACTCCAAGAGCATAATCAGAGGCGTCGCACATAAGTTCAAAAGGAAGACTCCAGTCGGGTGGCTGCATGATAGGTGCAGTGATTAACATGCCCTTAAGCTTAGTGAAAGCTTCTTGACATTGCTCAGTCCACTCGTATGGTGCATCCTTCTGAAGAAGATTACATAAAGGATGAGAGAGGAGACTAAAGTCCTTTATGAATCGTCTGTAAAATCCTGTGTGTCCTAAAAAGGATCGCACGTCTCTGATGTTCTTGGGTGGAGGTAGGTTAGAGATAAGATCGATTTTTGCCTTATCTACCTCGATTCCCTTGGATGAGATGATATGCCCAAGGACAATTCCCTTTTGAACCATAAAATGACACTTCTCCCAATTAAGTACCAAATTTTTTTCTTCACATCTTTTCAGCACACATTTAAGACTTGCTAAGCACTCGCTGAAAGATGAACCGAAAACAGAGAAATCATCCATGAAGACCTCTAAATATTTCCCCACCATGTCAGAAAAGATACTCATCATACATCACTGAAAGGTGGCAGGGGCATTCATAGCCCGAATGACATCCTTCTGTAAGCAAAGGTGCCATAGGGACATGTAAATGTGGTCTTTTCCTGGTCCTCAGGAGCAATTTCAATCTGATTATAACCTGAATACCCGTCTAGGAAACAGTAATAGGAATGACCAGCTAACCTTTCCAATATTTGATCAATGAAGGGCAAAGGAAAGTGGTCTTTCCTTGTAACGATATTCATCTTTCTGTAGTCAATGCACATTCTCCAACCAGTAGTAACTCTGGTTGGCACGAGTTCATTATTGGCATTGGCTACGATGGTGATCTAAGACTTCTTAGTAATCACTTGAGTTGGACTCACCCATTGACTATCGGATATGGGGTATATGATCCCCACTTCCAATAGTTTGAGAACCTCGGCCTTAACCACTTCCTTCATGTTTGGATTTAGTCTACGTTGTGATTGCCGAACAGCTTTTGCATTGTCCTCAAGATATATACGGTGAGTACAAATTGATGAGTTAATTCCTTTGAGGTCCGCTATCGTCCATCCTAGAGCACCCTTATGACGGGAATCTGAGTGCTCGTGTCGTTGATGGGTTCAGTGTCCAAGATGATAAAATCTACAGGGTAGTAAAATCTATCAACCTGGACCAACACATCCTCGATTATCCCTCTTGGTACACGAACAAAACGATCAGTGTTGAGGGACAAATATTGCATATCAGACCCCATTTATTGCCTAGATTTACGAACAAGATATTGTTTAACGGCCGATTTAATCGTGTTTATGCTGCAGGTTGAATTTAGGAGCTTAAGCTGAAATAGGTGCTTAAAGCATGGATTTAACGGTCTGATGATCACCAAGGAAATGGACAGGACTCTATGGGACTAATATCGAGGAATTACATGCCAAAAATTAGAGAAATTCTAGCCACTCACCCTGAAACGGGCCTGAACAGCGTCCAGAATGCAAGATCATGGGGTTCCCACCATCTGATCAACTCGAAATTTTATACATGGCCTGAAGATCATAAATCAACCGTACATGTCAAAAATCAGCCATTAGATCGATGTAGAAGTGGTCCAATGGATAGATCAGCCCTCAGAATCATGATTCTGGGCCCACCTGATATCTGGAACTGCCTCAACTCTGGTCTCGACGGTTTAAATAAGATGAGAAGATGAATGGATGGATCAGATTTCAGAAACACACCACAGTGGGCCCGTATGTGATGCATGTACATAGTACAATGTGTATGCCAGCAGTGCACGCGCCCAACCGCCTTCCATATTCACGCCAGCGCCCGCGACCAGCTTCATTCGCAAAAGCGTCAGCGTGTAAGGACGGAAAGTCTGTTTTTACGGACCTCTATGGGACCCACACATCGCCAGTACGATTGATCCGATCCGTCTATCTTGTAGAGGGGTTCGAAGACTCCAAACCCAAGTTGAAATTTCACACCCATGCATGCACACATATGCGGTACAGAGGCCACAAGTGGACTACCCTATGACGTTCAATATTGATTTTATTGTGATCTTTTCTCTGGGTCGCGTCAATGGACCTTCAAAATCACTCATTCTTGACTGAAATTTCATCCTGAACACAATGGACGGGGTGGATTTTTCAGAAAATGCTTCTGTGGGGCCCACCGATCACAACAGTGAAATGGTGCAAAAGGTTTCGTATATCCGCAAAAATTAACATTTTCAGGAGGTTGTGGCCCACCATCTTTGATCATATGACAGATATGAACAGTTTATCATATAGAGGACCCAAGAAAGTCCTAAGGAATGGTATTTCTTTGGAATTTGAGCGAGAAAAGTGGCGATTTTTGAGGTACTGAACTTGGCTGCGAAAAGGCTTTCGCTGCGCATGCAATAGCTTTCCAAATCTGATTCAAGTCCAATTTTCACCACTCCAGTAGCTATATAAGGAGGTTTTGGACGTGGGGAGCATTCATTCAGACCTGGAGAAGGAAGGCTTGAGCTTGGCAAGGACGTACACGAGAGAGAGAGGAGGAAGAGTAGAGATTCTTTTAGGTCTTTCTTCTTTCTTATTACTTTATTTTTTTTCTTTTTCTTTAAGAGGATCAGCCCATCCATGAGTGGCTAAACCTCTTAGCTAGGGCTAAGAGGTGAAGCTTGTAGTGAGATGGGAGACTCCATACTTTTAATTCAATTTTAGTATATGAATTGATGTTGATTTTTAGTCTTAATGGAAATATTGTTGGTCTTTAATGGTCTGTTGTGACTGAAATTACAATGGGTCTGCAATGACTTTGAATATTTTCATTCTCCTTTATGTTTATGATGTCAGGAAGCCTTGTTGTTCACCATAGTCTCCTGGGCATGGTTGGATGACGTTACCCTTCCTAACTTTCATACATGTGATTGGGTGGTAATTAGTTTAATTCTGTTGTTTGTCATAGTCTTTTGGGCATGGTTTGGTGATGGAATCCATTCTAATTCATATACCTTTCATCTCTTGAAAACTAGATCAATGACAGTTCAGTTAATTTTCATGAAACATGCATAAGATCTCCCTGATCTCTACAAGTGGATCCTCTGAATCCCTAGTTTCTTTCTCTGATTTCTTTCAAGTTTAGATTAATTAATTCATAATTATTCCAAAATTGTTACTTGATTTAGAATTCATCTTAATCTAGTTCTATTTCTGATTAGTTTAGATAATGTACAAGTATCAGTCCCTTGGGATTCGACCTCGGTCTTACCGAGTTATTACTACATCACAACCCTGCACTTGGGGAGTGAACAAGTTTTTGGCACCGTTGCCGGGGACTGTCAACTATGTTTTTTTAAAATTAATTAGTTTTAGGATTAGTTTAAGATTATGTTTAGATTTTCTTAATTTTTAGAAACTAACTTGTCTTCCCTGTTTTGTAGGCTTCTAAGATAGTTTCAAAATTGGTAAATTCTTTCTCAAATTCTTCCTCTCTATTCTAGATTAGGATTTATTTCTTCTTTTTAGTAGTTGCTAATTCTAATTCTTTTTAAAAATCCTAACTTTGGTTCTTATTCTATTTTTAGAATTTCTCTATTTTATAGACTTTTTGTTTAAAAACTAACTTATTTTGTTTATTCTACAGGTTCTTAACCTAGGACTTCAAATTTAGTAACTTCTTTTCATCTTTCTCTTTTATTTTCTAGATTTCTTCTTCCTTTCTCTTAGGTTTAAGTTAGAATTTGAGGGCTGAGTGTGTTTTATGCCCCAGTGGCACACGACAACACTCGACGTCTCGTGACTGAAGGAGGATTAGTTGAGGGGTTGACTGTCCATCACAGGACTAGACACCACTTGAATTCTCCTGAGTTAGAGGAGGTTATGGTTGAAAATCAACCTCAAGCACTACCCCAACCAAGGGTTGAGGAAGTACATGATGAGAATGAGGTGTACCACGCACCCCCGCCTCGTACTTTATGAGATTATTTACAACCGGCGGGGGTGAGTACGCCCTCATACATGATTTTTTCTGCGAATACAGGACATATGGACATCAAGCCAGGGGTTATCCAACTCCTTCCCAAGTTCCATGGGCTTGAATCTAAAGAACCATACTTGCATCTGAAAGAGTTTGACCAAATCATAGGCACCTTATATTTTCCTAATGTATCTGAGGATACTATTAGACTGAAACTCTTTCCATTTTTCTTGAAAGAAAAAGCCAAGACGTGTTTACATTCACTGCGTCCTAGGTCCATTGGCACATGGAATGATATGCAGAGGGAATTTATAAAGAAAATTTTCCCACATCATAAGACAATTACCCTCATGAACTTTGCCCAAAAGGAAGATGAAACATTCTTCCAATGTTGGGAAAGGTTCAAGGATCTAGTTAATGCATGCCTACAACATGGCTTTGAAATATGGTGCATTACGAATTTTTTCTATGATGGACTAACATCTTCCATGCGCCAAATGGTCGAGACAATGTGTAACGGAGAATTCATCAATAAAAATGTCGACGAGGTATGGGATTACCTCGATAGTCTCACTGAAAAAACACAATCATGGGACTATTACCCAAGAACGAACACTACGTCTAGGCCGACTCATTTAAGAGAAAAAGGAGGAATATATCTCCTGAAAGAGGATAATAATCTTAACGCTAAGGTGGCCAATCTCACCAGAAAATTTGATGCCATGGAAGGAAGGAAGGAAAAGGTTAATGAAAGTGTTTGCGGCATCTGTGATTGCAACATTCATACTACTGAAAATTGTCCTTCAATACCTGCCTTTCGATAAGTATTGAATGAACAATCTAATGTCGTAAATAACTATCAAAGACCTTTTAATGGACCACCCTCCAATACGTACAATCCTGGCTGGAAAAATCATCCGAATTTTAGTTGGAGGAACGGACAAACTGCTACCCCTCAAGGTTTTTTCAATCAAAATCCAAATCAGGGGAGACCTCAAGAAGAACCGGCTCAAAATTTTGTGCAAGAGCTGACGCAGATAATGGGGAATTTTATACAAAAGATAGATTCACGTATGACGACTATAGAAAAGGGGATGCTTCCTGCACAACCAATCCCCAATCCTAAACCGCAATACGAGACAGGTAATCCCAGCTCTTCAAATCAAATGGGGCACGCTAAATCCATCACCACTCTTAGGAGTGGGAAGGTCATTGATAAAACCCTTCTGGTTAGGCCTGAAAAGCCTCAAGAACCAGAAGAGGATAACAATGATGGATCTAGTGGTGCCCCACAAAAATTTGAACCGGAACCTCTAGAAAAGCCAGTTGCTCCGTTTCCCCAACGGTTGGTTGAACCAAAACGTCTCTCTAACTCTCAGGATATCCTAGAGGTGTTGAAACAAGTGAAAGTCAACATTCCTCTGCTTGATGTTGTAAAACAAATTCCTTTATATGCTAAATTTCTAAAGGACTTATGCACTACCAAATGACGAAAAAGTGTTCAAAAGAAGATCTCCTTGACTGAGAAAGTAAGTGCCATCCTGAAACAAGATGTGCCGTAAAAATTCAAAGATCCCGGTTGCCCAACCATATCATGTGTAATCGGAAACTATCGAATTAATAACGTACTTCTTGACTTAGGAGCAAGCGTCAATCTGATTTCCTACTCAGTATACCAACAGTTGGGTTTGGGTGAATTGAAACCCACTCGAACCACACTACAACTTGTTGATCATTCTGTTCGTGTACCAGAGGGATCATCGAGGATGTGTTGGTCCAGGTTGATAGATTCTACTACCCTGTTGATTTTATCAACTTGGACACCGAACCCATCAACGACACGAGCACTCAGATTCCCGTCATCCTTGGTCGCCCATTCCTGTCCACTTCAAATGCAATTATCAATTGCAGGAATGGTGTTATGACTATGTCTTTTGGAAATTTGACATTGGAATCAAATATCTTTTTCAATAACGGCAGCAACTCAGAGGATGATGACGAGTTCCACGATGTTAACATGATTGATTCTTTTGTGGAAGATAGAACACCTCTCACCTTATCCTCTGATCCTCTATAAACGTGCCTGACCCACTCCCATGATCTTGATGATGATATAATTAGGGAGACGTATGCCATGCTTGATACTGCACCGGTACTTGAAGTTAACCGGTGGAGGCCATAAATTGAAGAGTTGCCCCAAACTGATGTGGTGCTTCTACCGTCTAACCTCAAGCCACCGAAGCTTGACCTAAAACCTTTGCCCTCTGATTTAAAATATGTCTATTTAGGTCAAGATGAGACATATCCGGTGGTGATCTCTGCCCACCTGGAGAAAGAACAAGAGAGTATGCTCATATCTACTCTCATTGAGCATAAGGGAGCTCTTGGATGGACGATAACAGACCTCAAGGGAATTAACCCATCGATTTGTATTCACTGCATATATCTTGAGGACAATGTAAAGGCTGTTCGACAATCACAACGTATACTGAATCCAAACATAAAGGAAGTGGTTAAGGCCGAGGTTTTCAAACTATTGGAAGTGGGGATCATATACCCCATATCCGATAGTCAATGGGTGAGTCCAACTCAGGTGGTTCCTAAGAAGTCCGGGATCACCATCGTAGCCAATGCCAATAATGAACTCGTGCCAACCAGAGTTACTACTGGTTGGAGAATGTGCATTGACTACAGGAAGCTGAATACCATCACTAGGAAGGATCACTTTCCTTTGCCCTTTATAGATCAGATCTTGGAAAGGTTAGCTGGCCATTCCTATTACTGTTTCCTTGACGGGTATTCAGGTTATAATCAGATTGAAATCGCCCCTGAAGATCAGGAAAAGACCACATTTACATGTCCCTATGGCACCTTTGCTTACAGAAGGATGCCATTCGGGTTATGTAATGCCCCTGCCACCTTTCAGCGATGCATGATGAGTATCTTTTCTGACATGGTGGGGAAATATTTAGAGGTCTTCATGGACGATTTCTCTGTTTTCGGTTCATCTTTCAGCGAGTGCTTAGCAAGTCTTAAATGTGTGCTGAAAAGATGTGAAGAAAAAAATTTGGTACTTAACTGGGAGAAGTGCCATTTTATGGTTCAAAAGGGAATTGTCCTTGGGCATATCATCTCGTCCAAAGGAATCGAGGTAGATAAGGCAAAAATTGATCTTATCTCTAACCTACCTTCACCCAAGAACATCAGAGATGTGCGATCCTTCTTGGGACACGCAGGATTTTACCGACGATTCATAAAGGACTTTAGTCTCCTCTCTCGTCCTTTATGTAATCTTCTTCAAAAGGATGCACCATACGAGTGGACTGAGCAGTGCCAAGAAGCTTTCACTAAGCTTAAAGGCATGTTAACCACTGCACCTATCATGCAGCCACCTGACTGGAGTCTTCCTTTTGAACTTACGTGCGACGCCTCTGATTATGCTCTTGGAGCGGTTTTATGCCAAAGAAAAGATAAGCGGCCTTATGTCATTCACTACGCAAGTAGGACTTTAAATCCTGCCCAAGTGAACTATTCAACCACGGAAAAGGAACTCTTAGCCGTAGTGTTCGTTTTGGACAAATTTCGGTCCTACCTGATCGGATCCAAGATCATTATTTATACAGATCATGCGGCACTTAAGTATCTTCTTTCCAAGAATGATTCTAAGCCCCGCCTAATACGATGGATGCTTCTACTCCAAGAATTTGATTTAGAAATTAAAGACAAAAAGGGAGTAGAGAACGTAGTGGCTGATCACTTTCTCGCATTAATACCTCTGATTCCCTTGAGGCGACCCATATTAATGACATGTTCCCTGATGAACAACTATTTAGAGTCTCCCATTCACTTTGGTTCGATGATATTGCTAATTATCTTGCTACAGGTGCCATACCGACACACTGGACGTCACAAGATAAGAAGAAATTCTTTACCAAGGTGCGTAACTTTTTCTGGGATGATCCATATTTGTTTAAATATTGCCCAGACCAAATCTTAAGGAGATGTGTGCCAGACGATGAGCATCAGAGTGTCATCTCCTTCTGTCACTTACAGGCCTGTGGTGGTCACTTTTCTGCTAAAAAGACCACGACCAAGATTCTACAGTGTGGCTTTTACTGGCCCACTATGTTCAGGGACACTCATGAGTTTTGCAAAGCTTGTGAGCGTTGTCAAAAATTGGGAGCATTATCCCGTCGAAATATGATGCCTTTGAATCCCATCCTTATCATTGAAGCATTTGATTGCTGGGGCATTGATTTCATGGGACCATTCCCCCAATCATTTAAAAATCTGTATATTTTGCTCGCCGTATACTATGTCACTAAATGAGTTGAAGCAATTCTGTGCCACAAAAATGACCATCGCACTGTCATTAAATTTTTGAAAGAAAATATTCTGTCGCGGTTCGGAACGCCTCGAGCCATCAGTAGTGACGGGGGCTCACACTTTTGTAATAGACCATTTGAGAGTTTAATGAAGAAATACGGTATCTCTCATAAGGTGAGCACCCCATACCACCCACAGACAAGTGGACAAGCTGAGATTTCCAATAAAGAGATCAAACATATCCTGGAGAAAATGGTTAACCCTAACCATAAGGATTGGTCAATCCGATTGACCGATGCCTTATAGGCGTACCATACTGCTTTCAAAACTCCTATTGGAACATCTCCCTTTAGACTTGTATATGGGAAAGCCTGTCACTTGCCTGTGGAATTGGAACATAAAGCATACTGGGCGATCAAAAATCTAAATTTCAATCTGGACAACGCTGGCTCGTTACGCAAACTTGAATTAAATGAACTTGAAGAAATCCGGAACGATGCATATGAGAACTCGAGAATTTATAAGGACAGGATGAAGGCGTTTCATGATCAACATATTCTACGAAAATCATTCACGCCAGGTCAGAAAGTCCTTTTGTACTCTCGACTACATCTCTTTCCGGGTAAGCTTCGATCTCGTTGGACCGGCCCTTACATTGTGGTCACTGCTTATCCTCATGGGGCCATCGAGATAAGAGATCCCGATAATGGCAAGGAGTTTAAAGTAAATGGACATCGATTAAAGCCATTTGTCGAGACATTTGATTCAGAGGATATGTCCATGCCTCTGATTGCTCATGTTTACCAAGACTGATCTCCGAGTCTGATGGAGGTATAGGTAGGTTTATCACTTTCATAGGACTAGGATAGTTGCTTTATTTGTCTAGTTGAAGACGATAAATTTAGCGTTCTAGGGAAGCAACCCAGCTTTTTATTCCGTTTCAATTTTTTTTAGTTAGTTCAATGTTTGTGGGTAACATTACTGCAAACCCTCATGAGACTACAACTCGTCCACTAGGGGTAACCTGGGGGTTTAAAGGCTTGTTGCATACGCTAAATACAATCGAGAGCACCTGCGAAAGTGGTATAGTTAGGATTTTATTTGTTGTTATTTTTGTTTTGTTTTCGCTCTTGGCTGACCAGCTTTCATGCTGCGATCTCTTGGAAAGTCTCTCTCTTGATTCGTTATCCAGGTACTATCTTCCCATCACTTCTCATTTACTTTTGTTGTCTCATGTGCATTGCATGCTCATATCTTTTACATTGAGGACAATGTAAATTTTAGGTTGGGGGTGGGGGATTAGGTTACCTAATCAATGTTTTGTTTAGTCTTAAGCAAAAATTGTGAAATTTTTTTTTTAAAATCTCGAAGTGATTTTGACATCTATCTTTGATTTAGAATTACGAGATACGGGATGTTGGTAATTTATGACTCTTGGATTTAGCTGCCTGATAGATTCCATGGTCGAGTTCGAATTACCAATCCATGATTAGAGGTTTTAAACATTGATTGAATCATGATTTCAGGACACATCTCGCTTACATATTAAGATTTCGGTTCCATATTGAAGGATTAACTTAGTAATCACTGAGCATGAAAGGAACCAGCCTGAAATATCTTGCCATCAGGGTATAAAAATTGAAAAGGTTGGGTAATTAATCTTCACCATGGGTTTGCTCCCTATAGGTGTGGATTCGATTTCCCATGATTAACATTTGGAAAGAGTTGAGCGACTAGTTTCACCATAGGTTTGCTCCCTATAGGTGAAAATTTGATTCCCCTCTTGACATTCTTTTAATGAAAAAAAAAAAAAGAAAAGAAAAAAAGAATGGAGGAATGACTCATGAGGCAAGACTTGGGTTAAGTTTTGGTTGTCATGAATGACTTTATTGACTACCAATGATATCATGAAAGAAAGAAGTAAATCTGAATGTGATTAGCTGAGATTCCACTATACATTCATGGATCATAATGTTCAGAATTTGTCTCATTTATGGATTAATACTTAATTATGAAGTTTACCGAGCGCTTGAGTCCAGGAGAAATTAATGCCCAACATTCATGAATCTTAGAAGTTTTGGTATCTGGATTAATTGCAAAAATCACTCGAGTTTATGGAAATCGTCCTATAATTCTTAACTTATTTTTCGCATACCTTGCTCGGGACTAGCAAAATGCTGGTTGGGGGTTATGTTGAGGGTCAAATATTACATATCAGACCCCATTTATTGCCTAGATTTACGAACAAGATATTTTTTAACGGCCGATTTAATCGTGTTTATGTTGCAGGTTGAATTTAGGAGCTTAAGCTGAAATAGGTGCTTAAAGCATGGATTTAACGGTCTGATGATCACCAAGGCAATGGACAGGACTTTATGGGACTAATATCGAGGAATTACATGCCGGAGATTAGAGAAATTCTAGCCACTCACCCTGAAACGGGCCTGAACAGCGTCTAGAATGCAAGATCATGGGGTTCCCACCATCTGATCAACTCGAAATTTTATACATGGCCTGAAGATCATAAATCAACCGTACATGTCAAAAATCATCCATTAGATCGATGTAGAAGTGGTCCAACGGATAGATCAGCCCTCAGAATCATGATTCTGGGCCCACTTGATATCTGGAACTGCCTCAACTCTAGTCTCGACGGTTTAAATAAGATGAGAAGATGAATGGATGGATCAGATTTCAGAAACACACCACAGTGGGCCCATATGTGATGCATGTACACAGTACAATGTGTATGCCAGCCGTGCACGCGCCCAACCGCCTTCCATATTCACGCCAGCGCCCGCGACCAGCTTCATTCGCAAAAGCGTCAGCGTATAAGGATGGAAAGTCCGTTTTTACGGACCTCTCTGGGACCCACACATCGCCAGTATGATTGATCCGATCCGTCTATCTTGTAGAGGGGTTCAAAGACTCCAAACCCAAGTTGAAATTTCACACCCATGCATGCACACGTATGCGGTACAGAGGCCACAAGTGGACTACCCTATGACATTCAATATTGATTTTATTGTGATCTCTTCTCTGGGCCGCGTCAATGGACCTTCAAAACTACTCATTCTTAACTGAAATTTCATCCTGAATCCAATGGACGGGGTGAATTTTCCAGAAAATGCTTCTGTGGGGCCCACCGATCATAACAGCGAAATGGTGTGAAAGGTTTCACACATCCGCAAAAACTGACTTTTTCAGGAGGTTATGGCCCACCATCTTTGATCTTATGACAGATCTGAACCGTCTATCATATAGAGGACCCAAGAAAGTCCTAAGGAATGGTATTTCTTTGAAATTTGAGCAAGGAAAGTGGTAATTTTTGAGGTATTGAACTTGGCTATGAAAAGGCTTTCGCTGCGCATGCAATAGCTTTCCAAATCCGATTCAAGTCTGATTTTCACCACTCTAGCAGCTATATAAGGAGGTTTTGGACGTGGGGAGCATTCATTCAGACCTGGAGAAGGAAGGCTTGAGCTTGGCAAGGACGTACACGAGAGAGAGAGGAGGAAGAGTAGAGATTCTTTTAGGTCTTTCTTCTTTCTTATTACTTTATTTTTTTCTTTTTCTTTAAGAGGATCAGCCCATCCATGAGTGGCTAAACCTCTTGGCTAGGGCTAAGAGGTGAAGCTTGTAGTGAGATGGGAGACTCCATACTTTTAATTCAATTTTAGTATATGAATTGATGTTGATTTTTAGTCTTAATGGAAATATTGTTGGTCTTTAATGGTCTGTTGTGACTGAAATTACAATGGGTCAGCAATGACTTTGAATATTTCCATTCTCCTTTATGTTTATGATGTCAGGAAGCCTTGTTGTTCACCATAGTCTCCTGGGCATGGTTGGATGACGTTACCCTTCCTAACTTTCATACATGTGATTGGGTGGTAATTAGTTTAATTCTGTTGTTTGCCATAGTCTTTTGGGCATGGTTTGGTGATGGAATCCATTCTAATTCATATACCTTTCATCTCTTGAAAACTAGATCAATGACAGTTCAGTTAATTTTCATGAAACATGCATAAGATCTCCCTGATCTCTACAAGTGGATCCTCTGAATCCCTAGTTTCTTTCTCTGATTTCTTTTAAGTTTAGATTAATTAATTCATAATTATTCCAAAATTGTTACTTGATTTAGAATTCATTTTAATCTAGTTCTAGTTCTGATTAGTTTAGATAACGTACAAGTATCAGTCCCTTGGGATTCGACCTTGGTCTTACTGAGTTATTACTACATCACAACCCTGCACTTGGGGAGTGAACAATCAGCAAGTTGTAGTATGGTTCGAGTGAGTTTTAATTCACCTAAACCCAACTGTTGGTATACCGAGTAGGGAATCAGATTGACGCTTGCTCCTAAGTCAAGAAGTGCGTGATCAATTCGATAGTTCCCGATTACACATGATATGGTTGGGCAACCGGGATCTTTGAATTTTTGCGGCACATCTTGTTTCAGGATGGCACTCACTTTCTCAGTTAAGGAAATTTTATTTTGAAAGCTTTTTCGTCGTTTGGTCGTGCATAGGTCTTTTAGGAATTTAGCATATAAAGGTATCTGTTTTACAACATCAAGTAGAGAAATGTTGAGTTTCATATGTTTCAACACCTCTAGGATATCCTGAGAGTTAGAGAGACATTTTGGTTCAACCAACCGTTAGGGAAACAGAGCAACTGGCTTTTCTAGAGGTTCCGGTTCAAATTTTTGTGGTGCGCCACTAGATCCATCATTATTGTCCTCTTCTGGTTCTTGAGGCTTTTCGGGCCTAACTGGAAGGGTTTTATCAATAACCTTCCCACTCCTAAGAGTGGTGATGGATTTAGCGTGTCCCATTTGATTTGAAGAGCTGGGATTACCTGTCTCGTATTGCGGTTTAGGATTGGGGATTGGTTGTGTAGGAAGCATCCCCTTTTCTATACCGTCATACGTGAATCTATCTTTTTTATAAAATCTCGCATTATCTGCGTCAGCTCTTGCATAGAATTTTGAACTGGTTCTTCTTGAAGTCTCCCCTGATTTGGATTTTGATTGAAGAAACCTTGAGGGGTAGCAGTTTCAGTTTGTCCATTCCTCCAGCTGAAATTGGGATGATTTTTCCAGCTAGGATTGTACGTATTAGAGGTTGTTCCATTGATAGGTCTTTGATAGTTATTTACGGCCTTAGATTGTTCATTCAATACTTCTCGAAAGGCAGGTATTGTAGGACAATTTTTAGTAGTATGAATGTTGCAATCACAGATGCCGCAAATACTTTCATTAACTTTTTCCTTCTTTCCTTCCTTGGCCTCAAATTTTCTGGTAAGTTTAGCCACCTTAGCGTTAAGATCATTATCCTCTTTCAGGAGATGTATTCCTCCTTTTTCCCTTGAATGAGTCGGCCTAGATGTAGTGTTCGTCCTTGGGTAATAATCCCATGATTGTATTTTTCAGCGAGACTATCGAGGTAATCCCATACCTCGTCGACATTTTTATTGATGAATTCTCCATTACACATTGTCTCGACCATTTGACGCATGGAAGATGTTAGTCCATCATAGAAAAAATTCGTAATACGCCATATTTCAAAGCCATGTTGTGGGCATGCATTAACCAGATCCTTGAACCTTTCCCAACATTGGAAAAATGTTTCATCTTCATTTTGGGCAAAGTTCATGATTGCTCTTTTGAGGGTAATTGTCTTATGATGTGGGAAAAATTTCTTTATGAATTCCTTTTGCATATCATTCCATGTGCCAATGGATCTAGGATGCAGTGAATGTAACCATATCTTGGCTTTTTTTTCAAGGAAAATGAGAAGAGTTTTAGCCTAATTGTATCTTCAGATACATTAGGGAAGTATGAAGTAGCTATGATTTCGTCGAACTCTTTCAGATGCAAGTATGGTTCTTCAGACTCAAGCCCATGAAACTTAGGAAGGAGTTGGATAACCCCTGGCTTGATGTCCATATGTCCTGTATTCGTAGGAAAAATCATGCATGAGGGCGTACTCACCCCCGCTGGTTGTAAGTAATCTCGTAAAGTACGAGGCGGGGGTGCCTGATGCACCTCATTCTCATCATGTACTTCCTTAACCCTAGGTTGGGGTAGTGCTTGAGGTTGATTTTCAGCCATAACTCCTCTAACTTAGGAGAATTCAAGTGGTGTCTAGTCCTACGATGGACAGTCAACCCCTCAACTAATCCTCCTTCAGTCACGAGACGTCGAGTGTTGTCGCGTGCCCACTGGGGCATAAAATACACTCAACCCTCGATTTAAATTCCAACCTATACCTAAGAGAAAAGAAGTAGAAATCTAGAAAGTAAAAGGGAAAGATGGAAAGAAGTTACCAAATTTGAAGTCCTATGTTACGAACCTGCAGAATAAACAAAACAAGTTAGTTTCTAAAAATAGAAAGTCCTAATTAAAAGTAAACTAATTTCTAAAGAAAAGAAAAAATTTCAAAGAAAGAGGAAGTTAGAAAGAGCTTACTAAATTAAAAGTTTCCTACAAAAAATTTATAAAAAAATTCTAAAATAAGAAATAAAGTTAGGAGAAATAGAAACTAGAAATAGAAAGGGAAAGGAAGATAAGAACGAAGTTACCAATTTAGAAACTATACCAATTTAGAAACTATCTCAGAAGCCACAAAAAAAAAAAATGGGTTAGTTCTAAAAATTAGATAGAATGAAGAATAACAAGTTTCTAAAATTAGAAAAAAATTTCTAACAAGGAAAATAACTAAGCTTCTAAACCTAGAATTAGAAAATTCTAAAAAGAAAATCTAATCTTAAACTAATCCTACAACTAATTAATTTCAGAAAATCGTAGCCGTCAGTCCCCGGTAACAGCGCAAAAAACTTGTTCACTCCCCAAGTGCAGGGTTGTGATGTAGTAATAACTCGGTAAGACCGAGGTCGAATCCCAAAGGACTAAAACTTGTACGTTCACTAAAATTAAGTAGAATTTGAACTAGAATACGGTGTAATCTCAATCAAATAGAAATTAAGGGAGTAATGATGGAATAATTATCTAAATTTTAAGAAAAGTTGGAGGAAGGGAACTAGGGATTCAGAGGATCCACTTGTACGGATCAGGGAGATCTTATGCCTGCTTCAAGAATCATAGAATTTATTGAACTACCATTGATCTAGTTTTCAAAAAGATAAAAGGTATATGAATTAGAATGGATTCCATCACCAAACCATGCCCAAGAGACTATGGCAAACAACAGAATTAAACTAATTACCAACCAATCACGTGTATGAAGATTAGGAAGGATACCGTCATCCAACCATGCCCAGGAGACTATGGTGAACAACAGGGCGTCCTAACGTCATAAACATCAAAAGGAAAAGAGAAGTACTCAAAGCCATCGCAGATCTATTGTAATTTCAGTCACAACAAACCATTAAAAACTGAAAGCATTCTCATTAATCAAACTATAATCAAGGTAATTCAAAAAATAAATCAAAGGCATAAATCACAACTCTCCCATCATGCTACAAGCTTCACCCCTTAGCCCTAGCTAAGAGGTTTTAGCCCAACATGATGGGGTTAAACATCTCAAGATAAAATAATTAAAATAATCACTACCCTCTCTCTTGCGGACGTCCAACCCGTTCTCCAAGCTCTGGATCTTCCTCCCAAGGTCTGAATAATTGCTCCCAACGTCCAAAATCTCCTTATATAGCTGCTAGAGTGGTGAAAATCGGACTTGAATCGGATTTGGAAAGCTATCGCATGCGCAGCGAAAGCCTTTTCGCAGCCAAGTTCAGTGCCTCAGAAATTGCCACTTTCCTCGCTCAAATTCCAAAGAAATACCATCCCTTGGGACTTTCTTGGGTCCTCTACATGATAGACGGTTCAGATCTATCATATGATCAAATATGGTGGGCCACAACCGCCTGGAAAGGTCGGTTTTCGCAGATGTGAGAAACCTTTCGCACCATTTCACTGTTGTGATCGGTGGGCCCCACGGAAGTATTTTCTAGAAAATCCACCCCATCCATTGCATTCAGAACAAAATTTCAGTCAAGAATAGGTGGTTTTGAACATCCATTGACGCTACTCAGAGAAGAAATCACAAAAGGATCAATTTTGAATGTTGTAGGGTAGCCCTTTTGTGGCCTCTGTAATGCACACGTGTGTACGCATGAATGAAAAGAGTCAACATGGTTTTGTAGTGTTTGCAGCTCTTTACAAGATGGTCGGATCAGATGAGTTATACGGTCCATAGGTGGGGCCCACAGTCGATCACAAAACAGACGCCGTCCGTCCGTGCGTAAGAGAAAATGGAAACATCACTTACTGTTTTAGAACGGTGCGGGTCAGCGCTGCTGACCCACGTGCGTTGTCTCTGGTGCACGCGTGCGTGCATTGTGTAGTGTGCACACAACTTATACACAGGGCCCACCGTGATGTTTGCGAGAAATCTATACTGTCCATCCTCTTCCTCATATTATTTTAACCGTCGAGAACAATTTTGAGGCAGTTACAGATATTAGGTGGGCCCCACTAAATGAATTAAGGGGTTGATCAGTTCGTTGGCCTACTTCCAAAGATCTTTAATAGCTGAAATTTGACGTGTACGGTTCATTTATAGTCCTCAGGCCATGTATGAAGTTTCAAGCTGATCGGATGGTGAGAACCTTGTGATCTTGCATTTTGAGCCAATTTCAGGCCACTTGAGCCTCAGTTTCTCAATTTTCTTGAATCTCTGGCGTGTAATTCCATCAGTCTTGGTCCCCTGGAATGTGTCCCATGCTTTGGTGAATTTTGAGCACTAAATCTCAGCTTTAAGCATCCTTTTTCAGTCCAAGCTTGTAATTACACTCTGCATCACAAACACGATTAAAGTGGGTCATTACATGGTATTATGTTCATAAATCCAGATAATAACTAGGGTCTAATATACAATATTTGACCCTCAACACATGCACATACATGTATATATATATATTAATACATATTTATAATTATATTATATATATTTTGGTCTAACGCGTGAGATTTCCCACCATCCCATTAGTGGAAAGCGGATCTCTTTGAATGTGTTGGGCCACACCATCTAATGGATGGAGTAGATTTAATACAATTTGGTGGGGCTCACTTCATTCTAGGGGAAGGAAAATAGAGAGAGAGAGATAGATAGAGAGAGAGAGAGAGAGCGGAGAGATGGAGGGACCTCGCCACTATGGGCCCTTCTAATAGATACATACATCAAGTGGGTCCCAAATCATGTGGACCCAACATCAAAATCAAATGAAATGAACACCCACATTTGATCTTCTCTTCTTTCTTCTGCCAATGTGACCTAGAGCTCCAAGGAAAGAGTTTCGACGGTTGAGATGATGATCTAAGGGTTGGATTGGGTGTAGGAAGGTGGGCCACACAAGCTCTCCCATGGAAGCTTGCTTGGACGTGAGATGCTTGCTTAAAGAATGAGAGGGATGAGAGAGAGATATGGGTGTGATGTGTACTTGTGTAAGAAAGAGTTGACTTTAGGGGAGGGGTGGTTGTACTTGGGAATGGATGAGTGATGTGTACTTTGATTGATGGGATTGATGTGATGAATTCTCTCAAGATTGCAACGCGTAACATTTTTTCTCGAACTAAATGTGGGCCTACATCTCCTGGCCCGGGTAGCAGAATAGTGTGTGAGTCATGGCATTGGAATCGTGGCGACGGTGCGGCCGCTAGAGTACAAGTTTCAAGTCGAGCCGACTTCAGTATCAGGACTCGGCTTAGGATCGCACGCAAACATCGAATAAAGGTCAAAGGTTGCCGAAATTCGACTGGAAAGACTGCAGAAGCCTATGGAATGGTACGGTCTAGGATACGGGGCTTACATCATATAAGAAAGTTCTATGTGATTATGTGTCAGGTGACTTCGGGAGAGTCTACCTGGGTGATGATGAACCGTGCAGTATCGTTAGAAAGGGAGATGTTTATATAAGTCAGAAAGATGGAACGACTTTAAAATTGAAGGATGTCAGATATGTACTGAGTTTGATACAGAATTTAATATTAGTGGAGCAGTTGACTGATACCGGCTATGTGACAACATTCACCAGTGATTCTTGGAAGATCACAAAAGGTGCCTTAGTGATATTTCGTGGTAAAAAGGAAGGTACCTCGTACGTAATTTCAGGATCATATAGTTTACTCTCAGTCGCATCAACTAGAGTGAATGGGCAGTTATGACATCAGAGGCGGGACATATGAGTGAGAAGGGGATGAAAGTGCTATTGTCAAAAGGGAAGCTACCAGGGCTGAAGTCTATTGACTTGGAATTCTGTGAGGACTGCATGTATGGTAAGTAGAAGAGGGTAAGTTTTAAGAAGACAAGACGCACTCCAAAGATGTATCTGTTAGAGCTTGTATACACCGATGTGTGGAGACCAGCACAAGTATCATCCCTTTGTGGCTCACGTTATTTTGTTTCTTTTATTGATGATGCTAGTAGAAAACTATGAGTTTATTTCTTAAAGCACAAATTTGATGTATTTGATATATTTAAGAAGTGAAAAGTTTTGGTAAAAACGAAACAGGTAAAACAGTAAAATGTCTCATATTTGATAATGGGGGAGAGTACTATGATAACAAATTTGAAGAGTATTGTGCAGCAAATGGAATCAAATATTAGAAAATGATTCCAGGGATATCACAACAGAATGGTGTGGCTGAGGGCATTAATAGGACCATCTTTGAGCGTACTAGGAGCATGAGGTTACATGCAGGGTTGCTTAGGATGTTTTGGGCATATGCTGTGAATACTACAACATATCTCATCAATAGAAGTCCCTTAGCACCATTGGATGGTGCGCTACCAGAAGAAACGTGGACTGGAAAAGAAGTGAACCTTTCATATCTTAGAGTGTTCGATCGTACTTCATATGTTCACATTGATGCAGAGCATAGAAACAAGTTGGATGTGAAGTCCAGGAGGCACACGTTTATAAGCTACGGGTAGCATGATTTTGGCTACAGGTTTTGGGATGTAAAAAATAGGAAAATTATCAGAAGCAAGGGCATAGTCTTTAATGAAAAAGTGATGCATACGGACAGTTTGTAGGAAAATAAGGATGAGGAGAAAGAATGCATAGAGTTGGAAGAGTTACTGGACACAGGTGTTACAACGTCACAGGACGATCATGTACAGGAGCATTATGAGCTAGAGCCACAGACACCAGTTGTGAGGAAGTCTACTCCGGAGAGGAGACCGATGGTTCGATACTCACCCTCCTTACATTATCTACTGCTAACATATAATGGTGAATCAGAATGTTTTAAAGAGGCATTACAGTCAAATATATGGGTTAAATGGGAGCAGGCCATGGATGATGAGATGGACTCTCTTGAGTTTAATCATACATGTGAGCTAGTCATTCCACCTAAGTGTAAGAAAGCTCTTCATAACAAGTGAGTTTACAAACTTAAGAAGGAGCACAATGGTTCGAAATGGTATAAGGCCAGATTAATTGTGAAAGGGTTTCAACAAAAGGCAGGTATTGATTTCACTAAAATATTTTCACTTATGGTGAAAATGTCTACGATTCACATAGTCTTAAGTATAGTGGATACGGAGGACTTACATCCAGAGCAGCTAGATATTAAGATAGCCTTTCTTCATAGGGACCTTGAAGAAGAGATATACATGCCTTAACCGATATGATACATGGCCCCAGGAAAGGAGAACAATGTGTGCAGACTGAAGAAGAGTCTATATGGCCTGAAGCAGGCCCTGATAAGGCTAATCTCAGGATTTGTGGAAAACCGTTTCACCTGGTGTAACAACCATGGTGGAAATTCTCATGCTTGGGCTAGACTTGATAGAGTCTGCTGCAATGCTAGTTGGATACAAACCTTTCCCAGCTTCCTTGTGCGACGTCTCCCCAGGATGAATTTAGACCATGCTCCTCTCTTGCTGACCTTCCCCAGTGCTTCCCCTTCGGCTCCTAGGCCCTTATGATTCCAGAGGATGTGGCTGCTGGATGATTCCTTCTCCTAAGTGATTGATATTACCTAGGCAGAAGACCTCTCCTCTCAGCCCATGGTCAACCTCCTCCTGAAGCTGAAGAAAGTGAAAAGCGCCTTACATATTTGGAACCGCGATGTTTTTGGTAACGTCTTCCAAAATGTCAAAAAGCTGAGCATGCGCTATCCCAGATGGAGGCTAGCACCCAGAATAACCCCTTGGTCTTCTCAGCAGATCTAGTGAAAGGCTAAGTTGCATCTCGCCAAAATGGAGCTTGAGGAAGAAATTTTTAGTAGCAAAAGTCCCGGAACTCCGAGTTAGATGAGGGTGATAGAAGTACAAAATTCTTCCTTCTCTCGGCTTTTGACATGGTCGAAAAATTGGGTATCCAAGAAATTCATCTGGGCAAAGTTGGGATAATATCGGATAAGCCCTCCATCCAAAGAGAAGCAGTCAGTTTTTTACAATCCCTGCTATCCAAAGAATCAGCCCCTTCCTTTTCCTCGACATCGGTAGATTTTCTTGAATGCATTCCGACCCTTATTTCTGATGAGGATAACACTATGTTGCTGTAAGTCCCATCCATAGCCGATGTTAAGCTAGCAGTCTAAAAGATCCTCAAAGATGGTGCGGCCGGGCTTATTGGTCATTCAGGAGCTTTTTTCGAGGGCTGATGGAACACCATTGGTAAGGATATCCACTCGACTGTTGTGGATTTTTTTCCAAGGGGCGTTCTGCCTAGATCCTTCTCCTTCACTTTAGTCTGTTTAGTTCCAAAGATGCCAGGGGTGAAATCCTTTGCGCACTATAGGCCAATCAGCCTATGTAATGTAGTTTATAAGATCTTTACCAATATCATAGCTATCAGGCTAAGCTCTCTCCTCCTGAAGCTTATCTCCCTTAAGCAGGGTGCTCTTGTTAAGGTTCGGTCTATTGTAGAAAATATCGCTCTTAGGCAAGAGATTTTCAGAGATATAGACAAGAAGGTTCGGGGAGGAAATATAGTTGTGAAGTTCGACATGGAGAAAGCTTACGACAAAGTTGAGTGAACTTTTCTGCTATAGGTCCTACTGAAATTTGGGTTTGATGCTCACTGGGTTAAGCTTGTGGAAGCTTGCTGGAACAATAACTAGTATTCGGTCATAGTTAATGAGGTTAGTTGCGGCTTCTTCAAGTCCTCTGGTAGTTTGAACAAGGCGACCCCCTTTCCTCCCAACCTTTTCATCCTTACCACTAAAGTGTTTAGTAGAGATCTTTCTAGGCTGATCTCCCAAGGGCTATGCACTCCTTTCAAGCTGAAGCGAGGCTGTTCTCAAATTTCCCACTTGCTATATGTAGATGATATTGTTCTGTTCCTCAACAGTTCCAACAAGTCTCTCCTAGTGGTCAAGAAGTTCATGTCTGACTACTAGTCCATCTCAGGCTAGAAAGTGAACTTCAGCAAGAGCTCTTTCCACTGCTCTCCTAAGCTATCCCCTGCCTGAATTAGAAGCATTCAGCGGTCCCTTAGGATCAGCAAAGCAGTAGACAACTTTTCTTATTTGGGCGTTCCTAACATTAAAGGTAGAATTAAATGCTCCCTCTTCGCCCCCCTTTTGGACAAGATGGCTGCAAAGGTCTAAGGATAGAGTGCAAGAATCCTCTCCCAAGCTGGTAGACTCGCCTCATCTCTTATGTCCTCTTTGGTATCCCTATCCACACATTAGCTGCCACGGTCGTGCCCAATAAAATTTTGAAGGATGTTGAGAAGATGCTTACAAATTTCTTCTGGGGTTGGAGGGAGGGAAAGAGAAATCTTCACTGGAGAAGTTGGAACTCCATTTCTAAGCCAAAAGTTGAGGGTGGGTTTGATCTTCAGAAGCTGAAAGAAGTTATGCAAGGTCTCCATATGAAGATGGCTTGGGGTGTTAAACAGGGGGATACCGGCATCTTGTGGGCCTAGTTCATTCACTCTAAATATTCTCTCAATGCATTGCTAGAAATCTCCAGCAATCTAGTAGTGAAAGCATCTCCTTTATGGAAGAGATTAGTGGGTCTCCTTCCCTTGTTAGACAGTCACGCTCAATGGGTGATTGGTCGAGGAAGCTACAACATGTGGACCACTAACTGGACTGGGCTTGGCCCTTTGGTCTCTCTCCCAACGCTCCATATCCCTGAATCCATGCGTAATCTTAGAGTCCAAGACTTCCTTCTAGCTCGACAACATCATAGTGAGAGGTGGTTTCTGTATGTCTGAAACTGATGATATTCTACTCTGGCCGCACGAACCTTCTGGCCGTTTCTCCACAAAATTATCTTGAAATGTTAGTAGATCCAGAGATTAGGTCCTTCCCTGGACCAAACGAGTGTGGCACCCTAAAATCTCCCTAAAAAATATCCCTTTTCCTGCGGAGGGTTCTGCATGACGTCCTCCCCACTGACGTCCCCGCTCAGATGAAAGGCATTCATCTAGCTTATATGTGCAACTGCTGAAGGATCTCACCTTCTCCTGGCCCGCAAGTAGAACCCCTCTCCCACCTCTTCCTTCTCGGCTTCCTCATCGATAGTTTGGGGCACCGGGCTACTGAATACTTTGGAATTTCGTATTCCGTTAGTCCTCCATCCGTAACCAGCATCATTGGTGGTGGCATAGACCCCTTCCGCTTCGTAGCAATTAGGTGGGCCTTTGTTTGGCCCCACCTTTCATCCTGTGGGAAGTTTGGAAAGCTAGGAATGTGGCCAGGTTCGAAAACATTGCTATCTCGGCTGAGGGTGTCTTCTTTAAGGTAAGATGGTGGTTGGAGGTTCTCTTCCCTTGGATTTCTCCAAATATCCAGTGACGTCCCTTCCCCCCTGCTGCCCCCTCTCACAAGCCCTTCGCTGCTCCTCCCCAATCAACCCCCTCCTTCTCAATTGTAAAATGGCTCAAGCCTAGAGAAGGATTCTTCAAGTTAAATGTGGACGGCTCCTCTCTCTCTAATCCAGGTCCGACTGCCAGAGGGGGCTTTTGTCGTGATCATCTCGGTAACCTGATCTTCACTTTTACATCTAGATACGGGGAAACTTTCAATAATGTGGCTGAATTACAGAAAATCCATGTGTAAGACCCGTATCATAGTCTGTACCTTTTCATAGATTCTTGCGATCCTCCCTGTCGAATTCTGGCGACCTTCGACTCGTATCATAGTCCGTTCCATTCTATAGATTCACGCGATCCTAAGTTAAGTCTTGTTAACCCGAGTCGACTCAACTCGAGACTTGTACCCTAGCGACCGCATCGTCATCGCGATTTCAATGTCATATCTCGCACGCTGAGGCGATACCTAGGACAGAAGATGTGGGCCAGCGTTCAGTTCGAGAAAAATGCTGCATGTTGCAAAACCCAAGAGAATCTCTACAACATGTCACCTTAATCAATCCATCAATCTCATCAAGGGTCAAGTACATGTCAAGTACACATCACCTCACACCCATCCCAAGTAACCCCAAAAGTTAAAAGTTCTTACACACCCCATACCGTTCTTACACCATCTACCCCTAAAGTCAAAAATCTCTTACACACCCATCACTCACCACATCCATCACCCATCTTTCTCTCTCTCTCTCTCTCTCTTTACATCCCTCTCTCTCTCTCTCATTGTTAAACCACTTTCCCAAGCAAGAGAAAACATCCCACGTCCAAGCATTTTCTAGTCTCCATGAGAGTTTTATGTGTGGCCCACTTCCTACCCTTTCATCTCCCATCTCAACCATCAAAATTTCATCTCTTCCATTAGGATCGAAGCTAAGGAGTAAAGGAAGCCAAGGGAGCAAGAAGAAGAAGAAGACGGTGAGTGATCTTGGACCCACATTTTCTCTTCTTTTTTTTTTTTTTTTATGATTTAAGGGCCACATATGGTGGGATCCACCTTGATGTATGCTTGTATCCATAAAGGGCCCATAGTGGCAGGGCCCCTTCGTCATCTCCGATCTCTCTTCCCTCATCTCTCTTTCTCTCTCCCTTTTCTCTTGATTTTGGCCCCTTGATGAATGCAACTCATCCTAGTCGTCCAGCTTTGCGGGACCCACTTGATGTGCGTGTTGTATCCATCCGTCCAAGCCATGTGGACCCTACCTTAATGGAGTTGGAAAAAACACAAATATCAGATTTATCTAGGTGGGCCACGTTCATGTGGTATCCACCGTGATGCATATGTTGTATCCATTGTCCAGCGACCAAGGATGCTGGACGTGGCTAACAGTGAAGGGTGGACCGACATGGGGTGGGCTAACAGTGTAGCGTGGGCTGACAGTGGGGTCCATCCATGTCCTCCACCCATCCAAATGGGCCACACCATAGTGTACGTGTTGTATCCTAACTGTCCACTGCCCCTGGACGGTGGGATCCACGTCCATGTGGGGCCCTCCTTGCTATGTTGATCCACACCCAGATCCATAGCTATAGTGATAGACTGAGTGAAAGATACCTCGTTTCAACACTGCTAGTGAAGTGTGCACTGACAGTGAAGTAAAGCTAGTGGTGGGAGTGGCTAGCTGTGAGGCGTGAGCGGATAGTGGCGTCCACGGGACCCACCCACATCGCCCATCCATTTCAATGGGCCTCACCGTGTTGCTTGTGGAGCTACCTTGATGTATGTGTATGTCCAGGCCGTCCAGGGCCTAGACGTTGCACTTTATTAATATAATGTTAAGGTATTATATTATATTATTTTAATATATAATATGATATGTTTTATATTATATTATAATATTATATTATATATATGTGATAGATATATACATTCATGAGGGTGGGCCCTACGTGGGACCCACCTCTGCTTTTCTTAAAGGCAGCAAAGTTACATGTACGTCAGCTATATGGCTGCCCCTTTAGACATTAACAGGTCTGCGGGCTTGGCTGCTATACACGACAGCAAGTTCTGTGGGTCCCACCTGTTCCATCCATGCCGTATATCTTTGGGACTCATAATTATGCATGTGTGGTATCCATACCATCCAACCATTTGTGAGATCATTTTATGGCATGAGGTAAATGAGTGAGATCCAAAGTTCCACACCAATTGTAATAATAATGGGGTATAGTGATATCCACCGTGTAAAACTTCTTAGGAGACACAGTGGTTCCCACTCAAGCTAATATTCGGCTTTCACTTTATCTATCTCTATGTTAACCTATGAATAGGTTGGATCACAAATTACATAAGGATGGGCCCGATTTGATCTACATTTGAATCGGCCCATTTGATCAACCCATTTGAATGTTCACTCCCCAAGTGCAGGGTTGTGATGTAGTAATAACTCGGTAAGACCGAGGTCGAATCCCAAGGGACTAAAACTTGTACGTTATCTAAAACTAACTAGAACTAGAACTAGAATGAGATGAAATTTAAATCACCTAGAAATTAAGGAATAATTGTAAAACTATTATCTAAAACTTAGGAGATATCAGAGAAGGAAACTCGGTGTAACATCCTGAAAATCGGGGCGTCGAGCAAAAACCCAACTCCCGAGTTCCAAAATGTTATTTATGCAACATAGATATGTATGATTGAATGTTGTCTATGATAACGCATTAAACATGAGTGAGATTAAGCTAGAACAACATATCATACTCCAGAGACAGTTAAATTAACAAGCGGAAGACTGTAATAGTATGTATAATATATATAAACTGTTGTATGTCTCCAGAGTGTGAATATATTACCAGGTTATACACATACATGTATACTTCAAAAGTAAACAAAATAAATATACATGAGGGCGCTAAAAATATAAAATGACAAGTGTCAATGTATCTAATCAACCTCCCTGTAATCCCGTCAATCAGAACACACATAAAGGAGGAATCCTCCTCATCATCCAGTCCAGCTCCGCCTCACAGGCCGCGCCATCATCTGCAATCACAAAAGGGACTGGTGGGTGTCCGGAAACACCATCCCGTAACGTGGGAGTGAGTAGCTAACTCAGTGGAATAATAGAGCAAGGATTAACATGTTCTCAAATCAATCATGCGATAATAGTAAAGCAATAAATCAAACAATCCTAATACTGTTGTTAATGTAATATGACATGACGTGATGTATGCCCTCACCGACGATCTCCCCATACGGCAACATCTTACGACCGCAGCATGCCACACTCCCTAAAGTGCTCCACAAGGCACATGCAATGTTATGGTGATATGATTTCCAAGTTGTTATTAGTCCATTCAAACAGCAGGATTGGGAAACTAAGGTACCTCCCTTATATCAATCCCAACACAGATCCTGTCTAGGGTGTCACTCCTAGTAATCTCATACGATGTATATTTTGTAGGTCGCTGCAAGGGCTGCCAGGGCTGTTGCACGCACTCGTTGCTCCGCTCCCCCATCACCTTATCAATACAGGCCTACTGTACTCTACTGCTACTCAAGGGTCGTCGCCTCCCGTAGACTCAGAATACGCTCGCGGTCACTACAAAGGACTCGTCGCCTGATCAGTGTAGGCCGACAGCTAGAATATAGTGTCCCATACCACCATAATCTGCTCACGAGTCTAGGTGCTCACTGGTCACTACGGGGAAGTTTGTGGCCCCAGCGTAGGCCGACAGCTCGACCACGATGTCCCATACCACCATGCCCGGCTCATGAGTCTTCGTGGATCAAGGTACCATGGTTAACAGGGTTTACAATGGTAAGTTCAGTACCCTAGGTTCAAGCAGTTATGACTCATACAAGGTGAACAAACATCGGCCAGTCGGGTTGCTTGACGGGCTCGACTAGCACGATCGCATCTCAAGTCAAACGACATGAAGTGCATAAAACACTTCGCGTGGCCTAACCACTGCCGCCAACTCCAAATACGAATCACGTTCATCGACGCGTCGTTCGTGACGAAGATAAGCTAACCACGAATTCGCTCGGTTACCGACTGCCTGGACTAGGCATAGTCCCAAACAATCATAGAATCACATCAGCAGTTGTGTAAGGGTAATGGAAATGAAATACAACCATGAGAGCATGTTAACACATGTTATTACATACAACTTAAGCAAATCATCGTACACATGTCCTTCTCACATATAATGAAATTAAGCATGTCGCCAACATATAGGAAATCCTCTCCATCAACATATTAATTGAGAATTCAATCTCAAAGTAACTCATAAGGAAATCATCAAGCACATGTTATAACATACAGCTTAAGCGAATCGTCAAGCACATGCATTTCATTCATACCATGAAATCATGCATATGGCTAACATGTAGGAAACCATTCACACCAGCATATTAATTGAGAAATCAATCTCAAACTAATTCATAACACCATTTAATTCAATACATACTAATACAAGCATTTATACAAACACATACACTACACACTTAAGTCTACATATAGTATGTCGACCCGAAGTGCGCATTTAGGCGAATCTCTTCGCCAAACTAATTATGCACGTATTCCTAACATCCTAATGCGACAACATATCATGTCAATCACATCAGCAAAATATGAATGAAATCTATACTTCCTACAAATGACTAAAATGCCCGAAATCTCATATTCTTCGTTAGTTTACGAAACAGGAAACGGACAGCATGTTGTACATGTCAAACGGCGTTGCCGTCAAGAATCTACTATTAAACGACATTGAAAGCTTTGGAAACAGTCAATCAAAGCGTCTAAAATCCGCACCTTTTCCCTTATAGGTGAAGTGATTCGAACGGATCGTATACGCTTCGTCTACGGCGACTAAGGAACCTGATTTACGAGATTTATCAACTAACAAACTATGGAACTAAAGAAGCATCAAATCAGCAACTTTCTAGGGCGTTTTCTTACCTGCAAATGCGGAGAAATCACCGGCAAAGTGATTGGAATACGCCGCTTAAGCACGTGCAGCAGCAGCAGGAAAAGCTCTCCCACCTTCTCTCACAAACTCTCACCTTTTCTCTCTCCCAATCTAGGGTTTTTGTAAATTCGGATGGGAGAGAGGAGTGAGGGTTTCAAGCCCTTTTATAAGCCCAAACTTGCCCGAAATAGACTCGGGAACAAGTTTCACTTGAGGGGTAACCAAATCGGGGCTGTTTCGGTCCAAAAGATGCTTTCTGGTGGTCCCCTGGTCGAATGCGATCGGACTTAAGCTCATGCGTACCAGATCTAGCACGCATTAATTTTTCAGTCCGACAGGGTTCGCAGATCGCACGTGGCGGACCAGTTTCAGTTCAGCGGTCACCGCACGTAGATCAGGGCTGGAAGTCTCATAATAATAAATAGAAATTTTTCCTGATCCGAGGGTGTAATCTGGATGAATTCTGATGGTCAGAACGCTTAATACTGACGTGTCAAGTCGTGTGCCAGATTTGAATTTGAAATTCCAATTCTGTCCCTATTCGCGGTCTCTTCAGTCCGGGCTCAATGAAATAGTCTGTGATTATCGGTTTGACTTGATTTTCGAAATGATTGTCAAGTCCAGCTGGGCGGTTCTAACGGTCTAAGATAGGAAGTAACGGACTTTCGACGCGCAGTCTAAATCCAATACAAGAATTTAAAGTGGTCCAGAGAACAAACCCGCTTAGAGTTTGATCCGAGGTTATAGAGTATTATGGAGTCATACGTTCTACTCGATTTGGGTCTTGTAGAACGTATTTAAAGTGATCAGGGACTGTTTTCCAGCTACTCCAGCGTTGCGCTAGCTAACTTACGCTGAATTTCCATAGGAATTAATCCTAAGTGGTTTCTTTGGCTATGAAATTGGGTTCTGAGCGATTTTTCAGGTGTTTTAGTTGACCCATTGCCTAAGGACGTCAAATCCCAGATTGGCCAAAATCTGGGGTGTTACACTAGGGATTCAGAGGATCCACTTGTAGAGATCAGGGAGATCTTATGCCTGCTTCAAGAATTATGGAATTTACAGAACTGCCGTTGATATAGTTTCAAAGAGATGAAAGGTATATGAATTAGAATGGATTCTATCACCAAACCATGCCCAAGAGACTATGGCAAACAACAAAATTAAACTAATTACCAACCAATCACATGTATGGAGGTTAGGAAGAGTACCGTCATCCGACCACGCCCAGGAGACTATGGTGAACAACAGGGCTTTCTAACGTCATAAACATAAAAGAGAAGAGACATGCTCAAAGCCATTGCAAACCCATTGTAATTTCAGTCACAACAGACCATTAAGAGCTAAAAACATTCCCATAATAATCAACTAAAATCAAATCAATTCATGAATTAAAATTAAATTGAAAACATACATAAAAATCTCCCATCTCACTACAAGCTTCACCTCCTAGCCCTAGTTAGGAGGTTTAGCCCAACACGAATAGGCTAGATATCTCAAAATAAAATAAAATAAAAATAAAAGAAATAAACAAACTCAACTCTCTCTCTTGCAGACGTCTGACCTGAGCCTTCCTTCTCAGCTCTGAATCTTCCTCCCCAAGACCTGAATGAATGCTCCCCATGTCCAAAACCTCCTTATATAACTGCTAGAGTGGTGAAAATCAGATTTGACGCGGATTTGGAAAGCTATGCATGCCTAGTGAAAGCTTTTTCGCAGCCAAGTTCGGTGCCTCGAAACACGCCACTTTCCTCGCTTAAATTTCAAAGAAACACCGTCCCTTAGTACTTTCTTGGGTCCTCTACATGATAGACAGTTCAGATCTGCCATATGATCAAAGATGGTGGGCCAAAACCGCCTGAAAAAGTCGATTTTCGCGGATGTGCGAAACCTTTTGCACCATTTCGCTGTTGTGATCGGTGGGCCCCACAGAAACAGTTTCTGGAAAATTCACCCCGTCCATTGGATTCAGAACGAAATTTCAGTCAAGAATGGGTGATTTTGAATGTCCATTAACGTGGCCCAGAGAAGAAATCACAAAAAGATCAATTTTGAACGTCCCAGGGCAGCCCTTTTGTGGCCCCTGTATCACACACGTGTGTACGCATGGATGAAAAAGGTCAGCATGGTTTTGTAGTATTCGAACCCCTCTACAAGATGGACGGCTCGGATTGAGCTTACAGGGTACGTGTAGGGCCCACTAGATTCCGCAAAACGGCCAGCAGTAACTTCCATTTTTTTTTTTTTTTTGAATTGGAGAAGGAAACGTCGGTTAGCAGCGCTGACCGACTTTGGGAAATCACGTGCACGGCTAGTGCACATGTGCACTATGCACACTTAGGCTAAAGTGGGGTCCACTATGATGTTTTTGTGAAATCTGATCCAACCATCTGATTGGTCTCCTCATT
This sequence comes from Magnolia kwangsiensis, assembly GCA_037074715.1. Taxonomy (NCBI): domain Eukaryota; kingdom Viridiplantae; phylum Streptophyta; class Magnoliopsida; order Magnoliales; family Magnoliaceae; genus Magnolia; species Magnolia kwangsiensis. Next base: position 17,347,277 of record CM073580.1, on the reverse strand, counting down.
TAAGGCGTTGATACCAAATTCGAGGCAATTCCAGATATCAGGTGGGCCCAGAATCGACAGTTTATAAGCTGATCGGTCAGTTGAAGAACTTTTATAGTGATCCAAGAGCTAAAATTTGAAATGTACGGTTAATTTATGGCCCTTATCTCATGTATAAAGTTTCGAACCGATCAGATGTCGGGAACCATGTGATCTTGCATTCTGGATGCGTTTCAAGCCACTTGAGCTTCAGTTTCTTAGTTTTCTCAGATTTCTGACCGTGTATATCTGTCAATCTTGGTCCCCTGGAGTGTGTCCCATGCTTTGGGGAATTTGGAGCGTTAAATCCATGCATTTAGTATCCTATTTCGATCCAAGCTTGTAAAATCAACCTGCAACATAAACACGATTAAATCAGCCGTTAAACACTATTATGCTCGTAAATCTGGACAATATTTGGGGTCTAATATGCACTATTTGACCCTCAACACAACCCCCAACTAGCATTTTGCTAGTCCCGAGCAAAGTATGCGAAAAATAAATTGAGATTTACAAGATGATTTCCATAAACTCGAGTGATTTTGCAAAATAATCCAACTACTAAAATTTCAAGATTCATGAATGTTGGGGATTACTTTCTCCTGGACTCAAGTGCTTGGTAGACTTATAATCAAGTTCGAAGTATTAATCCATCAATTATAATAATTCTAAACATTGAGTTCCATGGGTAGATAGTGTAATCTCAGCCTATCATCATTAAAATTCAATTTATTATTTCATGATAGCATTGGTAATCACAAGAGTATTCAGGACACCTAAAACCCGAACCAAACCTGCCTCAAAAATTTCATCTTTTGATTTTTCTTTAAAAGTAATGCCAAGGATGGGGGTCGAATCCTCACCTATAGGGAGCAAACCTATGGTAAAGACCAGTCGCCCAATAATTTTTGAATGTTAACCTTGGGGAATCAAACCTTCACCTGTGGGGAGCAAACCTACAGTGAAGGTCATTCGCCCAACCCTGGGTATTTTCTTTTTCTTCGATTCTGCTCTTTTTTTTTCTTTTTTTTTTAATCATAATAGGCAAATTGTCCAAGCTGGTTCCTTCCATGCTTAGTTATTACCAAGTTAACCCTTCAATATCAGACTGAAACCTTAATGTGACAGCAAGATGTGACATGTGAAATCATGACTCAATCAATGTTCACAACTTCTAATCATGGATTAATAATTCAATCTTAATCGTGAAATCTAACAGATAACTGAAGTCAAGAGTCATACATGACCAACATCACGTATCTTGAAAATATAAATTAGGGATATCTGTCAAAATCATTTCGAATTCACAAGAATTTTCTGAAAAAATTGTAAAAATTTTCATATTTTTTTCACAATTTTTGCTCAAGACCAAGAAAATACTAATTAGGAAGCCTAATCTCTCACCCCCAACCTAAAATCTACATTGTCCTCAATGTAAAAGATATAAACATGCAATGGACATGAGACAACGAAAGTAAAGTGATGGGAAGATAATACCTGGATAACGTATCGAGAGAGATTTTTCAAGAGATCACTGGGAGAGAGCAGGTTAGTACGAGAGAAAGAAAAATAAAAATAAAATCCTACCTATACCACTTTCTCAGGTGCTCTCGATTGCATTTAGCATATGCAACAAGCCTTTAAACTCATAGGTTACCTCTAGCGGACGAGTTGTAGTCTCGTGAGGATTTGCGGTAATGTTACCCATAAATATTGAATCGATCATGCCACAAGGTTTCCCTTCCGGCCAATATCTTGATAAGTCTCTCAGTAAGCTCCTCAACAGGATCATCCAAAAGCCCTTTTTGCAATAGGCTTGGAGGCCCTGGAGCATGACTTTCCATAGAGACTTATGTACCTCATAAGAAATCTTCCATTGAATTGCTGGAGGTATCCGTAATATATACATTCACCTAAGACAGAAGAAGTTTCAACGTTAGTATTGCATGGTGAATCAAAGACTACAAGTAAATAAAGTTTAGAAAACTTCTTAAAAAGTAATGTAGTCTCAACATATTCCGAAGCTCCAAACTTTGATTTTAGATTCAGCTCCTCTTCCTTTACTAGTAGACGTTTAAGATCAGGGGAAGAGAGGGTTTCAGAATAAGGGTTCGTTCGGTTAGTGATGACTACCAAGATGTTGTCTCGCAAGGTATCCACTTTGTCTTTTAACATGGGATCGTTTGAAACCGCAAAGTGTGCCAAGAAATCCCACGAGTTGGGAAATTCAGATGAGTGTGACTCGTTTTTGTGGCTTGTGATGATCTGCGCAAAGAATCCATCATCCTTGAAAGTGGATGGAGGTACGCTCTCTTGCTCCAGTTCTGCACAGATAGATTGAAAATCAGTAAGTGAAGCATTGATGTGATCACTCTGTTCATTGAAATTACTCAATTGAGGCGCTAAATTCTTAATTATTTGCAGCTCAGATGGTGGCCTCAACTGAGTGGTTTCAAATTTCAGAGTCGTAGCGGGCAACTCCTCCTCCCGAATCATATCATCATTCAATTCAAGGGAGTGGTCTAAACATGTCTCACAAGAGTTAGAAGAGTCGGTTGTAAGAGGTTCATTTTCCACATTTAAATCAGGCATGTCAGATGAGTGGAGTATATCTTCCTGACCGATCACTTCATGCACGTCTTAATCGTTGACCTGGACCAGATTTGAGATTGATTCAGGGAGAATTTGGGCTGCACATTCATGATCCTCATCCCAATACGCATCATTATCTAGTCCAGTGCAGTGCACATTTGGGATGGGATCACTTTCCTCACATTCTACACCTAACATGGGTTGAGGTTCGCATAAACTAACATCTTCCTCATCATTGAAATCTTGTGTGTCATGTAAGGAAACTGTGTTATCATCAATGTATTTAAAAGACACCCATGTGTCTTCACCATTCTTTTGAACAGTCATCGAGATTGACTCATCGAAAAATTAAACCACATACTCATTAACGGAATCCAACTCCTCATTTCAAATTCTAGATTCTTTTAAAAGTGAGTGCGGATCACTTTCTTCACATTGTATTTCTAGATTAGGTCGTGGCTGGGATGATCGAGCCTCCTCTATCCTATCAAGACGCGCATCGAGTCCTTTCATTGTTTCCATTACTTTTCTCATTTTCACAAGACAGGCCGAAAGATTACGCTGATATGAATCCTTTTGGATCGTTTCTAGATGGATCTCAAAGGTATGGGATCTAAGAGAATAATCATTATAACATGTAGTTGGTTCATTTTCCTAATTTTGATGTTTCCACTGGTTATAGTCATACTGATCATGCGTGGGAGAATCTGCTGGTTGGTAATACTTATTATCACTCATGATACAATCACGCATTGTTTTATCGGATGGATGATAATAATTCTCATAACCATAGTTATGATAACCCCAACACTCATGTACTGTTTTGTTAATCCGTGGGGTGTAATTGTTCTCCTGTATATAATCACGTAAAGACTTCTTAACCGGTGGATTTTTATATTTTGATCGGTTCTCGATGATAGTTTCAGAAAAGTTTTGAGACATAGGTTGATTTATATCATCATCATCCCAAAATAAGTTATTCTTCTCAGCATACTGACGTTGCCACTCGTGCATATACATGATGAAACCCTTAACTTGAATTTAATCCTATGAAAAATAGAAGAGAAGGTCCTACAACAAAGTGAAAAGTAAGAGGGGGAGAAGTTAGAAAGATGTTACCATACTAGAGATTCCTATATTAAAATCCTACAAAATAAGACAAAACAAGTTAGTTTCTAAAAAGAGAAAGTCTAGGATTAGAAAATCTGTAAAAATAAAACCCTAATTCTAAAAATAGAAAAAAATAAAGAAATTAGAAAGATATCACCAAATTAGAAGTTTCTATCTCATAATCCTACAAAACAGGAAAGACAAGTTAATTCTAAAAAAATCAGGAAAATCTAAACCTAAAACTAAAGTTAGTAAAAATCCTAATCTTAAAATAATCCTAAAACTAATTAATTTCAGAAAAATGTAGCTGTCAGTCCCTGGCAACGGCGTCAAAAACTTATTCACTCCCCAAGTGCAGGGTTGTGATGTAGTAATAACTCGGTAAGACCGAGGTCGAATCCCAAGGGACTGAAACTTGTACGTTATCTAAAACTAACTAGAACTAGAACTAGAATGAGATGAAATTTAAATCAACTAGAAATTAAGGAATAATTGTAAAACTATTATCTAAAACTTAGGAGATATCAGAGAAGGAAACTAGGGATTCAGAGGATCCACTTGTAGAGATCAGGGAGATCTTATGCCTGCTTCAAGAATTATGAAATTTACTGAACTGCCGTTGATATAGTTTCAAAGAGATGAAAGGTATATGAATTAGAATGGATTCCATCACTAAACCATGCCCAAGAGACTATGGCAAACAACAGAATTAAACTAATTACCAACCAATCACATGTATGGAGGTTAGGAAGAGTACCGTCATCCGACCATGCCCAGGAGACTATGGTGAACAATAGGGCTCTCTAACGTCATAAACATAAAAGAGAAGAGACATGCTCAAAGCCATTGCAGACCCATTGTAATTTCAGTCACAACAGACCATTAAGAGCTAAAAATATTCCCATAATAATCAACTAAAATCAAATCAATTCATGAATTAAAATTAAATTGAAAACATACATAAAAATCTCCCATCTCACTACAAGCTTCACCTCCTAGCCCTATCTAGGAGGTTTAGCCCAACATGAATAGGCTAGATATCTCAAAACAAAATAAAATAAAATTAAAAGAAATAAACAAACTCAACTCTCTCTCTTGCAGACGTCCGACTTGAGCCTTCCTTCTCAGCTCTGAATCTTCCTCCCCAAGACCTGAATGAATGCTCCCCATGTCCAAAACCTCCCTATATAACTGCTAGAGTGGTGAAAATCAGATTTGGAAAGCTATGCATGCCTAGTGAAATCTTTTTCGCAGCCAAGTTCGGTGCCTCGAAACACGCCACTTTCCTCACTTAAATTCTAAAGAAACACCATCCCTTAGTACTTTCTTGGGTCCTCTACATGATAGATGGTTCAGATCTGCCATATGATCAAAGATGGTGGGCCAAAACCGCCTGGAAAAGTCAGTTTTCGCGGATGTACGAAACCTTTCGTACCATTTCGCTGTTGTGATCGGTGGGCCCCACAGAAGCATTTTTTGGAAAATCCACCTCGTCCATTGGATTCAGAACGAAATTTCAGTCAAGAATGGGTGATTTTGAACGTCCATTGATGTGGCCCAGAGAAGAAATCACAAAAAGATCAATTTTGAATGTCCCAGGGTATCCCTTTTGTGGCCCCTATATCGCACACGTGTGTACGCATGGATGAAAAAGGTCAACATGGTTTTGTAGTATTCGAACCCCTCTACAAGATGGACGGCTCGGATTGAGCTTACAGGGTACGTGTAGGGCCCACTAGCTTCCGTAAAACGGCCAGCGGTAACTTCCGTTTTTTTTTTTTTTTGAATTGGAGAAGGAAACGTCGGTCAGCAGCGCTGACCGACTTTGGGAAATCACTTGCACGGCTAGTGCACATGTGCACTATACACACTCAGGCTAAAGTGGAGTCCACTATGATGTTTTTGCGAAATCTGATCCAACCATCTGATTGGTCTCCTCATTTAAGGCGTTGATACCAAATCAGGTGGGCCCGGAATCGACGGTTTATAAGCTGATCGGTCAGTTGGAGCACTTTTATAGTAATCCAAGAGTTGAAATTTGAAATGTACAGTTAATTTATGGCCCTTATCTCATGTATAAAGTTTCGAACCGATCAGATGTCGGGAACAATGTGATCTTGCATTCTAGATGCGTTTCAAGCCACTTGAGCTTCAGTTTCTTAGTTTTCTCGAATTTCTGACCGAGTATATCTGTCAATCTTGGTCCCATCGAGTGTGTCCCATGCTTTGGTGAATTTGGAGCGTTAAATCCATGCATTTAGTATCCTATTTCGATCCAAGCTTATAAAATCAACCTGCAACATAAACACGATTAAATCAGCCGTTAAACACTATTATGCTCATAAATCCAGACAATATTTGGGGTCTAATATGCACTATTTGACCCTCAACATTGAATCGACCCATTTGGTTGGCCCATTTGGTCGGCCCATTGATTCGGCCCATTTGATTCGGCCCATTGGAATTGGCCTATTTGAATCAGACCATTTAAATCGGCTCATTTGATGTATATGAAGCCCGGTGCGATGTATGTGAGGCCCATGAGCGAGGCCCAATATAATATATGTGTGTGGTCGTCACATTGTTTATGAATTCCTTATATAGGCCACTCCTTGGGAGCAATGTTGGTTAGATGTCCACATTGATGGGTAATGATGGTTAGATGGCCTCGTTGTGACTTTCCCTAGGTCTTGTTAGGTCCATTCTCTTTGTGGGTTGACCCAAATAAGTGGGCCCCATTCGCCGTATGTGATTTTTTATTCTGATTATGAGTATGTGACAACATAGCATCATGATACATGTTCATACACATCATCTGCATGCTTGTGATGAGACAAGTGATTGATCATAGCACATGTCATTAGGCAGATTATTATGGACTCCCTGGTAAGGAAAGTTATCCGCACAAGCACGTGGTACGAGCATGTTTACTGTATGAGTGGATTACGTGATTCATGCATCTTGTATTATGTGACATGATTACTGTACGCCCTAGTGACATGAGGGCTGTAGCCTCCACAAGTGTATCGTGGTTGGCAAGATTGGATACTAAAAATCTTATCCTACATGGGGTGCTATAGATATCCCTAGGTGAAAGTCTCTAAACCCTTATGGTACCAGGAGATTGCTCCAACGTTTATACCGAGTGGGTACATGAGCATCAAGTGCCATTACCAAATGACTATGATTTCCACTGTATCGTGGTTAGTTGAAAGGGGGTGCAGCCTTACCTGCTCGAGTTGAAGGGGTAAAGCTAGGCTGAGTTTGACAAGATCGAGAAATGGATTCGCTATCGACGAGCCGAGTCCGATATTGGTAGGCGGATAGTGAGGTCTTTTCCACTCACCTTGTAGCGCACGATGGGGCGACAATCTAGTTGAAGTGTACTAGACCCTGGTTATATTCCAGAGTTGAACTGTATTGATATGTGGACTTAGATGAGGATTTGTATGCTTGAGCTGCATCTCGCATTGCATGGCCTTGGTATGGCCGACGTCATTCATGTTTTGCATCGCATAGCCTTGGTACGGCTAATGGTATTCATGAATTCATTAGCATGTTTTACATTACTCTAATATTTTATAATTGTATTACTATCTTGAGTACACGCTTTCATCACCCTCTAAGCTTTCCATGAGATTATACATGACCGTTGCGTGCAGGTGACGTTGGATCGCAGCAGCTTTAAGGCTAGAGCGCGTGGAAGATCATCTTGAAGTTTTTGTCTATCATCATTGTATTTCTCTTTTCACACTTTGTACTTATAAATTTTGATCATAGTGGAAATGTGATGGAGTTTTTGGTTGTTATTTGTGGGTTATGCCTTTAGTTATGCTTATTATGAATCAAACTGATGTTGAAAATCCTCCTCGTAGCATACTAGGATCAGAACCTGGCGAATGGGCACTGGGACCCGAGAATGGGGTACTACGGAGGCTGTCGGTGCTAGATTAGGTGATTGAAAATTTTGTGAGCTCAATTTCTGAGTTTGGAGCGTGACATAAGTTGGTATCAGAGAATAACTTGGGAATAACTAAGAACAACATTACATGTCTGCTCTGAATGATCAAGTCCTAAGTTCGGATAGCCTAGCGATTTTTTATTATAAACCCTTAGCATGTGTGCCTTCTAGAGTTTTCAAAGTGATAGGTGCCTTCGTTCTTTCCCGTAGGACATGCTGACCAGGCTTGCGTTATGGCTCCCTACTTTCGAGGGGGTGGTCGGAAGGTCGAGATTTTTGAGGCTGAGTGGGCCGATTCTCAATCTGATCGTGGTCAGAGGAGAGACCGAAAGAGGCAGGATTCTTTCGGAGACTCCTAGCAGCATCGACCACAGCAGAGGCACACAGGTCACGTAGCCTTTTGAGTGCCAGCAGCACCTCTAGCACCACCTTCGAGGCAGTTCACCGACACCTGTTTAGGGTGCGGTGCGACGGGTCATTGTATGTGGGAGTGTCCCCACCCCCAGTAGTAGTAGCAGAGAGGTCCACGACAGCCTTCACCACAGCTATAACAGAGACCCCCACAGCAGCTGCGAAAGTATCCCCCACTAACGAGGCCACCTCAACAGCAATATCAGTACCAGCCTCCGAGGCCGCAGCAGCAGAGACAACAGTATTGACCGCCTCAACAACCACAGCAGCAGCAACACACTCAGAGGGGACAGACACCTCTCCAGCCAACTCAGGCTAAGTTCTACGCAGCACAGCAGGACCCACAGTAATCTAAAGGAGTCGTCGAGGGTATACTTTTAGTCTCTGCATGCACTACACGTGTATTGTTTGATTCTGGTGCATTGCATTCTTTTGTGGCCAAGATTTTTTATCGATCGACTGGCTTGTTGTTGGAGTCTACTCGTGAGGGCCTGTTAGTATCAACTCCCTTAGGGAAGACTGCAGTGTTCAGTCAATTTTGCTTGTCTTGTCCCGTTCTAGTTGGGGATACCTTTTTGCCGGCCGATTTATTTGCTTTGCCGATGTCCGAGTTTGATGTCATCTTGGGTATGAATTGGCTTGCCGAGTACTATGCCATATTGGACTACTCCGCGAGGACAGTCAAGTTCTGTATACCCGGCATGTCGTAATTCCAATTCATTGCAGAGCCTAGAGGAGAGTTACTGTCTTGTTTGATGTCGTATGCCATGGAGGAGCTCATAGTGGTGAACATCGACCAGTTTCCCGTGGTTTATGAATTTCCTGATGTGTTCTAGGAGATTCCAAGATTACCGCCTCATCGACTCACCAAGTTTCAGATTGATCTCATGCCCGGTACTGTGCTTATTTCAAAGGCCCCGTATCGTATGACATCGTTAGAGTTGTAGGAACTGCAGAAGCAGTTGGACGAGTTGCTCGAGTTAGGCTTTATTCGTCTGAGCAGTTCACTGTGGGGAGCACTAATACTCTTCTTGAAGAAGAACGATGGCTCATTGAGGCTCTACGTGGATTATCGTGAGCTCAACAAAGTCACGATCAAGAACAAGTATCCACTCCCTAGGATTGATGATTTGTTTAATCAGCTGCAGGGTGTACAGTTCTTTTAGAAGATTGACCAGTGTTTCGTTTATCATCAGATTTGTGTCGGAGAGGAGGACATTCGAAGATGGCCTTAAGGACGCGTTATGGTCATTTTTAGTTTAAGGTCATATCCTTCGGACTGACCAATGCACCCGTGGTATTCATGTAGTTGATGAACGAGGTCTTCCGCCCATATCTCAATCAGTTTGTTGTAGTCTTCATTGATGACATTCTGATCTATTCGAGGATCCGTGAGGAGCACGAGCAGCACTTGGAGATTACCTTGCAGACCCTTCGTGCACACTGGCTGTATGCAAAGCTGGAGAAATACGAGTTCTGGCAGGAGGAGGTGAAGTTCCTCGATCATGTGGTGACGAAGGTTGAGGCAGTGCGTCAGTGGGGCCAGCCCATAAACACGTCTGAGATCTGCAGTTTCCTTGGTTTAGCTGGCCACTACCGGAGTTTCATTGAGGGATTTTCTCGTGTTACAGCCCCGCTGACCAGGTTGACTTGGAAAGGCGCAGAGTTTATTTGGAGTGACGCCTGCGAGTGAGCATTTATGGAGTTGAAGGACCACCTCATGTCCGCTCCTATCCTCACTCTTCCCTCTAGGAGTGATGAATTTATTGTATTTACCAATGCCTCGTATATTGGTTTAGGTGTTGTCCTGATGTAGTACGGGAGACCAGTGGCCATCATGTCTCGTCAACTCAAGGTCCATGAGCTGAACTACCCCACGCATGATTTTGAGGTGGGTGCAGTTGTCTTCGCACTAAAGGTGTGGAGGCACTATCTCTATGGAGTTATGTTCAAGCTCTTCTCTCACCACAAGAGCTTGAAGTACTTGTTCTCTTAGTTCGAGCTGAACATGAGGCAGAGACGCTGGATGGAGATCATGAAGGACTATAACTTCGATTTTCAGTATCACCCGAGTAAGGTGAACGTTGTGGTAGATGCCCTCAGCCGTCAGCCACCCGGCCTGGTGGCGCATATGATGGTCCGAGAGTGGAGGATGCTTGAGGATATCACAAAGTATGATTTTGAGTTCGGTCTGCAGTCTTCTATTGTGCAGTTATCGAGCCTGTCAATTCAGCCCTCTCTTGTCGTGAGGGTGATCGAGGCTCAGGAAGCTGATGAGTCATTGTAGAGTTATAAGGATGAGGTGGCATTCGAGAGTCAGTCAGATTGGCAGATTGGTTCAGATGGTGGACTTTGTTTCAGAGGCCGATTATGCGTCCCGGATATTCTTGAGTTACGCAGAGATCTTATGATCGAGGCACATCGATCATGGTTTTCTATCCACCCTGGCTCGATAAAGATATACCGCGATATGAGATGACAATATTTTTATGGGGGGATGAAGCGCCAGATTGCCAGTTTTGTGGCCAAGTGTGACACGTGCCAGCATGTCATGGCCGATCATCAGAGACCCCATGGTCTATTGCAGCCGTTGAGCGTCCCAATGTGGAAGTAGGAGCACGTGTCGATAGATTTTATTATGAGCTTGCGAAGGACCTAGCGTGGTCATGATACCATCTGGGTTGTTGTGGATCATCTGACGAAGTCAGCACATTTCCTTACGATGCGTGCGATTTGGTCTATGGATCATCTTGTGAGGTTATTTATCGATGAGATCGTGAGACTGCATGGTGTTCCAGTCTCGATCGTTTCTGACCAAGACCCGAGGTTCACATCTCAGTTTGGGGAGAGCTTCTTGAGAGCGATGGGGACTAATTTGTAACTTAGCATCGCATACCATCCACAGGCTGATGGACAGATCGAGAGGGTTAACCAGATCCTTGAGGATATGCTTCGGACCTACACGATTGATTTTGGGGGTAACTGGGATGAGCATCTGTGATTGGCTGAGTTTGCGTACAACCACAACTATCAGGAAACCATCGACATGGCTCCTTTTGAGGCATTATATGGCAGATCATGCAGATCATCGAGTTGTTGGACAGAAGTTGGAGAGCGCTGTCTCCTAGGTCCCGAGCTTGTGCAATAGATGTTAGATGCTATCGATATCATCCGACAAAGGATGCGCATAGCTCAGAGACGACAGAAGAGTTTTTTTAATTGCCAGCGTCGTCCCTTGGAGTTTGTTGTAGGGGACCATGTGTATCTCAAGGTCTCACCTATGAAGGGCGTAGTTCGATTTGGAGCGAAGGGCAAGCTTGCCTCCAGATTCATAGGACCTTTCGAGATCACTTGGCGTGTTGGCACCGTAACCTATCGACTTGCCTTGCCATCTCAGTTGTCTACCGTCCGCAACATTTTTCATGTCTCTATGTTGAGGAAGTGTGGGTCAGACATCATTCCTATTATTGATTTTCAGCCATTAGAGGTTCTTAAGGACGCTTTCTATATTGAGCAACCGGTTCGTATCCTTGATCGGAAGGAGCAGGTCCTCCGTACTAAGGTCATTTCGTTGGTGAAGGTTCAATGGGGTCACCATTTTGAATACTTATGATGAGACGAGTGATTGATCATAACACATGCAATTAGACAAATTGTTATAGACTCCCTGGTAAGGGAAGTTACCCGCATGAGCGCGCAACACGCACATGTTTGCTGTATGATTGGATTGCATCATTCAAGCATCTTGCATTGCGTGACATGGTTATTGTACTCCCTAGTGACATCAGGGTCATAGCCTTCATAGGCGTATCGTGGTTGGCAGGATTGGATACCGAAAATCTTATCCTACATGGGGTGCTATAAATATCCCTCGGTGGAAATCTCTGAACCCTTATGGTATCAAGAGGTTGCACCAATGTCTAGACCGAGTGGGTGCATGAGTGAAGAGTGTCATTACTAGACGGCCGCACTTTCCATTATGTCATGGTCGGTTGGAAGAGTGTGCGGCCTTAACCGCCCGAGTTGAGGAGGCAAAGCTAGGCTGAGTTTGACCAGCTCGAGAAATGGGTCCACTATCAACTAGCCAAGCCCGATATTAGCAGGCGGATAGTGAGGTCTTTTCCACTCACCTTGTTACGTCGATGGGGCGGCAATCTGGTTGGAGTGTACTAGACTCCAGTTATATTCCAGAGTTAAACTGTATTGATATGTGGACTTAGATGAGGATTTGTATGCTTGAGTTGCATCTCGCATCGCATGGCCTTGGTATGGCCGACATCATTCATACTTTGCATTGCATAGCCTTGGTATGGTTAATGGTATTTATGGATCCATCAGCATATTCTGTATTACTCTGATATTGTATAATTGTATTACTACCTCGTGCACACAATTTCACTACCCTCCAAGCTTTCCATAAGCTTATACACGACCGTTGTGTGCAGGTGACATTGGATTGCAGTAACGTTGAGGCTAGAGCGTGTGGCAGATCATCTTGGAGTTTTTGTTTATCATCATTGTATTTTCCTTTTTGTGCTTTTTACTTATAAATTTTGATCATAGTGGAAATGTGATAAATTTTTTGGTTGTTGTTTGTGGGTTATGCCTTTAGTTATGCTTATTATGAATCAAACTGACATTGAAAATCCTCCTCGTAGCATCCTAAGATAGGAACCTGGCAAATGGGCATTGGGAGCCGAGAATGGGGTACTATGGAGGCTGTCGGCACCGGATTCACCGATCAGAAATTTTGTGAGCCGGTTTCTGAGTTTGAGGCATGACACCATGATGGCTTAAAGTTCTGTTTGTCTCTTAGCCTTTCCAGAGTCCTAATTGAATCAGATTCCAGTTGGACGAATGAGTTTGTCCGCTCTTGGAAATGGTCCTACTGGCTCTTTAGGATCAAGTTACTGTCCTCTTGGGGTAATTTTCGTGTTGTGCATGTCTTTAAAGAAGCAAATAGCCTGCCAGAAATCTTGGCCAAGATCAGCAGCAAATCTCAAACTAACAGGCTTTTTAGGATCTCCCTTCTCTTCCTCGTCTGATTAAGGGTCAAGTTCTCCTAGACAAATTTGGCCTTGACTATATTAGGGAGCATTCGGGAGCCATTGCGATGATCGGCGTGGATGCAAGGACTAGATGATTAGTTCGGTTGGTTGTTTCTTCTCTCAGGGGTGCTGTCTTTGAGTGGAGTCTTTTCTATTCAGGAGGTTGGCCTGTGGTTTATTTTGCAGATGGAGCAGATAGGAAGAACGTCCTTAAGAGTCTCCTTTTCTTTTTGTTTATGATTTTCTTAGTAGATAGGCAGTACGATCTGTAGAGTCTCCATGTCTTTTTGTTTCTGGTTTTCTTTTCTTCCTTCAGGGTTATACGATAGGCTGCCCTTGGGAATTTTTACTCGAGCTCTCCCTGAATGTAATCAGTATTTTCTCTTTGTGAATAAAAGTTTTTGTTAGTTAAAACAAAGTGTATGATCCATGCCGCCCATCCTTTTTGGCTTGTCATTTTAGGGCTAGGGCCCGAATATCTGCCATGATCCATATAACATGATAACCAAGACCCATATAACATGACAACCACGACCCATATATAATGACAACCATGACCCATTTAATATGACAACCATGACCCATATATAATGATAACCATGACCCATTTAACATGACAACCATGGCCCATTTAACATGACAACTACGACCCATAACAACCATGACCTATATCGCATGATAACCACGATCCCATATAACATGACAACTACGTTCCATGACAACCACGACCCATATAACATAACAACCACGACCATAATTATAATATAATATGAAGAACAGTTCTCTTCAACAAGCACCTAGTGACCTGAAAACTCTGTTGAGAATGTCTTGTTTGAGCCTGACCACATTACAACTACGGCCCATATTACATGACAACCACGACCCATATAATATGATAACCACCACCCATGTAGCCTGCATTTCTTACTCCCACAGTCTATCAATAGTCATCTCTATGTTATGGTCCATTTAAGATTTATATTTGAATGAAATTTAGTAACCACCATGTAAATAGATCCCATGTAGTCACCAAGTTAGTGCAAGTCATGCCATGAAAACCATGACCCATATAACATGACAATTACAACCCATGACAACCACGACCGATATAACAGCTTTCCTGCTCTTGAAGTCTATCAATAGTCATCTCATATTGAAAAAATGTCAGGCTAGCTTTCGTACGGATGTGCACGTTACTTTTCTAACATTGTGCGGTATAACTTCATGAGAATAAGATCCACACAGTCTGTTAGATGCCCCACCTTTCATCTGATGGACGGTAACGATCTTATGTATGTTTATCTCATGTAGTCACCAAGTTAGTACAAGTCACGCCATAGTCATGCAAACGACATTTGTATAGTAACATAGGTCGCATTAGGTGGTTATAATGTGATTTTTCATTCAAATATGGGTCATGGTTATCATGTGATATGGATCGTAGTTATCCACTGCAACAGCTTGAGAATGTGATATGGGTTGTGGTTGTAATGTGATTTTTCATTCAAATATGGGTCGTGGTTGTCATGTGATATGGATCGTACTTATCCACCACAATAGCTTGAGAATGTCTTGTTTGAGCCTAACCATAAACTACACAGCGAGCTGAACAATTTTGACCCTTACCATATTACAACTACCTGATGCGACCTATGCTACTATACAGATATCGTTTGCACGACTATGGCGTGACTTGCACTTACTATATAGGAGCAGGAAATGCAGGCTATATGGGTTGATATGGGTCATGGTTGTAATGTGGTCAGGCTCAAACAAGACATTCTCAATAGAGTTTTTCAGCTCACTGGGTGCTCATTGAAGAGAACTATTCTTCATATTGTATTGTAATTATGATCGTGGTTGTAATGTTGCAAGGGTCGTGGTTTTTATGTTATATGGTTCGTGGTTGTCATGTTATATGGGTCATGGTTGTCATAGATCATAGTTATCATGTTATATGGGTCACGATTCTCATGTGATATCGGTCATGGTTGTAATGGGTCATAGTTTTCATGGGTCGTGATTGTCATGTTAACTGGGTAGTGGTTGTCATGTTAAATAGGTCATGGTTGTAATATTATATGGGTTGTGGTTGTCATTATATATGGGTCGTGGTTATCATGTTATATGGATTGTGGTTGTCATGTTACATGGATCACCCCAATGGGGTGATCCGTTCCATCCACCTTGGGTAGTGTCCAAGTTAGCATACGAGCTCTAGATCAGGCTAATATTTAGGCCCTAGCCTTAAAATGACACGTCAAAAAGGATGGGTGGCATGGATTATACACATACATTAATGTGGGCCCCACGAGTTTGGTCCTTGCCCACGTGCAAAGAAAGGTTCCATACACATCACTTTCTTGGCATTAAATACGATGTACCTTCTTATTCTCGAGTAAACCGTACAACTATTGAAACAAGGACAAGGGCATTTTGGTCCAAGTAATTTCTAGAAGCTCGTTAGAAGGCCACCCATGAAATATCTGAAAGGTTGAATCTTTTTAGGTAATTTGACCATATATCAAGGTCAGTACGCTCAATTTCCTGAGAATAACTTGCACTCTTTTCGAAAGCCAATTGTTTAGTGTACCTCACACCAGCTCTATAGATGTTGGGTCTAGTCATGAGGTATGTGTTATATCCAAATTGTCCATCCATTTGATGAGCTCGTCTTAAGGCTTGTGACAAAAAATAAGAAAAATCTAACTATCAAGTGGACCACACTATAAAAATAGTGGGGTATTGAATGTCTACCATTGAAATCCTTTTTGGTGTCACAAAAGTTTTGGATCAATATGAAATTTGTTTTTCCTCTTCATTCAAGTCTTTGTGACCTTATGAACAGATTGGATGGAAAGTAAACGTTATGATGGGCCTACGGTGAAAATCATTATCTCCGCTGCTATTCGTGGAGTGGTCTAGATGATTTTTGGATATGATTCGTTTTTTGCATTATGATCTAAAATGATCTCTAAAAATATATGAACGGTGTAGATATAATAAATACATCATGTAACTTTGATATCCTTTGAACCGTTCTACAACTCGGAGCTCGAGGAGCGTCAGTGCTCGTCTTCGCATGACACGTACCTATAACAGTTGTATAGCTGGTGTGTGGTACACTAGCCAATTGGACACGAATTTGGCTTTGGCAGGAAGTTCCTGTGCAAGGATGATGGGTGGGGCCTAACACCATGTTTGTTGGAAATATACTCTGTTCATCCATTTGGAGAGCTCATTTTAGGACAAGCGACAAAAAATGAGGTGGATCCAAAACTCAAGTGGGCCACATCAGAGGAAACAATGAGGATTCAGTGAGAACCGTTGAAACATTCTTATGACCATAAAAGCTTTTTTTTTCAGGTTAAATTTTTTATTTTCACTTCATCCATGTGGTAATGACCTTATAAATAGTTTAGATGGTATATAAACAACAAGGTGGTTCTCAGGAACATTTCAACGGTAGGTATTTCTTTTCCCAATTTTCCCTTTGGCGTGGGCCACTTGAGTTTTGGATCCACCTTGTTTTCGGTTGCTTGTCTTAAAATGAGCTCTCCAAACGGATGAAAAAAGTATATTTCCTACAAACATAGTGGTGGCCCCACCCATCATCCTTGCGCAGTAACTTCCTGCGAAAGCCTTTCGCAAGAAATCTGCATCCCAGCCAATCCGCTTCCCTTTTTTCCATCCATAAATCTAATATTTCAAATCATGGTCCCACCTATTCATCTAAACAACCTTATTGAATTACCACCTCTCTTTTCCTGAAAAGCATTTCCTCCCATTTCTTTCTTTTTTCTATCCATTGCTATGAAAAATCTCCAATGTGTCTGAAATCCATTTCCACAATCCTCACCCTTTCTCCCTTTCAATCGATTCTTCTCCTTGATACGAGCCAAACGAATGCAGATTTGTCTGAAACAGCCAACTATCGATAGATCATTCGTAGGTTCTCGTGATCAAGGTAATATTCTTCAGCACTACCCCCATTCTCGAGGTTTTTAGGGTCGACACTGCATTTTGAGGCTGGATTTCCAAGAGCTTAAGGAGTTTGAGAGGTTCAAATGGAATTTACAAGAATCTAGGTTTTCTGTCGACCGGTTTGAACTGTTTTCTGAGCTTCGGAGTTGTTTACATGAACACCGATTCTTGAAATTAGGCAAAGATTCGTAATGGGGCAAGAAGGAATTGGTTTTCTTTTAGAATTTGAGACTAGCATGTATGCACTTTGCCTTCGGGAATGGTTCAGATGTTTTTTTAATGTTCTGATTAACAAGGGTTTGGATTCACAGGAAATTGGAGTATGGAATTCTTGGCTCTTGCGAATTGGGGTTCTTAGAAAGGAATTGTTATTTTGTTAATGGTCATGGGATAAATGAAGAAGCTGGTTTTGGTGTTTTGGCACAAAACTTACCATAGAGGTTTTATGGTGTGGATTCGGTTGTTCTCTTATGATTACCTTGGCGGTCTTTTGTATTGTTCGAATGGGTTTCATTGTGCGGGGGGAGTACTTGATTCTATGACGTGAATGGCAAATCTGCTAAGGAGGAGTACCATTGACAGGGATGTTGAGCAAGCCATTATAGCCCTTAAGAAAGGGGCATATCTATTAAAGTATGGGCAAGGAGGGAAGCCTAAATTCTGCACATTTAGGCTTTCTAATGATGCGAAGCTTGGTAGGCCCCATAGCGCTGTTTTCAGAGAAATGCACCCCATTCATTAGATTCCTGAAGAGATATTGGTCGGAAAGGAGTGGTTTTGGTCAAGTTTTGATGCGGCCCAATGTATCAAATCAGCTTGTCGTTCATCCTGCGTTTGATGACGATCTACTTGTGTACGCATGCATGAGACCAAATGACCACAATGGATAGGGTCATTGCCACCCCCGGGCTAATGGACGATCCAGATCATTGAAATACTCCTCATTGGTGGCCCATTACCGATCACAACATCCTCCCGTCTGTTTGCTAGATGTTTTCACAAGAAGAGTCGGGTCAGCCCAACTTTGACCGGGCTGACCGGTCCGGTGCATGTCGAGTGCACGTGCACTGTATGTATACAGATCCCCATATGGGGTCCACTGTGATGCTTGTGAGAAATCCACTCCATCAATCCATTTTTCCCTCCCATTTAAGGGGCGGAGACCAAAATTGAAGTATATCAAGATATTAGGTGGGCCCCAGATTAATGTTTTGTGGGCTAATCTGTCTGTTGGGCCACTTCCACAAGGATCCAACGGCTGAAATTTGACGTGTATGGTTAATTTAGGGTCCTCAGGCCAGATATAAAGTTTCGAGCCAAACGGATGGTGAGGCCTCTTTATCGTTAATCACTTAATTCTTTCGAATCTTTGGTGTGTAAATTCTTCGATCTCGGTCTCCTAGAATCCGTCCCTTGCCTTAGTGATTTTTGAGCATTAAATCCATGCTTAGTACCCTTTTTCAGTCCCAGCTCTTAAATTCACCTTGCAATAAAAACATTATTAAAATATGACGTTAAACATTGTCATGTATGTAAAATCATGTTATAACTGGGGTCTAATATGCAATATTTGACCCTCAACAATTGTCATGGTCCTCAGGTTGGTTTGGGGTGGAAAACACTAACCTGGTTTGAAATTGGGTTGGGTTCTGGTTGAGTAAATTCGGGTCAGGTTTGGGAATGATCACGTATTCGGGGCTGGTTGGGTCAAGTATAGAGGACTTCAAGTTGGGTTTGGGTTGGTCACCTTGGATTGTAATTCAGCTCAAGACAAGTTGTGGGTTGGATCTTCAAGTCCGGTCAACCTGACCCAATCCCCCAAGTTGCACCTTCAAATGTTAGCCACACATGCCAGATTGTAAATGGTAGAGGTGTGTGTGAGCTAAGCAAATTTCAGCCTAAATAAATGGACGGCAGTCAACAAACCTTACGACCTTATATGGTACCAAGGAAGCGATGGGCTCAATCTGTGATGTAAACTAATCCCACTATGAGAGGTACCCATTTGTGTAACATAAATCCAAATGTGGAAAACTATATCAATGTTCTTCAAGTCTCGAATAAGCTGGTGAGTAGTTGAGTAGTATTAAGGGAGTTAGGTTGATGACACTCGATCTGATTAAAGCTCCCATCGATCGACTTGCGTAGTTTCACGGAATTGCAGGTTTTATTTTCTAATTCATTTTTAGGTTATTGAAAATGTGTTTCAGGGATTTTATGAGTAAAGGGAAATCTAATCTATGGTTTTATATAGTTTTTAGGGTTAATTCTCGGATCAGTAAGTTTTTTCATCTCTTATATACATTGATTATCATAGTTGGTTTGTTGTCACTTTGTATTGTGGTTTTTTTTTTTTTCTGCAAGAGTTTCTTTTTTTATATGTAAAACCTTATGTTCTCTGTGTGCTTGGTTTATTTGATCTCTTATTGTTTGATTCTAACTCAGGGTTGCTTCTGCGTGTCTCCCCAACATTAAGTGAGCACCATGTGATCAATGCGTTGGAGGATTTGACCGTTGGGTATTTTGTATGGCCATGACGGTAGGCCCTGTAAAGCTTTGGCCTACAAGCAATTAGAATCCTCACTCGAAAACTTGTGTTCTCCCTATCAAATATGGGTGGTCGACTTAAGTATTGAATCTGCGTCATTTTTTAATTCGTACCCTACAAAGAGCTAGTGAAATAGATGGTTCAAGTCATATGTATGGTCCCATGGAGCTCAGAGTCACATGGCATTTATGTATATGTGGGCCATAGAAATATCACGTCCCATAAGATCCATCCATCTAGTAATGTAATAATGAATGGCCCCATGTTTTAAAAGAGGCCAGACTACATAATATTTGCCCATTAGTTTCAATGGTGTGACCCACTTGATGAGGGGCAGCCTGATTTTCATTCCGAGTGATCTTTTATGGTGGGACCATCATTTTCATGGTACAAATTCCTTGCACAAGGACATATTAGCAGGAAAGATGTGGCTGAGACTGACAATTCATACTTCTAGCTATATGTGATTGGTTATAATTTAAAAGCTTAAGAATACTAGATCATCATATCTATCACTTTTCTTTGATGCAATTAGTTATAATTTATTAAAAAAAGTACTCTGGACCATCATATACATAACTTTTCTTTACTTCCACTACTGCATGTAAACAATTTTAATATTTTATTACTGACAAATACCATTGAGCGGATGGATGGGATCATCTAATGCATATCTATAAATATCGAACCATTTAGAACGAACTAGATGAACAGTCAAAATTCTCTACCTTCTTCCCACTCTTCTGAATCACCTCCTTTATTACATGCTAGTTCACATTTTAATATACATGAGCTGGCATAGTTATCATGAGAAAAGAGTGCTCATCCAATTCATGAAGTTTATGTGATACACTGACAAAAAAAAAAAAATGCATTTATCTTGGTTCTACTTATATATACAAGAGTAGAGATAATATTTCATTTTTGGGGTTATTCTATTTTATTAAATGTATTAAATTTAGACAATTTACATTTCATTATGGAGTTATTGGATTTTATTAAAATTATTAAATTTAGATGGTTTGTATTTTTTATATTGTTAATTCCATACTAGAATAAATATGTTTAATTGCTCTGCAAATGGTGTATTGAAGAGCACTAAGATATTGGAGATAGCTGAAAAAATGGTATGCATAAAAATCGATTGTGTCTCTCATATTTTTTTCTTAATATAAATTATTTTTATTTTTTTATTAAATTTTTTTTGACTACTGATTTGTTATTAATCTTCTTTTTCCCTGTCACATCATTTCATTATATTATTTTTAGTCTTTAAGTTTGTGAGTAATTTGTATTTTTTAAAATAAAAAATGTCTCTTTTTTCATGGGGGATCAGATTAGAAAATAAAACTTACAAGAAAATAAAACCTTTGTTTCTTGGGGTTCTGCAAAGAGAAAGCTGATACAACTAGAAAGAAGTATCAGGTACTGTTCAAATATGTTCTCAATAACAGAAGGCAGGAAACTGATGAAGTGAAACACTGTACTATAAATAGAAGAATGCCCTTTTTCTGAATGTTACTCTGATCTCATACCACGTACAAGTTAGCAATTTTTAAAGCTTCCGCCCGCACGCATTCGCATTCTTTTACAGCTTCGGATATTAAACGAATAATCTTTGCAGCAGTTTGTGCCTTTTCAATTGCGCGTTTTATTTCAGCTTCACAATCAAAATATTTAATAGCTGCTCTTCTTTTAGCTCGATCACGCATTTCCATGTCTGCCTCCAATTCCAAAGAAAAAGTGATATTAATAATTTCATATCTGACACACTTGTAACCCCAAGCACTTGCAGCTTCATTGATTAAAGTCATTATACTTTTGTATAGGCCAGTTATCTTCCTTATCATCTCATCGAAAGGAAACTCCACTAAATTCTTGCAAACCTTTGAATACAATATGCTATCGAATGATCAATCCTTCAACAGGTTTCTAGCTTGCATACGATGTCAGGTGAGGATCAATCATCTTCACACCGAATATGTTATCGAATGAAATCTTTATGTGATCATTGGATATTGCAGGTTGATTAGAAATTTGTATCAAATCTTCACTTATGCAGTGAAAAAATGATATCTTGTAAATGAGGGGTATGAGAAAGTGTGTGCCGGCTGATAAAAGTTTTTTATACTTTCCTAGTCTCTCTACTACGTAGACCCATTGATGTTCATTCTAAACACATTGATGTTCATCACCATTTTATTTGACATGTACTTGAGGAATGAGGTGTAACACTGGAATATGCACACCAGTGTGAATCTAGCAGACATGCTCACCAAGGTTGTTCCTATAGAGAAGTTCAAGTTTTGTGCAACTTCTCTGGGCTTGGCGATGATGTAAAAGGAAGATAGTGTGCACGAGAAACATTGATGAAGTTATGATGCGAGGCAAAGATAAGAGAAGAGGACAAAAAGCTACATATTTGAACATTGAAGACATGGTGGAGATTGTTGTATCTAATGTCTTAAATCTAATCAGATTCTACGCAAATTGTTTCGTAAAACTGCTAAAGTGAGGGATTTGTTTCTGATTTCGTTTAAGATTCTTTCCGATTTTATTGGGATTCTTTCTAAAACTATATATATGTGTGTAAAAGGATTGAGAGGTATTCTAAGGCTTTTTAAAAGGGTTCTAGCATTTTTAAAGGGGTGGAGCAATGGAGAGATTTGAGGATTGCTCAAGTCTGGTAAGTCCTTCCTCCTTGTAATTTCTTCTTTCATAGTGAAGATCTATCGCTTTGTGCCATGGTTTTTTCCCGAAAGGGTTTTCCATGTTAAATCTTTATGTTCTCTTGTGTTTTTTTAGTGCTCTTAGATTGCTATCGTAGATCCATCTTTGTGTGATTCTGCAATCCAAAAACCCAATAGGTTAGGAAAACCTAGACTAGATAGTGTATATGTACAGTCATAATTATTTTTTATTTATATTGTTCTTCTTTATTATCAGAGCCAAGGCAGGTCAGGTCAGTTCATCATCTAGCCCAACCCATTGATAACCTATGTGGGCAGGGTCAGGTTAAGTAGGTTCAAACCCAAGCATGACCCATTTACTTAAACGAATCATATTTCTAGCTTGAGCTCAAGCTTAGCTTGTTACCATTTAGCTTGGTCTGAATCCACTTCAAAAGTGGGTTGGGCCATTAACTGGTAGGTCGACTGGACCCATTGCCAACATAACTATGCTGTCAATAGGCTAGGCTAGCCTACTGGGCTTTAGGCTTGGCTCTATTAACTAGATTGAGCTTAGGTAAATCTTAAAGCCTCAACAGCCTTGGGAAATTTGATATAGATTTTAGTTGATTTGCTCAGATATTCTAGAGTTTATAGAAAATGCAAAATGTCAAATCCTATGATTAGAATTATCTTGATTAAGCTACTAAGAAAATTGACGATTTGACAATGTGATCCTTTTAACTTAAAAGTATCTCTACTTTTGTGGTGTGGTCTACTTGAGCTTTGGATCTACCTTATTTTAGGTTTCATGCTCTAAAATTATTTGAAAAAAATGGATAGAGGGTGTGGATAAAACACATACACCATAGTGGGGCTCATAAAACTTTGCCACGTCAACACACTGCTGAGGCACAAAAAATGGTGAAGGATTGAAGCAAGAAGAGATAAGGAGTTTGAAAGATCTTTTGAAAAGAAGAAAATAGAGATAATTTTCAAGAGAGTGCGCAGGACCCCGTAACCACTATCAGTTGCATGATTCCGCGCAATAAATCCCAGTTGCGCAGGACTGCGCAACAGAAATATCAATTGCGTGGGTCCCGAAAATGAATTGTAAAAACGGTTCTTTATAGAATGATTTAAAGCACTGAAAAATAGTCCCACATCGCTAAGATCAAGATTTTTACACATACGAAGGTCTATAAATACCCCTTCCCCTCCTTCATTAAGGGTAATTAAAGATTTTCAAGAGGAGCGGAGCGGAGCAGAAGACAGAAGGTACGAGAAAAGTCTCCTGGCATGGCGCAAGACCGCACAATAGGTATCGGTTGCCCTGGTCCGCGCAACCAGACTACCCTGCAGTCTGTAAAGCTCAAGGGCCGCTATGCTATCGAAATGCCTGTGCAAAGCTTTTGTTCCTCCAGCACCCTTTCTCCTCCTATTGTCAAGTGCAGAGGAAGAAGATTAGTCGATCGAATCGACATTCCTCCTAAGTCTCGGAGCATGGTTGAAACAGGCGCTGTTATGCTGTTGAAATCTTTATTTCATTAAAGACCCGTCGATCGGATCGACATTCCTCCTAAGTCCTATGAGATGATCGAATCAGATGTCGAAAGGCTGTCGAAATGAACTCTTGATACTTAAAGCACAAGTCCTTTATTTCTAAATGATCTATCTTAGAATCAAGGGATGTAAAGAGGATGTAAATGAACTCAGTATCAATAAATGTGATGAATGTTCCCAGTACTTTTTCTCTGTTATGTTTGAATAAGACAATCCCCCAAATCAAATGCATTTATTTCTTTGTCGAAACAAAATGGCGACTCCGCTAGGGAATCCTATCTTATTGTCTTATTTAAAATATTAACAGTGAAGTTGTTACAAACATTCGTCACGGTTTGGCATCCTATGGATGCCAAAATGGCAACTCTCAGTGGGAAGTCCACCCCTTCATCTCTAAGATAGATCATTCTAATCGTTCAATTACTAATTATAACTATGTTTCATGATTGAAGGTTTTGAAAATCCGATTACGACTTATTACCCATGGCGATCCCCGTAAGAAAAGTGAACTTCTGATTCACCCCAACAGGGTTCATGATAGAATACGCACCGAGTCATGTGCGTAAAAGTAGCAGGGCTCAAGTAACAGCTGTGATCATTTCTGCTTCGCCCCAGTCATCAGAAGACAATGCAGGTTGGACCGTTGTGACCTCTCGTAAGGTAAGAACATGAAACTTAAGAGATTCAGGAATGAATCAGCCTTCATTAAGAATCAGAGGGCTCGTAACGTGAAGCACAGTTAGAAGAAATCCTGAACTTGATCCTCCGGCAATTTATCCAGCACAGATAGTGCAAACAGCGCAAACAATGCAAACAGTTCCCCAGTTGACAGCACGTGATTTCCCGGCTTTAAATGCTTTAATGGCTGAACGAACAAGAGAACAAAAGGAAAAAGCATTGTTCATTAGATTGCCAATGCAATCCCGAAAAGATTCACCAGTATCGGCGTCATCTCGGTCAATTGATGCCATAGAGAGTATGAAAAGGCCCGATGAAACTCTGTCCCCTCCATTTTCTACAAGCCCTGTTACATCAGTGTGCTCTTACTCTCCTTCAATTACCACTTCGGCAACAAGTGGAGAAGCTACGGTGTTCATGGCTGGAACAAATCCAGATTATAGAGCAACTATAGAGGATCGTTTCAATGCAATGGCAGAAGCCCAAAATACATTAATGAAAGAATGCAGAGATCTTAAAGAAGCCTTAACGACCTTCATGGATAATGCAGCTCAAATAATAATTATTGAAAAGGATGGTCGAATGGAAAAGGAACAAGAAAATACTAGACATTTTAGATACCGTGCGCCATATCTAAGAGAGGTGGATGACATTCCCTTCCCAGTCAGTTTCAGGTGTCCAGATTTTTAAAAGTTTGATGGGAAAGGATCCCCTGAAGAACATTTAACTCGCTTCGTTACTAGTATGAGAGATCTCTCTGCAATACCGCAATATTGTTTGCAATTGTTCGGGGCATCGCTGACAGGTAGTGCATTCCGATGGTATTTCAATTTGGCTTCGGGTTCTATCCGCACTTGGAAGCAGATGCAAGATGCTTTCACATCTCAGTTTTTCTCCCCAAGTCGCGACGTTAATATTGTTAAGTTGGCTTCTGTACGACAAGGCAAAGACGAATCGGCAAGGAGCTATGTAGATAGTTGGAGGGCATTGAGAACTTTGTGCAAACCGTTGCTAAAAGAAACTGAGCAAGTCAAATATGTCTAAACTCTATGTAAAAGGAATTCGTAATGGGACTGGCCAATTCCAACATCAACACTCTTCATGATTTGGCCGCAAAGGCTCATGCTTTGGAATTAGTAAATCTGACGGTGCTAATATTTCACCATGATGCGGCTCAAAAGGATCCTAGCAGGATAACTGTAAATACCAGTGATCGCTATCAGCAGCGTAAAAGTGTAAAAGGTTTAAAGGAAGAAAGTAGGAGGCGAAAAGAAGAATTGGCTCAATCAAGAAGAAATAAAAAGGTCAAAACACTTAATTCACATGAGGGATTTTCTTTCGATAAGGAAGATGTCATTCCAATGATGGACCAGTTATTGAAAGTTGGTACGATAGAACTGCCAGAACCTAAACGCCCCGGAGAGGCAATGAGACGCGGAGGGTAAAATTTTTGTTGCTATCATCGTCTAGTGGGACATCCGACGAAGAACTGCTATACACTGAAGTGTATTATACAACGGATGATAGATAGGAATCAGATAATCATCGAGGATACGACAAGCAAGGAGGTCATGAAAGGTATGGGCCTCAATAGCAAAGACTCCAGTGGCCTAAATCATGAAAAAGGAATTTCAATAGGGATCGGCCAGGAAAGGCGAAGAAAATTTAAAGACATGGGGGTCAGGTCGTCAGTAAACATGGTTACAGTAAAGGAGCCAGTGAAAGAAGATACCAAAGTAATGGAGTATCCTGAGGAAGCCCCGAAGCAAATGGAGGACGGGGGGCAACCAATGACGGATAGCCTGTTAGAAATAAACTTGGGTACGAAAGAGGAACCACGAAATACATTTATTAGCGCCAACCTCTCTGAACTAGAGTCGGCAGAATATGTTCAGCTTCTTAGAGAAAACAAAGATGTATTGGCCTGGACGTATGCAGAAATGCCCGGATTGGAGCCTTCCGTGGCGTTACATGGTCTAAATATCTCTAAGGAGAAGAGGCCGGTTAAACAGGCGCAAAGGCAATTTCATCCAGATCTGGTTCCCCTCATCGAGAAAGAAATTAATAAGTTGATAAAGGTCGGATTTATTAGGGAAGTCAAGTATCCTGAGTGGATATCGAATATCATCCCGGTAAGAAAGAAAAATGGACAAGTCAGGCTGTGCGTCGATTTTAGAGACCTAAATGAAGCCTGCCTGAAGGATGATTTTTCGCTCCCGATAACTGAATTACTAATTGATAGTACGACTCAGTATGCTATTATATCCTTTATGGACGGTTATCCGAGATATAATTAAATTTGAATGGCTCCTGAGGATGAAGAGGCGACGGCGTTTAGAACTTCACTGGAAATTTTCTGTTATAAGGTGATGTCGTTTGGGCTTAAAAATGCTGGGGCAACATATTAGAGGGCGATGCAAAATATTTTTTAAGATATGATACATAAGCACGTTGAATGTTATGTTGACAACTTGGTGGTCAGGTCAGGGAGCCATCAGGAACATCGTAAACACTTGGTGTCAGTTTTTCAGCGACTTAGAAAGAAACAGTTAAAGATGAACCCTGTTAAGTGCTCATTCGGAGTGTCCTCTGGAAAGTTTTTGGGTTTGATTGTTCGGCATAGGGGCATTGAGATTGACTCCGGGAAAGTCAAAGCTATTCAGGATATGCCACTGCTAAAGACATTAAAGGAACTAAAGATTTTGCAGGGAAAATTAGCATATATCCGTCGATTCATTTTAAATCTGGATGGAAGATGTCAGTCGTTTTCTCATTTGATGAAAAAGGATACAAAATTTGTGTGGAGACAAGCCTATCAGAATGCATTTGACTCGATAAAGGAGTTGCTGAAAAAGCCACAAGTACTGGCAGTTCCAATAAAAGGGAAGCCGCTTATCTTGTACACGTCTGCAACCGAACATTCCTTGGGAGCTCTGTTGGCACAAAAAAATGAATTTGGAAAAGAAACAACCCTTTATTACTTAAGTCGAACTTTAATAGGTGCAGAGTGAAATTATTCCTCGATTAAGAAGGAATGTTTAGCGTTAATATTCGCAGTATAGAAGTTGAGGCATTATTGTCTATCACACGATATAACATTGGTTTCAAGGGCTGACTCGATAAAGTTTCTGATGACAAGGCCAATGTTGTCTGGAAGGTTGGCTAAATGGATGTTGTTACTTTTAGAGTACGCTATTACATATGAACCGGCAAAAGCTGTGAAAGGTCAGGCAGTGGCAAATTTCTTAGTAGCACACCCCAAGGTAGAATTTGAAGCCATCAATGATGATTTTTCGGATGAGCAAGTCATGCTGACTGAATCACAGAATCCGTGGCAGATGTATTTTGATCGCGCTTCTCGAACATCAGAAGCGAGGGCAGGAGTGATATTCATTACTCCCCAAGGTGATTTATTACCTTACTCCTTTACATTAGGAACTGCATGCATGAACAATGAGGCCGAGTATAGAGCCCTGATTATTGGAATGGAGGTGGCTAAAGAAATGGAGATAAGAGTATTGCATATTTTTGGGGATTCTAAATTGATTATAAATCAATTGATGACTGAATTCGAAATAAGAAAACAAGAACTTTTACCATATTGTCAGAAAGTACAACAATTGTTGGAATATTTTTTCTATGTTGAAATCAAGCATATTCCCCGGTCAGAGAATGCAAAAGCTGATGCCTTAGCCAGTTTGGCGGCAGCTTTGTCTTGCCCTAATCGAAGCCCTCTTCAAGTAACTATAGAGGAAAGCAGATTTTTACCATCAGCAGAAGTTGTTGAAGAAGTTATTGAAGCCCTTTCTGTATCATGCTTGGAAATTACAATAGATGATTGGTGTCAGCCTTTCATTGATTATCTCAAATTCAACATCCTGCCAGAAGAGTCCGTGCAAGGGTAGCAAATCAGACAGCGGTCAAGTAGATTCGTTATCTGCAGTGAAGTATTATATAAAAAATCTTACAACGGAGTGTTGCTATGTTGTTTAAATAATCAAGAAGTGATCCAGGTGCTGCAGGAAGCACACTTTGGAGAATGTGGAGCACATCAAGCTGGTCGAAATTTATTTCATCGAGTACATAGAATGGGATATTATTGGCTCACTATGTTTAAAGACGCGATAGATTATGCGAAGCGGTGTCATGAATGCCAGATTCATGGAGATGTTATACACATGCCTCCGGAAGACTTGCACTAGTCTATTGCCTCTTGGCCCTTCTCTGCTTGGGGACTTGACGTAATCGGTCCTATAAACCCGCCTTCATCCAAAGGAAAACAGTATATTCTGGTAGCAACTGATTATTTCTCCAAATGGACTGAAGCAATTGCTTTGCGAAATGTTAAAGAAAAAGATATGGTTAATTTCATCTGCCACGCTATAATATACCGACATGGTATCCCAAAGAAAATTGTTACAGACAATGGCACTCCTTTCAAAAATAAAGGTATGGAAAAATTGTATCAGAAATTCAATATCCATCACTCGTTCTCAACACCTTACTATCCGCCAGCTAATGGATTAGCAGAGGCATTCAACAAAACAATAGTCAAAATATTGAAGAAAACAATGACAGGAAACAAACGTGATTGGGATGAAAGGTTACAGGAAGCGCTATGGGCATACAGAATTACTCATCGAATAGCCACAAGGGCAATACCGTATTCATTAGTCTATGGTGTGGAAGCAGTAATTTCAATTGAAATACAAGTAACGTCACTAAGAGTGGCAGTGCATCAGTCTATAACTGATGATGATAATGTAAAAATAAGATTGAAGGAATTAAATTTGCTTGACGAGAGACGCCTAGCTGCACAACAGCATTTCCAAGCATACCAAGAAAGAATATCAGCTGTCTTTAATGAGTTAAATATCGCTCTTTCAAAGAGGAGGATATGGTGTTAATGTTAAAAAGACCAATCGTGGTCACCCGTCGAACAGGAGGCAAGTTTGAGCCTAAATGGGATGACCCTTACGTAATAAAAGAAGTATATTCTAATGGAACGTATCGAGTTGTAGATTAAGACGGACAAGGAATCAGTATACCAGTCAACGCTCGCCTCCTTAAGAGATATCATCCGTAAATATATTTGTTGATTTTGCTTCAGAAAATTATCAGAGTTATGATTCTGCATCAAAAGGGGATAACTTAGTCGATAAATATGACCGTAAAACGTGCAGTCTTCCGTAGAAATATACTGCCTCAATATCTCCAAGAGCGAAAATATATCCCCAATAACAGTCACGATCATATCCAGGGGCAAGTTCAAAGCCAAATGAGATAAATTGTGCTCAATGAAAGCAAAATTCTTCAAAGAAGTAAATGAAAGCCTATATTGGCCTATACTCGCGTTGACAAAAAGAAAATTGCTTCCGAAGGCACTACTGATTTTGATACAGAACATTATCAAGATAATAATTCTGTATCAAAAGAGAGCAAGATGAATAGGATGAATAAAGAAGAAGTTCGCAAGCATATCAAAATCATATGACAAAGCATATCAAGATCATATGATAGTAAATAAAGAAAGACGAAGAAGGTGAGCACCATCAAGAGAGTTCTACAAAATTTTGCTTGAAATTAATATCACCATCAAGCTGGTATATTATAAACAATACAGACAAATGATACAGATAAACAATTTTAGGCAAAAATATCTATCATCGTCTTCCAAGACAGCATGCTAGATCATCGCCAAAAGTCTTCAGTCTTCCAAGACATTTGAAGATAGCATATTAAATCGTCACCGAACAAAAAGTGCCGATGATTGCTATCAAGCATTGACGCTCATCATCGATAGAAAATCTCCATCGAAATTAGAATCATCAGGTATCGATGATCATAAAAAGAAAAGAGAACAGCTATCGTTGTTGCCGATCAATCGCTCATCAAAATTTCCATCATCGCTAAGCTGATATATTGCTTTAAACATGATACAAAAGTCCTTATGACATTGTCAGCAGCAGCGAAATGTCAATTATTGTTCAACCATATGATGAATCATATAACCAACTAAATAAAATTGGCGATAGTGATGACTGCTGATCATAAAAAGGCGGTCTAGCCACAAGTCCCGAAAAAAAAAAGAGAGAAAAAAGGGCCAAGTCCTAAAAGGACCAAGTCTCCAAGACCTAAAAAGGCCAAATCCTAAAAGGATTAAATCTTAAAAGGGACCGGCTACGCATAAGACCTATGATTCTAAAAAGGCAGCCCAGTCAAGCCAATGGCCCGCTGTGCATGAGACCTATGAAGATCGCCCTTCGGGCAGCGGTGAGAAGCCAGTGGCCCTAAAAAGCCCGTGAAGGCCATCGTACGCATACCTATGCGGGCAGCTGATGGAGTCAATAACCAAAAGCCAAAAGGCTAAAGAATTGACCAAAAGCCAAAAAAAAAAGTTCAAAGTCTTCAAATGACCAAAGGCCAAAAGAGCTAAAAGTCTTCAAATGACTAAAAGCCAAAAGAGTCAAAAGTCAACCAAAAGACCAAAAGTCAAAGGCCAAGAGTCAACTAAAAGTCGAAGTGCTAAAAGTCGTCAAATGACCAGTCAACGTAATCCCTATGCCATCTGTATAGCTTTCCGACAGCGTCACGGGGAATGGAGGACAATGTCCTCCCGTGAATGGGCCCGACCTTACAGGCGAAGAAAATGAGGGCTGCAGTGTATGCTTTAGATAGGACAACCATGCATAAGACTCTCCAGATTTGTGGTTCGATTCCGGTACTAACTCATGAGGAAGGGCTTAAACCTACTCATCGATGGATCGACAACTATGGATTTGGTATCCCCAAAGGTAGCCTTGCGAGCTCTGTGAACTCTAGAGAGTTACCGTGGCCAACCCTGTGCATAAAACCAACCGAGTTCACGGCCCCAGTAGCTTCACTGGGCCCCTCTGATGGATCGCGGTTTGTGAACTCTCTAGGCAGTGAGAAGTCCAGCGAACTCTAGAGAGTTACAGAGACCATCACGTAAGACCCGACTCTAACTAGAGTCTAAGTAAATTCACCAAGTAAATTCGCTCCACTACTCAAGAGCTTAAACTGTGTGCGCAACTGACTGAATTGAAACTTAGAATCGCTAATAAAATATAAATGAATAAAGTCATGTAGGAAATCTCGTACTAACAAGCACAAAATGTTGATGTTTTTATAATCAGTGCTTTATTGAATATCATGATAAACTATGTGCAACGTTATAGACATATATCTCATATATATATATATATATATATATATATATATATATATATATGTTTGTTCAAATATGCAAAGCATAAACTGTGCAATATTTAGGATGTAGCAAATTCATATTTCACTCTAGATGCGTTCAAATGTGCAAAATTCTAAACATTAATTGACAGTATGCAAGAATGCATTTCTCTGGAATCAGGTTCTCAATTACATAGACAGTAAATGCCCCCAAGATATTGGCTATTATCTATTCAAGAGCTCAAATATCCAAGAGTACGATATAAAGAATACAACGTGAAGCACGATGACAAGTTCAAAGATTTCTTAAATCATATTGCGAATACCACACTCAGTCTAAAAAGAGAAGTAACTTTCAATCTATTTTAAAAATTATCAAGTTACATTGAAAATTATAATGAATTAAAATACTAATTCCGATTAATCTGGCAGGAAAGATCATCACTTGAAAGCTTGAGTTATGCAGATCGTGAATAAAGGAAACAATCGAAAAAGGATGTTGCAGCAGGAGCAGCATTAAAAAGCAATTCCAGATACAAAGTTGAAGAAAAGAATCGCTGGAATTGATCAAAAGGAAAGAATTGCTGGAGTTGATCAAGAGGAAAGAATTGCTGGAGTTGATCAAAGAGACCGTTATAATAGCAACGGTGTTGGAAGAAATCTCTCTAATCAAGTCGCTCAAAGATGAAGCCGTCACGACTGTTGAAGAAGTGTGCTTCAATGAAAAGAGAATTTTATCTTATCTAGTGAAGATCTGCTCGACATTACTGATTGGGGGCATTCAAGTTTTTTAGCTCAAGTACCATCATTCTAGTCTTCCGCTCGAGTGTCCTCCTTCAAGTCTTCCAGTCGGATGCAATCATTTAAGCCCTTCATTCAAGCGCGAAAGCCCTCCGTTCAAGCACGAGCCT
This sequence comes from Magnolia kwangsiensis, assembly GCA_037074715.1. Classification (NCBI taxonomy): domain Eukaryota; kingdom Viridiplantae; phylum Streptophyta; class Magnoliopsida; order Magnoliales; family Magnoliaceae; genus Magnolia; species Magnolia kwangsiensis. The sequence continues at coordinate 17,314,575 of CM073580.1, read as the reverse complement.
CCTGGTCTTCTGTTCGAGTGTCATTATTCAAGTCTTCTATTCAGGCGCAATCACTTAGTCTTCCGATCAAATGCGATCGTTCAATCTTCTGGACAAGCATGATCATCCAGTCTGCTATACAGGGATGATTATCCAGTCTTCCATGAAAGCAAGATCATTCGATCATCCTTTAGTTACAGTTTATTCAAGTTCTTCAGGCACAGGAAGATTGATTCTCCATTTGATTTCAGAAATCAATCAAAGAAGGATCGAGGGGGCATCTGTTGAGGCACAAAAAATGGTGAAGGATTGAAGAAAGAAGAGATAAGGAGTTTAAAAGAACTTTTGAAAAGAAGAAAATAGAGATAGCTTTCAAGAGAGTGCGCAGGACCGCATAACCACTATCAGTTGCGCGGTTCCGCGCAATAAATCCCAGTTGCGCAGGACCGCTCAATGAAAATATCAGTTGCGCGGGTCCCAAAAATGAATTACAGAAACGGTTCTTTGTAGAATGATTTAAAGCACTAAAAAATAGTTCCACATCGCTAAGATCAGGATTTTCACACGTGCGAAGGTCTATAAATACCCCTTCCCCTCCTTCATTAAGGGTAATTGAAGATTTTCAAGAGGAGCGGAGCAGAGCAGAAGACAGAAGGTAAGAGAGAAGTCTCCTGGCAGTTGCGTAGGACCGTTATGCTGTCGAAATGCCTATGCAAGGCTTCTGTTCTTCCAGAACCCTTTCTCCTCCTATTATCAAGTGTAGAGGAAGAAGATTATTCGATCGAATCGACATTCCTCCTAAGTCCCAGAGGATTGTTGAAACAGGCGCTGTTATGCTGCTGAAATCTTTATTTCATTAAAGACCCGTCGATCGGATTGACATTCCTCCTAAGTCCTAGGAGATGATCAAATTAGACGCCGGAAGGCTGTCGAAATGAACTCTTGATACTTAAAGCACAAGTCCTTTATTTCTAAATGATCTATCTTAGAATCAAGGGATGTAAAGAGGATGTAAATGAACTCAATATCAATAAATGTGATGAATGTTCCCAGTACTCTTTCTATGTTATGTTTGAATAAGACAATCTCCCAAATCAAATGCATTTGTTTCTTTGTCGAAACACACACCAAACTCAGTGGTGTGTGATACACTACACAATCCGGGGTCATTTAGGTAGAGTAAGGTGGCAAGAGGAATTCTCACATTTGCACCTTCTTACGTGAGCACCTATGCGCACCTTTGCACATGTGTCATGGGCACAGAATCTATACATCCACGTGATGTGGCACCCCTTCAAACTTCTCATACCCAATTTCTAGCTTGATCCAAAATTCTAGTGGGCCATAGTAAAGAGATGTAAATCAAGGGAGGAAATCGTTTCCTTTTTCCATGGCCTACAAGAGTTGTGTATCAAGCTGAATGTTGGGCTAGTTAGGTTTCAAGGGGTGCTGCATCACGTGGACCATTTAGATTTTATGCCCATGACACATGTGAAAAGGTGCACATGTGTGATAATGTAAGAAGGAGCATTCCTCAAGGTGGCCATATGCGTACGCACTCATCGCTCTAAGGGCCCATTTGGACAGGGGGATTGAAAGGGAGTAGGTCATAGTAGATGGGATTCGCTCATCTAATGCAAGGGTGTACAGGTGACGACATGTTTAGCAGGGCGAGGAGATAAGGCAGGTGGCAGTCCGAAGCATTTACTACTGGATTCGACGATTCGAGCGTCTCGTCCTCTCTCTCTCTCTCTGGATTGCACCTTGAGCCCATCCCAATCCCGTCCACAATCCAACGTACGGACTGCGAGATGGGATCGAAGATGGGTTGAAATGGTGGGAGTGGTGGCGGGAGGTAATTTTTTGTGTGAAACACCTGTTATAAATGTAGATATTATGTAATGAAGATGGCCATTATAGTCAACACTGTTGCCATCACGAGGTATGTCTTCTTCCTCCCTCCCGGCATGAAACGTTGTCATACATATGTAAATCCTTCATGCATGTCAACCCACCTGGCTGTGACAAGGCCATGGCCTTCTGAGATGCATGTCTGGTTTTTCAAGTTTTTTCCATGGCTTCCATTACGACTGTTTGTGCTTCAAAGATGTTGTATTCAATTCAATACAATGGGATTTTGAGAAATTACTTTGCTCATGGTTTTTGGAATTTGGAGGTTTTATGATATCTGTTTCTAGTGTATTGAGGTATCCAAAAAATGGGGGTTTTTGGATTTTGAGGGTTTTTGGTTAATTTGAAATCAATTTTCTCATCCACAAAGACTGTTTGTGCTTCAAAGACACTGTATTTAATCGATGGGTTTGATCTTCAGAAATTAATTTGCTCATGGTTTCTAGATATTGGGGGTTTTATGAAATCTGATTTCTACTGTTCATAAGATCTCTAGACAACCCCTATATTCTGAATTTTGGGCATTTTGGCTTAATCTGAAATCAATTTTCTCATCCAGGAGGACTATTTGTGCTTTAAAGATGTATTCAACTGATGCCTTTGATTTTCTGAAATTAATTTGCTCATGGTTTCTGAATATTGGGGGTTTTGTGAAATCTTAATTCTACTGTTGATAAGATCTCCAGAAAATGGGGGTTTCTGGATTTTGGGGTTTTGGAGTTAATCTGAAATCGATTTTTCACCATGGATGACTATCTGGGCTTTAAAGATGCTATATTCAATTGATGTGTTGGATTTTCTGAAATTACTTGCCTCTTGGTTTATGGATTTTGGGGGTTTTGTGAAATCTGATTTCTACTGTTCATGAGGTATTAAGAAAATGGGTAAAACTGGATTATGAGGGTTTTTAGTTAATCTGAAATCTAACAGTGTTCATTTCTAACTGACCTATTGCTTCCATTTCCAACTCAGGGGTCCTCTCTGACTATTGGATTCCAATATCTATACACAGTTCATCTAACACCATTCGATTCCAATGTATATACACAGTTGTATTTCTTCATACTACTTCAACTACAGTGAACTTGTATACCTAATGCTATAAATAATTTTTTGAAAATATGTTGGTTACTCGCAACCTAGTCATTGATCTCTGCCCTTGGATTAGATAAAGATATCTGGTATGGTCCATATTATCTATCTTAATTTTTTCCTGTCTCATTCATAACATTTTCTAATCATGACTGAAACTGTTAAAAGATTATTGTAGACAACTCTGTGCCATGTTTCACAGAAAAATGGACATTGTAATGACTATTGAATGATGAAGATGTTATGCACTCTGCTATCGAATGAAAAATATTTTTTTATATTTCGTTTGTTGGAATAGATTTTTATGAAACAAGTTATTTTATCAGTTTGGTATTGGGACCCACCTGTTCAGGAAAATCCATCCAGTCATCATATGCAAATGGTCAACCATTTAACTGGATAGTTCTCACTTCTCATGAGTATGTTAGTATGTTGTTGACGCTGGATATGCTCATTCACCTAGTTTTATGACTCCATACCGGGGCGTTCGATATCACTTATAGAAGTATCGAACCAGGAGAGCGCCTGCAAACATGAAGGAGCTGTTTAATTACCGACATGCACAATTGTGCAATGTAATTGAGCGTTGTTTCTGTGTTTTGAAAGGCAGATTTTCCATCTTGAAGAGTGCTATAGAGTATCAATTTCAAACACAAGTCCAGACTGTGATAGCTTGTTGTGTCTTACACAATTATTTACATGCCAAAAATGAGTCTCCACAAGACAATGATTTTTCTGATATATCCGCAGCCAATGGGGAGGGTATCCTAATGCCTCACGAGGTATCCACTAATGACGAGTGTCAATGATTACTTCGAGTAACTCAGCATGAAAAAGATGCTTGGAATCAAGTGCGCAATGACATTGCAGCTAGAATATGGGCAGATGCTCAGCAGAATAGTAGGAGTAGATAGTCGATACTTTCTATTTAATTTCCATTACATTAGTCAGTGATACTATATTTCAAGTTTATTTAACTTCGAAATAAAGAAATTATAATCACCCAGTTATACACTGGGTGGTTTGTTGGTTACTTATAATGACCAATGAATTTATATTGTGTTCGTCTATGTTAATATTTGTTATTTTCATGATTATGGTTGACATTGGTAAAAAATCATATATACTTCGTATTCAGGTGAAATGGTAGACTCATTATTTAATGATATATCAACACCGACCTAATCACTGATAAAAACACCGCCGATGCCCACTCGATGTTCTCCACGTAGGAAGACGCTGAAATCTCTAGTAGAGCCTCCATCTCGAGCCTTAAAGATTAAATGGACTACTACTATCAATTAGGTTCTATTCGACACATTTATCGAACAGGTCGCACTAGGGTGTAAAGCTGATAACGGTTTCAAGAGGGAGGCATACCAAATTGCTGCCGAAGAAGTTACGAAGCATACTGACATAGTCGTCAAGTGGTAAACGTGTCGAATCGGTTGAGATATTACAAGAGAGAGTATAAGGTAGTGAAGGACCTGTTGGCGATGAGTGGGTTTGATTGGGACAATGTGCGGATGGTGGTCATGACTCCTGATGAAGTTTGGGAGGAATATTATAGGGTAAGTTTTACTAGTTTTAAAATTCTCATCATACATCTCTATGTAGTTTTAGCCCTTAATTACAACTGTCTTATTCCTCTAGCAGTCTCACCCACGTGCTGAAAGACTCTGTGGGAAACGCATCGAAAGAATGGATGGCCTTACAGTTATTTACAGATCCGACCAGGCTACGGGATGCAATGTGCAAGGTAGTAGGATTATGGCCACATCAGCATCATCTTCTCATCTTCAGCGAGATCTTAATGAAGCATGGAGAGAGGTTGATGATGATATGAGTAATACGATTGACATATCAGAGGATTATGTAACAGACTCCACAGGGACCATTCTATTACCATCGGACAGTCCTGCGATGAGACATCACGACTCCCATAGCACTCCCACATGCACTCCTGATTTCGATGGTACCCGAGGAGGGACAATAACAAGGAAATGATTGCGCCCTCCTCATCCCTGTGATGCACTCGATACCTATCTGCAGACCGTTGCCGATTCAATGATGAAATTTAGGCTCAGCAAAGAGGTCAATCGCACTAGCAAGGTACTTGATGTGATGGAAGAGGTGAAAGGCCTGACCAACTCTGAATTTCTCAAAGTTGGTCAAATCCTGAGTAAGGACAAGTCATTGGTATCGTTCTTTGTTAGTCTTCGACTCGAGAGCCAAGTGGAGTGGTTAAAGAAAACACTCTGTGATCACTTCAGTGATGGAGGTGTTGGATCTGTTTGACGGGGTGTGGTCACTAGTTTTCTTATGGTGTTTTCTTATCTGGGCATGTAATAACTTATATTGTTGTGATGTTTGTTTTTATGTTTTTATATTTTTTATATTTTGATGTGCTAGTATATATGCGTAATGTATACCATTGTGACTTATGTGATTATGACTATATATGTTTTTTAACATCTTAGGTATATGTACTCACATGCTTGCATTATGCACATTAAGCTGGAACGGACCACACACTTGATGTACTGGAGGAAGGGTACATACATAAAAATTTTATATTCTTGTAAAGGATTAGTAAGGGATAGTTAGATTTCTTCTGTTCGGTATGCATCATTTTGCCATCCTAATCCATTTTTGATATATGTCATCACTAATCCCCACATGTCATTACAAATAGGTAAAGTTAAGTACTATGTTGTCCTCATTAGATGTCATCCAGGAATATATGTCACATGGGACGATGCTCAAGTAGAAGTGTAGGGATTCAGTGGGGGCAGACACCGAGCCTTCAGGAATTGGAAGGAGGCTGTGGCATGCTGGGATAATTATTTCGGTAAGGCTAGTGAACCATCCAGACCTCTCACAGAGTCTCCATATCTTCAGGTTACCAATGTATCTACCGAGATGGACATCCATCACGCTATGACCTCATCTATCTGACAGACGTCCCAGATGAGCACGAAAGTGGTGGAGAGGGCCACATCGACTAATGATCTTACCCCATCGGAGAACGAGAGAGTTGTGGCCATTTTGGTTGGCATGTTGGTTATTTTTTTGCGTTGCTTATAAATTTTAAATTGTAGATATTATTAGTGTTGTAACTTTGAGGATATTTCTGTTGGATTTTAGGGTTTTTGTGGTCTTTGACGATGGGTTAAATCGGCCATAGTAGCCATGTAGTAGATGGGATTTGCGCTTGCTTTTGGTTACTCTCGTCTACTCCTGTATCACACCACCATCATATGGTGTGGTCCAATAAATATGTGAACATGTTATAAGGGAGATCAACCTTGATGCACATGGTACCAGATTTTAGGGTGTGACCCGATGCATATTCAGATGGTAGGAAAACAAATGATAGCCTCCTATGGCATGATATCAAATGTATTTTGGATATGATCTGCCAAAATTATCGATAAAAAAATGAACGAATTGGATGAAACACATCCATGATTGTGCGGCCCACGAATCAAATTCAGTTGTATATGCACAAATGAAATAGGATTGCGTACTGAGTTACTCAGTACGCTCTTATCGTACTCAGTAAACTCTGTTGGGCCCACCATCATTGTACCCATTGATCTATCCATTCCGTCCATTAGTTTTTCCATCTTATTTTATGGGTTGAAACCAAAATTTAAGCATACCCAAATATTAAGTGGACCATACCATAGGAAATAGTTGGAATAATGATTTCCACCATTGAGACCTTTATAGGGACCATAGTGATATTTGTTTCTCATCCAACCTATTTGTAAGATCAAATAAACCATGGAGGAAGGGAAAAAACAAGTACAAACTTGATCCAAAACTTCTGTGGCCCCCAAGAAATTTTCAATACTAGATGTTCAATTCATACTGTACACAGCTATGTGGTCCACTTGAGGGTTGTATATACTTAATTTATAGGTTTAAGACCTAAACTTATCTGGTGAAATGGATGGACGGAGTGGATACAATTGCAAAATCACGGTGGACCCCACAGATTTTAGTCAGTACGCTTTGTATAGTGAGCTACTCCTTACGCAATCCGCTTACTGCAAAAGACATGGCACTGTGGAAAAGGATTGGCCAATCCCCTTGACACCAACCCTGTGGCTAGTGGTTGGTGTTCTGTGGGCTCCACCATGATGTATGTGTTTCATTCATTTTGTTCATCCACTTTTACAGATTATTTTATGGCTTGATCCCAAAAATTAGAGGTATATAAATCTCAGGTGGACCACACCACATGAAAACAATAGTGATTGGATATCCATCGTTAAAATCCTCATAAGGCCTACTATATTGTTTATTTGATTAGGTCGTAAAGGCCCAGATGAAGGGAAAAAATAAAAATCAGCTTGATCCAAAACTTTCATGGCCCCAAAAAGTTTTTTAATGGTCGATGCTCATTCAACACTATTTCATGTAATGTGGTCAGTAGAAGATTAGGATATACCTCATTTTTAGTTTTATACCATAAAATGATATGTAAAAATATATGGACGGCGTGGATGAGACACAAACATCATGGTGGGGCCCACAGAGCACCGACCACCATCCATTGGCTGGTGTCAGGGGGAGTAGCCAATTTGTTTCCTAGCACCACAATGAATATTGTGGGGCCACTATGTTTCTTAGTAAGTGTGAACGTGCCTAACACACCAGCCATTGGAATGCATGGGATTGCATGCGATCCCATGCTTAGCCAAACAGACTGTGAACGTGGTATCCTTGGATACACTCGGCCATCCAAATAGACCCATCCATTGGACACTGGATCATTCAATACAGTGGGATTCGAGACAATCCACTAACTTGCATTTAAGAGCATCAGTTTCTGTGCAATCCACCCCATTACGACCTACTTCCTTTCAATCCCTCCGTCCAAATGGGTCCTAAATTGTTTAGGGGTCGTATGGATCCAGAGAATTACAATTCTTAGGAATTTTGCTATCTTTGCAATTTCTATGTTTGAGAGATGAAGGACATCGAAGATTCTGGTCATTTCAATACCTAGAGAATTAAATACTTTTGATCTCTAAATAAATGATGGAATTTCACACTAGGCTCATTTGGAATGTGGGAATTAGAATTCTTAAGAAAGATAATACCCGATATGTTTGCAATTCCTTTGTATGGTGGATGATGAGAATAAAAATATTGGCAATTCAAATATCCGTTGGCCAAATTCAAAACCCAAAAATGAGTGCTTTGATTTCTAAATAGACAATGGAATTTCGGTCTAAAAGGTTCACCAAGATTCTCAGGAATTCTAATACCTGCTATCTTTGTAATTTCTACTTTTGGTGGATGATGAGCATAGGAAATACTGGCAATTTGAAAATCTGTTGGTCATTGCAATACCTAAAATGGGTACTTTTGGTTTCCATATAAATAATGAAATTTCACTTTAAAGGATTGTTTGGATTGTGGAAATTATAATTCTCAAAATTCTAGTACATACAATTTTTATAATTGCTACATTTGGGAGATGATAGCCGTTAAAAATTCCAGCAATTCAAATGGGTGTTGGCCATTGAAATTCTCAAAAAATGGGTACTCACTGATTTTTAAATGGATGATGGGATTTTACTACAAGGGGGTGTTTGGATTGTGGTAATTAGAAGTATCAAGAATACTAATATCTGCTAGTTTTTATATTCCTGCATTTGGGGGATGATGAGTATTAAAAATACAAACAGTATTTACTCACCATTGCAATACCCTCGACATCGGGTACTTTTAACGTGAGACCCTTATCCTAGCTTATACCGTTCTGTAGGCTTTCGCAGTCCTCCCAGTCGAATTTCAGCGACCCGTAATGCGTAGATAGCAGTTGTTGTTAACCCCGAGTCATATTCCGTATTCCAGAATCGGCTTGACCCGACACTTGTACCCTTGCGACCGCACCGTCGCCGCGTCTCGACGCTAAGGCGATACCTAGGCCGGGAGATATGGGCTTGCGTTCAATTTGAGGAAAAAGCCATGTGTTGTAAAGCTCAAGAGAATTTATCCCATTAATTAGGTACAAATCACACATCAAATGTCAAGTACAACACCATCCCCAAAGTCAACTCTCTCTCTTACAACCCTTACCTATCAAGTACACCCATCACTCACTCCCCATCACTCCATCACTCACACCCATCCCTCTTTCTCCTTACAACCCTCTCTCGTTCATTTCTCACTCCATCTCCCAAGCAACAATGGTGGGACTGTCCAAGGGAGAGGAGAAAGCTGGTGTGGCCCACCTTCCTACCACCCGATCCCACCCTCCATGATTAATCTCAACCGTTGAATCATGTTCCATTGGAGCTCTAGTATGCTTTGGCAGAAGAAGGAAGAGGAGATCCAATGGTGGCTGTCCATAGCATTTGATTTTTAATGTAAGGTCCACATGATTTGAGACCCACTTGATGTATGCATAGTATAGGGAGGGCCCATAGTGGTGGGGTCCCTCCACTTCACTGATTTCTCCCTCTTTTTCTCTATTCCTCTCTCTCTCTCTCTCTCCCCCCTCTCTTTCTCTTTTTATTTTTTTTAATGTGTGGCCCACCATGATGTTAGACGATGGAGATCCACCACACCAAGATGTATATGTTGTATATTCAGACCGTCCATCTGGACGGTGGGCCAGCCCAACCTGTGATGTCATCAAGTTCCATGGACCCCACACATGATATATGTGTCTTATACATACTGTCCATCCATCTGGACGAGGGCCTGAGAAAGAGGCATGTGAGATATCTAAGTCGTTCATCTATTAAACGTTGGACCAACAACCTAGCACCACATAATTGCTTATTAACGTCAGTAAGCTGTGTGGGCCTGATCGTGATGTATGTGTTACTTCTCACACCGTCCATTTGTGGGGACTTTAGCAGCAATAGTTGCTGATTGACGTCACCATGATCTGTGGGCCATCACGATGTACATGTTTCTCCACAACGTCCATAGCTGGACGGTGCTACGTGGGGCCGCCATGATGTATTTGTTATCCACGCTGTCCACCTACTCTGATAACAGGTGGGGCCCACCTTGATCTATGAATTTTGTATCTGCACCATCCAGATCTGGATGATGTTGTGTGGAGCCCACCTTGAAGTATGTGTTTTGATGGTGGGCTAGCAGCCGCTCCTAGTAGCTGCTGCACGTATAGCAGCAGCGGGGGGTCACCGTGATGTATGTGCAATCCACTCCACTCCGTCCATCCTGAAGGTGTGAATCCACACCGTCCATTTAGTTAGTGGGCTACGTGTGTGGACCCCGCTACGATGCATATGTTATATCTATATCGTCCATCCAAACATCCAACGTTTGGACACTGGACTGGATCTAATATAATAATAATAATAATAATAATAATAAAAGTATTATATTAATATAATATATTATATATATGGTGGGCTATACGTGGGACCCACCAGTTGTGGAAGCTGATTAGTTGACGTGCCTCACATTAGCTATATAGCTGGTGTATTGACGTCCCAAGTTTTGTGGGTCCCAGCAGCCCCTACTGCATCCAGCAAGTTCATGACCCCATCATGACATGTGTGGGGCCTACATGATGTATGTATTTTGTATATGCACTGTCCATCTCTAGACTGTGCCATGTGGGCCACACCGTAATGTATTTATTTCATCCACACCGTCCAGATGTGTTGGACTATTTGGACGGTATTTCCATGCCCCACCATGATATAGGTGATTTATTCCATGTCGTCCATCTATCACGCCACTTTGATGCATGTTCTTCTTTGTATGTCATTCATCTCGGGGGTCCATCGTGATGATGTATTCCTCCAAGCCATCCATCTGTTTTGCCAGCATGGGACTGCCGTGATGTATTTATTTCATCCACACTATCCAGATTGTGTTGGACGGTGCTGGACAATGTTTGGACCATGCTGATTTACATAGATAATGTTTGAACAGTGCTAATCATCATTAGTGAGCCATGCACCCCATAGAATAATAGTGTGCAGTGATATACATGTTGCACCTGCAACTATTGAAATGATTTTTAGTGTATTCCAAGCTCTCACTTGCGGCCATTGGTGTGGCCCACTCGTTGTATATGAGGCCCATTGGTGCGTCCATTGATGTAACCCACTTGATGTATATTGAGTCCCATGGGTTACGACCCATTATGATATATATTGAGGCCCATGGGTTATAGCCCATTATGATATATTTGAGGATCATGGGTCGTGGCCCATGGTGATGTATATTAGGCCCGTGTAGTCGGCCCATCGTGATGTATATTAGGCACGTGAGGAGGCCCACTGTGATGTGTTCGTGATCTTTAATAAGGCTCGATGTAATGTATGAGAGCCCCATATGTGAGGCCCGATGTGATATATTTGTGACCCATTTGGCAAGGCCCATTATGATGTAATTGTGGCCCAGGTATGAGGCCTGATATGATGTATTTAAGGCCCATGAGTAAGACCCAATGTGAAATATATTAGGCCCATATGTGCGGCCCAATGTGATATATTTATGACCCATTTGGCGAGGCCCACTATGATGTGATGTGGCCCAGGTATGAGGCTCGATATGATGTATTTAAGGCCCATGAGTAAGGCCCAATGTAATGTATATTAGGCCCATGTGATTGTATGTGGCCCACTATGTTGTGTATGAGGCCCTTATGTGAGGCCATGGGCCCATTATATGTTTGGCCTTATAAGGGCCACTCCTTGGAATAATGTTGGTTAAATGTCCACATTAATGGGCAATGATAGAAATGTCCACATTGTGACCTTCCCTTAGGCCTTATTAGGCCCATTCTCACCTATTCTGATTGTCGAGACCGATTATCGATGCCGATTATGAGTATGTGATAACATAACATCATGATACATGCCCATACGCATCATCTGCATGTTTGATATGAGATGTGATTGACCATTGCATATGCCATTGGGCAGTTGTTATGAACCTCCTTGATAGGCGAAGATTTCTCACATGAGCGCACGGTATGTGCGGGATTGATGCATGACTGGATTATATGACTCATGCATCCTGCATTGTGTGTTGTGACTACTGTACGTCCTAGTGATATCAGGGTCGTAGCCTTCGTAGGCATATCGTGGATGGCCAGATGGGACACCAAAATGTTTGGTTCTAGCATATGGGCGTCAAAGATTTCCTGAGTGAAAATTCCTAAACCTCTGTGGCCAGGAGATGCCCCAACGTTGAGACCAAGTGAATATATATGGGCGCATAAGGTCCGTATACCAGTAAGTCTCATCTCCTACTGTGTCGTGGTTAGTTGGGAGGGGGTGTGACCTTACCCGCTTGAGTGAGGGGGCAATATCTAAGTTGAGTTTGATTAGCTTAAGGAATGAGTCCGTTATCAACGAGTCAGGCTCAATATTGGCAGGCGGATAGTGAGGTCTCTTCCACTTGCCCAGATGTGCGCTTGGATAAGGGCGATAAGCTGGGATTGAGTGTAATAGACCCCGGTGATGATCCTAGAGATGTACAGTACTGATATGTGGACTTGTTGAGTAGGATTTGCATATTCAGCATTATACTTATTATTCATTCACTATTTACTTAAGCTAGTAGTTCACAACTAATTGATATGTGTACCTTCGTAATGGTCAGGTTTCGGTTGGAGAGCACAACCAACCTGAGATCAGGAGTTTACCACATTTAGTCTAACTATCTAAATTTAGGTATGAGACTGGTTTGGATAGAAGTCCCTTATGATGGACACAGTAGCCTGCGATACTACTTATTATTATCCCGACTTCACACTTCAGCTTGGTCATTTCATTCGCACCGCATACTGCATCCGCGACATATGACATTTTGGGTTGTTATGTTTTAGCATTTATATGGCCTAAATGATCCTGACGGTATTCGTGGACTTATTAGGTTTTGCATATTATATTGAATTCTTAATATATGATGTTTGTCTTACTGTGTCTCTGTATTGTATAGCTGATCTACATTACTTCCTCAGCATATTATATTAGCCTATTATGTTCTTACATCGCATAGCCTGGATAGGGCTAATGATATATATGGACTTACCATCATGTTTTGACATTACTCTAATATTGTACGATTTATGGATTGTCAGTATTTCCGCTTACTCTGATATTTGTATGCTTAGCACATGCATCGCACACACTTACACCACCCACTAAGCTTTCCATAAGCTTATACATGATAGATGCGTACAGGTGACATTAGATTGTAGCAGCGTTGAGCTTGGAGCGTACAACAGACTCATGGAGCTTTGATTTTGACATATGTATTTCCCTTTCAGCATTATACTCAAATGTTTATATTAGTGAATATGTGATGATGATGTTGCCTTTGTGATTTTGGTATACTTGTTGTTATGCTTCTTACGTGATAGATGTATGTTGAAAAATTCTCTTTGTAGGATCGCATGATCGAAATCTAGTGTATGGGCACTGGGAGTCGAGAATGGGGTACTGCGGAGGTTGTCGGCACTGGATTCGGTGATTGGGAATTTTGTGAGTCTAGTTTTTGAGTTTGGGGCGTGACATTTAATTTCCACATAGATGATGAAATTTCACTCCAAGAGATGGTTTGGATTGTTGGAATTAAAATTCCCATGAATTCTAATACCCTTTATTTTTGCAATTCCTACAATGGGGGATGTTGGGCATCAAAATCCCATCAATTCAAATGCCCATTGGTCATTATAATACCCTAAGAATCAAATACTTCTTTTCTCCAAAAGTATTTGATTTACTTTTACTCCAAGGGGTCATTTGATGGGAACTAGGGCCTATTTGGGAGCATGGATTTGGAACCCCTAGATTTGAAATCCTCTTGTTGTGTTTGGCACCCTGGATTTAGAATTCCCTATAATCCAAAAGTAGCTATGCATAGTATATTTACAGGGGTTTAAATTTAATTACTAAATCAACTTTAATATCTCTAATTAGTTTACATATGTAATGTTTGACATAATGGTTGTAAAAAGCCCATTGAAATATACACAATGCCAGAAAATGATGAAATTTCAAGTGTTGGATGGCCACAAGCACAAGATCACATTCAAGTCACTAAAAAACATTTTTTTAAACCATTGATTTACATGGACAATGTTTGGACAACATATATAATTGTATTAAAGTAATTATAGTGATGCATTTGTTAATATTGTTTTGGAATATCATCAGAGGGCCATGTGCCCAATAGATTAATAGCCCAATGACACACATGTTACATATGCAACTCTTAAAAGGATTTTAAATGTAACCCAGGCTTTCACCTTTTAAGCGGATTTGAAACCCCCAATTACTTTATGGTGTCAAACATACCAAGGGATTTGAAGTAATTATAGTGATGTATTTGTTAATATTGTTTTGGAATATCATCAGTGGACAATGTGCCTAATAGATTAATAGCCCAATGACAGATGTTACATATGCAACTCTTAAAAGGATTTTAAATGTAACCCAGGCTTTCACCTTTTGAGCGGATTTGAAACCCCCAATTACTTTAAAAATACCAAGGGATTTGAAACCAAACAACAACACCCCCCCCCCCCCCCCCCCCCCCCCCAAAAAAAAAAAAAAATAAATAAAAAAATAAAAAAATCCATGATCCCAAATGACCTCTAGAATTCTTAGGAATTTTGATATCTAATATTTTTGCAATTCCTCATTTGATAGATAATGACATGAAAAATTCATGCAATTCAAGTGGTCGTTTGTCTTGCAATACCAAAAAATGGGTACTTTTGATCTTCTAACAGATGATGGAATCTCACTACAGTTCTCACAAATAGATTTCACAATGAACCTAGTAAGGAAACCAAAATCCTCCAACCTCTTCAACAGTTATTTTAAAATGTTACTTAAAACGCCGAAGCTCCATGGGCCCACCATGTTGTGACATTGACGTCCATTCCAATTATGCTAGATCCATAAATTAGGTGGGCCATGTTATTGATAGATGTTATCGAAGTTGGCTTGATGCCATTGAGTATTACTCAGATTTCCTTTGTTGGTTGCTGGACATGTTGTGCCATTTTTTGATGACATCGAAGAGTCTTCGATGACATCGAAGCTAGGTCGACCAATTAAAGATTTTCAAAAAATCTATTTTTTGCCTCTGGACAATTTTGCCAATTTTTTCGATGCCATTGAAGTGACTTCGATGTCATCAAAGGTTAAGTTTCAATGACATCTAAGGGCGTTCGATGCCATCGAACTATTTCATGCAGAATTTCACAGATCCACCGGATTTGCGAAATCTATTTCCAATTTCATATGGGATTCTTCCCAAGGCTATATATGGGTATAAACAAGATTGGGAGGTATTCTGAGAGTTCTTAATTCATCATAGGATTTCAAAGGGTGTGGTAAGGGTGAGATTCGAGGTTGTTGGAATCGGGTAAGATCTTTCTCTTTGTAATTTATGCTTTCATAGTGATACCTGTAGTTTTGTGCCCTGGTTTTTTCCCACAAGGTTTTTTTCACGTTAAAATCATTGTGTTATTTTTGTTATTGCTTGGTGCTATTGGATTGTTGTCCTAGATTCATCTCTGTGTGTATCCACGGTTCCCCCAACAAGTGGTATTAGAGATAACGCTGGGGTGCAGACTTGAATATAAAAGATAAGTAACAATGAGAAACACTAAGGATGATATTGAGAAGTACTCATGTACAAATAAATTTTAGTTATGAAAGGTTAAGATGATTAGTCTATTTACTAAGCAAGGTGAAGATGGGGCTCTTGAGGAGCGTCGACTGTTTATGAGTGACGATGATTGGAAAACTCTTGATAAGAAGGCTAAATCCTTTATCCGATTGTGTCTCATGGATGAGGTTTTCTACAATATTTTGAGGGAGAAAACTGTAACGAGTTTGTGGGAGAAGTTAGAGGACGTTTATGCAAAAAATTTCATTGATAATCGCTTACACTTGAAGCTACAATTGTTCAACTCTAGGATAGTAGAGGGTGGAGACGTGGAAGCCCACATCAGTAATTTTAATAAGTTAATTTGCAAGTTGTTAAACATGGAAGAAGTGGTCAAAGATAAAGATCAAGAATGTATTTTGTTAAATTCTCTTCTAGTATTGTATGAGTTGTTCAAGTACTCATTATGCACAAGTAAATTGTCCTTGAGCTAGACATACAGGAGAATGGGGTTGATGATCTTGGGGGCAACTGGCTAAGTTGCTTCCCTGAAATCTTCACATCTATGGATGCTTTCAAATTGTGGAATTAGATTCCAAAATAATTACCATTGTTATTTCAAATCCTTAGCACCAGCCCATACAAAGTAGAGGCTATCATACGATTGAGAGTAGTCATAAATTTCAAGATAGCCCATTCCTTCAAAAAAGGTATTTCTATGGTGGATGGCCTGGCTAAAGATTCTATTCATGGTTGTTAGCTGGGCCACGCCTCTTCAAGATTTCAGAGGGATTTCATTTTATGCACTCATGAAGAACTGGAATTCCATTAAGGATGCTTGTTGTGTTTCTTGTTTTGGCATGCTTGTTTGTAGAAAATTAAAAGCCTACCGACCGATTTTTAGCCCCAAAGAAATCACTAAAGAATAAATTGATGTATCGACTCACCAACTGAAAGTTTTCCTATGCAGGTAAGTTGTGTACACATGTCCCTTTTTATATTCAAGCCATTCCCTTGATTTATGCAAAACTAGGCTACCCAAAACTTTTGGACAACTCCCATTGCCTTTGAACTGCTATAACTAGCATGTGTGGATTGGCAAAAGTGCGAATGCACTTGCCCTAAATGTTTCTAAGGTGTCTAGTTCTCTACATGAAGTAAATTTTTCTGAGGGAGTATTGAAGCTCTTTGGATATTTATGTGGTCATTCTGATACTTTCTCCCCAAAGGTATGCATGATTCACATCTAAACACATCCCATTACTAGGTTGTGTTTGGATACAATATTCATGAACTTCATAGTTTTATTCTTTTCATATGTGCAATTATATCTACTGATATTTTCTTTTGAAATTTAGAACCTGAGATTTTAAGGATTCATCCTGTTTTGTTGATAATATATGTGATAGTTCTACATATTGCTGCTACTCAAGCCACATGCACCTCCCAGAACCGCATTCATAATATCTCTGCATTCACCATCATGATTTTCTCATGCTCTTAACCATTGCATGTCTTTAAGCAGGTAATGAATTTTATTTACAAGTGCAATTGCAATATTCTTTAGAGTCCATACATGTGCTCTAACTAGGACTAGTGTTTTGATGCAACCAGAAACAAATAGAACATACCCCAAAAATCTCCTTAATCGAAAGATTCTAGCCACTCTACTTGGGATTTTCTCCATTGAATGTGGACCATTGCCTTGTTTCTCATATTAACCATCTATTTTGCAGGCCGAGAATTGAAAGGATAGGACTGATCTATCACACAGATTTTTTATTATTTTTTTAAATAAAGTTGCCCAGTTGAAACTTTTTAGTATTGTACATGTCATCAAAATCATGGAACAACATCTTTCTGCATAGGAGAGTTGAGTAGATTCATCTGGTGGTTGTTTGCACTTTCTTGTCATGGATACATTGGTAGTAGACTACTAGTAAGATGATGAATAGCTGTTAAGCCCATTTTCTTTACTATAAAGTAGAATGATTATACGACTCAACAACTCTCTTGAAATTATTTCCTTTATCTGGCCTTGAGACTAGCAATTAAAGCACAAAACTCCCACAAACACTGTAATAGTCTATAACATGATTGATTAAAATCAAGGAGTTTTATTTCCCTATGAATGTAAGTACATGTGTAGCTGTAATCTTGGGCCTTGGATTAAATGTTGTGTTTTATCTTTTGAACAAGTTTCATTTGATTTAACAGAGAATTTGGAACAGCATCCAGAAGCATCTAACTGGGGGATTGTGATCTCTAGTTTTAGAAAAAATGCGTTAATTGTTTCATGATTACCATGGACTCAAAACTTTCAGACAGGTGTTTTTTTTATTTCAGATGGCTTTTTCATTGTTGAAATTCAATGTCTCGAGTAGTTTAGTCTAGGAGCTTATTTGCATTGATTACAAACTAATTAGCTTATATTGTTGTATTTTCATGTTAGCAAGTGTTATGTACTTGTTGGGAATGTCCAACTTGAAAGTAATATAACTGTAGTATAGATCCATATCCTCAGTACGAATGTTGAGCAAGGGAATCACAATTTTGTTATTTCTGTTTTATTAATTTTCTAATTGAAATCCTTTTGGCAAATGTTATGCAATAGAAGATGGTGGAAAACTGAGTGCATGGTGTCTAGGCTTCAGTTACCAAAAAGATCTAGCCTAAAGTTGTAACTTCATCTGTTTTTGTTTTTCATGTCTCCTTTTTCCTTGCACCTGACTAGACTATCTAGAACTTATTTTTAGCAAATGGCATCTGCAAAGCAAATGAAGGTGATTCAAGAATTTCAGAAGAAATCAACACAAATGGATATGACGGTAAGATATTATCTTTTATTTCAATTGTGAAATACAGTGGTGTTGTTACTGACAAATGACAATGTCAAATTAAGTCCCATGGAAGTTTATTCTACTATTCTATAGCTGTTACCATTCATTGGGTTACATTCACGTGTGAGTGGAGTCTCTAAAAAGCATGTGTGTCTTCTGTTTTGCTATGAATTATTGCTTAATTTTTTGCTATGAATTAAAATATTAATTATCACTTAAATTTTGTTTTCTCTTTATATACTAGACTTTCTGTTTTCAAAACTTTGTTAACAACAACAACAGGGAGTTGGCTGAATTTGTAATTTAATGGATTTGTGTTTAAGGACCGGTTTCCAACGCTTGTTGTATGTTTTGTTGCATGCATGGATTGTTGTATACTTAATGTAAGGCAACTTGTCTAAAATTAGTGAGAGTTCCTAATGTAGTCGATAATCTGTGAAGGAGGTAAGGTAAGTAGACCATGTAAATGAGGCAATCCCTTCTCCTTAGGTGATTTTCCTACTTTTGGTTCTGTTTGAATGCACTAAGGATTTGGATTGTGATGATTAATTTGATAGAGTGGAAATGGTGGAATTGTAATTATCTTCTGAGTACTTAGAAGGAGGATTTACCCTCAAATCGTAGTTTGTTTCCTTTAGACTCTAAGCAATAATGAAATTATAATTGGGAGTGGAGTCCCTCACAATAAACAGTTGAGGAAATTGCAATTTGGCCACTTCCATATATTTTCCTAGTTATTGCAATTCAATTTAATAGTGAATCTAAACACAACCTTAGATTTCCACTAGTGGTGGAATTTATCTGGTTTTTACTGTGAACTGAAGCATTCTCATTAATGGCACCATGGTTTAAATGATCAACCAGTACGACTCTGTATTTTTTGAGTCATATCAGTTATTGTTTGAATTGTGGACCAAAAGCATCCTGTCCACTCATCTAGTAGGCCACATATGTATGCCACACATGTGGATTGTTTGCAATTCTCATACCATCCATTTATTGTACATGAGTAGCACAACCGATTTATTTTAGTGGCCTGATTTATGTGCCATGTCATTCACATGGTGGGGGCCCACCTAATGCACGGTTTGGATGCCCCACAAACCAATTGAAAATATCAAGAAACACAAGAAGCCAAAGAATTTTCTATTACAATTCCAAATATATAAATGAAAGAATCCAGATAATATCACCAAAAGGGCATTGTTTGGATTTCTTACCACTGTTATGACATTGGTACTAATGAATTGAATTGAAATAACTAATCCAGGAGAGATGAAAGTCTTGAAGTTACAACTACTTTCTCAAGTATATTCATAATGAGGAAGTCTCCTTCAAATTGAGTTTCTTTCTTTTCAAGTCCAACTCGAAACTAACATGGTGTAGCAGGGGAAGTTGCTTTGACTTCAAGTGGTGGCTTGAAGAATCTATCTTTATTAATTGATAACTATGAAGAGGTTGCACTAGTAAATCATCTATACCAACTCTCTTACTTGATATTCTTGCAATTTCCATTTTCTTTCATGCTCATTTCTTGCCACATTAATGCCAGATATTTACTTAAACTCTCTAAGAGCATCATGAAAATACAATTCTGGTCAATCTTAGGATCTCAACAAAATGGACCTGTTTACACAATGTAGTTGGACCATTCCACGAGTGTAAGTGGGCCAAGCACAGGCTAAGGTTTGACCCAAGTATGATCCTAACCACTCCTTTTCCTATTTATTGTTGAATCTTTCATTGGACGATCCAAGCCAAAACTTTTCCTATTAACTGCAGATAATCTTTCATTAGCTGATCTAAGCTACACCTTTTCCTATTTACTTTTGATCAAATTTCATCAGGTGATCCAATCTATCAATTGGTTTAACATTCCCTATATATTAGACCATGTTCTATGTTCTCTAACCATAACAAAATTACATACTGCAGAGAAGCAGTACAGGAAATGTTCACTTTTGATATGGTCAAAGATATGGAAACAGGAGAAATTTGGAGAATGAAAATTTGAGGAAAGATGTTATGAGCAAACTATGTTACCAACAATACTTTATTAACTGAGTTTTGGGTTGTCAGAAGGCAAACATGCACCAGGTGGAAGTGTGGGAAGAATATGAAGGATAGAATAGAATTAAGGAAGAGGTAATCCGATGTATCCTGAAAGTTTTCGCTTAGGAGATAAATAGAGGATGCAGTCAGATGGTTCATCTGTTTGGTTGTGGTTGTGGTTGTGGTTGTTGTTTTGTTCATGCATTAAGCATCTGTTTGACCTTCTTAGTGAAGAAAAAAAATCAATCTTCATTCCAAGCAACAAGAGCAAGTGTCTAGAAAATTGAAAGTTCACCTTTTGTAAAGCTTACTTAATGGGAACAAACACTTGAATTTTCAGGAACTAAAGTTCAATGTTTGTTTCACTGCTTTTCATCCAGCTTCACATAACTGCCTGCTTTCTGAACTGATTGTATTCCGAAGGTAATCCAAGAACTCAGCGGAGTGATTCTTAACCGAGGCCAAAAACTTTGTAATTTCGTTGAGTGGAGAGGTTACAAAGTTGTATATAGAAGGTAGTAAAATTATAGCTAGTCAATTATGTTTTGAGGGAGCCTTATTTATTTATTTATATGCATGTTGGACAGGCCATGTTGGACATCCAAAACTTATTTGAAATCATCCAAAAGAAATACCAAACCTTATTCTATTGAAATTCCTATCAAAGATACCAAATTAACAAGGTAAAATTGTCATCCCTCGAGTACTCTTGTTCCATGAATTGGATTTGCATGACTCTAGAAGGATGGAAGACTAATGGCCTGTTTGTTAAATCCAAAATTCGAAGTCTAAATCTGAAGTCTGAATTTAAAATCTGAATTTGATGTCAAAAAACTAATCACATATGGATTTCAATGGGCCAGACCTGGGGTCAGCTTCTGCCCTGATTTTGAACTATTCAGGCTGGACCTATTCAAAGTTTTGATTTTACTTTGCCTCATGCAGCCCTTTGACAGTCCTACTTCCACATAATATGATCTAGACTTCCAAAATCATAACCAACCATTTCAGATCTCCTACCTGATATGATTTTCAATTTTGACCCATTGGTTTTAGATTTCAGATGGGTTAAAAAACATTGCATTTCAGCCCTTCCAACATTTCAGCCCTTAAATTCAGATGTTTTCAGTTGTAGGCAAATGCTTCTTATCTCTGTTAATTGAGATATCCATTGGTCTGGATTATTGAACATAGGCCCCATTTCAAAGATTGTCTCATCTATATGATGCTCACATGATGGAGCAATGCAAAGGTGCGAGATTTTGGTGAGCTAAGTCCACATGTTTTTGCAGTTGCAGGTGCTTCTTACTAGTAGGATCATACTCATGTTTTGTAGTGAAACATATTGTTTCTTCTTCTTGTTTACTAATATGATTCATTGGAAACAGGGCAATGATTATTCAAGTGGTTAACAACAAATGTTATGATGAGAATAAGGCAAATCTCTGGTCATGCAGGGTAATTCTTTTTGTTCTTATGGCAGGTTACTTGCCTTTTGAAGAAACGATCCTTATGGCATTATATAAAAAGGTGAGTTTGGATCTATGAGCCTTATGTACACTCACAAATACATACATGTATATGTGTGGCTAACATAACTGCATTTGTTGCAGATTATTAAGGCAGATTTCACTTGTCCCTCATGGTTCTCTACCAGTACAAAAAACCTAATCAAAAGGATTTTGAACCCTATTCCTTTAGCTGTATGTACTTTTCCTTTTTGTGCTTTGACACAAGCACCATGCCTTCATCTTTTTAGAATAAATTTTAGGGTCAAGAAAATCACACAGGTTTGTGCACTCGTGGGAAATTCTCCCACACAGGTCAAGAAAATCACAACTTAGGTCTTGTCATTTGTAACTACGAGAAAAGACCAAAACTTGTTTGTTTACAATTAGAGAATATGAGATGTAGAAATTTATGGCGTCAACTACCAATGCATATGCATGATGACCCTAATTAGGTGTTGGAATGTCATAGATCTAATGATCCATGTTGATAAATTGCATTTTAGGTATGAAAAGGGCTTTATGGCTGCTAGTAGTTTTCCAAGACATGTAGAACCTTTTACTTTAACAGATGGTGAAAGGTGATAGATAACTTATTTGTTTATGGTAGGAACTAAGCATGGTTGTCAGTGTCAACATCTTATCCCATTGATAAATTGGCATATTTGTTACCTATTCAAAAATGCATATCAATATCTTGTACTATTGAAATAACGTTTTGGGTGCATCATCTGGGTTTTAAGTCTTCAAAGATCTCTTTTCATGGCAACGAAGGAACTTTTGCCTTGGGTAACTTGTTGTGATTGTATGGATGCTAATAGATGATCTTTTTTTATTTTTTGAAGTTGTTATAATTTTTGAGTTTATTTTTGCTTGCAGGCTAGCAGATTTGCTCGCATATGTTGGCGTATGGCCTTACAATTCTCAGAGGTACTCATGGGACTTAATAGGATCATTGGCCTATAAGTTCATTCATGTTGGATCTGATGATTTTACATTCAGTAGATTATGATGGACAACATTGGATTGGCCTGACCATTTGGACAGGCCGTGTTTACATATTTGCTTGAAATTAATGGAGCAGACACAGATGTCCGTCGGAGCTATTCGGATGAGCGGGGGTCCTTGAAAGGTGGGAACCACTGTTATGACCATGATGAAGTTGTCCATTTCGTATGGATAGCATTTGAGGGGCTTGGCCATTTGGACAGGCCGTGTTTATATTTGTATTTGCGGGGACCACACACTAAAACTATAACCTATAACCTAAACTTTAACTTATAACCTACAACCTACTACCCATAACCTAAACCTATAACTTATAACCTAAAATAAAATCCTTAAACCTTAACCTATAACTTGTGCACTAACCTAAACCTATAACCCAAACCTATTCTCAAATCCTTAAACCTATAACATATAACCTAAACCCAAACCTAAACCTACAACCTAAACCTTAACCTATAACCTAAACCTATAACCTATAACTTATAACCTAAACCTAAACCTAAAACCTAAATGTATTCTCAAATCCCTAAACCTAAAACTACCTAACCTAAACCTAAACCTAAACTTGAAAACCCAAACCTAACCCCGATGCCGAACCCAAACCTGATTTCTTAAACATAAACCTTAACCTATTCTCAATTCGCTAAAGCTATAACGTATAACCTATAACCTATAACCTATAACCTATACCTTAACGTATAACCTATAACCTATAACTTAAACTTATAACCTATAACCTAACCTTAACCTAAACCTATAACCTAAACCCAAACCTATAACCTAAACCTATAAACTAAAACCTAAAGCTAAACCTAAAACCTAAATGTATTCTCAAATCCCTAAACCTAAACCTACACCTAATCCTAATCTCAACTCCTTAACCTAAACCTTAACCAAAACTTGAAAACCCAAACTTAAGCTCGATGTCAAACCCAAACCCGAACCTGATTTCCTAAACCTAAACCTTAACCTATTCTCAATTCCCTAAAGCTATAACCTATAACCTATAACCTAAACATAAACCTAACCTAAACCTAAACCTAAAACCTAAATGTATTCTCAAATCCCTAAACCTAAACCTACACCTAATCCTAATCTCAACTCCTTAACCTAAACCTTAACCAAAACTTGAAAACCCAAACTTAAGCTCGATGTCAAACCCAAACCCGAACCTGATTTCCTAAACCTAAACCTTAACCTATTCTCAATTCCCTAAAGCTATAACCTATAACCTATAACCTAAACATAAACCTAACCTTAACCTAAACCTAAAACCTAAATGTATTCTCAAATCCTTAAATCTAAACCTACACCTAACCCTAATATTAACTACTTAACCTAAACCCGATCCCGAACCCAAACTCGATTTCCTAAACCTAAATCTTAACCTATTCTCAATTCCCTAAACCTATAACCTATAACCTAACTTAAACCTAAACCTATAACCTAACTTAAACCTAAATCTATAACCTACAATTATAACCTAAACCTAAAACCTAAACCTAAACCTAAAACCTAAATGCATTCTCAAATCCTTAAACCTAAACCTAAACCTACACCTAATCCTAATCTCAGACCCCTAACCTAAACCTAAACCTGAAAACTCAAACCTAAACCCGATCCCGAACTCGAACCCGATTTCCTAAACCAAACCTTAACTTATTCTCAATTCCCTAAAGCTATAACCTATAACCTAACTTAAACTTAAACTTATAACCTATTCTCAATTCCCTTAGCCTATAATATAACTTAAACCTAAACCTATAACCTAAACCTAAAACCTAAACCTAAACATAAAACCTAAATGTATTCTCAAATCCCTAAACCTAAACCTACACCTAATCCTAATCTCAACCCCTAACCTAAACATAAACCTAAACCTGAAAACCTAAACCCAAACCCAAACCCGAACCCAATTTCTTAAACCTAAACCTTAACCTATTCTCAATTCCCTAAACCTATAACCTATAACCTAACTTAAACCTAAACCTATAACCTTTTCTCAATTCCCCTAACCTATAACCTAACTTAACAATGGAAGTTGTTGTTCCAAACTGACAGTTGTTGTTTAAATATATCTTAATGCTGTTGTTGTATAAAACAATGGTAGAAGATTTTTGAAGTGTGTGGAGAAGTTGTTGGGGTATGAGAAGGAAGAAGCCCAGGTGGAGGAGGTGACAGGATAGATGGAGGGTAGGGCAGGCAAGCCTCTCGCTAAGGCTTCTAGACAAGTTGGAAAGAACCCAAGAAAGAACAACACCAAGAAAACCAATGAAGCAGATACTGTTGTTGAATCTGTAGCATTAGTTAGTACTACAACTGAAACTAGTAGGCATCATTCTTTTCTGATGAATAAAAAATCATCCTTGTCAGTAAGCCAGTGTTTGGACGTATACGCCAATCGGCAGCATAGAAATTGAAACCCGATCGGCGTGTTTGAACGTACACGCCAATCGACAGCACAGAAATTGAAACTCAAAATGGGTGGATTGTCAATTACCATTTTATTTCCCATCTTAAAGATTTCATTCATCTCAATGCATGTTATCTTTTTCTCTCCGTAAGACCTGTTTCCGAGGGAGTAAAACCCAAAGGTAAGGGAGCTCCAAAGAAGGCTCCTGCTAGAAAGGTGTTCTTGTAAATCTTGAAACTTCTTATTTCTTAAGTATCTCCCTATTTTTGTGGACTTCTCATTGCCTTTTTGGTTTGGGTCTTTCAACAGAAAATGCCAACTGTCGTTGATAGTGATGAGGAAGATGATGAGGTGCTCGAGCTGAAAGAACAACTGGCAGCGTATAACATTGATTCTCCTTCAGATCAAACAGGTATATGATCATCCATGTGCAGTAAGCTTTCGGATCAAAGCGAAGCTAAGAATAGGGTGTTAGTTGATTGTAAATTGATAACCAGTAGATGCACATCCGTGGAGTTTTCGTTTGCAATTGTTGAGAAGCCATTTGGCTGCGAGAAGGCATTGGATCTTGTTGTTAATGAGAACTTTAAATAAACATATAACTATTATGTTGGCATTATACTTTTGTAAATGGAAATGAATGATTATGTTTGAATGAATGAATGAATGAATGAATGATTGTGTTTGATTGAATGAATGAATGATTTAGCCATGAATTATTTATATATATTAGCTTATATGAGTTATCAGGGTGTACTACAATGGTAAGAGCTGCCATTACAAATTAATTTTTTTTATTAACAATAGGCATTAGCTACGGCTATTAACCATAGTACTTTGTTGAAAACCATAGCTCTTGTTAAATTCAGCTTTTTGCTACGGTTCTCATTCTACTTTTAGCTACAGATAAAATCCGTAGCTGTATATAATTTTAAGCTACGGACAATATTGTTACGGATTTAATCTGTATCTATTGTTTAATTAGCTACGGCTATTAACCGTAGCCTGTATCTAAAAACCGTAGCTGTTGCTAATTTAAGCCTATTGCTACGGTTCATTCTCAACTTTTGGCTACAGATATAACCCGTAGCTGTAAATACTTTAGCGCTACAGAAGAAATGGCTATGGATTTAATCCGTAGCCATTATCTCTATGGCTACGAATTTTTTCCGTAGCCATAGCTTTTAGACCCATGGCTACGGCACCAATGGCTACGATCGTGCTACGGATCTTAACCGTACCATAGGCTTTTGGCTACAGTTTTTAGCCATAGCCTTTGGCCTGTTTTCTGGTAGTGTGATGCCAACAATAAGTTTGTGTTCGGTGTGACCATGGTGTATATCTCTTATCAAACCCGTTCATCATCAGATGAAGGGAAGATAATAGAAAATCAGCTATAAAAAACTCACTTGAGGTGCACACCACTTCTATGAGAGGTTACACATTATCGGGATTTTTTTTTACAGGGATAATCATTTGTATGTACAAAGAAGATTAGGGCTATTACCTGATGGATGGAATGGATTTTACATGTACAATATGGTTGGCCCATATAGCTTGGGTGTGTTAGGCATAATGAGTTCCATCCTGCTAATTGAGTTTACTAAAAGAAAAGTACTTTTGATACTCTGGTAGAGTGTTAGGATGATGGGCTCCTATTTAATTATTTGACTATTATTTTGACATTTATTATTATTATTATTATTATGACAGTGTGTCTTTGCCCCTTTAAGCTTTCTGTGGATGCAACCAATTATCCACCAATGTGCATTGGGTAGTGCACAAAGAAAGGAATCAAACTCAAGTCTATGAGGAGCAAACCACAAATGAAACCATTTGCCCAAACCATGATGGGTGTTTTTATTGGACATTTAAGGCCCATTTGAATCATATGTTGCTTAAGATAAGTTACCTATGCCACAAGTAACTTATCTTAGTTTCTACTTATAATGAAGATAAGTATATTCGGTGAACAACATACTTATCGGCTTCTCATCTCTTTCGTCTCTCCTATGCCTCCCTTTAACAACTTATGAAAAGTAGGAAAGTTTTTTTTAAAATTAACCAAAGTGATTAAATACTTTAAAGTAAAAGATTACTTAATATAACTAATATTAAACTAAACTTAAGTGAATTAAGTTACTTATCTATTGTTGTAAGTAGAAAAAGTAACTTATTTGGTGGTATCCAAATAGACCTTTATTGGACCCTAAAAAATAAGAAGCATCCAATGACCTTATGTTGAAAAGTGGATTTTAAAAAATAAAAAATAAATTAACTAAAGTAATTAAGTTCTTTTAAGTAAAAAGTTATTTATAACTAATCATATACTAAACTTAAATGACATAAGTTACTTATCTACTATTGTAAGTAGAAAAAGTAACTTATTTGGTGGTATCCAAACAAGCCCTTATTGGATTCCCTTATTAGATAGTAAAAAATAAGAAGTATCCAGTGACTTTATCTTGAAAAGTAGAAAATTTATATATATATATATATATATATATATATATATATATATATATATATATATATATATATATATATATATATATATATATATATATATATATATATATATATATATATATATATATATATATATTAATGAAGTGATTAAGTAGTTTTAAGTAACTTATAACTAACTTGGGTCCTTACTCTTACTCGGGTGGTAGACTCTCAGGAGTTTCAACTCCTAGTCAAGGGTTCAATACCCATAGGTTGTGAAATTCCACTAGCGTGAGTGTGTGGGATGTGTGCGCGTGTCAAAAAATTTTTTTATAACTAATCACAAACTAAACATACTTAAATAAGTTGTTTATCTACTGCTGTGAGTAGAAAAAGTAACTTATTTGGTGGTATCCAAACGGGCTCTTATTGGAAAGCAAAAAATAAGAAGTATTTAATGGCCTTGTCTTAAAAATGTGAGTGCTGATAAATTAGAAGCTAGGATTGTTCAACCAATATGTTTGTAGGTTGTAACTTGACCATCAGTGGATTCAAGTTCATGAGTATCAAGCATCCCATGCAATTAGAGTATCAAATAAATCCTCTTCATAAGGGATGCAAATTGCATGTACCCACGCCAACAGAAAGTTCCTATCCATGTAAGCTACATGGGGCTAATTGAGATGTCCATGAGAACATCCACTCTATCCATCGGCTTTGTAAGCTAATAATTGGTAAGAAGTCCAGTGATTAGAAAGATCCAAAACTCAGGTGGGCCACATGACAAGAAATAAAGAAAATTGAAATGGCCACACAAAATCATTCCCTAAATCACAAGATTGATGCCCACAAACCTGTTTCCAAATTCTCTCAAGTTATCATCACGGATGTTTCGGTGGACTCCACATAGCTTTCACCTACATGAACTAACTGTTGGTGGGGGCCATAGGCCATTAGCACCATTTTCCAAGGGACGTGTTGGGAACTGAATTTAGTGAGGCCAAGAGACCACTGAGTTTGGTGAGGCCATGTGGTGAGATTTGATTAGATGACATGTTGCTATTAGAGGTGGGGCTAGGCAAAGCATGTTTTGTTGAAAATTTACAGAATACTATTTTTTCTGTAAAATATGGAATTTGAAAAATGCAAATTAATCTGAAATAAGGACAAGTTGAAGCACATATGAAACGTTGTCCTTAAAGCGTTATTTGCTCCTACTCAAGTGAATTGAGTATGCTGATAGGTTACAGGTAAACTGCTTCTATGATACGACGAGCCTGGTGTGGGTCTGCATTGAGCAAACATGAAGGCCCACCAAATGAAACTCTGTTACACTATATGGCAGAATTATAATAAAGAAAAATTCTAAAAGAGAAAAAGAGAAGAGAATACGTGATTTAGACCACTGCACTTGTCAGTTATTTAGCCACTACTTTAGTTGAACCGTTCTAGACCACACCGTTGGTTTGTTCTTCAAGCAATGGCTCTGATTAACCTTGCTATACTGCTGATATTTTGGTTTGTAGGAGAGGAGATGCTTTGGTTCGTATTAGTATTGCTAGAGTGTAGTGAGATGGTTTGTAAACCCATCTAGGCCTTGTTTATATAGGCTGTGGTGGTTGGGGGTTATGGTCTAAGGAAATAAATCCCATGACCATTTTCTGGTTGTTGAAGAAAACTGGCCATTTTATGGTTGTTTTCTGACAGTTGTGCATGGGCCATTAAGCTACTGCATGCTGACTGTTGTGAGGCAGCAACTAGCCATTTTCTAACTGTTGGGCTACCCATGCAGAAGTTACAGCTAGACCCTATACTAATGGCACAACTGTTACAGTTTTTGCTGCAACAACTCTTTTCAGCCTCTCTATATACACTGGAGGCTCTCACTCAGTCCTCTAGTCTCCCTTCCAACCAGCCACTCACCTTAGCCAACTAGTCACACTGCGACTCGCACATGTCTCGCTTTGGTTCGCGAAGGGATCGACCCTCAGCGACACGATGCACACGTGCAAAGTGAAAAGTGCACCACTAGCGCCTCTACAGCCAAACTGCCTCACATGCCCACACCCTCGCACCGAGCCCGTGACCGTGATAGTGACCGAGACCGAGACTGTGCCTGAGCCCGAGAGCGAGCACGCGTGCATGGGTGTTCGAATGTACAAGTTCCATTCTCCTTTAAACCATGAGGGTAAGTATTATAATACTCCACACCCTTCATATAAACCACATAAAGTTCTTCTCTTTTTCTAATGTGGAACTATTCTCAAAACCATGAAAAAGGTATTTTTTTCAAACACTTTTTTATATATTATCTATATTGTATTTTATTAAAATATTTTTTAAAATTAATATTTTTCAACAATCCCCCACTTGTTTTTAAATATATATTTTTCTCGATTAAACATTTTTTCCAAAATAATCAGTTTATATACATAAAGAAAGATATCTTTTGATTTTAATCTTTTCTTAGTGTAAGTATCTCAAAACTCTGTCGAAATGACTGGCAGTCATAACGTTGAACCAGTTATTCCTATATAACAGAGTCAGAGAAATCACACACATATTCTCTATGTGTTTGTTTAGAATTTCCACAATCTTGCTGAATACAATTAATGGTCATGTGCTTATCCTAATTCGTAAACAATCCTAAGAGAAAACTTCTAATTCTCATGAGAGACTATACTATCTCTACTTTCATATAGGTGAAATCCTTCCAGTGTCCTTGTTACTATAAGACACTTGTCCTTCAGACTGGAATACATTAAGAGT
The DNA here is from genome assembly GCA_037074715.1 of Magnolia kwangsiensis. Taxonomy (NCBI): domain Eukaryota; kingdom Viridiplantae; phylum Streptophyta; class Magnoliopsida; order Magnoliales; family Magnoliaceae; genus Magnolia; species Magnolia kwangsiensis. The sequence goes on along the minus strand of CM073580.1, from coordinate 17,283,913 downwards.
TCTAAGACTCAACCCTCTTTAGTAACGCTTAACACTTATTTATTATGGATGAGCTTTTATAATTTAGTGCTGAAACTTTTCACATATCAGTGACTTGTTCTTACCCATTAAACCCAAAATTAGAGATTTTTTGACTTTAGGTGGGGTTACCATCACTTGTGAAACTTTGGTTGAAGAGTATCAACCCCATCCCTCTAGATGTAGCCATTACTACCTCTCTTGGTAGAGGTTTAGGGAAAGGGTCTGTCAAGTTATTGCTTGATTTCACATGAAAAATAATAATGATTCCATCTCGAATTAATTGTCTGACATAATCATGTCGAAGACTGATATGTTTAGACTTACCATTATATGTGCCATTATAATCTCTAGCTAATGTGGCTTCACTATCACAATGTAGTGATACAGCTGATATAAGCTTTACACAGAAAGGGATTTCTAATAGAAGATCCCTTAGCCACTCAGTCTCTTTGTCTGTTGCAGCCAGGGCTATAAATTCAGACTCCATAGTCGAGTGCATTATACAAGTCTGTTTCTTGGATCCCCAAGATACAGTTGCACTTCCTAGGGTGAATACTCACCCTGTAGTAGAATTATTGTTCCCTGCACTCGATATCCACCTCGCATCGGTATATCCTACCAATAGAGCAGAAAATTTTGAATAAAATAGTCCTAAGTCTTTGGTTGCTTTTAAGTAACCAAGGACTCTATTGATTGCATTCTAGTGTTCAGTACTGGGGTTACTAGTAAACCTACTAATTTCACTCACAGCATATGCGATGTCAGGTCTAGTGCATTGCATAACATACATAAGACTCCCTATAGCACTTGCATATTCTAATTGTGCAACTGTTTTTTTGTTATTCTCTTTTAGCTTGAAAGTTGGATCAAATAAAGTTTTTGCTTTTTTTATATTTAAATGGTTAAACTTGTGTAGTATGTTCTCAATATAATGATATTGACACAAAGCATAACCCCCACAATATTTTTTAACTTTGATACCTAGGATAGTATCAACTTGTCCAAGATCCTTCATCTTGAATACGGAAGATAAAAATCTCTTTGTTTTAGTCACACCTTCCATTTTATTACTTATTATTAACATGTCATCAACATATAAATAAATAATAACGATATAACTACCATCTACTTTAGAATATATTTATTTGTCAGCTATATTATGTATGAAACCATGAGATAGTATTTTGAAATCAAACTTCTCATGTCATTGTTTTGGTGCTTGTTTTAATTCATACAAAGATTTGATTAATTTATATACTTTGTTTTCATTTCCTGGTAGAATGAAACTTTTAAGTTGTTCTATATATACCTCCTTATTGATCTTTACATCCATTTGGTGGATGTGAATATGATGTATGGAAGCTAGCGTAAATAATATCTTAATGGATGTTATTCTAGCTATAGGAGAGTATGTGTAAAAGTAATCTATCCCTTCTTTTTGTCTAAAACTCTTAGCTACTAATCGCGCTTTAAAAGTTTGGATTATCCCATTTGTGTGATATTTCTTCCTAAATACCCACTTATAACCTATAAGTCTAGAACCTGAAGGTAAGTTTACTAGTTTTCATGTTTAATTTGACAGTATGGATTCCATTTTATTATTTATAGCTTCTTTCTAGAAAGCTGAGTCTGTAGAGGATACAACCTCTTTATATGTTTTAGGATCATCTTCTATAGTCATCACTATAGATATTTTCTTATAACATTTTCTCTATCTCCTTCTGCAAGATGAAAAATTGTGTGTTGTGAGTCTATGTAGTCATCTCCTAGGCTCTTCTCTATTCTTGTCCTTTGACCCCTACAAGGTTCAACAGGAGTTTTCACTATCTGTGGAATTATGCTATCTAGTTCTCTATTAGGAGTTTGGATTTCATTATCCTTTGACTCCAAGGATAGAGAGTTCTCAAAGAATTCAACGTCTCTTGATTCTATTATTGTATTAGACTATATATCTAGAAGTCTATAAGCTTTACTATTTTGTGCATACCCTATGAAGGCGCACTTAATAGCTCTTGGACCTAACTTAGTTCTTTTTGGATCAGGAGTTCTGCAATACATAGGACACCTTCACATTTTTAAATATCCTAGGTTAGGTTTTCTACCTATCCATATTTCATATGGAGATAATTTATATTTTTTAGACAAAATTCTGTTTAGTATATGACATGCTGCAAGCAGTGCCTCACCCCATAGACTTAGTGACAACTTTGCTTTTATCATCATTGAGTTGACCATCTCTACTAATATTCTAATCTTCCTTTCAGCTATTCAGTTTTGTTGAGGTGTGTATGGCGCAGTACATTGATGTATTATTCCATGTTCTTCATAGAAGTTATCGAATTCATTGGAGAAGTATTCTCCTCCTCTATCGCTACGGAGAATTTTTATCTTATTATTTAGTTGATTCTCTACTTCTATTTATATATTTTAAACATGTTTAATGCTTCATCTTTGTTCTTTAATAGATAAACATACACATATCTAGAGTAATTAACTATAAAGGTTATGAAGTACCATTTACCTCTACAAGTAAGAATGTCGTTTAACTCACAGATATCACTGTGCACAAGATTCAATACTTCTCTAATGTTTTTTCATTTGGATCGTATGCACACTTCATATTTTTCAGTTTCATTATCTGTGTATGAGATTAAACCATCCTTAGTACTAAACTTTAAGGTACTATTTCCTATATGGGCTAGTTTACAATGCCACAGTCCAGTGGATTCAACCATATACGTAGAAGTGCTACAATCATTCAGAGAAAATTTAACCATCCCATTATAAGCATATCCCTTTCCAAAAAAATTTCCATTCTTGGACAAAATCAGTATTCCTAACTCCTACTCCACCCTTATGCATAGTTTACCAAGAAGATCCCCAAAAACCAAGTTTCACCTCATATTTGGGATGTGCAGTACATTAGTTAGAATTACTTTCTTTCCAAAGGTGAATATCAGTTCGACAGTTCCTTTACCGACGACCTTCGATCAAACTTCATTACCCGTTTAGACTTCTTGACCATTGGTCAATTCCTCATAGGTTTTGAAGGCTGATTTGTCGTAGCACACATATACTGTAGTGGCATTATCATACAACCAACCTGAAACTTTGCCTTGGATGGTATTCACCTAAGTGATCATAGCCACAATATCGCATTCTTCTACTGCACTTTTCTCTTTATTAGAATTGCGATATCGGCATACTCAAGCATAATACCCGATTTTTCCACAGATATGGCATGGGCCTTTGAACTTTCCGTTCTTCTTTTGGGCATTTTTCTTAAATTTTTTTTTATTGGGTTTCAGTGAATCATCCTTCTCGGGATTCTTGTTATTAGTGTTCTTTATTGCATGTACCTTGGATGAGGAATTCCCGTTATCCTTCTTTCTATCGCGGTTATGGGATTCTTCCTCAATTCTGAGGTATTTCTAGATTTATTCCAGTGTATAGTCATTAGTTTTATGCAACAACTTCTTTATACAGTCTTTCCACATAGGTGACAATTTAGCGATTATAGCCCCTACTTGGAATGATTTATGAAGATCAATTTTGATGACTTTTATTTTATTTACTATTAGCTGCAATTCTTAGATTTGGGGCAGCAGCGGTTTGTTATCTACCATGTTGAAGTCAAAATACCTAACAATGAGAATTTATTCGTACCTTCTTCTTCAGCCTTGTATTTAAACTCTAGAGCGGCCCAGATCTCCTTTGCTGATAACATTTTTTGGTACAGATCGTATGTAAGACCCGTATCCTAGACCGTACTATTTCATAGGCTTCCGCGGTCTTCCCAATCAAATTTCGGCAACCTTCGACACTTAACCGGTATTTACGCTCGACCCTGAGTCACACGCCGTCAACTCAAGTCGACTCAACCCAAGACTTGTACCCTAGCGACCGCGCTATCGTCGTGGTTCCGATGTTGCAACTCGGGCATCGAGGCGATATCCAGGCTAGGAGATGTGGACCCTCGTTCAGTTCGAGGAAAACACCCGCGTTGCAAAACCTAAGAGAATCTCTACGACATGTCACCTCAACCCATCAAGGGTCAAGTACACATCACCTCACACCTATCTCCAAGCAACCTCCAAAGTTAAAAAGTTTCTTACAAGCCCATACATTTCTTACACAAATTACCCCCTAAAGTCAAAAAGTCTCTTACACACCCATGCTTTTTCTTACACCATCTACCACAAAAGTCAAAAAGCTTCTTACACATCCATCACCCATCTCTCTTTACAACCCTCACTCTCTCATTTTTCAAACCACTTTCCAAGCAAGAGAGATTACCACACGTCCAAGCTCTTCCCAAAACCTCCATGAGAGAGTGTTGTATGTGGCCCACTTCCTACCCTCTCATCTTCCATCTCAACCATCCAAATTTTCATCTCTTCGGTTGGAATCGAAGTTAAGGAGCAAAGAAAGCCAGGGGAGCAAGAAGATCGAATGGTGGGTGCGTTATAGGCTAGATTTTCATGTGTTTATGATGGGCCAAGTGAGGCCAACCGATCAATGGTTTGGATCTCACTTAGGACCCTAAGATGTGGCCGATAGCCCACTTTGATCATCATGATCATTCCATGATGGGGTCAATCTCCATGGACCCCATCATGATGTTTTCTTTCTAGTTGATAAGGGTCATCTAGACCTTCCGTTTTGGTGGAGAAGGAATCTCCATCGTCGATCTTTGATTTAGTAGGGCACACATGCATTGGGACCCACTTGATGTATGATTTTTGCAAGGGAGGGCTCATAGTGGCGGAACCCTCCATCACATGTGTCCCTCTCTCTTTCTCTCTCTCTCTCCCTCTCTCTTTCTTTTCTCCTATTTTATGTGATGATGTGGCAGTGTGGCTCACTCGGAAGGACCCTACCATGAAGTATGCATTTTATCCAAGCAATCTATAAGTGGGGCCCACCTTATATGTGTTGTACCCACACCAACAATCCTTTGGTGGCCCACTTCAATGCATGTGTTATGCCCAACCATCCAGCGTCCCAGGGACGCTAGACATGAACTGGGAAAATGCCAATATTAGCTTGTTTCAAAGCTTATGGGGTGGCCCACTCATATAGGCCCCACCTTGATGTATGTATTCAATCCACGCCGTTCATCCTTTCCCTCACGCCATTTTAGGCGTTGATCCGAAAAAGGAAGCTGATCCGAATTTCTGGTGGGCCATAACATAGTAAACGGTGGTTTTCACCGTTAAAAGTTCACCTGACTTTTCTATACCCCAAAACATATTGAATATTGGGCTTGTTTGGCTTGTCTCAAGCTATGAGAAGCAATGGTGGGGTTGGATTCTTCCTATGCGGGCCCCACAGTCAAAAAACCTTAAAAAATAGGTTTTTTTAAAATAAAATAATAAACATATATGGCAGCAGACGCTGGTGCTGTCAGAGGTGCAGGCAGCGCCTGCCGCGTGGAGGGCGGGAGGCCGTGTAGGCAGGGACTCATAGCTCCAGCTGTGGGCTCCACCATGATGCTTGTTTGTCATCCAAACTGTTCATTTGATGGGCCCCTCCATGAAGTGGGCCCCCTCCAAACATCAGGCCGATCTGATGCTCAAGTGGCCCACATCATAGGAAACAGTAGTGATTAAATGACTGCCATTGGAACCCTTTTGGGTCACCACAACAATTTTGAATCAAATATGAAATTTTTTTTTACCCTTCGTTCAGGTCTTTGTGACCGAATGAACAGATTGGACGACATATAAACAGTAGGGTGGGCCCCACGTGGGACCCACAATGATGTATGTGTTTTATTCACACCGTCCACCATGGACGGTGGAACCCACCATGGTGCATGTGTTTTCACCACACCGTCCAGGGCTGGACGGTGGGACCCCAATGATGCATGTGTTCTCTCCATGTCGTCCATTTATATGAGACCCACCATGATGCAGGTGCTGCATCTAATCTGTCCATCTATTTTAAAAGCTTATTTTATGGCATGAGCTAAAGAATGAGCCAGATCCATAGTTCAAGTGAACCCCACCTTAGTATGTGGATGAGGCCCATCTTGATTTATCTGCGGTAGTCCATTGGGGCCCACTTTAATCTGGATGTAAGGCCCATTCGATGTATTTGTGGCCCGTGGTTGAGGCTCACTTTGATATATATAAGGCCCATGTTACGAGGCCCATTTTGATACATTCTAAGGCCCACGGGTTATGGCCCATTGCAATGTACAGAAGCCCCATTGGTGCCACCCATTGATGTGGCCCACTTGATGAATATAAGGCCCATGTGATTTGGCGCATTTGATGTATTTAAGGCCCAATGGGATGTACCTAAGGTCCATTATTATGTGTGATCTCAACATGGTTTATGTAATGATGTTTATGACGGTCGTACCTTGGAAGCAATGTTAGTTTAACGTCCACATTGTAAGAATAATGTTGGTTAAATGTCTGCATTGAAATTCTCCCTATGGCTCATTGTTAGGCCCATACTTGTAGGCCATCTAGGCCCATCTTTGTTATGAACAACATATATCTCATATAACATATTTTGTATAGTTTCATGATTCATGATCATACGCATCATATGTATGCTTGATATGAGAAGTGACTGATCATAGCATATGCCTTCGGACAGATTGTTTAGGGGCTCCCGGATAGGCGGTGTTGCGCTACATGAGCGTACGATACGCACAGGATTGTTGCATGACTGGATAGGGTGATTCATGCATTTGTATTATGTGATATGGTACTGTATGCCCTAGCGACATCAGGGCCATAGCCTCTACAGGCGTATTATGGTTGGCAAGATTGGATACCAAAAATCTTATTTTATATGAGGTGCTATAGATATCCCTGGGTGAAAGTCCCTAAACCCTTATGATACCAAGAGGTTGCTCCAACATCTAGACTGAGTGGGTACAAAAGTGTCAAGTGCCGATTACCAAATGGTCGCACTTTTCATTGTGTCATGGTTGGTTGGAAGGGAGTACGACCTTACTCGCCCGTGAGGAGGAGGCAAAGCTAGGCTAAGTTTAACCAGCTAGAGGAATGGGTCCGCTATCGACGAGCTGAGTCCGATATTGGCAGGCGGATAGTGAGGTCTTTTTCACTCACCTTGTTACGCGTGATGGGACGACAATCTCGTTTGAAGTGTACTAGACCCCGATGATATTTCAGAGTTGAGCTGTATTGATATGTAGACTTAGATGAGGATTTATATGCTTGAGTTGCATTTCACATAGCATGGCCTTAGTATGGCCGACATCATTCATGCCTTGCATCGCATAGCCTTGGTATGGCTAACGGGATTCATGGATTCACTAGCATGTTCCGCATTACTCTGATACTGCATAACTGTATTACTACCTTGCGCACACACTTTCACTACCATCTAAGATTTTTATAAGCTTATGCACGACCGTTATATGCAGGTGACGTTGAATTGCAGCAGTGCTGAGGCAGGAGCGCATATCAGATCATCTTGGAGTTTTTGTCTATCATCATTATATTTCCCTTTATGCTCATTGTACTTATAAAGTTTTTTATCATAGTGGAAATGTGATGAAGTTTTTGGTTGTTATTTGTGGGTTATGCCTTTAGTTATGCTTATTACGAATCAAACTGATATTGAAAATCCTCCTCGTAGCATTTCAGGATCGAAAGCTGGCGAATGGACGCTATGAGCTGAGAATGGGGTACTACAGAAGCTGTCAGTGCCAAATTCGGCGATCGGGAATTTTGTGAGCTATGTTTCTGAGTTTGGGGCATGAGATCGTACAGGCGGTCGGAAAGCGCGTTTAGAATGTTTCCTCGACACAAGAGGTCGTCTTCGGCTCGTTTAGTACGGGTAGCCACCTGTTCAGGTGTGTCTTTGTCGGATGCTTCAGGTAGCGCTTACAAATTTGGATATAATATGTATTCGATCTTTAGCATTGTTAGAAGAAATTTCAACTTATCTTGTCATCTCATAAAATTGGTTCCATCAAATCGATCAAGAGGTATCAAGTCCTGATTCATTAACTTAATGGATGAAACATTGTCTTCTTACATCACAAATAACGCTTTAAGATTGTTGAAAATTTACAGAATAATATTTTTTCTGTAAAGTATGGAATCTAAAAAATGCAATTAATTTGAAATAAGGACAGGCTGAATCATGTCTGAAACGATGTCCTTAAAGCGTTATCTGCCCCTACTCAAGTGAATTGAGTATGCTGATTGGTAATAGGAAAATCGCTTCTAAGATACGACGAGCCTGGTGTGGGTTTGAGTTCAGAAAACACAAAGGCCCACCAAATGGAACTCTGTTACACTATCTGACAGAATTACAATAAAGAAAAATCCTAAAAGAGAAAAAGAGAAGAGAATATGTGATTTAGACCACTGCACTAGTCAGTTCTTCAGCCACTGGTTCAGTTGAACCGTTTTAAACCACACAATTGGTTTGTTCTTTAAGCAATGGCTCTGATTAACCTTGCTATACTGCTGATATTTTGGTATGTAGGAGAGGAGATGCTTTGGTTCATATTGGTATTGCTGGAGTGTGGTGAGATGGTTTGGAAACTCATTCAGGCCTTGTTTATATAGGTTGTGGTGGCTAGGGGTAAGGGTGCACATTGAATTGGTAGAACCGTGGAACCGGATCAAAATCTACCAAACGGTCTGGTCTGGTCCGATTCTAGAGTGCATCAATTCCGGTTCCAAAAATCAAAGAACTGATTACATCAGTTCGGTTCTCGGTTTAAGGGTATGTAGAACCAAAACGAACCATGAACTGATCTGTAGAATCGAACTGTAGATCTGATCCTTAGAACTAAACCAGGAACCCTTTGATTGTTTCCATATTTGACTCATAATTTATGGTTTATAATGCACCATTTGATTGTTTCTATAAATGTATTTTTGCACTCCTTATACAATATATTAACCATTCATCAAATGGATCACAACATGAATGGACATAAGCTAGATAATAAAATAAAACATGCAATTGGGTTGGATTATAAAAAGCCTAGAACCATGGAACCGATCTGAAACCAAACCGATTTTAATGGATCGGTTCTACGGTACTAACGGTCCGATTTCGGTTTCACCCTAGAACCAGACCGAACCGACCGGTGTGTACCCCAAGCTGGGGGTTATGGTCCAAGGAAATAAATCCCATGACCGTTTTCTGGTTGTTGAAGAAAACTAACCGTTTAATGACCATTTTCTGACTATTGTGCATGGGCCATTAAGTTGTTGTATGCTGACTGTTCTAAGACAGTTGCTAGCCGTTTTCTAGCTGTTGGGCTTGTCATGTAGCAATTACAACTGGACTTTGCACTAATGTCACAATTGTTCTAGTTTTTTCTACAACAGCTCTTTTCAGTCTCTCTATATATATTGAAGAACCTCTCTCTCAGTCCTCTAGTCTCCTTTCCAACCAGCCACTTACCTTAGCCAACTAGTTGCACCACGAATCGCACTTGTCTCAATCCGGTTTGCGAAGGGAGCAACCCTTTGTGACACGACGCCCACGTACGAAGTGCAAAGTACGCCTCTACAGCCACACTACCTCACATGCCCATACCCTCTCACTGAGCCCATGACCGTGACCGAGACCAAGCCCATGCCCGAGCGTGATCGCACACGTGCAGGTGTTTCAGTGCTACGAACTGGAACACGCAAATTACATTCTCCTTTGGACCATGAGGGTAAGTACTATAATACTCCACACCCTTCATATAAACCACAAAAAGTTCTTCTCTTTTTTCAATGTGAGACTATTCCTAAAACCATGAAAAAGCACATATCTGGAGTAATCATCTATAAAGGTTATGAAGTACCATTTACTTGCACAAGAAAGAATGTCATTTAACTCACAGATATCACTGTGCACAAGATCCAATACTTGAGATGATCTTTTATCACTTGGAAAAGGTTTCTTCGTCATTTTAGATCTTATGCACACTTCACACTTTTTGGCTTCATTATCTGTGTATGAGATTAAATCATCCTTAGCCATGAACTTCAAGGTACTATACCCTATATGAGGTATTTTATCATGCCACAGTTTAGCGGATTCAACCATATACGCAGAAGTGCTACTTTCATTCAGAGAAAACCTAATCATCCCATTACAAGTTCTCATTCTTAGACAGAATCAGTATTCCTGACTCGTATACCACCCTTATGCCTGGTTTACCCAGAAGATCCCCAGAAATTAAGTTTCGCATCATGTCTGGGACGTGCAGTACATTAGTTAGAATCACTTTCTTCCCAGAGGTAAATATCAGTTCGACGGTTCCTTTACTGATGACCTTCGATTAAACTTCATTACCCATTTGGACTTCTTGACCATCAGTCAATTCCTCATAGGTTTTGAATGCTGATTTGTCGTTGCACACATTACTATAGCAGCAGTATCATACCACCAACCTAGAACTTTCCTTGGATGGTATTCACCTCAGTGATCATAGCCACAATATCGCATTCTTCTACTGCACTTGTCTCTTTTTTAGATTTGCGATATCGACAAATTCGAGTATAGTGCCCAGTTTTTTCCCAGACATGGCATGGGCCTTTGAATTTTTCATTCTTCTTTTGGATGTTTTTCTTGAATTTTCCTTTTTTAGGTTTCAGGGAATCATCCTTCTCAAGATTCTTGTTATTAGTGTTCTCTACTGCATGTACCTTAGACAAGGAATTGTCTTTATCATTCTTTATGTCGCGGTTACAGGATTCTTCCTCAATTTTGAGGTATTTCTAGATTTGTTCCAGTGTACAGTTCTCAGTTTTATGTAGCAATTTCTTTCTATAGTCTTTCCACATCGGTAGCAATTTAGCGATTATAGCCCTGACTTGGAATGATTGAGGAAGATCAATTTTGATGTCTTTGATTTTGTTTACTATTAGCTGCAGTTTTTGGATTTGGGGCAGCAAGGGTTTGTTATCTACGATGTTGAAGTTAAAATACCTAATAATGAGAAATTTGTTGGTACCTTCTTCATCAGCCTTGTATTTAAACTCCAGAGGGCTCAGATCTCCTTTATTGATGACGTCTGTTGATACAGATTGTACAGGCAGTCGGAGAGCGCGTTTAGAATGTGTCCTCAACACAAGAGTTCGTCTTCGGCTCGTTTAGTGTGGGTAGCCACATGTTCAGGTGTGTCTTTGTCGGATACTTCAGGTAGAGCTTGTAGATTTAGATCTAATGTGTAGTAGATCTTCAGCGCTGTCAGAAGAAATTTCAGCTTGTCTTGCTATCTCGTAAAATTGGTTCCATCGAATCAATCAAGAGGTATTAAGTCCAGATTCATTAACTTGATGGACGAAACACTGTCAGCTTCCATCACAAATAATGCTTTAAGATTGTTGAAAATTTATAAAATAATATTTTTTCTGTAAAATATGGAATCTAAAAAATGCAATTTAATCTGAAATAAGGACAAGCTGAAGCACGTCTGAAATTTTATCCTTAAAGCATTATTTTCTCTTACTCGAGTGAATTGAGTTTATTGATAGGTTACAGGCAAACCGCTTCTAGGATACGACGAGCCTGGTGTGGGTCTGCGTCCAACAAACACGAAGGCCCACCAAATGGAACTCTGTTACACTATCTGCTAGAATAACAATAAAGAAAAATCCCAAAAGAGAAAAAGAGAAGAGTATGTGATTTAGACCACTGCACTGGTTAGTTCTTTAGCCACTGGTTCACTTGAACCATTCTAGACTGCATCGTTGGTTTCTTCTTCAATCAATGGCTCTGATTAACCTTGCTATATTGTTAATATTTTGGTCTGTAAGAGAGGAGATGCTTTGGTTCGTATTGGTATTGCTGGAGTGTGGTGAGATGGTTTAGAAACCCATCCAGGCCTTGTTTATATAGGTTGTGGTGGTTGGGGGTTGTGGTCCCGAGAAATAAATCCTATGATCGTTTTTTGGCTGTTGGAGAAAACTATCTGTTTTATGGCCATTTTCTGACTGTTGTGCATGGGCCATTAAGTTGTTGCATGCTGACTGTTGTGAGACAACAACTAGTCGTTTGTTAGCTGTTGGGCTAGCCATGCAGCAGTTACAGCTGGGCCCTCCATTAATGACACAACTGTTATAGTTTTTGATGTAACAACTCTTTTCAGCCTCTCTCTATATACTAGAGGACCTCTCTCTTAGTCCTATAGTCTCCCTTTCAAACAGCCACTCACCTTAGCCAACTAGTCGCGCCGCGACTCGCACACGTCTCGCTCCGGTTGTTGAAGGGAGCGACCCTCAGCGACACGATGAGTACGTGCGAAGTGCAAAGTGCGTCACTAGCGCCTCCACAGCCACACTGTCTCACATGCCCATGCTCTTGCACTGAGCCCATGACCGTGACCGAGACCGAGCCCATGCCCGTGCCCTAGTGTGAGCGCGCACGCGCGGGTGTTTCAGTGCTACGCACCGGAACATGCAGATTCCATTCTTCTTTAGACCATGAGGGTAAGTATTATTATACTCCACACCCTTCATATAAACAACAAAAAGTTCTTCTCATTTTCCAATGTGCGACTATTCTCGAAACCATAAAAAAGGTATTTTTTCAAACACTTTTTTGTATATATTGTATTTTATTAAAATATATTTTAAAATTAATATTTTCCAACAATCTTAAATTGTTGAAAATTTACAGCATATATTTTTTATGTAAAATATGGAATCCAAAAAATGCAAATTAATCTGAAATAAGAACAGTCTGAAGCACGTCTGAAACGCTGTCCTTAAAGTGTTATTTACCCCTTCTCAAGTGAATGAGTATGCTGATATGTTATAGGCAAACCGCTTCAAGGATACGAAGAGCCTGGTGTGGGTCTACGCTCAACAAACACGCAAACCCATCAAATGGAACTCTGTTACACTATCTGGCAGAATTACAATAAAGAAAAATCCCAAAAGAGAAAAAGATAAGAGAATATTTGATTTAGACTACTGCACTGGTCAGTTCTTCAGCCACTGGTTTAGTTGAACTGTTCTAAACCACATTGTTGGTTTGTTCTTCAAGCAATGACTTTGATTAACCTTGCTATACTGCTGATATTTTGGTCTGTAGTAGAGGAGATGCTTTGGTTTGTATTGGTATTACTGGAGTGTGATGAGATGGTTTGGAAACCCATCCAGGCCTTGTTTATATAGGCTGTGGTGGCTGGGGGTTATGGTTCAGGGAAATAAATCCCATGACCTTTTTCTGGCTGTTGGAGAAAACTAGTTATTTTATGAACATTTTCTAACTATTGTTCATGGGCCATTAAGTTGTTGCATGCTGACTATCGTGAGACAGCAGCTAGCCGTTTTCTAGCTGTTGGGCTGGCCATGCAGCAATTATAGCTGGACCCTGCATTAATGGCACAACTGTTACAGTTTTTGTTGCAACAGCTCTTTTCAGCCACTTTATATATACTGGAGGACCTCTCTCTCAGTCGTCTAGTATCCGTTCCAACTAGCCACTCACCTTAGCCAACTATTTGCACCGCGACTTGCACACGTCTCACTCTGGATCGTGAAGGGAGTTACCCTCTACAACACGATGCGCACGTGCGAAGTGCAAAGTATGCCACTAGCACCTTTATAGCCACACTGCCTCACATGCTCACGCCCTCACACATGAGCCCATAACCGTGATTGAGACCGAGCCCGTGCCTGTGCCCGTGCCCGGGCGCGAGCGCGCGTGCGTGGGTGTTCCAGTGATACGTACTGGAACACGCAAGTTCCATTCTCCTTTGGACCATGAGGTTAAGTATTATAATACTTCACACCCTTCATATAAACCACAAAAAGTTCTTCTCTTTTTCCAATGTAGGACTATTCCCAAAATGTTGAAAAAGTTATTTTTTCAAACACTTTTTTATATTTTATATATATATATATATATATATATATATATATATATATATATATATATATTGTATTTTATTAAAATATATTTTAAAATTAATATTTTTTCAACAATCCCCCACTTGACTTTTAAAAATATATTTTTCTTGATTAAACATTTCTATCAAAATAATCAGCTTATATGCATACAGAAAGATATCTTTTGATTTTAATCTTTCCTTAGTGTAAGTATCTCAAAACTCTATTGAAATGACTGATAGCCGTAGCGTTGAATCAGTGAACCAGTTATTCCTAGATAACAGAGTCGAAGAAACCACACATATATTCGTTATGTGTTTATTTAGAATTTTTATAATCTTGTTCAACATAATTAATGGCCATGTGCTTATCCTAATTCGTGAACGATCCCGAGAGAAAACTCTTATCTCTCATGAGAGATGACACCATCTCTAGTTGCATATATGTGAAATCCTTCCAGTGTCTTCGTTACTATAAGACACTTGTCTTTTAGACTAGAATTCATTAAGAGTTCTAAGACTCAACCCTCTTTAGAAACGCTCAATACTTATTTATTATGGATGAGGTTTTATAATTGAGTGCTGAAAAGTTTTCACATATCAGTGACTTGTTCTTACCCATTAAACTTAAAATTAAAGATTTTCTGACTTTAGGTTGAGTTATCATCACTGGTGGAACTTTGGCTAAAGAGTTTCTACCCCATCCCTCTAGATGTAGCCTTTATTACCTCTCTTGGTAGAAGTTTAGTAAAAGGGTCTGCCACGTTATTGCTTGATTTCACATAGAAAATAGTAGTGATTTTGTCTTGAATCAATTGTCTGACATAATCATGTTGAAGACTGATATGTCTAGATTACCATTATATGTGCCGCTATGGGCTCTAGATAATGTGGCTTTACTATCACAATATAGTGACACGGGTGATATAGGCTTTACATAGAAAGAAATTTCTAATAGAAGTCCCTTAGTCATTCAGCCTCTTTGCCTGTTGCAGCCAGGGCTATAAATTCAAACTCCATATTCGAGTGCGTTATATAAGTCTGTTTCTTGGATCTCTAAGATACAATTGTATCTCCTAGGGTGAATACCCACCCTGTAGTAGACGTGTTGTCCCCTGCACTCGATATCCAGCTCGCAACGATATATCCTTTCAATACGGCAGGAAATTCTGAATAAAATAGTTTTAAGTTTTTGGTTGCTTTTATAGACTCTACTAATTGCATTTCAGTGTTCAGTATTGGGTTTACTAGTAAACCTATTAAGTTTACTCACAATATATGTGATATTGGGTCTAATGCATTGTATAGCATACATAAGACTCCTTATAATACTCGCATATTCTAATTGTGCAACTGTTCTTTCGTTATTCTCTTTTAGCATGATACTTGGATCAAATGAGGTTTTTACTTCTTTTATATTTAGATAGTTAAACTTGTCTAGTATCTTCTCAATATAATGAGATTGACACAAATCATAACCCCCACAATATTTTTTATCTTTGATACCTAGGATGGTATCAACTTGTCCAATATCCTTTATTTTGAATACGTAAGGTAGAAACCTTTTTTTTTCATTTACACCTTCTCTATTATTACTTATTATTAACATGTTATCAACATACAGATAAATAATAACGATATAACTGTCATCTACTTTAAAATATATGCATTTGTCAAATACATTATGTATGAAACCATGAGATAGTATTTTGGAATCAAACTTCTCATGCCATTGTTTTGGCGTTTGTTTTAATCCATACAAAGATTTGATTAATCTATATACTTTATTTTTATTTCCTAGTAGAATGAAACCTTTAAGTTGTTCCATGTATACCTCCTCATTAAGGTCACCATTCAGGAATGCGGTCTTTACATTCATTTGGTGGATTTAAAGATGATGTATGGAAGTTAGCGCAAAAAATATCCTAATGGATGTTATCCTAACTACAGGAGAGTATGTGTCAAAGTAATCTATCCCTTCTTTTTGTCTAAAACTCTTAGCTACTAGTCGCACTTTAAAGGTTTGGATTGTTCCATCAGTGTGATATTTCTTCCTAAATATCCGCTTACAACTTATGGGTCTAAAACCTGAAGGTAAGTTTACTAGTTTCCATGCTTGATTTGACAGTATGGATTCCATTTCTTCATTTATAGCTTCTTTCTAGAAAGTTGAGTCTCTAGAGGATACAGCCTCTTTATATATTTTAGGATCATCTTTTATAGTCATCATTATAAGTATTTTTCTTATAATATTTTTTCTATCTCCTTCTACAAGATGAAAAATGACGCTTTGTGAGTCTATATAGTTATCTCGTAGGCTCTTCTCTATTCTTGTCCTTTGACTCCTATGAGGTTCAACAGGAGTTTTCACTATCTGTGGAGATATGCTATCTGGTTCTCTATTAGGAGTTTAGATTTCATTATCCTTTGACTTTAAGGATAGTGATTTCTC
This sequence comes from Magnolia kwangsiensis, assembly GCA_037074715.1. NCBI lineage: Eukaryota > Viridiplantae > Streptophyta > Magnoliopsida > Magnoliales > Magnoliaceae > Magnolia > Magnolia kwangsiensis. The sequence goes on along the minus strand of CM073580.1, from coordinate 17,267,597 downwards.
AAAGAACTCAACGTCTCTTGATTCTATTATTGTATTAGATTCTATATCTAGAAGTCTATAAGCTTTATTATTTTGTGCATACCCTATAAAAGCATACTTAATAGCTCTTGGTCCTAAATTAGTTCTTTTTATATCAGAGATTCTGCAATATGCAAGACACCCCCATACTTTTAGATATCCTAAGTTAGGTTTTTTACCTCTCCATGTTTCATATGGAGATATTTTATATTTTTTAGATGGAATTCTGTTTAATGTACGGCATGCTACAAGAAGTGTCTCACCCCATAGACTTGGTGGCAGCTTTGCTCTTATCAGCATTGAGTTGACCATCTCCACTAATGTTTTATTCTTCCTTTCAGCTATTCCATTTTATTGAGGTGTGTATGGCGTAGTACATTGATGTATTAGTCCATGTTCTGCACAAAAGTTATCGAATTCATTGGAGAAGTATTCTCCTCTTCTATCGCTACAGAGAATTTTTATCTTCTTATTTAGTCGATTCTCTACTTCTACTTTATATATTTTAAACATGTTTAATGCTTTATCTTTGCTCTTTAATAGATAAACATACACATATCTAGAGCAATCATTTATAAAGGTTACGAAGTACCGTTTACCTTCATGAGTAAGAATGCTGTTTAACTCACAGATATCACTGTACACAAGATCCGATACTTGAGACGATCTTTCAACACTTGAAAAAGGTTTTTTCGTCATTTTGGATCGTATGCACACTTCACATTTTTCAGTTTCATTATTTGTGTATGAGATTAAACCATTCTTAGCCATGAACTTCAAGGTACTATACCCTATATGGGCTAGTTTATCATGCTATAGTCCAGCGAATTCAACCATATACGCAGAAGTGCTACTTTCATTCAGAGAAAACCTAACCATCTCGTTACAAGCATATCCCTTTCTAACAAAATTCTCATTCTTGGACAGAATCAGTATTCCTGACTCATACACCACCCTTATGCTTGGTTTACCTAAAAGATCCCCAGAAACTAAGTTTCATCTCATGTCTAGGACGTGCGGTACATTAGTCAGAATCACTTTCTTCCCAGAAGTGAATATCAGTTCGACAGTTCCTTTGCCAATGACCTTCGATCAGACTTCATTACCCATTTGGACTTCTTGACCATCGGTCAATTCCTTATAGGTTTTGAAGGCTGATTTGTTGTAGCACACATTTACTATAGCGACAGTATCATATAACCAATTTGAAACTTTTCCTTAGATGGTATTCACCTCAGTGATCATAGCCACAATATCGCCTTCTTCTACTGCACTTACCTCTTTTTTATATTTGCGATATTAACACACTCAAGCATAGTGTCCGATTTTTTCACAGACATGACATGGGCTTTTAAATTTTCCGTTATTCTTTTGGGCGTTTTTCTTGAATTTTCCTTTATTGGATTTTAGGGAATCGTCCTTCTCAGGATTCTTATTATTAGTGTTTTCTGCTGCATGTACCTTAGACGAGGAATTTCTGTTATCATTCTTTTTATCACGGTTACAGGATTCTTCCTCAATTTTGAGGTGTTTCTGGATTTGTTCCAGTATATAGTTCTCAATTTTATGTAGCAACTTCTTTCTATAGTTTTTTTCATATTGGTGAAAATTTAGAGCTTATAGCCTCGACTTGGAATGTTTTAAGAAGATCAATTTTGATGGCTTGAATTTTATTTACTATTAGCTACAGTTTTTGGATTTGGGGCAACAACAGTTTGTCATCCACCATATTGAAGTAAAAATACCTGGCAATAAGGAATTTGTTGGTACCTTCTTCTTCAGCCTTGTATTTAAACTCCAGAGCGGCCTAGATCTCCTTTGTTGATGCTGTCTGTTGGTACAGATCGTACAGGCGGTCGGAGAGCGCGTTCAAAATGTGTCCTCGACACAAGAGTTCGTCTTCAGCTCATTTGGTGCAGGGAGCCACCTGTTCAGGTGTATCTTTGTCGGATGCTTCAGGTAGCGCTTGAAGATTTGGATCTAATATGTAGTAGATCTTCAATGCTGTCAAAAGAAATTTCAGCTTGTCTTGTCATCTCGTAAAATTGGTTCTATCGAACTGATCAAGACGTATCAAGTCCTGATTCATTAACTTGATAGACGAAACACTGTCGACTTCCATCACAAATAATGCTTTAAGATTGTTGAAAATTTACAAAATAATATTTTTTCTGTAAAATATAGATTTCAAAAAATGCAAATTAATCTGAAATAAGGACAGACTGAAGCACGTCTGAAATGTTGTCCTTAAAGCATTATTTGCCCCTACTCAAGTGAATTGAGTATGTTGATAGGTTACGGGTAAACTGTTTTTAAGATACGACGAGCCTGGTGTAGGTCTGCGTTCAGCAAACACAAAGCCCCACCAAATGGAACTCTGTTACACTGTCTGGTAGAATTACAATAAAGAAAAATCCCAAAAGAGAAAAAGAGAAGAGAATATGTGATTTAGACCACTGCACTAGTCAGTTATTCAGCCACTGGTTTAGTTGAACCGTTCTAGACCACACCGTTGGTTTGTTCTTTAAGCAATGACTTTGATTAACCTTGTTATACTGCTGATATTTTGGTATGTAGGAGAAGAGATGCTTTGGTTCCTATTGGAATTGCTAGAGTGTGGTGAGATGGTTTAGAAATTGATGTATAGCGGGTTGCGGACAGTTTCATGGCCAAGATGGATCAGAAGAGGCCTAGTCGATGACAGAAGTGATCCGGACCGTTGGATCTTAGATCATGCTTATCTCGCAATCCGGAATGAGTTATCTGATGTAAAATATATGATTTTGGGGTAGAACGAGCTACTTTAGTCAACCAACCCTGCTGTGCCAGGTTACACAACCTGATTTTGCGAAAACCCCCCTGATCGACTCGTTTCCCTATTTTATTTTCATTTTTACTATAAATAGTAAGTATTAGTTTGATTATAGCTCTTCATCCGTTGGGCTTTAGGAGTTGTGTACAACATGAAAAGTGCTTAGAATAATTAGGAGAACGGTTTGGTGAAGCCAAATAGGACACTTACTATTTTTAGCCAAAAACCTTGCGCACTAGTAGACATCACGACCGTATTTTACTATTTATAGTAAGTCGCGGATTCTAGGAGTTTTAGTTGTAGTTTAATTCTGATTTCTTTCCTAATGTTTAGTACCCTTATTTGAAAGGTTGTGAACTCATTTTTATTCATTCATTAATTAATTTTGAATTTTATTAGAATTTATTTCTATTCTCTTACTTTCTTTCCTCGTGGATTCGAGAAGTCTCTGTGAGGAGTCCAGAGAAGCTCCGTGGATTCGGAGTAGTTATCCTTGAGGAAGACGGTGATCAACCTCAACACGTTCATCCTTACATCAGAACCCATCTAGGCCTTATTTATATAGTCTGTGGTGGCTGGGGATTATGGTTTATGGAAATAAATCCCATGATCATTTTTTGGGTGTTGGAGAAAACTAGATGTTTTATGACCATTTTCTGACTGTTGTGCATGAGCCATTAAGCTGTTGCATGCTGATTGTTGTGAGACAGAAGCTAGCCATTTTCTAGCTGTTGGGCTAGCCATGCAACATTTACATCTGGACCCTGCACTAATGGCACATCTGTTACAGTTTTTGCTGCAACAACTCTTTTCAACCTCTTTATATATACTGGAGAACCTCTCTCTCAGTCCTCTAGTTTTCCTTTCAACCAACCACTCACCTTAGCCAACTAGTCGCACCGCGACTTCCACACGTATGACGTGCAAAGTGTGCCACTAACACCTCTATAACCACATTGCCTCACATGCTCACGCCCTTGCACCGAGCTCGTGATTGAGCCCCTGCCCTTGCCAGTGCCTGAGCACGGGTGTTCCAGTACTACGTAGTGGAACATGCAAGTTCTATTTGTGTTCCAGTACTACGTAGTGGAACATGCAAGTTCTATTTTCCTTTGAATCACGAGGGTAAGTATTATAATACTCCACACCCTTCATATAAACACAAAAAGTTCTTCTCTTTTTTCAATGTGGGACTATTCCCAAAACCATTAAAAAAATATTTTTTCAAACACTTTTTTATATATTATATATATTATATTTTATTAAAATATATTTTAAAATCAATATTTTTGCAACATGTTTGAAATCAGTTTTGTTGAGTAGATACTTGACTGGCCCAATCAAACCTCACCATGCAAGGCTTTATTGTGTTTCCTGAGGGAGTTGATCAGTTGTTACCCGGGTAACAGGTTAGGGATATTGCCGTGACCCTGGCCCACCTTGATGTATGGGTTGCATGTCTAGCTTACTTTAAGATAGGGTCCCAAAATGACGCAGATCCAAAACGGTGGACCACATAATAGGGATTGAATTCCTACTAAAAACTTCCCGTGGGCCCCAAAAAATTCGGATCAAGTTTATATTTGTATTTGCACTTTGCACACTTCTTTATAACCTTATCAACAAGTTAGGTGATAAATAAATATTCAAGCCCATGAAAAATAAACAGAATGGGGGCAAGGAATTATTTAATGGTGGGTGTTTAATGATGACTATTTCCTATAGTGTGGTACACTTGAGTTTTGCATTTCATTATCCGCGCGACCTTATAAACAGGATGGATGACAAATAAACATTACAGTGGGCCTTAGGGAGTTTTTAATAGTGAGGATGCAATTCCTAGTATGTGGTCCATTTGAGATTTGGATCTGCTTCATATTTTGGATCATGCTCTAAAATGAGCTGAAAAAATTGATGGAGGGTGTGGATATGTAACACGTACATCAACGTAGGCCCCACGGTCAGGTAACACCCGCGGACGCAGGTAACACTTAATCTGCTCCCATTCGTTGATCCCCAGCCTTACCGAATCCGCTTCCAAACCTTCCTGGGACCCACCCATATCAGACAGATGCCTACGTTCCATCTAACCCTTCCTTAACGTGAGTCCGACATGATTGAAAAAAAAAAAAACTGAACAAAGAGCCCAGGGAAGTTTCACTTGTAGGCGCGCACATCCTCACAGTTCTTTCTGATGTGGCCCATTTTAATTTTAGATCGGCCTGATGTTCGTCCTTTAGTTCTAACATGATCTTCTATAAATGTTGGACGGTATGGATGTCATCACATGACGGTGGGATACAGAGCTTTGCTTTTCGTTGCACACGGAATGAATAGACTCACGTGAATTTCAACATGAGGTAAATCCTAACGTGGTATAAGTGCGTGGGTTAAAAAAAAAAATTAGTTACTCACCGTTGATAAACGATGTTGAATCATGTGTACTCATAGTTTTAGGGCAATCCAGACCGTTCAAATCGCTAAACTAATCATGGATTGAGCATAGCTAAAAAATTTAAATAGTAATATAAATTAATATTCTCTTCTTTTCTCTTCAGAGTTGGACTACTAACTGTTTTACTTTAACAATTAGTAGCTATCAATCGGATGGTTAGGATATTTTTGATCAATGCTATTTTACATTTATGCTTCATCCACATGGGATCTAAATTTTGGACGGTCTAGATAGATGTAAATCAGTGCCACATGTGTGGGATGAATTACGGCAGTGACGCGGATTCCTTAAAAATAGGCTAAAAAGCCTTTTGCTGGAACTTCCTGCCACTGGAAGGTAGGTGGGGCCCACTGTGATGCTTGTGTTAAATACAACCTGTCCATCCATTTTTCACAAAATATTAGGACGTGTGCCCAAAAAAAGGCAGATCCAGAACCCAAGTGGACCACATTGGCATGAAACAGTGAGGATTGAACTTATACCGTTGAAACAATAGTTGGGATACTGAAGTTTTGGATCAGGCGAAAATTCATACGAAAGACCTTATGAATGGTATGGATGGATATATATAAACATCGCAGTGGACTTTGGAGATATTTCAATGGTGTGTATTTCCCTGTCCACTTTTTTGCCTATATTAAGGCCCACTCAGTATTGGATCTGCTGCTTCATTTTTAGAATCATGCCCTGACATGATCTAGAAATCATTTTTAGAATCATGCCCAAAAATGATTTTAAAAAACAAATGGACGGGATGGATTTCTAATCAATATCATGGTGGGCCCTACCTAGCTTCGGTAGCAGGAACGGCTAAAGGTTATTGCAAGAAGCATATTGATGCAAGTGATGTTGGCTCACCATTATATGTGTTTTATCCGCTCCGTTCATCCAAATTTACAAATCATTTTAGTGCATATGTTAAAAATGAAGCTAATCCAAAGCTCAAGTGTACCACACCACAGAAAGTAGTGGTAATAATGACATCTACCATTGAAACTTTTATAGGGCCCACCATGATGCTTATTTTTCATCTAACCAATTCATAAGGTTAGATCCTTTACTTTCTTGCTTCGTAGGTGGGGTCGTCCTTCCCCTCCCTGGCCCTCCCTATGTTGTATCTAGGTTAGTTGTCCATGGCCTTGAGGGTGTGCTAGTATATGTTAGGCGGGGCTCTTTTTCCTTTTGTGGGAGCCAGCCGAAGAGTTGTCCAGTTAGCCGCTTTGTTTTAATAAAATTGGGTGGCGTGCTTCGACCTTTATATATTAAAAAACAAAAAAAACAAAAAAAAACCTATTCATAAGGTCACACATTCCTAGATGAAAAGATCTAATATCAACTTCATCCAAAACTTACGTAGCATCCTATCATTTTTAATGGTAACCATTTAATTCCCATTGCTTTTTCGGGTGTGGTTTCCTTTAGCTCTGAATCTGCTTATTTTTTTGGTTAAGTTCTAAAATATTCTTCCAAAATGAATGGACGGTGTAGATGTAACACATATGTCAGGGTACGTTCTGGTGATGTCAACATGACGCAATCCACTTTCGTTTCTGGAAGCGGCGTGTCCGTTAGGGACGAATCACTTAATCATTTCCAAAAACTGGTCATCGTAGAGAAATAAGGATTGCATAAATCAGCCAATCACTGTTAGATTTGCATACAACACGTCATCAAGGTGGGTCCTACGATAAGCTGTTACCCGGGTAACACCTAGTCCACTCTCGGATTGACCAATGGCTAGCAGTTGGTGCTGTATGGGCCACACCATGATTTATGTATTTCTTTCATATTATTTTAGGCAACGTTTGGTGCAAGGCATTAGATGGGATTAGGTGGGATGGAATTGTATTTGGTCGGTGCAATTCCATCTAGCATTTGGAGAGGATATGAAAGGTTGGAATTAGGTGGATGGAATTACACTTTTTTTCATTTTTATTTTTCATTTTTTATTTTTATTTTTAAAAAGAAGAGCTTCATTGATAAGAGAGGATAATTACAGAAGAGCTGATTTCAAGATTCCCCAGGAGAAAAAGGACCAGGGGAAGCCTACTATATCACTAAACACTAAACAGGGGCCAAGCAAGTTGAACAGCCTAACATTCTCTAATCGTCCCTAGCCCTACCTTGTCCAGAAAAAGGAGCCTCTAATCTTGAGCAAGAGATCCACCAAGAAATCAAAGGAGGAAGAGAGCTGAGACTCACTACCTTAACAGGCCAAGGCATCTACTGGGCCATTACCTTCTTTAAAGATGTGGGCAAATTCCATACGGCCTCTACTTTTCAATTTGAAAATCCGGCTAACACAATGGGACCACTTCCAACTCGGATTGGTTAGCCCGTTTAGCACTTTCACAACCTGCATCAAGTCGGATTCAATAATAACCTGTTTGAAGCCTCTAGAGAGACAGAGGTGCAGGCCATCATGCACCGCATAGGTGATGATGGAATTGCATTTACTCCCATGGAATTGCATTTGGTTCTATGTAGGATTTCCATGGATTTTGAAATTCACCACAAATGTGGGCCCCACATTAATGCATGCGTTGATCCATACCATATATCCATCCATATACACCATTTACACATGACATTATGATTATGTGTACAAGTGAATGGCATTCGTTTTGAATTTGGTTAGTTGATTATAATTCCATGCTTCACTAAACATGATTTTTCTTATTCCAGTGTTTTCTGGTAGCAAAATTTTTATCCCAAACATGGGATTAGATGACTACAATACCATGGTATTTCCATACATGCAATCATTGTGCAATAATGATGTTAATCCCATCTAATACAATTCAATACCATTCAATTTCATGGATCAAACATGCCCTTAATAGTATGAGACAAAAAATGAGGTATATCCAAATCTCAAGTGGAGCACATTACAGGAAATAGTACTGTTGAATGAACGTCCACCTATAAAAACTTTTTAGAGGTACAAAAGGGTTGGATCAAATTACTATTTATTCTTTCCCTCCATCCAGGCCTGTATGACCTAATCAATAGGTTGGATGTCAAATAAATATTACAGTGGGCCATAACAGGTTTTTAATGGTAGAAATTCAATTTTTATTGTTTTTTTTTCTTTTTTTGGTGTGGTCCATCTAAGATTTAGATATGTCTCAATTTTCAGATCAATCTGTAAAATGATCTGAAAAAATGGATGGATGGCATGCATAAAATACATACATCGTTGTGGGGCCCACAGAACACCTACGTCACTAGTCAAAGCATCCCCTCCCAAGAACAGCGAGCTAGGTGGGGCCCACCATGATGCTGGTGACAAATCCACTCCATCCATCCATTTTTCTAGATTATGTTAATATATGACACAAAAAATAACACTGATGCAAAACTCTAGTGGGCCTCAAAGGACAATGAGGATTGAATATCAACATTTAAACTTTAGTGGGAGGGGATAGGCTAATATTTTTGTGTTTTCAATTCAAGCAGGCATGAATGACCTTATGAAAGGTATGGCTGGCATATAAATATCCCTAAGAAAAAGTGGCATTTCCCTGCCAACTTTTTCATCTCTTCAATGTTCAGTTAAGTTTTGGATCTATCTCATTTTTTTGGATCATATCCTAACATTACGGGTAAAACAGATGGAAAATGTGGATTTTTAACAATCATTATGGTAGCCCCACATAGCTTCAGTAACATGAATTGTGAAAGATTTTCGCTTTCCCAGCAAGCGGCATTTAGGTCATGACACCCGTTAGAGCTGCCTCCAATCGATCCGTCGTTGTTGGCGACAACACCGTACGCAGAGCTGATATGGCATAGAGAGAGGTTCAGCAGCTATGGGTTGTTGTCGATGACATCAGAGATCAACTGGACAGGCAGAGAGAGGAGCAGGAGAGGAAGATGATGGAGGAGCTGACGAGGCAGAGGGAGGAGCAGGAGAGGAAGATGATAGAGGAGCTGACGAGGCAGAGGGAGGAGCAGGAGAGGAAGATGGAGGATCAACTGGCGAGGTAGAAGCAGAAGCAGGAGAGGAAGATGGATGATCAGCTGGAGAGACAGAAGGAGGAGCAGGAGAGGAAGATAGAGGAGATGCGGGTGGAGCATGAGCGACTGATGACGGAGATGTTTCAAGCTTTCGCTGCATGCTTACCTACCGATGCCCCACCACTTTCGCCTTCATCTTTATGATTTTTTTTTTATATTTATGATATTAAACTTATATGTATTTATGCGTGAATGAATGTGATGCGTATATGATTGTTTGTATTTGAATGTATGTAGTTTATGTTTGGAAGGATTTACTAGTTTGGGTTAGATGGATCTGAATGTGAATATGATGAAATTTGACAGGTGTATTATGATATAACAGGTGTATATCAAGACGTGAATATGAATATAATGATATAACAGGTATATCAGGATGAATATGATGAAATATATTGCAACAGGTGTTTATCAGGTATTTTGCACAGAATTTTCTATTGGACATTTTTTTTTTAAAAAAAAGAGACTTTTAGCAACGAAATTTTTCGCCGCTAAAAACTAGGCACCTATTTTTAGCGACGAAATTTTTCGTTGCTAAAAGTTTTTGAAAATATTATAGGGACGAAATTTTCGTTGATAAAAGTTTTTTAAAATATTATAAGGACGAAATTTTTCGTTGCTAAAAGTTTTTTAAAATATTATTAGGATGAAATTTTCGTTGCTAAAAGTTTTTTAAAATATTATAGGAACGAAAGTTTTCATTGGTAAAAGTTTTTTAAAATATTATAAGGACGAAATTTTTGTTGCTAAAAGTTTTTTAAAATATTATTGGGACGAAATTTTTCATTAATAAAAGTTTTTCAAAATATTATAGGGACGAAATTTTTGTTGCTAAAAGGTTTTTAAAATATTATAAGGATGAAATTTTTCGTTGCTAAAATTTTTTTAAAATATTATAGGGACGAAATTTTCGTTGCTAAAAGTTTTTTAAAATATTATAGGGACGAAATTTTCGTTATTAAAAGTCTTGTAAAGGATTTTTTGCTGCGAAATTGTTCGCCGTGAAAAATAAAAATATATTTTTAGCTGCAAACCTTTTCGTTGCTAATAGTCTTGTAATATTTTTTTAGTGACGAAAAGTTGCGTCGGGAAAGATGAATGAATATTTTTAGCAGTGAAAATTTTAGCTGTTAAAAGTTTTTCAAAGATTTTTTAGTAACGAAAAGTTTCGTTGCTAAAAGTGAAATAATTATTTTTTGCAACGAAAATTTTTGCTGTTAAAAGTTTTGTACAGTTTTGTAAGGATGAAAGTTTTCGCTATTAAAAGTCCTCCACAGATTTTTTAACAACGAGAGTGGAACAATTAATTTTTGCATTGAAAAGTTTCGCTGCTAAAAGTCCTCTACAGTTTTTTTTGTGACGAAAGTTTCGTCGTTAAACAGCTTCAATTTAGCGACCACTTAAATTTTTTGGCTACTCGAAGTTTGTAGGGACGATGTATTAGCAACGAAATTAGCGATGAAAATTTTCGTCGCTAAAAACCTTTAGTTACGAAAAGTTGGCTTTTAGAGATGAAAATTTTCGTTACTAAAAGTAGGATTTCTTGTAGTGTTAGTTGATTATAATTCCATGGTCTACTAAACATGATTTTTCTTATTTCAGCATTTTTTAGCAAAAAATTTATCCCAAACATGGGGTTGGATGACTACAATACCATGGTATTTCCATACATGCAATTAGTGTGCAATAATGATATTAATCACATCTAATACAATTCAATACCATTCAATTTCATGGATCAAACACGCCCTTATAGTGTGAGACAAAAATTGAGGTATATCTAAGTCTCAAGTGGACCACATTACAGGAAATAGTGTTGAATGAACGGCCACCTATAAAAACTTTTTAGTGGCACAAAAGCGTTGGATCAAATTGATATTTATTGTTTCCCTCCATCCAGGCCTGTATGACCTAATCAATAGGTTGGATGTCAAATAAATATTACAGTGGGCCCTAAAAGGTTTTTAATAGTAGAAATTCAATTTATTTATTTTATTTTATTTTATTTTATTTTATTTTTTTTGGGGGGGGGGGGGGGGGGGGGGGGGGAGGTTGTCCACTAAGATTTAGATATGTCTTAATTTTCAGATCAATCCATAAAATGATCTAAAAAAATGGATGGATGGCATGCATAAAATACATTGTAGGGCCCACATAACACCTACCTCACTAGTCAAAGCATCCCCTCCCAAGAATAGCGAGCTAGGTGGGGCCCCACCATGATGCTGGTGACAAATCCACTCTATCCATCCATTTTGCTAGATTATGTTAACGTATGATGCAAAAAATAACGCAGATGCAAAATTCAAGTGGGCCTCAAAGGACAATGAGGATTGAACATCAACATTTAAACTTTAGTGGGAGGACAGACGTCCAGGATAGGCTAATATTTTTGTGTTTTCAATTCAAGCAAGCATGAATGACCTTATGAAAGGTATGGATGGCATTTAAACATCCCCAAGAAAAAGTGGCATTTCCCTGCCGACTTTTTCCTCTCTTCAATGCTCAGTTAAGTTTTGGATCTATCCCATTTTTTTGGATCATATCCTAACATTATGGGTAAAACAGATGGAAAATGTAGATTTTTAACAATCATTATAGTAGCCCCACATAGCTTCAGTAACATAAATTGCGAATGATTCTGGCTTTTGCAGCAAGCGGCATTTAGGTCACCAAGTTCTGTTGTCCCACCATTATGTATGAGTTATATCCTCTTTGCACATCCATTTTTCGAGGTCATTTTAGCGCATGTGCCCAAAAATAAGTCAGAGCAGACCACACAACAGATAGCAATGTTAAAAATGACATCAGTAGTTGAAACCTTTTCATACGAGGTCACATTGTTCTTATATGAAGGGACAACAAAAATGTTAGCTTAACTCAAAACTTGTGGCTTTTAATATATTTTGAATGGTATGTGTTGAATCCTTCTGTAACGTTGGATTCTTACTCTTGCTTCGGTGGTAGACTCTCGGGAGTTTCAACAGTCAAGGGTTCAAGTATTCACAGGTGGTGAAATCCCAATACGGTGTGAGTGTATGGGTGTGTGTATTGTCTAGTAGGCCACTTTCATATAATTTTTGTATATCCATACCATCCTCACATCATAAGCAGTAATGAATGATTATTAAAAAACTTTGGTGGGTTACCAAAGTTTTGGATCAAGCTCATCTTTGTACTCTTTCATTCATACATGTCTTCTTGACGTTATTTAGAGTTTTGATGTCATATATATATATATATATATATATATATATATATATATATATATATATATATATATATATATATATAAACCTTACTATGGAACCTTTGGAATTTTTAATGGTGAGGAACTCACACAGCACTGTTTCCTGTGGTGTGGTCCACCTGATATGCAGATCTGTTTAATTTTTGAAATCAGGTCTAAAATGAGCAGGAGAAACGGATAGACAGGGTAGATATAAAAAGAGTCATCAAGTGGTCCCCACGCATAACTACGGTGTTACGGAGGAATCACCCCAATTTCTAAAACTTGTCTTCTTACAGAAGTAAAGATAAGCATAAATCAGCCAATAGCTGTCTTTCAACTATTTGGCCCAGATATAATGGGCCTGAACTCGGTCCATTTACAGCTCTACTAATCATTTTTGAAATATCAACCATAACAAAAACATCGTATCATTATCAAGAAAATAATAAAATTATTTCATCTGTTCCAAAAAAAATAATTCTCGTAATTATTATTAATTTTAAATAATGAGAAATAAAAATAGAAATAGAAATAAACTACCTATCTCAAATTTACAAAGAGATGATCAAAAGGCCGAACATGGTGATGTCCCATATTAGTTGGCGTTGAAATCAGATAATGTTAGCGGTGGGAGATCTTCGTTGTTATCACACAGCCATCTATCTACTTCAGATAATGTTAGTGGTGGGAGATCTTCGTTGTTATTCCACGTACAGCTATCTACTTTTGGAGTTATTTCGTCGAGTAGCCTGCCCCAAAATGAAGTTGATGACTGCATGTCGTTAGTGGTTTCGTTAGTTTTCTTATCTGCCCACCTATTCTTGTAGATTCGACACAAAAAAAATCCATTCATCTGCAATGATAATCAAAATACAATCATATTAATAAATAAACAAATAAATAAAGATATTTCACGTTATTAGGACACCATGCAATGTATTGTACGTGAATTCATGCATTAGATGTTTACATATCCTAGTTTTTAATATCTATATATAAACTTGTGTGATAAAGATGCAATTGAAATATATGTATTTGAGTTATTTGTTTCTTACTTTTATGTGATGATCCTCCTGAGTTGCAGCCACCACCTTCCTCTTTCTCTTTCCGTCGTTGTTGTAGGAGGATCAACCTCGTCGATCCTATATTCTGTCATTAGCCAATCTGTTTTTTCCCATTTAGGCGCCATACCAACATGGAATTTCAAATTCATCTTATACCCAACTACTTTTTCTTGATCAAGAACCGTTGTATGTCCTGTAGTAGCCTTCCAGGATCCGTTTCCTGCTTTCCGAGCTGGTCGTGATCCACCCTCATACTTACGATTCCTTTGTGTGAAAAAATACATGTCCTTCTCTTCTTCAACTGCAAACTGACCTGCAAACCAAATCTTGATTTTAGATGAAAAAAAAAAGAGAGAGAGAGAGAGAAAGAAAGAAAGAAAGAATCGTTTGTTTCCGATCGGGATTGAAGTTGTAGATATCGATTTCTTGGATTATTTCAGCGGGAAGTGGAAGGCCTGCATTCTTATTATTAAGATAATGTAGTCATAATTCAGAGTCAGTGGGAAGGAATCGATAACCTGGAGGGAATTTCAAATTAGGTTTCATATCTCTCTCTGAGGAGAAAGAAGATGAAGAAAAAGAACTTTCTGGATATCCGGAAAGAAGAGATTGGCAGTTTTCAAGTGAGGCGTGATTCTTTCATTTGAATATATAGTACGCACCTGGCTATTCCATCACCACACGTGTACCTTCCCACGTTTACTGAGATATGACAAAAATGGAAACACCCGCCGTTGAAATCTTCTCGGGGAATCGAAACCGTTGATAGGTTATTCGAAATGGGTTGAGGATATCTCAGAGACTTTCCGGGAAACAGGCCGTTTGATTGAATATCCCCTGCTGCGTTTCTTCTTAAGACACGTGTACCCTGCACACGTATTAAGTCTGAGAGAAAGCTCTGTCTGCACATCCTCACCGTCCATTTTTCTCCCTGGGGTCGATACAAATCTCAAGTTGGCAACACGGTAGTAGCGGTAATAGGATGTGGATACGAGACAATGAATCCGTCTTCATGGGGAGCGGCTTCGGTGTATGTGGTTGGTTTGGGGACAGTGGGGGCCTATCATGACGTATGTGATTTATATCCACACTGTCTGTCTGTTTTTTCATCTCAGTTTAAAGCATGATGCGAAAAAAAAGGCAGATCTACATCCAAGGTAAACCACACCATAGTAAATAGTGGTCATTGAACAACCACCATTAAATTCTTTGGCTCGACAGAAGTTTTAGATCAAGCTGATATTTGTTTTTTCAATTCGTCCATGTTTGTGTGACTTTATCAACGGGTTGGATGGCAAAAAATATTACGGTGAACACCTTACTAATTTTTAAAAGTGGATGTTCATTAACAACTATTTTACTTTTGAGATCGTCCTAAAATTACATGGTAAAAGGGTTGGACAGAATGGATGTAAAACACATACATCACAGTAGGCCATAGTGCTTGAACAACCGAAGCCATATATGTTTTATATATTTGTGATTTAGATGGATCACGTTATTGGAAATAGTGTATATGTCAATGATCATGCATCCTCCAAATATTTCCTCTGATATGGCCCACAAGAATAACGAATGGACCTGTCATTTTGCCTAAATTTTGGGGTGGCATGTAATGGTTGGAGTGGATTAACTTCATATAATCATCATGGTAAGCCTAGTAAATATAAGTGTAAAAAATTCTCCCACTTATTTCTTTAGTGTAGCATGCCTGTATTATGTATTCTAAATCAACTTCATCTTGTACCTGTGGAACTAAACGGAGATAAAAAGGAGCAAGCTGGCTAGAGATGGTAGTGAAAGATAAGATAAGGAACTTTTCAGGAAGACAAATGATTTGTCAGTCCGTACAGGGGTATGTATCAGTTAGATAAGGTGGGGTTAGAGGCGATTGGAGAGTTTTAAGGGGGTCTCAAGTCATCATAAGCAGTGAGCGGCCTTAAAACTGGATATGATAGACAGCCCAGATTCTCTTTTTGTTTTTTGGAGGCTGCCTACATTTTTTTTGGTATGTGTCTTGTAAATCTCTTCATCAGAATATAATCAGTTTATTATATAATAATAATAAATAAATAAATAAATAAACAAGTGAGCCTGGGTGTCTCTGTCTTTCTAGCACCTGAAGAACATTTAAGATATAGAGGGTGAAGTTGATTTGGAGGTAGCTCTTGAATTTCAACTGACCACAAAGATCCTCTAATATTAGATAACTAGGTTAGGTTTAGAGACTGAAAAAAAAAAAGGAGTTTTGTGATTTGGGTGGCCCATGCTAAAGGAAATAGGTGATAGAGAGATGTCTACTTCACAAAATATTAGATGCCACTTAAAATTTTAAAATTTTACGCTGTTGGCTAAAAAAACATATTCATTCGGGATTCACGTCGGCACAATGGAAATAGTTTAGAGGAATGCTAATTTGCCCACCTACTTACTTGAGCACCTATGCACACCTTTGCACACGTGTCATGAGTATAAAATCTGAATGGTCCACGCGATGCGGCACCCCATGATACCTCACTAGCTAATTTTCAGCCCAATCTAAAACTTTGGTGGGCCATGACAAAAGCAAATAATTTTCTCCCTTGATTTGCATTTCTCTTTGCAATAGCCCACTAGAGTTTTGGATTTTGCTGAAAAATAGGCCATTAGAGTTTTAGGCGGTACTGCATCATGTGGACCATCTAGATTCTATGCCCATGACACATGTGCAAAGGTACTTATGGTACTGGGAGATGAGCATATATATATATATATATATATATATATATATATATATATATATATATATAACTTATTTTGAACGGTCAATCACCAATGTTTCCTGTGATATGATCCATTTGAGATTTGGATCGGCTTCATATTTTTTCCTGATCATGACCTAGAGGGAGCTGGCAAGCTAGATGAACTATGTAGATATGCAATACACACATCAAGGTGGGCCTGATGGTCCAGACCCATGTTGGGTGAGGCTGAACCATACCTAATTTGATCCCAAAACAGAGGCAGCATGTCTAATAAAACACTTTATGGATCCACCATGATGTTTGTCCGAAATCCGCTCCGCGTTCGTTGGTTTCCCCAGCAGACAAATATCAAGTGGGCCACACCACAGGAAACAACGTAACGTGGACATCAACTGTTCGAGCGTCATACCTTAATGTTTATATATGAAGGGAAAAACCTTATATCAACCGGATCCAATGGATTTGACGCACCCTGTGGTGTGGGCACTTTTAAGTTTTGGATCGGCTACATCACATTGAAATTCTGCATAAGGATATTGAGCCTCAGTACATCTCCACAGCTGATCAATGTGCAGACATCTTCACTAAGGGACTAGCATCTGCTCGATTCTTATTTCTTAGACACAAACTCATGATCACTCCACTTCCCATGAGTTTGAGAGGGGCTGTTAAGATAACTTCAGAATCCAGATCATCATAGGACTCTTCCAGATTATGATTAACTTTAGTTTATTGTTATCTTTATCCTAACAGGTTATTTTCATCTTAACAGATTGTAGAATTATATTTATTGTAGAATTGTATTTATCCTACTCATATAGCTTATCGTGTAAATAGATAACTCTTATAACAAACATTATATATAAGGTTCTTTATATAGAGATCAATACAATCAAAGCTATTATTCTGGCCTTTCATCAAATCTGTCCTATATTCTTACAATATCAACCGGATCCAATGGATTTGACGTACCCTGTGGTGTGGGCACTTTTAAGTTTTGGATAAGAGACTCCTATGGGAGGAATTGATTTCATTATCCTCCACAATTTCAGGACCCTAGTTGGTGATGGGAAATTTCAATGCCACTACTAGTCAGGAAGAGAGAGCGGAAAGTGTTGCGTCAGACCCTAGATGCATGGAAGAATTTCGTTCAGCTATTTGAGCAGCAGGCCTGATGGATGCTGGTTATGCTGGCTCCAAATTCACGTGGTGCAACAACAGGTCGGGATTGAGCCGACGCTGGGCGAGACTCGACCGTATGCTTTTCAACTCAAATTGGTTGCAGGCTTATCCTAGATGCAAGGTGGAACACCTTACTCGGGTATTTTCTGACCACTCCCCCTTACTCCTTGTCATGAAAACTATGCCAGGTAACGGACCTCGGTCTTTTAAATTTCAAAACATGTGGTTACATCACGAGGGATTTCTCAGCTTTGTTGCGGACTCTTGGAATCAAGCCGCTCATGGGCGCCCTATGATAACTCTTCTTCTCAAACTGAGCAGACTAAAATCTGCCCTAAAGTCCTGGAACCACAGGGTCTTTGGCAATGTGTTTCAAAACATTAGGATTGTGGAAGACGCTGTCACTACAGCGGAAGCGAGTCTCCTGAATTCCAGATCTGACGCTGACAGATCAGCCCTCAATCAGGCCCTTGCTAACCTAAAGAAAGCTCTGCTGCTTGAGGAAATCTTTTGGCAGCAGCGGTCAAGGATCACTTGGTTGCAGGCAGGAGATTGCAACACTAAATTTTTTCATGCCTCTATTATGGAAAAGAGAAGGCGAGCCTCCATTCACTCCATTCAATCCCCTTCGGGCTCTTCCATTACATCCACCCATGATATCGGAGCTGCCACTGTTATGTTTTTCTTGGACTTGTTTGCTTCCGTTGGAGCCACCCCCCACTCCTCCATCCTGGCCAACATCCCCCCTCTTATTTCAGATAACATAAACGCAATCCTTATTTACCACCCCCCCCCCCCCCCCACTTTGGAGGAGGTCAAGGCAGCTATTTTTTCAATTCCCGCCGAGAGTGCCGCCGGCCCCGATGGCTTCTCGGGGAAATTCTTCTCTCATTGCTGGGAGATCATTAGCACTGATGTCCACAACGCGGCCGTTGAGCTGTTCCAGGGAGGCTAATACCCAAGAGCCTATAAATGCACTAACATCTTCCTTATCCCAAAAAAAGAAGAATCTCACAACCTTTGCTGATTTTCGTCCCATCAGCCTTTGCAACTGTATCCAGAAAATCTTCTCTAAAATCCTTGCAACCAGGTTATCCAAGTTTCTCCCTGCTATTATCTCGGAAGAGCAAAGTGCGTTTGTTAAAAATCGGTCAATTGCTGACTGCATTTCTATTGCCTCTGAGATGGCTAATGCCATGACCGGAAAGCTCATGGAGGAAACGTCATCCTCAAACTCGATATGGAGAAGGCGTACGACGGATTAGAATGGTCCTTCATCGAGGCAGTCCTAAGCAATTTCGGCTTCCACCCTGATTGGATTAACATTGTGAAGCAAAGCTGGGAAGGAAGTTGATTCTCCATCCTAATCAACGGGGAATCTTTTAGTTTCTTCCAATCCTCTAGGGGATTGCGTCAAGGAGATCCCCTCTCACCAGAAATTTTCATCCTAGCGGCTGAAGTCCTGTCCCGGGGCCTCAATGTGCAATTCCTTTCTAGGAAGTGCTTTCCTTTCAGCCTCCCCAGAGGCTGCCCCATCATCTCTCACATTCTCTTTGATGATGATACTATCATATTTCTGAATGGCAGGTCATCTTCGATTCGGGCCATTCTCAATTTTCTGCTTGCATATGAACAGGCTTCAGGCTAGAAAGTCAACCCTTCCAAAAGCTCCTTTATTCTGGGCAGCAAAGCTCCTCCTGCCAAAGCCAGACAACTGGAGAGAACCATGGGCTATCGGCAAGGCTTTTTTCCCTTTATTTACTTGGGAGTCCCCCTTCACAAAGGAAGAATTCGATTTGCCCACATTCAGCCTCTCCTTCAGAAGATTGAGCTTCGCATTGTGGGGTGGAAAGCCAAGCTCCTTAATCAGGCGGCCAAGTTGGTCCTCATCAGACATATCCTGGCCAGCATCCCCGTGCACACCTTATCAACCATTAATATCCCCAAGAAAGCATGCACCGCTCTCGAGAAGAGCTTTGCCTCCTTTTTCTGGGAAACTCCTGATAAAGCAAGAAAACATTAATGGGTTAAATGGGCAGACTTATGCTACTCGCTCGCTGAAGGAGGCTTAGGTATCCACCGGGTTCAAGACACCATGAACTCCCTCAGAAGTAAAATGGCATGGAGATTAATACAAGGAGATTCGCTTTGGGCGAGGTTTTTTGCTGCAAAATATTTGAACAAATTCCTCTCTTCCAATAGTCCAGCCAGGACCACAGGATCTAGTTTATGGAAAGATATTAGAAGCATGCTTCAATTCACTATTCTAAATTCCCAATGGCTCATCGGTATAGGGGAAGTCTCTTTCTGGTTCTACAATTGGACCGGTAACGACCTTCTCTTTCATGTTGCTTCTTCAGCCCCCTTGGCTCAGGATAGGCAAGTACGACTCTCGAAATTTTAGGATCCTACTTCTCTTTGGAACTTCTCCCAAGTGGTAGATTTTCTCCCCCCCCCCCCCCCCCCCCCTTCTATTTTTCAGTTAATTAATGATAGTGGCATTTCTATCAGCGACACTCCTGATAGGCTTATCTGGAAGCTGTCCTCCAATGGCAAGTTCACCACCAAATTAGCTTGGAACGCTCTCCGCTTTTCTAGATCTGAGCAGCCATGGGCTAAATGGATTTGGAATAAGTTCATCCCTCCCAAAATGACTATTCTAGTTTGGAAGATCATGAACAATGCAATTCCAGTGGACTCAGCCGTTCAACGGCTTGGAATCAGCCTTGCCTCTAAATGCAGTTGTTGTTCTATTACAGGCACCAATCATTTTTCTTCCACCAGCCCTGGGGCTGACTAGCTTCCTCTGCGGATTGACATGGATGGAGCCTCTCCTCTTAACCTTCTTACTATTCATTCCCTCGCCCCCCCTTAACTGGCCAAGCCCCCCAGCAATGTCCACCAATCCCACATCAACGTCAGGCCCCAAATCTTTTTTCGTCAGACTCGGTCACCTCAACCCGCCCCTGATCAACCCCTCTCTGCACAATCCATCCCTGTCCAGCACCAAATCTGCTGCCACCACCTCCTCCCCCCGCTTCCGTTTATCTGGGCCCGTGGATCGAGGACGCCAACCACCTGTTCAGTCACAGTGTTGCTGCCAAGCATATCTGGGATCACTTTGCTCTCATGTTCCACATCCCTATTATCCAGGACTAGCCCATCAAAGACCGGATTCAGATTTGGTCAAATTCAGCCTCTTTCTCCTCCTACAAGAAACTCATTCGTGGGCTGGCTTTCCCAATCATTCTTTGGGAGATTTGGCTTGGCAGGAATGGTGCTATCTATGACAATCGGCCCATCGATTCAAGTCTAATCATATCCAAGATAAACACATGGCTCCTGAACATTGGTTCGCTCTTTCTAGGCCTAGACACCACAGTTTGGACCAATCTTGTTCACCGGGGCCTCACAGATAGAGCGCCTCCAAATCAACCCCATTGCCTGAGGCTAGTTAAATGGTTGTTGCCTCCAGCTACTTGGCTAAAACTTAATGTTGACGGTTCATCTCGCGGAAACCTGGGGCCCAGTGGCGGAGGAGGAGTCTGCCGTGACTGTTATGGGAACCTCATTTTTGCTTTCCACTCTGTCTATGGCTTTATCTCCAACATGCAAGCGAAAGCCCGTGCTATGGTTGATGGGCTGAATTTCTGCAAAGGCATGGGGCTGACAACCATTCTTGTTGAGACTGACTCAAAGGCTCTATTTGAGGTGGCAACAACTCCAGATGTTTGTTGTGGCTGGAGGCTATGGTACACCCTCCAATCCATACATCAGTTAGCAGAGACTCTCAATGTCAGATTCAGACACACCTACAGAGAAGGAAACTCTGTTGCTGACGGCCTCGCTACTTTGGCGAGGAGCAGAGCACCAAACAAGTTCTTCACCTTTTCAGCTGACCTTCCCACCAGAGTGTGAGGGCACTTGGTTCTTGACAAAGTAGGGATATACTCTGTCGGACGCAGCAAGAGTAAAGATGACATTGAGTAGGCTCGTTTAACCTGGATCCCCCCTGGCTCCCTGTTCTACTCTGGTTTTGCCATCTCTTCCTTCCGGTTTTTTGTCTTGTGCTGTCCTGGGATTTCCTCTTTTCCCTTCTCTTATAACCGCCTTGTAATGGTTCATATGATAGGCGGTCCCGGCTCCTTTTTGTTCGGTTCGCCCGAAAACTGTACATTTTCCACTATGGTATAAATTTTCAGGTGGCCCTGCCCCACCTTTCATTACAAAAAAGAAAAAAAAGTTTTGGATCAGCTACATCATATTTCAGAAATGATGGACAGAGTACATGTTGCCACATCATGATGGGCCATGGGGCCTTTTCAATGACACGCTCCCTCCATCCATACCCATAAAATGTGGTAAGTGACACATGCATGAACAGGCCATTGTAAGATTTAATAAACCTTGAGATCCTCTATAAGGTCAACAGAAATATTTACTGCTTCTGTGGTGTGGTCCACTTAAAGCTTTGGATCTGCCTTTTTTTTTTTTTTTTTTTTTTTTGACATACTAAAAAATATTATCTCAAAATATATGTGCGTATGAATGTAACAAATAAATCATGGTGGAAATACATAAGTCAATGATGTCAGCATAGGCAAACTACGTAATCCACGCGCTTCACTTTCCGCGGGAGTGGATTAGCGGTTACTCGGGTAATACCGGATAACACCTTAGCGGTTGTTATCCTTACCTTATAGAGTCCAATTTCATGTTATATCTATGCCGTCCATCTGTTTTTCCCTAGAAATTTACATTGAGATACAAAATCTTAAGAATATCCAACTTTGAAGTGGACCACATCACTAGAATTAGTGATGAATGATTATTAAAAACTTTTTGTGGGTTAAAAAAGTTTTGAATCAAGCTCATCTTTGTACTTTTCCCTCCATACAGGCCTTATTTACATTATTAATAGGTTAGATGTCAAATAAAAATTAAGAAAACCTCAATATGTAGCCTTTGGAATTTTTAACGATGAGGAACTCACACACCACTATTTTCATGTGGTGAAGTCCACCTGAGATCCAAATCTGCTTAATTTTTAAATTAAGTCTAAAATGAGCCGGAGAAACAGATAGACGGTGTGGATATAAAAAGAATCATCAAGTGGGCCCCACGGTAACTAAGGTGTCACCGTGATTACACCTAATCTTCTCTCCGTTTCCGCAAGCGAGGCGTCCCTTACGGACGAATCACCCCAATATCTATAACTTGCCTTCTTGAAGAAGTAAAGATTGCATATATCAGCCAATCGCTATGGGCCTGAACTCGACCCATTTACAGCTCTACCAATGATTTTTCAGATATCAACCATAAAAAAAATATAACATCATTATGAAGAAAATAATAAAATTATATTTCATCTATACCAAAAAAATTACAAAATATTGGTGTCACATTTTTTTTCAAAAAATTTTAAATAATAAGAAATAAATAAAAGAATAGAAATAAACTATCAAATGGTGGGTATAACATCAAAGGGTGATGGGTCATTGAAATCAGATAATGTTAGGGGCGGGAAATATAGGTTATTATCCCATGGAATATTAATCAATCTATCTACTTCTGGAGTAATTTGGTCGAGTATCATGTTTATGTTCATTTGATCTTCATAACAAGGAGCCGGATATGACGTGCAGTCTTCTTCAACTTCATAAACAGGTGTTTCATTTGTTTTCTTAGCTCCCCATTTATGCTTGTGTATTTGACACAAAACAAATCCATTCATTTGCAATGAAAATTGTTGATGCGAAAAACTTGATACGTCTCTTCCCATACTTCTCACCTACACAATAATGATAAATAAAGGAAACCCTGGCTAGAGCCGGGGAACCTCCGATGCTTAAGTCAGTAATGGGACTAGGAAGAAGGGTTTCTCGACGTGTTTTTCTGCGTACCTTTGATCCTGGAGAGTTCTACTTTTATAGGAATTAGAGGTCCTGGCGTACGAGGATTATCTCCCTACTTTTAAGGAGATTTGATTTACTTGCAATCTGTTTACGGATTCTTCCCGATCCCGAGATTTTCGAGATCGAGAATCCTTCTACAAGATTTTCAGGACTGTATTTATGCTTACACCGTCTCTCCCTTGCTTGGCTCGGCCTCAACCGACTCTGATATCAAATCAGTCTCGTCTGGCTACAAAGATGAGTCTTTTTGCCTACTATCAGACGAAACAACCACTACAAGAAATCCCACCTTTACTAACGAAAATTTTCGTTGCTAAAAGCCAAATTTTCGTAGTTAAACACTTTTGGCGACGAAAATTTTCGTCGCTAAAAAACTGTCCCAAAAGGTTTTTATCGACGAAAAATTTGAATTGTCACCAAAGGTAAGCTTTTTAGTGACCAATTTTTTCGTTACTAAAACCACTTTTAGCGATGAAACTTTTGCGTCACTAAAAATCATTACAAAGCTTTTAGCAACGAAAATTTTCGTTGCTAAAAAGTCATTATAAAACTTTTAGCGACAAACATTTTCGTCGTTAAAAACAACTGTTAACTTTTAGCGATGATAGTCTTCGTCGCTAAGAATAATTACAAAACTTTTAGCAATGAAACGTTTCGTCACTAAAAAAAGTTACAAAACTTTTAGCGACGAACAGTTTTGTCGCTAAAAAACAGGTGTTCAACTTTTAGCGATGATAGTTTTTGTTGATAAAAATAATTACAAAACTTTTAGCGACGAAAAGTTTCATTGGTAAAAAATAATATTAACTTTTAACGACGATAAGTTTTGTGGTTAAAAATAATTACGGATCTTTTAGCAATGAACATTTTCATTGCTAAAAAATATGTAAAAACTTTTACCGATGAAAATTTTTGTGGGTAAAAGTCTCTTTTAACAAAATAAAAAATAAAAAAATTCTAGCACAAAATTTCTGATATACACCTGTTAACAATATATTTCATCATATTCATCCTGATATACACCTGTTATATAATATATTTCATCATATTCACATTCACATCCATTTAAACCTATACTAGTAAATCTATCCAAACGTAAACTACATTCATCCAAACACAAACAATCTTACCTACATCACATTCATTCATATATAAATACATATAAACTTAACATCATAAACAAATATACAAACAATCACAAAGATGAAGACGAATGTGGTTGGGCATCGGTGGGTAAGTGTGCAGCAAGAGCCTGAAACATCTCCGTCATCCATCGCTCATGCTCCACTTACATCTCCACCATCCTCCTCTCCTTCTCCTCCATCCTCCTCTCCTGCTCCTCCCTCTGTCGGTCCAACTGATCTCTGATGTCATCGATGATAACCCGTAGCTGCTGAACCTCTCTTTTTGCGGTCTCAGTTCGGCGTACGGTACTATCGCAAACGACGATGAATTGGCTGGAGGCAGCTCTAGTGGGTGCCATGAGCTTGACACCATGGCCAAGCCCACGCACATATTCAGAACGGGTGCCAAGCACCTGACTCAGGATCTCTGGTTCACTCTATTAAGTACCATTGGGAGTGGGCCAACTGCGTAAGGTGTCTATCTCCTCATGTAATGAAAACCTATGAATTTTCATAATAAATGACATTATTATAATTTAATGCAATTAAATTTTACAATTTAAGGATTTTTATCCAAATTTTACTAGCTCTAGGATGTACCCAAGATTCCGTCACCTGCTGACAGTGAGTCCCTCTGTACAAGTCTATTGGTCTGGGCTCCTGACCAGTGATGGAATCTCGCTGCACAATCGAAAGGACAATATAGTTAATATAAATGCATGGAAAGAATATATAAATGTAATAATTTTCAGTAATTTCTTACCATGTCATGATGAAGTCGTACAAATGACTTTTAACCAGCTACATGGTTCACTTCTAACTTTCTCCTGTTGTTAGAATTTATTTTGCTTCTCTTTTGAACACATTATTCATAATACATTGTTATTAATTACAAATTTAATTATTATGTTAAGATATCGTAAATATATAAATATAACTTGAAAAAAATCAGACGAAAACCTATCATAGAGTATCTATCAGTCCTCATGGGTCACGTGCGGCGGTGCGGCCTCCTAATGGCTCATGCACTGCTTGTACCGCTGGTGTAACTTATTGCGGTAATCCTTGAACTGCTCCTTGATCATGTCGTCGACGGTATGGGAGATGTGCGGAACACTCAAATCCAAGTCAAATTTATCATGTACTTTCGTAAATAATAGATTAAGGTAATAAACTTATTAAGAAAATAACTTAACCGTAAATGAACTTTTATAAAATAAATTTTAATTTACTAAAATCTACCTGAAGGCGCTGACGGATGAGCTGCCACACATCATCTGTCACGTCTCCCCAAGGGAGGTGGTGGGGTGATCAGAGATAGGCATAAGCACCGACCTCCGACATAAACAACATGACATTATTTTCAACAGGTCTAATGTAGTCTTGTGGGAACTCTACTGTCACCCTACCTTCACGCGTAAGTCGCTCTAAAAGTAACCCATACGTGGGTCCACATCCCCGTCGGCTTGTCAATGACACTGTTGCAAAAGAAATATGTAAGTCTAAACATAAACAAAAATCATTAAAAGAAATATATTTCTACACTTACATGCAGTGCCCGGTGTATGCACGACTGAAGGATCAGATGCCTGCGATGCAACATATGACGGCAATGCTGGCTCCGTCGCATCACGGGTAGAAGGGATAAATTCAGTGTGCGAACGATGTGGTCTCCCACCCGATGTCATTACTGAATATGTGCGAGTTATGAACTTATAAATTTAAATAATGTCAATACAAGTGGAATATACTAAAATATTATACAAGTAGTGTTAACGGTACAATGCATTTGTGCTTATGCTTAGAGTGATGATTAAAATATGATTAGACCATTACACTATAATGCAAGAAGAATATAATAAAATTGTAAACTTTAATCTATAACCATTGAAAATTGTATTACACATTGTCATTCTATATTAAATATACATATTTCATTGTAATTATACGAAACAACTTTGAGGTAAACTATCCGAAGTACTCCCTGCGTAAATTATCGTATGCTTCAGAAGCATATGTCATGTTGTATAAAGAAATCGACATTTTTATAGCTAACATGCTAGTCACAATAGGAGAAATCTGGTCTCTCGGGATTCCATTCATATGGGTAAGTGATAAAGTCGCATCTTCCATATCTCGTTTCCCATGGTTATATATCTCTATCAGCCCCGGAATTTCTTTGAAATGGTATAATCTTTCCTTTGAGTCATTGTCGATATATTCTTTTCTACACTCATCGACCAGACCGGGTATCTCTATGGGCCTACCAGAAGAAGATAGGACTGAAACGTCCATCTGTAATAGCTGATGAAGTATGTTGCATGCTCTACTATGCTCCGGTTTGTGGAGGACATGATTAGAAATTTATTCAACTGTAAATGTGGATTATAAACAAGTCAATAAAAGGAATTAATATTGACTTATAATTTTCATGTATACATGGAATATATAAATTATTCGAATTAAAAAATGACATGCAAATCATGTGTATATTTAATAATCGTCGTCTGTATCACTATCGCTTAAGGTTATTTCTTCTTCACCATCACTATCACTGATTAATATTTCCTCCTCATTGTCTGGAATGAAACTGCTATCATCTCTAACAATGTCATGTATTATTGAGGCATCAACATGATTAGGTGGCACATCATCTCTATCTCATTGTACTACATCAAGATCAACACTTGAATCAGTCCCTGTATCCCTAGATAGCATGTCTTCTTGATATACTTGTTCAACCCTAGACGTGTCATTTCCCCCGTCCTTGTTGTCTTCAACTTCTAGTACGGGAACGTCAAATACGTTTCTGGACTTTATTTTTTGCACCACGTGCTAAGAGCCACCTAACTTGGTGTCAGCGAAGTAAAATACTTGTTCGGCTTGGTTGGCGAGGACAAATGGGTCGTCCTTAAACCACTTCCAAGATAAAGTTACCCTCGTAAAGTAATTGTCAGTCTGTATCCCAACTTCTTAGTTCTAATGTCCCACCAATCACATCTAAATAAGTACACCCACTTTCTCATCAATAACTCAGCTCAATAATATCTGTCAAAATGCCATAAAAGTCAATTTCATCCTCCTCATTTATTCCCTTCACAACCACTTCATTATTTTGTGTGGTCCTGTACTTCTCATGTTCTTCGGTGTGGAACCGAATCTCATTTACAATACAACTTGTATATCTAGATACACGTCTATCAGGGCCACATGCCAGTGAGTATAGTGCATTAGATGCATCCGTAGAGTTGCTCGTGTACAAGGTCTTCATCTATTATCATGTATAGAATATAATTGTTTAAGAATTTTATTAGGTTAAAATAATGTGCAATACAACGAAAATTCTAAGTGTGGTGAGATACAATGTGAAATCTTACATGTTTGGTGAATCATTCTGAAAATTGATCCTGACGCATTCGATCATAATTTGTGGGGAATTTGGACTTTATCTCGTCTATGTGTTCGTTACACATAAATGGCTCGTCATTAACAAGAAACATTAAGGTCATCATATGTAAAGAAAATAATAATTGAGAGAAGACTTACACCAAGTACGACTCTATTTCTCCACAATTATGCAACATATACTATTGCGCCTTTGCTAAATCTTCAAGGTCCATATCCTGAAACGTCAGGGATCGTAAAGAACGAACGTTATGTGCAAATACAGATATGAGTTCTTGTTCATACTCCTGCCCTTCATCGGCATTCCGATCTTCTCGGTTGAATCTAGTCTCTATGCCATGAAGATATATGGAGCAAAATGTAAGGCACTTATTATCAATGTACGCTTCAGTTATCGACCCCTCCGGTCGTGCCTTATTCCTTACGAATCGTTTGAGTGTGTGAAGGTATTTGTACACAAAACCACTATATTTTATGTATGAAAACATGAATATATATAGTTTATGGAATGAATAAAAATTTTAATAGGATCTAGCACCTTTCGATCGGATACATCTAATGATATTATATTGGGCCTGCAAGCTTCATTTCGTGCGGTAAGTGAATTGCTAGGTATTCCATGATATCAAAAAACGCAGGTAGAAATATTCTTTCAAGTTTGCAAAGGATTATAACAATGTCCATCTCCAGTCATTTACTAACATCTACATTCAAGGATTTTGAACAAAAATCCTTAAAGAATACCCCCAACTCAATCAGTGCCGCACTGATATCCTTGCTCAGGAATCCATGAATCGTAACTGGTAGTAGGCGTTGCAGAAGAACGTGACAATCATGACTTTTCATTCTTGTTACCTTACAGTACATAACGTTTACGCATCGAGATATGTTTAACACATACTCATCGAAAAACTTCACCGATCTCAACCATTCACATAAATGCTTTCTCTCTAGTTTTGTCAACGTGCAATAGGCTGCTGGTATAGTATACTAATTTCCATGTAGTTGCAGGTGCAACTCTTTCCTTAAGTCCATTGCTTGTAGATCCAATTAAGCCTTAAAACTATCTTTTATTTTCTTCTCTATGTTCATCAATGTTTCAAAGACATTGTCACATATATTTTTCTCAATATGCATGACATCCAAGTTGTGTTGCAATTTCAGATCACTACAATAGGGTAACTCAAAAAAATGCTCTTCTTCCTCTAGTTATAGTCCAATACTGTACGTTTCCTCTTCTTCAAGTGTGATGCCTTACAAAATTTAACTTCTCCAATGTTACTCAGTTGTTGCATCACATCTTCTCCATATAGCTCTTTTGGGGGGTGGCCTATGATATTGTTTGCTATTAAAGATCATCGTCTTCCTGTACCAACTATGATCGCTCAGAAGGAAGCGAAGATGGCCCATATAACACATTTTTCTACCATGATTCAATGACAATGAACATGCCTCAATACCACATTTAAGACAAGCCAACTTGCCCTTCGTGCTCCACCTAGATAAATTTCCATATGCGAAAAAGTCATTTATTGTCCATAAGACCGCTGCATGCAATCAAAATGTCTATCCTCCAAATATGTCATACGTTTATACACCTTGACTCCACAAATCGTTTAACTCATCTACTAACAGTCACAAATACACATCAATGTCATTCCTAGGTGACCTGGGTCCAGGAATAAGCAATGACATCATGAAAAATGACTCCATACACAACCGAGGAGGTAAATTGTAGGGCATAAGTACCACTGGCCACATACTGTACGAGCTACTCATATTACTAAATAGATTAAAACCATCACTTGTATGACGTAGTCAAACACTGCGAGAATCTTCTGCAAACCAGTCATATTGCTTGTCAAAATTTTACCAGGCTTCAGAGTCCGCAGCGTGCCTCAGTATACTATCATCATGAACACGTTTCTCCTTATGCCACCTCATATCTTCAGCTGCTTTACGAGATATAAAGAATCTTTGCAATCAGGGTTTCAATGGGAAGTACCTTAACACCTTTTGCAGGATTTTCTTATCCCTGGCTTTGTCATATTTTCACCTAAACTCTCCACATTCTTGACACTCTTCAACCTTTCTATGCTCTTTCCAATATAATAAATAATCATTTATACATGCATGTATGAGTTCATAACCAAGGCCCAAGTCTCGCATTAAGGATTTTACCTTATAATGACTTAGACAATGTCTCACCGTCCAGTAATGCTTCTTTCAACAACTCAAGTAACATGTTGAACGATTTGTTACTCCAACGATTTATTGTCTTCAAATGAAGTAACTTTGTAAGAAAATTCAACTTGAAGAAGTTCTCACACCTTGGATAAAGTGGACGTTGCACATCCCTCAACAACCTACTAAACTTTTCTGATTCAACATCACTCATTGGAGGAAATCTTGGCTAGTGCTTGTCACTGCAAAATCAGTATACACAACTGTTCCCCTGAACACATCCCCTATGATATCTTGCATTTCATCAACGTCTTTATCTTCATCATCCGACATAATTGGGTCAACAAGGACTTCAGTGGGCTCAACTCTATGGGTATATCTTCACCATAATAGATCCACCAAGTGTAACCCTGATCAATCCCAACTATGAACAAATTATCCTCTACTTTGTCTAAAGTCTTATATATCATGTTTTTGCATTTTCGACACGGACACCTAATCCTATTCCTTGAATCTGCCCGATTTCGCACAAATTCCATGAACTCTGGAATCCCTTATTTATACTTTGAGCTAAACCTATTCTTAGCTCGCATCCAACTCTTATCCATGTCTACAATGAAAAGACTAAAGTCAGTTTACGGAAATAGCTTTAAGATTAGGCTAGGTTATAAGTTTAGGTTATATGTTTAGGTTTAGGGAATTGAGAATAGGTATAAGTTTAGGTTTAGGTTTAGGGAATTGGAGTTGAGATTAGGATTAGCTGCACGTTATTGCTTTAGGGAATTAAGAATAGGTTAAGGTTTAGGTTTAGGAAATTGGGTTCGGGTTCGGGATCGGGTTTAGGTTTGAGTTTTCAAGTTTAGGTTTAGGTTTAGGTTAGGGAGTTGAGATTAGGATTTAGGTTATAGGTTTAGGTTTAGGGATTTGAGAATACATTTAGGTTTTAGGTTTTAGGTTTAGGTTTAAGTTATAGATTTAGGTTTAGGTTATAAGTGTAGGTTATAGGTTTTGGGAAAGGTTAGGTTTAAGTTATAGGTTTTGGGATTTGAGAATAGTTTTAGGTTATAAGTATAGGTTTAGGTTGGCTTATAGGTTAAGGTTTAGGGATTTGAGTTTAGGTTATAAGTTTAGGTTATAGGTTATAGGTTATAGGGTTAGGTTAGGGTTTAAGTTATAGGTTTTAAGTTTAGGTTTAAGTTATAGGTTTATGTTCAGGTCTAGGTATAGGCTTAGGTTATAGGTTATAGGTTATATGTTTAGGTTAAGGTTTAGGAATTCGGGTTCAGGTTCGGGTTTGGCTTCGCGTTTAGGTTATAGGTTGGGTTTAGGTTATGGGTTATAGGTTTAGGTTTAGGTTATGGGTTTTGAGATTTGAGAATAGGTTTTGGTTATAAGTATAGGTTTAGGTTGGGTTATAGGTTAAGGTTAAGGTTTAGGTTATAGGTTTTAGGATTTGAGAATAGGTTTAGGTTATAAGTTTAGGTTTAGGTTTAGGTTATAAGTTAAGGTTAAGGTTTAGGTTTAGGTTATTAGTATAAGTTTTGGGATTTGAGAATAGGTTTAGGTTAAGGTTGTAAGTTTAGGTTAAGGTAATAAGTATAGGTTATAGTTTAAGGTTAAGGTTATAAGTATAAGTTTTGGGATTTGAGAATAGGTCTAGGTTAAGGTTGTAAGTATAGGTTATAGGTTAAGGTTAAGCTTTAGGTTTCGGCTATAAGTATAGGTTTTAGGATTTGAGAATAGGTTTAAGTTAATGTTATAAGTTTAGGTTAAGGTTATAAGTATAGGTTATAGGTTTAAATTAAGGTTTAGGTTATAGGTTATAAGTATAGGTTTATGTTTAGGTTAAGGTCTAGACTTAGGTTATAGGTATAGGTTTTGGAATTTGAGAATAGGTTTAATTTATGGTTATAAGTATAGGTTATAGGTTAAGGTTTAGGTTTATGAAATTGGGTTCGGGTTCGGGTTCGAGATTGGGTTTAGGTTTGGGTTTAGATTTTAGGTTATGGGTTATAGGTTTAGGTTATAGGTTAAGGTTTGGGTTATAAGTTAAGGCTTAGGTTATAGGTTATAGGTTATAAGTATCAGTTTAGGTTTGGATTAAGGTCTAGGTTTAGGTTATAGGTATAGGTTTTAGGATTTGAGAATAGGTTTAGGTTAAGGTTATAAGTATAGGTTATAGGTTAAGGTTTAGGTTTAGGAAATCGGGTTTAGGTTTTATGTTATAGGTTATAGCTTTAGTTTATACGTTAAGGTTTGTGTTATAGGTTAAGGTTTTGGTTATAGGTTATAGGTTGTAAGTTTAGGTTTAGGTTAAGGTCTAGGTTTAGGTTATAGGTATAGGTTTTGGGATTTGAGAATAGGTTTAGGTTAAGGTTATAAGTATAGGTTATAGGTTAAGGTTAAGGTATAAGTTTAGGTTATAAGTTTTGGGATTTGAGAATAGGTTTAGGTTAAGGTTATAAGTTTAGGTTAAGGTTGTAAGTATAGGTTATAAGTTAAGGTTAAGGTTTAGGTTTCAGCTATAAGTATAGGTTTTAGGATTTGAGAATAGGTTTAGGTTAAGGTTATAAGTTTAGGTTAAGGTTATAAGTATAGTTTACAGGTTTAGGTTTAGGTTATGGGTATAAGTTTTGGGATTTAAGAATAGGGTTAGGTTATAAGTTTAGGTTAAGGTTAAGGTTTTGGTTTAGGTTTAGTTCATAGGTTATAAGTATAGGTTCAGGTTTAGGTTAAGGTCTAGGTTTAGGTTTTAGGTATAGGCTTTGGGATTTGAAAATAGGTTTAGGTTAAGGTTATAAGTATATATAGGTTAGGGTTATAAGTATAGGTCATAGGTTAAGGTTAAGGTCTAGGTTTAGGTTATAAGTTTTGGGATTTGTGAATAGGTTTAGGTTAAGGTTGTAAGTTTAGGTTATAGGCTAAGGTTAAGTTTAGGTTTCGGCTATAAGTATAGGTTTTGGGATTTGAGAATAGGTTTAGGTTAAGGTTATAAGTTTGGGTTAAGGTTATAAGTATAGGTTATAGGTTTAGGTTAAGGTTTAGGTTTAGGTTACATGTATAAGTTTTGGGATTTGAGAATAGGTTTAGGTTAAGGTTATAAGTTTAGGTTAAGGTTATAGGTTTAAGTTAAGGTTTAGGTTTAGGTCTAGGCTATAGGTTATGAGTATAGGTTTATGTTTAGGTTAAGGTCTAGGTTTTAGTTATAGGTATAGGTTTTGGGATTTGAGAATATGTTTAGGTTAAGGTTATAAGTATAGGTTATAGGTTAAGGTTTAGGTTTATGAAATC
The DNA here is from genome assembly GCA_037074715.1 of Magnolia kwangsiensis. Lineage (NCBI taxonomy): Eukaryota > Viridiplantae > Streptophyta > Magnoliopsida > Magnoliales > Magnoliaceae > Magnolia > Magnolia kwangsiensis. The sequence continues at coordinate 17,234,151 of CM073580.1, read as the reverse complement.
GGGTTGGGGTTCGGGATTGGGTTTAGGTTTGGGTTTAGGTTATAGATTATAGGTTATAGGTTAAGGTTTGGGTTATAGGCTAAGGTTTAGGTTATAGGTTATAGGTTATAAGTATAGGTTTAGATTTAGGTAAAGGTCTAGGTTTAAGTTATAAGTATAGGTTTTGAGATTTGAGAATAGATTTAAAGGTTATAAGTTTAGGTTAAGGTTATAAGTATAGGTTATAGTTTTGGTTAAGGTTATAAGTATAAGTTATAGGTTTAGGTTTAGGTTTATGTTTAGGTTATAGGTTTTGGTTTAGGGTTAGGTTTAGGTTATAGGTTATAGTTATAGGGAATTGAGAATGGGTTTAGGTTATAAGTTTAGGGTGTAGTTTAGGTTAAGGGTGTGATTCCTGCAAATATAGATATAAACACGGCCTGTCCAAATGGCTAGGCCCCTCCAATATTATCTATAAAAAATGGACAACTTTATCATAGTCATAACAGCGGTTCCTACCTTCTAGGGACCTCCGCTCATCTGGATAGATCCGACGCATATCCGGGTCTGTTCCATTAATTTCGAGCAAATACATAAATACGACCTGTCCAAATGGCTAGGCCCCTCCAATGTTGTCCATAGGAAATGGACAACTTCATCATGGTTATAACAGCAGTTCCCACCTTTCAGGGACCCCCGCTCATCTGGATAGCTCCGCGTATATCTGGGTATACTCCATTAATTTTGAGAAAATATAAAAAAATGGTTTGTCCTAATGGTCAGGCTCCTCCAATGTTGTCCATAAGAAATGGGCAGCTTCATCATGGTCATAACAGTGGTTCTCACCTTTCAAGGATCCCCGCTCATCCGGATAGCTCCGACGCATATCTGGGTCTGCTCCATTAATTTTTAGCAAATACATAAACACGGCCTATCCAAATGGCCAGGCCCCTCTAATAATGTTCATAGGAAATGGACAGCTTCATCATGGTCAAAACAGCAATTCCCACCTTCCAGGGAGCCCCGCTCATCTCGATAGCTCCGACGCACATCCGGATCTTCTACATTAATTTCGAGTAAATACATAAACATGGCCTATCCCAATGGTCAGGCTCCTCTAATGTTGTACACAGAAAATGGATAACTTGATCATGGTCATAACAGCGGCTCCCACCTTCCAGGGACCCCCGCTCAACATCCGAATAGCTTCGCTGCACATCCGGGTCTGCTCTATCAATTCTAAGCTAATACAATTAAATCTTCAATTAGTTACTCATCCAAGGTTGGATAGATTATAATACTTTCATATTCCCATTTAAACGTCCACGCCGAAAATCCGGCAGCATCTCCCCATGCCTTTCCAGATAAGTTGATCTTACGTTATATTCCGATGCCAAATATCTAAAACAATGTAAAGATATTTGGCATTGGATACGGAACGGAAGAAACATATTCAGAGAGAAACGAGAAGATGGACAACGGATCAGGCATGAATATTTAAATAGATTATATGAAAGCATACTATCCATCTAACCTTGAACTGTCCAAAATGAGACAATTTGAGCGATTTTTATGCCACCAAAAACACACCATATCTATATATGGCCCCATAGAAATCCTCAAATGAGTAACTAATTATCTAACTTACAAATCTATAAATTACAAGTCACAACTATAAACTGTAATATGAATAATTTATGATAAGAAAATGATATATGAATAATTTATCCTGAAAATATTCTGCTATAAGAAATACATTCTTCATATCAACAATAGCCTAATGAAAAATAATATAAATTCAAATTTAGATGCAAGGCAAATCCATATTAGTCAAATTAAACAATCAATTTCAAACTAAGTTAGTATTCGAAAACATATCTCATGTCAAATGCAAATGTTAAGTTAGTTATTAAGCATTCAATATTTGTACATCCAATGTATTGCTTTGCAGTTCAAAAATTAAAATTATCTCTTTTGAACCAATTTCAAAGGCACAAATTCCTATGAAATTTCACACACGGTGAAATCGTAAAAATTACTATTTACCATGTATTTCCCATTGCTCTCAGAAAACAAATAGGCCCTAAGTGGAATTGCACATGTGTGGCGAATGTAGGTTGTTCACAGCATGCATGCCAGCTTAGGATATGTGTCATAGACATGGGAAATTGGGCATTCATTTGGTAGGGAAAACTATCATCAAGCCCTACCACAAACATTAGGATGGTTGACTCATTAGATGGGCCATGCATGTACATTGAATATGAGTCATTCCTCATTTCTTCTAATGGTCCATTTTTCTCATACAAATGTGGGTCACCCATAGAGTAGACCAATATGATTTTTGGGCTTAAGCATTAACATAGTGTTCCTTTACCTATCATGCACTGCTCCTGTATACCTCAAGTAGCATTCATCTAATTGTATTCATTGTATGGGATGTTTTTGAAAAATAATATAAATAAGTAAATGTTTGCTAGGTGTTTCTATATCAAGCTAGGAAAGCCTTAGATCAGAAAGCGAGAAGGGAAACATGCGTGGAACTCAGCAGAGAACATTTACTTGTTAAACCAAAGACTAACAAGAAGTTGTTCACTCATTTGTTATATTTATGCCAAAAAAAAAAAGGAGACAAGGTTCCCCTGTTTTCAGTGAAAGAAGCACACTAGTTTCGTTGGTACTTTTCGGGTTCTCCTTATCTTTTCTACAATGCATTTAAACATTAGATTTTCATCCTGCCTTTCACATTCCGTCAAGCTGCCATAGTTTTGCTTAATTCACATCTAAGACATCTATGACAGAAATCAACATTCTTTTCTTGTATTTTTCTTTGTTATGAGGATACTTAGTTTCCTAGAATGTGTTTCAGTTGGACTTGAGTGAGGACACAGATGAGGCTTTGTCTATTACATTACAGCTAATAATAAACAAAAACTATGCCATGATGTTGGTGAGCTACATCAGTCATCCATCTCTCACTTCTCTTATTAAAGGAACAGGCTAAAAGGAGCAAAGTGATGACCGAGTAATGATAGCAAACATCCCCACGATGGACAATGATCATAGAAATATCTTTCCACATTGAGGAAAGCTCTCTCAACTTACATTAGGTAACCTTAACAATTACATTCTCTCTACATCTCATTCTCCTATTCCCATATTCCGTGCTTGGTTGTAATGGAGCATTAATGACAGGAACTTACTTCCCTTCTAATTGCATTTTTTAATAACATTTGTAAGTTCTCACATATGTATCTAGTATTGGACTGACTCTCCAAGTTCTTTCACCCATAGATGCAGTAGAAGCTATTTATAGGATAAATTTTTATAGTATAATAATTAATAACAGTGTATATTATATCATGTATAAGAATAAGGTTTGAAAACTCAAAATTCAGCTTAGAATTGGCAAAGGCTTGGATCCTAGTTGAATTGAAACTCTACTTGGTTGCCTTTTTTAATTTCAAAGGCACGTCATCTACTCTGGTTTTTAGGATTATTGATCACTCAATTTATATTTTCTTTTTTCTTTTTCCTAAAAAGAAAAATTAAATTACCTCCCCTAACTTAACCAAGGTCATGATCAAGTTAAATCAGTGAGTTTTTCAATGACTTTCTCTAGTTTTGGACGAGAAATTCATGAGAATGCTAATACTTAAACAGGAAATACACAAATGTTTGAACCAGCATTTGCTCATACTAATCAACATTATATGTGGGCCACCATTTGGTGATCATATTTGTTGTTATGTGGGGACTCCATGGTGGGTCAGAGGCACTGCAAAAAATCATCCCCTTTGGATGATATTTGTCTGGGCCCACAATACCAACAGCTTATAAATAGCTAATGTAACATGAATGGACTAATGGTCATGCTATATACCTCTTGTGTAGTGGTCTTCTATGAGGATCGACAGTCAGAAGATTGGAAATCAACTGCTTCATGGATGAAGAGACTGGAAATCCTAATTTAATATTAAAATTAGGATTTTTTTCGAATTCCATATCTTAATATTGGGGATTTCAGTCTCACAACCCCAAAATCCAGCGAAGATTAGGGATTTCAGATTTGAATCCCCAAATTGGGAAATTAGGGATTTCAAATTTTAAATCCCCAAATCTGAAAATTAAGGTTTTTAGATATGAATCCCTAAAAAAATTAAAAAATCAGGGATTTTTTATTCGGAATCCTCAAATCCATTAATTAGGGAATCTCAAATCCCAAATAGGCTTCAACGGGAGTCTTCTCCAAGTTCTTGTGCTTTTTAGGGATTAGGCTCCCTAAAGCTATTTCAGGTTCCTCGCCAAACATGGGTCTAGTATTTGTTTCTTCTTTTTTTCTTCCTTTTAGTTTCTGCCTATGTTTTTGTGTCCTCTTTTTTTCTCTCTCTGTTTTTTTTTTCTTTTCTTTCTCTTTTCTATTTTTAGCATTTAGTTTTTGTGGGGGTTTTCCCCTCCTCTTTGTTGCCTTTTTCCTCTCTAGTAAATTCTCATCTTTCAAAAAAAAATAATTAAAAAAAACCCTTGTCCTAGCTATTTGGGGTTGGCTTTACAAATCTTATTTCACTCTACCCGCCTTTGCATTGTTTAAACCATAACTGGGTTTACAGATCATAACATGTTGCTTTTAGGGAATGATCTCGCTTATGATTAGGATTTGAAATTTGAATTATCATGATTCATAACTGGGAACTTGAATCAAATCTGAGGGTGTAATATAGAGGCTGGATAAGCTTGCAGGGGGGGCCCACCACGGTGTAATTTTGCCATTAAACATGTTTAGAAGGGTTACCCAACGATGAAAGTGGGTTGCCTAAAAAATCAGACAAATCCGATCATCATGTGGGCCACCATGTGAATTGAAGGTTTTGGGGTGGTTGTCCATTGCTTTATATGGTGTGGACCACTTGATGATTGTACATGTTTATAAGGTGTGGACCACTTGTGTGGAGATGTCATCATGATGGGGCTCATTTTATGAGCAGGTTGAATTGCATTAAAACAACACAATGGGCCATACCATAGAAAAAAAATGGATAACCAGTCAGAAAAAAATGGATAACCAGTCAAAAACCTCAAGTTCATATGCTGGTCCTCATGAGTCATTGCAATTTCATGGTGAGGTTACCCTTCGAGATGTATTAGATGGCATGAAACACCACGGTGGGTTCCACATGCTAGAGTTGTAGAACATACTTGTAAAATGGTAGAGGATCTGGCCTTGTAAGTATAATATGAAAAATTAGAATATGTTTTGAAACAAAGGGAAATAAAAAGTTGATACTTTTCTTAAAGAGGAAATTATGAAGGTCTAAAATGTCCCATCTACGATTGAGAATATTTTATTCGATGTGCAAAGAAATCACCAAAAAGATTTATTTCACATACATTTCCAGGTATCAATCCGATTATGGAATGTTCCGCTTCTGTATAGCTGACACCGAGCATGATTGGAGAGAAGGGTCAAAACAATATAAATTCATCAAGAACTGTCTGGCAACGGTTGATTGGAAAAAGTTACCATGGCTAATATTCCTTACACATCGGGTTTTGGGTTATTCTTCTGACAGTTACTATGTTGAGGAAGGGTCTTTTGAGGAGCCATTGGGAAGGGAGAGCTTCAAGGATTGTGAAATCCGAGACTAGTTTTCATGTGTGCATGCGCGTGTGTGATTATGTATTCCATCTATTTTGGTCCCACGGTCCTTCTGTCAAATTCCGGCGACCTGCGACCTTCGGATAGTGATTGTGGTCACCCTTGAGTTCAGTCACATAGACCTAACTCGGATTGACCTAAGACCTATGCCATTGCAACCGTATCGTCGCTGCAGTTCCAACGCCGTGTCGTATGTGTAAATTCGATATGTCCATCAAAAGTTATGAGCCGCACATCATTTAGACCGTTGAATGCATTTTTTTTGGGACTCACATGATTTAAACATTTCTCCATGTACACGTTTACCAATGGTGATGACATCACCATTTCCATGATGACCTATGGCCTAGCCTAAGGACTTATAGCCACCAAGCAAGCATGAGATTTCTTTCTCCAACAAATAATCATGAGTTATGTTTTTCAAAGCAATTATGAGCCACCCTATCCCATGCTCACTTAAGTGTTTCTCTTTTCAAAGCTCACCTTTTCCTAAGAAATTCCATCATTTCACTTCTAGAACTCTCCTATCTCTCTCCCTCTTTCTTTATTTCTCTCTTCTCCTCTTTGCAAAAGGCTCTCCAATGTCCACCATTGCTGAAATTTCTAGCTCTCTTTCCTCTCTTTTCCCCCTTAATCTAACCCTCTAAATCACATCATCACTATAAAATCTTCTTCCTTGAAGCTTGAGGAGTATGGTGGTTGAAGAATCTTGAAGATCCATCATGTGGGTGAGCATGTAGAATGATTACATGATTTTTCTTCATAGATCTTTTATTGTTTCATATGGAGAGTGTAGGACTCACCACATCAATGGTAGAGGCCCTACACCACTCCTTGGATGTGGTCTTTAGCTACCACTTGCATGCATGTGATCTTGATGGGGCCATTCTCCATGGACCCCATCTTGATGAGATTTTCTTTCATCTATGCATCATGGGTCATCTAGACCTTAGATTCCTAGCTATAGGGCCCATGCATGCATGAGATCCTCTTTGATCTTGCATGTATATATTGTTTCCTTCATTATGGAGGGTTCGTAGTGGCGGAGCCCTCCCAGCGACCGGCATGTTTCCTTTATTCTTCTCTTCTCCCCTTTCTATGGATTGGATGTGATGATTATGTGGCCCACCTAATGTGCCATGCAACCAGGATTTTTAAATTTTTGATACTTCCAGGACCAAGTTGTTGGACACCTAGGCCCAACTGTGCTGCCTAGTTTTTGTTGTTAGATCTGGAAGGCCTTTGGGCCTAATTTTAAGGATTATTTTGGAAGTGATTTGGGCCTAAGGGTTGTGTGACACATCAGGGTGGACCCCGGCTTGTGAAATTTATGATTTATTTTCCATTTATTAATTTTATGGGATGATTTAGACAGCAACATGTTGTTGTCCAGATAGCTGGAATATTTTTTCTATGCTGTAATGTATGGGTTATAGGCCTTATTTGTGGCTTCTTTTTCTCTAATTTTCTAGACTTTTCTTTGAGGTGTAGACCCCACCTAAAATTATGTTAAACCTCACCTTCAAATGTCCCTTTTTGATCACCCAAAAGGGTGGGCCAAGGAGGGTGGACGGTCCAGATTTTTCTGGACTGTCCAGCCACACTGTTTGCTAGAAAAACATAAATATCAGCCCATTTTTGAGATGGTAGGCCACTTTTGTGGACCCCACCTTACTGTATACTTGTATAGGGATGTTGGCATTATATTTTCCCAAATTTATACAGACCTAGGCCCACTCAAATGAGGTGCAAAAATCAGGGACAACAACATTACTGCAGCAGGAAAATAAATCTGAACCTTGTTGTCCATAAAATGCAGGAGTTAAATAAAATACTTTTACTATCCCAAAAATTCTAAATTTTTACAAGAAGGTGTCCCACCCATGTTAGGACCTACCTGCAAAATTTCAGGGCCAATGGATCCCATTTGAGCATCCAAAAGGGTGGGCCAACATAGTGAACTATCAAAAATTTCTGTTGTGCATTCCAGCAGCATAGTTGCATAAAAAATAAAATTTTAAAAATACCTTCTTAAATGGTGGGCTATATTTCTAGGTCCCACCTTGTTGTAGACTTGATGAGGGACCTTAGGTCCAAATTTCAAAAATTTTGAAGGCCCAGAACCCACCCATTTGGATGGCCCAAATTCAGGACAGTTATTTCCAGCAACATTTTACCTTAGATAGATTGTAACTCCGGAATTTATTAAAATACTTTTGAGTATCCAAAAATTATTATAATTTACAGGGAAGTGATCCACCCATGGTGAGACCCACATAAAAATATTTGGGGCCAATAGACTCCTGTGAAAATCGTGACAAGGGCTGGACTGGCCCACCATGTTGGGATGTCCACGTCAGTTCGATTTTCTGTACAGACTATTTTCTAAAAATAAATTAAAATACTTCTTATTATCTAAAAATTATGAAATTTTGTAGAGGTGTGGCCCACCCATGGAAAGACTAGCCTGAAAATGTTTAGGGTCATCGGGCCCTTGTACCGACCGTGGTACGGCCTGCAATTTAGATCAGTTTTGAGCCTAATACCCAGGTCCGTAGGACTACCCACCATGGGACACCCCTACCTTGGGTTGTTGGGCCTGCATTTCAACGGCATGACCCACTTGAAGTAAATGTTGTATATCCCCCTTATTATTTGGTGGGGCCCACTGTGATAAGTATGGGTCACCATGGGTCAATAACCTATCCAAATTAAATAGAATTCTGGATTCCAGCTAGCCCAGGAAGTGGGTGGGCTGGATTTCTAGCAAGAGACCCAAAATTGCTACATGATTGGTTGTGTTGAAAACTGCTGTGGCCTACCATATTTAAGGGAGTGTTTTACACACTCCTCACCTTCTTTCCTTAGACATTTTTAGTGTAATTAGTGCCTCTTAAGGCCCACCTTTGTGGTGATGTTGGGGGTTAGCCTTAATTAGATTTTTGGTAGTTTTATAGGTTCAATGGGCTGGAAACCTATTCTTTGAGCCCAAGACTGTGCAGGGGATGACCTTATTATTTTATGGGCCCAATGGGCCATCTACACACTGATCATGTATATTTATTAGCCTTGATGCCCTCATAAAATGCTTAATTGTGGGCTGACTTGCAAGGCCTACATAAATGCATATTGTGGAGGGCCTTACTAAGTCCTTGAAGCTGATGTGGCAAGGCCCACACTATTAGCATAGGCATTGCTCATGTATATTCTTGGGCTTATGGGCTGCCCTCAAGTCCACTTAATATATAAATTGGATGACTTTTATTTTGGGCCATTTCCTTGGGGCCCATTATGTGATATAGTATATGCATGTTTGTATTAGCAAGTAGCCCTTGAGGACTCAGTTCTTTTGAATAAGCCCATTAATCTTGGGCCTATACTCCCCCATTTATTGTGATGGGCTTAGGGGCAATATTAAGGAAGGAGTTGGGCTCTTGGCCGCCCACTAAAACTGACCCTATACATGGGCCAAAAGTGAGGCCCAACTCACTTGTGTTAAATGTAAGGATTACCCATGTAGATGAACTACTGGGCTACCCATAAAGCCCACCACAATACATGAGTTTATGATCCTTACGTTCGATCCCAAATCTCACTTGAGGGTCCACTTCATGGCCTATGATTTGGGCTTGGGGTATGAACCATTAGACTATACATTACTTAGGCCTTAGATCTCTCATCATATACATAGCGGGCTACCTTTTGGGACCTAGTTGAGGTTGGATGTCCTCCTAGGTGATCCTAAAGTAGGCTCATGGGTTTTTTTATGGATGGTTAAAGGACCACCATAGAAATTAAGCCGTTTATTTGAGGCTAAATGTGGATGTATGTGGAACCTACCTCAACATATGTTGGTCCAGGCCATTCAAGCCTTGGATCGCCCGATCATGGAAGCCCTCTCTGCCTTGGGCTGCTATTGGACTCACAATCCAGTAGCAGGCCCACTTGATCTTTTCATGATATATACACTCTCCATCTAGTGGGGTCCCCCAGTGAGTATAGTTGGCCTTCAGGAGATTATTTTCACATATTTAACTAATTTCTGGACCTTAGCAGTTCCAGGAAGTCAAATGGGCCAAAAGTTTATCAAAGGGCCTTAAATATACAATTTTATGGTTAAAAACTGTATTTGGCTATGGCGCGTACTATATTGAGAACTTGTGTACGTGTTATATGCTTATGTTTTCTTATAATCTTTGGGCTTAATCAATGCATTCTTTTGGATCACCTTTAGTGATCACATGAGGACCCTATCTTAGATCAAATTTTAGGGCATCCCATGGGCCCAGAGTGGGTTGGGACATCCCAGCATGGCCCAGCCATTCATTGGGTTAACTTCTACCATTTTGATGAACTTGTGGGCAGAGATAAGGATAGTATTGGGCCCTTGGTTGCCCACTTAAATTGCTAGTTATTGGGTTGATGTAGTGGAGCCCATTTCATCCAAACTTAAACTTATTTTTGGGCGATATATTTTGTACGTGGGCTACCCACCAAGTCCAACTTAATGCATGGATTCTATGGCCATTAGGAATTGAGCCTTGAGCCTTAATTCCCCTCTTGAAGCCCATATTGTTAAAAGTGTTATTATATCATTTTATGGCATATTATAAGGAATATATATATATATATATATATATATATATATATATATATATATATATATATATATATATATATATATGGTTACCTTTATTTTTATCTTAAATATAGGCTTTAGGCCTTCTATCCATATAGTTCATGGTTGATATGCTTTTTTGGGGAATAGTAGTTAAATGTCCTCATTATAGAAAACTCTAAGCCTGGTTGTATTTAAGAGTGATTGAATACTCATCTTAGACTCTTGCTAGGATCATTTCTATATTACTTAGACCCGTAGCTTGTATACTTAGTCTCGTGGGCTAACCCAGGTAAATGGGTCCCCACTAAAAGTTGGATTCCTTAAGGATATTATCTAAGTACCTAGTCTTGGTTCCTTCTAAGATAGGAGGAGTGTAATATACATTGTATATCGTCATTTAGTGTGGTTAAATTCATCCTCATGACCCAGGTATATCATTGTATGCTTGGTTGATACTGTGTGTGTGTGGTCATAATGTGCCATTGGGCATTGCATGTTACCTTCTCCGATGGACCTAGTATTCCCTCTTGAGTACGTTGGATGCTTGGAATTGATGCATGGTTAATTGTGTGATTCATGCATTTGGCATTGCATATCATATGGACAATTACCGTCCTTGCTTCATCAGGGCTATAGCCTCCACAATTACATCGTGGATGGCCATGATTAGACACCAAAAATGTTATCTAAGCATATAGGGTGCATAGGATGCACATGGGTAAAATTCACAAAACTTTCATGGTACTAAGGATCTGCTCCAACGCCGTGACCGAGTGAACTATGAGCATACGAGGGCCTTATAATTAGGTCACGACTCCCACTATCATGTAGTCGTTTGGATAGGGGTGTGGCGTTACTCACCTGATGTAATGAGGCATTACTAGGCTAAGTCTGACCAGCTCATAAATGAGTTCATTACCTTTAGGCCTTGAGGGTGATTGGCTGTCCGCAGGCAGGGTAGTGAGGTCTCTTACGCTCATTTATTGTGCGGGGTCTGTAGAGCGGTAGTCATCGAGCATTGTAATAGACCCTGGTGATTTCTTTATGATTGAAAATGTATTTGACATGTGGTTTGGATATGAGCACTAGCATTACTTGCATCACATTAGCATTGGCTGTGTAAGCTCCTTCATGAATCGCCTTGGTATGGTGCCCAGTACTCATTGCATCATATTCATGATAAGCCTTAATAAGGCTAGTGATATTCTCATTGAGCATATTTCTCTCATTGTACCTCCTACTATTCTTCTATGCACTATTGTCACACACTTTCACCACCCTCTAAGATTCTATAAGCTTATGCACGATTGATGCGTGCAAGAGACTCTAAGTAGGCGTCGTAGCAGCAGAGCGAGGAGTAGAGTTGATTTTGAGGATTCCAGTGTTGCTGACCTTTCTCTCTTTCCCATTATCTTATATATGTCCTTTCAGACTTGATGTAAACTTGTAAAGTTCAAATTCTTAGTGAATTTTATGATGTGTGCCATTTTTTATTCTCATATGCACTTATTGTGATCTTGGGTATGCTCGTATTAGAATGATTATACTTTTATAAAAATCCTCCTTGTAGGATCCCAAGATCGGAACCTGCCTCAAGAGCCGAGAATGGGGTACAATGGAGGCTGTTGCGACCAGAATCAGCTATCAGGTTCCTTGTGAGTCTGGTTACCGAGTCTGGGGCATGACAAGGACTTTGCAGAAGTACAAGGTTGACATTACGTTCTATTGCCATGTCCACAACTATGAAAGAACATGTCCAATCTACCAGGTACTAACTGAACTTTGATGTTTTGTAACGTCATTCTAATCTCATTTCTTTCATCTGAATAATGTTCTTGAAGTTTTCAAAGATGACTCACACAGAAAGACAAATCAGTTGGACTTCTGGTGGTTTAGGCTTTGTTTGGTTGTACAAAATTTCATGAAAATTTGCTCCAAATTAGACTGATGAATCTATGAAATGTCATGAAATTTGGTGCAACCAAACACACGCTTGTCTTTTCTCCCTATGCATGTTGCATTTAGGAGGAATTCTGGTTTGTACAAGTTGGCCTATGGTTCAGTGATCCAGATTGTTGATCTGAAAGGTTTGAATGGATCATACCCCCAAAATCTCCTCAATTTGAGAATTCTAACCCATTGTTCACTGGCCTGTAAATGGACAGTTATGGTATGGCCACGCTCAAATGGAAATAAACCACCGAATTTGCCATTCCCAAAGATTTTGGGACTTTTTCCATCCACTTGGGCCCACCAGATTAATGGTCTGGATCACTTAACCAATACTGGCCCCAATTGTATGAACTAGGAAAAAATCCACTGATATGCACTGTATCTTTGGGTCCTTGATTTGAACCAGCCATGCCTATGGTTCAGTATCTAGTCATTTATCTAATGGGCGAAGTGAATCGGCCATACTTAAAAAATCTCCTCGATGGAACAGTTCTAACCCCAAACATTGGCCTGCAAATCGACGGTAAGAAAGGAAATACCGCAATTGTAACACCCTGAAAATCGGGGGTCATGTATAAACCCGACTCCCAAATTCCAGAGCATCACTTATGCAACAAATATGGTTATGATTCAATGTTGTCTGAGTTAAAGCATTCACATGAGTAACATTATACCAAAACTGCAATTCATACTCCAGATTCAGTGATAAAAGCAAGCGGAAGACTAAAGGATATATATATATCACTGCATGAAAAACAAAATAGATCTCAACTGTCTCCAAAGTATGAATACATCTCTGAGTCTCATATACATGTAAATGAACAGAATCAAAATGTCAAAAATAGTCCCACTGAGAAGCCCCGCCAATCCAGGCCACCTAAACAAAGCCGTCGTGGTACTGCATATATAAGAACTCGTCCTGGTCCCCATCATAATCCGGCTCTGCCTCCTAAATCGCTGCCTTACCTGCATTTAAGACAGGGTCTGGTGGGTGTTGCAAACACCATCCCGTAACGTGAGAGTGAGTAGCTAACTCAGTGGAATAATAGAGCAAAGATTAGCATGTTCTCAAATCAATCATGCAATAATAGTAAAGCAATAAATCAAACATTCCTAATACTGTTGTTAATGCAATATGACGTGATATGATGGATGCCCTCACCGACGATCTCCCTCATACGGCACCATCTTACGCCCGCGGCATGCTTTCTTCCCATAGTGCTCTACATCTTCCAGGCACATGCAATGTGATGGTGATATGATTACCGAGTTATTATTAGTCCATTCATACAACAGGATTGGAAAACTAAGGTACTTCCCATATATCAATCCCAACACAGATCCTATCTAGGGTCGTCACTCCTAGTAATCTCATACGATGTATATTTTGTAGGTCGCTGCAAGGGCTGCTAGGGCTGTTGCTCGCACTCGTTGCACCGCTCCCCCATCACCTTATCAATACATGCCTACTGTACTCTCATTGCTACGGAAGGGTCGTCGCCTCCCGTAGACTCAGAATACGCTCGGGTCACTACAAAGGGCTCGTCACCTGATCAGTGCAAGCCGACAGCAAGAATATAGTGTCCCATACCACCATAATCTGCTCACGAGTCATAGGTGCTCACTGGTCACTACGGGGAGGTTTGTGGCCAAAGGGTATGCCGACAGCTCGACCACGGTGTCCCATACCACCATGCCCGGCTCATGAGTCTTTATGGATCAAGGTACCACGGTTAATAGGGTTTACAATGGTAAGTTTAGTACCCTAGGTTCAAGCAGTTATGACTCATATAAGGTGAACATACAATGGCCAGTCGGGTTACTTGACGGGCTCGACTAGTATGAGCGCATCTCAAGCTGAGCGACATGAAGTGCATAAAACACTTCGCGTGGCCTAACCACTGCCACCAACTCCAAAACACGACTCGCGTTCATCGACGCGTCGTTCGTGGTAAAGATAAGCCAACCACGAATTTAGTCGGTTACCGACTGCCTGGACTAGGTATAGTCCCAAACATTTATGAATCCACATCAGTAATCATATAAAAGTAATGGAAATGAAATACAACAATGTGAGCATGTTAACACATGTTATAACATACAACTTAAGTAAATCATCTAACACATGCATTTCATACATATAATGAAATCATGCATATAGCCAACATGTAGGAAATCATTTACATCAGCATATTATTTGAGAATTCAATCTCAAACTAATTCATAACACCATTTAATTCAATACATACTAATACAAACATTTATGCAAACACTTAGTCTACACACTTAAGTCTACATATTGTATGTCGACTCAAAGTGCGCATTTGGGCGAATCTCTTCGCTAAACTGATTATACACGCATTCCTAATATCCTAATGGGACAAGAAGCCATGTCAATCGTATCAGCAAAATATAGATGCAAACAGTATTTCCTACAAATGACTAAAATGCCCTAAATCTCATATTTTTCGTCTGCTTACGAAACAGGAAATGGACAGCATGTTGTATATGTCAAACGGAGTTGCCGTCGATAATCTACTATTAAACGACATTAAAAGCATTGAAATCAGCTAATCAAAGCATCTAGAATCCTCACCTTTTTCCCTAGAGGTGAATCGATTTGAACGGAACGTATACGCTTCGTCTACGGCGAACCGGGAACCTAATACACAAGATCTGTAAGGTACTTCGCTAAGGAATTCAACGGAACCTTAAATCAGCAAAAGGTTAGGATTTTCCTTACCTAGAAATATGGTGGAATCACCGGGAAAGTGATTGAGGTACGTGGCTTAAGCACGTGCAACAGGTAGTGCAAGCAGCAGGAAGATCTCTCCCACTCTCTCTTGCAATTTCTCACCTTTTCTCTCACACCAGTTAGGGTTTCTAGCAAATTCGGATGGGTGAGAGAGGTGAGGGTTTAAGGTCCTTTTATAACCTAAAACCTTCCCAAATTAGGCTTGGGAATAATGTTTACTTGAGGGGTAACCAAATCGGGGCTGTTCCGATCCAAAAAGGCATTTCAGGAAGTCCCCTGGCCAAACGCGATAGGACTTAAGCTCATGCACGTCGGATGTCGCTCACATCCCATTTTCAGACCAGTAGTGTTCGTAGATCGTACGTGGCAGTTCAGTTTCAGTTCAGCGGTCATCGCACGTAGATCAGGTCTACAAGTCTCATGATATGAAAGAGAAATTTTTTCTGATCCGAGGGTGTAATTTGAATGAATTCTGATGGTCAGAACGTTTAATAATAACGCGCCAAGTCGTGTGCCAGATTTGAGTTTTAAAATTCCAAATCTAACCCTATTCTCACTCTCTTCACTCCAAGCTCAATGAAATAGCCTCTGAATGTCGGTTGGACTTGATTTTCAAAATGATTGTCAAGTCTAGCTAGGCGGTTATAACGGTTTAAGATTGTAGGTATCGGACTTTCGACGCGCGGTCTAGATCCAATACAAAGTTTCAAAGGGGTCCTGAGAACAAACCGGTTTAGAGTTTGATCTGAGGTTTCAGAGTATTATAGCGTCATTGGTTCTACTCGTTTTGGGTCTTGTAGAACGTATTTAAAGCGATCAGGGATGATTTCACAGCTACTCTAGCGTTGCACTAGCTAACTTATGCTTATTTTCTAAAGGAATTAATCTTACGCGATTTCTGGTCGAGTTGGTACTCGAGTCCAAGTACGGATTTTTTCAATGCGTTACAATCTACCCCCCTTAACAAAAAATTTCATCCTCAAAATTTATACATTTTCGTACTCTTTAAGAAGCTGTGGGTAGTTCTTTCTCATCTCGGCTTCTGTCTCCCAGGTAGCCTCTTCCTCAGAGTGATGCGTCTACAACACCTTCACAAGGGGAATCACCTTGCTACGAAGTACCTGCTCCTTCCTGTCTAGGATACGCGTCGGTCGCACGATATATGTAACATCCTCTCCTAACTGCACCTGATCCCATCTGATGATATTGGAAGGATCAGAAACGTATTTTCAGCATAAAAACATGAAATACGTTGTGAACGCTCGCGAGAGGCGTGGGTAAAGCCAAACGGTATGCCACTGCTCCCACACGATCGAGGATCTGGAATGGACCAATGAATCGCGGTGTCAGCTTCCCCTTCTTCCCGAACCAAAGGACTCCCTTCATAGGGAAAACTCGTAAAAATACATGATCCCCAACCGTGAACTCTAGCGGCCGCCGTCTCGTATCGACATAACTCTTCCATCTGCTCTGCGCTATGAGAAGCCGACGTCTAATAATATCAATCTTCTCCGACGTCGCCTGCACTAACTCTGGGCCAATCAATCTTCGCTCACCGACCTCTGCCCAGCAATGCGGTGCTCGACAAGGTCGCCCATACAATGCCTCGTAAGGTGCCATACCGATACTCGCCTGGAAACTGTTGTTGTACGCAAACTCCGCATATGCAAGACAGTCATCCCAACTGTCCTTGAAGTCCAATGCGCAAGCTCACAACATGTCCTCTAAGATCTAGTTCACCCGCTCTGTCTTTTCGTCTATCTGTGGGTGGAAGGCAGTACTGAACTTCAACTTCACACCCATAGCCTCCTGAATGCGAGTCCAGAAAATAGAAGTGAACCGCGTGTCTCTATCCGACACGATATCCAACGGAACTCCATGCAGACGCATGATCTCTTTGATATATAGTCTAGCCAGCTCATCTGCAGAGTTCGTAACTCTGATCGGTAGGAAGTGCGCCGACTTCGTCAGACGGTCGACGATCACCCATATGGAATCATGTCCCTTCCTCGTCTTCGGTAGCCCTGAAACGAAATCCATGGAAATGAAGTCCCACTTCCACTCTGCGATCGGCATAGGTTGAAGAAGTCCAGGTGGTCGGCGATGCTTTGCCTTCACCTGCTGGCAAGTAAGATAACGAGATATGAACTCTGCTATGTGGGTCTTCATACCTTCCCACCAAAGGTCCTCCTCACGTCACGATACATCTTCGTACTGCCTGGATGCATCGCGAGTCTGGTACAATGCGCAGCCTCGAGAATCTCTCGTCTCAAGTCATGGATATCTGGGACGCATAGGCGGCCACGATAACGTAATGGCCAAAAATGGTCCTGAATGCTATCTTCTACAAGTCCTCATTCCTGACGCGCAACTGATGATATCCTGACTGAAGATCAATCTTCGAGAAGTACTGCACTCCTCTCAACTGATCAAACAAGTCATCGTTCCTGGGTAAATGGTACTTATTCTTCACTGTGATCTGGTTCAGCCTGCGATAATCAATACACAATCGCATCGAACCATCCTTCTTCCTTACAAACAGGACTGGTGCTCCCCAAGGAGACACACTGGGTCGAATAAGGCCAAGCTCCAATAGACCATCAATCTGCGTCCTCAACTCCTCCATCTCACACGGTGCCATGCGATAAGTCGACAGTGAGACGGGCGCGGAACCAGGCACCAGATGGATAGTGAAATTAATCTCTCGTCGAGGCGGTAAATTAGGGATCTTCCTGAACAGATCCCCAAAATCACAAATGACTGGCGTATGCTCAAGCGTCTAGGCACTAGCGTCCCATAGTAAAGAAGCGTAGCTAAGTATGCGGAAGGAGAGATTTACTCGCACTGAAAATGTAAGAGGCATGCCATCTACCTCGTATATCGTCACCATACGAGTCTCGCAGTCAATCTCGGCCCTCGCTGCAGTCAGCCAATCCATACCAAGAATGGTGTCGAGATAAACGAGAGAAGGGTCGACGACAAGATCAATAAACATGGTCCTGCCTCCTAAATCCATCAAGCAACCCTCACACATTAGGGTGGCATCAGAAAAATCCCCGTGAGCTGAAAGGACTCGCACTCCATCCATGCAAATAGTCGGTAGTCCAAGACGCCTGACTATGGAACGTGATATCAAAGAAAGCGTGGATCCAGTATCCACCATCACAAATATAGGAGTACCTCCGATGTGGGTAGTGACCTCAAAGGCCGAATGCTGAGAAGTCTCTGTCTCGGCTGCCTCAGCTGTCAAGGCATGCACCCGTGCCTGCTGTGGCTGGTTCAGCCGTTGTACCATGGGCCGTAGAGGAGGCCTGAACTGAGATATGGGAGGTCTGAAGGAAGGGTGCACAAGAGCCAATCGTAAGGCAGTACTGATATATCATGTGGGCGTGCACAGTCGATCTTCTGAGGCGGCGAGAACCCATTGTCCAGCATCAGAGTGAAATAAATCTGTGTTAAATGGCCCGATCTCCCACAATAAGTACATGATAAATCGAGGCACCGCATCGGGGGTACTGGCACTGTAGCCCTAGGAGGAGGGTCGACGCGAGGCCTCTTGCCCGCAAAGGGCCTGTCCTGCAACTCTGGTCGTGGCCTAGGAGCAATAGGGCCACGAGATCACGTAAGTCGATCCACAACCTGCTCTTCCCACATGGACATGTGAATCATCTCTGTGTATGAGGGAATGCTCACACAACACATCTTCGACTGAATATCCGATCGCAAATCCTCAGAAAAGCACCATATGCGCATCTGCTCATCTGCCAGTATAGTCGGGACGTATCTGCCCAACTCAGTGAACCGATGCTCATACTCAGTCACCGTCATGCCTCCCTGTCTGAGGCACAGAAAATCGTTCTCCCGCTCATGCCTATATGTCTGAGGATAGTATTTCTCGTGGAAGTGGAACTCGAACGCTGCCCAGGCCAGATGTAATCAGTGGCAACGGTCCGCAACACACTATCCCACCATAAGCTGGCCTCCCGCTCGAATAAGAACGTAGCCAACTCAACCTGCTCAGACTTTGAGCAATGCAGCATCCGTAATACCTTCGACACATGGTCGAGCTAATACTCGACCTCTTCGGGTCTATGAGAACCAGTAAAAGTGGGAGGCCGTAAGCGCTGGAATCGCTCTAGTAAGCCCCGTGTGTTTGCGGCATTCCCCATAGGGTAAGCAGGTGGTATAGGATGAGACATGCCCTCATCCTGAGCATACTTATTGGCATCCTCAGCTGGATGCGCAGGTGGTGCAGGTGGAGTCGCACTCTCACCCTGGGCTAAAGCCCCCACTATAGTAGTCAGGAGCTGTTGCTGCTACTACATCATGGACATCATCTGCTCAAATCTATCTGGAGGTGAAGCAGGCTGTGGCATGTACTGCATCGAAGAAGACACATGATACTGCTCTCTGACGGGCAGTGTGAAAGGCGGCGGTCCAACTGTAGGACCAGTAGGAGGCTGAGACTCACGCGCTATCTCAGGAATTGGACCTACAACAGGGTCCGTATGAGTATCACTCTGGAGAGGAACCTGATCCATGGGCTCTCCCAATGTAAGCCGAGCTGTGCTCCGTGTAGCCTTAGGTGGCATTCCCTATATTCAAAATAGGGTGCAACCTTGTCAGTCTCAATAGCACAAACACACCCCAATCATTCACATAATGAGTCAAAGGAATTCCATGCATTTCATTTAATCAAAATTGTCATAATACAAGAAATACTTTCTTACATGCATCATGACCAGAAACACATGGGAACTAAGACAGTCAAGCTACAACAACAATAACATACGCAAAGTACTAGCATTCTCAGGCTTACACATAGAAAGCAGGAAACGACTAACTACAACCAACAACGTCTAAGATCTCATTGCTAGTCTGAGTCGGGCGATGGAGGAGGAGCACCCTTATCCTGCAAGCAACACAGGATCGCCTTCAAGGTGTGAGTCACCTTGCCGAATTTTCTCTTCATAACGGCCTTGGTATCCTCGACCTCAGCCCGAAGTTCCTGGACTTCTCTTCGCAAGGCGACCTGGCTCTCCTTAATTCGGGCAATGTGAGCATCTCTGATAGCCTAAGTCATAGGATGAGGGCTCGCATCAGTATCCTGAGCCTCCTCAATTTCTTCTTCCTATGCTTCTTCCTCTATTTCTATCCCAGGTTCTCCTTCACTTGGATCCTCTTCGCCATCAAAATCGTCCTCACTATCCTCATCAAGTTGAGTCTCATGGTACTGAGACCCGATCTTCATTTTAACCATGGTAGACTCATCAATGCAGTGAATCGGAACTGGCAACTCCGGCCCAAGTCTGTAAGCAAACTCAAGCGCGATCTTGCATATAAGCCGGCCAAAAGGAAGCGACTCAGACGTTCTTCTTAATTTTGCTATGAGGATAATCTGTCGCAACACGAAAGTGGCCATACACACATTTTCTCCCTGGACCACCTGATACAAGAAATTGACCATAAGGCGTGTACATTCGCTGCGGTTGGTCATCCTAGGATAAACATTAAACGTGCAAATGTGGTGCAGCAGGCACAAATCATCAGACATATGAGACACCTTAAGGATATTGTTAGGCTTCCATGAAACCAGACTACAACATAGGAACCTGGTACGGCGATCTCGCTCATGCCTACTCCTTAAATTCTTTACACTGGGATGAACATCTCCAAGGGGCATGTTCAGAAGTCGCGCTATCAGCCGAACATCGATCGTAGCTATCCGGTCTCTATCAAAGGGAATCTTAAACTGCAATGGCTCTAAGGTAGGATCCCGGATACGAGCGTAGAAGGCACGAACGGTGCTCACATTAGCACGAGAACGGGCTTCAAAGAGCGGACCCCAATGCTCTGCTTCAATGCGCTCAAACAATTCGAATTCGTCGAAGAGTCGCCCATCCACGTCCACCTCAAATAACACCTTACGGTCAGTATAATCACCGTGAGGCATCTCTGCTAACAGCACTTGCCCAATTTGAGTATGGGGATCCAAATCCCGCTTTGTATGAAACTCCCGGGCTGTGCTTGGACTTGTGGCGGCGCTTGAGCTAGCGGCGCCACCCCTCGGTCTTCTTGATTGTGCAGGGCAACTAGGCCCAGCCTCATCCGCTGTGGTCTTTCTCTTTCCCATCAAAGAGAGGATGGTGGAGAAAGAGAAAAAATCCAAAATGGCTTCAACAATAGCCATGGAAAGTGAGGAAAATGGGGAGAAATGGCTGCCCAAATGGACAGAAGGAAATCTTGGCGTTGTTGAGGGATAAATCAAGCTTCCAAGGGCTAGAATTTTAAAGAAAAAAGAGAATGCTAAAGGGGTTTAGAACTCCACACGATTTCAGCCATATTTGGGGGTTGTAGGAGCTCCAACGGACGAGTTTTGAAAGAGGAGGAGTAGAAAATCACTATGAAGGGATGGGATAGGGTCGGTTTTAGCAAGAAATGGGATTGGAAGGGATTTGAAGTAATGATGTGAGTAGGGGCAGCAAGAAAAATGTGAAAAGGAGCTTGGGAGGGGGCTGTTTATGAAGGAGGTACTCCTTTTAGGGGTTTTCGATGGACGGACGACACGTGGGTGGGATGCCCTACCCTAAAAAAACCACGTGGTAGGAAGAATTTTGAAGGAATTAGGTGAAATTTAAGCCCTAGCAATTGAAAGTAAGGGTTGTGGTTGCCCCACAGCCCAAGGATTCACATTTTCGGGTTTAGAACCTTTCAGAGAATATCTCAACCCACCTACTTACAACCTAGGAGCTACTTAGGTGGCTTCACGTGATCCTAGATGCGTTATGGACTCGATCAAATGATCGATACGAATAGACTTCGCCTATTGGAGAAACAGCGATCCTATAAGTATTTCTAAATTCTTTCCGCACCCACCTAAGTCAAAGGTGCGACAGCGTACGTCGTGTGACCATAACCCAGGCCCGGTATAATCTCATTTATGATCTGATACCAACTTGTAACACCTTGAAAATCGGGGGTCGTGTATAAACCCGACTCCCGAATTCCAGACCATCACTTATGCAACAAATATAGTTATGATTCAATGTTGTCTGAGTTAAAGCATTCACATGAGTAACATTATACCAAAACTACAATTCATACTCCAGATTCAGTGATAAAAGCAAGTAGAAGACTAAAGGATATATATATCACTGCATGGAAAATAAAATAGATCTCAACTGTCTCCAAAGTATGAATACATCTCTGAGTCTTATATACATGTAAATGAACAGAATCAAAATGTCAAAAATAGTCCCACTGAGAAGCCCCGCCAATCCAGGCCACCTAAGCAAAGCCATCGTGGTACTGCATATATGAGAACTCGTCCTGGTCCTCATCATAATCCGGCTCTACCTCCTGAATCACTACTTCACCTGCATCTAAGACAGGGTCTGGTGGGTGTTGCAAACACCATCCCGTAACGTGGGAGTGAGTAGCTAACTCAGTGGAATAATAGAGCAAAGATTAGCATGTTCTCAAATCAATCATGCGATAATAGTAAAGTAATAAATCGAACATTCCTAATACTATTGTTAATGCAATATGACGTGACATGATGGAAGCCCTCACCGACGATCTCCCTCATACGACACCATCTTATGCCCGCGACATGCTTTCTTCCCACAGTGCTTCACATCTTCCAGGCACATGTAATGTGATGGTGATATGATTACCGAGTTATTATTAGTCCATTCATACAGCAGGATTGGGAAACTAAGGTAGTTCCCATATATCAATCCCAACACAGATCCTGTCTAGGGTCCTCACTCCTAGTAATCTCATACGATGTATATTTTGTAGGTCGCTGCAAGGGCTATCAGGGCTGTTGCTCGCACTCGTTGCACCACTCCCCCATCACCTTATCAATACAGGCCTACTGTACTCTCATTATTACAGAAGGGTCGTCGCCTCCCGTAAACTCAGAATACGCTCGCGATCACTACAAAGGGCTCGTCACCTGATTAGTGTAGGCCGACAGCAAGAATATAGTGTCCCATACCACCATAATTTGCTCATGAGTCATAGGTGCTCACGGGTCACTACGGGGAGGTTTGTGGCCCCAGCGTAGGCCGACAGCTCGACCACGGTGTCCCATACCACCATGCCTGGCTCAAGACTCTTTATGGATCAAGGTACCATGGTTAATAGGGTTTACAATGGTAAGTTTAGTACCCTAGGTTCAAGCAGTTATGACTCATACAAGGTGAACATACAATAGCCAGTCGGGTTACTTGACGGGCTCGACTAGTACGAGCACATCTCAAGCTGAGCGACATGAAGTACATAAAACACTTCTCGTGGCCTAACCACTACCACCAACTCCAAAACACGACTCGCGTTCATCGACGCGTCGTTCGTGGCAAAGATAAGCCAACCACGAATTTAGTCAGTTACCGACTGCCTGGACTAGGTATAGTCCCAAACATTTATGAATTCACATCAGTAATCATATAAAAGTAATGGAAATAAAATACAACAATGTGAGCATGTTAACACATGTTATAACATACAACTTAAGTAAATCATCTAACACATGCATTTCATACATATAATGAAATCATGCATATAGCCAACATGTAGGAAATCATTTACATCAGCATATTATTTGAGAATTCAATCTCAAACTAATTCATAACACCATTTAATTCAATACATACTAATACAAACATTTATGCAAACACTTAGTCTACACACTTAAGTCTACATATTGTATGTCGACTCAAAGTGCGCATTTGGGCGAATCTCTTCGCTAAACTGATTATGCACGCATTCCTAATATCCTAATGGGATAAGAAGCCATGTCAATCATATCAGTAAAATATGGATGCAAACAGTATTTCCTACAAATGACTAAAATGTCCTAAATCTCATATTTTTCGTCTGCTTACGAAACAGGAAATGGAAAGCATGTTGTACATGTCAAACGGAGTTACCGTCGATAATCTACTATTAAACAACATTGAAAGCGTTAAAATCAGCCAATCAAAGCGTCTAGAATCCGCACCTTTTTCCCTAGAGGTGAATCGATTTGAACGGAGCGTATACGCTTCGTCTACGGCGAACCGGGAACCTAATACACAAGATCTGTAAGTTACTTCGCTAAGGAATTCAACGGAACCTTAAATCAGCAAAAGGTTAGAGTTTTCCTTACCTAGAAATATGGTGGAATCACCAAAAAAGTGATTGAGGTACGTGGCTTAAGCACGTGCAACAGGTAGTGCAAGCAGCAGGAAGATCTCTCCCACTCTCTCTCGCAATTTCTCACCTTTTCTCTCACACCAGCTAGGGTTTCTAGAAAATTCAGATGGGTGAGAGAGGTGAGGGTTTAAGGTCCTTTTATAACCTAATACCTTCCCAAATTAGGCTTGGGAACAATGTTTACTTGAGGGGTAACTAAATCGGGGTTGTTCCGATCCAAAAAGGCATTTCGGGAGGTTCCCTGGCCGAACACGATCAGAATTAAGCTCATGCAAGTCGGATGTCGCTCACATCCCATTTTCAGACCAGTAGTGTTCGTAGATCGCACGTGGCGGTCCAGTTTCAGTTCAACAGTCATCGCATGTAGATCAGGTCTACAAGTCTCATGATATGAAAGAGAAATTTTTTCTGATCCGAGGGTGTAATTTGGATGAATTCTGACGATCGGAATGTTTAATAATAACGCGCGAAGTCGTGTGCCAGATTTGAGTTTCAAAATTCCAAATCTAACCCTATTCTCACTCTCTTCACTCCAAGCTCAATGAAATAGCCTCTGAATGTCGGTTGGACTTGATTTTCGAAATGATTGTCAAGTCCAACTAGGCGGTTATAACGGTCTAAGATTGTAGGTATCGGACTTTCGACGCGCGGTCTAGATCCAATACAAAGTTTCAAAGGGGTCCTGAGAACAAACCGGTTTAGAGTTTGATCCGAGGTTTCAGAGTATTATAGCGTCATTGGTTCTACTTGTTTTAGGTCTTGTAGAACGTATTTAAAGTGATCAGGGATGATTTCACAGTTACTCTAGCGTTGCGCTAGTTAACTTACGCTTATTTTCTAAAGGAATTAATCCTACGCGATTTCTGGTCGAGTTGGTACTCGAGTCCAAGTACGGATTTTTCCAGGGCGTTACAGCAATTCTCCAGGCTCAACTGAAAAGGGCTAAAGATGGGATGGCTTGGCTCTTCGACTTCCAGAGATTTTTGAGCTATGGTCTATGGGGAGTTCTTTAATACTCTTGCAGCGTATGAAACTTGATACACAGATCCTTAGCAGTTATACTTGTGGCATACATTAACTCAAGACAAACCAACTAATTGTGGAACCCACTGTCATTTTTTCAGTCCCAAAAGAAACCATAACCTCTGATTCCTGGACGCTTATTTGTTGAAATAGGACAATTGGATGCTTTCCATTCCTAACGATCTAATAAATGTCCACCAATCTGTTAGTCAGATAATCTCAGTAGCGTAATTTTTTATTCTCGATACATCTAAACTGGGATAATTTGGACAGTTTATATACTTGTCTACCACATATGTAATTTCTGAGTTCCTACGTATGATGTATCATCCATTATGCTTTTATGAGTATTAGAGTTTTTTCTTTTCCTTTCTGGTCTGCTCATTTGGGGACTACCTTGTCAACTGCATTATTGAAATATGGACACTTTATATACTTGTCTACCACATGTAAGTTCTAAGTGCCTATGTATGATGTATCATCCATTATGCTTTTATGAGTATCAGAGGTTTTTATTTATTTATTTATTTATTTTA
This sequence comes from Magnolia kwangsiensis, assembly GCA_037074715.1. Taxonomy (NCBI): domain Eukaryota; kingdom Viridiplantae; phylum Streptophyta; class Magnoliopsida; order Magnoliales; family Magnoliaceae; genus Magnolia; species Magnolia kwangsiensis. The sequence goes on along the minus strand of CM073580.1, from coordinate 17,208,427 downwards.
ATTTTTTTGGTCTGTTCATTTGGAGACTACCCGGTCAACTGCATTCTTGAAATATGGCCCACTTGTACAAGCTGAACTGAGTATACTATTTATATCCCTGGATTGAAGATCATATGATTCTCTTTGCATTTTAATAAGTCTTAAAAATGTTCATTTTGAATTAATGTAATTCCTTGGGTGTACAAGTGTCATATACTCATTTTCACAGATATTTGATTGTAGGGATTTTTGCCACGAAATTTTTAGACGTATTGAATTTTACCAAATAGTGCCCAACAAACAATGTTCTAGGGCAGTGCTTTTTAAGAGGAGAAAGTACATTACTACCCTCCTTGGCTTTTTCTTTAGAGCAAAGTGGAAAATCGAGAGTTGTGGGACCCACGTGGTATGTGGTATGTGTCTCACATCTAACGGATGCACACCAACATTATTACTGGACGAACCAAAAATGCAGTGGATCCAATAGTAAGGTAGGCAATCCATAAAAAGTAATGTAGAACATTCAAAATAATCCAAATTCAAGTGTAGCCCATCTGATGATCAGATTGACCTGATGTTTTGTTTGTATCATCATCATGGTGTGGTGCATATGTGTGATGTGTTGGATGTTATACACATACCATGTGGCCCCCACAAGTCTTTAGCTTCATACTTTTTAAAGAAAAAAAATTAATGAGGGCATTTTTGTAATTTCATCCCTTAGAAAGCACCTCCATGTAATTTCTAATCATGGAAGCATTATTTTGTAAAATATAGATTCTTTAAGAATATTAGGGCAAACATCCCTTTATTATGTCTCAATCGAAAAATACCAACGAACACCAACTACCTTCACTTTCCATATATCAAATAAGAACTAGATTCTGTAAGGTATAAATTAGCAGGTTTTTTTTTTTTTTTAATTTCTTTTTTACACATGCACACACACCCCACACACTCATGCTAGTGGAATTTCACCACCTATGGGCACTCGAACCCTTGACTGGGAGTTGAAACTCCTGGGAGTCTACCACCCGAGCAAGAGTAAGGACCATTTTTTTTTTTAAATGAGATTTTCATATCAAGGGAAACCGAGGAAGATACAAGCAAGCACTGAGAAACTTTGGGTGATCCCACAAGCCATCTAAAAAAACACAGCTAGGACCACCTTTCATAAGGAAAATTTATAAAGGAACATCACCCAAAAAACACCCCACCCAACACAAGAGGCTCCCATGAGTAAGGACCTTCTTCTCCTTCTTCTCCTTTAAAATTATAAATTTTAATGTTTTTATATTTGTTACAGAATGTATGCACCAATAAAGAGAAGTCCATCTATAAGGGTCCTTTGAATGGAACTATCCATGTAGTTACCGGAGGTGGTGGTGCCAGCCTGTCTGATTACACCACCATTCAGACCAAATGGAGCATTTACAAAGACCTCGACTTTGGGTTTGTAAAACTCATTGCATTTGACCATTCAACATTGTTGTTCGAGTATAAGAAGAGTAGAGACGGGAAGGTTCATGACTCCTTCACGATCTTATGTGATCATCGAGATGTTTTAGCCTACACTATAGACAACTGCCCGAGGATGACATTGGCTTCTTGATGTTCGTGAGATTCTTGTTGATTGACGCTGTTGGGGTAAGGTACTTATATATATTTTCCTAATTATTTTGATTTTAGTGGTTTTAGTGTCATTGAAATTATTAAAAAAAAACATAAAAGATAATCTCAGATCATGTGATGATCACAACATTACTTGTGTTGATAAATAACTAGTGTTTCATGTATGTTCAACTTAACTAAATAAAATGGGTTTGGTGAAAGTAGGTCAATAAACTTCTTAGAAATTCATGCACTTGTGTAACTTAGTGTGCATTTGAATACTCAAATCATGGTTGATGTTGTTGGGGGCCTTGCATAAAACCTTATGATCTAGCGGCCCAAAAAAAAAGCCAGAATTATGGGATAATAAAGCAATGAAATAAATTAAAGGACAAACCACATGACACCAGAGAATTTTACATGGAAAACCCTCAAAGAGGTAAAAACCACAGGACCTCGTTCAGATCAACAATCTACTATAAAGAAGAACGTTACAACCGATCACAAGCACACACCACTTAGATCAAACCTTCTTCACTCACGCAGTAGTGGATAAATAATAAGAGAACAAAAGAAAAAAGGAGAGATCTCACCGATCACGAGGACGTAGAAGCGTTGAGACGTCGATATTCCTTCCATAAGCTTCCTCTCTCTCTCTCTCTCTCTCTCTCTCACACACACACACACCTTTGATAACCCTAAGCCCTCCTAGAAAACCTTTAGGAAACCTTAGAATACCATGGAATACACCCCAATCCCGCATACACCCCTTTATATAAGAATAGAAAAAGGTATAACCAAAATATGAAATAAATTTCACAGAATTTGCGTTTCCACAATCGCATCTGCACAACTCTTCGATGATATCGAAGGTCTCTCGATGATAGCCTTCGATATCATCTAAGGTCCTTCAATGATATCGAAACAGGACCAAAACTGTCTAGCAACCAGGGGTGAAAAATTCTGACAATTATCGATGTCATCAAAGGTCTCTCGATGACAGCCTTCAATATTATCTAAGGTCCTTCGATGATATCGAAATAAGACAAAAAATTGTCCAACGACTAGTGGTGAAAAATCCCGACAATTATCGATGATATCGAAACTGGTTCAAGTTCGATGAAACCCAGAAATAAGGAGAAAATCCCCATCAAATCTCTCCCTTTTTAACTCAAGAGGAATTTACCTTCTTCAAGCTAGCCTGGTTTCTACAAACCTTAAACTTGCCCTTAAGCAAAGACTTAGTCATCATGTCTAATCCATTATTGTCCATGTGGACCTTTTCAAGTTGTAACACCTTTTGTTCCAAAGTATCCCTGATTCAGTGCTACTGAATCTCTATGTGCTTCAACTTGGAATGCTGACTTGGATTCTTGCTCAAGTGTATAGTACTTTGACTATCACAATAGACCATGTGCTCCTCCTACTTTAGGCTACGTTCCTGTAAGAACCTCATCAACCTAAACATCTCTTTGTATGCTTTCGTGACTGCGATGTACTCGGCCTCTGTCGTCGACAATGCTACGACCTTCTGTAGCTTACTCTATTAAGAAACCGCTCCCCTTATAAACGTGAACATGAACCCGAATGTAGACTTCCTAGAGTCTATGTCGCTTAGCATATCTGCTTCTATGTAGCCCTCTAGCACAGGTTTTTCGTCACATAGCATAGGCTCAACCTAGATGAGCCTCTTAGATACCTCAGTATCCACCTCACTGCTGCCCAATGTTCTATGCCAGGATTGGCAAGATATCGGCTGACAACACCAACCGCATATGCTATGTTTGGGTGAGTATACACTATAGCATACATCAAACTTCCTACAACTGACGCGTAGGGTATCTTCTGCATTTCATCCACCTCTACCTTTGTCTTAGGACACTGCCTGTCGCTCAATCTGAAGTGACCATCTAGTGGAGTACTGACCGGCTTCGCTGCATTCATATTGAACCGCTCTAAGACTTTCTCAATATACAGTTCGTGTGACAACCAAAGCTTCCTGCTTCTTCTGTCACGGGTTATCTCCATTCCTATGATCTGTTTAGTCGGGCCCAAGTCTTTTATCGTAAAAGACTTACCCAAATCCTGTTTCAGCCTGTCGATCTTCTTGATGCCTTTTCCCATAATGAGCATGTCATCAAAGTATAATAGCAGAACTAAGAGAGATTTGGCTGATGGGTTCACATGGAGAAGAAAACGGTGGATTTTTGAGTTGAGGCAAGGGAGTGGGAGAGAGACCCGTTGCAACTCCTATCTCTTGGACTTAAATTGAACCCCGAACTCCCTCAGGGCTGTCGGATGAGACTGGAAGGCCATGATTGAATCTAGTTATCCGGTTTTTTGGAAAATAGTTGGCGGAAGAGAGGTTTTGGGCTTTGATTTCCCCCAGAGAACCCTAACTCATGTGAACGGTGAATGGGTGGTTGAGATTGCTCCATTTAGGACGGTAGAGATGAGCCCTTGCTAGCTCACACGGATTGCCAAGCTGGTGCACGAAAAGCAATTTTCATTTTTGGAAACAAGTGTTAGTAGGGGTTGTTTTTGTCAAGAACTGTGCACACGCACATGTGTTTCCACGTGCAGGAAGGTTGGGTTTTGGTCAAGACCTCGATGTGCACAAGATGGACGGTTCGGATCATGGAATTGGGTCCACCCTCATGGGCCATGATCATAGACACAAACGATTGTCTGTCCACTGTTGAAAATCAGAGGGGGAGAGAGAGACTTTCTATTTTAAGAGAAAGCTCAGTCAAAGGAGCTTTGACTGCTCTAGTTGGTACGGTGCACGGCGAGTGCACCACCCCAGGTGCACATGCAACGCATGTGTGGGGTCCACCGTGATGTTTGTGGGAAACCTACTCCATCCATTCCACTTTGGAGCCCCAAGCAAGGTCCTTGATCAAAGATCAAGCAGATCCAATGCCTAGGTGGGGACCACGACTTGATTTTTTTGCCCTATTTATGGATTTCCTGCCGATCTAGTGGTCAGATCTTCCCAAGATTAAACGCCAACGGTTAAAAGATCGTAATGACCCATTTGTAAGGCTTCGTCATATATTACTAACCGATACTAATCTTAATATAATCTTTATTATTTTTGTATATTACTTATAATTACAATATACTCAAAATCTCATACACATATATATACTTTTAATATTAACATATTACTAATTACATGTTGTTGTTCATACATTTATTAATATACATAATTCATAATATACAATATCATATTATACGTATAAATGATTTGAAGATTGTACAATATCATATTTAATTTAAAATTATATTTATATTTGATAATATTGTTAAATAATATACAATTCCATTAAATTATCTAATGATTTTTGTATACATACTTATAAAAGATATTTAATACTACTTTAATACTTATAATTCAACTATATATTGTAAAACTATTATTCATTATGTTTATTTAATATAATATTATTTTCATAATATTTTATATTCGTTAGTTATATACATATCACTCTACTACAACACATTTTCATACATTATTTGTATGATAAATAAATTATCAAATACGTTTATAATTCTTTTGATCTATATTTGTGTAAAACTCATAATATAATAAATAAAGAAAATATACTTACTAAATATTATTGGAGCACCAATGGACAGATGGGTCCACATATAGATGGGAACTGTTTTAATGATCGAATTTAAACTAGGATGAATGAGAATGTTTACTTAAGCCTGGCTTGTATTTATGCTAATTTTGGTTATACAGTAACATCCGAGTACTGGAAAATACGGGGTGTTACATGCAATCTCTTAGAAAGTCTCTCTCTCGATTTGTTATCTAAGTACTATCTTCCCATCACTTTTACTTTACTTTCGTTATCCCATGTGTAATGCATGCTCATGTCTTTTACATTGAGGACAATGTAGATTTTAGGTTGGGGGTGGGAGATTAGGTTTCCTAATTAGTGTTTTTTTTTTGTCTTGAGTAAAAATTGTGAAATTTTTTAATTTTTCTAGAATTTCTTATGAATTTGAAGTGATTTTGATGGCCATCTAGGGTACTTAGAATTTCAAGATATGTGATGTTGGTAATTTATGACTTTTGGATTCAGTATCTGTTAGATTGCACAGTTAAGTTTGAATTGTTAATTCAGAATTAGAAGTTGTAAACATTGATTGAGTCATGATTTCATATGTCACATCTCGCTTCACATTAAGGTTTCAGTTTGATATTGAAGGGTTAACTTGGTAATCACTAAGCATGTAAGGAACCAGTCTGGAAAATTTGTCTATCATGATCAATTGAAGAAAAAGAAAATAACTAGATAAAAAAAATAATTAGATACCTTTGGAAAGGGTTGGGGAAATAATCTTCATCATAGGTTTGCTCCCTATAGGTGTAGATTTAATTCCCCATGGATGATATGTGAAAAAGGTTGGGTGTACATTCTTCACCATAGATTTGCTCCCTATATGTGAGGATTTAATTTCCCTTCTTAGCTTTACTTTTAATGGAAAAATTAAAAGCTGAAAGAATGAAAAGATGATCTGTGAGGCAAGTTTTGGTTTAAGTCTTAGTTATCATGAATTCTCTTGTTGGTTACCAATGATATCCTGAAATAGAGAAGTGAATTTTAATGATGATAAGCTAAGATTAGACGATACACTCATGGATCCTAATGTTTAAATTTTTCTGATTGATGGATTAATACTTTGATCTTGATTATGAAGTCTACCGAGCACTTGAGTATAGAGAATGTAATGCCCAACGTTCATGAATCTTAGACTTCTAGTATCTTGATTGTTTTCAAAAATCGCTCGAGTTTTTAGAGATTGTCCTGTAGTTCTCAACTTATTTTTCGCATAACTTCCTCTGGACTAGCAAGATGTTGGTTGGGGATTGTATTGACGGTCAAATATTGCATATTAGACCCCAGTTATTACTTGGATTTATGAACATAGTACTGTTTAACTGCTCAATTTAATCATGTTGTGATGCAAGGTGTATTTACAAGCTTAGACTGAAACAAGATTCTTAAAGCATGAATTTAATACTCTAATGACACTAAAGGTAAGGGAAAAACCCTAAGGGACCAAGATTTATGGATTTACACGCCAGAGATCCAAGAAAATCAAGAAACTGAAGCTCAAGTGGCCTGAAAGACATCTAGAGTGCATGATCACAGGGTTCTCACCATCCGTTTAGCTCGAAACTGCATACACGTCCTGAGAACCATAAATTAACCATAGATATTAAATTTCAACCATTGGATTGCTAAGTAAGTGGCCCAACGGACAAATCATTCCCTAAAATCTGGATTCTAGGCCCACCTGAAATCTGGATATGCCTTAAATTTGGTCCCAAGTGTTAAAAAGATATAAGAAAAGAGATGGACGGAACAGATTGTACATATACATCACGATGGACCCCACATGGCTAGTGCGTGTACACCATGTACACGGCACTGGCCATGCACCAAAAACCAAAACAAGGGGTCAGCATGTGTTAACCCATCTTCTTTGCACAAAAAGAAGGGAAATTGACTGTACTCGCCTCAAAGTTTGGGCAAATTGCCTAAAACGCTACAACACCCCATATATTCCCTAAAGGGCCTTCTGACAGCTTTTGGAGTTTGTTTCGAACGAAAATACCCCTGACCTTAATTTAGTAGTTACACGGTTTTCTAGGGACTAAGAAGTTACATAGTATTTAATGCAAGTAAAGTGATGTGTACGGAACCCTTTTTGCGCGTGGGTAAGGACTAAACTCGTGGGGCCCATATTGATGTATGTGTATAATCCATGCTGTCCATCTTTTTTACCATGTCATTTTAGGGCTAGGACCTAAATATCAGCATGATCCAGAGCTCGTGTGGGTCACATAATAGAAAATAATGGTGACAATGGAACCGTTGTTGAAACTTTTCAGGGTCATCGTGATGTTTGTTAGAAGTAGACCCTGCCCAAGTCAGGACTTTTTAGGCTCACACCGAGATGGCCGACAAGATGGACAGAACGGATCTCCCCATTGTTGGCCTCAGACTATTGTACCAATGGCTATCCTTTCATTTGGTAGTAAAGGAAGTGAACATGTAACAACCGCGACCTGGGAAAACTACGACCCATAACAACCACGACCCATACAACATGAGAATTACGACCCTTACTATATTACAATCATGACCCTTACCACATTACAACCACAACCTAGGTATGGGTCGTGGTTGCCATGTTATATGGGTCGTGGTTTTCATGAGGAAAGGGTCGTGGTTGTCATGAGGTAGGAGTGTGGTTGGCCCGTTTTTCTTTCTTTCCTAGTATAAGTTGCGTGCAAGAGAGGAAATCAGATTGAGTACTCAGTTGGGCTCACCTTAAATGTACGTGGTCTATCTACGCAATCCATCCATTTTTCATCTAATTTAAGGAGTTGAGCCCAAAATTGAAGCATATCCAAAGATTAATTGGAGTATACCACGACCTTAATCTATAGCCTTCAATCCATTTACACCACCAGAAATGGATCGTGGTTGTCATGGGTTGTAGTTGTCATGTCAGATGGGTCGTGGTTGTTATGTTATATAAGTCGTAGTTATCATGGGTCGTGGTTATCATATTATATAGATCATGGTTATAATGGTTGTGGTTGTCATGTTATATGGGTTGTGTTTGTTATGTGGTAAGAGTCTTAGTTGTCATGGGTTGTGGTTGTCATGTTATATGGGTCGTGATTGTCATGTTAAATGGGTCGTAGTTATCTTATTATATGGGTCGTGGTTATCATGTTATATGGGTCGTGGTTATCATGTTATATGGGCCGTGGTTGTCATGTTATATGTTAGATTTATCTTATTTTTCATATCGAGCATTAAGACGAACTCACCAAATGGATAAACAGTGTGGATATAACATATACCTCATGATCAGACACACATAACTTGCTGACTTCAATATAGCAGCTATATGGCTGGTGTGAGGTACACCAGCCAATCCGCTTCCTCTGATCCACGTCCGTATCCAAGACGGAAATGGATTGGCTACTCCCCGCTGCTAACAGCCCCATGGCTGGTGGTCAATGCTCTGTGGGCCCACTATGATGTATGTGTTACATCTATTCTGTTCATCCATTTTTACAAATTATTTTAGAGTTTTATACAAAAAATGTAAGGGATATAAATCTCAAGTGGACCACACCATAGGAAAATAATAGTAATTGGATAACCACTACCCCTGACAACCACGACCCATATAATAGGATAACTACGACCCATATAACATGACAACTGTGTTCCATATAACCGCGACCCATATAACAGGATAACTGTGACCCAAAATAATAGGACAACTGCAACCGCGACCCATATAATAGGATAACTGCGAACCATATAATAGGACAACTGCGATCCATACAACTGCAAACCATATAACAGGACAACTGTGATCCATACAACTGCGAACCATATAACAGGACAACTGTGACCTAAATAACAGGACAATTGCGGCCACGACCCATATAACAGGATAACTACAACCCATATAACAGGACAACTGTGATCCATACAACTGAGACCCATATAACATGAAAACTACGATCCATACAACTGCGGGCCATTTGGGTCGTGGTTTGCATGGGTCGTGGTTTCCATGTTATATGGGTCGTGGTTCTCATGTTGTATGGATTGTGGTTTTCAATGTGTTCAATTTCTTTTCAAACCATTGGTATCATAACTTAAGGCCCACAATGGGGTGATCCGATCCATCTACCTTGTCGGCCAGCTCGATGTGGGCCCAAAAATTCCTAACTTGGGCAATGTGGGCCTTAGGCTATTGTACCAATGGCTATCCTTTCATTTGGTAGTAAAGGAAGTGAACATGTAACAACCGTGACCCATATCACATGAGAACCACGACCCATGTAACATAATAACTACGCCCATGACAACCACGACCCATATAACATCTATAGTGCATGCGAACCACGACCCTTCAAATGGATCGTGGTTGTCATCCATTTATTTATTTTAAAATAATAGGAGTCGAGGCCCACCATGGGGTGATTTATTCTGTCCACCTTGTCGACCAGCTCGTTGTGGGCCCAAAAAATCCTAACTTGGGCAGTATCCACTTCTAGCAAGCATCACAGTGAGCCTAGAAAGTTTCTACGATTACCATTATTTTCTATTTTCTGACTCACAGGAGCGCTGGATCAGGCTGATATTTAGGCCTTACACCTAAAATGGCACAGCAAAAAGGATGGGCGGCATGGATTATACACATATATAATTGTGGCCCCATATGGGTCGTGGTTTGCATGGGTCGTAGTTGTATATGGTTCGTAGTTGTTATGTTATATAGATCGTGGTTTTCAACGTGTTCACTTCATTTACTAGCTAGCCATTAAAATCCTCATTAAGGCCCACTGTACTATTTACTTAATATCGAATCTGTTGATTAGGTCATACAAACACAGATGAAGGAAAAAAAATAAAGATCGGCTTGATCCAAAATTTTTATGGCACCTAAAAAGTTTTTAATAGTCTACAACGTTCATTCAACATTGTTTCCTGTAATGTGGTCCACTTGAGATTGGGATATACCTCATTTTTGGTCTTATACCATAAAATGATCTAGAAAAATATATAGGGGGCATGGATGAAATACATACATGGTGTTGGGGCCCACAAACCACTGAGTGTTGAATGGCTAGGTGGTCCATTTACTCGTTTGGGCTAGAGACATGTGGTGGTAGGACGCAATCTGCGTCCGTCTCCGGAAAGAAGCGGATTGGCTGGTCTATTTCACACCGGACGCTGCGAAAGCCTTTTGCCTGGTGTTCTTGCTGGAAACTCAGGTGAGGCTACTGTGATGTTTCTAAAAAATCCACCCCGTCCATCTATTTTGTGAGTTCATTTTAGGACATCTTATCAAAAATGAACCATATCCAGAGCTCAAGTGAACCGAAGATGTGATAATTAAATGTCCACAGTTGAAATATTTTTGTTTTCAGTTCATCCAAACATTACCGTTGAACCCAGGAAGGCTTCAACAGTAAAAATTTTCCTAACCACATTTTTCTTTAGTACGGCTCACTTGAGCTTTGGATACGGTTCATTTTTTACAAAATGTCCTAAAATGAAATAAAAAAATGGATGGACGGGGAGGATTTCTCACAAACATCATAGTGGGACCATCTTTGTTCCCAACAGAGGAACTTCCTCCAAAGACTAATTTGGCAGGAATTCTGCGTCCTCTCACATAGGGTATATAGCTACTGTATTGATGTAAGCAAGTTCTGTGGGTCCCATCATGTGGTATGTGTTATATCTAAACCATCCATTCATTTAGAGATCTTGTTTTAAGGACTTATAGGAAAAATAAGACAGATCTAACTATCAAGTGGACCACACTACAAAAAGTAATGAGGGATTGAACGTCTACCATTGAAACATTTTTAGGGTCACAGAAGTCTTGGATTAATATGAAATTTGTTTTTCCTCTTTATTCAGGTCTTTATGACCCTATGAAAATAAACGTTATGGTGGGCCCTATGAATTTTTAACGGTGAAAATCATTCTCTCTGCTATTATTTGTGATGTGCCCATATGATCTTTGAATATGATTCATTTTTAAGATAATGCTCTAAAATGATATCTAAAAATAGATAAATGGTGTAAATATAATAAATACATCACTGCGGGTCCCATGTAACCGTTCGTACAACTCGAACCGGAGGAGTAACGTCAGGGGGAGTAACCAATCACGACATAACAGCTATATAAGCTGGCGTGTGGTACACGGACGTAGCTGGCACGGATGCACACGTACCTACAATAGCTATATAGTTGGCGTGTGGTACATGTGGACTGCATCCTACCCTGGGTAGGGCTCTGTGGGGTCCACTGTGTAGACATGGGTGTACTGAAAAAAAAAAAATTAGCTTGATTAGAAACTTCTCCAGCTCCCAAGAAGTTTTTAACGGTGGACATTAAATCCCCACTTTGTAGTCCACTTAAGCCCTGTACATTAAATTACGGTGGGCCCCACAACCATCCAGGTGGGGGTAAGATGCAATTTGCGTCCATGGTACACCAGCCAATCCACTTTCGCAAAGCTAACTAGCTGTTGTACCGACGTTAACAAGTTTTGTGGTCCCATCATGAGGGATGTGTTGTATCCAAACCATCCATCCATTTGGCGAGCTCGTCCTAAGGCTTGAGACTAAAAATAAGGCATATTTAAAGATAAAGTGGACCACTACAAAAAGCAGTAGGGGATCTAACATCTATCATTGAAACTCCTTTGGGGGTCAAAGAAGTTTTGGATCAACATGAAATTTGTTTTTCCTCTTCATAAAGGTATTTGTAACCTTATAAACAGATTGGATGGAAAATAAACATTATGGTGGGCCCTACAAATCACAACAGGACCCACGATCCTTATAACATCATAACGTTGACCCTTATTATGTTATAACCACGAACTATACATATCAAGTAAAAACCGTGACCCATATAATATCATAACTACGATCTATATAATATGACAACCAGGACCCATACAATCACGATCCCTATAATATGACAACCACAACCCATATAACATGAAAACCATGACCTATAGCAACCACAACCTATATAAAATGACAACCACGACCCATATAACATGACAACCACGACCCATATAATATGACAATCACGACCCTTGCTACATGACAACCACGATCCATTTGAAAGGTCATGGTTCACATGCATAATGGATCGTGGTTTTGATCTACAAAAGTTCATGGTTGATATTTGACACTACCCATAAAATGACATATCAAAAAGGATGGGCGGCATGGATTATTCACGTACATCAATGTGGGCCCATTTGGGTCATGGTTTGCATGGGTCGTAGTGGCCATGTTATATGGGTTGGGGTTGTCATGTTGCATGGTTCGTGGTTTGCAACATGTTCACTTCCTTTTCTACTAAACCATTGGTATAATAGCCTAAGGCCCACAATGGGATGATCCGTTCCATTCACCTTGTCGCCCTACTCGCCATGGGCCCAAAAAGTCCTGACTTAGGCAGTGTCCACTTCTAACAAACGTCACAATGAGCTTGGAAAGTTTCAAGAGTGGGTTCTAGTGTCACCATTATTTTCTATTATGTGACCCACACGAGCTCTGGAATAGGCTGATATTTGGGCCCTAGCCCTAAAATGGCATTGCAAAAAGGATGGGTGGCATGGATTATACACATATATCAATCTGGGCCTCGATGTATAGTCAAATTCTCAGGTCATGGTAATAACATAGTATAGGTCGTGGTTATAATGTGATAAGGGTCGTAGTTTTCATGGGTCATGGTTGTTATGTTATATGGGTCATAGTTGTCATGGATCGTGGTTGTCATGGGTCGTAGTGGTCATGGATCGTAGTTATCATGTTATATGAGTCGTGGTTCTCATGTTATATGGGTCGTGATTGTCATATTATATGAGTCGTGGTTGTTATGTTATATGGGTCGTGGTTGTAATATAGTAAGGGTTGTAGTTGTCATGGGTCGTGGTTATTACATGTTCACCAAAAAATAAGACAGATCTAAAGATAAACTGAACCACACTACAGAAGTGTTGGATCAAGCTTATATTTATTTTTTTCCTTTCATCCATGTCCTTGTGATCATATAAAAAGGTTTCAATAGTGGAAATCATTATTCCAACTGTTCCTATGGTAAGGTTCACTTGATCTTTGCGTATGATTAAATTTTGGATTCAACTCCTAAAATAAGATGGAAAAATGGATGGACGACGTGGATAGACCTCATACATTCACAGTAGTACACCAGCCAATCCACTTAGTCTTCTGACGTGGATTAGAAGTTACATGACTTATGTGTAGCTGTAGGAGTCTTCGATGAGTCCAGATTCCCAAGACATCAGGAAGACTATTTTAGTAAGTCACGTTACTCGACTTACACATCCCAATATATGTAGAGATGAATGGTCTTATTGGGCCCATTGTGATGTATATATTTTATCCATGCCGTCCATTCATTTTGAAAGATCATTTTAAGGAATGAACCAAAAAATGAGGCATATCCAAGGGTCATGTGGACCACACCATAGAAAGTAGTGAAATTGAAAACCTACAATTGAAAATCTTTTGGGACATGACAACCACAACCTATATCAACCACGACCAACATAACATGACAACCACGACCCATATAAAATGATATCTACGACCCGGATGATAATCATGACCCATAAAACATGACAACCATGACACATAACATGACAACTACGACCCACAACCATGACCCATATAAAATGACAACTACGGCCCACAACCATGACCCATAAAACTTGACAACTATGACCCATGACAATCACGACCCATATAAAATGACAACCATGACCCATATAACTTCACAACTACGACCCATACACTATAAGAAATATGGTTTTTACCGACGAAAATAATTTTCATGGGTAAAGATGACTTTTACCGACAAATCTTTACCTATGAAAATTTTCGTAGGTAAATGGTGTTTTGAATTTTTCAAAATATAAAAAATCGAAAACTTAGGTAAAATGCATCTTTACCTATGAAATATATTCGTAGCTAAAGGGTGTTTTGAATTTTTTGAAAAACAAAAAATTGAAAAGTTTACTTTTACCTAGGAAAAGGTAAAACCCATCTTTACCTACAAAAACTTTCGTAGGGAAAGGGTGTTTTGAATTTTTGAAAAAACAAAAAACCAAAAACTTTACTTTTACCTACGAAGTCATATTTCATAGTAAAAGCCATCTTTACCTATGAAAGTTTTTGTAGGTAAATGGTGCTTTGAATTTTCCAAAAAACAAAAATCGAAAAGTTTACTTTTACCTACGAAATCTAATTTCGTAAGTAAAAGCCATCTTTACTTACGAGACTTTTCATAGGGAAAGGGTGTTTTGAATTTTTTAAAAAACAAAAAAAAAAATTGAAAATTTTACTTTTATCGACGAAATATAATTTTGTAGTTAACAGCCATCTCGTAGGTAAGGGGTGTTTTGAATTTTTATAAAAATAAATTATCGAAAAGTTTACTTTTACCAATGAAATCTAATTTCGTTAGTAAAAGCCATCATTACCGACAAAAGTGTTCATAGGTAAAGGGTACTTTGAGTTTTTGAAAAAAATAAAATTCCTAAAGTTTACTTTTACCTATGAAATATAATTTCGTAGGTAAAAGCCATCTTTGTCTATGAAAAGTTTCGTAGGTAAAGGGTGTTTTGAATTTTTCACTGAGTGTTATATTTTACCTAGAGAAAATTTGCCATTAAGAGTTTTACCTATGACACTTTTCGTAGGTAAGAATATTTCACAATACTTTTAACTACGAAAATTTTCGTAGGTAAAGAACATGGATGAGACTTTTACCTACGAAATATTTCCTAGGTAAAAGTCTCTCTCTTTTTTTCTTTTCTTTTTTTCTAATGTCCCAGCACAAAATTCTTGATATGCACCTGTTACAATATATTCTTCTGGATATACACCTGTTATATATTATATTTCATCATATTCACATTCATATCCATCCAAACCCAAACTACGTAAATCCATCTAAACATAAAATACATTCATCTAAACAATCCTGTAGAAAAAAATAAATGAAAAGATAAAGAACATATGAGAGATGATGCTTATCTCCTTTGATGGATTCAAGCTACATGTGCCCTACCCAACTTCCTATAAGGAGAAGTTATATGGGTCTTAGAATAATGTTGGTGATAAATCCACCTTGTCTATTAATATTATCATATTGTGTTAGGACATGACTCTAAAAATGAGATAAATCCAAATTTCAAATAATCTATGCTATAAGAGATAGTGGAGATGCAAATAGATGCATTGTGATGTTTGAGTTCGAGTAGACTTGCCAACAAAGCAAGAATTTCTTGTTTGTTGTCATGTGATTGGGCTACATTATTACATCAATCGGGTTCAGGTTCGGGATTGAGTTTAGGTTTGGGTTTTCAAGTTTAGGTTTAGGTTAGGGAGTTGAGATTAGGATTAGGTGTAGGTTTAAGTTTAGGGATTTGAGAATACATTTAGGTTTTAGATTTAGATTTAGGTTTTAGGTTTTAGGTTTAGGTTTAGGTTTTAGGTTTAGGTTAAGGTTAGGTTCAAGGTTATAAGTTTAGGCTATAGGTTATGGGTTATAGGTTATAGGTTTTGGTTTAGGTTAAGGTTAAAGGTTTAGGTTTAGGTTAAGGTTTAGGTTTAAGTTATAGGTTTAGGTTTAGGTTTAGGTTATAGGTTATAGCTTTAGGGAATTAAGAATAGGTTAAGGTTTAGGTTTAGGAAATTGGGTTCGGGTTCTGTATCGAGTTTAGGTTTCGGTTTTCAAGTTTAGGTTTAGGTTTAGGTTAGGGAGTTGAGATTAGGATTAGGTGTAGGTTTAGGTTTATAGATTTGATAATACATTTTATTTTTAGGTTTAGGTTTAGGTTATAGGTTTAGGTTATAGGTTTAGGTTTAGGTTATAAGTTTAGATTATAAGTGTAGGTTATAGGTTTAGGTTTAAGTTAGGTTATAGGTTAAGGTTTAGGGAATTGAGAATAGGTTAAGGTTTAGGTTTAAGAAATCAGGTTCGAGTTCAGGTTTAGGTTTGGGTTTAGGCTAAAGAGTTGAGATTAAGATTAGGCATAAGTTTAGGTTTAGGGATTTGAGAAAGTTTAGGTTTAGGGATTTGAGAATACATTTAGGTTTTAGGTTTAGGTTTAGGTTTTAGTTTATAGGTTTAGGTTTAGGTTAAAGTTAGGTTATAAGTTTAGGTTTTAGGTTAAGGTTTAGGTTATAGGTTTTGGTTTTGGTTAAGGTTATAGGTTTTGGTTTAGGTTTAGGTTTAGGTTTTAGGTTTAGCTTAAGGTTATAGGTCTAGGTTATAGGTTTAGGTTAGGTATAGGTTATAGGTTATAGCTTTAGGGAATTGAGAATAGGTTAAGGTTTAGGATTAGGACATTGGGTTCGGGTTCGAGATTGGGTTTAGGTTTGGGTTTTCAAGTTTAGGTTTAGGTTTAGGGATTTGAGAATACATTTAGGTTTTAGGTTTAGGTTTAAGTCTTAGTTTATAGGTATAATTTATAGGTTTAGGGTTATGTTTTAGGTTTAGGTTAAGGTTAGGTTATAGGCTATAAGTTTAGGCTATAGGTTTTAGGTTATAGGTTAAGGTTTAGGTTATAGGTTTTGGTTGAGGTTTAGGTTTAGGTTTAGGTTATAGGTTATAGCTTTAGGGAATTGAGAATAGGTTACGGTTTAGGTTTAGGAAATCGGGTTCAGGTTTGGGTTTAGGTTTAGGTTAGGGAGTTGAGATTAGGATTAGGTGTAGGTTTAGGTTTAGGGATTTGAGAATACATTTAGGTTTTAAGTTTAGATTTAGGTTTTAGTTTATAGGTTTAGGTTATAGGTTTAGGTTTAGGTTTTAGGTTTAGGTTATCGGTTATAAGTTTAGGTTATAGGTTAAGGTTTAGGTTATAGGTTTTGGTTAAGGTTTAGGCTATAGGTTATAGGCTATAGGTTATAGCTTTAGGGAATTGAGAATAGGTTAAGGTTTAGGTTTAGGAAATCGAGTTCGAGTTCAGGACCGGGTTTAGGTTTTGGTTTTCAAGTTTAGGTTTAGGTTTAGGTTAGGGAGTTTAAATTAGAATTAGGTGTAGGTTTAGGTTTAGGGATTTGAGAATACATTTAGGTTTTAGGTTTAGGTTTTAGTTTATAGGTTTAGGTTATAGTTTTAAGTTTAGGTTAAGGTTAGGCTATAGTTTATAAGTTTAGGTTATAGGTTATACGTTATCGGTTAAGGTTTAGGTTATAGGTTTGGGTTTAGGTTAAGGTTATAGGTTTTGTTTTAGGTTTAGTTTTAGGTTTAAGGTTTAGGTTAAGGTTATAAGTTTAGGTTATAGGTTTAGGTTAGGTTTAAGTTTTGGTTATAGGTTATAGGTTATAGGTTATAGCTTTAGGGAAATGAGAATAGGTTTAGGTTTAGGTTTAGGAAATTGGGTTTGGGTTCAGGATCGGGTTTAGGTTTGGGTTTTCAAGTTTAGGTTTGGGTTAAGTAGTTGAGATTAGGATTTGGTGTAGGTTTAGGTTTATAGATTTGAGAATACATTTAGGTTTAGGTTTTAGGTTTAAGTTAAGGTTATAGGTTTAGGTTTAGGTTATAGGTTATAGGTTATAGCTTTAGAGAATTTAGAATAGGTTAAGGTTTAGGTTTAGAAAATTGGGTTCGGGTTCGGGTTCGGGTTTGGGTTTGGGTTTTCAAGTTTAAGCTTAGGTTTAGATTAGGGAGTTAAGATTAGTATTAGGTGTAGGTTTAGGTTTAGGGATTTGAGAATAAATTTAGGTTTTAGATTTAGGTTTAGGCTTTAGTTTATAGGTTTAAGTTATAGGCTTATGTTTAGGTTTTAGGTTTATGGTTAAGGTTAGGCTATAGGTTATAAGTTTAGGTTATAGGTTATAGGTTATTGGTTAAGCTTTAGGTTTTAGGTTTTAGTTTAGGTTAAGGTTATAGGTTTTGGTTTAGGTTTAGGTTTAGGTTTAGGTTGTAGGTTTATGTTAGGTTTTGGTTATAGGTTATAGGTTATAGGTTTAGGGAATTGAGAATAGGTTAATGTTTAGGTTTAGGAAATCGAGTTCAGGTTCGGGTTTAAGTTTGGGTTTTGAAGTTTAGGTTAGGGAATTAAGATTAGGATTAGGTGTAGGTTTAGGTTTAGGGATTTGAGAATACCTTTAGGTTTTTGGTTTAGGTTTAGGTTATAGGTTATAGGTTATGGTTTAGGTTAAAGTTAAGGTTAGGTTATAGGTTATAAGTTTAGGTTATAGGTTAAGGTTTAGGTCATAAGTTTTGGTTTCGGTTAAGGTTATAGGTTTAGTTTTAGGTTAAGGTTTAGGTTATGGTTTAGGTTTAGGTTATAAGTTATAGCTTAAGGGAATTGTGAATAGCTTAAGGTTTAGGTTTAGGAAATCGTGTTCAGGTTTAGGTTTGGGTTTTCAAGTTTAGGTTTGGGTTTTCAAGTTTAGGTTTAGGTTTAGGTTTATGTTTTAGGTTTAGGTTTAGGTTAAGATTATAGGTTTAGGTTTACGTTATAAGTGTAGGTTATAGGTTTAAGTTTAGGTTTGGCTATAGGTTAAGGTTTAGGGAATTGAGAATAGGTTAAGGTTTAGGTTTATAAAATCGGGTTCGGGTTTAAGTTTCTGTTTTCAAGTTTAGGTTTAGGTTAAGGAGTTGAGATTAGGATTAGGTGTGGGTTTAGGTTTATGGATTTGAGAATACATTTAGGTTTTAGGTTTTGGTTTAGGTTTTAAGCTTATGTTAAGGTTATAGATTTAGGTTTAGGTTTAGGTTATAAGTTATAGCTTTAAGGAATTGAGAATAGGTTAAGGTTTAAGTTTAGAAAATCAGGTTCGGGATCGAGATCAGGTTTGGGTTTGGGTTTTCAAGTTTAGGTTAGGGAGTTGAGATTAAGTTTAGGTGTAGGTTTAGGTTTAGGGATTTGAGAATACATTTAGGTTATAGGTTTAGGTTTAGGTTTTAGGTTTAGGTTAAGGTTTAGGTTTAGGTTTTAAGTTCAGGTTATAGGTTTAGGTTATAGGTTATAGGTTATAGGTTATAGGTTATAGCTTTAGGGAATTGAGAATAGGTTAAGGTTTAGTTTTAGGAAATCGGGTTTGGGTTCAGGATCGAGTTTAGTTTTGGATTTTTAAGTTTAGTTTTATGTTTAGGTTAAGGAGTTGAGATTAGGATTAGGTGTAGGTTTAGGTTTAGGTTTAGGGATTTGAGAATACATTTAGGTTTTATATTTAGGTTTAGGTTTAAGTTATAGGTTTAGATTAAGGTTAGGTTTAGGTTAGTTTTAGTTTTAGGTTATAGGTTATAGGTTATAGCTTTAGGGAATTGAGAATAGGTTAATATTTTGGTTTAGGAAATTGGGATCGGGTTTGGGTTTAGGTTTGGGTTTTCAAGTTTAGGTTTAGGCTAAGGAGTTATGATTAGGATTAGGTGTAGATTTAGGTTTAGGGATTTGAGAATAAATTTAGGTTTTATGTTTAGGTTTAGGTTTTAGGTTTAGGTTAAGGTTATAGGTTTAGGTTTAGGTTTAGGTTTAGGTTATAGGTTATAGCTTTAGGGAATTGAGAATAGGTTAAGGTTTAGGTTTAGGAAATTGGGTTCGTGTTTGAGATCAGGTTTTGGTTTGGGTTTTTAAGTTTTGGTTTAGGTTAAGGTGTTGAGATTAGGATTAGGTGTAGGTTTAGGTTTAAGGATTTGAGAATACATTTAGGTTTTAGGTTTAGGTTAAGGTTATAGGTTTAGGTTTAGGTTATAGGTTATAGGTTATAGGTTATACCTTTAGGGAATTGAGAATAGGTTAAGGTTTTGGTTTTGGAAATCGGGTTCGGGTTCGGGATCGGGTTTAGGTTTGAATTTTCAAGTTTAGGTTTAGGTTTAGGTTAGGGAGTTGAGATTAGGATTCGGTGTAGTATAAGACCCGTATCCTAGTCCGTACCGTTCTATAGGCTTTTGCGATTCTTTCGGTCGAATTTCGATAATCCTCGACCCGTATCCGACGTTTGCACGTGATCCTAAGTCGAGACCTACATGCCGAAGTCAGCTTAATCTAAGACTTGTATCTTAGTGACCGCACCTTCGCTGCAGTTCCAATGCTGTGACTCATGCACCGAATTGATACCCAGGTTAAAAGATGTGAGCCCGCGTTCATTTCAAAAAAAAATGCTGCGCGTTGCGAACTTTAAGGAAATCTCTACAACATGTCCCATCAATCAATCAATCAATCTCATCAATTAAGTACAAGCAACCCATACCCTATCCTTACCTCTCTCTTACATAAGAAACCCAAAGTCAACTCTCACATCACTTCCATCACTCCTCCCATCACCCATCATACCTCACCCATCCCATATCATCTCATCACTTCACTCTCTCTCTCTCTCTCATTTCTCAAAAAAAATCTCTCAAGCAACATCCCATGTCCAAGATCCCTTTCTCCCAAACCACAAGTGTGGCCCACCCTCTCATCTCTCATCCCCACCATCGAGATTCCATTATCCACCATCAAAGGTTAAACGTAGGAGCTAAGGAGGCTAAGAAACGAAGGAGAAGGCCGATAGGTGGGTGATCCACTGTTAAATTCTTATTTTTAAGGCCCACTTGTTGGTGAGACCCATTTTGATGTATGAGTTATATCATGTGGGGCCCATAGTGGTGGGGCCCCTCCATCACATCTCTCTCAGCTTTCTTTCTCCCTCTTTCCTTATTTTCTTTGTGTTAATATGACGGTGTGGCCCACCTAAATAGATCTCACCATAAAGTATGTAACTCATCCATGCCATCCATTATTGTGGGACCCACCTAAAGGATGTGTTGATTTACGCCGTCTAGCCCATTAATGGGCCTGGATGGAAGGAAAAATACAAATATCAGTGATCCAAATAGGTGGGCCACGACCATGCAGGACCCACCATAATGCTTGTGTTATATCCATGTCGTCCAGTGTCTCTGGACACTGGACGTGATGAGAGTGGGGTGTAGCTAACATGGAGTGCATGTACTGATAGGGGTGTGCACTAATAGCTAACTAAAAAAAAAGGGTTTTAAAAAGTTTGGTGTGGGTTTCTCATGCAGGCCCCACCTTGATGTATGTATATAATCCAAGCCGTCCATTCCGTTGCCCAGCTCATTTTAGCCGTTAAGTCGAAAAATGAAGTTGATCCCATTTTTTTAGCGGGCCACACCATATGAAATAGTGGTATTATTGTTAAAATCTACATTTATTATTTTATTCATCCAAAATATGTCACATATTGGTCTTATTCGATTGATCAGGGGCTGTAGAATCCAGTGGTCGGATTGGATTTTTCTGATGCGGGCCCTATATGGGAAAAACCTCAGGATTTTAATTATTTTTTTTAAAAAAATAGTAGGCAACAGCTACTGCTGCTACTGCTGACACCACCTGAGGACGCAACAACATCCTACGCTGGGCAGGCAGGGACCCATGGTCCTAGCCGTGGGCCCCACTGTGATGTGTATGAACCTTACTACCATGCATTTTGATGGGCCTCCTGACTATGGGCCACCCCTAATATCAGCCATATTTGGATCTTAGGTGGCCCACGCCACAGGGAACAGTGAGGATTGACGCCTACCATTGAAACCCTTTTGGGTTGCACAAGTTTCGGATCAAATATGAAATTTATTTTTCCATTGCATCCAGGGTTTGTGTGACCTGTTCAACGGTTTGGATGACAGACATACATCATGGTGGGCCCTACGTGGGACTCATTGATGAATGTATGAATGCCCACACCGTTAGCTGCTTTGGGGTGGGCTTTGCTAGCAGCCGGCGTCAGGTACTACTGCACGCACAGTGGGCGTGATATCCAGTCCATCCATCCATTTGGTGACTAGCCCTACCATGATGCATATGATGCATCCCTACTGTCCATCCGTTTGGTGATCAGCCTAGCATAATGCATATGCTGCATCCCTACTGTCCATCCGTTTGGTGACCAGCCCAGCATAATGCATGTTCTGCATTCAAACCGTCTATCATTTGACAAACTCATTTTATGGCTTGAGGCAAAAAATGAGACAAATCTAGTATCAGTGGACCACACTACATAAAATAGTGGACTTGAACGTCTACCATTAAAACCCCCCTTGGGTTACAACAGTTTAAAACAATATAATATTTATTTTCCTCTCGGTCCAGGTCCTTGTGACCTCGTGAACAATCTGAATGGAAAATGAATGACATGGTGGGCCCTCTAAATTTCTAATAGTGGGAATTATATCACCACTATTAAGTGAGGTAAGGTCCAGATGATCTTTGGATATGTCTTCTTTTAAAATAATCTTTAATAATGGTTGAAGGGTGTAGTTGGTCCGACCCATTTGTATGGCCCATGTAAGGCATTAGGGGCTCACTTGACGAGGCCGATTTGATATATTTGGGGCCCACTTGATAAGGCCCGATCTGATGTATTTAGAGGCCCATTTGATTCGGCTCATTGACTTGGCCCACTCGATTCAGCCTATTCGACTCAGCCCATTCGACTCGGCTTAGTTGACTCGGCCTATTCGACATGGCCCATTCGACTCGGCTTAGTCGACTCGGCCTTGCAGCCCATTTGATTCATGTTTGACCCATTGGAGCGGCCCACATGATGCAGCCCATTGGATGTATATGAGGCCTTTCTGTGGGCCAACTTGATGTATGTGAGGCCCAATGCAATGTAAGATTTCACCACAATGTATGTAATGATGTGTTGCTGGCCCAGCCCTGGGAGTAATGATGGTTTGATGTCCACATTGTAAGGATGATGTTGGTTAAATGTCCATATTATCACTCTCCCTAGAGCCCATTGATAGGCCCATACTTGTAGTGTGTAAGCTGTCTAGGTCCACCTTCGTTATGAATAGAGT
Source organism: Magnolia kwangsiensis (assembly GCA_037074715.1). Classification (NCBI taxonomy): domain Eukaryota; kingdom Viridiplantae; phylum Streptophyta; class Magnoliopsida; order Magnoliales; family Magnoliaceae; genus Magnolia; species Magnolia kwangsiensis. Next base: position 17,185,382 of record CM073580.1, on the reverse strand, counting down.
CCATTACCATATAACATGTTTAATATAGATCCATGATTCATGCTTATACGTATCATATGTATGTTTGATATGAGGAGTGACTGATCATAGCATATGTGTCACGCTCCAAACTCAGAAACCGGGCTCAAAAAATTCTCGATCACTGAATCCGGCGCCGACAGCCTCCGTAGAACCCCAGTCTTGGCTCCTAGAGCCCATTCGCTAGGTTCCGATCCAGGGATGCTACGAGGAGGATTTTCAACGTCAGTTTGATTCGTAATAAGCATAACCAATGGCATAACCCACAAACAACAACCAAGAACTCCATTACATTTCCACTATGATCAAAAACTTTACAAGTACAATGAGCATAAAGGAAAATACAATGGTAAAGAACAAAAACTCCAAAACGATCTGCAACGTGCTCCTACCTCAACGATGCTGCGAACCAACATCACCTGCACGCAACGGTCATGCATAAGCTTATAGAAAGCTTAGAGGGTGGTGAAAGTGTGTGCGCAAGGTAGTAATATGAACATGCAATGTCAGAGTAATGCGGAATATGTAGATGGAACCATAATATCATGAGCCGTACCAAGGCTATGCAATGCAAGACATGAATGGTATCGGCCATCCCAAGGCCATGCGATGTGCAATGCAACTCAAGCATACAGATCCACATCTATGTCCACACATCAATACAGCTCAAATATGGGATATCACCGGGGTCTAGTACACTCTAAACCAGATTGCCGCCACATCACGCGCAATAAGGTAAGTGGAAGAGACCACACTATCCGTTTGCCAATATCGGGCGCGACTCATCGATAGCGGACCCATTCCTCGAGCTGGTCAAACTCAGCCTAGCATTGCCCCCTACTCTCGGGCGGGTAAGGCCGCACCCCCTTCCAACTGACCACGACACAGTGGAGAGCATAACCGTCTAGTAATCGGCACTCAACGCTCATCTACCTACTCGGTCTAGACGTTGGAGTAACCTCTTGGTACCATAAGGGTTTAGGGACTTTCACCCAGGGATATTTATAGTACCCCATGTAGAACAAGATTTTCGGTATCCAATCCTGCCAACCACAATACGTCTGTGGAGGTTACGGCCCTGATGTTGCTAGGGCGTACAATAACCATGTCACGCAAATGCAAAATGCATGATTCACGCTATCCAGTCATGCAACAAATCCTGCGCATATCGTGCGCTCATGTAGGGCAACACCGCCTAACCAGGAGCCCATAACAACCTGCCCGAAGGCATATACTATGATCAGACAATCCTCATATCAAGCATACATATGATGTGTATGATCATGAGTCATGAAACTATACTAAACATGTAAATGAGTGATGAACCATTCATACAACGCAGATGGGCCTAGACGGCCTATACACAGCAAGTACAGCCCAGTAATGGGCCCTAAGGAGAGTCATAATGTGGACATCTAACCAACATTACACTCGCAATGTCGACGTCAAACCAACATTGCTCCCAAGGCACAATCTTGTAACATCGCTAGTTAGTCTGTATTGGAATTACACATTGCAATGGACCATAGGTTCATCCCATTGGGCCTTACATATATATCAAATGGGCCATATCTTATGGGCCTTTTATTCATCAGATGGGCCACATAAATGGGTCGCACCAATGGGTCTTAGGTGCATTGCAATGGGTCAAAACCCGTGGGCCTTGGATTGCATCAAATAAGCTTAACTCATGGGTCTTAAAGGTAACGAATGGGCCACACCAATTGAACCCCATATGTACGCCAAATGGGCCTTAACCCTTAGGCCTTGCATGCATATCAAAGTGGGCCTAAACCCCTAGGCCTTACATATATCAAATGGGCCTCCTTCCATGGGCTTTAAAAATGCATCAAATGGGTCCAATTTCATGGGCCTTGGAATACATCACAAGGGCCTAGTCTCATGGACTTGAAACATATCAAGTGTGCCTAAGTCCATAGGCCTTATATGAATCAAATGGGCCTAACCCATAGGCTTTACATATCAAGTGGGCCCAAGTCCATACGCCTTGTATGAATCAAATGGACCTAACCCATAAGCATTTCATAAATCAAATGGGCCTAACCCATAGGCCTTACATATCAAGTGGGCCCAGGTCAATACATGAGGGGCCCAACCAACCAACAGCTCAGGCCTTGAAATGATCACACCAAGTGGATGGACGGTCTGGGTGCATCACATGTATCATGGCGGGTCCCACTGTCCAGTGGACAGTGCGGATAGAGCACATACATTCACAAAGGGGCCCCATCGTCCGCTGGACGGTGGAGGCAACACATATGCAAGGTGGGTGCCACCATGGTGGGCGCCACCGTCCGCCTGGACGGTGGTTTTAAAACACATACATCATTGTGGGTCCCATGTGGGGCCCACTGTAGTGCTTAGATGCCATCCAACCCGTTCATAAGGTCACTCGGACCTGGATGAAGGGAAAACGTAAATTTCAGCTTGATCCAACACTTCTGTGGGCCCCAAAAAGATCTCAATAGTAAATATTCCATTTCAGTGTTTCATGTGGTGTGGGCCACCTGAGTTTTGGATCTGTCTCATTTTTGGAGGGGGACCCACTAATGGGGTGGTCCACCTCATGAGCAGGTTAGATAGCAAATAAACACTATGGTGGGGCCCACACACAGGGCCGTGGGCCCCTGCGTCCGTCCGCCATTCAAATGGCTGCATGCAGCAGGTGTAGCCGCTGCCCGCTGACAGTGGCAGAAGCAAAACCTCTGCATGGAGTTTTTCAAAAAAAAGGAAAAAGTCATGTTTTGGGGTTTTTCACACGTGGGGCCCGCTTTACAAAGATCTACCCCGGCCATTGCGTTCAGTGGCCCGTAACAGTTGAAATGAGTTCGAAGTTTGAATTTTTTTATGATTAGAAAATGAAAAAAAATCAGAAAAGGATCCTTGAATGGTAATGATGCGTTCTTCGATGCCATGTCCCACCAGGTCTTCCAATCAGCCCCAAACTTCTACCCAACGGCTAAAATGTTGTAGGTAAGAGGATGGACGGCTTAGATTGTTTAAATACATCACGGTGGGGCCTAAGCAAGTGGACCACTAAAGGCTTCCTTTTCTTCTTTTCCTTTTCTCTTTTTTTTTTTTGAAACGTCCAGCGTCCCAGACGCTGGACGGTTTTGGTTCCTTAAAAAAAAATACAATGTGGTGGGCCCTGATGAAGTGGGCCACCACTGATGGGTGAAGTGGGTACAACGTATATGGTGGGCCCCACTTGAATAAAAACTTGAACAAAATAAATCTTAAGGTGGGATCCATTCAAGTGGGCCTCACAATCCTATTGCATAAGATAAAATAAAATAAAATAAAATAATAAAAAAAAGAAATAAGAAGGGAGAGAGACATGGAGAGTGGGACACACTTTGTGATGGAGGGCTCTGCCACTATGAGCCCTCCCTTGTAAGAAACTATACAATAAACAGATCCCTTTTGTACATGGGACCATCGAAAATGAAAATCAATGGTGGTGATCCATTCCCCACCGATATGGACGGTCTAGATGACCTCTCAAATGCAATGGAGTAAACATCATGATGGGGTCCATGGAGAATGGCCCCATCATGGAATGATCATGATGATCCAAGTGGGCCATCGGCCTTATCTTAGGGTCCCAAGCGAGATCCACACCATTGATCGGTGGGTCTCACTTGGCCCATCATAAAAATAAGAAAGAAACTATCCTAAGGAGGCACCCACCGTCCGATCTTCTTGCTCCTAGGGTTTCCTTGGCACCTTAGCTCCAACTTCAATGGATGAGATGAAGAATGGAAGGTTGAGATGGAGAGATCATGGGGTGAAGAGGTGGGCCACACTTGGAGTTTAGGAAGCTTGGAGAAGTTCCATACGTATGGAGCTTTGTTGCTTGGGATTGAGATGAGAAAATAAGAAAGAGAGAGAGTGTTGTAGAGAGATGGATGGATGGCTGAATGATAGTTGTGTAAGAAGGTCTTTGACTTTGTGGCCTTTTGTGTAAGAGAGGTATGAGAGGTGAAGACTTTTGTGGCCTTTTGTGTAAGAAAGGTATGGGTTAGGAAGACTTTTGTGGTTGCTTGGAAAAAGGGGTGAAAGTGATGTGTACTTGACATGTGATGGATTGATGGATTGATTGATTGATGGGATTGATGTGATTGATGTGACACATCGTAGAGATTCCCTTGGGTTTTGCAACGTGCGGCGTTTTCTCGCACCGAACGTTGGCCCACATCTCATGACCAGGGTATCGCCTCGGCGCGCGAGTCGCGGCATTGGAACCGCGGCGACGACGCGATCGCTATGGTAGTGGTCTTGGGTTGAGTCGAGTAGGGTTGTCGGTATATGAATCAGGGTCACACGTCGATATCGGTTAAGGGTTGAAGGTTGCTGGAATTCGACCGGTAAGACCGCGAAAGTCTAAGGAAAGGTACGGACCAAGATATGGGTCTTACAATATGTATTCAGGCAGATTGTTTAATGGGCTCACTGATAAACGGAGTTGCCCTTCATGAGCACGCGGTACGCGTAGGATTGTTGCATGTTTATTAGGGTGATTCATGCACTTACATTTGTGTGATTGAGCTTATTATATGCCTTAGCAACATCAGTGTCATAGCCTCCACAGACACATCGTGGGTGGCTGGATTGGATACGAGAAATACTGTTTCTAGCATCAGGGCGCCATAGATGTCCCTGTGTGAAAATTTCTAAACTCGATGGTACCAGAGGATGACTCCAATGTCTAGACTGAGTGGATACATGAGCGCACGAGGGTCGTATACTAGTAGGACGTGTCTCCCACTGTGTCATGGTCGATTGGAAAGGGTTGTGACCTTACCCGCCTGAGTGAGGGGGCAATTTATAGGTTGAGTCTGACCAGTTTGAGGAATGGGTCCGCTATTAATGAGTTAGGCCTGATTTTAGCAGGCGGATAGTGAGGTCTCTTTCACTCTTCCAGTTGTGCATTCGGATAGGGGCGATAAGCTGGCTAGTGTACTAGACCCCGGTGATTATCCAGAATAAGAACTGTACTGATATATATGATGAGGATTTGCATGCTTGAATTGCATCTTGCATCGCATGGCCATGTTATGGCTGATAGAATTCATATCCTGCACCGCATAGCCTTGGTACGGCTGATTGCATTCATGTACTCATCAGCATGATTCCACATTACTTTGACCTTGCATTCTGAGCACTCTTATATTATGCACACACTTACACCACCCTCTAAGCTTTCTATAAGCTTATGTATGATTGATGCGTGTAGGTGATGCTAGGATACAGCTGTAACATAGTAGCAGCAGGAGCATGCAGTCAAGCTTTTAGAGTTTCCGTTATTTGCATTATCTTGTATTTCTCTTCAGACGCATTGTACTCAAAAGTTTTTTATCATAGTAGAGTTTGTGCTGGTGTTCTTGTGGTTATTGTTCATGGGTTATGCTTATGGTTATGCTCATTATGAATCATTGATGATTAAAAATCCTCCTTGTAGCATCCCAGGATCGGAACCTAGTAAATGGGTGCCAAGAGCCGAGAATGGGGTTCTACGAAGGCTGTCGGCACCGGATTTGGTGATCGGGAATTTTGTGAGCCCAGTTTTCGAGTTGGGGCGTGACATGTAGGTTTAGGTTTAAGGATTTAAGAATACATTTAGGTTTTTGGTTTAGGTTTAGGTTAAGGTTATAGGTTTAGGTTAGGTTTAGGTTTAGTTTATAGGTTATAGGTTATAGCTTTAGGGAATTCAGAATAGGTTAAGGTTTAGGTTTTGAAAATAGGGTTCAGGTTTGGGTTTTCAAGTTTAGGTTTAGGTTAAGGAGTTGAGATTAGGATTAGGTGTAGGTTTAGGTTTAGGGATTTGAGAATACATTTAGGTTTTAGTTTTAGGTTTAAGTTTTAAGTTTTAGGTTTAGATTAAGGTTAAGGTTATAGGTTTAGGTTATAAATTATAGCTTTTGGGAATTAAGAATAGGTTTAGTTTTAGGTTTAGGAAATCGGGTTCGGGTTTGGGTTTAGTTTTGGATTTTCAAGTTTAGGTGTAGGTTAAGGTGTTGAGATTAGGATTAGGTGTAGGTTTAGGTTTAGGGATTTGAATACATTTAGGTTTTAGGTTTAGGTTTAGGTTTTAGGTTTAGATTTAGGTTATAGGTTATAGGTTATAGCTTTAGGGAGTTGAGAATAGGTTAAGGTTTAGGTTTAGGAAATTAGGTTCGGGTTTGGGATCGGGTTTAGGTATGGGTTTCTTAGTTTAGGTTTAGGTTGAGTTAAGATAAGGATTAGGTGTATGTTTAGGTTTAGGGATTTGAGAATACATTTAGGTTTTAAGTTTAGGTTTAGGTTAAGGTTATAGGTTTAAGTTATAGGTTTAGATTAGGTTTAGGTTTAGGTTCTAGGTTATAGGTTATAGCTTTAGGGAATTGAGAATAGGTTAAGTTTAGGTTTAGAAAATCGGGTTTGGGTTTGGGATCAGGTTTAGGTTTAGGTTTAGGTTAGGGAGTTGAGATTAGGATTAGGTGTAGGTTTTGGGTTAGGGATTTGAGAATACATTTAGGTTTTAGGTTTAGGTTTAGGTTTTAGGTTTTAGGTTTAGGTTTAAGTTTTAGGTTTAGGTTAAGGTTATGGTTAGGTTATAGGTTAAGGTTTAGGGAATTGAGTTTAGGTTATAGGTTATAGGTTTTGGTTAAGGATTGGGTTTAGGTTATATAGGTTTTGGGATTTGAGAATAGGTTTAGGTTATAAGTATAAGTTTAGGTTAGGTTATAGGTTAAGGTTTAGGGAATTGAGTTTAGGTTATTGGTTAAGGTTATAGGTTTAAGTTTAGGTTAGGTTATAGGTTAAGGTTTAGGGAATTGAGTTTAGGTTATAAGTTATAGGTTTAGGTTATAGGTTATAGGTTGTAGGTTAAAGTTTAGGTTATAGGTTAAGGTTTAGGTTTAGGTTATAGGTTTAGGGTGTGGTTTAGGTTAAGGGTGTGGTCCCTATAAATACAGATATAAACATGGCCGGTTCAAATGGCCAAGCCACTCCAATGTTGTCCATAGGAAATGAACAGGTTCATCCTAGTCATAACAGCGGTTCTCACCTTCCAGGGACCCTCGCTCAACATCCGGATAGCTCCTACGTAAATTCAGGTCTGGTCCATCATTTTTTAGCAAATACATAAACACGGCTTATACAAATGGTCAGGCTATTAGAATGTTGTCCATAGGAAATGGATAGCTTTATCATGGTTATAACAGCAATTTCCACCTTCTAGGGACCCCCGCTCAACATTCGGATAGCTCTGACGTACATCCGGGTCTACTCCATCAATTTCGAGCTAATACATTTATAGCTAGTTGATAAGAGTCACTAGACAGACAAAAAATAATAAGAAATGATCCAGCCAAAGTGCTAGGAATGAACTCATGAAACTTCACCTATGTAAGAATGACAATATGAGTGTCAGAATAGTCAAAACCGACAACACCATTGATCTGTGGTGGTTAGGATCATTCTAACGAAGTAGGATATTGTAACTTCCATAATCTTCTTGCCAAAAGAGGAACCATAGAGAAGAGATTCAAACATGGTAAGATATTGAAATTCCTAGTGGGTTTTGAAGAAAGAGATTGAGAAGAAAACCAAGAAAAGGGTGTTCGTAATGAAAGAAGGAAAGGTCGAAAAACCAAGGCCTGGAACTAGTGTTCGCCTACTGAAACTTGGGTTCCGCGTCAACCTGAACTTGATCCAACCCATGTTTAAGGTGGGTTATCAGGGTCCTCAGATCAGGTTAGGGTTGGAAAACTCCAACCTGATGGTTAAGAAGATTTGGGTTCGGTTGTGTTGGTATAGGTCGGTTTAAGGTTGAGTATAGAGAAATTTGGGTTGGGTTTGGGTTGGAATTTGGATTAGGTCGGGTTGCAGGTTGTCTTCTTGAGGTTGGGTTGGGCTTGGGTGAACCCTTAACCCGACCCAACCCCACCCGGGTTGCATCCATATATACAGTCTCGCGACATTTAGTAAACTCCATTTTGTGCTCCAAACTGAGCAATCAAACTGATTCACAACTCTTTTTTTTTTTCAAATTGAGAAAATCAAATAGATATGGAATTCATCTCAAATTGATTAGTCATTTGCATTTTGCAACAAATTTAGTGTAGTCGAAAGTGGCGCCTATATTCATCCAAATACCTTTTTCTAGTTGCCTCAAGTGCTATAATTTTTCTCCACACATTCATCAATGACTCAATATTCACAAATCTGCTGCCCCAAAATTCCAATCTTTCCATGTGTGGTGAATATCAAGCATCAGAACATTTGAAAATTTGACCATGCGCATTTGGATGTACAATCTAATTGAATTGCAATCATTGTCTAATAATGATCATGGAAACAACCAAGTTGTGATTTCCTTATAGCATTCACATTGCCAGTTAGGTTCCAAATCACAATTGTGATGTTTTAACTTAGAATTGGTAGACTGCAATTTGGGGGATAGTCCTTACTATTCCTTGTTTCTTCTTAATAAACTGAATCTTTAAATAAATTCATTTGTGCATCCAAACACATCCCTGATTCAGCAGATCGATACCATGAATCAAATAAACTGATAGCCAATCGAAACAGGTGATCCAGATTTAATGGGAACCAAACCGACTTAATATGAAACAAGACCTACTGAATTTGGATTCTGAAGCGGAAACTAGGGTCCTACAGGGGTTTTTGAGAAAATATTTAAAACAATAAATCTTGTAATGTAAAGAGAAATAAGATGACAACAAAGGAGAAAAAGAAAGAAAAAAAAAAAGAACTACTTACAGTGGCATTGGTGTAGTTGAAACTGCATATGCGACCTTGGGCTCCTTTGTAGAACCGGAAGAAGGGAGGGAGGGAGGGAGGGAGGGAGGGAGAGAGAGAGAGAGAGAGAGAGAGAGAGAGAGAGAGAGAGAGAGAGAGAGAGAGAGAGACCTCACCAAGCTTCAAAGACAGAGAGAGGGCGTGCGTGGGTAGGGCATGCAGCAATGGTGGCGGTGGAGAGATCAGAGAGAGAGGAAGAGAGAGACAAAGAGAGAGAGAGAGAGAGAGAGAGAGAGGAGGGAGAGGGTGTGAGAGAGACAGAGAGAGAGGAGGGATTTCTGGTGGTCGGGCGTCGGGTGGGCATGCAACGGGTAGAGAAAGAGAAGAAAGGGAAATGGGGCTAGGCTTGGGTAGGATCGAGTATACAGGAAAAAGGTTCTGTACGGTCGAGCTCATGGGAACTTCCCACGAGGTCGAGCTGTGTGGGTCCCATTGTGATTCGTGTCGACCATCAACACTGTGCATTTGATGGGCGCCCTTTAAATTATGGGATATCCTAAAAATCAGCTGTATACGAAACTTAGGTGGGCCATACCATCTAAAATCATGTGAAGAAATGCCTAAAACATATAAAATCACTTAGTGGGGCCCACCTTTAATTTTGATGAATATGAAACTTGGTCTGACTCCTCATCCACGTGGGACACACATAATGAATTGGCTGGATTTGTGAACCACATCTTGGTGGTCCCAATAAATGATTATGAATATTTTAATGGAGGGTAACCCTTCTCAACTTTTGTATGTGGTGTGGCCCAAAAAAGTCACGAATTAACTTGATTTTTAAGCCCCAGCCCACCATGGAATGGTGCATCTAACTGATTGAGTAGATGTTCGACACCCATCACGGTGGGTCCCACACATCTCGACCGTATGAGAAGTTCCCATGAGCTCGACCATATGGAATCTTTTCCTATACATGCATACATACATACATACATATATATATATAATAAATTATAAAATTATTATATATCCATCATAAACTCCTCATAAGGCCCATTGTACTATTTATTTGACATCTAATATGTTGATTAGGTCATACAAGGCCAGATGAAGGGGAAAAACAAAAATCATTTTGATCCAAAACTCAAGTGTACCATGCCACGCGAAACAGTGTGGAATAATGATTTCCACCATTGATACCTTCCTTGGGCCCACAATAATGTTTATTTGACATCCAAAATGTTCATAATATCAAAAAATATATAAATGAAGAGAAAACACAAACATCAGCTTGATCCAAAACTTCTATGAATGTTATTTTTAATGGTGGACATTCAGTTCCTACTTTGAAGTCCACTCAAACTTTGGACCCACCCCATTTTTTGGTTAATTAATATCTTAAAATGATCCAAGAAAAGTGTTGAACAGTATGGAGAAAGTCAATCCATGACTTAGGTGGGCCAAGAGCTTAAAAATAAAGTCAATCCATGACTTGGGTGGGACCGTTGCCGAACCTGTCCTCTCTCTATCTCCCTCGCATCCTCTCCTTCCTCTCTCTCTCTCTCTCTCTCTCTCTCTCTCTCTCTCTTTGTCTCTCTCTTCCTCTCTCTCTGATCTCTCTCTTGTGGACCATTGCCGAATGCCCTACCCACGCATAGATTTAGTTTGGTCTAGCAGGAGGGCCATCTATGTGGAATCCCACCATGATGTATGGGTTTTAATCCTCACCGTCCATTTTCACAGATTTAGTTTTGCGAGGCTTGTTGTGTCCCATGATGACTTGCTTTCTTCTACAGAACTTGTGTTGATTAGAACATATCAAATGTTAAACCCTGGTTCAGATGATGGTTTCTTCTACCATGTTAAACCCACGTTTTCTGTGGCTTTTAGATCTCCCATGTAATGTGTCTCACTTATATATGCATGCGAATTTAGCTTTATATGCTGTATTTTTTAATTCTCATGGATTGCATGATGAGGCATGCTCTTTTATCCATCAATGGATGGTAAATGAAAATTTTTATACTACATTTGTCTGCTGGGTTATGATGTGTTGCCTCTGTAATTCATAGTTTCATTACTCACATCTGCCAATGAAGAGGTTATGTACTCATTGTGGTTAATTAGAGCTCTATTACCTTTGAACCATTTTTTATGAATTATGTTTTCTGATTTTTTTTTATAAATGAAAATGGTCCAACACCTGAGATAATGACACATTTTTAAGTTCATTGTCATTCATTTCATCTATAAATATTTGTGGCACATGTATGGGATATCGACTAGTCATACATTGTGCCCTCCAATCTAGCATTCACCCAAAAATTTATAGAAGTTTGATGATTTCAGCTACCAATTCATAGTTGTTTTGCTTGTTGATTGATAATAAGTGGCTTGAATAACTTGGATGCAGGCAACATCAGATGAGTCACCATTCTCACGGCTCCACAAGTGTGGTGATATCATGCCTGATATCTTAGATTCATGCACTATACCCTGATACTTTCATAGTTAGAATCCTAAAGGCCTATTTGTTTTTTTTTTATTTTCAAAGCCAAGATGGATAAAAAAAGTCCCAACAAAGTGGGTATTGAACGTCCACCATTACAAAAAAAGTCCCGACAAAGTGGGGCTCACCTGATGTTTGTGTTTTCTCTTCATTCATATCTTTTTGATATTCTGAACATGTTGGATGTCAAATAAACATTACTGTGGGCTGAAGGAAGGTATATATCAATGGTGGAAATCATTATTCCACACTATTTTGCGTGGCATGGTACACTTGAGTTTTGGATTTACCTATAAATTTGGGATCAACCCACATCATTCATCCATTCTTCGAGATTATTTTGGAGAATTATCCAAAAAATGAATCATATCCAAAGATTAAATGGACCACACCACAAATAAGGGAAGCATATTGGCTACTTCCCCTAACACCATCCAATGGCTGGTGCTTGGTGCTTTGTGGGCCACACCATGTATGTGTATTTAATCCATGCCGCCCATCTATTTTTAAAGATCATCTTATGGCATGAGACCAAAAATGAGGCAATGTTGAATGGGTGCAACCATTTAAAACATTTTGGGGGCCATAAAAGATTTGGATCGAGATGATTTTTGTTTTTCCCCCTCATCTAGGCCTGTATGACCTAATAAACAGATTGGATGCCAAATAAATGGTACATCGGGCCTTACAAGGATTTTAATGATGGATATCCATTCACTATTGTTTTCATGTGGTGTGGTCCACCTGATATTTATATACCTCTCATTTTTGGGCCCCACCATGATGTATGTTTTCACGTGTCTTTTTAATATTATGAACAAGTTGGACGGCAAATAAACATTACTGTGGGCCCAAGGAAGGTATCAACCGTGGAAATATATTTTTATATTATTTTAAATGTTTTATAAATATATATATATATATTATAATAATATAATATATATGGAAAAGGTTCTATACGGTGGAGCTCATGGGAACTCCCCATGAGGTCAAGCTGTGTGGGCCCCACCATGATGTGTGTCAAACATCGACACCGTGCATTTGATGGGCCCCCTTTAAATTATGGGATATCCCAAAAGTCAGCTGTATACGGAACTCCAGTGGGCCATACCATCTAAAATCATGTGAAGACATGCCTAAAACATATAAAAGCACTTGGTGGGGTCCCACCTGAAATTTGGATGTGTGTGAAACTTGGTATGACCCCTCATCCAAGTGACACACACATAATGGATGGGTTGGATTTGTGAACCACATCTCGGCGGGCCCAAAAAATAATTATAAATGTTTTAATGGAGGGTAAACCGTCTCAACTTTTGTATGTGGTGTGGCCTCCACAAGTCATAGATTGACTTGATTTTTAATCCCCGGGCCCATCATGGAATGGTACATCTGACTAATGGGGTAGATGTTTGACACGCATCATGGTGAGGCTCACACAACTCTCCCCGTTGTGGAGATTTCAAATAATAAACATGTGGTGGGCATTAGGATAGTTTCAATGGTGGGAATCACTCTCCCTGCTATTTCGCTACGTAAAAAATGGAAAAAAAAAAAAAGATGGATTTTGAGACGATTGTGGACCATCTCTAAAATTCTTTGGTTTAAAGACGGTTTAGAGATGGCCGTAAACCGTCTCTAAAATTTTAGACGGCTCTTGACCGTCCCTAATATCGTCTTAAAATGTTGAACGTCCACAAATCATTTAAGATGGTCCTGAGACAGTTAAAGACCGTTTGCATTAGAGATGGTCTTTGACTGTCTTATATGCAGTCATCTGAGACGGTCATTGGTTGTCTTTTACTTGTAATCTAAGACTGTCAAAGACTGTCTCTATTAGAGACAGTCCTTAGCCATCTTATAGCCCTATCAAAGACCGTCTGTATTAGAGATTGTCATAGATCGTCTCTATTAGAGACTGTCAAGGACCATCTCTATTAGAGACTGTCAAAGACCATCTCTATTAGAGACGGTCCTAAACTATCTCTAATGCTCAGTTCAAAAATTAAAAAACTCAAAAAATTTATGAATTTGGAAAAAAAAATAGTTGAGAAGCTTAGAAAAATAATTAACAATGTTTAAGAAAATTTTAAATTTTGAAAAAAAAAATTGTCGATAATTTTGAAAAAAAAAAAAGATTTTGATAAAAAAAATGATATTTTGAAAAAGAAAATTTAAAAAATTAAACAAAATTTTGAAAAATTTGACAAATTGTAAAAAAATATATTTTTTAAAAAAGAAAAGTAGATTTTGTATTTTGACAAGAAAAATTGAAAAGTTATATAACAAAAGTGAGATTAAAAAATGATATTTTGAAAAAGAAATTAAAAAATTAAACAAATTTGTGAAAAAAATTGACAAATTATAAAAATATATATATATTTTTTTAAAAAGGAAAACTAGATTTTGTATTTTGACAAGAAAAATTGAAAAGTTAGATAACAAAAGAGGGATTTTGATGATGTGTTTTATATCCTTGCCACCCATATGTTTCTCCAACCCATTTTTGGGCTGGGTATAAAAAATTATGTTGATATAAATCTTAAGTGGACCACACAACTGGAAAGTACCTCACTATTAACAATTATAAAGAGCTCATCGTAAGGTTTTAGTAATGTTTATTTGCAATCCAACTTGTTAATAATGTAAAGAAGATCTAGATGAAGGTAACATACAAAGATCAAATTGATCCAAAACTTTTGTGGCCTTCAAAAGGTTTTTAATGGTTATTCATCATTATTTTGATTGGTATGGCCCACCTGAGATTATTGAGTTCTTATAATTTGAAATCACATCCTAAAATATGATGGAAAAATATATGTACGGTGTCGATATACATAAAATATATCAAGGTGGGCCCTACACAATTAGAGTAACACCTTTGAAGGAGTTACCTAAATAGTGAAATGGTACTAGGTCATCTCATGGGAACTAATTTCCATGAGGTTAATCTGTGTGGGCCCCACCATGATGTGTGTAGAACATCAACACCATGCATTTGATGTGTCCCCTTTAAGTCTAAAAATCAGTCATATACGAAACTCAGGTGAGCCATAACATCTAAAACTATATGAAGACATCCTTAAAACTTTTGTGGCCTTCAAAATGTTTTTAATAGTTATTCATCATTGTTTTGAGTGGTATGGCCCACTTAAAATTATTGAGTTCTTATAATTTGAAATCACATCCTAAAATATGATGGAAAAATATATGGACGGTGTCGATATACATAAAATATATCAAGGTGGACCTTACACGGTTAGAGTAACACCCGTGAAGGAGTTACCTAAATAGTGAAATGGTACTATAAGGTCACCTCATGGGTACTTCTCATTAAGTTAATCTGTGTGCGCCCCACCATGATGTGTGTAGAACATCAACAACATGCATTTGATGTATCCCCTTTAAGTCCAAAAATCAGTCATATACAAAACTCAGGTGGGTCGTAGCATCTAAAACTATGTGAAGACATCCCTAAAACATATAAAAGCATTTGGTAGGGCCCACATGAGTTTTGGATGTGTATGAAACTTGGTATGACTCCTCACCCAAGTGGGACACACATAATGAATGGGCTGGATCTATTAACCACTTCTAGGTGGGCCCAATAAATGATTATGAATGTTTTAATGGGAGGGTAACCCTCTCAACTATAGTTTGTGGTGTGCCCCACCTAAGTCATGGATTGACTTTATTTTTAAGCTCGTGACCCACAATGGAATGGTGCATCTAATTGATGGGGCGGATCCAAAGTTCAAGTCGACCCACTATAGAAAAGAGTGGGATAGTGACACCCACTATTGAAACCTTCTTAGGGCTCGTCATGATGTTTATTTGAGATCCAATCTGTTTATAAGTTAATACAGACATGGATGCAATTGAAACTTGGTCTGATCCCTCATCCAAGTGGGACACACATAATGAGTGGGTTAGATATGTGAATCACATTTAGGCAGGCCCAATATATGATTATGAATGTTTTAAGGAAACCCTTCTCTACTACATTTAGGTGAGTTACTCATTACCTTTACCAGAGTAAACTCTATTGGGTCCACTGTTATTTATTTATTTTATCCACTCCATTCATCCATGTTAACAGATAATTTGAGGTCTAAAGAACAAAAAGGAAGCATATCCAAAGCTCAAGTAGACCACACCACAGGAAATAGTGTGATTGAACCTCTACCATTTAAAATTTCTTGAAGGCTATAGAAGTTTTGGATCAAGTTGATGTTTGTGTTTTTTATTCATTCATATATTTTTGATATTATGAACAACCTTTAACCGTTTCTGGACAATCTGATCAGTCCAGATTGAAGAGTAATAACTTCAGATGTTTAAATCAAAATTCACTCAAATTGTTGATCAATCTTGTTTGCCCAATATCTTTCTCATATGTAGCATGATCGGGGCGAGTAACTAATCAAATTGAAGGTAATGATCAGTAAAATAGAGTGAATGGACCAGACATGTAAAATGGGTTAAATATTCTAGTCAAAATTGTGACCTAACTTATTGACACCCTGAGACTCTAAGAATTAATGTTGGTAAGTTTTGTGGGGCCCATCATGATGTGTGTCGAACATCAACACCGTGCATTTGATATAAGTTTTGGATCAAGCTGATGTTTGTGTTTTCCCTTCATTCATATATTTTTTATATTATAAACATGTTGGATGACAAATAAACATTATTTTGGGCTTAAGGAAGGTATCAACTATGGAAATCATTATTCCACACTGTTTTGTGTGGCATGGTCCACTTGAATTTTGGATTTACCAAAAATTTGGGATCAACACACACTGTTCATCCATTTTTCAAGATCATTTTATAGAATTCTCTAAAAAATGAATCATATTTAAAGATTAAAAGGACCACACCACAAATAAGGGAACAGATTGGCTACTCCCCTTACACCATCCATTGGCTGGTGGTTGGTGCTGTGTGGGCCCCACCATGATGTATGGCCCCACAACCATTTTTTTTTAAAAAAACTTTTGAACCAGTTGGATTTCAAATAAACATTACGATGGGCCTTAAGATAGTTTCAACGGTGGGAATCACCCTCCCGTTGTTTTTTGTGGTGGGGTCCACTATAGAATTTTATCTGTCTCATTCATTGGCTCGTGACTTAAAATAATATCTCAAAATAGATGGACGATGTGGATATAACAAATACATCATAATTTTTTATATTTTTTAAATATTTTATATATATATATATATATATATATATATATATATATATATATATATATATGGAAAAGGTTCTATCCATCGAGCTCATGGGAACTCCCCCTGAGGTCGAGCTGTGTGGGCCCCACCATGACGTGTGTCAAAAATCAACACTCTGCATTTGATGGGTCCCCTTTAAATTATAGGATATCCCAAAAATCATTCATATACAGAACTCCGGTGGGCCATACCATCTAAAATCATGTGAAGACATGCCTAAAACATATAAAAGCACTTGGTGGGGCCCCACCTGAAATTTGGATGCGTTTGAAACTTGGTATGACCCCTCATCCAAGTGACACACACATAATGGATGGGTTAGATTTGTGAACCACATCTTTGTGGGCCCAAAAAATAATTATGAATGTTTTAATGGTGGGTAACCCCTCTCAACTTTTGTGTTCATTGGTCTGTGGACCCCACCATAATGTATGTGTTTCATCCATGCCGTCCATCTAGTTTTATAGATCATTTTATGATATTTCAAAAAATGAGTTATATCCCAATCTCAAGTGGACCACATTATAGGAAAAAGTGTTGAATGAATGTCGACCATTAAAAACTATTTGGGAGCCATAAAAGGATTGGATCAAGCTGATATTTGTTTTTTTCCCTTCAGCTAGGCCTTTATGACCTAATCAACAGATTGGATGTCAAATAAACAGTACAGTGGGCCTTAAGAGGATTTAAATGATGGATATCCAATCATTATTATTTTCCTGTGGTGTGGTCCACCTAAGATTTATATCCCACTTATTTCTAGGATGAAGGCCTAAAATGATCTTTAAAAATGGATGAACAGATTGGATGAAACACAGACATCATGATGGGGCCCACAGACCACCGAAAACCGGTCATGCCCATACACCCCAAAAACCTAATCCCGCGCGCGCCCATCTCTAACAATCCCAAATCCCTCTCGCGCGCCCGCCCCACCCAAAACGTAAACCATCTCTCTCTCGCCCGAAATCTCTCTCTCTCTCTCTCTCTCTCTCTCTCTCTCTCTCTGAAATTCGGCCATGGCTACTCTTGTCTCAACCATCGATCTTGTCTCAACCATCGATCAGCTGTGGGCCACCCTGACCCCTTTCTCTCTCGCGCCCGCCCCTCCCCAAAAACCCATGGTCAAATCAAGAGTCCTCGTCACTGCCATCCTTCTCGAATCTGACACAGGTGATTTATTCCCCATGGCTGAGAGAAGAAGCATACACCTACAACCATGACAATGCTTGCCACAACTGAAGATGAAGAGGACGAGTGCGACAAGGTTTATAAGGCCATGAGTGGAGGCAAAAGAAACCCGATTGGGATGAATCGGAGATTATACATAGTGCCAGTGCTGGACAGAGCATCCATGGCTGCCTCCATCAATAACACAGGTAAGGGTATATAAAATCCCCAATTTGGGATTACCGGTTTCGAATCTGGGCTTTGAAATCAGGAATCTGGAATCCTTAGTTGAATGTTTGCATTTAGGGGTTTGAATCCCAAATCCCTAATTTAACTGGATTTAGGGATTTTGAATCTGAAATCCCCAATTAATCTGGATTTGGGGATCTGGATTCTGAAAGTCCCTAATTTCTGATTTCTAAAGTCAGGGATTGGAAAATCCCTGATTGACTTGATTGATTTAGGGTTTCGAATAATCCCAAATTTTTGATTTGGGGATTCTGAATCCGAAAATCCCTAATTGATGATTTGGGATTCCGAATTCAAAATCCATAATCTGGATGTCTTAATTTCTTAATCTGGATGGTAATATCTTGTGCCATACATTGATTTCCTTGGTTAGTTTATTACGTATTCACCTAACCAGTTATATTTCTTTACTTCATTTCTTACCACTAGTAATCGATGCCTTCTTATCTGGTTCTTCTTTCTTAATTTCATTTCGAATCACCTTGTCATTGATCTACAAGGTTGCTTCTTTTTTTTTTGGTACCAAATATCGTGGAATTTCACGATATTCTGCACCAAATTAGACTGATTAATCATGAAATTATTGGTCATGGTCCATCATCAGTGGGACAAAACAGGACCACTTCTCTAGATAGTTTACAGTTTTACACAGCCACTTGGGTGTAGTCCTTTTTTCTCTACTTCGATGATTGTATTTCATAAAGTGGAAAGAAGCCATAGATGCATTTTAGAAAAAAAGGATTAGATATGCTCAATCAAGAGCAATCCAGCAATTTAACATGTGGTGCCCACCTTAGAGTGTCTTGTGATTGGATGGGCCGGATTATCTTTCCCTTGAAATGATCTTAGCTGCTTGATGAGATAACATGGAGTAAGGCACTGGAGTATCTCCTATTTTTGATGGGGCCACCCTATAAATAATTTAGATCACAAGGTGGGTGCACATGTTCATTTAACTAAGGGACGTTTTTAATATGCCTAAAATCTTACCTTTTATGTGTATGGAGTGAATAAATTAAAAGGATGTAAAAAAATTTCCACCTTATGAAAGCATTGGAGGCTGCCTATTTTGCTTTTACTAATTCAATGAGTAATTTTTATTTTTATTTTTGGTAAAACCTTTACAACTATAATTAAAAAGAGTCTGGTCATGTTTCTATTCTTAATGACTTCTCTGAACTATGATTAGGTACACGAATCCTTAACTTCAGGTCCTTCTCATGCTATTGATATAACAAGGGAGGTACACATTTTCCTTGAAAGTATGATCCATGAGCCTAGTTCTTTTTTGTCATTTTTAGGCAAATTTGGTAGGAAAGTATTCTTTGAACCATAAGAATTTGGTGGGTTTTTCCTGTCTTTTTGCAGCCATTGCATAAAAATTTACTGCATTGCTGCATGTCATGTTTGTTAAAGCTACTATGATACCTCTTTGAATTTAACAGCTTCAAAATTGAAGAGGCCATACTTTGAAGTGTAGCCATTATGTTCCGTCAACTTTCCCAAAAAGCATTCCCCTACCATGTGTCATTTACTGCCATGGAAATAAGGGGAACAGATTGGCTACTCCCCCTACTTCTAATATTACTTTATTTACTCTTGAAATTTTCCTTTCTTTCCTTTTCTTTCTTGAAAGTTTTTTCTTTTTTGTTTTGTAATAAGTAATAAATTGATTGAAGATCGGATACTTCACCATTTCCTCCATTTCATTAGTTAAATTTCAATCAAGAAGGAAAACATCTATGTTGGTTCCTGTTAGATTTAACAGTATTTTTTCTAGACATGGGTCCCACTTGCAACTTAGACTGAGGAACTATAGGGTATTTTATTTAATGGATTTTTTTGGATGCTTATTACAAAAAAAAGGACCTTATGAAGTAGTGTTTTGGGTCTTACTCTCACTTGTCATTTGTCATTTGTCCATCTTATATCAATTTTTACTTCACGAATAACCTCAAATGGTTTCTTTTATACCAGCGCCCATGTGTGGGGCACCTGATAAAGGGCTTGGATCATACAATTTTCCATGTGCCGCTGGATGATATTCTTTATAAAATATTTCTAGACTCGAGCTAAGGGTTTTTACGTTGACTTTCTGACAATGACTTGTTAGATCAGCCATGTGATGAAGGGACACAGATTGCATAGTGTAGCACATAGTACAGATTTGTGGTATTTGTTTCATATCCATGCTGTCTATCCATATTTCTAGCTCATTTTATGGTATAAGCCCAAACTAAAAGTAGATCCAAATATCAGTTGGACCACACTACAAGAAACAGGGTGATTGAACGAATAACTCTTGGTGACCATAAAAGTTTTGCATCAAGCTAATATCTTTGTTTTCCCTTCGTCTAGGTCTATAAGACATTATCAACCAGTCAAATAAACATTAAGGTGGGCTGCATGAAGTTTTTAATGGCAGGCATTCAATCTCCATCGTTTCCTGAGGAGTGGTCCACCTGAGATTTGGATTTGCTTCAATTTTTAGCTCATGCCAAAAAAGAAAAGATAAAAAAAATGAGCTGGAAAAATGGGTCCACAGTCTAGATATAAAACACATACATCATGGTGAGCCCCACATTCATCGATCATCTACCTTGTTGGCCCCTTAGTGGATGTGTGATGGACCAAATCTCAATTCAACAATCATATCCATCTGATCAGTGATCATATCCTCTGAAATTGACTTTTTTATGATATATGGCTGTCTGCATAGGTTGATTATCTGATTTTATAAATGTATTTTTTCTTGTGTCATGCCTATTACCATGCACTTGCATACACTTATTTTTGCTTGAGTCCAGTAGTTTGGACAGTATGATTTTCATTTTTAATTTGTACTAGTGGGACCCATGGTTCAGTGATCTAATCCATCAACTTTGGGCCTTGCAGTGGATGGTCCACTCACCAAAATCTTCCACATGGAAAAATCCTAACCTTTCATTAGGTTGCAAAAAAACAGGTGAAGAAACAAAATACAACAAAAACATTAAAAAAAAAAAAGAAAAGAAAAAGAAAAGAGAAAAATACCAAG
Organism: Magnolia kwangsiensis; assembly: GCA_037074715.1. Lineage (NCBI taxonomy): Eukaryota > Viridiplantae > Streptophyta > Magnoliopsida > Magnoliales > Magnoliaceae > Magnolia > Magnolia kwangsiensis. Next base: position 17,164,392 of record CM073580.1, on the reverse strand, counting down.
ATGTTCTCTAGCTAGGATATTCCAAATTTTTTTATGAACAACCCTTGATGGTGAGGTCCATCATATCCGACAATTTGGACTACTCATGGGCTTATAAGATACTCAAGTGGGACAAACAAGTTTTCTTTTGAAAAATAGAAAAATGGGAATATTAGTAAATATGGATTTTTTTGTTAAGAAGAAAATGGAAGATGGATTGAAAAAACATAAAAGAGATTTTTTTTTCTTCTTTTTTGTTTCAAGAGAGAGAGACAGATAGGTGAGAGTGGGGAAATCGAGGGAGAGAGTGGGGAAATGAAGTCACCGCATGAGATTTGAAAATAGCGAGTGTAGTTTGGTTTGAAAATGACATTTCGCATGCGTGGTGTGCATGGCTATGACAGGTGTCTACGGACGCAGATTTTTACTTGCCCATCTTTGTTCATGAAAACTTTAAGTTAATGTTGGAAAAGTAATTACTTTATTACTATTATTCAGAACTGAATGCATAGATGAAATGATCTACACCTCTGCTATTGACTCCTAAGTAGAGGAATGCATTCTATTGTTTAAAATTCATGTCGCCTTGTTTTTGAAAATATTGAACACTTGGTATCTTTTTGAATTGGCATCCACTTTGTATCTTTTGAATGAGTATCCATTAGATTATAGATATTTATGCTTCCTGCAACCCAAATGATAGCCCTTTCTATCTTGCTGTGTAAGTTGAGGCAATTGTATAGTTGATCAGGAATCCTTGTATGCAATTTTCTTATTCCTCTTTTTTTTTTTTTTTTTTTTTTAATTTATGAATTTGTATGTAGTTTACTTTACAAATCAAATTATATGAAAGCACAAAGGGGAAAATTGTGAAGGAATTTGTGAAGGTAGTGATAGCGTATCAACAGAAAGTCAATAGCCCAGCATGTGTAGCAAATAGTCTAAAGTTGGATCAAGAAATGGAGAAGAAGAGGAAAATCATTATCCAAAAACTTGGTTGGAGGCATGCATTGGTATTAAATGGTCATGGAAGCAATTTGGCTTTCCATTCAAGTGATGCTCCAATCTTACTGGTTTGAGGATGATGAATGTAATAATTTCTTGGATGGATGATGAATGTATTTATGAATGTAAATGAAAATAAAGAACTTATAATATATATATATATATATATATATATATATATATATATATATATATATATATATATATATGTTATCAATGGAGGATACCTAGTTTCAGGGGAAATAAAATTCTTGTAGCTTATGGTATGGTGCCCCAATATTGGTTTTATGCTACTAGTATGTAGTAGATAATACTAGGTTCAATAATAGATAATACTAGAGAGCCCAAACCCGATCTCCTAAACCTAAACCTTTAACCTATTCTCAATTCCCTAAACCTATAGCTTATAACCTAAACTTACACCTTAACCTAAACCTAAACCTAAACCTAAACCTAAAACCTAACCTAAACCTAAACCTAAACCTATAACCTATAACCTAAACCTAAAACCTAAATGTATTCTCAAATCCCTAAACACACATAATCCTAATCTTAACTCCCTAACCTAAACCCAAACCTAAACTTGAAAACCCAAACATAAACCCGATCCCGAACTCGAAACCGATTTCCTAAACCTAAACCGTAACCTATTCTCAATTCCCTAAACCTATAGCTTATAACGTAAACCTACACCCAAAACCTACACCTAAACCTAAACCTAAACCTTAACCTAAACTCAAACCTATGACCTAAAACCATAACCTATAACCTATAACTAAACTTATAACCTATAACCTAACCTTAACCTACCTAAAACCTAAACCTTAACCTAACTTAAAACCTAAACCTAAACTTAAACCTAAAACTTAAATGTATTCTCAAATCCCTAAACCTAAACCTACACATAATCCTAACCTCAACTCCCTAACCTAAACCTAAACCTAAACTTGAAAACCCAAACCTAAACCCGATCCTGAAACCGAACCCAATTTCCTAAACCTAAACCTTAACATATTCTCAATTCCCTAAACCTTAACCTATAACCTAAACCTATAACCTACACTTATAACTTAAACCTAAACCTTAACCTATACTCAGTTCCCTAAACCTAAACCTAAACCTATAACCTACACTTATAACCTAAACCTAAACCTTAACCTATACTCAATTCCCTAAACCTAAACCTTAACCTAAACCTAAACCTAAACCTAAACCTATAACCTTAACCTAAACCAAAACCTAAACCTATAACCTTAACCTAAACCAAAACTTATGACCTAAAACCTTAACCTATAACCTATAACCTATAACCTTAACCTAAACCTAAAACCTAAACCTTAACCTATAACCTAAATCCTAAACCTAAACCTAAAGCCTAAATGTATTCTCAAATCCCTAAAGCTAAACCTACACCTAATCCTAATCTCAACTCCCTAACCTAAACCTAAACCTAAACTTGAAAACCTAAACCTAAACCTAAACCCGATCCTGACCCCGAACCCGATTTCCTAAACCTAAACCTTAACCAATTCTCAATTCCCTAAACTTATAGCTTATAACCTAAACCTAAACCTTAACCTAAACCTAAACCTAAACCTATGACCTAAAACCTTAACCTAAACCTAAAACCTAAACCTTAACCTATAACCTAAAACCTAAATGTATTCTCAAATCCTTAAACCTAAACCTACACCTAACCCTAATCTCAACTCCTTAACCTAAACCTAAACTTAAACTTGAAAACCCAAACCTAAACCCGATCTCGAACCTGAACCCGATTTCTTAAATGTAAACCTTAACCTATTCTCAATTCCCTAAACCTATAGCTTATTACCTTAACCTAAACCTTAACCTAAACCTAAACCTACACCTAAATCTAAACCTAAACCTATAACCTATAACCTAAACCTAAATCTAAAACCTAAATGTATTCTCAAATCCCTAAACCTAAACCTACACCTAATCCTAATCTCAACTCTCTAACCTAAACCTAAACCGAAACTTGAAAACCCAAACATAAACCCAATTTCCTAAACCTAAACCTTAACCTATTCTCAATTCCCTAAACCTATAGCTTATAACCCAAACCTAAACCTAAACCTTAACCAAAACCTAAACCTAAACCTATAACCTGAACTGAAACTAAAACCTATAAACTAAACTTATAACCTATAACATAAACCTAAAACCTAAACCTTAACATATAACCTAAAACCTAAACCTAAACCTAAAACCTAAATGTATTCTTAAATCCCTAAACCTAAACCTACACCTAATACTAATCTCAACTCCCTAACCTAAACCTAAACCTAAACTTGAAAACCCAAACCTAAACCCGATCCCGAACCCGAACCCAATTTCCTAAACCTAAACCTTAACCTATTCCCAATACCCTAAACCTATAGCTTATAACATAAACCTTAACCTTAATCTAAACCTAAAACTAAACCTATAACCTAAGCCTAAACCAAAACCTATGACCTAAAACCTTAACCTATAACCTATAACTTAAACTTATAAGCTATAACCTAACCTAAACCTAAACCTAAAACCTAAACTTTAACCTATAACCTAAAACATAAACCTAAACCTAAACCTAAACCTATAACCTAAATGTATTCTCAAATCCCTAAAACTAAACCTACACCTAATCCTAATCTCAACTCCCTAACCTAAACCTAAACCTATAACCTATAACCTAAACCTAAACCTAAACCTAAAACCTAAATGTATTCTCAAATCCCTAAACCTAAACGTACACCTAATCCTAATCTCAACTCCCTAACCTAAACCTAAACCTAAACTTGAAAACCCAAACCTAAACCTGATCCCGAACCCAAACCCGATTTCCTAAACCTTAACCTATTCTCAATATCCTAAACCTATAGCTTATAACCCATAACCTAAACCTAAACCTAAACCTAAATCTATAACCTTAACCTAAACTAAAACCTATGACCTAAAACCTTAACCTATAACCTATAACCTATAACCTAACCTTAACCTACCTAAAACCTAAACCTTAACCTAACCTAACCTAAAACCTAAACCTACACCTAAAACCTAAATGTATTCTCAAATCCCTAGACCTAAACCTACACCTAATCCTAATCTCAACTCCCTAACCTAAACTTGAAAACCCAAACCTAAACCCGATCCTGAACCCTAACCCGATTTCCTAAACCTAAACCTTAACCTATTCTCAATTCCCTAAACCTTAACCTATAACCTAACCTAAACCTAAACCTATAACCTACACTTATAACCTAAACCTAAGCCTAAAACCTAAACCTAAACCTAAAACCTAAATGTATTCTCAAATCCTTAAACCTAAACCTACACCTAATCCTAATCTCAACTCCCTAACCTAAACTTAAACCTAAACTTGAAAATCCAAACCTAAACCCGATCCCGAACCCGATTTCCTAAACCTAAACCTTAACATAGTCTCAATTCCCTAAAGCTATAACCTATAACCAAAACCTAAACCTTAACTTAAACCTATAACCTAAACCTAAACCTAAACCTAAACCAAAACCTATAACCTAAACCTTAACCTATACCTATAACCTAAACTTATAACCTATAACCTAACCTTACCTAAACCTAAAACCTAAACCTAAACCTATAACCTAAACCTATAACCTATAACCTAAACCTAAACCTATAACCTAAATGTATTCTCAAATCTCTAAACCTAGACCTACACCTAATCCTAATCTCAACTCCCTAACCTAAACCTAAACCTAAACTTGAAAACCCAAACCTAAACCCGATCCCGAACCTGAACCCAATTGCTGTAATAATGTAACCCAATTACATGGCAACAAAAAGACTATAACCCTTTTAACACATGCCCCTTTTTACAAAGCTTTAATTTTTGTTATTGTTTCTATTAACATGAATTGAAACACTTTTTTGTGTTATTTGCTTGCTTTATTTTTATTTTAATGATCAGTTTTATTTTAAAAAAGTGTGCCCACTTTTTTAAAAGAAGAAAAAAAAAGCGAATGAAGTTTCTCCAATTCTTCATGATTCTGAATTATAATGTTTTGTTGGTTGAATATTTTTTTATTAGATGAAAGACACAAAGAAAATTGTTGCTAATTTTTTCTTTTTTAATTTATGATGTTAAACTTATATGTATTTTATGCGTGGATGAATGTAATGTAGATAAGATTGTTTGTATTTCGATGGATGTAGTTTATGTTTGGATGAATGTAGTTTATGTTTGGATGGATTTATGTAGTTTAGGTTTAGATGGATGTGAATGTGAATATGATGAAATATATTATTATATAACGGGTGTATATTAGAAAGAATACGATGAAATATATTTCTAAATATTCAAATATGAGACGGTCTAAGACTGTCCTTTTAAGGGTCATAAGAGACGTTTCATTGCAGTCCTTTTTAAGGACTGTCCATAACCATCCTTTTAAAAGATGGTCCATGACCGTCCTTCTAAGGTTCATAAGAGACAGTTCATAGCATTCCTTTTAAAGGACAGTCCATGACCATCCTTCTAACGTTCATAAGAGATGGTTCATAGCAGTCCTTTTTATGACTGTCCTTTTTATAGATGATCCATGACTGTCCTTTTAAGGCTCATAAGAGACATTTCATAGCAGACCTTTTTAAGGACGGTCCATGACCATCCTTTTAAGGCCCATAAGAGATAGTTCAAGACAGTCCTTTTTAAAGACGGTCCATGACCATCCTTTAAATGTCAATAAGAATGACAGTTTTTGACTGTCCTTTAAGTAATGACACCCAAAATTTGACTACACATGCGACGGTTCAAAACTGTCCTTTTTGGTCATTTGAGACGATTTTCGACAGTCCTTTTTTCACTATTTTGGCATTGTGTTTTCTATGGTGGGTTCCACTACAGATTTTCATCTCCCTCATTCTTTGGGTCATAACTTAAAATGATATCTCAAATGGATGGATGGTGTGGATATAACACATACAATATAGTGGGGCCCACAGACCACTGACCAACATCATTGGCGAAACCCGTCCGTATTGTATAAACAATGTAAAATGCAGATTGTGCGGATTTGATAACTAATATCCTATTCAATAAGGGATTTCTAAAACCCTCTTTAGAGTTCCATTTCCCTCTGATTTTTCCCCCCTCTCTTTCTCACACCCTCTGCTCTCTCTTCTGTTTGTCTCTCTCGCACCCTCTCCCTCTTCTCTCTCTCTCTCTGTCTATCTCTCTCTTCCTCTCTCTCTGATCTCTCCACCGTACTGTTGCTGCATGCCCTACCCACGCACATCCTCTCTCTGTCTCTGAAGCTCGGCGAGGTATCTCTTTCTCTCTCTCTCAATCTCAATATCAATCTAAGGATTTGGGGATTTTGGTGTTTGTTTTTAGATTCAACTCCTTTTCTAGGTTTTGTGTATGATGGGTATTAGCAAAGATTATATGCTTGGTAAGTGTTTGTTTTTTGTCTAATGAAATGCTCTTTTATTGTCTAGTATGATTCTTTCTGATTTTATGGTTGGTTTGTGCTAGTATGGTGAAATGTTTGTGTAGAATTGGCCTTTAAGAGCTAGAAAATAGGGGATGTGAATTTCTTACTACCTCTATTATAGGGAGTCTGTGTAACTGAATTCCATGTGCTTTCCACCTTGATTTTTGGTTGAAATTTTCTCTACACATCTCTTATACAAGTTCATGTTAGGATTTGAGCCTAAAAGTCACGTGGCTCTGAAGTCGAATGGGCCATACTATAACCAATAGTGGTGATTGAATGATCACCATTGAAATTTTATTGGGAATTGAATGATGGGTGCTTCTATCCTAATATGAACTGGTTAAACTAATGGATGGATTGGATATCACATGGATATTGTTGTTGGCTCCATAGAGTTTTTAGTTACATGAGCTCTTGTAGCAAGAAATTCATGTTTGAAAATAGAGCCTGGAATTTTTCCACAAGAACATTCTTGCGAGTAGGCTTAAATAGGTTTCTCCTTTTTCTTTGTGCAAGAATGAAATGAAGTCTTGTTTTAGATCTTGACTGTTGTATCATTTTATGCTCATATTTAGGTCCATTGTTTGGTTGGATGCTTGTATTGGTGCCTTGATGTGGATGGGAATATGTTTGTTAGTTGGTATGATAATTCCCTCTAGTCTCAGTCCTTTGATTTGGTCAGCCCCATCAGATGTAAGGCTAAAATTTGTTTGATAAGTCATTCTATGCTATTGAATTGTTGGCCTACTTGTAAAAATTGAAAATTTGACTATTCTATATTATTAAATTGTTGCCTTACTATCCTTCATGGAAAAAAAAAATGTTGCCTTATAAAAATTCAAAATTTAAATATTCTATATTTTGAATTGTGTCTCTACATGGAAAAATTAAAAATTTGACTATGTTGTGCATTTTTTGTTGAATGTCATATTATCTCTTTCATTAAATTGGTTTTGCTTTGATCTTTACAATCATTCTCTACTATGGGTTGTAAATTAATGATAGTATAGGGGTGGGTCCAAGCTATTGGTGGAAGCAGGGGACCAAAGACATTGTAAGGCTTTGTCATGAAGAGAGGCATTGAATTTTTTCGTAACTAACGTCTCCATATGTACAAATAGTTAGCTTGCAGGTAAAAATCTTGAAATTCTTGCCCAATTGCCCATTCACACAACATTCATGTAGCTTAATGCAAATCATTTTAGATCTCACTATGGATTGGGTATGAAAAAATGCAGTAAAACAATAATGAGCTAACCATCCTATTAATTGAACCAGGGAACTCTTCATGGTGGGGCTGCACTTACTTGAACAATTCTTCTAGCTAGGTGCCGATCCTGATTTGAATCAGGCTTCAGACTCCTATTCATTGAACAATTTTTTTATTGGTTAGCACATTAGCACATACACCCTACTGTTTGCCACACTCCAACTTGTACTTACCCTATAGTGGGAATTATTGGGCCATGATGCACCAGGATGTGTCCTCCATAATAGAACACAATTACATTGTAGCTGAATCTGCAACCCTTCATAATTGAGTCACTCAAAGACTAACAATAGGGCTATTTGTTTATTTAAAATCTACTAATGATATGGTATGATTAGCTTGGCTGGAATTTGTGAAGGCAGTGACAGCGTATCAACAAAAAGTCAATAGCTCAGCATGTGCGGCAAATAGTCTAAAGTTGGATCAAGAAATGGAGAAGAAGAGGAAGATCATTATCCAAACACTTGATTAGAGGCATGCATTGGTATTAAATGGTCATGGAAGCAATCTGGCTTTTCATTCAGGTGATGCTCCAATCAGATTAGATCATCCTTTCTATTTGAAATATTAAAATGACATTTTGGAGCATATTACTACAAATTAGAAACCCTTTAAATTAAGTAAATTATACAAGAAATAAAAGGATAAAAATATATATTAGCAACTTATTAATGTTTTCCTATCTTAGAAGAAGTGTTTTTAACTTGTCTTTAAAGGAATAACCATGCATTTGAGATCATCATCATCTAATGCTCAGTCTTGTAAAGGAATAACCTTAGGTTTGAGATCATTATGTTACTCATTATCTTATGCTCAGTCTTTCAACCTTAGTCTTTCAACTCAAAATCAACCTAGTACATAGAAGGAATATAGATACACTAGTAATTCTCCACAATATCTTCATATGGATGTTTTTTGCTTTACTTACCTTTTATATTATTTTTAAATGTATTAGCTCGAAATTGATGGAGCAAACTCAAATGTGCGTCGGAGCTATTTGGATGTTGAGTGGGGGTCCCTGAAAGGTGGGAACCATTGTTATGACCATGATGAAGTTGTCCATTTCCTATGGACAATATTGGAGTGGCCTGCCGTGCTTAAATGTATTAGCTCAAAATTGATGGAGCAGACCTCAGATGTGCGTCAAAGCTATCTGGATATTGAGTAAGGGTCCCTGAAAAGTGGGAACCGCTGTTATGACCATGATGAAGCTGTCCACTTCTTATAGACAGCATTGGAGTGGCCTGGATATAGGGACAGGCTGTGTTTATGTATTTACTCGAAATTGATGGAGCAGACCCGGATGTGCGTCGAAGCTATCCAGATGTTGAGCAGGGGCCCCTGGAAGGTGGGAAATGCTATTATAACCATGATAAAGTTATTCATTTCCTATGGATAGTATTGGAGTGGCCTAGTCATTTGGACAAACCATGTTTATATCTGTATTTGTAGTGACCACACCCTTAACCTAAACCTTAACCTATTCTCAATTCCCTAAAGCTATAACTTATAACCCAAATCTAAACCTTAACCTAAACCTATAACCTAAACCTATAACCTAAACCTAAACCTAAACCTATAATCTTAACCTAAACCAAAATATGACCTAAACCTTAACCTATAACCTATAAACTAAACTTATAACGTATAACTTAACCTTAACCTTAACCTTAACCTAAACCTAAAACATAAACCTTGACCTATAATTTATAAGCTATAACCTAAACTTATAACCCATAACCTAACCTTAACCTAAACCTATAACCTAAACCTATAAACTAAAACCATAACCTAAACCTAAAACATAAATGTATTCTCAAATCCCTAAAATTAAACCTACACCTAATCCTAATCTCAACTCCCTAACCTAAACCTAAACCTAAACTTGAAAACCCAAACCTAAACCCGATCTCGAACCCGAACCTGATTTCCTAAACCTATTCTCAATTCCATAAAGCTATAACCTATAACCTATAACCTAAACCTAAATCTAACGTAAACCTATAACCTTAACCTAAACCTACACCTAATCCTCATCTCAAATACTTAACCTAAACCTAAACTTGAAAACCCAAACCTAAACCTGATCCCGAACCCGAACCCGATTTTCTAAACCTAAACCTTAACCTATTCTCAATCCCCTAAAGCTATAACCTATAACCTAAACCTAAACATAAAACCTAAACCTAAACCTAAACCTATAACCTACAACATTAACCTAAACTTATAACCAACAACATTAGCCTTAACCTAAACCTATACTTCTAACCTAAACTTATTCTCAAATCTTAAAACTTAAACTTATAACCTAAACCTAAAGCTTAACTTATAACCTAAACCTTTACCTATAACCTATAACCTATAACCTAAATATAATTCACTAAACCTTAACCTATAACCTAACCTAGACTTATAACCTAAACCTAAACCTAAACTTATAAACTTAACATAAATGTAAAACCTAATCCTAAACCTAAAACGTAAATATATTCTCAAATCCCTAAACCTAAACCTAAACCTAAACCTATAACCTACAACATAAACTTATAACCTAAACCTATTCTCAAATCCCAAAACCTATAACATAAACCTAAACCTATAACCTAAACTCAATTCCCTAAACCTTAACATATAACTTAACCTAAACTTAAACCTATAACCTAAACCTAAAACCTAAACCTAAAACCTAAATGTATTCTCAAAACCCTAAACCTAAACCTACACCCAATCCTAATCTCAACTCCCTAACCTAAACCTAAACCTAAACTTGAAAACCCAAACCAAAACCCGATCCCAAACCTGAACCCGATTTCCTAAACCTAAACCTTAACTTATTCTCAATTCCCTAAAGCTAGAACCTACAAGCTATAACTTATAACCTAAACCTTAACCTAAACCTATAACCTACAACATAAACTTATAACCTACAACATTAACCTAAACGTATACTTATAACTGAAACCTATTCTCAAATCTCATAACCTATAACATAAACGTAAACCTAAACCTAAACCTTAACCTATAACGTATAACCTATAACCTAAACTTATAACCTATAACATAAACTCAATTCCCTAAACCTTAACATATAACCTATAACCTATAACCTAAACTCAACTCCCTAAACCTTAACATATAACCTAACCTAATCCTAAAACCTGAACTTATACCTAAAACCTAAACTTAAACCTAAAACATAAATGTATTCTCAAAACCCAAAATCTAAACCTACACCTAATCCTAATCTCAACTCCCTAACCTAAACCTAAACCTAAACTTGAAAACCCAAACCTAAACCCGATCCCAAACCCGAACCCAATTTCCTAAACCTAAACCTTAACCTATTCTCAATTCCCTAAAGCTAGAACCTATAAGATATAACATATAACCATAACCTAAACCTAAACCTAAACCTATAACCTTAATCTAAAGAAAAACCTAAAACCTAAACCTTAACCTATAACCTAAGCTTATAACCTATAACCTAACCTTAACCTAAACCTAAACCTATAACCTTAAAACCTAAACCTATAACCTAAAACCTAAATGTATTCTCAAATCCCTAAACCTAAACCTTTAACCTACAACATTAACCTAAACCTATACTTATAACCTAAACCTATTCTCAAATCCCAAAACCTAAACCAAAACCTTAATCTAAACCTTAACCTATAACGTATAACCTTTAACCTAAACCTATAACCTATAACCTAAGCTCAATTCCCTAAACCTTAACCTATAACCTAACCTAAACCTAAACCTATAACGTAAAACCTAAAGCTAAACCTAAAACCGAAATGTATTCTCAAATTCCTAAACTTAAACCTACACCTAATCTTAATCTCAACTCCCTAACCTAAACCTAAACCAAAACTTGAAAGCCCAAACCTAAACTTAAAAAAATTTTTAAAAATAAAAAAAAATGCTAAGCTGATATATATCATGAGGGGAAAAATTACAGTATTTCGGGAGGGGCCTGACAATGTAGAATAGGCCCCTCCTATCATGTAGCGACCTTATAGACAATAATGTAAACAAATACTGCCCCGAGAACCACAAATCGGGAAAACCCAGCGACACCTAGCCAAAAAGAGGAACCCCCTGCAAACGGATGGAACCAAACCCAGTTTTATCCAGGAAGATGCGACCTCTAGCCATTCTTGGGAGGGACGATGAGCCCTGGAAGATAACATTGCTCTGTGAATGGCTCCCTATTTTATCCAGACAATCCGCTGGACTGTTAGCCTCTCTATACACATGCGAGAACCGGAAGATGCCCCTAGAGCTGAGGGAGTGAATTTTTTCCAACCAATAGGACCATCTCCAGGAATTGCTGTCCTTCCCTTGAATCAATCTGATTGCCCAACAAGAGTCTGATTCTATAATCACCTTCGGAATCCCAAAAGACAGACTGAGTTTCATCCCCTCATAAATGGCATGCAACTCGGCCACATTATTAGAGGCCTCACCGTACCCGTTGACAAATGCAAAGGTCAAGTTACCTTGGTGGTCGCGACAAAGACCCCCTCCACCTGTAGCTCCTGGATTTGAAATAGAGGATCCATCCACATCTAACTTCCACCAACCCAGTTCAGGCTTTTCCCATTTGACTAGAGTGCAGCCCCAGCTCGATGTATGGGCAGTGGATCGAGAAGGAGGGACCCCAAACTGGTAGAAAAAACCAAGCTGAGGGCAATTCCTTTGCAACCAATACTTAATCTTCTTAAGAACGACCAGGGGAGGGGTTTCCTTGCCTTCATATCTTGCTAAGTTCCTAGATTTCCATATCTCCCACAATATGAAGGCTGGGGCTAATCGAAACGCTAACTTAGTTGTCAAAGCCGGAAGTGACATGTTCCACCACCAATGCAACCCACTACAAGAAATGTCACTTTTACCAACGAAAATTTTCGTAGGCAAAAGGCTTAATTTCGCAGCAAAAAAGTTGTACCAGTGAAATTTTTCGTTGGCAATTTCGTAGGTAAAAGCCCGAGGGGAACACCTTTTACCCACGAAAAAAAAAAAATCGTTGGCAAAAGTAAAACTTTTGCCTACGAAATTTTTCGTAGGCAAACCATTTTACCAACGTTGAATTTCGTTGGTAAAAGTATTGACAAAACTTTTTACCTGCGAATAGTTTTGCAGGTAAAAATACATACAAAACACTTTACCTACCAACAATTTCGTAGCTAAAAATATTTACCAGACTTTTTACCTACGAATACTTTAGTAGCCAAAAATATCTGAAATACTTTTTACCTACCAACAATTTCGTAGCTAAAAATATTTACATGACATTTTACCTACGAATACTTTCGTAGCCAAAAATATCTGAAACACTTTTTACCTACTAACAATTTCGTAGCTAAAAAAATTTACCAGACTTTTTACCTACGAATACTTTTGTAGCCAAAAATATTAAAAAAACTTTTTACCTGCCAACAATTTTGTAGCTAAATATATTTACAATATTTTTACCTACCAATAATTTCGTAGCCAAAAATATTAAACTCATTTTAGCTACAAAACATTTCGTAGCTAAAAAAATTAACAAGACTTTTTACCTACCAATAGTTTCGTAGCTAAAAGGTACATGTTTATATTTACCAAACAAACACGTTTAACTACGAATGATATCGTAGGTAAAAATACCTTACATAATATTTAGCTACGAATATTTTCGTAGGTAAAAACAATTGTGAGACTTTTAACTACGAAAAGTTTCGTAGGTAAAAACTTGGGAATTCTTTTACCTACAAAAATTTTCGTAGGTAAAAGTTTTTTTTTTTTTCTCACCCTATTCCAGCACAAAATTCTTGAAATACACCTGTTACAATATAATTCCTGATATACACCTATCATGTAATATATTTCATCATATTCACATTCACAGCCATTTAACTCCAAAGTACATAAAAAAATCTATCCAAACATAAACTACATCATGCTTTGGGTTTTCAAGTTTAGGTTTAGGTTTAGGTTAGGCAGTTAAAAATAGGATTTGGTGTAGGTTTAGGTTTAGGGATTTGAGAATAGGTTAAGGTTTAGGTTTTAGGTTAAGGTTATAGGTAGGTTATAGGTTATAGGTTTAGGGAATTGAGAATAGGTTAAGGTTTAGGTTTAGGAAATCGGGTTTGGGTTCGGGATCAGGTTTTTCTTTGGATTTTCAAGTTTAGGTTTAGGTTTAGGTTAGGTAGTTGAGAATAGGATTAGGTGTAGGTTTAGGTTTAGGGATTTGAGAATAGGTTAAGGCTTGGGTTTTAGGTTAAGGTTATAGGTAGGTTATAGGTTATAGGTTTAAGGAATTGAGAATAGGTTAAGGTTTAGGTTTAGAAAATTCGGTTTGGGTTCAGGATCGGGTTTTGCTTTGGGTTTTCAAGTTTAGGTTTAGGTTTATGTTAGGTAGTTGAGAATAGGATTAGGTGTAGGTTTAGGTTTAGGGATTTGAGAATAGGTTAAGGGTTAGGTTTTAGGTTAAGGTTATAGGTAGGTTATAGGTTATAGGTTTAGGGATTTGAGAATAGGTTAAGGTTTAGGTTTAGGAAATTGGGTTTGGGTTTGGGATCAGATTTTGCTTTGGGTTTTCAAGTTTAGGTTTAGGTTTAGGTTAGGTAGTTGAGAATAGGATTAGGTGTAGGTTTAGGTTTAGGGATTTGAGAATAGGTTAAGGTTTAGGTTTTAGGTTAAGGTTATAGGTTATAGTTTTAGGGAATTGAGAATAGGTTAAGGTTTTGGTTTAGGAAATCGGGTTTGGGTTCGGGATCGGATTTTGCTTTGGGTTTTCAAGTTTAGGTTTAGGTTTAGGTTAGGTAGTTGAGAATACGATTAGGTGTAGGTTTAGGTTTAGGGATTTGAGAATAGGTTAAGGTTTAGGTTTTAGGTTAAGGTTATAGGTAGGTTATAGGTTATAGGTTTAGGGATTTGAGAATAGGTTAAGGTTTAGGTTTATGAAATCGGGTTTGGGTTCGGGATCAGGTTTTGCTTTGGGTTTTCAAATTTAGGTTTAGGTTTAGGTTAGGTAGTTGAGAATAGGATTAGGTGTAGGTTTAGGTTTAGGGATTTGAGAATAGGTTAAGGTTTAGGTTTTAGGTTAAGGTTATAGGTTATAGGTTTAGGGAATTGAGAATAGGTTAAGGTTTAGGTTTAAGAAATCGGGTTTGGGTTCGGGATCGGGTTTTACTTTGGGTTTTCAAGTTTAGGTTTAGGTTTAGGTTAGGTAGTTGAGAATAGGATTAGGTGTAGGTTTAGGTTTAGGGATTTGAGAATAGGTTAAGGGTTAGGTTTTAGGTTAAGGTTATAGGTAGGTTATAGGTTATAGGTTTAGGGGTTTGAGAATAAGTTAAGGTTTAGGTTTAGGAAATCGGGTTTGGGTTTGGGATCGGGTTTTGCTTTGGGTTTTCAAGTTTAAGTTTAGGTTTAGGTTAGGTAGTTGAGAATAGAATTAGGTGTAGGTTTAGGTTTAGGGATTTGAGAATAGGTTAAGGCTTAGGTTTTAGGTTAAGGTTATAGGTAGGTTATAGGTTATAGGTTTAGGGAATTGAGAATAGGTTATGGTTTAGGTTTAGGAAATCGGGTTTGGGTTCGGGATCGGGTTTTGCTTTGGGTTTTCAAGTTTAGGTTTAGGTTTATGTTAGGTAGTTGAGAATAGGATTAGGTGTAGGTTTAGGTTTAGGGATTTGAGAACACTTTTAGGTTTTAGGTAAGTTATAGGTTATAGCTGTAGGGAATTGAGAATAGGTTAAGGTTTAGGTTTAGGAAATCGGGTTTGAGTTCGGGATCGGGTTTTGCTTTGGGTGAGGTTCCTGCAAATACAGATATAAACAGATATAAACATGGCCTGTCAACATGGCCAGACCCTTCCAATGCTGTCCATAGGAAATGGACAACTTCATCATGGTCATAACAGCGGTTCCACCTTCCATTCAGATGACCTCCCAATGCTGTCTATAGGAAATGGACAGCTTTATCATGGTCATAACAGCGGTTCCCACCTCCCAGAGACTCCCGCTCATCCGGATAGCTCCAACGCACATCCGAGTATGCTCTATAAATTTTGAGCAACATAAATTAATCGTAAATGAACTTTTATAAAATAAATTTTAATTTACTACAATTTACCTAAAGGCGCTGGCGGATGAGCTGCCGCACATCATCTGTCACGCCTGCCTAATGGGGGGTGGTGGCGGCGATCAGAGATCGACATTGGACACCGACCTCCGACATAAACTAGCTGGCATTATTCCCAACAGGTCTAATACAATCCTATGGGAACTCTACCGTCACCTGAAGAATGACACCTGTATTGAAAGAAAATTTGAGAAAGGCTTAGAGGGGCTGTCAGAATGATATATTTTACAAACTTTTGTTGTATTTCTCTAAGGGAAATAGTCACACCTTTAGACCATCATTTCTAGGATGATATTTCCTTGCCAGCAACCTAATTCTTCTCTGAGACAAGTGCCTATGAGTCAGTAAGGGTGAAACTCTCACAAGAGTGGGCTTGTTGCCAACCTGTTTGTAAATATTTATCAATGAAGACGAAAAATAAATCATAACCAATATCCCTTTGAGCAAATATCCTTGTTGGAAATCCTACAAGTCTTCCATAAGAGACGTATATGCCATATGGCTCTTCATAGTGTGAATCTTGCATTGCATCAGTTCCCAAACTGAAATTATAAAATCACTTCATCTGATCTTCTTCTTTTTTCCCTTTCTTTGATTAATAAATCAGTTCATCTGATCTTTTGTTTTCTTTGATGAATAAATCAGTTCAATTGGTGTCCCAATTCAACTCGAATATGTTTCTAGAGAACAGGGGTATTGGCGAAGCCTTTGGGGGAAAAAAATGTTAAAAAAATGAATCATATAGCAAAGAACAAGAAGAAAAATATATAAATAATATCATCATCATAGCTTTGTGCCAACTATTATAGGTTGGCTTGCATTACTGCTTGACAAAGTTTAACAACCAGCTGCCTACCTGACATCAACCCTCTTTTATCCAAACTTGTATGACAGTAGACCACATCAATTGCAAAATCAAGTGAAAAAATAGCAAAAAATCTCTAGGGTGATTATATAAGCTCTCAAAAAAATCTAATTCTTCAAGAAAGTTTAAACTATAAACATGGATCTTGTAAATTAATTTTAATCCCTGCACAGCTTCCCATAACTATCTACTAGCATATATATCCATGTAGGATGCATCAGTTAGCATTTATCAATGCGAAAGAAATAAAAAATACACTAGCAGTATATCTGTCAAACATTCAAAATCACTTCACAAGAGTACTAACCTCAATGCATTCCATGATATCATAGAAAAGGCTACGTTGACTATCAAGTTCTTTCTTAGAAGTGCCCTTCCCACCAGCTTCAACAAATAAATCCTTCATCTGACTAATGATATCTTCATATGCATTTTCAGAAATAAAGCTTCTACTTGCAGAGGTTGACATAGATCCATCTGCATCCATATTCAAATTGTTTAAATGCTCAAATATAACAGCTATACACCAAAAGATTCCAATGCCATCATGCCAACTTGCATGATGAAAACAGGCCCCTAAGTGAAACCTAAAAATCTCATGAGAAATTGGTTAAGGTTATAGGTAGTAAATCCCCTACCTATGCATGCCTTTCCTTGGGTTTCTGCCCTCGTAGTTGATTGAAGACCTCAGACGTAGAAGCTCTCTTTTACCTTTGTGCTTACCCTTCCACTTGAATTGGAAGGCAATTGCATCCATTGCTCCCTCTTGGCATCCATTTAAAGAAGAATCAACTTGAATTTTTCCTCATCCTCTGCATCTGCCCCTAGCTAGTTTGAAAAAAATCTTCACCTAGCAACTTCCCCAATTTTATGAGATTCCTCTTTACCCACAAATATTATAGAAATATGTTCTCACAAAAGCCTGCCCCAAATTGCTGGGAGAAAAGCTGATGATTTTTTTTCCATGAAAGAAAAAGGCATGATGAAATGCATCAATACCATAAAAGTAGCATCCAACTTATATTAAAAGACCATAGAAAAAGATGAATTGAAGGTTTTCCCCAACAGTAGCATCAATGTGTATCTGACACATTTAACACTGACACAAGAAATTTTTAGGAATAGGAGTGTCCATATGACACAGTTAACACCTCTGCCTTGCTGACATAGCAATTGGATTGATTGATTGAAGGCTCAATAAGAAAGTATTTGAATCAGAGACCCACAAAACCAGCAACAAAAAAAGGCTACTCTAATCTAAGGAGCTGCAACACCACAAAGTTTCATTTTTAAAAACATTTAACTGAGTAACTTCCAAATGAATGTAGTGTGCAACTGTTGCTAGAGTTCAATGCTCTACAGAATTGACAGTGGAATGTTGGGGTCCTAACAAACTTTATTATTATGCAACCAACAAATGTGCCATGTTCGATGTATCTATGGTATTGACTGATGCTATTAGTATCATGGTTCAGTGACAAAAGATACCATCACCGATAAATGCCAATATATCATGATATTCAAATACCACATTGTATCGGCATGAATCATGTGTAATAAATGCAATGAATTGATTGATAACATAGTGATACATGCAATATTCGAGTGACAAGACCTGTTCATAATGCGGGATGAATTAAACTCCACAATTTAAAATTTCTATTAAAGGAATAAACTGTGCTATCAATCCAAACGAATAAATAAACTGCGTACAACATAAGCTTAGCACACATCATTGCCACGGTCGAGAGTCAAACAAAAAACAAATATTTAAGTAAGGGGGGCTACTTGGAGATTCAAATGCATACCGTAAAAAGGCCACCTTGAACAAGTGCAAAGAACAGTCCTGAAGTGACTACATTGGCTGCCAGGTTTGGGCCGCCCATGCCGCTAACCAACGAAAACATGGCTCCAGACCCAAAAGCTGCCACCATACTGCAAGAAATAGTCTTCTGAAGTCAAAACATTTGTAACATTAAGTACACATGAAAAAGTTCAAACTCGCTCAACCCACATATCAACAGGTTCAAAGTACATGAAATACTTAATAACGGTGAGGTGGGAAAAATATCAATGAAAAAGCAATAATAAGGTCCTGTGCATCAGGAAACACACAGGTTGGAGACATGGGAAATTTTGTAGATTGGACCCATGTGGCCTGAATGTGGGTGTGAAAATCACCCTGTTTTAGAGCATTAAAAGAGCTTACGGCCCAAGAATCCCAAGTTCTATATTCAAGTAGGAAGTTAAGGCCAAAGCATGCTCACCCAAACTAAAACATCAATAGTTCAAGCAAAGCATTGTAAAAGTCGAGTCCAAGTAGGAAGCTATAGCCAAAATATTTTAAAATATAAAAAAGCCAAAGCTTACATATATAGCAATCATCGTACTCATGCTTAGCAGGTTGCATTACTCAATGCTCAGGTCAACATCAAAATCATTCCTAAACATGAATAAAAAAATGCAAATCACAAATCAATTAACCGTTAAAACTATAAATTCAGAATGTTCAGATGAGTTAATGCATGTGTCATTCTAAAGTTTGAAAGAAGATTATGGATGGAAGAATGCTTTGAAATTTTAATGGGTATGTAACAGGTATACTAGGATGTTGCTGCATTGAAAGAGAAAACAAGTGATAAACTATCATAATGGGCACAATTAACAGGCTTACCTGTCCCTCTTCCTTACGAGACATCCAGAACTTTCAGTTTTGCTCGAAGAATTTGCATGTTAACCATAAAAAGTCCAAACAATCCCTTAAGGTTATCAATATACAAGGGAAAAAAAAATTTACTGTGATTATGGGAGTTCAAAGAATACTTCACTCAGTCATAGTTAGTCAAGATGTATTAGCCCCAACTCTTTAGGCCAGATTTATGTGACTCCAACTGACTTGATTTCCAGATATTGCACAAGAAAGTCAAGTGTTGGATTTATGTGACTCCAACTGACTTGATTTCCAGATATTCATATGCTAAAGTGAAAATCACCTTGTTACTTTCTATTATCGGGGTTATCCTAAAAATTATTAACAATGCAGGTGCAACCAAGAACAGTGATAGAATAACCAATGTCAGCTCATGCTTTCTTGTATGTCTAGATGGAAAGAAAGGCCAAAATGGAAGAATCAGTGATACACACATTATATATCTTTGTATAAGTAAGATAGAATAACCATTGCATTCTAAAATCACAAAACAGAAAAAATGAATGCAGTAAAAAATTTTTAAAAAATGATTCCAAAACACATTTTCACTCATGGCAGCCATGGATTTATCAGATGTGAGTCATGTCAATGCTTTAAATTTCATGGATTGAATTGCTCACCTTCCAGTATGCTTTCAGAATCCATTCTCTGCCTTGATTTTGTCAGTTTTTAATCGTTATACTTCAAAGTTTTCCTGCAAATCTCCTATTTAGAATTTTCTGCTCTCTAGTCTCATCAACCAAGAACATGTGAGTTGCTAGACAAAATGCAAAATTCATAATGAACCTTATCATGCAGTTAATTCATCTACAAAAAAGTGAAGAAAGGTAAGGGCTCAATTCCAACAAATCACATTCAAGACTCAGCTTCAATTAGAAAATAATAATAATTTTTACTGATAAAAGATTTACTCCCTCCCAGGGGAAGCATATATAATTTAGATTCATTCCGAATACCTACCCTATCAGATGGGAAAAACTTTTTTAGGGGGCATCTCCCATGAGGTTTAAGCAGATTCTTACACAAAAAATGAGAGAAATGGTTTGGATAAGGCCAAAATTCCACCAATAACCAGTGTTGTTGTGTACCCAAATGTGGTTTGATTTTTTCTTCTTTTCCAAGGAATGAGTTGGCCTCAACCTTGTCAGAATCTGCTGCGACAATGACGAAAGAAAGCATGTCAATCTAACTACTGCTTGATGACGTCGATACAACATGGAGTTATGGCATATCCATGTTACATCTAGGGCTGTTAATGGGGCTGGATTAAGTAGGGTTTCATGCTACCTAAGCCCATCTCAAAAGCTCTTAGGCTAGACAAAGGTCAACCATGTCCAAAAAGTTCCCAAGCACTACTTAGACACAACCCAAATGGCTATTTAAATGGCCATGATGGGCCTGAACTATCCTATTCCCACTTGCATTAGATTAGTTTATATATGCCAAATGTGTTGGAATGAGATGAAGGGTTGGCCACCTAACCCTTAGTATTAAATTATAAATATTAGAGAAAGAAACAAAAGCTTGTTTGGTTGCGGCATTTTGTCGAACATGTCACGGGTAACTGCTCTAGGAGTTGTACTTATCTGAAAATTGCCATGGGTTACTGCTTTAAGAATCACCAGATTGTATCACGTGTGCTTGTGATATATCTGAAAATTGTCTAATGCCTGTAATCAATGGATGATACATCACCTATGATTTAGCCATTGAGTAATACCCCTGCATTGAGAACATCATGTAGCATAAAGAACAAATGTTAGAGTTGCATGCAAACTTTTACAAAATGTGCAGCCCATTGGCTCAAACCAAGAGCTAAGAAGAAAGGGAATGGTGGTCATCTTTGATATTCAAGGGCATTGGTGTCTTATGGTGCTCAAGAGCATAGGAAAAATCACAGAACTAAGGATATAAAAGCAGTTGAGTATTAACCATCTACTAGACCAGAACAAAACTGTAGCAGTTTGTGCTCTATGAAATCAACCTAATTTTTCACCTTGAAGTTTGGTTAGCTACAAAATCAAGGGTAATTGGATTGTTTGTGAAACTCAGGAACAACATGTATTGAACCTTTGATACAACCCAAACCAGGCTTTTACAGGTAGAAATATTGCCAATGCAATGTATATCCAGATTGTTTAGATGAGAACAGAACCACAGTTTCACATGTAGAGAGAGGATTTATTCATTTCCACTTCATTTCCAAGAAGAAGAGAGTCAAAAATGATTTTATTCATGACCATGACAACTTACATCCCTACATTTCATACGCATACATACATACATATATAATAGGTAAGCTGCACTCAAATCATGAACTCATACTGAAAGATTGAAGCCATAACAGCTCTCTTACATTTGCTTGCAAGGCTCTGATCCTTTGGATCTTCCAGCTGTAATTTGTAAATATAGAAGAAGAGGAAAAAAGAAAAGCAAGCTTGTTTCAAGGTAGAATGAGATAATTTTTGCAAGTGACTGTACATATCAATCTTAGAAGAAACTCACAGTTTAATCGGCTTAGAACTTCTTTTCTTCATAACATGACAAAACTTAGTATCCACTTGGCCTTCAGATAAGTGAGTTCCACTTGGTCTACATCATATGTACCCATCCACCTTAACCAAATGATGATAAATAAAATCAATTTTCAAGGATACTCATACAAGTAAGCTAAGGAAGAATGAACATACTTTAAAAATTTACATTCTACTTGGTAAGGAATTATTCAAAAAAATAAGAAAAATGAAAAATCCAATCCCAACCACAACCACAACCACAATTATTAAATATACTAGACAAAATGGAACATCCAGAATAAACAAATGTCACACCGCCAAAGCTGCTAGATATTCAAAAAAACAATAGGATCTACTAAAGGTACAACCAACTGAACTTGTTGATGGATTGAATATGACCCCCAGTAAAAGTATGAATGCTCAACATCCTTACAAAATAAAGTTAAAGGGAAAAAATTAATCAACTTGTTGGCTACATTCTTTTTAGATGCATAGCAATAGTATACGTTCAAAGTTTCCAGGAAACATATAAAAGCAAGCTAAAAACAAAGAAAATATAAGATGCATCCTTTGAAAGAAAGGTATTTGGCACACTTCACCAAATTAAATATGATATCAAGTCTGAGTAAAAAGTGGTGATGCTTGGAGGGTAGCCATGGATTCATGCCTACCTGTGATGCACTTAATTGACATGAGGAGATCTACACCATATGGTGTTCAACAAATTCAAAAACTGCTCGAAATTTCATGTACTTTTGGTCAGTCAGTTCAGCGACTGTCAACATCTATAAAAATGGTTGCAAAAGGTGTGCTAAAAGAACATCTGATGCTTGTGGAAAATAGCATGACATGTAGTGAAAATCTTATTGGTTTCAATACTGCTGAATACAAGGCCCTGTTTCACTCTTTGAATGTTCAAGTCCCATTTACAGCAGCCACATTATTTAGGCCAATTAAATGTTTTGAGAGAGCAGCTGAGACAACAGCTGCATTTATTTATTTATGGGGATTGGACTACCAGTGCCAACAAGGGACCAAGGCAACAATTAGAGGGAAACAGCGCATTAGCTTAACTCGAAGACACAGTCCAATAACTGTTGTCATGCTACAATATCTTAGCTGGATGGTTGGAGAATGGGAAGTGTCGTTTTGTTATTTTGGTGATGATACATGTGATATTTATAAATAAGTATTCAATGTGAAATGCAAAAGAAACCAAATAAAAAGTGGGAGGGACCATATTCAGCTAAGAAGGTGAGGACAATGACACAAGCATAAGCATGTAATAACTGGTTAGATTGGTGGTATTGGTTACTGCTGGTTTTCTTATGTCCACTTCAACGTACCCCGGTTTCATTTGGCCCATAGAAACTTCCAACTTCCAATTTCCATATATAAAATATATACATACTAAGTACGCATGTGCATAAATATTAATGGGCACTATTACCAAATTAATATAAAGTATAGAATATTGTCTAGTTGAACTTTTATTGCTGTCTCTGGTTGGCTGATGGAAAGTTATGGCATGAGTGTTTCTGTTAGATGCCATGTTTGGGTGGTTAAGTTTGTGATACCGGTGATGGTGTGGTTGCTTGTTTTGTGTTGCAGATTTATTATTTTATTTTATTTTTTTAAAGGTTTTATTTTGCTGTATTGCAGATATAGTTTTGTGTTGTATCAAGGTGGGAGGGCATTTCCTTTTTCTTTTAGATGACAAGAAAAGGTTTTGGAAAGATAACGACATTAGGACAGTCTATTTGCAGCACATTTCTGTAACTTATACTGGACCACCTTAGATGAGGTTAAGGACACCATTGTGGCTGATAGCCTATCATGCAAAGGCAATCCTCGGAATTTAACAGGACAATGATTTCCAAAGATAATTAAATCGAAAAGTACATCAATAAATATTTGCATGTGGAGTTGTTTGATATCCTGGCAGAGTATGACAGTCATAAGCATGAACTAAGGCAGTTGGAGATACAACATATATGTAACTAAGCATAAACTAAGCAGTTGGAGATACAACATATATGTAACTCTCAAATTAAACCATGTGAATTGTAGAACCTGCTGCAGATAGGTCATAGAACCCAAATCAGATGATTTTTTTTTTATTTTTTTATTTTTGGTTTTTGGTTAAGAAAATTGATAGCACACCACCTGTAATATTAAAAGATCTGTACAACATATTCAGGTGGATGCCACAAAAAGGACGTCACCTATCACATGACACAACTCTTTCCTTTATACAGTGATGCACAAGGTCTCACAGGGCTGAACCACGTAGTCAAAACTAGACCAAAATAGGAAAAGTACAATTCTTCCAGCCTCCCTAAGCAGGAAAAACAATTTTATTTTATTTTATTTTTTTAAAAAAAAAGCCTACCTAGTAGACCAATAATAGGGGAGAATCAATTATCTGAACTAGCATGCATATAGGACCTCTGCCCTTAATTAATAGGAAAGAAGACATTTTACCATCTATTCTTCATTCAAACTGCAGCGAGCCAATGCAATGAAATAATTTGGTTAATTCCTTGGTAAAGCGTACCTTGCCTGGAATTTTTAGTTTATTATTCAATTACTATAGAATAGCCCTCCCTACGCAGAACAGACCCCATTCAAGAAGTCCTTCCACATACCACAGATGATCAGATTAGATGTCCCTATAAACATCAGCCCATTCATAGGACAGACAAAAATCAGAGTAGCACATCACTCCACAACAGTCCACCCCTATCTGCAGCCATCTATACTACTACACAAGGGAACAAAAAAAGCATTCACATCATGGCTATGGGCGGGCGAGAGAGAGAGAGAGAGAGAGAGAGAGAGAGAGAGAGAGATACAAATAGACAATGATCTGAACCATTCATTAGTGTGGCCTGGCCACAGTAAGAAAAAAAAAAACCCCAATGGGTGGATGATCTTAACCATCCGATCAGCAACACTACACAAATAAATAAATAAATACCATTCGGACAGAAATTTCTCATAGTGGAGCCCATGGGATGAACCGTCCAGATCATTCCCCATTCCAACTCATGCCATATTTTATATCAAAGCCATTACAATCCCGAGACAGAAATTTCTACCGACAGATCTAGTTTAGCAAATTCAAATTCCACTCTGACAGATCCATCGATTCCACACTTCCAGCAAACAAAATTAAAATAAAAAACATAAATTAATCAATTTCTCTCATTTCCACCTAGAAAATGGGACAGACGGACGGACGAACGGACGGATGGAGAGAGAGAGAGAGAGAGAGAGAGAGAGAGAGAGAGAGAGAGAGAGAGAGAGAGAGGGCACCGCACGGTGATTGGGCAGGGGCGTGTGCACAGTCGGCGTCGGCGAGAGAGACGGCAGGCGCAGGGGCGCAGTCGGCGTCTCAGCAAGAGAGACTCTTCTCTAAGAGAGGGCAGGCAGGGATGCAGTCGGTGAGAGAGACTCCGAGAGAGAGAGTGCAGGCAGCGGCGAGAGAGACTCTGAGAGAGAGAGTGCAGGCAGCGGCGAGAGAGACTCCGAGAGAGAGCAGAGACTTTTAGCATTTTTTTTTATTTTTTTTTTTAAATTTTTTCAGTAGAGACTTATACGGTTTGAGAAATTAGACTGCATACTGAGTAGCTCAGCACGCTCTTATCGTACTGAGTAAAGGTCGTTGGGCCCACCGTGAATGTATTTGATTAATCCACGCCGTCCATCCGATTTTTCAGTTCATTTAAGGGGTTCAACCCAAAATTTAAGAATATCAAAACCTCAAGTGTATCATACCACAGAAACAGTGGTAATAATAATTTTCACCGTTGAAATATTTTGGGGCCCATAATGATGTTCACTTGCCATCCAACCTGTTCATAACATCTTAGAGACATGGATGAAAGGAAATAACAAATATAATCTAGATAAAAAAAACTTCTACGGTCCACTAGAATTTTTCAACGGTAGACGCTCAATTCACACTGTGTCTTGTAGTGTAGTCAATTCAAGCTCTGAATATGAATCATCTTTTGGCTCAAGTGCTAAAATTATCAGGTAATATGGATGGACGGAGAGGATTAAATATATTGATCATGGTGAACCTCACAGAGTTTACTCATTACTACGCAATCTGCTCCCCAAGTTTGAATTTAATCAGAGTCTTTTGTTTTGCCTCCGTCGCGACGTACGATCTAAGTACTGTCTATGCCCAGTGTAGCCCACATGCTGAGATGGTATGATGATTTGAACCGTTTATTTTCTCTTTATTCTTATAGGTAAGCTATTATTCCATGGTTAAGCTTCAGAGATGTTTCAGCCTTTGATATTTTGATTTTAATTTGGAGCCATTGAAAATTTTCTTTTCATTGTTCTAAATTCATTCAGAGATACTAATGGTCACAATCTTGTAATTATTGTACACTTTTTATGCTAGTATTTAACTATTTATAGAGCACACAGTATGGAGGGCTTTGATCATTGGGCCACTAGTCCTGTAGGTCCCAGTGCTTGGTGACACGCTAGATCTCAGGTCCGAACAGAGGCAAACCAAACACCACCACTTTTCCATTTCAGATAAGAATCACGCAGGATACCTGGCGCCACTTCGAGGTTTTTTTTTTTTGTTTTTTTAAAAAGTAAAGGCACGGTTCCTATTGACAATTTGGGTAACGGTTCTAATATACAGTTCGGGTCACGGTTCGGTTCACGGTTTGGTTCGGTTCTACAGCGCCTTAAACTGGAACCGATCCGTATCCAATGGTTCTCCAAAATTTGGAACCGGAATCGGAACCAAAGCTACTAGAACCGGACCAAACCGGACCGATCCAACGGTTCCGGTCTGGTTCCATGGTTCTACCGGTTAAATGTGCACCCCTAATATCAGTTGTGCTCTGGATCATAGTATTCATGGTCAAGATGATCTTGGTCATAACATCAACAATCTAGATGGTATGGATAATTGTATTGATGGTTAGAATGGTCTAGATCATAATATTCGTGGTGGTTTAGTTGATTTGGATCATATAATATCGATGATCTAGATAATGGTATTGACGATCATCCGTTAAGAAACTCAGGTGGGCCATACCATCTAAAACTATGTAAAGACAAATATATCTTCACATAGTTTTAGATGGTATGGCCCACTTGAGTTTCGTAACGGATGATTTTTTAGATATCTCATAAGCTAAAGGGGAGACATAAAATGCACGGTGTTGATGTTCGACACACATCATGATTGGCCCATTTTACATGTCTAGTCCATTCACTCTATTCTACTGATCATTACCCTCAATTCGATCAGTTACTCGCCTCGATCATACTGCATATGAGAAAGATATTGGGCAAACAAGATTGATCAACAATTTGAGTGAATTTTGATTTAAACATCTTAAGTTATTTACTCTTCAATCTGGATTGATCAGATTGTCCAAAAATGGATAAAGGTTGTTCATAATATCAAAAATATATGAATGAATAGAAAACACAAACATCAGCTTGATCTAAAACTTTTATGGCCTCCAAGAAATTTTAAATGGTATAGGTTCAATCACACTATTTCCTGTGGTGTGGTCCACTTGAGCTTTGGATATGCTTCCTTTTTGTTCTTTAGACCTCAAATTATCTATTAACATGGATGAATGGAGTAGATAAAATAAATAAATAATGGTGGACCTCACAAAGTTTACTCTGATAAAGGTAACGAGTAACTCAAATGTAGTGGAGAAAAGTTTCCTTATAACATTTGTAATCATATATTGGGCCTGCCTAAATGTGATTCATATATCCAACACACTCATTATGTGTGTCTCACTTAGATGAGGGGTCAAACCAAGTTTCAACCGCATCCAAAACTCATGTGGGCCCCACCAAGTGCTTTTATAATTTTTAGGATGTCTTAACATAGTTTTAAATGGTATGGCCCACTTGAGTTTCATTTACAGATGATTTTTGAGATATTTCATAACCTAAAGGAGAGACATCAAATCCACGGTGTTGATGTTCGACAGACATCATGATGGGGCCCATAAAATTTACTAACATCAATTCTTAGGTTCTCACGAGGTCAGTAAGTTGGGTCTCAATTTTAACTAGAATATTTGGCCCATTTTACATGTCTGGTACATTCACTCTATTTTACTGATCAATACTCTTAATTTGTAAAATCTCAAAAAATTTCTCATATTTTAATTTTTTTTCAAAAATTTCAAAATGCCAAATTTTCTCTTCAAAAGCATTATTTTATTCTCAAAATTTTTCTTAAACATATTTAAAATTTCTAAACTTTTCAATATTCCATTTCATGTGATATTACAAATTATTTAAATATTACCTTTTAATTCATATGATATAAAAACTATATATATATATATATATATATATATATATATACAATTTTTACATTTTGAAAAAAATTTAGGAAAAAAACTTTTACCGACGAACTTTTTCGTCGGCAAAAGTCTTACCGCCAACATTTCTGCCACCCCGCGAAAATTTTCTTTTTCGATTGTTTGGGAAAAAAATTGAAAAGACCCTTTAGCTACGAATACTTTCGTAGGTAAAGATTGGTTTTACCTACAAAATTACAATTCGTAGGTAAAAGTATGAAAATTCAAAAGACCCTTCAGCTACAAATACTTTCATAGGTAAAGATGAGTTTTGCCTACGAAATTATAGTTCGTAGGTAAAAGTAACGTTTTTGCCTTTTTGGTCGTTTTGAAACGATCAAAAGACCCTTTAGCTACGAATAATTTCGTAGGTAAAGATGAGTTTACCTACGAAATCAAATTTCGTAGGTAAACATAAAGTTTTCGATTTTTACTTTTTTATAAAAATTGAAAAGAGCCTTTAGCTACGAATATTTTAGTAGGTAAAGATGGGTTTTACCTACAAAATTGCATTTCGTAAGTAAAAGTAACATTTTTGAATTATTGGTTATTTTGAAAAATTCAAAAGACTCGTCAGTTACGAATATTTTCGTAGGTAAAGATAGGTTTTACCTAGGAAATTACATTTCGTAGGTAAATGTAAGGTTTTTAATGTTTTTTTTGCTGTTTTGGAAAATTCAAAAGCCCCTTCAGCTACGAATAGTTGTGTAGGTAAAGATGGGTTTTCAATTTGTAGAATTCTAAACATCATTTAGCTACGAATAGTTTCGTAGGTAAATATCAGATTTTTTGATTACGGACTAGCTTATTCAAAACACCTTTTGGCTACGAATAGTTTCATAGGTAAATATGGGTCAGAATATACAAAACAACCTTTGGCTACGAACAGTTTCGTAGGTAAAGATGGGTTTTACCTACGAAAGTATATTTCGTAGGTAAAAGTAAAGTTTTCGATTTTTTAGAATTCAAAACATCATTTTGCAACGAATATTTTCATAGGTAAATATGTGATTTTTTGATTACATAATACCCTTTGGCTATGAACAATTTCGTAGGTAAAGAAGGGTTAGAAATTTAAAACACCCTTTGGCTACGAATTGTTTCGTTGGTAAAAGTAAAGTTTTCAATTTTTTAGAATTCAAAACATCATTTAGCTACGAATATTTTCATAGGCAAAGATGGTTTTTTTGATTACCCACTAGCTAGGAATATTTTCGTAGCTAAAGATTGGTTTTTACCTACGATATTGCAGTGCATAGGTAAAAAATTCAAAACAACCTTTGGCTATGAATATTTTTGTTGGTAAAGGTGGGTAAAAGTAATGTTTTCAATTTTTTAGTTTTTAAAAAAGGCTAAAAAACCTTTAGCTACGAATATTTTCGTAGGTGAAAATGGGTTTTACCTACGAATATTTATTTCATAGGTAAAAGGAATGGTTTCAATTTTTAGCTTGTGAAAAGGTCAAAAGACCCTTTAGCTACTACTATTTTCGTAGGTAAATATGGGCTTTCCCTACGAAATTATATTTCATAGATAAAAGGAAAGTTTTCGATTTTTAATATACTTTAGCTACGAATATTTTCGTAGGTAAAGATGGTTTTTACCTACGTATTTCATTTTCGTAGATAAAAGTAAAGTTTTAGATTTTTGTTTGGTTGAAAAATTGAAAAGACCCTTTAGCTACGAATATTTTCATAGGTAAATATTGGTTTTACCTACGAAATAAAATTTCGTAGGTAAACAAAAAAAAAAAGCTTTTGATTTTTGGTTAGTTGAAAAGCAAAAGACCCTTACCTACGAAATTAAATTTTGTTGGTAAAACCATTCTTGTATTGCCTTTAGCTACGAATATTTTCGTAGGTGAAGTAGGTTTTTCCCTACGAAAGTTTATTTCATAGGTAAAAGGGGTGGTTTCAATTTTTTTTAATAGTTTAAAAGACACTTTAGCTACGAATAGTTTCGTAGGTAAATATATGTTTTGCCTACGAAAGTTAGTTTCATAGGTAAAAGAGGGTTTTGGATTTTGTATTTTTTTTGAAAAATTTCACAGACCCTTCAGCTACGAATATTTTCATAGGTAAATATTGGTTTTTACTTACGAAACAGTTTCGTAGGCAAAAGTAAAATCAAAACATCATTTAGCTACGAATATTTTTGTAGGTAAAGATCAGATTTTTTTATTATGAACTAGCCAATTTAAAACACCCTTTGGCTACGAACAGTTTTGTAGGTAAAGATGGGTTAGAAAATTCAAAACACCCTTTGGCTACGAACAATTTCGTAGGTAAATATTGGTTTTACCTACGAACGTATATTTCGTAGGTAAAAGTAAAGTTTTTGATTTTTTAGAATTCAAAACATCATTTAGCTACGAATATTTTCATAGGTAAAGATTGGATTTTTTTTAATTACCCATTAGCTAGGAATATGTTTGTTGCTAAAGATTGGTTTTTACCTACGAAATTGCAGTTCGTAGGTAAAAAATACAAAAAAACCTTTGGCTACGAATAGTTTCGTTGGTAAAGGTATGTATTACCTACGAAATTAAATATCGTAGGTAAAAATAATGTTTTCAATTTTTTATGATGTGAAAAAGGCAAAAGAGCCTTTACCTACGAAAATATTCGTAGGTAAAGATGGGTTTTACCTACGAAATAAAATTTCGTTGGTAAAAGTTGGATTTTACCTACGAAAATTGATTTCGTAGGTAAAACCCATCTTTACCTATGAAAATTATTTTCGTAGGTAAAAGTTTCGTAGGTAAAAACCATATTTCTTGTAGTGACCTGACGTGTAATGAGGAATGGCTGTACAACGCTATCCCAAAGGAATTTGCCACCATGGTCCAAATCCTATCTGCTAGCGAGCCCTCCAAGAATAGATGTTGTAGCGATTCAATGTGATGCATTCCAACTGAGGAGGTACCGCCGCAACAATTACATTTGGATGGTAAATAAAATCCTTTCCTTTATATACAATCATGAACTGGCAAGGCCTTAAGCATCAATCTCCAAAGAAATAACGAGATTTTTGGAGGGATTTGGGGCTGCCAAATTCTTTTGGCCCATCCTACTTTGGCCCCACTATCTCTACAAAATTACCAGGCCGATTTCGTCGTGAGCTTCCTTAGGGGGTCATGCGGCCAAATCACTGTCTTCACTCTCCAATGTGCAGAAACCTTGCAATTCAATAAAGTCCACCAGCCAATCTGGGAGAGAAGAAACAGCATTTAGTTTGAGTCCTTGTCAAAATAATCGGCCATTGTTTGATTTCGCAAGGATGGGGAGATGTGAATGGAAGGCAAGGAGGACAGAACACCCAGCCCAGACCAATTGCTATCCCACATACTACAACTCCCTTGACCAATCTTCCATTGGGCATTCCGTTCAAGGATGAGGAAGAGGCCCCGCAACACTTTCCACAGCGGGGATGCTGTAGCGGGAGTACCGATTTCCGAGGGCTCAGACTCTCTGATCAAGTATTTTGATCCCATATAGCCACCCCAGAGGCTGCCCCTCGACCAAATCTAGCCTCCCAAGCCATTCTTAATCGCAGCGCTTGCATGACATCTTTCAGTCTCCTCACTCCTAGACCCCCCTCCTCCTTAGGTTTAGCAATGGAGCTCCACTTCCTCAAAGGAATTTTTGACTTGCCCTCACTCCACCCCCAAAAGAACTTAGCGAATCCTCTCTCAATTACCTTCAACACTGACTTAAGGACCACCGTTTCCGCGAGCGTATGTATGGGGAATCCACTCAATATATAAGAGATAAGAGCAAGCCTTCCCGCCTAAGACAGAATCCTAGTCGACCATCCTTTGATCCTAGATGCCATCTTGTCAAGCAAATGGTTGAAAGCATTACTTTTTACTCTCCCATTTATAATGGGCACCCCCTGGTATACCAGAGTTCCAGAGGCCTTTTTTATCCCCAACAGACCTTCGATACTACAGATCCTAGCCACCAACAACTTGGCAGAACAATAAAAGAAGCTTTTCCTCAGATTAACTCTTTGCCCCGAAGCTGCCTGTATGTAACCATAAAGCTTTTAATAACTCCAAGAGATCTAAGGGATCCGTTAGTAAAGAGCATTGTATCATCGGCGTACAACAAGTGAGAAATCTGCCTACACCCTTGCTGAAGCTTGAATGGAGAACACTGGCCAAAAGAGACAAGGCTTGAAATGCCTCTACTGAATGGTTCAAAGGTGAGGATGAAGAGACTAGGGGAGAGTGGGTCACCTTGTCTCAATCCCCTAGAGGATTTGAAATAACCGCAACTGACTCCATTAATAAGAGCAGAGAACCAGTTGTTGTTCCAGCAAGACTCCACCAATTTTATCCAATGCGAATGGAAGCTGAATTTTTGTAGAACCTGCTTCAAGAACGACCATTCAACCCGATCATATGCCTTTTCCATATGGAACTTCAAAATAATGTTCCCTCCATGGATTTTCCTATTAATGTCTCTGAATATTTCTTGCCCAAGAGCAATATTTTCCACGATATAGCACCCTCTAACGAATGCACCTTGCTCTAGGGAGATCAGTTTGGGAAGAACCCTGACCAATCTATTAGCTAAGATCTTAGCAAAGATCTTATACACTACATTACATAGACTGATTGGTCTGAAGTCGGCAAAGGATTTAGCAGCAGCAGATTTTGGCATAAGGCAGATCAGAGTAGATGTGAAAGCCCTGGGGAAGGAATCACCCTAGAAAAAAGCCTTGATAGCCGAGTGGAGGTCTTTCCTAATGATACTCCAGCAGCTCACAAAAAAAGCCGAAGAAAAGCCGTCTAGCCCTGGAGCCCCATCTCTGGGCAACGCCAAAACAGCTTTCCTAACTTCATCTATCTCTGGGACTTAGAGCAGGCCATCGTTATCCCTCACCAAGAGCAGGGATGGAATGGTGTGGAGAAGGGAGTCCTCATCGACTGCACTACTACCAGACTGCTAACCCACACAGAAAATTAACCGCCTTTACTTGGATGGAAGGCTAGCCGTGAAAAATGCTACCACCTTCCAACTGAATTTCTTGAATTGCCACCCTTCTTGATTTTTCTGAGGCTGACTGATGGAAGAACTTTGTATTCTGATCTCCCTAGTCGAGCCAATTGTTCCGGGCCTTTTGTTTCCAAAATATTTCTTCTGCTAACTCCATTCGTGATAACTTTTGCTTGGCCCCCTCTAAGATAGCAGGGCTGATATTCAAACCAGATTGTGAAATTTCCTCGAGCTGCGCCAATTCCTTCTTGGCCTTTTTAATGTTATCAAAGACGTTGTCGAACACATCTCTGTTCCAGACCTTCAACATAGTTTTCATTTTCTTCAATTTTAATTGCAGATTAATTAGGGGGAAACATGAGACATTGCCGGCCCAAGCTTTTTCAATGACTCACATGAAGGATTCCTCCAGGAACCATATCCGTTAGAATCAGAATGGCCTAAGAGCCGAAGGAATTCCTGGAGGAAAAGAGCCAGAAGCAAGGCATGATCTGAATTCTTCCTAGGGAGGTGCTTAACAGAAAAACCAGGGAAATTGTTGAACCAATCTGAATTGCAAAGGATCCTATCTAACTTGGCCCAAACTCTGGTGCTTCCCGCCTAGTTATTGCTCCAGGTGAATCTATTCGCCACAAACCTTGCGTCCATCAGCCCGGTCAAGTTGATTACATCTATGAATTCTGACGAGCTTTCATAATCTTGGTTTCGATAGCCCAATCTCTCTGCAAAATCTGTGACCGCATTAAAGTCTCCTTCCACGGCTCATGGGCCTGACGTACTAGAGGCCAAAATTGCAAGGGATCGCTAGAGAAACCTTCTGCTGAACCTTGAGCACTTAGCATAAATGAAGGAGAGTCTACAGCGATCAATCTGATTTTGATAAACAACATCTAAGGAAATAATTTGGTTAGTTTTGTCAATTGCCGAGACATTTAACATATTCTTGAAGAATATCCAAATTTTACCACCTTCAGCATCATTTGAGACAGAAGAGTGGAAGCTAAGTTTTAGGCCGATACCCACCCTTCTGTTGTCTCGGGCCATCACTTCAAGGATGGCCACAATGGAGGGATTGTGAGAATGAATAAACCTTCTCAGCATCCAAAGTGTGGCCCCATTGGCTAGCCCCCGAGCATTCCAAATTATGAAGCTATCCATCAGACACATTACCTGAAAAATCAGCCCAGCGTTTCATCTGCTGCAGCCTCCCCAACTAGGCAGCTAACTTAGACGTAGTTGTAAGATTATCCTCTGAGAGGACACCCTCCGTAGAGGTCTGATCCCTTTCGAAGGATCTCTGTTCACCCCTGGGTTTTAACCCTCCTTCACTGAGGGCAAGTTTATATGGGGATAAGTCTAATGCTAAATTCAGTCGTCGGTATACTGACATGCATCCATTCATCAACCCCTTCATAGGAGGGGTTCCTCCACCATCATTATCTAACTGTTCCTGAAGAAAAGAGGGGGGGCCTACTGAATCACACTTAAATGTTAAAATTCTATCTGAGCAGGGGGAGGTGAAAGAGGTACCTGGGGCGCATTGGCTAGCTCTCCGCTGAGTGTGTGGACTAAGGTTCCTCTCAGACGTCCTTTCAGATCTGACCAGATGTGGAGAACATGAATTGGGGGGATCAGGAAACTGCCTATCTGGTTTTGTTCTCACAAGTAGCAGTGACTGAGGATAGCAGAAAGGTACGATCATAAGGGATTGGGCCTAATCAACTGGCAAGATCGATGCACCCTCAGGGGGAGGGGGGGTTAAGGGGAGTATGTTGGAGGAGTGTAGTAGTAATGTTGGAGGGACTGAAGCCATTGTCAGTAGCCCGGTTGAGTGTGTTTGTAGAAGAGATCAAGTCCTGCATCAAATGTCCTAGCAGCTGCCCTGAGGTTGGATCGACTGATCTATTATAATGAGCATCTGGAGACGAATTAGTCCAGGGATGTTGAGAAGGTCGAATCTCTTCTGATGGCTCAGGAGGAGAGCTCAAGATCGGATTAGGATGGGGAGACGGGGGCTGCTCGTGGATAGCAGGTTCAAAGCCGTTAGCTGTTGCCGACCTGTTAAGCAGGGCATTTTCACAAATATCTGACAGATTGTTCTCTGAGATCTCTCCTAGGGAATTTCTAACCCATTGTTTTGATGAATATTCATCTGCTTCAGAATCAATTATGCTGCCCAAGTTTTTTCCTGATTCGCTAACCACCGGCACCGCTTCAATCTATGCCCAAATCCTGAAGATCTTCCCCTTGACATCTAACATTTGAGGGATCGGAATGAAAGGGTAGGCCAACCTTCTGATCTTAATCCCAGTAAACATCTGAAAAATTCCAAGCCTAGTGTTTGTATCCATTAGCACCACTTCTCCATGGTGGCTTCCTAATTCCCGGATGATCGATTCCGACCACGCATGAGCTGAGATCCCGAAGAGGCGAATCCAAGACTCGGTTTCCTCCATTGCGATGTCTGGAGACCAGGGAAATACCTCTGATAGCCCCAGATCCACCCAGAAGCAAGGGTCCACCAGAAAATCTGAGAGCTCAGTCTTGGATTTGAAAGAGAGGAGGAAAGAAAATGGTAACAGGCGAGTAACATCAATTCCGGATGCCTTAAATCTGGAAGATCTGAGGCCATCTAAAAGTCGGAGCACAGAGATGATGTTGTTTCCAGAGTACCCAACAAGCCCCAGCTCTAGGTCCTACAATTTCTTAGAGACTGAAATGGGATCAGCGAAAGTATTCATACCTACAGGGCGTCGATCAGATAGGGTTATTTGGGGCCGATCCCGAACCTGAACCCGATTTCCTAAACCTAAACCTTAACCAATTCTTAATTCCCTAAAGCTATAACCTATAACCTATAACCTAAACCTAAACCTAAACCTTAACCTAAACCTATAACCTAAACATAAACCTAAACCAATAACCTTAACCTAAACAAAACCTATAACCTAAACCTAACCTAAAACCTAAAACCTAAACTTATAACCTATAACCTAACCTTAACCTAAACCTAAAACCAAAACCAAAACCTATAACCTAAAACTTATAACCTAAAACCTAAACCTAAACCTAAACCTAAAACCTAAATGTATTCTCAAATCCCTAAACCTAAACCTAAACCTAAACCTATAACCTACAACATTAACATAAGCTTATAACCTACAATAATAACCTAAACCTATACTTATAACCTAAACCTATTCTCAAATCCCAAAACCTATAACCTAAACCTACACTTATAACCTATAGTCTAAACCTAAACTTAAAACCCAAACGTAAACCCGATCTCGAACCCAAACCTGATTTCCTAAACCTTAACCTTAACGTATTCTTAAATCCCTAAACCTAAATCTACACCTAATCCTAATCTCAACTCCCTAACCTAAACCTAAACCCGATCCCGAACTCGAACCCGATTTCCTAAACCTAAACTTATAACCTTAACCTAAACCTATTCTCAAATCCCAAAACATATAACCTAAACCTTAATCTAAACCTAAACCTTAACCTATATCCTTAACTTTTTACCTAAACCTATAACCTAAACTCAATTCCCTAAACCTTAACCTAACCTAAACCTAAACCTATAACCTTAACCTAAACATAAAACCTAAACCTAAACCTATACTTATAACCTAAACCTATTCTCAAATCTCAAAACCTATAACCTAAACCTAAACCCTAACCTAAACCTAAACCTATAACCTATAAACTAAGCCTAAAACCTAAACTTAAACCTACACTTATAACCTATAACCTAAACCTAAACCTAAAACCCAAACGTATACCCGATCTCGAACCCGAACCCAAACCCGATTTCCTAAACCTAAACCTACACCTATTCCTAATCTCAACTCCCTAACCTAAACCTAAACCTAAACTTGAAAACTCAAACCTAAACTCGATCCTGAACTTGAACTCGATTTTCTAAACCTAAACTTATAAACTTAACATAAACTTATTCTCAAATTCTAAAATCTATAACATAAACCTTAACCTAAACTTAAACCTTAACCTATAACCTAAACCATGACCTATAACCTAAACTTAATTCCCTAAACCTTAACTTATAACCTGAGGATCTTCAAGATGCTTACAATGCCCTTTACAAGGAGAGTTGTAAAATTATTGTTAAACTTAAACTTCATAAAGAAAAGTTTTCAAAGCTTAAAGAAAATTTAATTCACTTGTTTTAGAAAAAT
The DNA here is from genome assembly GCA_037074715.1 of Magnolia kwangsiensis. NCBI lineage: Eukaryota > Viridiplantae > Streptophyta > Magnoliopsida > Magnoliales > Magnoliaceae > Magnolia > Magnolia kwangsiensis. Next base: position 17,126,855 of record CM073580.1, on the reverse strand, counting down.
CTCACATTTCGGATTGTTTTGAAAAATTGAAATGCGATTTAGATTTCAAAACCTCCCTGAATGAAAATATTAAATCTGAAAATGAAAAACTTAAACATGAAGTCTCTTCACTTTTGAGTTTAAAGGATACATGGAGGTATGCCCAAGGAGATCCAAAATTAGAAAAGCTTTTGTCTGGATCAAGAAAAGGTGGCGACTCATCTGGTTTGGGCTACGACAAAAATATTCCTCTTAAACAGAAGAATGCTCCTCCTAAGTTTGTAAAAGGAGAGTCCTCAAACTCAAAAGAGAAAAGTTCTAATCAAAAGTTTTCTAAAAATACCAAAACTTTTCAATCTTTTAACCCTAAAAGTAATCATATCAACTATAAAAATTAGAACCCAAACCCTTTAGCTGAGAAAATAGTTTATTTACTTAAGGAGCTCTTAAAATCTAACTTAGTAGGTCATTCTTACAACAACTACAAATAGAAGAAGGCCAACTATACTCCTAAACCCAAAGCAGTTATGAAATGGGTTCATAAGGTTAATTGCTTGGTTACCCATACGACTTTCAAAGCTTTAAGTCATTCAAAGTGATACCTAGACAGTGGATGCTCCAGGCACATGACTAGTGACAAAGGTCTGCTCACCACTATTAAAGACATGACTGATGGTTCAGTCACATTTGGTGATGGTAGCAACTGCAGAATTATTAGGCAAGGTACGGTTCAACTTTCTAACCTCCCTTTATTTGAGAATGTCTTATATGTAAAAGGTCTAAAACATAACTTGTTAAGCATTTCTCAAATATGCGATAAAAATCACACTGTAAAATTTTCTAACCAAGGTTGTGAAATTTTAAACAAAAAAGATTCTGTAATATTAACTGGACAAAAAACTTCTGAAAGCTGCTATATTGTTAGTGATTCTAGCTCATCTACTTAATCGTGTTATGTGGCCCATCCTGATGAGACTGAGTTATGGCATAAATGCCTTGGACATGTACACTACGCAATTTGTATAAATTGAGCAAAAGAGAACTGATAAGAGGTCTACCTAAATTATAAAAAGTAAATAAAATATGTGGTGAATGCCAAATTGGCAAGCAGACTAAGAGTGCACACAAAAAGGTGGACTCCAATGCCACATCCAAACCGTTCGAACTTCTCCACATGGATCTTATAGGACTAACCAGGACGGAGAGTCAAGGTGGCAAAAAAATATATTCTTGATTGTGAATGATTTTACTAGATTTACTTGGGTAGCCTTCTTAAGGGATAAATCAGAAACCCTTGACGAAGTAAAAAGAGTTTTCAAATGGATCCAAACTGAAAAAGGTTCTCAAGTCTGTAAGATCCATAGTGATCATGGATCAGAATTTGAGAATAGCAGTTTTGAGAAATTCTTTTGTGATCAGGGAATATCACATGAATTCTCTGCACCCAAAACTCCACAACAAAATAAAATCGTTGAAAGAAAAAATAGAGTGCTTCAAGAAATGGCTAATGTAATGTTGAATAGTATAAAGATCTCTAAAAATCTTTGGGTAGAGGCCATAAATACTGTCTGCTATATAATCAACCAGGTTTATACAAGTAAGTCAAACAATAAAATAGCTTATGAACTATGGTTTGATAAGAAGCCTACTGTCATATACTTTCGAGTTTTTGGCAGCAAGTTCTATATTTTATGTGACCGTGAAAATCTGGAAAAGTTTGACACTAAAAGTGATGAAGGGATCTTTTTAGAGTATTCTTTAAACATTCGAGCATATCGAGTACTGAATAAGAGGACCGGTGTAATTCAAGAGTCCATCAATGTGGTCATTGACGATCACTTGGATACACCTGCCTCCAGATAATGATGAAGTTCTTCTAATTGACAAACTAGATATTTCATCAAGTCAAAATAAATCTGAACTGAGGACTGTCAAAGATCATCCAACCACTTAGATTCTTGAAAACCCTCTCACTGGTGTGCGCACTTATAGACAACTAGAAGATATTTGTAACTATGTGTGTGTTACATCCCAGATAGAGCTGACTAACGTAAAAGAAGCTCTTGCTGACGAAAACTGGATTATTGCAATGCAAGATGAGCTTAATCAGTTTGTTAGAAATGATGTTTGGTACCTTATTACTAGACCTAAACATAAACATATTATTGGTACTAAGTGGATTTTCAAAAAAATAAGTATGATGAACTTGGTAATTTAATTCGAAATAAGGATAGAGTGGTTATATAAGGGTACACTCAAATTGAAGGAATTGATTATGATGAAACCTTTGCCCCAGTAGTTTGTCTTGAATCAATCAGACTATTTATATCCATTGTGTGCTTTATAAAATTCAAAATTTATCAAATGGATGTAAAGAGTGTTTTCTTAAATAGTGATCTACATGAAGAAGTATATGTTAAACAACCAACGGGTTTTAAAGACCCTTAGAATGCTGATCATGTCTATCGCCTAAAAAGAGCTCTCTACGGATTGAAACAAGCTCCCAGGCCATGTGTAACACCCCGTACTTTTCTGTACTTGGGTGTTACCATGAGAACCCGACTTAGTATAAATACAACCTCGATTTATGTGAACATTCACACTCTGGCCTGAATCCTACTGTTGAGATGGTTGAGCAACTGCGAGGTTCAAGACCTACCATCTAACTGATATGTAAGGGAATCTAATTTTAGGTGATCATCGGATCTAGAGCTATGGATCTACCTAAGGTCAGATGGGTGGCTTATCTTAAGTTAATCCATAATAACTCACTTTAGATATATATATATATATATATATATATATATATATATATATATATATATATATATATTATGATACAAAATGATTTTTTGGAATCATTTGTAATAAAACATATGTTACTTAAATTATTTAAATTATGTATACTACTTATTGTACATTATTTAAACCATATATGAAATAAATTCTATGTCAACACATTGTCATATAATTGACATATATTGACTAATATTTATATTTTAAAATTTAAACTACATATTATTGTATTATGCCATATATATATATATATATATATATATATATATATATATATATATATATATATATATATAATATGCATCACTATGAATAATTAACGTCTGTATATATATAAAAGGAAAATACATATATACACATATATATAATGCTTTAAATTAAATACGTTATTTCTTGAAAAATAATTATTACTATAAATTATAAATATAATACAAGTTGTATATATGTTATAGCATATGCTAATGTAATTGTTATTAATTAATACTTATTATTCCATACTAATATTGAAACTGGTGAACGGATCAGATTTCACTTAAGATCATCATGGGCCGCGAAGACCACCGGTCAGACACTAAATTGGCGAGTATAGCCCACCTAAGCTGTGAATCCACCCCGTTCTCTAGGCCAGATCCTAGGTCGGGCTGACAAAACTGATGAACGGTGTGGATCAGATCACAGACATCACTGTGGACCCCACATGAGGAGTGTGTGTACACAATTGAGGTGCAACCGAGGTGCACCGAGACAGTCACGTGGTCAAACCGCATCTGACACGAAACATCCCAAAAACAGGAGGTTTCTCCAGCGCTCCCACCTGGATGATTTCAAAAATGGGCTGTCTGCTTTGATGAATCGTGGCCCACCATCAGGGATCCCACGGATGATCCAAACCATCCACCTTGTAGGGGGCATGAAGGGGACCGTCTCTACCCAATTTCAACCATTGGATTACTCTCGTGTGAACATAAATCTGGCTTAAAAACATACATTTGATTCTAAAAATGGAAATATGTTGTTGTTAGGTTTGATTCGTGTACCGTTCCATCTCTGCATCTCCACTATTTAAACTAGAGTAATCTTAGCCGTCCGTGCCATTTGCAAAGATTAGGGTTGGGTAGAAAAACTACCAACCAAAAACCAACCCTCCTAGCCACTTCCTTCTTCACTAAAACTCACCGCCCGAAGTTTTTCTAACCTTCGTTCCAACACATTCAGAAGCTTCATAGGGTCTGTCTGGACCATCCATAAAATCCGGATCGAAGAAAAACATCACCATCTAGAAGACGCCATTAGAGCCCCATCGTCTTCCTCAGCAATCATTGGTCACGGAACCGCTGCTGGCTGCGTTCTGGGTGACGCAGGGAGGAAAGGAATGAAAGAGAAGAAAAATGGAGTTAGGAAACGGAAGCAGAAAGAAAAAAAAGGAAAAGAGAGGAAGGAGAGAAAGGGAAGAAGAAATAGAGATAGAGGGAGAGAGAGGAGGTGCGCCTGCGCTGCACCATGCCCCACCGCCGAGTCTGTCGAGTTTGGTAGGGTCTAGGTGAGTCCTGCGCCTCTGAAAGTTAGGGAGAAAGGGAAAGAGAGAGAGAAAAAAAAAAGAACAGAGAGATGAAAGATGAGAGAAGGAGAGAGTGTGGGCGGCCATTGCTGCCGCTGCTGCGCCGAGTGGGTCGGTGACTATTGCATGTCCCACGCTATCCAGACGATGTGCAGGTCCTAGGAGAAGGAAGGAAGAAGGGAAAGGTAGAGAGATAGGTAGGGAGAGAGATGAAACTTGGTGGATCAAGGTTGCTACCGGGTGAAGCTGACTCAACCCACCGAGTCATGAAGCCGAGTTTAGGCTTGGGTCAAATCTGTTCAGGCCGCTATTGGGTATGGCTGGAGAAAGACTAAAGAGAGAGAAATAAAGGAAGGAAAGAAGGAAAACCCTTGGCTATACATACGCTATGACTCCACTCCTAGAACCAAACCCTAGGATGAAAACCCTAAGTCCTACATCGAAACCCTAGAAACCTAAGTAATCCAAGCTCTAGGTTAAGACCCTAACCCTAAATAGTGTGTAAGCTTGGGTCTAATCTTATGACTTTGTAATTGATGGTAGGAACTGATTCTAAGGAAGCACGCATTCTTAGTAATGGTGTAGGTGGTTCAAACATAAGATGAGGACTCACCCTTTGAGCTTCCCACTTAAATTCATTAACCAAGATATGATGCCTTGATCCTTTCCATTCAATATCTCCTAAGCTACTTGATTTTTCTACTTAACTTGTCATGTGAATATGTGAATATGATAATGTGATGCGCACCTGATTCCTATGGTAGATGATGAACATATCTCTTTAATTATAATATGCATAAACGATTTGGTGATAACATGCTATCTTTAGTCATATATTGTTAATTAACTATATGTTGGTCGGTTGTGATTGGATGATGTAATGAATGAACCTGTCTCGAACTCACCAGCTTGCGGTCCATATATCACACTTTGCCTTACATGGCGCGGACTGTTTATTTGCCCTTCATGTCTTTGATGAGTCATTGGTGCCCTTATGTGGCTTGATGGTTATATTTGTATATTTTGTTGGTTTCCTAGCCATCTTGCAGTATTCAGTCGTACCATGATTTTCAGGTGGAGCGGATGTTCGCTTAGCAATTTTCTAGCTTGCGGTGTTCACGTACGATATGATTTTTGGGTGGTCTATAGTTTGTGTTGTCTGTCTCTTCATCTCGCAATGTTCAGTCGTACCTTGATTTCTGGGTGGAGCGGGTGTTCACTTAGCGATTTCCTAGCCATCTTGCGGTGTTCATGTACGATATGATTTCTTGGTGAAGTACATGTTTGTATGTTGTTTTTCTAGCCATCTTGAGGTGTTCGGTCGTACCATGATTTTTGGGTGGAGCGGGTGTTCGCTTAGCAATTTTCTAGCCATCTTGTGGTGTTCAAGTACAATATGATTTCCGGATGGTCTAGAGTTTGTGTGTTGTTTGTCTCTTCATCTTGCGGTGTTTAGTCATACCATGATTTTTGGGTGGAGCGGGTGTTCGCTTAGTGATTTCCTAGCCATCTTACGGTGTTCACATACGATATGATTTTCGGGTGAAGTAGACGTCAGTATGTTGTTCTCTTCATCTTGCGGTGTTCAGTCGTACCATGATTTTCGAGTAGAGTGGGTGTTCACCTAGGAATTTTCTAGCCATCTTATGGTGTTCATGTACGATATGATTTCTAGGTAAAATAGACATCGGTATGTTGTTCTCTCTTCATCTTGCGGTGTTCAGTCATACCATGATTTCTGGGTGGAGTGGGTGTTCACTTAGCGATTTCCTAGCTATCTTGCAGTGTTCACATACGATATGATTCCCAAGTGAAGTAGAGGTTTAAAGGTTAATTTTCTATTCACCTTATGGATTTTACTTATACCATGATTTTTCGGTGGAGCGGGTGTTCTCTTAACGATTTCCTAACCATCTTACGGTGTTCACATACAATGTGATTTTCTGGTTTAATAGAAAGTTGTATGGTTGATTATTTGATTACCTGAATATATATAGATATATCCTTATATTGCGATTGCGATTACGTTTGCTTATGATGAGATTCTATTGACTGGCTTGATTTTGGAGTGTATGATCATAATTATGAATTATCCTTTTTAATATATCCATTTTCTTGACTTGCGAGTTGTATTGGATTATGAATGATGAGTGTGCAGTCTTAGAGGGTGCTCCTCACTGCGATAGCCATTGACGTTATCAAACCGTAACAGTTAATGCACGTATAGAGAAAGCCAATGTCGTTCAAAGGGTTGTGACTGGATTTCACATTCCAATATTGTTGTGATTTACTTTATTTCACCTGTAATATTATTTCATTTTGTAATTATAAGAATGTGGACATTAGTTTGTATAAGTCATTATGGGCAGCTTCTTGTATATTCCAAATGTAAATGAAATTTTCCGTTATGCTGATTTATCCACTCTACGCTCATCTGTTTACTCTAAATGAATTTTTTTTTAAAAAAATGTATACTCGAATTTAACCATCCTTTAAGGTTAACACTCGGATTTTCGAAAAATGGGTCATATACTCGGGTTCTGAAAATTGGGGCGTTATAACATGGTATGAAAATTGACTCAGTTTTTATCAAGTCATAATTTTCTAATGGAAAGTGTTGATAAGACTGTTTTTGTTAAGAAACATAACCATCATATCTTAATAGTGTAGATCTATGTTGATGATATTATTTATAGATCTACCTGTACTAACATAACTGTTGAGTTTGCAGATTTAATGAAATCTAAGTTCGAAATGAGCATGGTTGGAGAATTGAATTATTTCCTAGGGTTGCAAGTAAAACAACAACCTGATTGTATTTTTATCTCTTAAACCAAATATGCTCTGAACTTAATTAAAAAGTTTAAATTTGAGAATGGAAAAAATTTTGATACTCCTATGAGTACAACATTAAGACTCTTAAAGGACTCTACAGGTAAATGTGTGGATCCTAAATTATATCGTAGTATGATTGATAGTTTATTTATTTAACTACAAGTATACCTGAATTGCTTTTAGTGTTGGTATTTGCGCTAGATATCAATCTGACCCTAAAGAGTCACATCTAACTGTTGTTAATCAGATTATTCGATATGTCGTAAGTACTATAAATTTGGGTCTCTGGTATCCATATGATACTAGTGTTCAGTTGGTTGGGTACACTGATGTTGATTGGGCTGGTAATATCGATGATAGGAAATCAACCAGTGGTGGTTGTTTCTATATTGAAAACTATTTAGCTTCTTGGTTTAGCAAGAAACAAAGTTCCATATCACTCTCAACTACTGAGGCTCAATACATCGCAGCTGGAAATGCATGCACTCCGCTTGTATGGAAGAATAGAATGTTAAGCGATTATGGAATTGCACAAGATTCAATGATTTATATTATGATAATTTTAGTGTGATAAATATATTTAAAAATCCAATCCAGTATTCACGAACCAAGCACATTAACATTAGATATCACTACATTCGTGAATTAGTGAAAGAAAAAATGATTTCATTGAAATACATTCCAACCGAGACTCAACTTGCTGACATTTTCACTAAACCGCTCGACAAAAGAAGGTTTAATAAATTAAAATTTGATCTTGATATGTGTAATTTAAATTGATCATTTATGCATTTCTGTATTATAGCATATTTATCTGTTAATTTATTTGTTTAAATTTTAAAATTATGTGAAAAATGCATGTTTTTGTATTTGCATGACCAGTCGATGACGTACTCAACCAGTCGTGGCACAACCAGTCGAAGACGTCCCACGACCAATCATGTAGCGCACTAGACCTTTCTAATTTGGGAAAAAACATTTTCTTCCTCATTTCCTCTTTCTTCTCCATCGGGCCGTAGCACGACTAGATGAAACTAATTATTTGATTCATCAAGGTGAGTGCATTATTTTAGTTTTTCTTAGAGATTCAGGCTCTATTCTCTTCATTTTATTCCTTGGAGTGCTTGATATCAAATTTTCTTGAAGATTTTGGGGTTTTCTTCTCCACATTCTATTTTTGAGAAAACCCATTCCACATCCTTTACAAATCCTTGCTTCTTTGTTATTCTAATTGCAAATGGATGCTAGAGGGAAAAAGAAAAACACTCGTGGTCCTTCCTTATCTCGTTCTTCAACAGTAACAAGGTGCCACCTTCGGTCACCCGAAGATGATCCTTCGTATGTGCGGGATTTACAACTGCGTAATGTTATTGTTGAAAGACCTGTTAATCTTGAACACATTGCTTCTTTTGGTCTCCTTCCTCTTCTCCAAGCTGTAGGTCGGGATAACATTTTACTTTGGGGTGGGCTGCCATACTGGTCCATTGCGCAGGCCATGTTTGCTTACATTTCTGAATTTTCGACTGAGAATTTAACTTTTACAATTGCAACTAGAAAAGGCCCCTTTTCAGTTGATCGACACCTAATTTCTTGGCTAATGGACATACCGGTCAATGATGACGGTATTCCACTTAGTTCTCTAGTTGAGAAACCCTCAGAATCAGAAAAATGCTTACTTATTAGAGCATTATGTAATATGGATGCACAATGGAGTCAGAAAGGGAATGCGCTCACCTCCAAATACTTATTACCTAGATACAGGGTTTTGCATCAAATTTTTATTTCCAATATGTATCCTCCTTCTGGTAACAAAACAGAACTGACATCTTTTATGGTCCGTATTTTGCATTCAATCATCACTGGTGCAAATGTCTGTCTGCCTTCTTTAATATGTCATTCCATCATTTAGTTTCATCTCCATTCAGGACAGTGATATTCCATTTACATATCTTATGACTGTGTTAGCTACTCACATACTAGTTGTTATGCCTGTTAGAGAGGCTCTTATTCATCACCTCATTTTCAACAATTCAAATATAAACAAAATGAAGTTGCGATTAGCTGAGGACCAAGTAGATGTTAGTAGTGGTGGAGCTGAAGGAGTGAATGAAGGAGAAGATGTTGATCTTCCTCCTGATGATATAAATATGGATGACATTTTTTATGAAATTGATTCAAACTCTGCAAATGATCTTGACTTTGTGCTATTAGATTTTGATGCGCGTCTATGTGCACTTGAGGAGAAGGTAGAGAACATGAATGTTGCCTATGATTTGTAGTTTAAATATATGCTCAAGTATCTTAGGCGCATTAACAAGGGCCTTCATCAAATGGATTCTACCATATTTGCTCCTTCTTTAAGATCTAATTAAGTGCTTTATCCTTTGGTCTGTAATAACTTTAATACTATTTTTCTTTTGATATGTGAACTTTGATTTTACTTCAGCTTTGTGAGACTGCCATTTGTTTAACTAGTTATTGATATGTGAACTTTGAATTTTCTTATATTTCTTTCATATCTTGACTAGTCAACTCCTTTATTACTTTCTTGTTCGTTTTCCTCTTCCATATCTTACTTGCTTCCTTTGTCATATTATGACAAAAAGGGGGAGAATATTTTATTATGTTTGCTTATGGAATGGATATGGATGGATTGTGGATAATAGTAGCATTTTTCTTGGATATATGTTTGTTACTCATGGGGAGTAAGTAAGGAGGTGTTATGACTGGTTCATGATGCTGTGTGCTAGTTGATGATAACTGGTGCATGATTCTTTAACTAGGTTGTAGCTAGTTTCTTTTTATAACTGATGCATAATTCTTTGTGTGTATACTGGTTATATTATTATTGAGTGTGTTTTGTCACAAATTTGACAAAGGGGGAGATTGTAAGTGCTATGGTTTCTTACTCCTTTATTTGTCAAATTTTGTTGTGCCAAAACCACAATCTGTGTCTTGTGTAACACGTTGATATTTATGTTTAAGGCATTGCATTACAATGCTTCAAGTCAAGAATGAAGATCTACTTTAAAAAATGCAATGTTAAGTACATTGTCCACTCCTGTATGCTTCAAAGTTCAGAGTTTTTAAAGTGCTACATCAAAAGACAAGTTCTTGTTCAAGACTCAAGATGAAGTACATCTGAAGATGAAGTATAACTCAAATCCAAGCTTTAAAAGATCTTAAGTTCAAGTTACATCATGTGTTGAGATCTCAAGCTTCATAATCTTCAAAAGTCAACCATCATCTGAAGAAATGAAGACTCAATGTTCATACATCACTTTCAAGGTATGATTAACCTTAGATTGACCTTAGGGTAGGTCATTTTGTATACATAATTCAAGTTGAATCACTTTCTAAGTGTTTGGACTATTTTAAGACTAGTCTTGAACCTTGTTTGACTAGTCCTAGCACTGGCTCAACCAGTCCAAGAAATTTCAGGACAAGTCCTAAGTTTGTTGTAATTTTTTAGAAATTTTTTTTTCGTCCACGATCAGTCCTGGACTCTTCTCGATCGGCCGTATGAATAGTGCATGACTCAATCCACGACTAGTCCGTAGGTACGACTCAAACTCTAGCAACTATTTTCGGTTCCTCACGACTAGTTGTGGGCAGGTCACGACCGATCGTGGCATACGACTAGTCATGGAACTGTTTTATCCGATCGCGCTAAAAAATTACAAAATCTGTTTGACCTTCGACCAATCAAAGTGTCCTCAGGACCAATCATAGGTGCGATTTATGCAACCATAAATAGATGACAAATTTTAAAGTTTGATAATCAATTTAAGTAAAATCAAGGTATCACTCTAAGAGTTAAGTTTTTATAGTTCTTAAGATAGATTGTGCATATTTAATATTCTCTTTTGTTAGCTTTTTATATTTGATTTTATTTTTACATTCCAATCTGATTTGAAAGATGAATTGTGATATTCCACTTCTTGGAATCAAAATCAAATAGAACTAGCCTAACTTGGTTTAATTTAAAATCAATTAGAACCTAGAACCATTTCATAAGTGAGTATTAGACATTGAACTTCTATTCGAACTTCTACTCCAACTTGGTTCTTCCGGGCTGCAACAAAAGGAGAAATTCAGGTATTTTACATTTGTGTAAATCTTCTGTTATTTGGTTTATTTTGAGATTAAGCTAGAAAAATCTCATTTTTTTGGTTATCTGAGGAGAGCCAGAAAACTCAGAGTGAGAGTTTTTTTAATTGTGTAAGCCCACTTAAAAGACACAATTGTGAGGGTTTTAGGTGAACCTGAGAAAAACCTATTTTCATAGTGAAGGCTAATATCCACTGTGTGAGGATATTAGGAGGGGAGTAGCAAGCTGTGTGGTGTTGTTTAACAGTTGGTGTACACAGAGGAGAACCATTATAACTCCTTGTGTCTTGTGATTTTAATGTTTGTTTAATTTCTATATCTTTTATCATTTAAGTTTGTGGGATGTATGTGTGGATGTGAATATTGTAATCTTTCATTGTAAGCATTGTGGGGAATGTTATAATAGCATAGAATTTCTTTCTTGTTATTTCCTTCCTTACTTTCCAGTTTGAGATTTTGTTTCTCTAATTGTTCTAGGTAAGGTTGTCCTACCATAAACCCTTGGTTTTTATGGTGAAAGGTTGTCCTTAGAACAACTAGAATTTGAGGTTGTTTTACATTTTGTATTGTGAATTGTTGTCTTTCTTTTACTTGGCTATCTTATTATTTTATTCCGCTATTATCATTTTAATTTGGCATAGTCCTATTCACCCCCCACAACCCCCCCCCCCCCCCCCCCCCCCTAAGGTTGTCCTGCCATAAACCCTTGATTTTTATGATGAAAGGTTATCCTTAGAACAACTAGAATTTAAGGTTGTTTTACATTTTATATAATGGATTGTTATCTTTCTTTTAATTGGCTATTTTATTATTTTATTCCAATGTTATCATTTTAATTTGGCATAGTTCTATTCACCCCCCTCCAAAGGACATATAGCTTGGCCTTTTCACATATCTGCTTATAACTACCATACACTCTACGATTATTGAGAACTTAGAATGGTTAGATCCCTGAGTTTGAATAACTTAGAAACTTTCTGATATAGCTCCTTACTATTGAGGTAGTGAGGCTGCATAGTATCCTAGTTTCGATCGTTTCTGATCCGAGGTTCAGTAAGGGTCACCATAGTGTTGATGATGTGTCTTGGGAGTGTGAGGTTGAGAATAGAGAGCGATGTCTTCATCATTATGTGGACTGATTGTGCCTTGACATATGTATATGACGATGCTTCCTCTTACCTTGCCTTATCCTTCGTGATAGTAAATTTTGAGGATAAAATTTTTATTTAGAGAGGAGTGTTGTGAGACCCATATCCTAGCACGTACCATTCCATAGGCTTCCGCGGTCTTCCTGGTCGAATTTCGACGACCAACGATCTGTTATTGGCGTTTGCGTATGATCCTGAGTCGCATCTCATATATCAGAGTTGGCTCGACTCGAAACTTATACCCTAACAATCACGTCTTCGCCACGGTTTCAACTCATCAATGCGATGCTTAGGTCATAAGTTGTGACCCACGCATTATCATGACTATAGACTGCATGTTGCGTGACTTACCTATTGCAATGACACAATTTTCTAAGTCATCAAGGGATGATGTGCTAGGCAATTATATCCTCTCCTTTTCTCAAAAGTCAACACCCTCCCTTACCAAGAAATTAATGATGGCCTTACATCATTATTACAAGCCTTGACCTTTTCCTCTCTCTCTCTCTCCAATCTCTCCCTCCCACCCTCTTTCATTTTCATTTTCCATTTGAAGAGTCATAGACGTCCAACCCATCCCAAAAATCTAGCCCTCTCCCACCTTAGATCCCCACCAATCCAACCTCTAGATCATCATCTTCACCGTTGAAAGTGCTTCATATAAGCACTGGAGTATATGGGAAGAAGAAGAAGAGTAAAGTGGGTGCTTCTCTCTCTCTCTCTCTCCCTACCCTGTTTGTGGCCCACCTGATATATGAGTTTATCCATGCTGTCCGCAAGTGGGATAGCCTTGTCATCCATCAAGTAGGGCCCACCCTATTGATCGTCCAGCAGCACCATTGCTGCCCATTTTTGGGCAGGCCCTAGATGAAGGGAAAACACAAATCTCTGCTGGGGTTTTGGAGTGGAGTGGCCCACTGACATGGACCTCACCTTGATGTATGTGTTCTATATCCTCAGCCATCCATCTGCACGACTCAGATCTAAAGATTTGTGGGCTGCATTGTAAAAGCAACAGCAGGACAATCCACCTGCCTAGATGGGCCTGTTTGCACGAGACACATAAATACCATCTTGACCTGTGGGCCCCACCATGATCTATGTGTGGTGTCCACACCGTCCAGTGGTTGGACGTGGGACCCACATGGTACATGTATCTTACCCAGGCCGTCCGTTCAAGACGCTGAGCACTGGATCGTTCTAGCCTTAAAAAAAGAACTAATATAATAATAATAATACATATTATGTGGTGGGCCCCACGTGGGACCGACCTGCTTTGAAGTACATCGGCTAAAGTACATCTACACCAGCTATATGGCTGTTGTTCATACACTGCAAATTCTACGGGTCTAATTGGAGGTATGTGTAGGTCGGATCTGCACCGTCCAACACTTTGGATGGTGAGACACCACCCCTGATGCATGTAATGTGTATTCACCCCGCCTGTCCATTGATTGGATGATGGGGCCCACCTTACACATGTGACACATGTGAGGTGGGAACCACCTTGATGTAAGTGTTTTAAATCCACACCGTCCGTACTTGGACGGTGGTGTAGCCCACCATGATACATGTACCTTATCCCTGCCATCCTCCATTGTTGGACATGTGGGGGCCCACCCCACAAGTGTGGGTGGGACCCACCTTAATGCATTTATTCTATATCCACTACGTCCATCTACCCTGGACAGTAGAATGGATTCCACTGTAATGTATGTGCTTATGCACATTGTTCATCCATTTCAGCTTAAGTAGGGCCCACCCCACACATGCTGCATGTGTGGGATGGGACCCACCTTGATGATGTGTTGAATATCCGCTCCGTCCATGGTAGGTGGGACCCACATTGATGTATATGCTCTATATCCACCCATCCATCTAGACAAGTGGCGTGAGACCACTATGACGTATTGTTATATCCAACCGCCTGTCTGCTTAAGGACTTGGACACCACTTGAATGTGTGTGGTTATCCAGCCATCCATCTGTCCAAGGTGGTGTGGGAACCCGCCATGATATATGTATTCACCACGCCACCCATCGACATGTCGGGCACACCATGAAGAATATGTTTCAACCACGTTGTCCATCTGTTTTTCTAAACCATGGACTACCCCATTTAGCCCTCTTAATATATATTTGAGGCTCATGTGATATATTTGAGGCCCATGTGACGGGGCCCAACTGTTGTGTATTTACGGCCCATGAGTTATAAACCATCGTGATGTATTTGAGGCCCATAGTGATGTATATGGGGCCCAGGTACCCACTTAATTGTATTAGGCCCATGTGATGTGGCCCACTTGATGTGCATTAGGTCCATGGGACGTTGCTCATTGTGATGTATCTCCGACCCATATGATGAGGCCCATTGTAAAAAATTTTCGGCCCATGGGTTATAGCCCATTGAGATGTATTACTGGCCCATGTGTAGGGCCCACCTATTATGTTTTTAAAGCCCCTGCGACAAGGTCTATTGTGATGTAATTCCTGCCCATATGTTGTGGCCCATTGTGATGTGTCTTGGCCCATTGTTATGGCCCATTGTGATGTAATTCCGGCCCATACGTCATGGCCCATTGTGATACATGCGGGGCCCTTGAGTGAGGCCCATGGTGATGTATATTACGCTCTTGTGTGAGGCCATGGGCCCACTATGCGTATGGCTCTATGTGGACCACTCCATGGGAGCGATGTAGGTTAAATGTCCACATTAATGGGCAATAATGGTTGAATGTCCACATTATGACCTACTCTTAGGTCTTGTTAGGCCCATTCTCATCATTCTCTTAGCGGGCTAACCCAAATAAGTGGGCCCTATTCGCCATAGACGGATGGTTTCGTTCTATCAGATTTGATATAACCATGATCAAGGGTCGATATTTATATTATGGTTGATCGACTATTCTTCTATGGGCCCCGCCTTGTTTATATGCTAATTTTCAATATCGATTATCAATGTTGATCATTAATGTCAATTGTCGAGGTTGATTCCGATTGTCGAGGCCGATTCTGATTGTCGAGGCTGATTTTAATTGTCGAGGATGATTATCGAGGCCGATTCTGATTGTCGAGGCCGATTTCGATTGTTGAGGCTGATTATTTGGACCGATTCTACTTTCGATTCCGATTGCCAAGGTCGATTGTCAATGATGATTATCGGTGCCGGTTATTAATACCAATTATGAGTATATGATAACATAGCATCATGATATATGCCCATATGCATCATTTGCATGTTTGTTATGAGATATGATTGACTATTGTATATGTCCTAGTGTTGGTAGTTTATGGGACTCCCTGATAGGACGAGTTATCTCACATGAGCGCATGGTATACGCAGGATTTTTTGCATGACTGGATTGTATAACTCATGCACCTTGCATTGTGTGTTGTGATTACTATAGGCCCTAACGACATCACGGCCAAAGCCTCCACAGGTATATTGTGGATGGCCAGATGGGACACTGAAAATCTATTACTAGCATGCGGTTGTCATAAATGGCCCTGGGTGAAAATTCCTAAACCCTCCTTGTACTAGAGGACGTCCTAATGTCGAGACTGAGTGGATATATATTAGCATATGAGGGTCATATACCAGTAGGCTATGTTTCTCACTGTATCATGGTTGGTTGGGAGGGGGTGTGGCCTTACCCGCCTGAGGGAGTAGGCATAGCTAGGCTGAGTTTGACCACCTCGTGAATGGGTCCACTATCGACATGCCGGGTAGATATTGGCTGACTACTGGCTAGGCTGATAGTGATGTATCTTCCACTTATCCAGTTGTGTGCTTGATGGGGTAGCAAGCTGGTGTAGAGTGTACTATACCCCAGTGATGATCCTAGAAATGAACAATACTAATATGTGGACTTATTAGGTAGGAGTTGCACACTCATTCATTCATTCATTCACTATCCACTCGGGCTGGTGGTGTGTAACTATTTGTTACGTGTGCCTTCACAATAACCAGGATTTCGGGTGGGGTGAGTGACTAACCTAAGACCAAGAGTTTACCACATTGACTCTGACTATCCAAATTAGGTATGGGACTGGTTTAGATAGAAGTCCCTTATGATGAACCCCATAGCCTGCGATACTACGTACTATCATCCCAACTTCACACTCTAGCATGTTCATTCCATTCACACCGCATATTGCATTACATCTGCGGCATATATTATTTTGGGTTATTGTGTTCCTACATTTATATAGTCTAAGTATGGCTGATGCTATTCGTAAACTTATCAAGAATTGTATATTGCATTGCATCCTCGGCACCTGATATTTAGCTCTTTATGACTCCTCATTTGCATAGTTGATCTGTAATGCATATTCTGATATTTATTGACTCATGGATTTATCAGTACTTCCGCTTACTCTGATATCATATGATTCATGATCTTACCAGTATTTCCTATAGTATATGATTATGGCATTATATTGAATACTTGACACTTACCTTGTGCACACACTTACACCACCCTCTGAGCTTCTATAAGCTTATGAACGATAGATGCATGCAGGTAATGTTAGGTTGTAACAACGGCGTTGAGCATAGAGTGTGCAGTTGTCTTCTGGAGCTTTGATT
The DNA here is from genome assembly GCA_037074715.1 of Magnolia kwangsiensis. Lineage (NCBI taxonomy): Eukaryota > Viridiplantae > Streptophyta > Magnoliopsida > Magnoliales > Magnoliaceae > Magnolia > Magnolia kwangsiensis. The sequence continues at coordinate 17,109,842 of CM073580.1, read as the reverse complement.
TTATTTTGACATATATATTTCCCTTTCAGTATTGTATTCAAAGTTCATATTACTGGATCTGTGATAATGATGTTGCTTTTGTGATTTGGGTAAACTTGTGGTTATGCTTCTTACGAGATAAATGTACATTGGAAAAATTCTCCTTAAAGGATCTCAGGATTGGAACCTGGCATATGAGCGCTGGGAGCCGAGAATAGGGTACTACGGAGGCTGTCAGTAATCGAGATTCCTGTGATCCAATTTCTGGGTTTGATGTGTGACAGAGGAAGAGCTGAAAATTGAACCGAGGTTTGAAACTTCAGAATATGTCGAGACTTATAACTTTTTAAGAAGTTTTCTTAGTTTTATTTACTTGTAGTCTTTGATTCACCATGGGATACTAACTTTGATACTTTTTTGTCATAGGTGAATTATATATTCTTTGGATACCTCAAGCGATTCGACGATAATTTTTTGATGAGGTATATAAATTTCTCTGGAAAGTCATGCTCCAAGGCATCTAAGCCTATTACAAAAATGGCTTTTGGATGATCTTGTTGAGAAACCTATTAAGAAATTTATTAAGATATTGGCTAGAAGAAGAGCCTTACGGCATGACTGAGTAGCTTTTCCCCTCCTTTCATAGGACTAGGGTAGTTTGCTTTATGCCGTTAGGTTAGTTTTCTTTCCAATTATTCTAGGATAGTTTTCTTTTTGTTGGTTAACTCTTGTGCTAACCCGCTTTCACACTGAGATCTCTTTGGAAAAAGTAGCTTAACTCTGTCATCAAGTACTATCTTTCCATCACTTCTCCTTCAATTTCATTGCCTCATTTGCATTGCATGCTTATATCCTTTAGATTGAGGACAATGTAGATTTTAGGTTGGGGATGGGGAGATTAGGTTACCTAATCAGTATTTTCTTGGTCTTGAGCAAAAATTTTGTGATTTTTTTTTTAAAATTTTTGTGAATTTGAAGTGATTTTGAAGGATATTTTTTATTTAGAAGTATAAGATACGTAATGTTGGTGATTTGTGACTCTTGGATTTAGCTACCAGTTAGATTTCACAATTAAGTTCGAATTGTTAATTCATGATTTGAAGTTTTAAACATTGATTGAATCATAATTTCACATGTCACATCTCGCTTGCATATTAAGGTTTTAGCTTGATATTGAATTATTAACTTGGTGATCATTAAGTATGGAAGGAACCAACCAGGGGAATTTGTCCATCATGTTCATTGAAAAAAGAAAAAAGAAAAAAAAAAAGAGAAGATCTAGCTAAAAAAATAGTTGTCTTCAGAAGGGGTTGGGCGAATGATCTTCACCATGGGTTTGCTCCCTATTAGTGCGGTTTCGATTCCCCTTCTTGGCTTTTCCTTTAAAAGCTTGACATAGCATGAAAGCCATCGATGGAAAAAATCAAAAGCTAGAAGAATGGAAAGTTGAACTATAAGGAAAGTTTTAGTCTAGGTTATGGTTATCCTGAATGCTCTTGTGATTATCAATGTTATCTTGAAAATAAAGAATTAAGCCTTTGATTGTGATAATTTTAGGTTTCACTATACACCCATGAAACTCAATGTTTAGAATTGTTCTAAACAATGGATTAGTACTTTAAACTTGACTATGAAGTTTACTATGTGCTTGAGTCTAAGAGAAGTTAATGCCCAACATTGATGTGTCTAATTCTATTGTTTTTCAAAAATCACTCAAGTTTTATAATTATCCTATGATTCTCAACTTATTTCTCGCATACTTTGCCCGGGACTAGCAAAATGCTGGCTGAGGATTGTCTTTATGGTCAAATATTGCATATTAGACCCCAGTTAATGCTTAATTTTACGAACATGATAATGTTTAACATCTTATTTTAATCATATTTTTGGTTGCAAGGTGAATTTAGGACCTTGGACTTAAAAGAGTGCTAAAAGCATGGATTTAATGCTCCGAAGTCACCAAGGCAAGGGATGGATCCTAAGGGATTAAGATCAAAGAATTTACATGCCAAAGATCCAAGAAAATCAAGCGATTGGGTTTAAATAGGCCTAAAAGTCATCCAGAATATAAGATCACAGGGTTCCCGCCATCCGTTCAGCTCGAAACTTTATATCTGGCTTGAGGACCATAAATCAACCGTACATGTCAAATTTCAGCCATTCGATCCTTGTGAAAGTTTCCCAACGGACATATCAGCTCATAAATCATCAATCTGGGGCCCACCTAATATCTAGATATACTTCAATTTTGGTCTCAACCCCTTAAATGGGGTGATAAAATGGATGGATGAAGCAGATTTTGCCCATACATCATGATGGGACCCACCTGAAGGGTGTGCGTGTGCATAGCACATGCGCACTAAAGCCGCACTAGACCAGCTGGTCCGATCAAATGGGCGTTGACCCGTCCTCCTCACTTCTCATGTAACCAGCGTCCAACATAAGACATTGATTGGGTTGGGTTTCGATCGTGGGCCCCACTCATCGCCTGAAAGGATAATCTGAACTATTCATTGTGTCCAGAGGGTATGCGTGACCTTCGCCTAGGTGTCTTTTTGGACCGATGTAAACGTACACACGTGGATCATTAAAAAATGAAGGATGAATGGTGTGCTGGTTTGATATAGTAGACTGCACCAAAACTCAATAAAAACTACTATTTTCCAACTGGTTTTTTGCTAGGAATCCATTGAACGGGTCAGATTTCTTAGAAAACAGCATTGTGGGTCCACTGACCTTTGCAACATAATTCCATATGCAAGGTCGTGCGTCCAATAGATCTGGCTGTTGTGGGCCATCCTGTGATCCCAATCATGTTTGGTTTGTCGATTTGGACCATCCATAAGAAAGCCAGAGTGGGGCCGACTATTGCCTAGGTGGCAAACATCAGGGACAGGCTGTATAGCCATCCCAAATTTCCAAAAAATGCAACCTGGTGCATTCCTACGTGCATTTTTCCCTTTAAATGCATAAAGAAAAGTCTTGTTTCCTTTTTCATTGTGCAAACTGATTGCCTTCACGTTGCTATAAAGGGAGAGAAGAGGTTGGATGTGGGAGGCTATCTTGGACGTGGAGTGGAGCACGAAAGACAGAGAGAGTCGTGGTCGGCTTCTTCCTCCTTTTTTCTTAGTTTTGGTTTTTTTCTTTCCTTTAGGATCTCAGTTGATTATATCCATGATTGGCTAAACCTCTTAGCTAGGGTTAAGAGGTGAAGCTTGTAGTGTGATGAGATTGGTTCTACAGCTTTGATTCATGTTACTTGAACTCTCTTTGATTATAGCTTGATTAATAGGAATACTTTCAGTTTTTCATGGTTTATTGTGACTTAAATTACAATGGATCTGAGATAGATTTGCGCATGTTTTTAGCATTATAGAGATTGTGAATTTGGGAACCTTGTTGTTCACCATTGTCTCCTAGGCATGATTAGATGATGGAACCCTTCCTAACATTCATATATCTTTTAGATTGGTTGTGAATAAATTATGCCGTTTGCTTTGTCTCATGGACATGGTTTTGTGATGGAATCAATTCTAATTTTCCTACCTATCTGCTATTGAAAACTATATTAAAGGAAGTTCATATTTGGAATTTTAATGTATTATCTTCTATCTGGATGAAGATAGGACTCTAATTCCAGTTATGTTTATAAATCAAGCGTAGATCTCCCCAATCTCTCCAAGTGGATCGTTGAACTAGTTCCTACCTTTAATTTCATTAGTTTTACTCACTTTAATCACAATTATTTCCTCAATTATTCCATATTTAGATTTCATCTTCGCCTAATTCTATTTCTAGTTACATTCGGATTATGTACAAGGTTCAGTCGCTGTGGATTCGACCTCGGTCTTACCAAGATTATTACTATATTGTAACCCTATACTTGGGGTGTGAACACCTGTAGGCCAAAGCTTTATAGGGCCTACCATCATGCCCATACAAAATATCCAATAGTCAAATCATCCATCACATTGATCACATGGTGCTCACTTAATTTTGAGTAGACGTGCAGAAGCAACCCCGAGTTAGAATCAAATAAGAAGAGATCAAATAAACCAAGCACACAGGGAACATAAGGTTTTACATATAAAATAACTCTCGTAGGAAAAAACCATGGCACAAAGTGATAACAAATCAACTATGATAATCAATGTATGTCAGAGATGGAAAAACTTACTGATCAGAGAATTGACCCTGAAAACTATATAAAACCCTAGCTTAAATTTCCCTTTGCTTACAAAAGCCCTAAAACACATTTTCAATACCCTAAAACTGAATTAGAAAATAAAACATGCAATTTTGAGAAACTACACAAGTCAATCGATGGGAGCTTCAATCAGATCAAGTGTCATTAACCCGACTCCCTTAACACTACTGACCAGCTTATTCGAGACTTGAAGAACATTGATATAGTTTTCCACATTAGGGATTTATGTTACGCAAATGGGTACCTCTCACGGTGGGATTAGTTTACATCACAGATTGAGCCCATTGCTTCCTTGGTACCATATATGGTCGCAAGGTTTGTTAACTGTCGCCCACTTATTTAGGTTAAGATTTTCTTAGCCCATACACACCTCTACCATTTACAAATTAGATCATGTGGCTAACATTTGAAGGTGTAACTTAGGGGATTGGGTCAGGTTAAGGGTCAACCTGAACCTGACCGGACTTGAAGAGGATCCAACCCATCACTTATCTTGAGCTAGATTCCAATCCAAGGTGACCAACCCAAACCCAACTTGAAGTCCTCTATATTTAACCCAACCAACCTCGAATAGGTGATCATTTCTAAACACGACCCAAATTTTCTCAACTAGAACCCAACCCGATTTCAAACTAGGTTAGTGCTTTCCATCCCAAACCAACCTGAGGACCATGACAATTGTTGAGGGTCAAATATTATATATTAGACCCCAAGTATAACATGATTTTACGTACATGATAATGTTTAACAACATTTTTTAATTATGTTTTTATTTCAAGGGGAATTTAAGAGTTGGAACTGAAAAAGGATACTAAAAGCATAAATTTAATGCTCAAAAATCACCAAGGCAAAGGATGGATCCTAGGAGACTGCGATCGAAGAATTTACATGCCAAAGATCTGAAAAAATCAAGTGATCAACGATAAAGAAGTTCGGAAGTCGTCCTGAATGCAAGATCACAGGGTTCCTACCATCCGTTTGGTTTAAAACTTTATATCTGGCCTGAGGACCCTAAATTAACCATACACGTCAAATTTCAGCCATTGCATCCTTATGGAAGTGGCCTAATGGGCAGATTAGCCCATAAAACACTGATCTGGGGCCCACCTGATATCTGGATATACTTCAATTTTGGTCTCCACCCCTTAAATAGGAGGAAAAAATAGATGGACAGAGTAAATTTCTCACAAGTATCACAGTGGACCCCACATGGGGATCTATATATATATAATGCACGTGCACTGGATGTGCACTGGACTGGTCAGCCCAGTCAAAGTCGGGCTGACCCGACCCTTCTTGCTAAAACGTCCAATGAGCTGACAAGAGGATGTTGTGATCGGTAGTGGGCCACCACTATGGAGTATTTCTGTTATGCCCCAAATTTGGAAACCGGGCTCATAAAATTTTCGATCGCCAAATCCAGTGCTGACAACCTCCCTAATACCCCATTCTCGGCTCCTAGCGTCCATACTCCAAATTCCAATCCTAAGATCCTACAAGGAGAATTTTTCAATATACATTTAATTCATAATAAGCATAACCACAAGTTTACCCAAACTACAAAGGCAACATCACCATCACAAATCCACTAATATAATCATTTGAATACAATGCTGAAAGGGAAATATATATATATATCAAAATTAAAGCTCCAAAACTCTATTGCACGCTCCAAGCTTGACGCCGTTGCAACCTAATACCACCTGCACGCATCTATCATGCATTAACTTATAGAAGAGGGTGGTATAAGTGTATAAGTAGTATATGCATGCTCAGAATGTAATATCAGAGTAAGCGGAGATACTGATAAGTCCACAAACCATATAATATCATAGTAAGCAGAAATATTGACAAGTCCGTTAGTCATACAATATCAGAGTATATAATACAAATCAGCTATACAAATGAGGAGTCAAGAAATTCAAACATCATATGCTGAGGGTACAATGCAATATTTAATTCCTACTAAGTCCGTCTAGGCCATATAAGTGCAGAAACATAGCAACATAAAATGTCATATACCGAAGATGTAATGCAATATGCAATATGTGGTGTGAATGAAATGACCAAGCTGCAGTGTGAAATCGAGATGATAGTACATGGTATTGTAGGCTATAGGGCCTATCACAAAGGACTTCTATCCAAACCGGTCTCATACCTAAATTTGGATAGATAGACACAATGTCGTAGGCTCCTGATCTCAGGTTAGTCGCGCACCCCAACCGAAATCCTGTCCATTGCAAAAGTGCACATAATAATAGTTGCGCACCACCAGCCCAAATGGATAGTGAGTAAATGAATGAATGAATATAATGCTGAGTATGCAACTCTTAATCTATAAGTCAGTACTGTACATCTCCAGGATCATCACCGGGGTTTAGTACACTCCAAGCTGGCAACTGCCTCTGTAGGCCACGCAGCCCAGCGAGTGGAAAAGACCTCACTACCCACCTGCCAACAATATACCAATGCCTACACGGCTCGTCGATACCAAACCCATTTAGGTGATGGTCAGACTCAGCCTAGCTGTGCCTACTCTCTTAGGCGAGAAAGGCCACACTCCCTCCCAACCGACCATAACACAATGGAAAATGTGGCCTCCTGATATTTGGCACTCAGGCGCTCATGTATCCACTCGATCTTGACATTGGGGCGTCCTCTGGTACCAAGAGGGTTTAAGGATTTTCACCTAGGGCCACCTATGGCAACCCGATGCTAGTAACATATTTATGGTGTCCCATCTGGCCATCTGCGATATGCCTGTGAAGGCTACGACCCTGATGTCGCTACGACATACAATAATCACAACACACAATGTAAGGTGCATGAGTCATACAATCCTATGCATATCGTACGCTCATGTGAGATAACCTCCACCTATCTAGGAGTCTCATAACAACCTGCCCAATGTCATATACAATGGCCAACCATATCTCATAACAAACATGCAGATGATGCGTATAGGCATGTATCATGATGCTATGCTGTCATATATTCATAATCAGTATCAGTAACCGACATCAATAATCGACCTCGACAATGTGAACATTTAACCAACATTGCCCCCAAGGAATGGCCAACAAAGAGCCAACATATGGCAGACCCATGGCCTCACATGAGGGCCAAACATACAACACTATGGGTCTCACTCAAGAGCTTAATACACATCACGATGGGCCTTTCACTTAGGCCTAACATATATCACAATGGGCTTCATAGCCTAGCCCTCAAATGCACCACAATGGGCCTCATACAATCATGATAGGCCGCGTTACATAGGCCTAATACACATCACATGAGCTGCATCACATGGGCTTATATACATCGAATGGGCCACGTCCCATGGGTCCCGAATACATCACAATGGGCCACTACCCATGGGCCCCAAGCACATCGCAATGAGCCTCTCACACGGGTCCATTATACATCACATCAAGGTGGGCCTCAATGGATGACCATAAATACGACACATTGGGCCTCACTACATCAAGTGGGCCTCATCACATGGGCCACATATACATCACAATGGGCCTCTAACACGGGCCTAATATACATCACAAATGGCCACATCCCATGAGCCTTATATACAGTACATTAGGCCTTGACAATCGAAATTGACCTCGATAATTGGAATCGGCCTCGACAATCGGAATCAGCCTCAATAATTAAAATTGGCCTTGATTATCAAAATCGGCCTCGACCAAATGGAATTGGCCTCAATAATCGAAATCGAAATCGACAATCGGAATCGGCCTTGATAAATGGAATCGGCCTCGACTAAATGGAATCAGCCTCGATAATCGGAATCAGAATCGACATCGACAAACGGAATAGGAATCGGTCTTGATAATTGGCACCAATGATCAATAATCGGCACCGACAATCAGCATCAATAATCGGCACTAACAATCAGCATTGATAATCGGCACTGACAATCAGCATAGATAATCTGCACCGACAATCAGCATGTAAACAAGGAGGGGTCCATGAATGAATAGCTGATCAACCATAATACAAAGATCGACCCTCGGTTGTGGTTATATCAAATCTGATAGTGCGAAACCATCCATCTATGGTGAATGGGGCTCACTAATTAGGGTTACCCCACCAGAGAAAGATAAAAATGAGACTATCAAGGCCTAAGGGAAGGTCATAATGTAGACATTCAACCATCATTTCCCATCAATGTGGTCATTTAACTAACATTACTCCCAAGGAGTGGCCCACATAGAGCCATACGTATAGTGGGCCCATGGCCTCACACAAGTGCCTAATATACATTATCATGAACCTTACTCAAGGGCCTCACATGTATCACAATGAGTCACACCCATGGGCCTCGAATACATCATAATGAGCATCGAATACATCATAATGGGCCTCACCCATGGGCCTCGAATGCATTATGATGGGCCTCATGGATGGGCCACACCAATGGGTTTCATGTGTATCAAATAGGCCACACCGATGGGCCTCATGAATATCAAATCAGGCTACATCAATGGGCTGCACTAATGGGCCGCATACACATCAAGTGGGCTACATCAATGGGCCGCACTAATGGGCTGCACCACACGCCAAAAATAAATCATATCGAAAGATCATCTAGACCGCACTCCAAATAGTAGCGAAGATGATGATTGGAAGATTATCTGAACCATGCCACAAATAGTAGTGGTGATAATGATCTCCACAGTTAAAATCCTATAGGGCCCATGATAAAAAACCATGGGAGTAGCCACACCCACCGTTAAACATTTATAGGACTCACTGTGGGGCATTTTTGAGATCAACTATTCATAAATTAACATAGAGATAGATGAAGTGAAAATAAAATATCAGCATGTTTAGAAACTACTATGGCCCTTAGGAGTTTTAACGGTGGGGTGGATGTCACTGTGCCCCACTATTATTACAAATGGTGGGATCCACTTGAACTTTGGATCTAACTCATTCATTTTCACCATGCCATAAAATGATCTCACAAATGGTTGGATGGTATGGATACAACACATGCATCATGGTGGGCGCCACCATCCAAACCGTGGACCACATAGATAAGACACATACATCATTGTGGGGCCTGTGGAACTTGCTGGTGTCGTACAACAGCGGGACCCATAGAGCTGGACGGTGGGGATTGCATCCGCACGTGCAGAAGGTCCCACAGATCCTGTTGATGTCAAAAGAGCAACTAAATAGCTGTTGTACATGCAGTTGGCTGCACAAAAAGGTAGATGCGGGTCCCACATAGGGCCCACCATCATGCATATGTTATAACATATAATATATATATATATATATATATATATATATATATATATATAACAAAACATAATATAATATAATATAATATTAAATCAACGTCCAGGCCCTAGATGGCCTGGATAGCTACATGCACCAATGTGTATCCTCATATGGGAAGGGTAGCTAGTACGTGGGACCCACCTCCCTTTTTTTTAGCTGTAATGTATAGTAGCAGCTATGTAGCTACATGCCAGCGTCATCAGGGTCCGTGGGACCCATCCAGTCATCCATCCATTAGATGGGCCACACCATGTGATATATTATTATTATTATTATTATTATTATTATATATATCTGTGTGTGTGTTTTGTTTTTTTTTCTTCCTCTGATGCAGCTGGCGAGTACACCCCACTGTCAGTTAACACTTCACTATTAGCCACCTCCACTACGTGCTACGTCCAGCGTCCAGGGACGCTGGACGGACAGTGTGGATAAATACCTCATCAAGGTAGGTCCCACATGGACATGGTCCACCTGATCAGTCCGATATTTGTGTTTCCTTATCATCTAGGTGTAAGACCCGTATCCTAATCCGCACTATTCCGTTGATTCCCGCGATCATTCTCGTCAAATTCCGGCAATCCGCGACTTACAGTTGACGTTGCGCACGACCGTAAGTCGTATCCTATTCATTTGAGCCGGCTTAATCCGAGACTTGTATCATTACGACCGTACCGTCGCCGTGGTTCCAACGCCGCAACTCACGCACCGATCCGATACCTAGATGATGAGATACGGACCCACGTTCAGTTCGAGCAAAAACACCGCGCGTTGTAAATCTCAAGGAATCTCTACAATATGTCCCATCAATCCCATCAATCACCTCTCATGTCAAGTACACCCACCCATGCTTCCTTTCTCCACAAGTCAAGCAACCACCTAAGTCAACTAACCTCTCACTTCACCCATCACTCACTTCACCCATCACTCACCTCACCCATCACTCACCTCACATCACTCCATCTCTCATTAATCACATCTCTCTCCCTCTCATTTCTCAACACTCCAAACCTAAGCAAGAAAACTCTCCCACGTCCAAGCCTTCCATGTAGAGAAAATGTGAATTTTGGTGGCCCACTTCCCATCTCCAAATCCCATCATCCTAGCCATCCATTTCCCATCTCCACCATCAAAGTGAAGCTCTAGGAGACCGGCTATCCAACGGACCAAGAAGATCAAGTGGTGGGTGCTTTGATAGAGTAGTTTTCATATTTTTAAGGAGGGCCAAGTGAGGCCAACCGATCAATGGTTTGGATCTCACTTGGGACCCTAAGATGTGGCCAATGACTCATCTTGATCATCAAGATCATTCCATGATGGGGCCATTCTCCATGGACCCCATCATGATGTTTACTTTCCTTGTATTGAGGAGGTCATCTAGACCGTCCATTTCTTGTGGAGTGGGATCTCCACCATCGATCTTTTGTTGATGGTCCATATGCAAGGGGACCTTTGATGTATGATTGGATGATTGAAACGGAGGGCCCATAGTGCCGGGGTCCCTCCATCATGCGTGTCTCACTCTATTTCTCTCTCCCTCTCTTCTTTATTTATTTTTTTTCTTGTATGCTAATGTAGCTATGTGGCCCACTTGGATTAGCCCCATCATGAAATATGTATTTTATCCAAACCATCCATGGGTGGGGCCCATCTTAAATGTACATCCATTTGGGGTGGCCCACCTAATCAGGGCCCACCTTGAATGTATTTCATGCAACCCAAACAAAAAAAAAAAAAAAAAAAGAAGAAAGAAGAGACGTCCAGGCGCTGGACGTCACTGGAGTAAACCAAAAAAAGAAAAAAGAAAATATAAAGGCCAATGGGGTGGGCCACTTGTACGAGGCCCACCTTGATGTATGTATACAATCCGTGCCGTTCATCCTCTTCTCCAACTTATTTTAGGTGTTGAACCGAAAGATGAGGAAGATCCGGATATCTAGTGGGCCATGGTGTTGAAAATACCATCAATACCATTGAAATCCTTCCAGATTTCTGTTTACACGATGAAAGAGGCTCGATATTGGACTCGTTGGATTCGTTGTGGGTTGTAGAATCCAATGGAGGGAGTGAATTCTTCAGACGTGGGTCCCACGCAATAAAAACCCTGAAGAAACAGGTTTTCAGAAGAAAAAAAAAATTTCTTTTTGAGGCAGCAGAGCTTGCTGCCTCTGCTCATGTCAGACGCCCCTAGCGGGCGGGCGGACAGCGGACACCAAAAGGGGGTCCCACGGCTGTTGGTGTGGGCCCCACCTTAATGTTTACTTACCATCCGATCTGTCCATAAGGTGGCCCACCCTCTGAGGTGGGCCCTCTCCAAAAATGAGGCACATCCAAAGCTCAGGCGGCCCACACCACAAGAAACAGTGGTGATTAAATTCCACCATTGAAACCTTTTTGGGGTCCACACAAGTTTTGGATCAAGATGAAATCTGTTTTTCCTATTCATTCAGGTCTGCATGACCTTATCAATGTGTTGGATGGAAAATAAATATTATGGTGGGCCCCGCATGGGACCCACAGCAATGCATGTGTCTGAAATCCACCGTCCGTACGGACGGTGGAGCCCACTGTAACGTGCTTGTGAGCGTGCGTGGGTGTGTACGTGTGTGTGTGTGTGTGCGTGTGTGTGTGTGCACATGTGCGTGTGCATGTGGGTATGTGTGTGTATATATACATAAATATATAATATTATATATATTACCTATAATATTATATATATATATATATATATATATATATATATATATATATATATATATATATATATATATATATATATATACATACATATATATATATATATACTGTATATAGATTATATAGCATATTAAAATGATGGTGGGCCTTCATGTGACCCCCGCCATGATGCATGTGTTGCATCTAATCCGCCCATTTAATTGTTGTTGTAAAATTACTTCATAGCTTGTGCCAAAATGAACTAGATCTATGGTTCAAATGGGCCACCATGGTATGTGTAGAGGGCCATGTTGATCCATTTATGGCCATTCATTTAGGCCCACCTTGGTGCACATCTAAGACCATGGGATTAATCCCATTTTGCATGTGTAATGTCCATGGGATTAAGCCCATTTGGCATATCTAAAGCCCATGGGTTTCGGCCCATTTGATATATACAATGCCCATGAGATCCGGCCCACTTATTCTATATAAGGCCCACGGGATCTAAGCCCATTTGGTACATATAAAGCCCATGGGATCAGGCCCATTTGATGTGCATGGGGCGCAAATGGAATGGCCCATTGGACATATTTAAAACTCATGTGTGTAGTCCCACTTTGATGTATTTCATGGCCCATGAGTCATGGACCATTGCAATGTACATAAGGCTCCTTGGCGAGGCCCATTAATGTAGTCATTTGAAGAATGTAAGGCCCACGCAATTCGGCTCATTTGATATATCCAAGGCCCAGGGATCGAGGCCCAATGGATGTCCTTAGGGTCCATTGCAATGTACGTCTATCATGGTTCGTGAAGTGATATTTATGGCAAGCCGTGCCTAGAAAATAATGTTGGTTTGACGTCCACATTGTATGTATAATGTTGGTTAAATGTCCGCATTGTAGCTCTCTTTAGGGCCCATTGATAGGTCCATACCCGTTGCTATTCATTGCCTTATAACATGCTTAGTATAACCTCATGACTCATGCCCATATGCATCATATGTATGCTTGATATGAGTAATGACTGATCATAACATACGCCATTGGGCAGACCATTTACGGGACTCGTTATGTGACTAAGTGCCCTACATGATCGCGCAGTACGCGCTAGACTTCTGCATGATTTGATTTGACGTGTGATTCATGCATCTCGCATACGTGTGACTTGATCACTGCACGTCCTAGCGACATCAGGGCCGTGGCTCCACAGGTACATCGTGGATGGCCGTATTGGATACCGAAAATGCATATTCTAGCACTGTGGGCACTTAGGATGTCCTTGGGTGAAAGTTCCAGAACCTTTTTGGTACCAGGAGGTGCTCCAGGGTCTAGACCGAGTGGATACATGAGCGCCCAAGTGCCGAATACCAGTAGGCCGCGTCTCCCACTGTGTCGTGGTCGGTTGGAAGGGGGTGTGGCCTTATCCGCCTGAGTGAGAGGGCTATAAGCTAGGCTGAGTTTGACTAGCTCGCAACTGAGTCCGCTATCGACGAGCCGGGTAGGTATTGACATACTACTGGTCAGGCGGGTAGTGAGGTCTTATCCGCTTGCTTGACTGTGCAGCTAGGGAGGTGACAGTCTCTGCGAAGTGTATTAGACCCCGGTGATATCCAGAGAGGAACTGTACTGATATACGTATTTGAGGAGTACCGACTTGCTTGGATTGCATTTCGCATATGACATTTGGCTATGTAGGCCTTGCATTGCATCGGTGTGGCCGATGGCATTCATATCTCGCATCATGCCTTGCATTACATAGCCTTGGTATATTCATGGACTTACCACATACTTTCGCATTGTTCTGATACTATACACTTGGCGTTTGCCTTACGCACACACTTACACCACCCTCTAAGCTTTGTAAGCTTATGCACGATAGTTGCGTGCAGGTAGCGTTGGACGACAGCAGCGCTGAGACAGGAGTGCACATCAGGACCTTTTGGAGCTTTTTGATCACTTTGTATTTCCCTTTCTGCTTTGTACTTAAAATTTTGTTATAGTGGATATGTGGTGATGTCGTTTTGTGACTTGGTTATGCTTGTGGTTATGCTCCATTACAAAAAAAAAATTCATTCTGAAAATCCTCCTTGCAGAACCCCAGGATCGGAATCTGGCATTTGATTGTCGGGAGCCGAGAATGGGGCACTACGGAGGCTGTCGGCACCGGATTCGGCAATCGGGATTCATGTGAATCCGATTTTCGGATTTGGGGCGTGACATTAGGCCTGTTGGATGGCCTAGATTAAACAGATGGATGATGTTGATAAAATACATAAATCATGGTGTGTCCCACATGGATGGAGTCCACCAATAAATGGCTTGGATGTAAAAATATGGTGGGCCACACATCTCATCATCATCATTACCATACTAAAAAGAAAAGAGAGAGAGAGAGAGAGAGAGAAAAAGGAGAGATCGGATGGTGATGGAGGGACTCCGCCACTATGGGCCCTCCATGATCACAATATATACATAAAAAATGGGTCCCATCACAATTGGGCCTTCTAATAGAAAATCAATAGTAGATCACCCACCTATGGCCTCCTTCTTTTAGCTCCTTGGACTCTTATACTCCTTGCCTTCTATTTTAATGGAGGTTGATGGAGAATGAATGATTGAGATGGAAGGTGGGAAAGTGGGCCACACTTGGCTTAGGAGACTTGGGGAGCTTTGGACGTTGGGTGTTACTTGGGAGGTTTTGAGAAAAGAGAGAGAGAGAGAGAGAGAGAGAGAGAGAGAGAGAGAGAGAGAGAGAAATAATGGAAGATAAGGAATGGTGGGATGAATGTTGTTAGGAATGGGGATAAGAAGGTATGTGTTTAGTTGAAAATTGTGTAAAAGAGGAATGGGTGGGGAGAGAGAGAGTTGACTTAGGAAAGGGAAAGGGATGGGTTGCTTGTACTTAAGGTATGGAGTATACTTGACTTGATTGATTGATTGATTGATTAATGAGACATGTTGTAGAGATTCTCTCGAAATTCGCAACGCGTGGCATTTCTTCAAAATGAACACGAGCCCACATATCCTAGCCTAGGTATCGATCGGAGCGGAGTCACAATGTTGAAACCGCAGCGATGGCACGGTTGCAGGGGTACAAGTTTTGAGTTGAGTCGACTCTGATATACGGGACTCGGCTTAGGATCTCGTGCAAACGTTAGATACAGATCGAGGGTTGCCAGAATTCGACCAGGAGGACTGCGGAGGCCTACGGAACGGTACGGGTTAGGATACGGGTCTTACAATTTCAGTGATCTGTACCGTCCATTAGCTCCAGGGGGTGGCCACAACCCTAGTCATGGTGGTCTTTTGGTCCCATGCACGCATAAACATGTAAATCATTGTCAATTATAGGATGAATGGAGGGCTGATTTGATGCATTAGCTGCAGTAAAACTCGATCAAAACCACTCCTTTCTGACTAAAATCTTATCAGGAATCCAATGAACAGGGCAGATTTCTTCAAAAATAGCATTGTGGGGCCCACCGAGCTTCGCAGGACAAGAACGTCTGCAAGGAACGTGTGTCTGGACGTCTGACCTCCGTGGGCCACTGTGTGATCAAGGGAGTGGTTGGATCAGTGATCTGGACCATCTAAAAGTCTAAAAAAGGGGCCTTTACCCCAATTATGGAGTTAGAATGATTTTTTTTGTTGCTCCACCATCCCAAAACTCTATCCAAACGCGAGAAGCTTTGCGTTTTGCTGTTGTTGCGCATGCAAAATGCGTACAAGTTACACACTGACTCCAGCAGCCTTCCAGCCAAAGCACCACCCTTGATGCCTATATAAAGGAGAAAAGAAGAGAGAGTCAAGCATTCTTTGGCATATCTTTGGACGTAGAGGAGGACGAACGAGCACGAGTAAGAGCCAGAGGGAGAGGGAGAGAGCAGTCGGCCATCTCTCTAATCATCAAGAGCTTCTCTTTCTTTCATGGTTTTTCTTCCTTTGATTATTTTTAGCTTGATCATGTCTATGACAGGCTAAACCTCTTAGTTAGGGCTTAAAAGGTAAAGCTTGTAGTGTGATAAGAGATTTTTCTTTATGCCTTCGGATTCATGTTAAAATTGAACTGATTTTGATCCTAGTTTTTAAATAAAAAATAAAAAATAAAAATACACACACTCCAAGTTAGCCACCCCCACTAGGGATCAATACCAAGACCTCAAGTGTTGAAACGAGGTATCTCCACTCAGTCTTCTAGTTGAGCTATGGATCAGGGTGTTTTTTATATATATAATTCTAGTTTGATTATAAGGAATGCCTTTAGTTTTTAATAGTTTGTTGTGACTTAAATTACAATGGATCTACGATAGCTTTGGGTATGTTCTTTACACTAGAGAGATTGTGAAGATGGGAAGCCCTGTTGCTCACCATCGTTTCACAAGCATGGTTGGATGATGGAACCCTTCCTAACGTTCATAACTCCCTTAGATTGGATGTGAATTGGTTAAATTTTGCTATTTGCTTTGTCTCATGGGCATATTTTTGCGATGGAATCAATTCTAATTCTCAAACCTCTCATCTCTTGAAAACTAGATCAAAGGAAGTTCAAATTTGGTTTTTAATGATATATCTTTCAACTGGAGGAAGATGGGACTCGAAATCCAATTGTGTTCATGAATCAAGCATAGAGCTCCCTGATCTCTACAAGTGGATCCTTGGAAACCCTAGTTTCTCACTTTTGAATTTAACAAGTTTTAGTTTAATACTTCACCATTATTCTCTTATATTCTTCTGGTTTAGATTACATTTTCGTCTAATTCTAGTTCTAGTTACTTTCAGATTATGTACAAGGTTTAGTCCTTGTGGATTCGACCTCAATCTTACCAAGATTATTACTACATCGCAACCCTATACTTAGGGTGGTAAACAAGTTTTTGGCGTTGTTATCGTGGATTGATGGTTTCATTTTTTTGAGATTAACTAGTTTTAGAATTATGTTAAGATTTGGGTTTTTTCTAGTTTTTAATTCTAGGTTTAGGTTTTCCTATATGATTTTTATAAACTAACCTAACTTTCTTGTTTTGTAGGATCCTGATATAGACTTTCTAAATTGGTAATCTCTTTCTAATTTTCTAGTTTTTCTATCTTATATTTTTAGATTAGGTTTTATTTTCTACTTTTAGAAACTTTCGAATTCTAGGATTTCTTTTAATTTTAGAAACTAACTCATTTTCTAATTTAGGTGTAGAACTTTCTTAATTTGTTTTTAGAAACTTTCTATTTCTTTTTTTTTTTTTTTAAAAGGAATTTTCCCTTTTTAGAGACTAGTTTAGTTTCTATTTTAGAAACTTTCTAACTTTAGAATTTCTATTTCTATAAATTGACTTGTTTTATTTTGTTTTGCAGGTTTTAGCTTAAAAACTTCTAATTTAGCAACTTCTTTCCAACCCTCTCTCTTCTTTCTTTCTAGATTTCTATTCCTTTCTTTCTCTTAGGTTTTAGGTTTAGAATCTGAATTGAGGGTTATGAGTGTTTCATGCCCAAGTGGGTCCGTGACAACACTCGACATCTCTTGACTAAAGGAGGATTAGTTGAGGGATTGACTATCCATCACAGGACTAAACACTGCTCGAGATCCCAAGAGTTAATTGAGGTTATAGCTGCAAATCAACCAAAAGGACTACCTCAACCTAGGGTTGGGCAGGTTCAGGATGAGAATGAGGTGCATCAAGCACCCCCGCCTCGTACCTTACAAGATTATTTACAAACGGTGGGGATAAACACCCCTCTCATGCATAATTTTTCCAGAAAATATGGGATACATGGATATCAAGCCAGGGGTGATCCAACTCCTTCCTAAATTTCATAAGCTTGAGTCAGAAGATCCATACTTACACCTGAAATAGTTTGATGAGATCATAACCACTTTATACTTTCCAAATGTGTCTGAGGACACAATCAGCTTAAAAATCTTTCCCTTTTCCTTGAAAGAGAAAGCTAAGATGTGGTTGCATTCACTACGTCCTAGATCTATTGGCACATGAAACGATATGATAATAGAGTTCATAAAGAAATTCTTTCCACATCATAAAATAAACACCCTTAGAAAGTCAATCATGAAGTTTTCCCAAAAGGAGGATGAAACATTCTTCCAGTATTGGGAAAGGTTCAAGGATCTTGTCAGTTCATGCCCACAACACAGTTTTGAAACGTGGCGCATTACACACTTTTTCTGTGATGGACTGACATCTTTCATGCACCAATTGGTTGAGATAATGTGCAATGGGGAATTCATGAATAAAAATATCGATGATGTGTGAGATTACTTGGATAGACTTGCTAAAAATGCACAATCATGGGACACATACTCAAAATCAAGTACCATGTCTAGGCTGACTTAATATAAGGAGAGGGGCAAAATGTATCTCCTGAAAGAGGACGATGATATCAATTCTAAAGTGACTAATCTTATAAGGAAATTCGAGACCATAGAATTAAATAAGGATAATATTAAGGAAGCTATTTTCGGTATTTGTGCTTGCAACGTTCACACAACTAACAATTGTTCAACAATACCTGCCTTTCAAGAGGTGTTGAATGAGCAATCCAATGCCGTGAACAATTACCAAAGACCTTTCAATGGACCTACTTCTAATACATTGTCACGCCCCAGACTCAGTAACCGGAATCACAAGGGACCCGAAGGCCGGTTCTGGCCGTAACAGCCTCCATAGTACCCCATTCTCGGCTCCTAAGGCAGGTTCTGATCCTGGGATCCTACAAGGAGGATTTTCATAACAGTATAATTATTACCAATACGAGCATACCCAAGATCACAGCAAGTACATCTAAGAAGAATAAATGCACACATCATAAAATTCACTAAAAATTTAAACTTTTACAATCATCCATAAGGTCTAAAAGGACATACATGAGATAAAAAGAAAATAGAGAAAGGTTAGCAACACTGGAGTCCTCAAATGCTCAGATCTACTCCACGCTCTGCTGTTATAACGCCTGCCTAGAATCTCCTGCACGCATCAATCATGCATAAGCTTATAGAAGCTTAGAGGGTGGTGTTAGTGTGTGACAATGGTGCACAGAAGAATAGTAGGAGGTGCAAGAAGGGAAACATGCTCAATGAGAATATCACTAGCCTTACCAAGGCTTCTCATGAATATGATGCAATGAGTACTGGGAGCCATACCAAGGCAATGCATGAAGGGGCTTACACAGCCAATGCTAATACAATGCAAGTAATGTCAGTGCTTATGATCAAACCATATGTCAAGTACATTTTCAATCATAAGGAAATCATCGGAGTCCATTACACTGAAGAATGACTGCCGCTCTACAGACCCCGCATAGTCAAACGAGCATAAGAGACCTCACTACCCGCCTGTGGACAGCCAATCACCAGCAAGGCCTGATGGTGGCAGACCTATTTACAAGCTGGTCAGACTCAGCCTAGCAATTCCCACTACACACCAGGCAGGTAAGGCCACACCCCTATCCAACTGACTACACGACAGTGGGAGTCGAGCCTAACGGTATAAGGCTCTCGTGTGCTCACGTATTCCACCCGGTCATAGCGTTGGAGCTGATCCTTCGTACCATGAAAGTTTTAAGAATTTCACCCATGGGTATCCTATACACCCGGTATGCTCAACTAATATTTTCGGTGTCCACACATACGGCCATCCACGAATACCCTTGTGGAGGCAAGGCCCTGATGAAGTAAGGGTGGATATCTACGAGCTATGCAATGCCAAATGCATGAATCACACAATCACCCATGCATCAATCCTAAGCATTCATCTCTCAGGGAGATACCAACATATCCTACACAATGGCACAACCATGACCAATCATACCTCAACCAAGCATGCATATGATGTGTATGGGAGTGGGCCATGAAGATGAATAGGGGTATCAATAAGGTGAAGATGAACTCTCTACCTAACCATGAAGGGTCTAGGTACTTAACCAATTTCTCATAAGAAATACAACCTCTAGTGGGGGCCCGTATACCTGGGGTAGCCCACGAGACTAAGGAGAACATTGGTATGGGCCTAAATAGTGAAACGGATTAGCAAGGGTCTATGGTGGGCCTTTAACCACCCATAGAAGCCCATGGGCCTACCTTAGGGCCACCAATGTGGACATCCAACCACAATTGGTCCACAAGAGGTAGCCTATCTCTAATTGATCATGGATCAAGGCCCAAGGCCCATGCAACATCAAAAATAAGAAATGAGCAGCCGTAATTATACCGCAAATACTCATGTTGGGCTTCAGAAAGGGCGGCCCAAGGCCTACCCAAAATATGGGTCCAAGGGGAACACATATAACCCAATCCTTATATACCACTATGGGCCCATAGGGGAAAGGTTAAGGCCCAATATAAAGGCCACTAATCCCATATATTATGGTGGCCTAGTGGGCAGCCCATTGTTCAAATCACATGGGCAAATGTCATGCTCTTAGTCAAGTAAGTTGGGCCTACAACCCGGCCCAAGAATAAAGTTGATTTGGTAGGCAACCAAGGGCCCATATACTTGTGTAATTCAGCCCACTAACCTAACACAATAGTATGATAAAAATGGCCCAAGAGTTCAATGGGCCTATCTGAAAAGTTCCAGCCCAATTGGGCCTGAAGAGTTCAACAACTAGCTACATTCATGGACCCAATTAAATTCAACTGTGGTGGGCCTCAAAAGTGCATTTATTAAGCCCAATATTTAAGGAACTAAAGGTATAAATTATTTTCTCTAAAATCTTCATAATGCGGTGGGCCCCACTCCTCAAAATTTCAGCCCTAGGCCCAACATAATTATAACATGATGATGTCCTAAATTTGGGCACTCCATTGGAGTGGGTATAGGGTCTCTAAAACTCTGAAAATTGAGGACCAAGATCCCTCATCATGCATATAATGAGAGGAAACCCAAAAAGGTGGCCCGCCATTAGAAGAAATATTTTTGAATTATGGTTTTTATCAAGGCATATTTCTGTGCTGCACAGCAGAAAAATCTGGGAGTCCAACCATCTTGGACCATTCTTTTGGATGCATAAACGGGGTCATTTGAGGCTAAAATTTTTTAGAGTGAAACTTCCATATGTGGGCCACACCCCCACAAAATTTCAAAATTTTTAGATATTTCTAAGTATTTTAATTAATTTAAACAAAACAGATTGTCCAGAAAATAGGACAGACCTGGACGTCCCAACATAGTGGACCAGTCCGGCCCTTGCTACGATGTGTACAGGGGTCCATTGGCCATAAACTTTGTTAGGTGGGTCTTAACATGAGTGGACCACACTCTTAAAAAATTTCAGAATTTTTGAACATCTATAAATATTTTAATTCATTTAAAGAAATCAATTTGTCCTGAAAATCGGACTGATCTGGACACCATATTATAGTGGGCTAGTCCAGCCACCACCCTAGTATGTACAGGTGTCCATTGGCCCTAAAATTTTATAGCTAGGTCCTATCATGGGTGGACCACCTTTTTGAAAATTTTAATAATCTTTTGATACTCATAAATATTTTAATTAAATTAGAAATTTCAATCTATCCAGGAAGGGATGTTGCTGTTCATGCATTGTTTACCCAATAAGGTGGGCCCAAAATTCGTCCAGGAGGGGAAAAATGGAGGTTTAGTATTTTCTTCATAAAATATAATAAGGTGGGGTCCAAAAAGTGGCCTATCCCTCAAAGAAACCAAGCTAAAGTGTATGTTTTCCCTCCAAACATATGAGTTGGACAACCGAACAAGGTGGACCGCCCACCCCTGTGGGCCTCCTTTTTGGGTACCATTTCATGGGTCATCTGAGGTATGACCCACCACACCTCAAGGTGGGGTCCACACCTTCTCATTACACCCTATAATTAAAAATAAAATAAAGAAAATCATGATCTAAAAATTCATGCCAAAGATTGAACATGACAGTCCATGCAACAATCCAGATTTTTGGACAGCAATACATGTCTAGACACATCAGCCTATATCTCAATTGTAAGACCCGTATCCTAAACCGTACTGTTCCATCAACTTTCACGATCCTTCCCGTCGAATTCTGGCAACTTGCGACCAATAATCGATATTGCGCACGACCGTAAGTCGTATCCTATACATTTGCGTCGGATTAATCCAAGACTTGTATCATTGCGACCGCACCGTCGCTGCGGTTCCAACGCCGTAACTCACGCACCGATCCAATACCCAGACGATGAGATGCGGACCCGCGTTCAGTTCGAGGAAAAACACCGCGCATTGCAAATTCCAAGAGAATCTCTACAAAGTGTCAAATCAATCTCATCAATTAATCACCCATCAATCACTTTATGTCAAGTACAAGCACCCATGCTTCCTTTCTCCACAAGTCAAGCAACCACCAAAGTCAACTAACCTCTCACTTCACCCATCACTCACCTCACCCATCACTCACTTCACATCACTTCATCACTCTTACAACTCTCTCTCTCTCTCTCTCTCTCTCTCTCTCTCTCTCTCTCTCTCTCTCTCTCATTTCTCAACACACCAAACCCAAGCAAGGGAGCACTCCCACGTCTAAGCCCTTCCCATGAGAGAAAAGGTGATTTTGGTGGCCACTTTCCATCCCAAAAAATCTAATCCTAGCCATTCATTTCTCATCTCCACCATCAAAGTGAAGCTCAAGGAGTGTAGCTTTCCAACGGACCAAGAAGATCAAGTGGTGGGTGCTACCATAGCCTAGTTTTTCATATTTTTAAGATGGGCCAAGTGAGGCCAACCGATCAATGGTTTGGATCTCACTTGGGGCCTTAAGATGTGGCCGATGGCCCATCTTGATCATCAAATCACTCCATGATGGGGCCATTCTCCATGGACCCCATCACGATGTTTACTTTTCTTGCATTAAGAGGTCATATAGACCGTTCATTTTGGGTGGAGAGGGATCTCAACCGTTGATCTTTTATTTGGGTGGCCCATATGCAATGGGACCCTTTAATGTATGATTGGATGATTAAAACAGAGGGCCCATAGTGTCGGGGTCCCTCCATCACGCGTGTCCCACTCTATCTCTCTCTCCCTCTCTTTCCATTTATTTTATTTCTTAGTGTGTGATGAAACGGTCATATGGCCCACTTGGATGGACCCCACCTTGAAGTAAGTATTTTATCCAAGTCGTCCATGAGTGGGCCCACCTTATATGCATTGTACCCACACCACCTATTATGTGGTGGCCCACCTAGGTAGGGCCCACTTAATATATATTTTTTTCTAGCCCAAAAGAGTCCAGTGACGTCCAGACGTCACTGGAATGAAAACACAAAAAAAAAAGAAGAAGCTTGTTTCAAGCTATTGGGATGGGCCACCTGTATAGGGCCCACCTTGAAGTATGGTTCTAATCCATGCCGTCCATCCTCTTTTTCGACTCATTTTAGGGGTTGAGCCAAAAAATGGTGTTGATCCGATATTCAGGCGGGCCATAACATAGTAAACATCGTCCTCACCGTTAAAAATTTGCTAGGGCCCACCTTGAGTCAAAAAAAAATACCGTATATTAGACTCGTTTGGTTTGTATTGAGTCATGCAATGCAATGGCTGGATTGAATTTTTCGTATGTGGCCCCCACAGGTGAAAAACCCCAGAAAAATGGTTTTTCTAGAATTAAAAAAAATTTCACACAGCAGCAGCAGCTGCTGTGTCAGAACGCTGGCTGTGCCAGCAGCTGGCGAGCGGACGCCAGCAGCCCACAGCCCATGTGTGGACCCCACCTTGATGTTGATTTGCCATCTAACTCATTCATGAGATGGCCCACCCCCTGAGGTGGGCCCTCTCCAATAATGAGTATCATCCAAAGCTCAGGTGGCCCACACTATAAGAAACAGTGAAATTGAACGTCTACCACTGAAACCTTTTTTTGGGGCCCACATAAGTTTTGGATCAAGCTGAAAATTGTACTTCCTCTTCAACCAGGTCTCTGTGACCTTATCAACGGGTTAGATGGTGTGTAAACATTATGGTGGGCCCCCCCACATGGGACCCACAGTGATGTATGTGTTCTTTCCACCGTCCAGGCGGACGGTGGAGCACACCTTGATGCATGTCTTCTGCTCACACTGTCCAGCGGACGGTGTGGAAGCCCACCATGGTGTATGTGTTTTATTCACACCATCCAGGTGTGGATGGTGGGACCCACCATGGTGCATGAGTTGTATCCTAACCGTCCATCCATTTTGAGAGTTAAGAAATGAGCCAGATCCTCAGCTCATGTGGACCCCCACCATGATGCATGTGTTGCATCTAAACCGTCCATTTATTTTTGTAAATTTATTTTTTTATGGTTTGAGCTAAAAATGAGCTAGATCTATGGTTCAAATGGGCCCACCATGGCATGTGTATAGGGCCCTTTATTGATTTAACTTTGGCCATTCATTGAGGCCTACCTTGGTATATATCTAAGGCCCAAATGATTAGGCCCATTTGACACATATAAGGCCTATGGGATTAAGCCCATTTGGCATATATAAGGCCCATGGGTTTAGGCCCATTTGACAAATACAATGCCCATGGGATCCGGCCCATTTAATCTATATAAGGCCCACGGGATTCAAGCCCATTTGATATATATATATAAGGCCTATGGGATTAAGCCCATTTGGGATATTTAAGGCCCATGGATCATGGACCATTGCAATGTACATAAGGCTCATTGGTGAGACCCATTAACATAGCCCATTTGATGAATGTAGGGCCCATGTGATTCGGCCCATTTGATGTATCTAAGGCCCATGGGTCGCGACCCAACGGGATGACCTTAGGGTCCATTGCAATGTATGATTTCTCTTGATTCATGTGATGACATTTATGGTGGGTCATGCTTAAGGAACAATGTTGGTTTGACGTCCACATTGTATATACAATGTTAGTTAAATGTCCGCATTGTAACTCTCCTTAGGGCCCATTGGTAGGCCCATACTCATTGCTATTCATCGCCTTATAACATGCTTAGTATAATCTCATGACTCATGCCCATACGCATCATATGTATGCTTGATTTGAGTAGTGATTGATCATAGCATATGCCATTGGGCAGACCACTTATGTGACCCGTTATGAGACGGAGTGTCCCACACGATCGCGCAGTACGCGTAAGATTTTTGTATGATTTGACAGCATGATTCATGCATCTAGCATATGTGTGACTTGATCACTACACGCCCTAGCGACATTAGGGCCGTGGCTCCACAGTTACATCGTGGATGGCCGTATTGGATACCGAAAATACTTGATTCTATCACTGTGGGCACTTATGATGTCCTTGGGTGAGAGTCCCAGAACCTTTTTGGTACTAGGAGATGCTCCAACGTCTAGACCAAGTGGATACACGAGCGCCCGAGTGCCGAAATACCAGTAGGCCGCATCTCCCACTGTGTCGTGGTCGGTTGGAAGGGGGTGTGGCCTTGTCCTCATAAGTGAGGGGGCTATAAGCTAGGTTGAGTTTGACCAGCTCACAAATGAGTCCACTATCGACGAGCCAGGTAGGTATTGGCAGACTGCTGGTCAGGCGGATAGTGAGGTCTATTCCGCTTTCTTGACTGTGCAGCTACGGAGGTGACAGTCACTGTAAAGTGTATTAGACCTCGGTGATATCCAGAGAGGAACTGTACTGATATATGTACTTGATGAGTACCGACTTGCCTGGGTTGCATTTCGCATATGACATTCGGCTATGTAGGCTTTGCATTGCATCGGTGTGGCCGATGGCATTCATATCTCACATCATGCCTTGCATTACATAGCCTTGGTATGGTTGATTGTATTCATGGACTTACCGCATACTTTCACACTACTCTGATACTGTACACTTGGCGTTTGCCTTACGCACACACTTACACCACTCTCTAAGCTTTTGTAAGCTTATGCACAACAGTTGCGTGCAGGGAGCGTTGGACAGCAGCAGCGCTGAGGCAGGAGTGCGTATCAGACCATTTTGGAGCTTTTTGATCATCTTGTATTTCCCTTCCCGCATTGTACTTAAAAGATTTTGATATAGTGGATATGTGGTGATGTTGTTTTGTGACTTAGTTATGCTTCATTACAAAAAAAAAAAAAATCATTCTGAAAATCCTCCTTGTAGGAACCCAGGATCGGAATCTGGCATTTAATTGTCAGGAGCCGAGAATGGGGCACTACAAAGGTTGTCGGCAATCGGGATTCATGTGAATCCAATTTTTGGGTTTGGGGCATGACATCAATAATCTCAACCATAAAAAGGGTGTGTGGGCATCCTCAGTGGGCCCCACATAAGTTCAGATCACAAACTAAGACCATGACACTTGCATGCATTGAATAAGATGTCCAAAGATCATGGAGTTGGGTAGTAAGGGTGTCCCACCTTGATGGATTTTTATTTTTTACTTATTTTGGGACATCCTAGGCCCACTAAATGGGCCACACACATGCCATCACCCACACATCAGAGGAAAGAGAAGAAGAAAAGAGAGTAATCCGGCCATGGGGGTAGAGCCCCGCCACTAATGGGCCCTCTCAAGAGTCCATCTCAACCATACAACAATGTCACTTCAACATACAACATTATACCAATGCATGCATGATATATGATTAGAATGAGTGGTTGGGATGCCATCCCAACATGACTTATCGAGTCTAGATACCCTTAAAATAAAGTGGATGATGCAATACATCATGATGGGGTTCATGGAGAATGGCCCCATCATGTTTCATGATATGCATGCAATATGGGCCAAAAGGCCACTTCCATGAGGTCAAATGGGGTCCCCACCATGGATTAGTGGGTCCCATATGATCCATCTAGAAAGAAAAAAAAATAAGATCAAGGCTAGAAAAGAAAATCAGAAATTAAAATCACCCACCTTAATAGATTCCACCCAAAGTTACATCAATCTACTCTCCATGCTCCAAGGGACATGTATCAATGGGTGAGATGGATTGTTGGAGGTTAGATGGGAGGGGATTAGAGGGAGAAGGGGCTGTAGAAGAGAGAGAGATGGGAGGAATGTTGCCGAAAATTCTAGCAATGGAGGGAAATGAGAGGGAGGGAGAGAATAAAGAGAGAGAAAAATGTCATAATTATTTTGTAAGAAAAGCCATCATGACATATGGAGGAGATTAAAATGTTTAGGCCTTTAGACTAGGTTTGTGTGGTGTTTGTTGAGATGGGTAGTGTTTTCATAGGATTTGTGTGGTGTGTGTAGTGTGTATGGGAACTTGTGCAAAAGAGGGAGTGTGGGCCACATGCACCACTCCAAGGTGAGCCACATGATCAAAATCAAGGGCTATAGAATGAAATGTACACAACTTATGATCCACACATCGGATGGACGCATAAGACGCGACGTTGGAACCGCGGCAACAATGTGGTCGCAATGACATAGGTCTCAGATCGATCCAAGTCGGGTCTACGTGACCGGACTCAAGGATGACCGTAAACACTGTTTGAGGGTCGTGGGTTGTCGAAATTCGACCAATAGGACCGCAGGACCACAAGAAATGAAATGGACACTCACACACACACATGCACATATGTGAACTTGGGTCGGGTCTTACAACCCTCCCCACCAACAAAAAAATTTTATCCTCAAAATTGACCAATCTAGGACAAAATAAAAGGTAAAACACCACCATCATATAATAATCAACATATAAGAAAGGCAATACAAACAATCATATATCTATCAATTATCAAACAAATGGGGATAATGCTCTTTAATCTCAGCCTCACGTTCTCAAGATGCCTCGGCCTCTGAATGATAACCCCATTGCACTTTCACCAAGGGAATGACCTTGGTCCTGAGGACCTGCTCCTTCTGATCAAGAATACGAATCGACTGCTTAATGTAAGAAGCATCCTCACGGACCTCGATTAGCTGCCAATCAATCACGGGAATAGTGTCCGACTGACATTTACGCAACATAGAAACATGGAACACGTTATGGATCGCGGACAACTCAGGAGGTAAGGCAAGCCTATAGGCCACAGCGCCTACGTGCTCTGTAATCTCAAAAGGTCCAATAAATCTTAGGGCGAGCTTGCCCTTCACACCAAAGTGAACCACACCCTTCATAGGCGAGACCTTGAGATACACCATGTCCCCGACTGTGAACTCGAGGGGTCAACGCCGACGATCAATATAACTCTTCTGTCGGCTCTGAGCTATGCGCATCCTCTGCCTAATAACATCAATAGCCTTCGATGTCTCCTGCACAAGCTCGGGACCTAAGAGACGACGCTCTTCAACCTCAGTCCAACAACTAGGAGATCTGCACAATCTACCATAAAGTGCCTCAAAAGGAGCCATGCCGATAGTCGCCTGATAACTGTTATTAGACGCAAACTCAGCGAGACGCATATGCTCATCCCAACTGCCTACAAAGTCAATCACACGAGCCCTGAGCATATCCTCAAGGATCTGGTTGACCCTTTCAGTCTGCCCATCTGTCTACGGATGATAAGCTGTGCTGAGATGCAAAGTGACCCCTAGCACCTCCTGAAAACTCCTCCAAAACTGAGACGTAAACCTGGAGTCTTGTTTTGAAACAATCGAAATTGGGACGTCGTGCAGTCTCACTATCTCCTTAATAAATATCCTCGTCAACCGGTCAATAAATAAATGAGCCGACTTTGTCAAATGATCGACGATAACCCAGATGGTATCGTGACCGCGCTGAGTCCTCGGTAAACCTGCGATGAAATTCATCGATACGTGCTCCCACTTCCACTCTGGAATTCTCAACGGCTACAAGGGACCAGGGGGTCTCTGATGATCGGCCTTGACACGTTGGCATGTGTCACACTCGGCCACAAAACTCATAATCTGGCGCTTCATCCCCTGCCAGAAGTACTGCCTCCTCATGTTACGATACATCTTCGTGGAGCCCGGGTGGATAGTAAGTCTCTGTCGGTGTGCCTCGGTCATCAAATCACGACGCAACTCTGGTATGTCTGGGACACACAACCGGCCTTTGAAGCGTAATCCACCATCGGAACCAATATGCCAATCTGACTGCTCCACGGAGGTGGCCTCTGATTGGTACTCCTGAAGTGACTCGTCCGTCTGCTGAGCCTCGATCACGCTAGCCACCAAGGAGGGTCGAATCGACAAGCTCAAAAGCTGAACAATGGAAGGCTGCAGACCGAAATCAAAGTCAAACTCTGAAACATCCTCAAGCATTTTCCACTGTCGAACCATCATATGTGCCACTAGGCCTCGAGGCTGACGGCTGAGCGCATCTGCCACCATGTTTTCCTTGCCCGGGTGGTACTGAAGGTCAAAATCATAATCCTTTAGCAACTCCATCCATCTCCTTTGCCGCAGGTTTAACTCGGACTGCGAAAATAGATACTTCAAGCTCTTATGATCCGAGAAGAGCTCGAACCTGACCCCATATAGATAATGCCTTCACACCTTCAATGTGAAGACAACTGCTGCAAGCTCCAAATCATGAGTGGGGTAGTTCAGCTCATGGACCTTGAGCTGGCGCGAGGCATATGCCACTGGCTTCCCGTGCTGCATCAGTACAGCACCCAAGCCAACTCTAGAGGCATCAGTAAAAACAACAAAACCCTCACTCCCATTATGAAGAGTGAGAACAGGAGCGGACGTGAGGTGGTCCTTCAACTCTGTAAATGCCTTCTCGCAAGCATCACTCCAGACGAACTCGATGCTCTTCCGTATCAAGCGGGTCAGCGGTGCTACAATACAGGAGAAACCTTTGATAAATCGTCAATAATATCCCGTTAAACCAAGGAAGCTGTGAATCTCGGACGCGTTCGTGGGCTAGCCCCACTGACGCACTGCATCAACCTTCGAGGGGTCCACGGTGACACCCTCCCTCGTCACCACATGACCGAGGAACTTCATCTCCTCCTGCCAAAACTCACACTTTACAGCTTCGCATACAACTGGTGGGCACGGAGGGTCTCAAGAAAAATCCGCAGGTGCTCAGTATGGTCCTCTCGGGTCCTCGAATATACAAGAATATCATTAATGAATACCACCACGAACTGATCGAGGAACGGTCGAAAAACATCGTTCATCAACTGCATGAATACGGCGAGCGCGTTGGTCGGTCCAAACGACATGACCAGAAACTCGAAGTGACCATAATGTGTCCGGAAAGCTGTTTTCGGAATGTCCTCCTCTCGGACCCGAATTTGATGGTAACCGGAATACAAGTCTATCTTGGAAAAATATTGTACACCCTGTAACTGATCGAACAAATCATCAATATGGGGAAGCGGGTTTCGGTTCTTGATGGTGACTTTGTTGAGCTCGTGATAGTCCACACAGAGTCACAACGAACCATCCTTCTTCTTTACAAACAATACTGGGGCTCCCTAAGGTGAACTTCTGGGATGAGTGAAACTTAACTCCCAGAGCTCACCCAACTGCTCTTGCAATTCCCTCAACTCCAACGGTGCCTTCCGGTAGGGGACCTTTGAGATAGGCACGGTACCGGGCACCAAATCAATCTGGAACTCTACCTGCCGACATGACGGTAAACCCGGAATCTCTTGAAACACATCCAGGTACTCACAAATGACTGGCAGTTGCTCAATACTCTCTGCCACAGAATCCTCAACGACCGAAGCCAAGAAGCTAGATAACGGCTCTCCTCTGGGCACAACGACGAACTGGAACACTGGCAAGCCTGGAATATGAAATGTAACTATCCTCGCAGGATAGTCTAAGATGGCACGATATTCTGCAAGCCAGTCCATACCTAGAATCACATCAAATCCTGACATCGGCATCACGAACAGGTCGGAGGGAAGAAATATCTCGCCCACTAGCACAGGGCAAGAAGGACAGCGACGGGTCAATATCACAGACTTCCCTATGGGAGTCGAAATGGTCAAGGCCTCAGACACGGACTTCGACAGAATACCGGTCGATCGGCAAAACTGTTCGGCCACAAAAGAATGGGAAGCACTAGAATCAAACAAAATATGAGCAATGCAAGCAGAAATAAGAAGAATACCCTCAACGACTACATCAGTCGATGACTGCGGGTCCTGGGCTGGCGCCTGCTACGCATAATAAAAACGGCCCTGAGCTGGTAGGGGAAGCAAACCGAAAGACTAAGGGTCCTGAGTCTGAGCCTGCTGGGCTGCTATACACACTAGACCTAGGGATCAAACAACATATGGATATCTCCTCTGTTGTTGCTGCGCCTGCTACTGTCGCTGCTACTGTTGTCTCTGCTGTTGTTGTCTCTACTGAGGAGGTCTGCATGGCTGCCTCTGCTACTGAGGAGGAGCCCTAGGAGCGGCGGGTGGAAACTGAGCTCTCTGTTGCTGCTGAGGGGGACAAGGAGGAGGCAACTGCGGTGGCCTCTGCTGCTGAATGGGGAGAGGGAACTCACGCCTCCAATGCCCAGCCTGTCCATGGCCGAAGCATACACCCAAAAAGGAGCCAGAAGATGAGGCGACTGACTGTGCTAATGACGAGGAAGAAGCTACTGTCTGAACCGCAGGCTGATGAAATCCTGATCTGCCCCTCCATCTCTGCTGACGGTGCTGCTTAGAACTGCCGGCTGGCGCTCTTCTCTTATGGTCTCCACCGGAACTCTGCTCTCTCAACCTCTGGGTCATAGCCCAATCCTCCTCATAAACCAGTGCTCGAAGAACAACCTGGTCGAACGTCTCCAAACAATGCCCTACTACACGGCTACGAAGGGCAGGATGCAACCCAGTCACAAAATGACGGGCCCTCATCTTCTCATTGCTGGTGAGATGAGGAGCAAATCTAGATAGGGCCAAGAAACGGGCCTCATACTGAGATACAGTCATATCACCCTGCACCAGGGTCTCAAACTTGATCGCCCGCTGAATCTGAACATGCTCAGGGAAGAACTTCTGGTCGAAACGGACCACGAACTCCTCCCATGTCCAAACGAACTGAGGCCTGACCATCATAGATATGGATGACCACTAATGACGAACCTCACCCTGAAGAAGATAGGTTGCAAGGGATACTCTCTTGCCCACAGGACACTGTATAGTGTCAAAAATCCTCGTAACCTCAGTGTGCCAAGCCTCGGGGTAGAAGGGTCAGGATTACCACTAAACCTCGGGGGATCATGCTATCGGAACTCTCGGGCTATGGCACTAGCACGCTGTAAGTCAGACTACCCAAAAACCTCAACAGTAGTCGGCTGATGGGTCTGCAATGCAATGGCAACAAGCTGCATCAACTGTTGAAAATGCTCAGCTCCTATAGGTACTGTCGGAAAGGCAGGGGCGACACTCGCCTCAGGTGGAGGCACGGGTGCGGCCGACGGGGTAAGAGCCTCAGTAACTGGAACAACAAGCTGAGTAGGGGGAATAGGTGGGGGAACTGGAGTAAATGAAGGTACAGGTACTACGGGCTCAATTGGAGGAACAGGCCAAATCGGGACCTTAGGAATCGGATCCTCAACTACTGGAGCAGGACGTGCTCGAGTAGGATGCGTACCTTGGGCGCCTCGTCCATGGGCACCACGACCATGGGCGCCACGACCACGGGTGCCACGACCACGCGACATCGTCTATAAAATAATGAAGACACAAGGAATCAGGACAACTACAGGCTCAATACGGAGTGAAAGGAAGGATATCGAGACACTACTTGCCCCATGTTCATGATAGACATACGATGTTCTCCCGAGTCATTCTAGAATTACTTGCTATGCTCTGATACCAACTCCTATCACGCCCCAACTCGGTAACCGAAATCACAAGGGACCCGATGGCCGATTTTGGCCGTAACAACCTCCATAGTACTCCATTCTCAGCTCCTGAGGCAGGTTTCGATCCTAAGATCCTATAAGGAGGATTTTCATAACAGTATAATTATTACCAATACAAGCATAGCCAAGATCACAATAAGTACATCTAAGAAGAACAAAGACACACATCGCAAAATCCACTAAAAATTTAAACTTTTACTATCATCCATAAGGTCCAAAAGGACATACATGAGATAAAAGGAAAAGAGAGAAAGGTCAGCAACACTAGAGTCCTCAAATGCTCAACTCTATTCCACGCTCTGCTGCTATGACGCCTGCCTAGAATCTCCTGTACGCATTAATCGTGCATAAGCTTATAGAAGCTTAGAGGGTGGTGTAAGTGTGTGACAATGGTGCACAGAAGAATAGTAGGAGGTGCAAGAAGGGAAACATGCTAAATGGCAATATCACTAGCCTTACCAAGGCTTATCATGAATACGATGCAATGATTACTGGGAGCCATACCAAGGCAATGCATGAAGGGGCTTATACAGCCAATGCTAATGCAATGCAAGTAATGTAAGTGCTCATGACCAAACCATATGTCAAGTACATTTCCAATCATAAGGAAATCATCGGGGTCCATGACACTGCAGAATGACTGCTGCTCTACAGACCCCGCATAGTCAAATGAGCGTAAGAGACCTCACTACCTGCCTGTGGACAGCCAATCACCAGCAAGGCCTGACAGTAGTGGACCCATTTACGAGCTGGTCAGACTCAGCCTAGCAATGCCCACTACACACCAGGCAAGTAAGCCACACCCCTATCCAACCGACTACACGACAGTGGGAGTCACAACCTAACGGTATAAGGCTCTCGTGCGATCACGTATTCCACCCGGTCACAGCGTTGGAACAGATCCTTGGTACCATGAAAGTTTTGAAATTTTCACCCAAGGGCATCCTATGCACCTGGTATGCTTAACAAATATTTTCGATGTCCACACATATGCCCATTCACGAATACCCCTGTGGAGGCAAGGCCCTAATGAAGTAAGGGTGGATATCCACGTGCTATGCAATGTCAGATGCATGAATCACACAATCACCCATGCATCAATCCCAAGCACTCATCTCTCAGGGAGATACCAACATGTCCTACACAATGGCACAACCATGGTCAATCATACCTCAACCAAGCATGCATATGATGTGTATGGGAGTGGGTCATGAAGATGAATAGGGGTGCCAATAAGGTGAAGATGAACTCTCTACCTAATCATGAAGGGTCTAGGTACTTAACTAATTTCTCATAAGGAATACAACCTCTAGTGGGGGCCCATATACTCGGGGTAGCCCACGAGACTAAGGAGAACAATGGTATGGGCCTAAATAGTGAAACGGATTAGTAAGGGTCTATGGTGGGCCTTTAACCACCCATAGAAGCCCATGCGCCTACCTTAGGGCCACCAACGTGGACATTCAACCACAATTGGTCCCTAAGAGGTAGCCCATCTCTAATCGATCATGGATCAAGGCCTAAGGCCTATGCAACATTAAAAATAAGAAATGAGCAGCCATAATTATACCACAAACACTCATATTAGGCTTCAGAAAGGGCGGCCCAAGGCCTAACCAAAATATGGGTCCAAGGGGAACACACATAACCCAACCCATATATACCACTATGGGCCCATAGGGAAAAGGTTAGGGCCTAACATAAAGGCCACTAATCCCATATATTATGGTGGCCTAGTGGGTAGCCCATTGCTCAAACCACATGGGCAAATGTAATGCTCTTAGTCAAGTAAGTTGGGCCTAGAACCCTGCCCAAGTATAAAGTTAATTTGGTGGGTAACCAAGGGCCCATCTACTTGTGTAATTTGGCCTACTAACTTAATATAATAGTATGGTAAAAATGGCCCAAGAGTTCAATGGGTCTATTTGGAAAGTTCCAGCCCAATTGGGCCTAAAGAGTTTAACAACCAGCTACATTCATGGACCTAATTAAATTCAACTGTGGTGGGCCTCAAAAGTGTATTTTATAAGCCCAAAATTTAAGGAACTAAAGGTATAAATTATTTCCTCTGAGATCTTCATAATGTAGTGGGCCCCACTCCTCAAAATTTTAGCCCTAGGCCCAACATAATTATAACATGATGTTGTCCTAAATTTGGGCACTCCATTAGAGTGGGTCCAGGGTCTCTAAAACTCTGGAAATTGAGGACTAAGGTCCCTCATCATGCATATAATGAGAGAAAATATAAAAAGGTGGCCCACCATTAGATGAAATATTTTTGAATTATGGTTTTTATAAAGGCATATTGCTGGGCTGCACAACAGAAAAATCTGGGAGTCTAACTATCTTAGACCATTCTTTTGGATGCCCAAACGGGGTCATTTGAAACTAAAATTTTTTAGAGTGATACTTCCATATGTTTTCCACATCCCCACAAAAGTTAAGAATTTTTATATATTTCTAAGTATTTTAATTAATTTAAACAAAACAGACTGTCCAGAAAATAGGACAGACCTGGACGTCCCAACGTAGTGGGCCAGTACGGCCCTTTCTACGATGTGTACATTGGTCCATTGGACCTGTAATTTGGTAGGTGGGTCCTAACATGAGTGGAACACACTCCTACAAAATTTTAGAATTTTTGAACATCTATAAATATTTTAATGCATTTAAAGAAATCAATCTGTCTTGAAAATTGAACTGATCTGGACACCATATTATAGTGGGCCGGTCCAGCCACCACCCTGGTATGTACATGTGTCCATTGGTCCCCACATTTTATAGGTGGTTCCTATCATGGGTGGAACACATTTCTACAAAATTTTATAATTTTTTGATACTCATAAATATTTTAATTAAATTAGAAATTACAATCTATCTAGGAAGGGATGTTGCTGTTCATGCATTGTTTACCCAATAAGGTGGGCCCAAAATTCATCCCGGAGGGGAAAAATAGAGGTTTAGTATTTTATTCATAAAATAAAATAAGGTGGGGTCCACAAAAGTCCCCCATCCCTCAGAGAAACCAAGCTAAAGTGTATGTTTTCCCTCCATACATATAGGTTGGACAGCCCAATAAGGTGGACCGCCCACCCCTGTGGGCCTCCTTTTTGGGTACTATTTCATGGGTCATCTGAGGTATGACCCGCCACACCTCAAGGTGGGGTCCACACCTTCTCATTACACCCTATAATAAAAAAGAAAATAAGAAAAATCATGATCCAAAAATCCATGCCAAAGATTGAACATGACAGTCCATGCAACAATCCAGATTTTTGGACAACAATACATGTCTAGACACATCAGCCTATATCTCAATAATCTCAGCCATAAAAAGGGTGTGTGGGCTTCATCAGTGGGCCTCACATAATTCTAGATCACAAACTAAGATCATGACACTTGCATGCATTGAATAAGATGTCCAAAATCATGGAGTTGGATAGTAAGGGTGTCTCACCTTGTTGGATTTTTATTTTTTATTTATTTTGAGACATCATAGGCCCACTAAATGGGCC
This sequence comes from Magnolia kwangsiensis, assembly GCA_037074715.1. Classification (NCBI taxonomy): domain Eukaryota; kingdom Viridiplantae; phylum Streptophyta; class Magnoliopsida; order Magnoliales; family Magnoliaceae; genus Magnolia; species Magnolia kwangsiensis. The sequence continues at coordinate 17,073,445 of CM073580.1, read as the reverse complement.
ACACACATGTCATCACTCACACATCAGAGGAAAGAGAATAAGAAAAGAGAGTAATCCGTCCATGGGGGTAGGGCCCCGCCACTAACGAGCCCTCCCAAGAGTCAATCTCAACCATACAACAATGTTACTTCAACATGCAACATTATACCAATGCATGCATGATCTATGATTAGAATGAGTGGTTGGGATGCCATCCCAACATGAATTATAGTGTCTAGATACCCTTGAAATAAAGTGGATGATGCAATACATGATAATGGGGTCCATGGAGAATAGCCCCATCAGGTTTCATGATATGCATGTAATATGGGCCAAAAGGCCACATCCATGAGGTCAAATGGGGTCCCCACCATGGATTGGTGGGTCCCATATGATCCATCTAGAAAGAAAAAAAATAAGATCAAGGCTAGAAAAGAAAATCAGAAATTAGAATCATTCACCTTAATGGATTCCATCCAAAGTTACATCCTATTCTCCATGCTCCAAGGGACATGTATCAATGGGTGAGATGGATTGTTGGAGGTTAGATGGGAGGGGATTAGAGGGAGAAGGGGCTAGAGAAGAGAGGGAGATGGGAGGAAACTTGCTGAAAATTCTAGCAATGGAGGGAAATGAGAGGGAGGGAGAGAATAAAGAGAGAAAAATATCATAATTATTTTGTACGAAAAGCCATCATGACATAGGGAGGAGATTACAATATTTAGGCCTTTAAACTAGGTTTGTGTGGTGTTTGTTGAGATGGGTAGTGTTTCCATAGGATTTGTGTGGTGTGTGTGTGTAGTGTGTATGAGAACTTGTGCAAAAGAGGGAGTGTGGACCACATGTACCACTCCAAGGTGGGCCACATGATCAAAATCAATGGTCATATAATGAAACGTACACAACTTATGATCCACACATCGGATGGACGCACAAGATGCGGCGTTGGAACCGCGGCAACAATGCGTCGCAATGGCATAGGTCTCAGCTCGATCTAAGTCGGGTCTATGTGACCGGACTTAAGGATGACCGCAAACACTATCTGAGGGTCATGGGTTGTTGAAATTCCACCGGTAGGACCGCGGGACCACAAGAAATGAAATGGACACTCACACACACACATGCACACATGTGAACTTGGGTCGGGTCTCACATACATATAATCCTAGTTAGAGAAATCATCTAAATCATAGTTGGAGGAATGGACAAACTGCTACTCCTCAAGGTTACTTTAATCAAATTCCAAATCAAGTGAAACCACAAGAGGATCTGGTTCTAAAACATATTCAAAACCAATAGCTTATCACTCAGGGAGTATTGCAAACCTGTCAAGACATTTCAAAGGCCATACAAGGGCATGAGACAATAAATTTAATTGGGAAAAAATGGATTCTTCCAGCCTAACCTTTCCCCAATCATAAACCACAATACGAAATAAGTGATCCAAACTCTTCTAATCAAATGGAGCAAGCTAAGTCTATCACCGTTCTTAGGAGTGACAAGATAATTAACAAATCTATTTTGGTAAGGGCTAAAAAGCTCAAGGACCCGGAAGAAAACAACGATGATAGACCTAGCATTGGTCCATAAGAATTGGAACCAGAACTTCATGGCAAGCCAGTTGCTCCATTTCTCCAATGGTTGGTTACACCAAAACCTCGCTCTAACTCTTAGGACATTCTAGAAGTGTTGAAAAATAAGTGAAGGTTAATATTCTTCTACTTGATGTCGTAAAATAAATACCTTCATACGCCAAATTCTTAAAAGACTTGTATACGACCAAAAAGACGGAAAAATATTCAAAAGAAAATCTTCTTAACTGAGAAAGCGAGCGTCATCTTAAAGCAAGATGTGCCACGAAAATTCAAAGATCCTAGTAGCCCAACCATCGCTTGTGTAATTGGGAATTACCACTTTAAACACACACTTCTTGACTTAAGAGCAAGCATAAATCTGACTCCCTACTTGGTGTACAAACAGTTAGGTTTGGGTGAATTAAAACCCACCTTAACCACATTACAACTTGTTGACCGCTCTGTTCATGTACTGAGGGGCATAATTGAGGATGTGTTAGTCCAGGTTAACAGATTCTACTATCCTGTAGATTTTATCATCCTGGATACTGAACCCATCAGTAACATGAGAACTCAAATACCCGTCATTCTTGGTCACCCATTTCTTGCCACTTCAAACATAATCATCAATTACAGGAATGGTATCATGAATGAGCATGTCCTTCGGGAATATGACATTGGAGTTAAATATCTTTTTTAACATGGGCAGACGGTTAGAAGATGATGACGATTTCCATGACATTAACATGATTGACTCTTTCATGGAAGATAAAACGCCTCTAACCTTATCCTCTGACCCTCTAGAGACGTTCTTGGCCCACTCCCATAATTTTGATGATGACATGATTAAGGAAATGGTTGTCGTGCTTGATATTATACCGATACTCGAAGTTAACCATGGAGGCCACAATTTGAAGAATTACCCCAAACCGAAGATGTGTCTTTGCCGTCTAACCTCAAGGCACTAAAGCTTGACGTAAAACCTTTGCCCTCTAATTTCAAATATGTTTATTTAGGTCAATATTAGACATACTCGGTGGTGATTTCATTCCACCTTGAGCAAGATCAAGAGAGTATGCTCATATCTACTCTTATTGAGCATAAGGGAGCCCTTGGATGGACGATTGCGGACCTTAAGAGAATTAACCATTTGATTTGTACTCACCGCATTTATCTTTTTTTGAAAAAAATAATTTAAAATGTATCAAGCTTTTCATTTCATCAGGAATCAATTACATTTGGGATCCTCCTAAGAGAAAAAAATTACCTAGGGGAAACCTATCATAAACCAGGCTCCCTCAAACAAAAACAACCCCCCCACCCCAAAAAAAAAAACCACGAAAAACTCTGAAGAAACAAGGAGACAAGTGACCAAAGATCAGTCCAACGGACCCCTAGTTACTTCCCTAACAGAAGCTAGCCCCACCTTGTCGTGGAAACATAGACCACACACCTAAATAGGGAGGTCCTGCAGGTTAGTAACGAGGCGAGACAATTGGTTTGAGCTCCCCGCCCGAGCCATTACGTCGGCCGCCTCATTTCCTTCTTTGAAAATATAAACAAATTGGAAACCCCCTTTACTCTTAAGCTGCTCAATTCGAATATCTAGTATCCCCATTTCCAGCCGAACTTAGTTGCACCAAGGAGGATGTTAATGACGAGCTGGGAATCGAACTCCACAACCACCTTCTGAAAGCCTCTAGACAAGCAATGCACCATTTCAGGAATCAGACTTCACAACCATCAACCTGCAACAACATTTCGACTTGAGGGCTTGGGCAGGGATTTCTTACTTCAGGAAGGGATATGTTCTGCGTAGCCTTAGAGTTTACCCTGTGGGAAGGGAAGTTGCTGATCAACTGACTCACTTCGTTGATAGACTGACCATGGATCCCGGCTTCCTCCGTTGATCTGAGTCTTGGATGGCTAGCAAATCCTAACCTCAATTGATTATCTTCTACTACTGCATTTTGTCAGATAGTCTGAAGGCAGTGTTGAGGAACCATAGGGACCACTCTCTGGGGTTGAGCAAGAATGATTTGGTTATCCATCGTCGAGGTGTTGGCTTGGGCAGCCCTTTGACCGTCGAGATCAGGGCCCATAGGGGACTCCTGGGGAATTCGGAAAGTACTGACCACCCACTCTTTTGTGGTCTCTGGAGCCCAACTGACAGGAGGCTTGATAGGCAGGCCCCCCATGGATACCACTGGTTCCACAAACACTAGAATCGGGAAATCTCTATCTAGCACTTTGATATTTAAGACTCGGTTCAAATTTGCTCCTGGTTTTACCATCACCTTGATGCGGGCAAAAACTTTGAAAATCCTGAGTCTAGCATTGGCGCCCACTTGCAGGACACTTCCATAATAGTTTCCCAAATCTAGAATAACTGCTTCCACCCAAGCATGAGCTGGAATCCTGAACAACCTGATACAGATACCCTCTCCTCCCATAACCATGTTCATCAACCATGGGGATATCAATTCTACACCCATTTGGGCATGAAGGGCGGCATCTTCTTGGAAATCAATGTATTCCAATTTGTTCTTGAATAGCAAGAGGAAACAGGTAGGGGATATTCTAGATATGTCAATAGATGAAGAAACGAATCTAGAACACCTAACTGCTTCAATTAATTTTAGGATCGATGTCGCTGGCCATGCCTCTTGCGCTGTCAATCCCAATCTAAATTCCTGGAGCTCTCTCTTCATCGCTCCCTAGTCCGCCACTGAGGAGAAATCATCTATCGAAATATCGTTGCTCCTTTTGTTGGGCTTATCAGAGGATAATGTTGCAACATATGAGAGATCTAAAATAGCTGAGGAGTTTTGGTGCTGGTTGAAAATAAGAGCATCCCCTGTCCGAAAGGTTTCCTGATTCCTTTTTGTTGTAGCCTTTTTTCTCTGTTTCGCCCATGTAACTGTTACTATTCTACCATCTATATGCATATCATGCAGAATGTCCATTGCTACTTTTGCATCCTGCTCATATAGGAAACACACAAAGCCATAGCCCTAAGGTCTGCTAGTCCCTGGTCGGGTAAGAATGTATACATCAGGAATCCTACCATATTTATTGAAAATGCCCCAAAGATCTTCACAGGTAGTGTCGAAGGTGCTATTTCTGACAAAGAGGCTGAAGTTGGATGCAGGAGGACGATCTTTTTGGGTTCTCCGAGCGAAGCTCCTCTTCTGCGACCTACCCCTGTGGGTGGGCATCTCGCCCTCTTGGGAAATGGGGTTCTGAGAAGGAGCTCGCGCCTTTCATTTTCGTGAAGAGCATCTCCCCCTCATGGGAGTTGCTGCTCGCGCGGCCCTTCCTCTGCTACGTCCTACTTGTTGCCCTAGCTGCTCATTGTCCTAGTTGTTGATCATGTGAAGAACTCGTGATAATCACAATGTAGACTAAATCCAAACATGAAGGAAGTGGTTGAGGCCGAAGTTCTTAAACTATTATATGTGGGTATCATATACCCTATATCCGATAGTCAATGAATGAGTCCAACTCAGGTGATTCTTAAGAAGTCTGGAATCACCATCTTAGTCAATGCCAATAATGAACTCGTGCCAGTTAGAGTTACTACTGGTTGGAGAATATGCATTGACTACAGGAAGTTGAATATCGTCATGAGGAAGGATCACTTCTCGTTTCCCTTCATTGATCAAATTCTGTAAAGGTTAGTTGGTCATTCCTATTACTGTTTCCTTGATGAGTATTCGAGCTACAATCCGATAGAGATAGCCCCTAAAGATCTGGAAAAGACTACATTTACATGTCCTACGACACCTTTGCTTACCGAAGGATGCCATTTGGACTATGTAATGCCCCTGCCACCTTTCAACGATGTATGATGAGTATCTTTTCTGATATAGTGGGGTAATATATAGAGGTCTTTATAGATGATTTCTGTCTTTGGTCCATCCTTCAGCGAGTACTTAGAGTCTTAAATGTGTGCTGAAAAGATGTGAAGGAAAGAATTTGGTACTCAATTGGGAGAAGTGTCATTTCATAGTTCGTAAGGGAATTGTCCTTAGACATATCATCTTGTCCAAAGGAATTGAGGTAGATAAGGTAAAAATTGATCTTATCTCTAACTTACCTCCACCCAAGAATATATGGGATGTGCAATCCTTGTTAGGACATGCCGAGTTTTATAGACGATTTATAAAGAACTTTAGTCTCATCTTTCATCCTCTGTGTAATCTACTTTAAAAGGATGCACCATATGAGTGGATTGAGCAATGTCAGGAAGCTTTCACTAAGCTAAAAGGTATGTTGACCACTGCACTTATCATACAACCACCCGATTGGAGCATTCCTTTTGAACTCATTACATTAATGACATATTCAACTACGAAAAAGGAACTCTTAGCCGTAATGTTCGCTTTGGACAAATTTAGGTCCTATTTGATCAGATCTAAGATCATCATTTACACAAATCATGCGGCACTCAAGTATTTTCTTCCTAAGAATGATGTTAAGCCCTACCTGATAAGATGGATCCTCTTACTCCAAGAATTTGATTTAGAAATTAAAGATAAAAAGGGAGTAGAGAACGTAGTGGTTGACCATCTTTCCCACCTTAATCCCTCTGATTCCCTTGAGACGGCACATATTAATGACATATTCCTTGACGAACAATTGTTCAAAGTCTCCCATTCACTTTGGTTCGCTTATATTGCTAATTATCTTACCACATGTTTCATATTGACACATTGGACTACGCAAGATAAGAAGAAAATTTTCACCAAGGTGTACAACTTCTTCTGGCATGATCCGTATTTGTTTAAGTATTGCTCAGACCAAATCTTAAGGAGATGTGTGTCAGACAATGAGCATCTGTCACTCCCCAAACCCGGAGATCGGACTCACAGGAATTTCAATTGTTGAATCTGGTACCGACAGCCTCCATAGTACCCCATTCTCGGCTCTCAACACTCATCACCAGATTCCAATCTTAGGATCCTACAAGGAGGATTTTTCAATATATATTTATCTCATAAGAAGCATAACCACAAGTTTACCCAAATCATAATGGCAACATCATCATCACATGTCCACTAATATAAACATTTGAATACAATGCTGAAAGGAAAATACATATGTCAAAATCAAAGCTCCATAAGACCACTGCACTCTCCATGCTCAACGCTGCTACAACCTAACGCCACCTGCACCCATCTATCGTGTATAAGCTTATAGAATAGTGGGTGGTGAAAGTGTGTGAATAAGGTAAGTGCTAAGTAAGCAATATCAGAGTAATTAGACTAAGCGAAAATACTGACAGGCCCATAAATCATACAATATTAGACTAATGCGAAAACATACTGATAGGCCCATGAATACCATCAGCCTTATCCAGGCTATGCGATGTAAAAATATAATAATCAATATCATATACTAAAGAAGCAATGTAGATCAGCTATGCAATGCGAAGACAATAAGCCAAATACTATGTGCTGAGGATGCAATGTAATATACGATGCAAATGAAATGATCAGGTTGGAGTGTGAAGTCGGGATGATAGTACGTAGTATCGCAGGCTACTGGGTCTAACACAAGGGACTTCTATCCAAACCAGTCTCATACCTAAATTTGGATAGTCACACTCAATGTGGTGAATTCCTAATCTCGGGTTAGTCATGCACCTAACCAAAATCTTGGTCATGTGAAAGTACTCAACAATTAGTTGCGTACCATCAGCCCGAGTAGATAGTGAATGAAATGAATGCATGAGTATGCAACTCCTACTTAACAAGTCCACATATCAGTACGGTTCCTCTCTGAGATCATCACTGGGGTTTAGTACACTCTACATGCAACTGCCACCCACTGACATGTGACCATGCAAGTGGAAGAGACCTCACCATCTTCTTGGTTAGTAGTTAGCTAATATCTACCCAACACATCGATAACAGACCCATTTACGAGTTGGTCAAACTCAATTTAACTATACCCCTTACCCTCGGGCGAGTAAGACCACACACCCTCCCAACCAGGCACTCAGCACTTATGTATCCACTCGGTCTCAACGTTGGGGCATCTCCTGGCCTGGAGGTTTAGGAATTTTTACCCAGGGTCATCTATGGCAGTCTGATGCTAATAACATATTTCGAGTGTCCCATTTGGCCATCCACGATATGCCTGCAAAGGCTACGAACCTGATGTCGCTAGGGCGTACAGTAATCACATCACACATGTAATATGCATAAGTCATACAATCTAGTCATGCATCAATCTTGTGCATACCGTGCACTCATGTGAGACAACCTTCGCCTATCAGGGAGTCTCATAACAACCTGCCCAATGACATATGTAATGGTCAATCACATCTCATAACAAACTGCAAATGATGCATATGGGCATGTATTATGATGCTATATTGTCACATACTCATAATCGATATCAATAATTGACATCAACAATCAGCCTCAACAATGTGGACATTTAACCAACATTTCCCTCAAGAAATTGCCCACATAGAGCCTAACATATAGTGGACCCATGGCCTCACACGGGAATCTAATATACAACACCATGAGCCTCACGCAAGAGCTTAATACACATTAAGATGGGCCTCTCACATGGGCCTAATATACAACATAATGAACTCCATCGTCTGGCCCCCAAATGTATCACAATGGGCCTTATCACATACACCTCATATTCATCACATTTGGTCTTAAACACGAGCTGAATACACATCACAATGGGCCTCAAATATGGGTCTCATATACATCACATTGGGCCTCAAACATGGGCTGCATATACATCACACAGGCCGAATACACATCACAATGGGCCTCAATTACGAGTCGCGTATACATTATATAGGTCTCGACAATCGGCCTCGGTAATCAAAATCGACCTCGATACTTGGCCTCGATAATCGAAATCGGCCTATATAATCGACCTTGACAATCGAAATTAGCCTCAATACTCGGCCTCGACAGTCGAAATCAATCTATACAATCAGTCTCGATAATCGAAATCGGTCTCGATGCTCAACCTCGACAATCAGAATCGACATATACAATCAACCTCGATAAATCAAAATTGACCTCGATACTCGGCCTCATCAATCGAAATCGGCCTATACAATCGGCCTCGACAATCAGAATCGGCATATACAATCAGCCTCGATACTTGGCCTCAACAATCGAAATCAGCTTATACAATCAACCTCGATAATAGAAATCGACCTCGACAATAGAAATCGACCTCGACAATCAGAATCAGCCTATACAATCAGCGTCGACAAATCAGAATTAGCCTTGATATTCGGCCTTGACAATCAAAATTGGCCTATACAATCGGCCTCGACATTCAGAATCAGCCTCGACAATCGAATCGGTATCGACAATTGACACCAACAATCTGCCTCAATAATCAATACCGACAATCAGTATAGATAATCGGCACCGACAACTAGCACATAAATAAGGTGGGGTCCATAGATAAACAGACGATCAACCATAATATAAAGATCGGCCCTCAGCCTTGGTTATATAAAATTCGATAGCAGGGAGTCATCTGTCTATGGTGAATGGGGCCCACTCATTAGGGTTAACCTACAAGTGAATGATGAGAATGAGACTATCAAGACCTAAGGGAAGGTCACAATGTGAACATTCAACCATCATTGCCCATCAATGTGTTTATTTAACCAACATTACTCCCAAGGAGTGGCCCACATAGAGCCATACATGTAGTGGGCCCATGGCCCCACACAAGGGCCTAATATACATCGCCATGAGTCTCACTCAAGGGCCTCACATAAGGGCCTCACTCATGGGCCACAAATGTATCACAATGGGCCACGCCCATGGGCCTTGAATACACTAAGTGGGCCGCATCAATAGATTGCACCAATGGGCCTCAAATACACAACAGGCAGGCCCCACACATGGGTCTCATATGCATCAAATGGGCTACATATCTGGGCCTCAAATACATCAAATGGGTCGTATTAATGGGCCATAAATACGCAACAGGTGGGCCCCGCTCATGAGCCAAAGATACATCACCAAGGGTCACGACCCATGAGCCTCAAATGCATCAAAAGGGCTATGACCCATGGGCCTCAACATACGTTAAGTGGGCTACGTCAATGGGCCACACTAATGGGCCATCATATATATCAAGTGGGTTGTGTTAATGGGCCGCACCAATGGGCTGTAAATGCATCACCATGGGCCTTATACGTGGGCCTCATATACAACAAGTGGGCTACATTGCTTAGGCCTCACAATACAAACAGGTGGGCCCTGCCCATGGGCCAAAATACATCATGATGGGCCTCATGGATGGGCCTCACCAATGGCCTTCAAGTGGGCTTAGACCACACCAAAATCATTTCAATAGTTGTAGGTGTAACCTATGTTCATTATACACTATCAATGCATGGGGCACATGGCCCATTAATGATGATCAGCACTGCCCAAACATTGTCCATATAAATCAGCATCATCCAAATATTGTCCAGCACTGTCCAGATGTGTGGGCTGTGTGGATGAAATGTGTACAACATGGTGGGGTCCCATAGAACCGTCCAGGCACAGACGGCCTATAATACAAAACATACATCACGGTGTGGTGCACATCCATGGACTGGACAGAGTGGAGAAAACATTTACATTATAGAGGGGTCCATATGAGTGGACAGTGTGGATTGAATCCAAACATCACAGCTGTAGTCCATGCATCCAAAACGAATGGACAGTGTGGATCATACACATCTCATGGTGAGATCCATAAGATATATCATATTATTATATTTTATTATTATTATATATTGTTTTTTTTTGTGTTTAAAAAGGGGTCCAGCGTCCTGGACAAGGATGCTGAATAGAATACATTCATCAAGGTGGGCTCTGCAACACAGTGTGAAGGTGGGCCCCACCTCCACACGTGTCACACATGTGGAGTGGGTCCCACATGTGTTGTTGAGGGTCAAATATTGTATATTAGACCTCAATTATTGCCTGGATTTACGAACATGATACTGTGTAACGGCCTGTTTTGTTCATGTTTATGTTACAAGCTGGATTTACAAGCTTAGACTGTAAAAGAATGTTAAGAGCATAGATTTAACACTCTGAAGATACCAAGGTAAGGGACAGACTCCAGGGGACCAAAATTGACGAAATTATATGCCAAAGATTCGAGAAAATCGAGAAACTGAAGCTCAAGTGGCCCGAAAATCATCCAGAATGCAAGATCACAGGGTTCCCACCATCCGTTCGGTTTGAAACTACATACATAGCCTAAGGACCATAAATTAATCATACACATCGAATTTCAGCCATTGGATCCTCTAGAAGTGACCCAACAAACAGATCAGCCCCTTAAATCCTTAAGTGGGGCTTGCCTGATATCTAGATTTGCCTCAATTTTGGTCTCAACTGTTTAAATGATATGAGGAAGTGAATGGATGAACTGGATTTTACATATACATCAAGTTGGGACCCACCTTGTATGTACGTGTGCACAACTCACACACAAGCATCGTGCACTGAACAAAGTCGATCAATAGGCGCTGACTGACTTTCTTTCACAAAAACACTAAAGTAATAACGTCTTCATTGTCGTTCACTGTGGGTGTTAGTAGCGCACTACCATTGATCTAATGGAAGATCTGGACCATCCATTAGATTTTAGAAGGCCCTATGATCACTACATAGGTGTCAGAATCCCAAAAGGCAATGAAGGAAGATATCCAATCGTCCAAACAGAAGATGGATGATGAACTGAACCAGCAAGTGGGCCGCAACAAAAACAGTCCAAAATCAACCATTTCTGAACGGTTTTGGGTGAGGAATTTGTTAGATGGTGTGGATTTCTAAACCAAGCTCAATCATGGCCCCCACCATGTATCAGCGTAGCCACCTGCGTAAATCAAACGTAGCTGATCGCTATCTGATTTTTACGGTCCTTGTGCGATCATGGCTGTGATTGGCTGCCTAATCTGGACCATCCAAACAAGAGAAAGGGTAGCCACGAGTCATGTCAAGAAGTCAAATGCTGAGTAGACGACATCCGTGCTCCAGAAATTGGCTCCAACTCTGGTTGCGTAAACAGTTTCTAAAATGAAAAAAAAAAAAACCAACTTCCACACAGCTTCTTGTACGAAACGAGGGTCGGTTCTCCAAATAAAGACTCTCAAGCCGACCTTCACAACTATAAAAGAAGAGAGAGTGAGAGAGAAATCCATCTTTTGGAACGGGCAACCGGTGGTGGATGTTGCAAGCAGGAGTGTTAGTTTTTTTTAAAAAAAATTCTTTTTTTTTTCTTATCTTCCTTTTTATTTTTTCTTTTCTTAACTTTTGAGAGCTATAGCCTAATCATGGTGCTAGGCTAAACCTCTTAGCTAGGGATAAGAGGTGAAGCTTGTAGCATGATGGGAGACTTGTTACTTATGCCTTTTGTTTAGTCTGAACTGGTGATGATTTTAGTTTAATTAAGGAAATATTTTTTTTAGTTCTTAATGGTCTATTGTGACTAAAATTACAATGGGTCTGGGATGGCTTTAAACATGTTCCTTTCCTTTTATGTTTATGACATCAGGAATCCCTGTTGTTCACCATTGTCTCCTGGGCATGGTCGGATGACGGTACCCTTACTAACTTTCATACATTGTTGATTGGTTGGAAATTAGTTTAATTCTATTTTTTATTTTGTCTTCTGGGCATAGTTTGGTGAAGGAATCCATTTTAATTTATATACCTTTCATCTCTTTAAAACTATATCAAGGAAGTTCAGTTTAATTTCCATGGTTACACCTTCAACTGGATGAAGATGGACTCTAAGTCCAGTTGAGTTTCTGATGTAGGCATAATATCTCCCTGATCTCTACAAGTGGATCCCTCTGAATCCCTAGTTTCCTTTCCTTGAATTTGCTTAATTTTAGATTAATACTTTCATCATTATTCCTTAAATTTCATTCGATTTAGATTTTATCTTAGTCTAGTTCTAGTTCTAATTAGTTTCAAATAACGTACAAGTATCAGTCCCTTGGGATTCGACCTCGGTCTTACCGAGTTTATTACTACATCACAACCCTGCACTTGGGGAGTGAACAAGTTTTTGGCGCCGTTGCCCGGGACTGATGGTTACGTAATTTTAAAATTAATTGCTTTTAGAATTAGATTAAGATTAGGATTATGCTAACTTTAGTTTTAGATTTATCTTTTTATTTGATTTTTAAAACTAACTTGGTTTGTTTTGTTTTGTAGGTTTTAACTTAGGAATCTTTAACTTGGTAACTTCTTTCTAACTTTTCCTCTTACTTTTTGTACTATTAGGATTAGATTCAGAGATAAGGTTTCACCATGTATCTGAATGAGTGAGCACGTCCGTATGTTGAGATAGCTTATGAAAAATAGCTTATGCCTCAAAAAATTTTTAAAAATACCTTCGAGAACCAATCTAATCCAGAAATACAATGCGAGAAAAGTGATCCTCACTCTCTCTTGAAAAAAATCTGAAATTTGGAATGAAGAGTTGAATTACGTTAACAGGCATGTGGTTCAATTTCCCGAAGAGTCAATCTCGATGACTATTTAAAAGAATGTGGAAGAGACATGGGTGTCTTTCAAATATAATAATGATGACACACTTCCCTCACAGGACACACTAGATTCCAATGATGAAGAAGAGGATAGTTTATACGAACCTCAACCCATTCTAAGTGTAGGATGTGAGGAAAGTGATCCCATCTCAAATGTGCGCTACACTGAACTAGAATATGATGAGTATTGGGATGACAATCCTAAATATGTAGCTACAGTTCCCCTGGAATTAATCTCAAGTTTGGTCCAGGTTAATGATCGAGAAGTACACGAAGAGAACGGTCAAAATGAGTTACTCCACTCACCTGACATGTCTGATCTAAAAGTGGATGAGCTCCTTACAACCGACCCTTCTATCTCTTATGAGATATGTTTGGACCACTCCCTTGAATTAAATGATGATATGATTCAGGAGATAAACAAGTTACTCGATATGACTCTTGAATTTGAAACCACCCAGTTGAGGCCACCATCTAAACTGTTGAATGTTGACAATTCAATGCCTCTTCTGAGTAGTATCAATGAACAAAGTCTGCATATCAATGCTTTGTATACTGACCCTCAATCTGTCTGTGCAGGGCTGGTGCAAGAGAGCACACCTTCGTTTACCTTTAAAGATGATGGATTCCTTCGACATATCATCATGAGCTCTAATGTGGAACATAAGTCACGTTCAACTGAATTTTTCAACTCTTTAGATAAATGCTTGGCACACTTTGCAGATTCAACTAATCCCATGATAAGAGACATAGTGAATGCCTTACAAGACAACATCTCAGTGGTCATCACTGACCGAGAGAACCCGTACTCTGAAGCTCCTTCTTCCACTGATCCTGAATGTTTACCATTAGGGGAGGAGGAGCTGAAAACTGAACTGAAGTCTGACACTTCGGAATGTGTTGAGACTACATTACTTCTTGCAAAGTTTTCTAAACTTTATCTACCTGTAGTCTCTGATTCACCATGAGATACTAACGTTGAAACTTTTTCTGACACAGGTGAATCATATATACTTCGGATACCTCAGGCGAATCAACGATAAATTTTTAATGAGGTACATAAGTTTCTCTGGAAAGTCATACTCCAGGGCGCCTAAGCCTATTACAAAAAGACCTTTTAGATGATCCTATTGAGGAACTTACTGAGAAACTTATCACGATATTGTCCAGAAGAGGAACCTTGCAGCATGATTGAGTAGTTTTTTCCTGCTTTCATAGGACTAGGGTAGTTTGCTTTTTACTATTCTAGGTTAGATGGTTTTATGCCATTTGGTTAGTTTGCTTCCTACATTGTTTTAGGATAGTTTACTTTTATGTCTTCACTCTCATGCTAACCGACTTTCATACTGCTATCTCTTGGAAAATCTCTTTCTCAATTTGTTGTTCAGGTACTATCCTTCCATCACTTTTCCTTTACTTTTGTTGTCTTATGTGCATTACATGCTTATATCTTTTACATTGAGGACAATGTAGATTTTTGGTTGGGGGTGGGAGATTAGGTTTCCTAATCAGTATTTTCTTAGTCTTGAGCAAAAATTGTGAAAATTTTAAAATTTTTCTGAAAGTTCTTGTAAATTTGAAGAGATTTTGATGGCCATCTTGGATTTAAAATTATAAGATAAGTGATGTTGGTAATTTATGACTCTTGCGTTCAACTATTTGTTAGATTTCACAGTTAAGTTTGAATTATTAATCCATAATTAGAAGTTGTAAACATTGATTGAGTCATGATTTCACATGTCACATCTCACTTTCACATTAATGTTTCTGTTTGATATTAAAGGGTTAACTTGGTAATCACTAAGCATGTAAGGAACCACCTTGAAAAATTTTCCCGTTATGATCAATTAAAGAAAAATATAATAATAAAAAAAAAATAGATACCTTTAGAAAGGGTTGGCGGAATAATCTTCACCATAGGTTTGCTCCCTATAGGTGTAGATTTAATTTCCCATGAATGATATGTGAAAAGGGTTGGGTATAGAACCTTTACCATAGGTTTGCTCCTTATAGGTGAGGATTTGATTCCCTTCTTTGGCATTACTTTTAATAGAAAAATCTATAATGAGGTAAGTTTTGGGTTAAGTTTTGTTTGTCATGAATTCTCTTGTTGGTTACCAATGATATCCTGAAATAGAGAAGTGAATTTTAATGATGATAAGTCGAGATTAGGCTATATACCCATGGAACTCAATGTTTAGAATCATTCTAATTGATGGATTAATACTTTGACTTGATTATGAAGTTTACCGTGTGCTTGAGTCTAAAAGAGAATAATTCTCAACATTCATGAATCTTAGATTTCTTGAATCTGAATCATTTTTCAAAATATCACTCGGGTTTACAGAAATTTTCCATAATTCTCAACTTATTTTTCACATACTTTGCTCGGGACTAGCAAAATGATGGTTAGGGGTTGTGTTGAGGGTCAAATATTGCATATTAGACCTTAATTACTACCTACATTTACGAACATGATACTGTGTGATGGCCTGTTTTGTTCATGTTTATGTTGCAAGGTGGATTTACGAGCTTGGACGGCAAAAGAATGCTAAAGCATAGATTTAACACTTTGAAGATACCAAGGCAAGGGACACACTCTAGGAGACCAAGATTGACGGAATTACACGCCAAAGATTCGAGAAAATAGGGAAATTGAAGCTCAAGTGGCCTAAAAATCATACAGAATACAAGATCACGAGGTTCCCACCATCTGTTCGGCTTGAAACTACATACATGGCCTGAGGACCATAAATTAACCGTACACATCGAATTTTAGCCATTGGATCCCCATAGAAGTGGCCCAACGGATAGATCAGCCCCTTAAATCCTTATGTGGGGCTTGCCTGATATCTGGATCTGCCTTAATTTTGGTCACAACTGCTTAAATGAGATGAGGAAGTGAATGGATGAATTGGATTTTACATATACATCAAGTTGGGACCCACCTTGTATGTACGTGTGCACAGGTCACATGTAGACGCCGTGCACCGAACAAAGGAAAGTCGGTCAGTATGCGCTAACCGACTTTCTTTCACAAAAACACTAAAGAAGCAATAACATCTTCGCTGTCGTTCGCTGTGGGTGTTAATGGCCCACCACCATTGATCCAATGGAAGATCCGGAACGTCCATCAGATTTTAGAAGGCCCTATGATCACTGCATAGGTGTTAGAATCCTAGAAGGCAATGAAGGAAGATATCCAATCTTCCAAATGGAAGATGGATGGTGAACTGAACCAGCAAGTGGGCAGCAACAAAAACAGTCCAAAACTGACCATTTTTAAGCGGTTTTGGGTGAGGAATTCGTTGGACGGTGTGGATTTCTAAACCAAGCTCAGTCATGGGGCCCACCATGTATCAACGTAGCCACCTGCGTAAATCAAACGTAGCCGATCGTTGTCCGATCTTCGCGGTCATTGTGCGATCATGGCTATGATTGGCCGCTTAATCTGGACCATCCAAACAAGAGAAAGGGTAGCCACGACTCATGTCAAGAAGTCAGATGCTGAGTAGAGGACGTCCGCACTCCAGAAATTGGCTCCAACTTTGGCTGCGTAAACGGTTTCTAAAAAGAAAAAAAAACCAACTTCCGCACAGCTTCTTGTATGAAAGAAGGGTCGGTTCTCAAAAAAGAGACTCTCCAGTTGACCTTCACAGCTATAAAAGAAGAGAGAGTGAGAGAGAAATCCATCTTTTGGAATGGGCAGCCGGTGGTGGACATTGCAAGAGGGAGTGTTAGTTTTCAAGTTTTTTTTTTTTTTTTTTCTTTTATTTTCTTATCTTCCTTTTTGTTTTTTCTTTTCTTAACTTTTGAGAGCTATAGCCTAATCATGTTGCTAGGCTAAACCTCTTAACTAGGGCTAAGAGGTGAAGCTTGTAACATGATGGAAGACTTGTTACTTATGCCTTTTGTTTAGGCTGAACTGGTGATGCTTTTAGTTTAATTAAGGAAATTATTATTTTTTAGTTCTTAATGATTTGTTGTGACTAAAATTACAATGGGTCCACTACCAAAAAAAGGAGCAAAGGATATAGAACACGTTCATTTTTTACTACGGATATTAACCGTAGCTAAATTACTACGGTTTTAATCCATAGCTAAAAAGTTGCCACACTATTAATAATTAATGGTGTTATAAGGGCCTCTATAGGGCCTAAAAGAATATATGTTTTCCATCTAAGCCGTCCATATATTTTAAAATATTACTTTAGTTCATGAAATAAAAAATCAGCTAGATCAAAGGCTCGAGTGGACCACACAGTAGGAAACAACGAGATTAAATTACATTTACTTCTTATGGTGTGGTCCACTTGGGACTTCAATCTGTCTGAAGTTTGGGATCATGAACTAAAATAATTTATTAAAATTAATGATTAGAATGGATAAATCAAATACATCATGATGGGCCCTATGGATCCCCTATCACAACCATCCAAACGACGCCCAAATTTGGGCGCACGCTCAAAACAGAGGCGCGCCTAAAAGAAGACCGTGCATCTCTCTCTCCTAATCCTCTCTCTCCGTTCCCAATCCTCTCTCCCTCCCTATTTCTGCTGCATCTTTCTCGTTCTCCTCCATTCCACTCCAATATCTCTACCGTCTCTTCTATCTCTCCATTGCAGTAGCCGTGAAGAAACACACGCCATTCGAAACCCTTCTCATATCTTTGAGACATAGGTTTGATATCTTCCTCTCTTTATGTCTCTTTTTCTGTCTTTCATATTTGATGCATGCTACTCTCTCTCGCTCGCCATGAAATTCTTCATCTGATCTTCTTCCCTAAGCCTACAACTTGCCATCTTTTTCTGGAAAAGGGAAGGCAACAATGGTGGACCCATTGATAATGATGTTTGAATGGCATTGCGTTACAATTGTGGGTATGAGGTTGTTATTTGGTACAGATCTGTTGTGGATCTATTGCTTTTTTTAGGCGAATAGAAATAGCAGGATCTAGATTCCTGTGGAAAATACCACTTATTCCTGAAGAAGTGGCCATAAAAATTATACACAATAATGATACCATGTACAAGGCTGGTTTGGAAGAGCTGGTTATATTGAAAAAGATAGCTGGAGCAGACCTTAAGGACAAACGCCATTGTGTTAGGTTTCTGTCAAGTTTCAAGTACCGGAATCATCTTTGTTTAGTTTTTGAATCTCTTCATATCAATCTTCGTGAGGTTTTAAAGAAGTTTGGCCGTAATATTGGCCTTAAACTGACTGTTGTGAGCGCATATGCAAAGCAGCTTTTTATTGCGTTGAAGCATCTTAGAAACTGCGGCGTTCTGCACTATGATATTAAGCCAGATAATATGTTGGTAAATGAGGCTAAGAATGTGCTAAAGCTTTGCGACTTCGGCAATGTTATGTCTGCTGGAAAAAATGAGATCACTCCTTACCTGGTGAGCTGATTTTATCGTGCAACTGAAATAATTCTTAGCTTTCCTTATGATCATCCCATAGATATATGGTCAGTTGGTTGCTGTCTGTATGAGCTTTATTCAGGGAAGGTCCTTTTCCCGGGTCCATCAAACAATGACATGCTCCGGCTCCACATGGAGTTGAAGGGTTCTTTCCCAAAGAAGATGCTTCGGAAGGGGGCATTTACTGATCAACATTTTGATCATGATTTGAATTTTCATGCTACAGAGGAGGATCCTGTTACCAAAAAGATTGTGAAGAGGCTACTTCTCAATATTAAGCCAAAAGATATTGGTTCACTAATTACAGTCTCCCCTGGTGAGGATCCCAAGATGTTAGCCAATTTCAAAGATCTTCTAGAAAGAATATTTGTCTTGGATCTAGAAAAGAGGATGACAGTATGTCAAGCATTGAGTCATCCATTCATCACGGGCAAGTGAATACAGATGCTGATTTTCTGACCCCAGAAATGCCGTTGAGCTAGATACATATACCTTATGATTTTAAATTTATATTCAGCTCATCTAATCATTGGGCATTTATCTGTCTATATATCCGTCATGCTGGGCCAAGAGCATTGGATGTAGATTTTGGCATGGATGAAGCACAAAACAGATGTTGGGTTGTGAGATGTTCCTACTTGGCGGTTCTTATCAATGGGATATGTTCTATTTCTATTGTAAGATAACTCGCCAAAGGCGTTTTCATCTCTTGTAATCAATTCTTGATGGTGGACTTTGTGATGATTTATAAAATTTCTATCTTCACAAAAAAAAATTAAAAAAAAAAAAGAAAAAATAAAAAAAGAAAAAGAAAAAGAAATTAATCTAGAGCCAGTTGTAGGTGATCATTCCTACTTTTCCATTTGAATGGTTTAAAATTTTAGAAGATAATAATATGGATTAAGAAGAGGAAAATAATACTTGGTAGGAGAATTCTTTTGATGACTGTTGATGTTTATGACTTGTGCATGTCACCTTAATGCAAGGAGGTCATGTTTACATAGATTTTGAATCCAAAAATAGCTTTTGAGATATCGAAGTTACAACATAACTGATATGTCCTTTAGGAACAAGTCTCAGATGTTAAAAGTTAGAAAAGAATAACCATGTCATCAAACAACATTCATCAAGGGACTTCATCTTGAACACTAGATATCAAGTAATGGGAGAACTGGGAATGGAGAGCCAATCATTTACTTGTTTATGGAGATGGGTGTTGTAGGATTCACAGCAAACAAGAGCACTTGTGCAAGAATACTAAACGGGTGTGCAAACATGGGCTCAATGTGCTTTTTCCAAGCAACTCCACGCATAAGTGATGTCCATAAAATGGTATATGCATGGGGCAATAGACTTCCATTTTCTAATTTCGTGTTAGTAATGGGATTTTCATATTTTTATTTTCTTGTTGTTGAAGATTTTGTTTGGAATGCTTCAACTGTTTATTTTCAGGTTTCCTTACTTTTAAGGAACATTAGAATTTGCTAGAGGAATTTATAAGTTTCCTACCTAATGCCACCAGGGTGGATCTTATGCAGCATGCTTTGGTAGAAAAGAGCTTGGCTATGCCCATGGTGCAGCAAGTTCATGGGGAAGAGGTACTTTCCTTCTCGCTTTTGTCTTTGGATATCTTGTTGAATCCAACTGCCTAACTGTCTAACCATACAACTCAGTGAATGTATACTTGTGCCCAAGATTCTAAATACTGGCATCGATTCTGGTATTCCAACCAGAAGTGATACAATTCGATTGTATTTAGCTCTATCAGTGCCCATGTTAGCCATATCATCTTCTTCTTCTTCTTCTTCTTCTTCTTCTCCTTCTTTTTTTTTTTTTTTTTTTTTTTTTTTTTTTTTTTTTTTTTTTTTTTTTTTTTTTTTTTAAGTAATAGATCTGAAAAAGGGAAACTCACAAGAAAAGAAAAAAAATGCTTGTTTTGATATTTGGTTTGTGTTTTCAGTAATATTTTTATTTATATCTAGGCTGATGTCGTTTGTCTATCCAATGTTGAAGCTTAGGGTTTTTTTTTTTTTTTTTTCACTTGTCCAGTGGCTCTCTTGAATTCAATTTTAGAGTTTTAATTTTTTTTAGTAGTTTACAAATCAACTAATTCAATAACATTGTGTATTTGTCCCATCTATGTTCCATATCATGCTATGTGCTTGGAACTTTCGATGATTTGGAATGAATTTTTAGACAATCTGATATTGTTTGCTTTCAACTTGTGTAGGGAAACCTATTGAAATTTACTATGGGATTGGAGTGATTTCCAGTTACCTTATAAAAAGGGCTGAAACCACCCTTCCCAATCTTATTTGTTGGACAGAAGTTATCTGTAGCAGCTACTACAGTTACAAAAACTATATAATGGCAACTTCAGACCTTTCTTGTCTTCTCTGAGCCTATTTGCACTAATGAATCCCCTGTCATCTAACCATTATTTCCAAATACTTATGTAGTGAAGTATTATTTCTCAATTGATTGAAATTCTTATTAGAATTTCATATTTGTAATAATGTTGTTCTTTCTCCTTTTTATGATTCAGCGCAGGTAATTTGGTTTTGCATGCAATCTGTTTCTAAAAATGGCACAACCGCTCAGATGTTGACTCGGTTGAGTGCAACCCATCCACCCTTAAAAGTGGGAGCACCCAAATGTGGAATTTAGGTACCATTTGAGTCTGAGCCAAATCACTGTTGTGTTCAATACCTATGGTAATAAATTGCTTGACATTTCTGGAAAGTGTGGGAGCATGAAGGATACCCACCATGATAAATTGCTAATAACCTAACAGAGAAATATAACTGGGTAATCCAAGCATACACCAGACCTGAATCCTATGACAAGTAAAATTTGAAGTGTTGAACTTCAAATAATGCAGGTATTTAACTCCAAATTTTCAAACTCACACATAGCTTTGTTAGGATTCCTTACTATAATCATTTGATGATGAGTACAACTGGTTTTAATTTTTTCTTTTTCTACTGGGTTCAGTCACAGCAGTTGTTTGCCACAATGCATGGTAATTGCATGTGATGCCTCAGGTTTCTCTCTTGCCTAAAATATGCAGGGTGCAGCTGCTTGTTTAGAAGAATTGTTGATTTTAGCAGCTGCTTGTTTAGATGTACATGGGGATGACAGTGTGAAGTATCCGTAATGGAAGTTTGTTATAAGGGTGAGCATGCATATGTTCCTATAACGCAAGAAAGGTTACTGGCAGGTGAGTCTTCCACAACATTAGACCATTCATGTACCGTAAGTGATATGCTATTACACCACTATTCTGCTCCATACACTCATCCAGAAAAAGATGTCGCCTTCCCTTTACCGTATTATTTAGTTGCATCTGTCAGGATTAACTTTCTTACAAGTTAATCCCTTCTAATTGACACCATATAACAAATCTTCCTTTCATTTCCTTTTAGAATCAGTTTCCAGTTGAAAAATAGATGCTTTTTACTTAGTTGTACTATGGTCTTATAAAACTGTACTCTTTCTTTTGAATGTTTAAGGCATTATCTACGAGGATTCAACCTGGATTGGAACAAAAGATTGTTATTCTGCGAGATTCGTATCTTCAGGTGGTGTTTCAAATTTCTCTGAGAATTCCATTCAGTTTTGTGGTGCTCTTTCATGTCTTCTTTGAATCTGCAATGCTGCTTTGTGGAACCATCTGATGGACATGTCATGCAGGGTTATTTTGATAACGTTTCAGAGCATCTCTGAGTAGGACCACCATTATATTTTGTTGTGAAGAACTTCAACCATAGGTATTATGATAAATGTTATTTTACTCATCTGCCATTCTTTTGATTTCTAGATTTCCAATATGATTGCATTTCATGAGAATTTAGCATTAAGTACTGTCCAACAGTTGTGATATTAACATTTCTTTTCTTTCTGTTTCATAACCAACCATTTTAGCTCTCCTACCTGATATGGTTTTCAATTTTGACCCATTGGTTTTAGATATCAAATGGGTTAAACAACATTGCATTTCAGCCCTTCCAACATTTCAGCCCTTAAATTCAGATGTTTTTAGTTGTAGGCAAATGCTTCTTATCTCTGTTAATTAGAATATCCATTGGTCTGGATTGTTGAACATAGGCCCCATTTCAAAGATTGCCTCATCTATATGATGCTCACATGATGGAGCAATGCAAAGGTGCAAGATTTGGTGAGCTAAGTCCACATGTTTTTGCAGTTGCAGGTGCTGCTTACTGGTAGGATCATACTCATGTTTTGTAGTGAAACATATTGTTTCTTCTTCTTGTTTACTAATATGATTCATTGGAAATAGGGCAATGATTATTCAAGTGATTAACAACAAATGTTATGATGGGGCTAAGGCAAATCTCTGGTCATGTAGGGTAGTCCTTTTTGTTGTTATGGCAGGTTACTTTCCTTTTGAAGAAACGAACCTTATGGCATTATATAAAAAGGTGAGTTTGGATCTATGAGCCTTATGTACACTCACAAATACATACATGTATATGTGTGGCTGACATAACTGCATTTGTTGTAGATCATTAAGGCATCTTTCACTTGTCCCTCATGGTTCTCTACCAGTGCAAAAAACCTAATCAAAAGGATTTCGGACCCTAATCCTTTAACTGTATGTACTTTTCCTTTTTGTGCTTTAACACAAGCATCATGCCTTCAGCTTGTTAGAACAAATTGTTAAAATTGCAGTCGGGTCTCTTTGTAAACATCTTATTATAGAGGAATGCTCTTCTACACAAATAGTGGAGCGCACATGATGGGCAGTCCAAATCGTGTGCTTGTCTGCCATGTGTTCCCTTGGGAACTTGGCTAAAAATTTTCATGTGCAATTAGGCATTCTAAATATGGTGCACTTCACAGTGCAACAAGGATTCGACACTTGGATATTGCTCAAACTACATTTTGCTATTGTTCTTCTTTTAACACATTTGTGACTGCCATTTTCAGAAAGCTTGCATTTGGTAGTTTTTAGGCTAAAAGTCTTTCTTTACATCATAATTAGTTGCAACTTGCTGACAGATGCATGAATTCATGTGGGATGTTACAAACTATTTTCCAATGGAAATAATTAGTGGAAGATGCTGTGATAAGGTACTAGAGCAATTAGCTACTTTGCATGGAAAATAGGTACATGCAGGTGTATTTGTCATTTTACTTTTTACAGGCTCATGCTTTTCTAGCCTGGGGTGGTATGTTTGTCTTATCTGCTGGTTTGGCTACACAGTCACATCTTATTCTGTTAATTGTATTTTATTGGAGATAGGAGAACGCATTTCAATCAGATGTGGTTCATTTTTTGTTCTTTAATAGCAGCATTCTCTTGTTTTCTGAGAAACAGGATCTGCATAAATAGTCCCAAATGTCACTGACTTCACAAACTATAGTTAAAAAAAAGGATCTCATCCAATGTGTATCTTTGCTATCTAGATATCTCTCATATTACCAGAACTGAGGCTGTGTGTCGGTTTGTGTAGGGGCTATACTATTGTGGTGCTGGAGTTGACAAGGCATTTGGACGAGACATTGTTGATTCTCACTACAAAGCATGCCTTTATGTTGGAATTAACATTAGTGAGATCAATGGAGAAGTTATTCCTGGCCAGGTAGTAATCTCTTGCTTGTATTCTCTCTTTTGGTTTAGCATCTGATAAAGACCATGGGAAATACCATTTGATGAAACCTGACATATGAGATATGGAAATGTTGCTATGAAAGGGCGTTGAAATAAATGAATGTGAAATATATATATATATATATATATATATATATATATATATATATATATATATATATATATATATATATATATATATATATTTCTGAACATGCTTTAAGACACATGCACAACAAAGCTTCTCCTAAAAAACTCTCCTTGAACTACAGGCTCTGTCGAAAATATTCACATATAATTAACATTCAGCATGTATCTGTAGGTCAAGAACTGAAGTAGCTCTACAGCACAAGTGTTTGCATCTGCCGACTGATCATCACATTTATTTTTAGCAGGATGAAGGTGCAGAGGCATAGCTTTTTCATATGACTACATTGTTTGTATGATGAAATTGATTTTCAACCATGTGCAGTAAGCTTTCAAATCAAAGCAAAGCTGAGAATATGGTGTTAGTTGATGGAAATTTGATAACCAGTAAAGGCACATCTATGGAGTTCTCGGTTGCGATTGTTGAGAAGCTATTTGGCTGCGAGAAGGCAATGGATCTTGCTGTCAATGAGAACTTTAAATAGACATGTAACTATTATGTTGGCATTATACTTTTGTGAATGAATTGAAATGAATGATTGTATTTGATTGAATGAATGAATGATTTAGCCATGATGTATTTATATGTATTAGCTTATATGAGTTGATCTATCAGGGCATGTATTGCAATGGTAAGAGATGTCATTATTATTTATTCTTAAAAAAAGGTAGTAGCTACGGCTATTAACCGTAGCCCTATATCCGGAAACCGTAGCTATTGCTAATTTCAGCTGTTGCTATAGTTCTCGCTCGACTTTTCTCTACAGATATAATCCGCAGCTGTATATACTTTAGAGCTACGGAAGATATGGCTACGGATTTAATCCGTAGCTATTACTTCTATGGCTACGGATTAAATCCGTAACCATAGCTTTTAGACCTATGACTACGGTATCAATGGCGACGGTCTTGCTGTAGACTAAAATCGTAGCCATAGGTCTTTAGCTACGGCTTTTATCCATAGCCTTTGCACTGTTTTTTGGTAGTGGTCTGCAATGGCTTTAAGCATGTTCCTTTCCTTTTATATTTATGACATCAGGAAGCCCTGTTGTTTATCATCGTCTCCTGGGCATGTTCGGATGACGATATCCTTCCTAACCTTCATACATTGTTGATTGGTTGGCAATTAGTTTAATTCTGTTATTTACTTTGTCTCCTAGGCATGGTTTGGTGATGGAATCCATTCTAATTCATATACCTTTCATCTCTTTAAAACTATATCAAGGAAGTTCAATTTAATTTCCATAGTTACACTTTCAACTGGATGAAGATGGACTCTAAGTCCAGTTGAGTTTCTGATATAGGCATAATATCTCCCTGATCTCTACAAGTGGATCCTCTGAATCCCTAGTTTCCTTTCCCTGAATTCACTTAATTTTAGATTAATACTTTCATCATTATTCCTTAAATTTCATTCGATTGAGATTTCATCTTAGTCTAGTTCTAGTTCTAGTTAGTTTTAAATAACTTACAAGTATCAGTCCCTTGGGATTCGACCTTGGTCTTACTGAGTTTATTACTACATCACAACCCTACACTTAGGGAGTGAACATGTGTACAGATGGACAGCATGAAAACAATACATCATGGTCGGCTTGACAAACAACGTCCAGATGGACGGTGTGGATGCATAATAAATACATCACAGTGGGTCCCACCCCCACACATGCCACCTGTGGAGTGGCCCCAATCCATGGGATATGGACGAGTGGTCTGGATGTAACCGTTCCTCACTGTGGGACCACAGAACTTGCTGCCGTCAACAAGTAGCAAGTTGCTGGTTGGATGGACGGTCGGATGTAGCAGATGGGACTCTCATCCATGTGCTGGACGCTGTGGGTTACACCACATCAGATGGGTCTCACATGACTACTCCACCGAAGATTTGAGTCTGCCTCATTCTCCAGGCTTGGGATGCCTGGATGAACGGTGATAAAAATAAAATTTTAAAAAAATTTAAAAAAAGGATGGCATGGATGCAATAGGTATAGCATGGTGGATCCACGCAGGTGGCCCACCCGGCTTGAGACCTAGCTGATCTTTGTATTTTCCTTCATCCATGGCCTGTCCCAATAGGCAGGCAACAAGGTGGAGCCCAACACGTGGATGGTGTGGATCAGGTGCATCATTAAGGTGGGGTCCACACGTCTAGGGGCTGAACGGTGTGGACACGAACATTCATCAATGTGGGTCCCATGGTATGTATGGCGTGGATCAAGTGGGCCACACCCATTACAAGAGAGAGAGAGAGAGAGAGAGAGAGAGAGAGAGAGAGAGAGAAATAGAGAAAAAGAGAGAAATCGGTGGAAATGGGATGGACCCCGCCACTATGGGCCCTCCCTATACATTGCATACATCAAGATGGGTCCACCCTCAATTCATAAAATCAAATAATAAAATCACCTACCTCAAGATCTCTTATTCATTCTTTCATCAACACGTTCTATAACTCCAAAGAATGTGATCCAACGGTTGAGATGAGGCTTGGATGGTGGGATTGGGAGATAGGAAAGTGGGCCACACTAGCTTCTCCATGGAATCTTGAGAAGCTTGGACGTTGGGGACTATAGTGCTTGGGAGAGTGAAAGAGAGAATGAGAGAGAGAGAGAGGTGATGGGAAAAAGGGATGGGGAGTGATGGAAGGGTGTACTTTATTGTAAGAGAAATTGACTTTGGAGTACTTGTGTAAGAGAAAGGATGGTTGCTTGTACTTGACATGTGAAGTGATGGATGTATATTTGATTAAGGTGATTGATGGGACATTCTCTTGGGATTGCAATCATGCGACATTTTCCTCAAAGTAAACGCGGGCCCACATCTCCTGGCCTGGGTATCACCTCGACGCGTGAGATGTAGCATAGGAACCGCGGTGACGGCGCAGTCACAATGATATAAGTCTCAGGCCGAGCCGACTTAGATCGATAGAATGCAACTCAGGGTCATGCACAACTACCGATAATAGATCGTGGGTCACCAGAATTCAACCAGGAGGATCGCGGAGGCCTACGGAACAATACGGGCTAGGACACAGGTCTTAAAGCATCAGAGTGTCATCTCCTTCTTTCACTCTTAGGCCTATGGTGGTCATTTTTCTGCTAAAAAGACCAGGACCATGATTCTGCAGTGTGGCTTTTACTGGCACACTATGTTTAGGGACACTCATGAGTTTTGCAAAGCTTGTGAGCGTTGTCAAAAATTAGGAGCATTGTCTCGTTGAAATATATTGCCCTTGAACCCCATTCTTATCATAGAAACGTTTGATTGCTGGGACATTGATTTCATGGGACCATTCCCCCAATCCTTTGAAAATCTATAAATTTTGCTCGTCGTAGACTATGTCACTAAATGGGTTGAAGCGATCCCGTGTCGGAACACTGACCATCGCACGGTCATTAAATTCTTAAAAGAGAACATCCTTTCTTGCGTCGAAATGCCTCGAGCCATTATTAGTGATGGAGTCTCACATTTTTGTAATAGACCATTTGAAAGTTTAATGAAGAAATATGGTATCTCTCATAAGGTGATCACTCCATTCCACCTACAAACAAGTGGGCAAGGTGAGATTTTCATTAGGAAAATCGAACATATCTTGGAAAAGATAGTTAAACCTGACCGTAAGGATTGATCAATGCTTTATGGGCTTACCGTACTGCATTTAAGACTCCTATTGGAATGTCTCCATTTAGACTCGTCTATGGGAAGGCTTGCTACTTGCTTGTAGAGTTGGAACATAGAGCTTACTAATCAATTAAAAATCTAAATTTCAATTTGGACGACGGTTTGCTATGCAAACTTTAGCTAAATGAACTTGAAGAAATTCAGAACAATGCATACGAGAACTCAAGAATTTACAAGGACTGGATGAAAGCATTTCATGACTAACACATTCTGCGAAAATCATTCATGCCAGGTCAGAATGTCCTTTTATATAATTCTCTGTTACATCTCTTTCCAGGTAAGGTCCGATTTCATTGGACTGGTCCTTTTATTGTTATTAATGTTTATCCTCATAGAGTTGTCGAGATTCAGAATCCAGATAATGGCAATGAGTTTAAAGTAAATGGACATCGATTAAAGCCATTTGTTGAGAAATTTGATTTAGAGGATATGTCCATGCCTCTGAATGATCCTGTTTACCAGGATTGATCTCCTAGTTTGATAGAGGTATAGGTAGGTTTATTACTTTCGTAAGACTAGGGTAGTTTGCTTTTTGTCATTCTAGGTTAGTCGTCTTTATGCTATTAGGTTAGTTAATTTGCTTTCCAGTTATTTTAGGATAGTTTACTTTTGTTGGTTAACTCTTGTACCGAACCACTTTCACACTGAAATCTCTTTAGGAAAAGGTCGTTCAATCTCCTCGTCAGGTACTATCTTTCCATCACTTTTCCTTCACTTTCGTTGTCTCATGTGCATTATATGCTTAGATCTTTTACATTGAGGAAAATGTAGATTTTAAGTTGGGGATGGGAGATTAAGTTACCTAATCAGTATTTTCTTGATCTTGAGCAAAAATTGTGAAAAAATTTTAAAAAAAATTCTGAAAATTTTTTTGAATTTGAAGTGATTTTGACGGCCGTCTTTAATTTAGAATTATAAGATACGTAATGTTGATAATTATGACTCTTGGATTTAGCTACCTGTTCGATTTCACAATTAAGTTTGGATTATTAATTCATAATTAGAAAATTTAAACATTGATTGAGTCATGATTTCACATGTCACATCTAACTTATACATTAAGGTTTCAGTTCGATATTGAATTATTAACCTAGTAATCAGTAAGCGTGGAAGAAACCAACTTGGAAAATTTGTCCATCATGTTCTTTAAAAAAAAAAAAAAAAAAACAGTTGTCATAAAAAATGACTACCTGTTAAAGATCTTTAAAAAGGTTGACACAACGTGAAGCCATGGATGGAAAAATCAAAAGTTGAAAGAGTAAAAAGGCTGAATTATAAGGAAAGTTTCGGTTTAGGTTGAGATATCTAGGAATGCTCTGTTTGATTATCAATGTTATCATGAAAATTGACGATTGGATCCTTAATTCTGATAAGTCAAGGTTATACTATACACCCATAGAACTCAATATTTAAAAGTGTTCTAATTGATGGATTAATACTTTGAACTTGAATATGAAGTTTACCATGCGCTTGAGTCAAGGAGAGAGTAATGCGCAACATTCATGAATCTTAAAATTTTGGTATCTAGATTGTTTTTCAAAAATCACTCAGGTTTATAGAAATTATCCCATAATTCTTAAATTATTTTTCACATACTATGCTCAGGACTAGTTCTTGCGCTATGAAGCTCGATGGACCCCATAATACTGTTGTTTACTATCGTCTCATGAGCATGGTTAGATGATGGAACCCTTCCTAACGCTCACAACTCCCTTAGATTGGATGTATATTGGTTAAATTCTGTTGTTTATTTTGTCTCATGGGCATGGTTTTGTGATGGAATCAATTCTAATTCTCATACTTCTCATCTCTTGAAAACTGGATCAAAGGAAGTTCAGATTTAGTTTTTAATGATATATCTGTTGAGAATGTGGAGCCACATTCGGCCGGCTTCGACCGGTCATAGAACGTCTTCGACCGGTCGTAGGGGCCTGCTCGACCGGTCATGGACCGGCTTGATTCAAAGTCCAGCGATGTTATTTTTTGTTATTTTGGTCCCTAAGACCGGTCGTAGGAGGGCTAGGACCGGTCGTAGCTCTCCTAGGACCGGTCGTAGGTTATGCAGATTATTTTCGAAACTGATACGGATTGCGGATTTTGGTTTCGCCTTTCGCAAGGGTGCAGAAGGAAAGTTACCTAAACTATAAATAGGGGTTCCTAAGGCTTTTCTAGGATATGAGGAATATTGGAAAATATTTTTAAAGGTGTGGGCTAAGGGTTTTCTATATTCGTCCAAGGGAGGTTAGTATTTTGCCTTGTAATCTTTGTTTCTTCATAGTAGAAGTTTGCATCTGTAGTTTTTTACCCTAGTTTGGGGTTTATCCACGTATATCTTGTCTTGTGGTTTGTTTGGATTTCTTTGATCTGTTTCTAGTTTATATTTCTTTTTGTTTATCGTTTGTGGGTGAGGCCTGAGATTGGATCTCGGCCCACTGCGTTGTTGGCGTGCTGTGCAACAACTGGTATCAGAGCTATTGGTTTAGTTCTATTAGGAGCGATGGCGGAAGATGAAAAAACTAGATTTGAGAAGTTTAATGGTTCAAACTTTTCCTTCTGAAAGATGCAGATAGAGGATTATCTGTATCAGAAGGACCTCTACATTCCTCTAGAAGGAAAAGAGAAGAAATCAGAAAAGATGACAGATGATGAATGGTTTTTACTGGATAGGAAGGCTTTAAGAACAATCCGACTCTCTTTGTCTAAGAGCGTCGCCTTTAATATATCCAAGATGAAAATGACAAAAGAATTAATGGAAGCCCTAGCCACCATGTATGAAAAGCCCTCAGCATCCAACAAAATTCATCTTATGAAACAGCTATTCAACATGAAGATGTCAGATGGTGTGAGCGTGGCTGAACATCTAAACGAGTTCAATACAGTCACGAGCCAGTTGGAATCCGTTGGCATCGTTTTTGAGGATGAGGTCAGGGCACTATTGATCTTATCCAGTCTGCCAGACAGTTGGGATGGTTTGGTGATTGCTGTGAACAATTCTTAAGGGTCAATAAAGCTAAAATTTGATGATATGGCCCGTCTAATTCTCAGCGAAGAATCTAGAAGAAAGGCATCAGGAGTTTCAGGGAATTCAGGGAATGCTCTAAACGTTGAAAGAAGTGGAAGATCGTAGAACAGAGGAGGCAATAAACACGGGCGTTCTAAGTCGAGGAAGAAGTCCAAGGGACCGAAAGACAAAGACGGGTGTTGGCACTTCAGCAAGAAAGGGCACATGAAACGTGATTGCAAGGCGCTCAAGAAACAAGAAGGAAGCTCTCAAGGAGGGAAGGATTTAGTGAATCTGTCTGAGGAGAGCGACACAGAGGCGTTGATCTTGTCTCTTAATGCAAGGAATGTGTCATAGGTTATAGACTCGGGTGCTTCGTTTCATACCACTTCATGTAAGGAAGTTCTGCGTGATTATGTGTCAGGTGACTTTGGGAGAGTCTACCTGGGTGATGATGAGCCATGCAATATTATTGGAAAGGGAGACGTTCAGGTCAATCAGAAAGACGGAACGGTTTTGAAACTGAAGGATGTTAGACATGTACCAAGTTTGAGAAGGAATCTGATCTCAGTGGGGCAGTTAGCCGACACCGGTTATATGACGACATTCACCAGTGATTCCTGAAAGATCACAAAAGGTGCCTTGGTGATATCTCGAGGTAAAAAGGAAGGCACTTTGTACGTGACTTTAAGATCGTATAGTTCACTCGCAGTCGCATCAACTGGAGTGAATGAGCAGTTATGGCATCAGAGGTTGGGACATATGAGTGAGAAAGGGATGAAAGTGCTATTGTCAAAGGGAAAACTACCAGGGCTGAAGTCTCTTGACTTGGAATTCTACGAGGACTGCGTATATGGCAAGTAGAAGAGGGTAAGCTTCAAGAAGACAGGACACGCTCCAAAGACGCATCTATTGGAGCTTATACACACTGACGTGTGAGGACCGACACAGGTATTATCTCTTGGTGGCTAACGTTATTTTGTTTCATTTATTGATGATGCTAGTAGAAAATTATGGGTTTATTTCTTAAAGCATAAATCTGATGTATTTGATGTGTTTAAGAAGTGGAAAGTTATGGTAGAAAATGAGACAGGTAAAACAGTAAAGTGTCTCAGATCTGATAATGGGGGAGAATATTGTGATAAGAGGTTTGAAGAGTATTATGCAGCAAGTGGAATCAAACATCAGAAAATGATTCTAGGGATACCACAACAGAATGGTGTGGCTGAGCGCATTAACAGGACCATCCTTGAGCGCGCCAGAAGCATGGGGTTACATACAGGGTTGCCCAAGACCTTTTGGGCAGATGCTATAAATACTGTCGTATATCTTATCAATAGAAGTCCCTCAGCACCATTGGATGGTGGGCTACCAGAAGAAACGTGGACTGGAAAAGAAGTGAACCTTACACATCTCAGAGTGTTCGATTGCACTTCATATGTTCACATTGATGCAGATCACAAAAATAAGCTGGATGCGAAGTCCAGGAGGTGCGCGTTTATAGGCTACGGGCAGGATGATTTTGGCTACAAGTTTTAGGATGCAGAAAACAGGAAAATCATCAGGAGCAAGGATGTAGTCTTCAATGAAAAGGTGATGTATAAAGAAAGTGTGTAAGAAAATAAGGTCGAGAAAAAGGAATTCGTAGAGTTGGAAGAGTTACAGAACATGGGTGTTACAGCGCCACAAGATGATCATGCACAGGAGCATCATGAGGCAGAGCCACAGACACCGGTTGTGGGGAGGTCTACTCAGGAAAGGAGACCCACGGTCCGATGCTTACCCTCCTTACATTATCTACTACTGACAGATAATGGTGAGCCAGAGTGTTTTGAAGAGGCATTACAGTCAGATACACGGGTTAAGTGGGAGCAAGCCATGGATGAGGAGATGGACTCTCTTGAGTCTAATCGTACATGGGAGCTAGTCACTCTACTCAAGGGTAAGAAAGCTCTTCATAACAAGTGGGTTTATAGACTGAAGGAGGAGCATGATGGTTTGAAATGGTACAAGGCGAGACTGGTTGTAAAAGGTTTTCAACAAAAGGCAGGTATCGATTTCACTGAAATATTTTTACCGGTAGTGAAAATGTCTACGATTCGCATGGTCTTGAGTATAGTGGCTACAGAGAACTTACATTTAGAGAAGCTAGATGTTAAGACAGCCTTTTTCCATGGGGATCTTGAAGAAGAAATATATATGCATCAACCAACAGGATACGTGGCACCAGGGAATGAGAACAAGGTGTGCAGACTGAAGAAAAGTCTATATGGCCTGAAGCAGACCCCGAGGCAGTGGTACAAGAAGTTCGATAGTTTTATGTCGGGAAACGGTTTTAGGAGATGTCATGCAGACCACTGTTGTTATTTGAAGAAGTTTGATACGTCGTACATCATTCTTCTTCTATATGTTGATGATATGCTTGTGGCCGGTTCAAGCATGAAGGACATCTCAGATCTCAAAAGACAACTGTCTAGAGAATTTACCATGAAGGATTTAGGAGCTGCAAAATAAATCCTAGGCATGAGCATAAAGCGTGATAGGAAAAACAAGAAACTGATTTTGTCACAGGCAGAGTACATAGCCAAGGTACTTGATCGATTCAATATGGAAGGTGGTAAGCCGGTTAACACTCCATTAGCCAACCACTTCAAGCTATCTAAGGAGCAAGGTGCAAAGACGCAGGAGGAACGAGACTTCATGGCTAAAGTCCCATATGCGTCAGCGATTGAGAGTCGCATGTATGTTATGGTAAGCACGAGGCCAGACATTGCTCAAGTAGTGGGAGTTGTTAACAGGTTCATGAACAACCCCGGGAAGGAACATTGGGAAGCTGTGAAGTAGATCCTTAGATACCTGGTGGGTACTAAGGATGTAGGGCTGTGTTATGGTGGATCAGAAATCAAGCTGCAAGGCTACGTGGATTCAGATTTGGCAGGAGATATCGACAGCAGAAGAAGCACTAGAGGTTATGTCTTTACTCTGGGCAGTGCTGCAGTCAGTTGGGTCTCTCAGTTACAGAAGATAGTATCTATCAGTACGACAGAAGCAGAATATGTTGCGGCTACAGAAGCATGCAAGGAGATGGTGTGGATGCAAGGTTTTATGGAAGAGTAGGGTAAGAAGCAAGTAGATTGCAAGCTATACAGTGATAGTCAGAGTGCAATATACTTGGCTAAGAATTCAGCCTTTCATTTAAGGACCAAGCATATTGCCATCAAATATCACTTCATACGTTCATTACTGGAAGATCGATCAATTTTTTTAGAGAACATTCATATAAATGAGAATCCTGCAGATATGTTGACTAAGGTGGTCACAAGGGAGAAGTTGAATCTCTATTCAGCTTTGATTGGTCTTCAAGCTTGAAGACGGGGAGGTGGTGCACTCTAGATGAAGAAGATGAAGGTTTATGGTAATGTGTCTCCAAGTGGGAGATTATTGAGAATGTGGAGCCATATTGGGTCGGCTTCGACCGGTCGTAGGGGCCTGCTGAACCGATCGTGGAGCGGCTCGACTCAAAGTCCAGCGATGTTATTTTTCGCTGTTTTGGGCCCTAGGACCGGTCGTAGGAGGGCTAGGACCGGTCGTAGGGGTCTAGGACCGGTCGTAGCTCTCCTAGGACCAGTCGTAGGTTACGCAGATTATTTTCAAAACTAATACGGATTATGGATTTTGGTGTCGGCTTTCACAAGGGTGCGGAAGGGAAGTTACCTAAACTATAAATACGGGCTCCTAGGGCTTTTTTAGGGTATGAGGAATATTGAAAAATATTTTTAAAGGTATGGGCTAAGGGTTTTCTATATTCTTCCAAGGGAGAGGTTAGTATTTTGCCTTATAATCTTTATTTCTTCATAGTGAAAGTTTGCATTCGTGGTTTTTTACCCAAGTTTGGAGTTTTTCCACGTATATCTTGTCTTGTGGTTTGTTTGGATTTCTTTGATCTGTTTCTTATTTATATTCCTTTCTGTTTATCGTTTGTGGGTGAGGCCTGAGATTGGATCTCGGCCCACTGCGTTGTTGGCGTGCTGTACAACAATATCTTTCAAATAGATGATAATGAAACTCTAAATCCAATTGTGTTCGTGAATCAAGCATAGATCTCCCTGATTTCTACAAGTACTAGATCCTTGGAAACCCTAGTTTCCCATTTTTGAATTTCACAAGTTTTAGTTTAATACTTCACCAGTATTCTCTTAAATTCTTCTAGTTTAGATTACATCTTCATCTAGTTCTTATTCTAGTTACTTTCAAATTACGTATAAGGTTCAGTCCATGTGGATTCGACCTCGGTCTTACCGAGATTATTACTACATCGCAATCATATACTTGGGGTGGTGAATAACAATCTGACCTGAACTCGAGTTGGGTCAATTGGGTTTAGGTTGACCTGAATCCAAGTTGCAGCTCTACCAACATCTGAGTTGTTTAGATGCCAAGTTCCATTCTGTAGGCGGTTAAGTCATCAGTTGGGCCATGTACGTTAAAAAAACACGCTACTGTTTAGAAAAGCTTTCCGCGAGTCTACATTCAGTGTACATGTGTGGACCACTTGATGAGTTGACCAGCCTGATTTTTCGGTCACGTTACCTGCGAGCTGCATCCACTGGACACATGCTCAGATGTTGACCACATTCCAGTTAACACTTGTGCGGCATATAGGGGTGCGTGCAGGCTTAGCTAAGCTTAGTATACACTTTATGGGAGCTTCTAGGTATATATTGAATGACCAACTTTGATTTAATTGCAGTGCTAACCAGGAACGAGACTGGCCTGGAACAGGATCCTTCTATGGGAATATGGATTCGGGAGGAAAATGTGGTGAAACCATGTTCTTTGTTCCAGCAGAGAATAGGGCGAAGTTCTGGTATGAAAACATGAGAATCGCATCACATGAAATTCTTTCTATTTTATGATTGGAAGAATAAACTAATCTTCTGTGATTGGCACATGTATCCTTCAAGCTTTCGTCCTTCATAAGGAAACTTAAGTTTCTAAACACAGTGCTGTGTCAACATTTACATGATTGAACCCATATGCTTGGAGATGCGCATCTGGCACACTTGTTTGATTATGCCCATGATTCCACGTCCTTTTTTTCTTTTTCTTTTTTGGTTTTTCCTGTCATTTTGTGGGGAGGAGCTCAATCTCCCAATGGCTAATTCTTTATTATTCATAACCTTATCCCAGATATTTGGGGTTGGCTTTACGAATCTTGTTTCACTCATGCCCTACCCACCTTTGCATGGTTTACACCACAACCGTGTTTAGAAATCATGGCATGTTGCTTTGAGGGAATGCCTAGCATATGATTAAGATTCGAAATATGAATTATTATGATTCGTAGCAGCGAGCTTGAATCAAATCTAAGGGTGTAATATAGTGGCTGGGTCCTCTATAATGTTTTTAGAATGAGCTTATTCCCAAACGTTACAGGTGGGCCCACCACGGTGTAAGTTTGCCATCGAACCTGTTTAGAAGGGTTGCCCAACAATGTAAATGGGATGCCTAAAAAATCAGATCAATCCAAACATCATGTGGGACACCATGTGAATTTGAAGGTTTTGGGCTGGTCCATTGCTTTATATGGTGTGGACCACCTGATGATTGTATAGGTTCATTTTTTTTAGAAATATAATCGTGGTGGGGCTCATCTTCTGAGCAGCTTGAATTGCATAAAGATGTCACCGTGGGCCACACCATAGAAAAAATGAACCACCACCCAAAAAACCTCAGATTCACATGTTGGTCAGAGCAATATAAATTCATTGAGCACTTCCTGGCAACAGTTGATCAACAAAAGCAGCCATGGCTAATGTTCCTTGCACATCGGGTTCTGTGTTATTCTTCTAATAGTTTTTATGCCGAGGAAGGGTCTTTTGAGGAGCTAATGGGAAGGGAGAGCCTTCAAGGACTTCGGTAGAAGTAAGGGTCGACATTGCATTTTATGGCCATTTCCAATCTACCAGGTACCACTTGAACTACGATGTTTTGTAATGTTATTCTATTCGCATTTCTTTCACCCGAGTAGCATTCTTGAAGTTTTGAGTTTGCAAAAGACAGACTCACACAGAAAGAGAAATCAGTTAGACTTTTGACGGTTTAGGTTGCGTTTGGTTGTGCAAAATTTCATTTGCACCAAATTAGACTGATTAATCATGAAATGTCATGATACTTGGTGCAACCAAACACACCCACATCTTATCTCCTATTCATGTTGCATTTAAGAGGAATTCTGTGATCCTTTACCTGAGCCCATGAAGTACCTTTTGGTCCGTCGTTTTTACTAGTGGACCTATGGTTCAGCGATCCAGACTGTTGATCTGAAAGGTTGATATGGATCATACCACAAAAGTCTCCTCAATTGGAGAATTCTAATCCCATTGACAAGTGGCCTGCAAAAGGATAGTTACAGTGATGGTCCATGCTAAAATGCTAAAATGACCACGGGGTCTTCCATTTCCCAGAGATTTTGAGGATTCTTCTATCCACTTGTGTCCACCATATTAATGGTCTGGTCTGGATCACTCAACCATTGGCCCCACCTGTACCAACTTGGAAAAAAATAAAAATTCCACTGATATGCACTGTCTTCAGGTCCTTAGTTTGTACAAGTGGGCCTACTGATATGCACTGTGTCATGCTCTATGAGGTTTGGAAAGCTCGAAATGCAGCAATGTTCTTGGGTACCACACCCTCGAAACAGGTGTTGTGGGGCTGCATTAAATGGTGGTTAAACCTCTTCAAGGAGAAAGCAGGGTCGATGCATGCTCAAACCCCCCTGCCTACGCTGGCCACTCACTCCAGGGTATTCTCCTCTTTCCTCCTAGGCGCAGTGCAATCCCTCCAATTACATTGTAAGATGGCAGTGGCCTCCCGTTGGATGGGTCAAAATAAATGTCGATGGGTCATCCCTTGGGAACCTTGGCCCATCAAGAGGAGGGGGTCTTTGTAGAGATAGTTCGGGTGGATTTCTCTTTGC
The DNA here is from genome assembly GCA_037074715.1 of Magnolia kwangsiensis. NCBI lineage: Eukaryota > Viridiplantae > Streptophyta > Magnoliopsida > Magnoliales > Magnoliaceae > Magnolia > Magnolia kwangsiensis. The sequence goes on along the minus strand of CM073580.1, from coordinate 17,035,478 downwards.
CTTTGTGGAAGGTTATGGAACGGCATCAAGCTCCCATTCAGAACACAGAGCCATCCATGATGGTTTACGCCTGGGCCTTTTAAAGGGGCACTATCAGATCATTATCAAATCGGATTTGGAATTAATCTTCAACTTCCTCTTGGGTGCGGCAACCCCAAGGTGGAAATGGTTATACTAGATTGCTAAGATCATTGACCTGGTTGCCTCTGCAAGGGTGACCTTCTCCCACTCCCTAACGGAAGGCAACGCACTTGTAGACGCCATGGCTAGGTTGGGTAGCGGGACCCAAACCTCTTTCTTCTCTTGCACACTGGCGAACCTTACTACTCACACCAAAGGTTTCATCTTCTTAGACAGGGTTGGGCTTGGTTCGTTGAGAAAGCTGGTAGTGTTTTTTGTGCAGTTTTCCTTTCTTCATGATAGGTTGGCCTAGTCACTTTTTGTTCTGGCCAACCCGAATCTCTCTGTAAAGATGTGATCAGCTTGATCCCCATATATAAAATTTACTAGGTTTTGCTCAAAAAAAAAAATATATAAAAAATTGTACAAGTGGGCCTATGATCCAATATTGAGTTGTTAATCTAATGGGCCAAAGTGAATTGGCCATACTTGAAAATCTCCCCTATGGAACAGTTCTAACCCTGAACATTGGCCTGCAAATTGATGGTTAAGAAAGGAAATGCAGCAATATTGCTTTATACTCAACTGAAAAAGGGTCAAAGAGGGATGGCTAGGATCTTTGAATTCCAGACATTTTTGAGGTATGGTCAATGGGGAGTTATTGATACTGATGTGGCATACATTAACTCAAATCAAACCAACTAAATTGTGGAAGCCACTGTTGCTTATTCGTGGTCCCAAAATTGGATAGTTTGAGAAATCACAACCTCTGATTCTTGGACCCCTATTTGTCAAAATGGGACAATTGGATATTTTACAGTTCTGTCCAATAAATGTCCACCAATTGCATACTCAGATAATCATAGTAGGATAATTTTATTTTATTTTTTATTTTTTAAAAATTCATGATACATCTAATCTGGGATAATTTGGACAGTTTAGATACTTGTATGCCATATACGTGATTTATAAGTGTCTATGTATCAGAGTTTTTTCCATATATGGTCTATCCATTTGGGGTCCGCACTGTCAAAACATGGCTTGACCTCTACAAACTGAATCAAGAATACTATTTAAAACCCTGGATTGAAGATCATGAGTTTCTCTTTGCATTTTAATCAGTCTTAACAACGTTCATTTTGGATTAATGTAATTCCTTGGGTGCACAAGTTTCACATCCTCATCATCACAAATATATGATTGCATCTCTGTTGAAAAATAGCAAACAAACACCAACTGCATTTAGCATCCATATATCAAAGAAGCAGATTCTGCAAGGTGTAATCTTGCAGTTATCTTCTTCTTCTTCTTCTTCTTCTTCTTCTTTAATTAACATCAATATTTAATATTTTTTACAGAACGTATGCACGAATAAAGAGAAGTCCATCTACAAGGGTACCTTGAATGAAACTATCCATGTAGTTGTTGAAGGAGGAGGTGCTGGCGTGGCTGATTTTACCTCCAACCAGAACAAATGGAGCATTTACAAAGACTATGACTTTGGGTTCATGAAACTCACCCCATTCGACCATTCGACATTGCTCTTTGAGTATAAGAAGAGTAGAGATGGAAAGGTTTATGACCCTTTCACGATCTCACGTGATTATCGAGATATTTTGGCCTGCACTATAGACAACTGTCCGATTGGAAGGAGATAATCAAATTCCATTGAAGATCATCGCCTTTTATGAAGATATGGAAAAATGTGCATATAAGAAGATTCATTTCACGCGGAATAGGTGTTGTGCGCTTGCGTGATAGTGTCCTGTTGTGCGGCAACTGCTAACAAGGGATTCACCCTATTCGTGGCAAACCTCCATTTTGATTGCAATGACGAGCACACCTATAGGATCTTCCAGCGGTATGGCAAGGTAATCGAGAGGCTATGCCTTTGTAAGATTCCCAAATTCCCCAAAACCGAGAGGCTATACCTTCGTAAGATTCCAATATGAAGAAGAAAGGAGCAAACTTAGCCAGAAGTCGACAATGTCACAACGATAGTTGACAAAGGAACGGAGCGAATGAAATAAACTCAACTCTGACTAGCATTGGTAGGGCACGCCTCATCAACATCGGTTTTAGTTCTCCACCTGATTGGCCAGATTAGGAAATCAGCCTTCAAAACGTCAGTGGTTGATGTTGTTCGACTATCCCCAATGGTGTCCCTAATCTCCTTTAAATCCAAACTAGATCTCCTCCAATTTATGGCTAACTCAGAGTTACACAAGAAGATGTGGTTGGAAGATATCTATCCATGGTCACCAGCAGACATATTGGGGGCAGAAGGCTTCTGGATGAGATTATACGGAATCCCAACACATGCTTGGATCGAAACGGTGATCACTAATCTAGGGAGCTATTTTAATTTGGGCAAATTATCAGAGTCGACATGAATAGTAGTAGCCTGGGACTATTCTAGATGTTTGTCAGGGTCAAAATCTGCCTAAAACCTGGTGTAAACCTAAAGCAGGTCCTAAAACTTATGGTGGATGACAAGGTTTTCCTAATCTTCACGGTGATGGAAACACCAGATCCGTTTGTTAGGCCACGAGCTTCCTCAAGCCTAAGTAGATGGCCCACAAGTGAAATGAGACTACCTGTTGATAGAAGTTTTAGCACAGAGAGGTCTGGCCAGATGGAATGTAGTCCAGATGTTGAATCAAAGAAGGGGCGATGTGAGTCGTCTCCCATACTCTAGGTTTTGCTGGTCCCTTTTCGCAGTGAGATTAGGACTTGGCACACATCGACTGGCAGCACTCAGATCCCAGGGCTACCCACAGCCCCTCCTCATTCAGAACAATTTCAACTTATAGGCATGGTTAGTAGTGATCCAAATGCCAAGGCTTTGGATCTTGAGCAGGGAGACTCCCTCCAATTGGTGTCATTGCTCAGGGAGCCCAACACTCAGTCTGGATGTCCCTGATTCTATGGAAGACCACCAATGCATAGACTCCTTAAGGATCGCCATCAGACCTCTACCAACAACAGAAACCTCACCATTCAAAAGATCCAGAACAACTAGTCCTGATTCTCACAGAAACGTCGAGGCAGCCTCGGTGCGGAAGAAGCTCTCCTATCCACCGTCCCATGGCCCCTTTCGAAGATCCAGCACTCACTGTGCTTACAGTAGTTTCTTAGTCATCTCAACCCTCTCGCTGCTAGCGGTGTCGGAGGTTGATAAACAGAGACCAATAGCTCTCGTATCAGACTAAGACCATAAGACCCATATTCTAGTTCACTATTCCGTCTACTCTCGTGATCCTTCCTGATGAATTCCAGTAATCTGTGACCTGTAATCGACGTTTGCACGCGATCCAAAGTTGTATCTTATAGATTTGAGTCGGCTTAATCCGAGACTTGTACTTTTATGACCGTACCAACTACGTGAAAAATAGAAAAAAAAAGGACGGATTTCGAGATGGTATCAGAGCCAAGTCAAGTCAAGTTAAGTTTAAAAAACAGTACCCAGTGTTGGGAAAGTTTGTCTATGATCAACATTATTTTATGATACTGTTCAGATTGATCTACTGCTCTAAAGTGAGGATCTGTAATGGCTTCAGGGCAAAAAGGCCAAATTGCCGCAAGGATCCCTAATTGAACAGTTTAGTCTCTAAACAGTATCATAAATAGTGGTATGATGGATAAGTTATTCCGCACTAATAGTAATATTTCACGCTCATCAGAAGCAAGTTCTTCTTCTCTTTTGGACGACAATATAATTAATAGTAGTCAAATAAATTTTGAAAATATTAATAAAAACTTAGAGAATTGGCATTTACCAAAAGTACCAACTAAAGAAATTTATAAAATTGGAACATTTGAATTCATTTCAGATTATGCTATTAAAACCAGAGAACAAATTATAGGATTAAACAATGAATATGAAACTTTAAAACTGTTTAATGAAGAAGCAATTATAGAACATATCAAAAAGAAATATAGTTATTTACACATAGGATTAGTACAAGTAGCAATTAAACCATTGACTATAGATAGATTAAACGCTAGTACTTTAATATGTTTAAGAGACTATAGGCATTTAAATTTTCATGACTCTGTATTAGGAATCATAGAGTCCAGCCTATGTAATGGACCTATTTATTTTAATTTCAATCCAAATTTTAGTGTAAGTTTAAAAAATCCTAATATCTCACATGCCCTAACACTAAACATTAAGACAAGCGGGTATCATTTGATGGATGAAAGTTTACCATTAGCTTTAGTGTATCGAATCTATTATAAAGTAATGAATACTAGCATAGAACCAAGATCAATTAAAGCAAGCCAAAAAGGTCAAACTATATTATTACAAACAGACATGACCAAAGCAAATACACTAGTTCCGAAAGTAATCACATGGAACTAAATCCAATTACCTCAAAGTTGGAATCTAACACAATTACAACCTCCCCAACAAGTTGTGAACAAAAATTTAGAAAAAATAATAGAACACTCAGATGGATCTGTAGAAATCTGATTTAATTCTACTAAACATGTTACCCTAAATATACAAAACATTGACATTAGTAGAAGATCATCATTTTCTAGAATAAAAACACCGCAAATTCAACCAGACATCCTAATACGAAATAGACGATTAGATGATGAAACCAGAACTAATATTACCGATGAACCTCGAATACAAGGGACCAGAACACAATCTAATATTACTCAGCCATACTATATAACACATCAAGAAGATCGAGAAACTCTATCACCAACACAGTCCCAAATGGACCCAGGAATATTATTTCTAGAAAAGGATTTTATTATAAATGAGCAGAAAATAAGCTATGAGTTTAATCAAGATTATAATAAATAAAATAGAGAAAATTTTTCCAAAATATTCTCACAACAATATAAACAAGAATATATGAAAGAATTACACATTAAATATTGCAGACAATACAAAGAAAGTATCCCGTTCTTCGAATGGTTTACTAAATGGCGTAATAAATTTTATTCTGCACAAACAACACATAGACAAGTCAATGTAACTACAAAAACAACTCAAGAATTGAAGAAAACTGAAAATAAAACTATTACTTCCATACATCCGCCCTCTGATGCAATTCAACTAAATATAAAGAATACTGAAATATAGGCTACACCCTTTAGAAGCATACAGAATAGTGACCTCATTACCCCAACTAACTATACTATTATGAAAGGGATAAAAACTATAATAGACCAGAATAATTATTCAAATCAATACTTACAAACCATAGGAGAACAAACTAATCGAATCGAAAATATTACAAATAAGATAAAACACCTCACTGAACAATTACACAATGTTTCCTTAGACTCGACTCCTATACAATTTTCGTCTAACATCAACAACCAAACACCCCTATTTAAACCCCACGAATTTTCTAAAAATATGCAATTTGCACTCAAAGACTCTATAGAAGAAATGATAGAAGAAATCACAAAAAAATTAGCTAATATCTCCATTCCCGAACCAATCAACCATACTGACAAACATATATCTCCTTTAGAACGAACTCACCCTGATCTCGAATGTAATGAAATTAAGTATACTACTCCTTTTCCTACAACTAGAAATTATTACTCTAGACCCACTCTAGTAGATCTCCAATTTGAAGAACGGAATCAGATAACTCAGAGTTCTTATTCTAGCGGCTATATATATGAATGGAATATAGATGGAATGTCTGAATACAATATTATTAATTTAGTTCATGAAATGACCATGGTTACTACTATTTACAAGCGAAATCGTGGCGTTGATGATTTTACTGCCGCTCAATTAATTGTTTCTGGCTTTACTGGTCAACTCAAAGGCTGGTGGGATAACTATCTGACCCTACAAGATCGAGACCGGTTACTATCTACTATAAAATTAGAAGCCACGGGATAACCTATTTTAGACCAAGGGCAACCTATTCAAGATGCCATTAATACCCTTTTATATACCATAATTAAACATTTTGTAGGAGATCCAAATAATATTAGACAAAGAACTAGTGAGATCCTAAATAATCTTCGATGTCCAACATTAGATGACTTTAGATGGTATAAAGATACTTTTATCAGTAAAGTAATGATACGACAAGACTGTAATATGTCATATTGGAAAGAACGTTTTATTGCAGGATTACCAAAACTATTTGCAGAAACAATCCGACAAAAATTAAGACAACTCTATAATGGGAATATACCCTATGATCGAATAACATATGGGGATCTAATAACATTTATTACAAATGAAGGACAAGGCTTATGCACAGATATTAGACTTAAAGCTAAAATGAAAAAAGAAAGAAAACTAACTAGACATGAACTAGAGAATTTTTGTGAACAGTTTGGATACTAAAAAATTGTGGCTCCCTCTGAAATAAAAAGGAGATTAAAAAAAATATATATTTTAGAAAGAAAAAATACAAATAAAATTCTAAAAAATTATATTATTGGAAATAAAAATACCAAACCCCTAAAAAGAAATTATATAAGAATTAGAAAGTTTACCATCCTAACTTTAATAAGAAAAGACAATTCCAATCCTACTTCCAGAAAAAACCAACCTGCTACAAATGTGGTAAAATAGGCCATTTTGCAAAGAACTGCAGCCTAAAACATAAAATTAATGAACTAGAAATAAATGAAAAATTAAAGCAAGGGTTATATAATATCTTAAAAGAACATTCATCCTGTGATTCCTCAGAATCCAACCAAACAGATTCGGAAGAATTAGAAAATAATATTCAAAATATTAATGAATATACAAGTAACATAGAAACAACAGACTCTGAACAAGAAGCAAATTCTAGTTCAGAAGAAGCAGAAAAATCAGAACAAGAAGAAAAGATTGGTACATGTTTAAAATGCTCATCAAAATCTATATACACACTAACAAAAGAACAGAGAACTTTATTAGATTTTGTAGAACACTTACATGATCCAGATTTAAAACGAACGTACTTACAAAACTTACAAGAATCTCTATTTAAGCCAAAAGAATTAAATAATCCATTAACTCCATACAATATTATAGAAATTCTAGATAGATTCCAACCAACCCAAGAAAAAACACTAACCTTAAATGATTTATATCTAGAAGTAAAAGAAAATAAAAGAGAAATACAAGATTTAAAGAGACATTAAATACTTACTAGAAAACCATAATAGCTTAAAAGAACAAGTGTACCTCTTAGAATCCAATAAAGACCATCATATAGAAAATGTTACTGATAACCAAGTAGATGCATTAAACATAATCACTAGTATCGACTACCAAAAATGGCATGTCAACCTAACCATTGTCATAAACAAAGAATTCCATATCCACACAATTGCTTTAATAGACACTGGGGCAGATATGAATTGTATCCAAGAAGGATTAGTACCTACTAAATATTTTGAGAAAACTTTAGAACAATTAACAACTGCCAGTGGATCAAAATTACGAATTAACTATAAACTGTCAAAAGCAGAAGTATGTAATCAAGGAATACGTTTAAAAATAACTTTTTTATTAATTAAAGACTTAACACAACCTGTTATACTAGGAACACCATTTTTAGAATTAATCAAACCATTTAGCATAGATAACTTCAGAATAAAAACTAATTTATTAGGCCAGGATTTAACATTTGAATTTATCAGTCCTCCAAAGATTAGAGACATAAATTAGCTAAAATCAGTTTTAATAACAAAATCTATAAATCTTATTATACATAAAAAAGAACACATTAAACAAGTTAAAAATCAAATCCAATATATTAAAATCAGCGAAGACCTGAAATTACATGAAACACAAAATCGAATCCAAAGTTTTGAAGAATTATTAAAAAAGGAAGTATGTTCTGATCTACCAACAACATTCTAGAATAGGAAAAAGGCACATAGTCAAATTACCATATGAATCAGACTTTCATGAATCACGAAATACAAAAGCCAGACCGATCCAAATACCGAAAGAACTATTAGAGCATTGTAAAAAAGTGATAGATGAACTTTTACAAAAGGGTTTGATAAGACATAGTAAATCACCACGGAGTTGTTCAACATTTTATGTTAACAAATCAGCTGAAATAGAACGAGGAGTTCTAAGACTAGTAATAAACTACAAACCATTAAATAAAGTATTACAATGGATACGATATCCAATACCAAACAAAAAGGACTTATTAGGAAGATTATATTCAGCAAAGGTTTTCTCAAAGTTTGATATGAAGTTGGGATTTTGACAAATACAAATTGCAGAAGAAGATAGGTATAAAACTTCTTTTAATGTACCTTTTGGTCAATATGAATGGAATGTCATGCCCTTTGGATTAAAAAATGCACTATCAGAATTTCGAAACATTATGAATGATATTTTTAACCCCTATATTAACTTCACTATAGTATATATAGATGATATATTAGTATTTTCAGATTCTTTAGAACAACATTGGAAACATTTAAGAATATTTCTAAATGTTATCAAAACAAATGGACTAGTTGTTTCAACAACTAAAATCAAATTATTTCAAACCAAAATTAGATTTTTAGGGCACCAAATATCTCAAGGCACAATCATACCCATATAACGGAGCCTAGAATTTGCAGATAAATTTTTCAATAAAATAAAGAATAAGACACAATTACAAAGATTTCTAGGAAGCCTTAATTATATAGGAGATTTTTATCAAGATCTGCATAAAATATGTAAACCGTTATATGAAAGACTAAAAAAGAATCCTCCTCCATGGACCCAACAACACACTAATATAGTAAAAACTATTAAACTCAAAATTAAATAGTTATCATTATTATATATAGGCGATCCATTAGCCCCTAAAATTATAGAGACTGATGCATCAAAAATAGGATACGGAGGAATCCTAAAACAAAAGAAAAATGAATCAGAACAATTAATAGGATTTACTTCTGGCTCTTGGAATGAGACTCAAAAGAATTATAGTATAATCAAAAAAGAAATCCTCTCTATTGTATTATGTATTTCAAAATTTTAAAGTGATCTTTTAAACCAGTGTTTTCTTCTTCGAATAGATTGCAAAAGCGCAAAATATATTTTAAAAAAAGATGTTAAAAATCTAGCCCATAAACAGATTTTCGCCAGATGGCAAGCTATTTTATCAAGTTTTGATTTCCAAATCGAATTTATTAAAGGTGATTCCAATTCTTTACCATATTTCTTATCCAGAGAGTATTTACAAGGCAACAATGGCTGATAGATCGAAGCTTACAAGTAAATAAGACTATGCTATGCCTTCTCCATTAAATACAAGACCGATCTCTCCTTCTCCAACCACACCTTCTTCAGCAAAACCAAGATTAGGGAGTCCTTTTGGAGGATAATTAGGATCTTCTATAGGAACAAGACTAAGACCTACCATTCCCCTTTCTACTAATCCTTTTAGTCCCTTAACTTCTCTAACTTCTTCCTCTTCTTCTACTCCTCAAACATTTACAAGCAAACTAGTCGATACCAATCCAGGACTACAAGATCTTCCCTCTTTCCAACTAATCCCTCATTCTCCTCCTTCCCCTACTAACGTTTTTACCTTAGAACCACAGTATTTTTACAAACCAGATATCTACCCTATAATACCCATTGAAGCAGAATTTAAAGACAAGCCTATCCCTTTCATTATCCAGCGATGTTTCCCTCCATCCTGGCATTGGCCAGCGAGTATCAGGAGTAAAATATAAAAGTACTATGAATTTATCCTGGTAGACAGTGATTCCTACATTTTTACTCATGTACCAGATAAACAGGACAACTCAAAAATTGCTTATTCAAAATGCCAAATTTTAAAGGTCCTTGCTTTCTCATATTGGGGACCAAATCCCAACTCAGCACGACAATTTTCTCAAGTATTTAGTCCACCTAGTTTTACATACTATGATTATCAAAAGGCGTGGTTATATGCATTTTTCTATCAAAATTCTAGTCTTTCGCATTCATGGTTTTTCCATTTTCACCAAAAAAACAAATTTAAATTTTCCTTTATGGTTTCATGCATTTTGGAATTATTTTGGACCAGATCTAAGGATTTTACCCCCTCCTGTACAAGAAGGATTTACTTATTTTTCAGATAATTACAAGTTTTCTGAGTAACAAGAGCAATTACCAAAATCTTTAGTGTTTTTCTCATTATTCTCAATTACATGGATTAGCACATGGGAAAACAATATCCAACAAGTTTCTTCATCTCCAGCCTTGCATTTAGTTAGATGTTTCAAAAGAAAATGGTGGAAACAACTTAAACTAGATAGATTTCTAAAACCAGCACTCGAAAAGTATTTTCAAGAAAATCCTCATCTTTCAAAGCTTGAAAAGGTTTCATCACAAGATCAGCAGTTCCTAGTCTCCAAATCCTCCATTCAAGTAAAATTAGCGGCTGCCAAGACTAAAGCCGAATACATGACTATTTTAAGCGAAGCAGTATCAACCTTAAAGCCAGAAGAAGATTCAGATGTTTCTAGTACCCATTATTACAACCAAATGAAGATGACTGTTATAAGATAGATGGGGTACCTCAATTGTAATAATGCACTAACAAGAGCTTTCAAGATTTTTCTCACGCTGCAATCATCACAAGAAGACAAGAATCTAACAAAATTATCAGATGAAGTACTACTGTAGCAAGCAAGTACAACTGTAGCCAGCTAAAGGACAAGGATACTATAGCAACAAAATGACAAATCCAGCACCTTCCGCGAACCTTCCGGACATCATCATAGTTCAAATCCGCCCGGATCTCAAAAGAGTTCAAATCCGCTCAGATCTCAAGTTAGTTCAAATCCGACCAGATCTCAAGATAGTTCGAATGTGCCCGGATCTCAAGCTGGTTCAAATCTGTGGCCTATTTAACCAAAGCTCCAGCATCATCTTGGGACACTTCAACTTCGAAGACCAGAGACCCATCCTTTTTACCATCTCCTCTCATCTCCTTAGTCGCTCATTTCCTGTATTTCTTAGCCCTTGAAAACCCATAATAGCTTTAGTCTTGTATCATCATCAACTTGTAGTAGTCGACCAAGCATGTAAGTATTTTATTAAGATGTATTTTCTTCTGTAATTGTTCAAGAAAGAGAAGTTTTAGAAGTTTTAGTTATTAAAATTCAATGCCTCTGTATGTTCCTTTTAGTATTTTTCTTTGTATTTTTCTGGTTGCAGCATATGGGAATTATTTTTTATGTTTATGTTTCAAAAAATAACAAGTTTTTATCCAAAGTAAAACTGGGCCATAAATGGTATCAAAGCCAAGTCAAGTCAAGTTAAATCGGATTTGGAATTAATCTTCAACTTCCTCTTGGGTGCGGCAACCCCAAGGTGGAAATGGCTATACTAGATTGCCAGGATCATTGACCTGGTTGCCTTTGCAAGGGTGACCTCCTCCCACTCCCTAAGGGAAGGCAACGCACTCGTGGATGCCATGGCTAGGTTGGGTAGCGGGACCCAAACCTCTTTCTTCTCTTGCACGGTGGCGGACCTTACTACTCACACCAAAGGTCTCATCTTCTTAGACAGGGTTGGGCTTGGTTTGTTGAGAAAGCTGGTAGTGTTTTTTGTGCAGTTTTCCTTTCTTCATGATAGGTTGGCCCAGTCACTTTTTGTTTTGGCCAACCCAAATCTCTCTATAAAGATGTGATCATCTTGATCCCCATATATGAAATTTACTAGGTTTTGCTCAAAAAAAAAGTTTGTACAAGTGGGCCTATGATTCAATATTGAGTTGTTAATCTAATGGGCCAAAGTGAATTGGCCATACTCGAAAATCTCCTCTATGGAATAGTTCTAACCTGGAACATTGGCCTGCAAATTGATGGTTAAGAAAGGAAATGCAGCAATATTGCTCTATACTCAACTGAAAAAGGGTCAAAGAGGGATGGCTAGGATCTTTGAATTCCAAACATTTTTGAGGTATGGTCAATGGGGAGTTATTGATACTGATGTGGCATACATTAACTCAAATCAAACCAACTAAATTGTGGAAGCCACTGTTGCTTATTCGTGGTCCCAAAATTAGATAGTTTGAGAAATCACAACCTCTGATTCTTGGACCCCTATTTGTCGAAATGGGACAATTGGATATTTTACATTTCTGTCCAATAAATGTCCACCAATTGCATACTCAGATAATCATAGTAGGATAATTTTATTTTATTTTTTATTTTTTAAAAATTCATGATACATCTAATCTGGGATAATTTGGACAGTTTAGATACTTGTATGCCATATACATAATTTCTAAGTGTCTATGTATTAGAGTTTTTTCCATATATGGTCTATCCATTTCGAGTCCGCACTGTCAAAACATGGCTTGACCTCTACAAACTGAATCAAGAATACTATTTAAAACCCTGGATTGAAGATCATGATTTTCTCTTCGCATTTTAATCAGTCTTTACAACGTTCATTTTGGATTAATGTAATTCCTTGGGTGCACAAGTTTCACATCCTCATCATCACAGATATATGATTGCATCTCTGTTGAAAAATAGCAAACAAACACCAACTACCTTCAGCATCCATATATCAAAGAAACAGATTCTGCAAGGTGTAATCTTGCAGTTATCTTCTTCTTCTTCTTCTTCTTCTTCTTTAATTAACATTAATATTTTACATTTGTTAGAGAACGTATGCACGAATAAAGAGAAGTCCATCTACAAGGGTACCTTGAATGGAACTATCCATGTAGTTGTTGGAGGAGGAGGTGCTGGCGTGGCTGATTTTACCTCCATCCAGACCAAATGGAGCATTTACAAAGACTATGACTTTGGGTTCATGAAACTCACCGCATTCGACCATTCGACATTTCTCTTTGAGTATAAGAAGAGTAGAGATGGAAAGGTTTATGACTCCTTCACGATCTCACGTGATTATCGAGATATTTTGGCCTGCACTATAGACAACTGTCCGACTTGTAACATCCCGAAAATCAGGGGTCGAGTAAAAACCCAACTCCCGAGTTTCAAAATGTTATTTATGCAACATAGATATGTATGATTGAATGTTGTCTGTGTTAATATATTAAACATGAGTGGGATTAAGCCAAAACATAATATCATACTCCAGACACAGTTAAATTTATAAGCGGAAGACTGTGATAGTATGTATAACATATATAAACTTTTGTGTGTCTCTAGAGTATGAATATGTTACCAGGTTAAACATATACATGTATACCTTAAAATAGAAAGAAAGAATATACATGAGTTCTCTAAAAATATAAAATGACAAGTGTCAAGGTATCTAATCAACCTCCCTGTAATCCCGTCAATCAGAACACGCATAAAGGAGGGATCCTCCTCATCATCATCAAGTCCAGCTCCGCTTCTCAAGCAGGGCCATCGTCTGCAACCAAAATAGGGACTGGTGGGTGTTCAGAAATACTATCCCGTAACGTGGGAGTGAGTAGCTAACTCAGTGGAATAATAGAGGAAGGATTAACATGTTCTCAAATCAATCATGCGATAATAGTAAAGCAGTAAATCAAACAATCCTAATACTATTGTTAATGCAATATGACATAACATGATGGATGCCCTCACTGACGATCTCCCTCATACGGCACCATCTTACGCCTGCGGCATGCAATCATCCCACATGCTCCACATCTTCCAGGCACATGCAATGTGATGGTGATATGATTACCAAGTTATTATTAGTCCATTCAAATAGCAGGATTGGGAAACTAAGGTACTTCCCTTATATCAATCTCAACACAGATCCTGTCTAGGGTCGTCACTCCTAGTAATCTCATACGATGTATATTTTGTAGGTCGCTGCAAGGGCTGCTAGGGCTGTTGCTTGCACTCGTTGCACCGCTCTCCCATCACCTTATCAATACAGGCCTAATGTACTCTCACTGCCACGGAAGGGTCGTCGCCTCCCGTAGACTCAGAATACGCTCGCGGTCACTACAAAGGACTCGTCGCCTGATCAGTGTAGGCCGACAGCAAGAATATAGTGTCCCATACCACCATAATCTGCTCACGAGTCGTAGGTGCTCACTGGTCACTACGGGGAGGTTTGTGGCCCCAGCGTAGGCCGAAAGCTCGACCACGGTGTCCCATACCACCATGCCCGGTTCATGAGTCTTTGTGGATCAAGGTACCATGGTTGATAGGGTTTACAATGGTAAGTTCAGTACCCTAGATTCAAGCAGTTATGACTCATACAGGGTGAACATACAACGGCCAGTCGGGTTACTGGATGGGCTCGACTAGCACGAGCGCATCTCAAGTCGAACGACATGAAGTGCGTAAAACACCTCGTGTGGCCTAACCACTGCCGCCAACTCCAAAACACGGCTCGCGTTCATCGATGCGTCGTTCGTGGCAAAGATAAGCCAACCACGAATTCACTCGATTACCAACTGCCTAGACTAGATTTAGTCACAAATAATTATGAATCCACATCAGCAATCATGTGAGAGTATTGAAAATGAAATACAATAATGTGAGCATGTTAACACATGTTATAACATACAACTTAAGTAAATCACCAAGCACATGCATTTCATACATATAATGAAATCATGCATATAGCTAACATGTAGGAAATCATTTACATCAACATATTAATTGAGAAATCAATCTCAAACTAATTCATAACACCATTTAATTCAATACATACTAATACAAACATTTATACAAACACTTAAACTACACACTTAAGTCTACATATAGTATGTTGACTCAAAGTGCGCATTTAGGCGAATCTCTTCGCCAAACTAATTATGCACTCATTCCTAATATCCTAATGTGACAAGAAGCCATGTCTATCACATCAGCAAATTATGGATGAAAACAGTATTTCCTACAAATGACTAAAATGCCCTAAATCTCATATTCTTCGTCTGCTTATGAAACAGGAAACGGACGGCACGTTGTACATGTCAAACGGCGTTGCCGTCGATAATCTACTATTAAACGACATTGAAAGCATTGGAAATAGTCAATCAAAGCGCCTAAAATCCGTACCTTTTCTCCTATAAGCATATCAATTTGAACGGAGCGTATACGCTTCGTCTACGGCGAATAGGCAACCTAATACACAAGATCCATAAGCTACTTCGCTATGGAAACTAAGGAACTTCAACTTAGCAAATATTTAGGATATTTTCTTACCTAGAAATGTGGCGAAATCACCGGCAAAGTGATTGGATTGCGTGGCTTAAACACGTGCAGCAGGTAGCACAAGCAGCAGGAAAAACTCTCCCACCTTCTCTCACAATCTCTCACCTTTTATCTCACTCAATCTAGGGCTTTTTTCAAATTCGGATGGGAGAGATATGAGAGGGTTTAAGCCCCTTTTATAACCCTAAACATGCCCAAAATAGGCTTAGGAATAATGTTTACTTGATACCTAACCAAATCGGGGCTGTTTCGGTCCAAAAGGGCATTTTTGGAGGTCCCCTGACTGAACGCGATCGGACTTAAGCTCATGCATACTGGATCTAGCACACATCAAGTTTTCAAACCGGTAGGGTTCCCAGATCGCACGTGGCAGTCCATTTTCAGTTCAGCGGTCATCGCCCGTAGATCAGGTCTACAAATCTCATGATATGAAATAGAAATTTTTCCTAATCCAAGGGTGTAACTTGGCTGAATTCTGACGATCAGAACGCTTAATACTGACGCGTCAAGTCGTGTGCCAGATTTAAATTTTAAATTCTAAATCTAACCCTATTCTCACTCTCTTCACTCCCGGCTCAATGAAATAGCCTCCAAATGTCGGTTAGACTTGATTTTCGAAATGATTGTCAAGTCCAGCTAGGCGGTTATAACGGTCTAAGATTGTAGGTATCGAACTTTTGACGTGCGGTCTAGATCCAATACAAAGTTTCAAAGAGGTCCTGAGAACAAACCGGTTTAGAGTTTGATTCGAGGTTTTAGAGTATTATATCGTCATTGGTTCTACTCGCTTTGGGTCTTGTAGAGCGTATTTAAAGTGATCAGGGACTATTTTTCAGCTACTCTAGCGTTACGCTAGCTAACTTATGCTTAGTTTCTAAAGGAATTAATCTTAAGTGATTTCTTTGGCTATGGAATTGGGTTCTAAGCGATTTCCCAGGTGTTTTAGTTGACCCATTGCCTAAGCACGTCTAATCCCAAGTTGGCCAAAATTTGGGGTGTTACAATCTACCCCCCTTAAAACACAATTTCGTCCCCGAAATTGGCGAAGGGTAAGGAGTATCTAACAAGACTTCAGTCTTGACATTCTAAGGAAGGGTCAATCCTATTTAATGACCTAATCGTACGTATAACCTAACTCAAATGTTCCGATCCTGGGCCAGTGTGGAAGAGGCCAACCATGCTTCCGCTAAGCCACTCTGATCGAACGGTAGCGTTGACTAACCTAACTGGATTGAACTCAATATGTTCTACCCCCCTTAAAACTTGGTTCTACTTAAAGTTCAAGAATCTTTGCATCGCTCCATATATCGGAACGAGGTGCAACTTAGGGGATATCCTTGACATGAATTGGAAAACAACCTCTCATTACAGTGGTTTTCCTTTGCTAATGATGCGTTCTATGGCATTGGTATCTATGGCGATAGAGATGAGCCTAATCTCTATTGTGGTTGAGTTCAGGGGCAGGCATGAGTTGGTGGCAAGATGTCGAATTCTCTACTGGCTTTAAGTCCTCGCCATTTTCCAAAGGTACTGTGATCATGTTTGGTTGTAGGTGGTTGGGCCATCACAGAAGAAAGGTTGTGTAGTAGGTCTCAGCAGGATACATAGACTTTCTATCTAGCTAGGACAGAAGATTTATTGTATCAATTCTTAATCCGAGTCGATGCCGATCTTCTGCTTGATCAGAGCATTGGATTTATTGGTAACCACTAGGATTAAGAAGTCGATTCAAACAGCGAATACATCGCTTACATGCAGTTCCTTTACTCCGCGTTTCCGAATGCAATAAGCCCTTGGGGAAGGCAATTCTAAGGGGTATGTTAGTTTATTCTAAGTTCGTCCTGAGAGATTTATAAGTGTTCCCTAAGAGTGACTAGTTCTAAGTTACATAAGCTTCCTGACAGTTACTAAAGGCGCCTAGGAATGTTATGAGGATCTACCCAAGGAAGGGAGTCCCGTTCCAATCAAATCTAACCTACTATTCCTTAGCATATACAGGCTTTACACTACTTAAGGTAACTAGTAGACTAGTCTATAATATACAGCCTAATAGAACGATATTCTTAGTCTCATGTCGGGATTGGAAGTGGCATGCTTGGTAGGAGGGTGGGGTGGGATAAAAACTAATTTTTGTAGACTTAATCCTGGGATTTACAACATGGCAGTGGAAACCACAGGATACACCCAATCTAGGGACAATACCTTACAACGAACAAAACGGCATGCACTTCATTTGACAAATTATATCATAATATATAGAATAAAGTTCCACATGGATTATGACAGGAACGCATTCGGCTATGCTAAGGCCAAACCACTAACACAAACGCATTTTCTACCTCTGACTTCACTAAACCTAACAACAACAAAATACAGAAATCTCAAAATGGTAATCAAACAAGTGAAGAACGTGGAGAAATGGGATGGGTAAGCAGGTTTCCACGAGTCTGAGGATCAAATAAAAGGGACATGAGAGGGAGGATGGTGGAAAGAGAGAAAAAAAGGCTAAAACAGCCTTAACAATAGCCATGGAAAGCGGAGGAAATGCGGAGAAATGGCTGCCCAAATGGACAGAATGAAATCTAGGCGTTGTAGAGGGATGCATCAAGCTCCCAAAGGCTGGATTTTCAAAGGGAAAAGAGAACTATAAAGGGGAATGGAGCTCCATACGATTTTCAGCCTTCTATGGAGATTGTGGGAGCTCCAAATGATAAAAGTGGAGGGAAAAGGGAATGCCAACAGCTGTGGATGATGGGTTGGCGTCGGTTGTGACCGAAAATGGGATTGGGGGTGATTTGAGGTCAGGGTTTGAGATAGGGCAGCAAGAAAACGTGAGGAGCTTGGAATGGGGGCTGTTGTGAAGGAAGTACCCTTTTTAGGGGTTTTCTACGATCGGCCCACATGTGGGAGGGGTGTACTACCCAAACCAGCACGTGCGCCCAAAATTTACATCAAGTGGGCCCCACCGGACGGCGATGCATCGCCGGATCGGCGATGGCATCGCCGGCCATCTCGCAAGGTGGCCGGTGGGACCACATGGGTCGGGTCCCCCCTGGCCTAGGGACCTCAACAATCTATGGGCCCCACCTTAGTTCATTCTTGATTACCCTAGGGAAGTCCAAACATCCATTTGGGGCTTTTCAGGGCCAATCTGCAAACCTGAATGCAATCCCCTATCATGCAGCATATGATTTTGAGGTAGAAGGAGCTAATACATCCATCTAGCCATTAGTTGATAAATATTGCAAACTTAGAATGGCCTAATGACTAGTTTTCATGAAATTTTACTATTCACTGTAAAATTTTGTCGAAGTATGATTTTATATCATTTTCACATTAGGATCAATGCCTAACATGAAAAGAATAAGAAAGAATTGAAGAATGAAGTGGTGAGAGGAAGAATTTTGAAGAATTTAGGTGAAACGGGGTTTTTTTTTTTGCCCTAGCGATTGAATGCAAGGGTTGTGATTGTCCCACAGCCCAAGGATTTACATTTACGGGTTTAGAACCATTCAAAGAACATCTCAACCCACCTACTTACAACCTAGGAGATACTTAGGTCGCTACACGCGACCCTAGATGTGTTACGGACTCGATCGCGGGATCGATACGAATAGATTCTCCTATTGGAGAATCTGCAATTCTATAAGTGTTTCTAGACCCTTCTCGCACCCACCTAAGTCAAAGAAAGTGACAGCGTACATCGCGTGACCATAACCCATGCCCGATATAATCTCATTCATGCTCTGATACCATCTGTAACATCGCGAAAATCAGGGGTCGAGTAAAAACCCAACTCCCGAGTTCCAAAATGTTATTTATGCAACAAAAATATGTATGATTGAATGTTGTCTGTGTTAATGTATTAAACATGAGTGGGATTAAGCCAAAACATAATATCATACTCCAGAGACAATTAAATTTACAAGCGGAAGACTGTGATAGTATGTATAACATATATAAACTTTTGTGTGTCTCCAGAGTGTAAACATGTTACTAGGTTAAACATATACATGTATACCTTAAAATAGAAAGAAAGAATATACATGAGTGCTCTAAAAATATAAAATGACAAGTGTCAAGGTATCTAATCAACCTTCCTGTAATCCCGTCAATCAGAACACGCATAAAGGAGGGATCCTCCTCCTCATCATCAAGTCCAGCTCCTCTTCTCAAGTAGCGCCATCATCTGCAACCAAAATAGGGACTGGTGGGTGTTCAGAAATACTATCCCGTAACGTGGGAGTGAGTAGCTAACTCAGTGGAATAATAGAGGAAGGATTAACATGTTCTCAAATCAATCATGCGATAATAGTAAAGCAGTAAATCAAACAATCCTAATACTATTGTTAATGCAATATGACATAACATGATGGATGCCCTCACTGACGATCTCCCTCATACGGCACCATCTTACGCCTGCGGCATGCAATCATCCCACATGCTCCACATCTTCCAGGCACATGCAATGTGATGGTGATATGATTACCAAGTTATTATTAGTCCATTCAAATAGCAGGATTGGGAAACTAAGGTACTTCCCTTATATCAATCTCAACACAGATCCTGTCTAGGGTCGTCACTCCTAGTAATCTCATACGATGTATATTTTGTAGGTCGCTGCAAGGGCTGCTAGGGCTGTTGCTTGCACTCGTTGCACCGCTCTCCCATCACCTTATCAATACAGGCCTAATGTACTCTCACTGCCACGGAAGGGTCGTCGCCTCCCGTAGACTCAGAATACGCTCGCGGTCACTACAAAGGACTCGTCGCCTGATCAGTGTAGGCCGACAGCAAGAATATAGTGTCCCATACCACCATAATCTGCTCACGAGTCGTAGGTGCTCACTGGTCACTACGGGGAGGTTTGTGGCCCCATCGTAGGCCGGCAGCTCGACCACGGTGTCCCATACCACCATGCCTGGCTCATGAGTCTTTGTGGATCAAGGTACCATGGTTGACAGGGTTTACAATGGTAAGTTCAATACCCTAGGTTCAAGCAGTTATGACTCATACAGGGTGAACATACAACGGCCAGTCGGGTTACTTGATGGGCTCGACTAGCATGAGCGCATCTCAAGTCGAATGACATGAAGTGCGTAAAACACCTCGTGTGGCCTAACCACTGCTGCCAACTCCAAAACACGGCTCGCGTTCATCGACGCGTCATTCGTGGCAAAGATAAGCTAACCACGAATTCACTCGGTTACTGACTTCCTGGACTAGATATAGTCCCAAACAATTATGAATCCACATCAGTAATCATGTGAGAGTATTGGAAATGAAATACAACAATGTGAGCATGTTAACACATGTTATAACATACAACTTAAGTGAATCATCAAGCACATGCATTTCATGCATATAATGAAATCATGCATATAGCTAACATGTAGGAAATCATTTACATCAGCATATTAATTGAGAAATCAATCTCAAACTAATTCATAACACCATTTAATTCAATACATACTAATACAAACATTTATACAAACACTTAAACTATACACTTTAGTCTATATATAGTATATCGACTCAAAGTGCGCATTTAGGCGAATCTCTTCGCCAAACTAATTATGCACGCATTCCTAATATCCTAATGCGACAAGAAGCCATGTCAATCACATCAGCAAATTATGGATGAAAATAATATTTCCTACAAATGACTAAAATGCCCTAAATCTCATATTCTTCGTCTGCTTACGAAACAGGAAACGGACGACATGTTGTACATGTCAAACGGCGTTGCCGTCGATAATCTGCTATTAAACGACATTGAAAGCGTTAGAAACAGACAATTAAAGCGCCTAAAATCTGCACCTTTTCTCCTAGAAGCGTATCAATTCGAACGGAGCGTATACGCTTCGTCTACGGCAAATAGGCAACCTAATACACGAGATCTATAAGCTACTTCGCTATGAAAACTAAGGAACTTCAAATCAACAACTATTTAGGATATTTTCTTACCTAGAAATGCGGTGAAATCACCGGCAAAGTGATTGGATTGCGTGGCTTAAACACGTGCAGCAGGTAGCACAAGCAGCAGGAAAAACTCTCCCACCTTCTCTCACAATCTCTCACCTTTTATCTCACTCAATCTAGGGCTTTTTCCAAATTCGGATGGGAGAGATATGAGAGGGTTTAAGCCCCTTTTATAACCCTAAACATGCCCAAAATAGGCTTAGGAACAATGTTTACTTGATACCTAACCAAATCGGGGCTGTTTCGGTCCAAAAGGATATTTCTGGAGGTCCCCTGGCCGAACACGATCGGACTTAAGCTCATGCATACTAGATCTAGCACACATCAAGTTTTCAGACCAGTAGACTTCCCAGATCGCACGTGGCAGTCCATTTTCAGTTCAGCGGTCATCGCCCGTAGATCAGGTCTACAAATCTCATGATATGAAATAGAAATTTTTCCTGATCCAAGGGTGTAACTTGGTTGAATTCTGACGATCAGAACGCTTAATATTGACACGTCAAGTCGTATGCCAGATTTGAATTTTAAATTCCAAATCTAACCCTATTCTCACTCTCTTCACTCTCAGCTCAATGAAATAGCCTCCGAATGTCGGTTGGACTTGATTTTCGAAATGATTGTCAAGTCCAGCTAGGCGGTTATAATGGTCTAAGATTGTAGGTATCGAACTTTCGACGTGCGGTCTAGATCCAATACAAAGTTTCAAAGAGGTCCTGAGAACAAACCGGTTTAGAGTTTGATCCGAGGTTTTAGAGTATTATAGCGTCATTGGTTCTACTCGCTTTGGGTCTTGTAGAACGTATTTAAAGTGATCAGGGACTATTTCCCAGCTATTCTAGCGTTGCGCTAGCTAACTTATGCTTAGTTTCTAAAGGAATTAATCCTAAGTGATTTCTTTGGCTATGGAATTGGGTTCTAAGCGATTTCCCAGGTGTTTTAGTTGACCCATTGCCTAAGGACGTCTATTCCCAGGTTGGCCAAAATCTGGGGTGTTACATGACTGGAAGGAGATAATCAAATTCCATTGAAGATCATCACCTTTTACGAAGATATGGAAAAATGCTCATATAAGAAGATTCATTTCACGCGGAATAGGTGTTGTGCGCTCGTGTGATAGTGTCCTGTTGTGTGGCCGTGCAATGGGTGTCCTCCTCTTGTTTTTTTTTTTCTTCTTCTTCCTCCGTACAATACCTGGAAGAGTTCTTGAAGGAATCTTGAATTCCTTGGGAATCCTCCAGAGCTCTACAATTGTGAATCTATCAAATGAAGGGGGGAAGGGGTATTTATAGACCACCACACGTGTGAACCCGATTTTCGCATAATGACATGTCATTTCATGGGTATGAAGGGAACTCATTGCGCATTTTACGTGAAAAGGAGGTGGTAGAATCAGGAATGCCCTAGCAATAGCAGACGCCTCCGTCATCCATGGTAGCTCCCCTATGGGGGACATTCGAAGAAGAAAATAGTCAAAGCACAAGGCTAGTTCCTACGCTCCCGGCAACTGCTAACAAGGGCTTCACCCTATTCGTGGAAAACCTCCCTTTTGATTACAATGATGAGGACACTTATAGGATCTTCCAGTGGTATGACAAGGTAATCGAGAGGCTATGCTTTTGTAAGATTCCCAAATTCCCCAAAACCGAGAGGCTATGCCTTCGTAAGATTCCAATATGAAGATGAAGGGAGCAAACTTAGCCAGAAATCGACAATGTCACAACGATAGTTGATAAAGGAGCGGTGCAAATGAAACAGACTCAACTTCGGCTAGCATTGGTAGGGCACGCCTCATCAGGATCAGTTTTAGTTCTCCACCTGATTGGCCAGCTTAGGAAATCGGCCTTCAGAATGTCAGTAGTTGATGTTGTTCGACTATCCCTAATGGTGTTCCTAATCTCCTTTAAATCCAAACTAGATCTCCTCCAATTTATGGCTAACTCGAAGTTACACAAGAAGATGTGGTTGGAAGATATCTATCCATGGTCACCGGCTGACACATTGGGGGCAAAAGGCTTCTGTATGAGATTATACGGAATCCCAGCACATGCTTGGATCGAAACGGTGATCACTAATCTAGGGAGCTATTTTAAGTTGGGAAAATTATCAGAGTCGACATGAATGGTAGTAGCCTGGGACTATTCTAGATGTTTGTCAAGGTCAAAATCTGCCTAAAACCTGGTGTAAACCTAAAACAGGTCCTAAAACTTGTGGTGGATGACAAGGTTTTCCTAATCTTCGCGGTGATGGAAACACCAGATCCGTTTGTTGGGCCACGAGCTTCCTCAGGCCTAAGTAGATGGCCCAAAAGTGAAATGAGACTACCCGTGGATAGAAGTTTTGGCACAGAGAGGTCTGGCCAGATGGAATGTAGTCCAGATGTTCGATCAAAGAAGGGGCGATGTGAGTCGTCTCCCATACTCCAGGTTTTGCTGGTCCCTTTTCGTAGTGAGATTAGGACTGGGCACACATCGACTGGTAGCACTCAGATCCCAGGGCTACCCACAGGCCCTCCTCATTCAGAACAATTTCAACTTATAGGCACGGTTAGTAGTGATCCAAATGCCAAGGCTTTGGATCTTAAGCAGGGAGACTCCCTCCAATTGGTGTCATTGCTCAGGGAGCCCGACACTCAGTCTGGATGTCCCTGATTTTGTGGAAGACCACCAATGCATAGACTCCTTAAGGATCGCCATCAGACCTCTACCAACAATAGAAACCTCACCGTTCAAAAGATCCAGAACAACCAGTCCTGATTCCCACAGAAACGCAGAGGCAGCCTCAGTGCGGAAGAAGCTCTCCTATCCACAGTCCCATGGCCCCTTTCGAAGATCCAGCACCCATTGTGCTTACAATAGTTGCTTAGTCAGCTCAACCCTCTCACTGCTAGGGGTGTCTGCGGTTGATAAACAGAGACCAATAGCTCTCGTATCATACTAAGACTGTAAGACCTGTATTCTAGTTCATACTATTCCTTCGACTCCCGCAATCCTTCCTGACGAATTCCGGTAACCTGCGACCTGTAATCGACATTTGCACGCGACCCTAAGTCGTATCCTGTAGATTTGAGTCAACTTAATCCGAGACTTATACTTTTACGACCACACCAACTAGGTGAAAAATGAAAAAAAAAAAGGATGGATTTCGAGATGGTTCTAGACCATCTCTAAAATTGCTTGGTTTAAAGACGCTTTAGAGACAGCCATAAACCGTTTCTAAAATTTTAGACAGCCCTTGACCATCCTTAATATTGTCTTAAAAATTTGAACGTCTACAAATCATTTAAGATGGTCAAAGACCGTCTTATATGCGGTCATCTGAGATGGTCAAAGACCGTCCACATTAGAGACGGTCCTTGACCGTCTTATATGCGAACATCTAAGACGGTCATTGGTCGTCTGCATTAGAGACCGTCATTGGTCGTCTTTTACTTGTAATTTGAAACTGTCAAAAACCGTCTCTATTAGAGATGGTCTTTAGCTGTCTTATAGCCCTGTCAAAGACCGTCACTATTAAAGACTATTAAAGATTGTCTCTATTAGAAACTGTCAAAGACCGTCTCTATTAAAGACAGTCCTAAACCGTCTCTAATGCTCAAGTCAAAAATTAAGAAGCTCAAAAAAATTATGAATTTAAAAAGAAAAAAAGATAGTTGAGAAGCTTAGAAAAATAATTAACAATGTTAAAGAAAATTTTAAATTTTGAAAAAAAAAGTGATTTTATAAAAATCTAGATTTTGACAAAAAAATAAATAAGAACTTTGAATAATGTTAATAATTTTGAAAAAAAAAATATTTCGATAGAAAAATGATATTTTTAAAAAGAAATTTTAAAAAAATAAACAAAATTGTGAAAAAATTGACAAATTGTAAAAAAATATTTTATTTTTTTTTAAAAGAAAACTAGATTTTGTATTTTGACAAGAAAAATTGAAAGTTATATAACAAAAGTGAGATTAAAAAAAATGATATTTTGAAAAAGAAAATTTAAGAAATTAAACAAAATTGTGAAAAAATTGACAAAGTGTAAAAAAAATATATATTTTAAAAAAGAAAACTAGATTTTGTATTTTGACTGGAAAAATTGAAAAGTTGGATAACAAAAGTGAGATTTTGATGATGTGTAGTATATCCTTGTCGCCCCTATGTTTCTCCTACTCATTTTTGGGCCGGGTATAAAAAATTATGTAAATTTAAATCTTAAGTGGACCACACCACTGGAAAGAATGATAATATAGTACCTCGCCATTAAAAATTATAAAGAGCCCATCATAAGGTTTTAGTAATGTTTATTTGCAATCCAACTTGTTGATAATGTAAAGAAGATCTAGATGAAGGTAAACTACAAAGATCAAATTGATCCAAAACTTTTGTGGCCTTCAAAAGGTTTTTAATAGTTATTATTATTTTGATTGGTATGGCCCACCTGAGATTACTGAGTTCTTATGATTTGAAATCAGGTCCTAAAATATGATGGAAAAATATATGGATGGTGTCGATATACATAAAATATATCAAGGTGGACCCTACACGGTTAGAGTAACACCCATGAAGGAGTTACCTAAATAGTGAAATGGTACTATAAGGTCACCTCATGGGTAATTCTCATGAGGTTAATCTATGTGCGCCCCACCATGATGTGTGTAGAACATCAACACCATGCATTTAATGTGTCCCCTTTAAGTCCAAAAATTAGTCGTATACGAAACTCAGGTGGGCCGTAGCATTTAAAACTATGTGAAGACATCCCTAAAACATATAAAAGCATTTGGTGGTGCCCACATGAGTTTTGGATGTGTATGAGACTTGGTCTGACACCTCATCCAAGTGGGACACACATAATGAATGGGCTGGATCTATGAACCACATCTAGGTGGCCCAATAAATTATTATGAATGTTTTAATGGGAGGGTAACCCTCTCAACTATAGTATGTGGTGTGGCCCACCCAATTCATATATTGACTTTATTTTTAAGCTTGTGGCCTACCATGAAATGGTGCATCTAACTGATGGGGCAGATCCATAGTTCAAGTGGACCCACCATAGAAAAGAGTGGGATAGTGACACCCACTATTGAAACCCTTTTAGGGCCCACTGCGATGTTTATTTGACATCCAACCTGGTTATAAGTTAATACAGACATGGAATAAGGGAAAACATATATATTAGCTTGGTTGAAAACTTCTATGGCCCAAAGTAAGGTTTTAATGGTAGGCATTCAATCTCCACTGTTTTTTGTGATGGGGTCCACTCGAACTTTGAATCTGCCTCATACTTTGGCTCAATCACAAAAACTCAAACTTGTTTTTTTTTTTTGTGATAGGGTCCACTCGAACTTGTTGATAATGTAAAGAAGATCTAGATGAAGGTAAACTATAAAGATCAAATTAATCCAAAACTTTTGTGGCATTCAAAAGGTTTTTAATAGTTATTCATCATTGTTTTGATTGGTATGGCTCACCTAAGATTATTTAGTTCTTATGATTTGAAATCACATCCTAAAATATGATGGAAAAATATATGGACAGTGTCGATATACATAAAATATATCAAGGTGGGCCCTACATGGTTAGAGTAACACCCATGAACGAGTTACCTAAATAGTGAAATGTATAAGGTCACCTCATGGGAACTTCCCATGAGATTAATCTGTATGCGCCCCACCATGATGTGTGTAGAACATCAACACCATGCATTTGATGAAGTCCAAAAATCATTCATATACGAAACTCAGGTGGGCCGTAGCATCTAAAACTATGTGAAGACATACCTAAAACATATAAAAGCATTTGGTGGGGCCCACATGAGTTTTGGATGTGTATGAAACTTGGTTTGACTCCTCATCCAAGTGGGACACACATAATGAATGGGCTGGATCTATGAACCACATCTAGGTGGGCCCAATAAATGATTATGAATGTTTTAATGTGATGGTAACCCTCTCAACTATAGTATGTGGTGTGGCCCACCCAAGTCATGGATTCACTTTATTTTTAAGGTCGTGGCCCACCATGGAATGGTGCATTTGAATGACGGGGCAGATCCAAAGTTCAAGTGGACCCACCATAGAAAAGAGTGGGATAGTGACACCCACTATTGAAACCTTCTTAGGCCCCACTACGATGTTTATTTGAGATCTAACCTATTTATAAGTTAATACAGACATGGAATAAGGTGGGACATACACATATTTTTGATGTGTCCCCTTTAACTTATTAGATATCTCAAAAATCATCCGTATGCGAAACTCAGGTGGGCCATACCATCGAAAACTATGTGAAGGCATCTAAAAATATATAAAAGCACTTGGTGGGGCCCACATGAGTTTTGAATGCAGCCAAAACTAGGTTTGACCCGTTATCCAAGCGGGACACACATACTGAGCTTGATCAAAAACTTCTCCAGCTCCCAAGAAGTTTTAAATGGTGGAAGTGCAATGCCCAATTTGTAGTCCACTCAAGCCTTGTTCCTACCTAATGTTTTGCATGATACCTCATAAGGATCTGAGAAAAAAGACTAGGTTATAGGGCTCAATACGGCCTACAAAAATATATGTTTTATATTGAAGCCATCTATCTATTTTGAAATATTATTATAGGCCTCTATAGGGCCTACAAAAATATATGTTTTATCTAAGTTGTCCATCTTTTTTGAAATATTATTATAGGTCATGAAACTAAAAATCAGGTATATTGAAGGCTAAAGTGGACCACACGGTAGGAAACATGGAGATTAAATCACATGTGCTTCTTATGGTGTGGTCATCTTGGGCCTTCAATCTACTTTATTTTTGGGATCATATACTAAAATTATTTATTAAAATTAATGGACGGAATGAATAAACAAAATACATCATGGTGCGTCCCACATAGCTCCGGACATGACATCCATGTCCGTCTTACCCCATCCACACCCAAAATTGGGAAACGGATTGGCTACTCTCCCAGCCACCAGCCCCGTGGCTGATGGTCGGTGCTCTGTGGGTCCCACCATGATGTACGTGTTTCATCCATTCTGTTCATCCATTTTTAGAGTTCATTTTATCGCTTGATCCTAAAAATGAGAGGGATATAAATCTTAGGTGGACCACACCATATGAAAACAATAGTGATTGGATATCCACCATTAAAATCCTCCTAAGGCCCATTGTACTGTTTATTTGACATCCAACATGTTGATTAGGTCATACAGGCCCAGATGCAGGGAAAAAACAAAAATCAACTTGATTCAAAACTTTTATGGCCCCCAAAATATTTTTAATGGTCGACGCTTAGTCAACACTGTTCCCTATAATGTGGTCCACTTGAGATTGGGATATACCCTTGGTCCCATACTATAAAATGATCTGTAAAAATAGATGGATGGCATGGATGCAACACATACATCATGGTGGGTTCCACGGAGCACCGACCACCGTTTCCCAAAATTGGGCGGGCGCTCAAAACAGAGCCGTGCCAAAAAATCTCTCCATTTCCCTCTCTCTCTCTCTCTCTCTCATAGATTTCCATTCCAGTCATCTTGAACAATCCAAGCCATCTCAGGAAAATGCATTCCTTCAATCTCTAATGGCATTTAATAGTTAGGGTTTTCTCTCATGCCTCGTGCTAGGGTTTTCAGCACCTCTCTACCTCGATAAAAAATGCCGTCGCACAAGACCTTCCGCATCAAGAAGAAGCTGGCGAAGAAGATGAGGCAGAACAGGCCAATACCTCACTAGATCCGCTTGAGGACCGACAACACCATCAGGTACAACAGGAAGCATAGGCACTGGCGCCGTACAAAGCTAGGGTTCTGAGGCCCTAGAAGGTTTTCCCTCTACAAGAAATCCTACTTTTAGCAATGAAAATTTTCGTCTCTAAAAGCCAACTTTTCGTAGCTAAAGGCTTTTAGCGACGAAAATTTTCGTCGTTAATTTCGTTGCCAATACACCGTCCCTACAAACGTTGAGCAGCCAAAAAATTTAAGTGGTTGCTAAAGTGAAGCATTTTATCGACGAAACTTTCATCGCAAAAAAAAATGTAGAGGACTTTTAGCAACGAAACTTTTCGCTGCAAAAAATAAAATTTCCCCCCTCGTTGCTAAAAATATCTTTGGAGGACTTTTAGCAGCGAAAACTTTCGTCCCTTCAAAACTGTACAAGACTTTTAGTAGCGAAACTTTTCGCTGCAAAAAATAATTATTCCACTTTTAGCAACGAAACTTTTCGTTACTAAAAAATCTTAGGAAAACTTTGAACAGCTAAAATTTTTGCTGCTAAAAATATTCATTCATCTTTCCGCGACGCCACTTTTCGTCGCTAAAAAAATATTACAAGACTATTAGCAACGAAAACGTTTGCTGCTAAAAATATATTTTTATTTTTCACGGCAAACAGTTTCGCAGCAAAATATCCTTTACAAGACTTTTTAGCAACGAAAATTTCATCCCTATAATATTTTAAAAACTTTTTACCAACAAAAATTTCGTCCCTATAATATTTTTAAAAACTTTTAGCAACGAAATATTTCGTCCCTATAATATTTTAAAAAACTTTTAGCAACCAAAATTTCATCCCTATAATATTTTAAAAACTTTTAGCTACGAAAAATTTCTTCCATATAATATTTTAAAAAACTTTTAGCAACGAAAATTCCGTCCCTATAATATTTTTAAAGACTTTTAGCAATAAACAATTTCATCCCTATAATATTTTAAAAAACTTTTAGCAACGAAAATTTCATCCCTATAATATTTTAGAAAACTTTAGCAATGAAAAATTTCGTCGCTAAAAATAGCTGCACAATTTTAGCGGCGAAAAGTTTCGTTGCTAAAAGTCTCTTTAAAAAAAAATGCCCAATAGAAAATTCTGTGCAAAATACTTGATAGACACCTGTTGCAATATATTTCATCATATTCATCCTGATATACCTGTTATATCATCATATTCATATTCACATCCTGATATACACCTTTCAAATTTCATCATATTCACATTCAGATCTATCTAACCCAAACTAGTAAATCCTTCCAAACATAAACTACATACATTAAAAAAAAAACAATCTTATACGCATCACATTCATTCACGCATAAATACATATAAGTTTAACATCATAAATAAAAAAAAAATCATAAAGATGAAGGCGAAGGTGGTGGGGCATCGGTAGGTAAGCATGCAGCGAAAGCTTGAAACATCTCTGTCATCCGTCGCTCATGCTCCACCCGCATCTCCTCTATCTTCCTCTCCTGCTCCTCATTCTGCCTCGCCAGCTGATCCTCCATCTTCCTCTCATGCTCCTCCTTCTGCCTCGCCAGCTGATCTTCCATCTTCCTTTCCTGCTCTTCCCTCTGCCTCGTCAGCTCCTCCATCATCTTCCTCTCTTGCTCCTCCCTCTGCTTGTCCATTTGATCTCTGATGTCATAGACGACAACCCGTAGCTACTGAATCTCTCTCTGTGCGGTATCAACTTGGCATACGATGCTGTTGCCAACGACGACGGATCGGCTGGAGGCAACTCTAGCGAGTGTCAGGAGCTTGGCACCATGGCCAAGCCCACATACATATCTAGAATGGGTGCCAAGCACCTGACTCAGGATCTCTGGCTCACTCCGCTGAGTACCATCGGGAGTGGGCTGACTGCGTAAGGTGTCCATCTCCTCCTGTAATGAAAACATATGAATTTTTATAATAAATGACATTATTATAATTTAATGTAATTAAATTTTACAATGTAATGATTTTTACCCAAATCTCACTGGCTTTAGGATGTACCCAAGATCCACTCGCCTGCCGACAGTGAGTCCCTTTGTAGAAGTCTACTGGTCCGGGCTCCTGGCTAGTGACGGAATCTCTCTGCGCAATCGAAAGGAAAATAGAGTTAATATAAATGCATGAAAAGAATATAAAAATTATCAGTAATTTCTTACCATGTCGTGACGAAGTCGTATAAATGACTTTGAACCAGCTACGTGGTTCACTTCTAACTTTCTCCTGTTGTTGGAATTTATTTTTCTCCTCTTCTGAACACATTATACATAATGCATTGTTATTAATTATGAATTTAATTATTACGTTAAGATATCGTAAATATGAAAATATTACCTGAAACGAATCAGACGAAAACCTATCGCCAAGTATCTTCCAATCCTCACGGGTCACGTGAGGCGGTGCGGACTGTGCGGGCTCCTCGTGGCTCACGGACCTCTTGTACTGCTAGTATAACTTACCACGGTAAGCCCTGAACTACTCCTTCATCATGTCGTTGACGACATAGGAGATGTGCGGAACACTCAAATCCAAGTGAAATTTATCCTGCAGTTTCGTAAATAATAGATTAAGGCAATAAACTTATTAAGAAAATAACTTAGTCATAAATGAACTTTTATAAAATAAATTAGAATTCATAAGTATAGGTTAAGGTTAAGGTTAAGGTTAAGGTTTAGGTTTAGGTTTAGGTTTAGGATAAGGTTTAGGTTAAGGTTATGGTTTAGGTTAAGGTTATGGTTTAGGTTTAGGTTATAGGTTATAGCTATAGGGAATTGAGAATAGGTTAAGGTTTTAGGTTTATGAAATTGAGTTTTGATTTTGGTTTAGGTTATAGGTTTTAGTTAAGGTTATATGTTATAGGTTTAGGTTTAGGTTAAGGTTAGGTTTAGGTTATAAGTTTTGGGATTTGTCAATAGTTTTAGGTTATAAGTATAGGTTTGGATTAGGTCATAGGTTTTGAGAATTGAGAATGGGTTTGGATTTAGGTTATAAGTTTTGGTTTTGGCTTAGGTTATAGGTTTTGGTTAAGGTTATAGGTTATAGGTTTAGGTTTAAGTTAAGCTTAGGCTTAGGTTATAGGTTTTAGGATTTGGCAATAGTTTTAGGTTATAAGTATAGGTTTGGGATAGGTTATAGGTTTTGGTTTTGGTTTAGGTTATAGGTTATAGGTTATAGGTTATACGTTTAGGTTTAGGTTAAGGTTAGGTTTAGGTTATAGGTTTTGGGATTTGGGAATAGTTTTAAATTATAAGTATAGGTTTATGTTAGGTTATAAGTTAAGGTTTAGGGATAGGTTTTAGGTTTTGGGATTTGAAAATGGGTTCAGGTTTAAGTCATAGGTTTTGGTATTGGTTTAGGTTATAAGTTTTGGGATTTGAGAATGGGTTCGGGTTTAGGTTATTGGTTTTGGTTTTGGTTTAGGTTATAGGTTTTGGTTTAAGTTATAGGTTATACATTTTGGTTTTGGTTAAGGTTAGGTTTAGGTTATAGGTTTTGGGATTTGAGAATGGGGTCGGGTTTAGGTTATAGGTTTTGGTTTTGGTTTAGGTTATAGGTTTTGGGATTTAGGAATGGGTTCGGGTTTAGGTTATAGGTTTTGGTTTTGGTTTAGGTTATAAGTTTTGGTTACGGTTAAGGTTATAGGTTTAGGTTTATGTTAAGGTTAGGTTTACATTATAGGTTTTGGGATTTGGCAATAGTTTTAGGTTATAAGTATAGGTTTGGGTTAGGTTATAGGTTTTCAGAATTGAGAATGGGTTTGGGTTTAGGTTATAGGTTTTGGTTTTGGTTAAGGTTATAGGTTTTGGTTAAGGTTATAGGTTGTAGGTTTAGGTTTAGGTTAAGCTTAGGTTTAGGGTATAGATTTTGTGATTTGGCAATAGTTTTAGGTTATAAGTATTGGCTTGGGAAAGGTTATAGGTTTTGGTTTTGGTTTAGGTTATAGGTTTTGGTTAAGGTTATAGGTTATAGGTTTTGGGATTTGAGAATGGGGTCGGGTTTAGGTTATAGGTTTTGGTTTTGGTTTAGGTTATAGGTATTGGGATTTGGGAATGGGTTTGGGTTTAGGTTCTAGGTTTTGGTTTTGGTTTAGGTTATAGGTTTTGGTTAAGGTTATAGGTTATAGGTTTAGGTTTAACTTAAGGTTAGGTTTAGGTTATAGGTTTTGGGATTTGGGAATAGTTTTAGGTTTTAAGAATAGGTTTAGGTTAGGTTATAGGTTTTGGGATTTGGGAATGGGTTCGGGTTTAGGTTATAGGTTTTGGTTTTGGTTTAGGTTATAGGTTTTGGTTTTGGTTTAGGTTATAGGTTTTGGTTAAGGTTATAGGTTATAGGTTATAGGTTTAGGTTTAGGTTAAGGTTAGGTTAGGTTTAGGTTATAGGTTTTGGGATTTGGGAATAGTTTTAGATTATAAGAATAGGTTTAGGTTAGGTTATAGGTTAAGGTTTAGGGTTAGGTTATAGGTTTTGGGATTTGACAATGGGTTCGGGTTCAGGTCATAGGTTTTGGTATTGATTTAGGTTATAGGTTTTGGGATTTGAGAATGGGTTCGGGTTTAGGTTATAGGTTTTGGTTTTGGTTTTGGTTATAGGTTTTGGTTTTGGTTATAGATTATACGTTTTAGTTTTGGTTAAGGTTAGGTTTAGGTTATAGGTTTTGGGATTTGAGAATGGGGTCGGGTTTAGGTTATAGGTTTTGGTTTTGGTTTAGGTTATAGGTTTTGGGATTTGGGAATGGGTTCGGGTTTAGGTTATAGGTTTTGGATTTAGTTTAGGTTATAGGTTTTGGTTAAGGTTATAGGTTATAGGTTTAGGTTTAGATTAAGGTTAGGTTTAGGTTATAGGTTTTGGGATTTGGCAATAGTTTTAGGTTATAAGTATAGGTTTGGGACAGGTTATAGGTTTTGGTTTTGGTTTAGGTTATAGGTTTTAGTTAAGGTTATAGGTTATAGGTTTTGGAATTTGAGAATGGGGTCGGGTTTAGGTTATAGGTTTTAGTTTTAGTTTAGGTTATAGGTTTTGGGATTTGGGAATGGGTTCGGGTTTAGGTTATAGGTTTTGGTTTTGGTTTAGGTTATAGGTTTTGGTTAAGGTTATAGGTTATAGGTTTAGGTTTAGGTTAAGGTTAGGTTTAGGTCAAAGGTTTTGGGATTTGACAATAGTTTTAGGTTATAAGTATAGGTTTTGGAATTTGAGTATGGGTTCGGGTTTAGGTTATAAGTTTTAGTTTTGATGTAGGTTCTAGGTTTTGGTTAAGGTTATAGGTTATTGGTTTAGGTTTAGGTTAAGGTTAGGTTAAGGTTATAGGTTTTGGGATTTGGGAATAGTTTTAGGTTATAAGTATAGATTTAGGTTAGGTTATAGGTTATGGGATTTGATAATGGGTTCGGGTTTCGGTTATAGGTTTTTGTTTTGGTTTAGGTTATAGGTTTTGGTTTAGGTTATAGGTTATAGGTTTAGGATAAGGTTTAGGTTTAGGTTTAGGTTATAGGTTTTGGAATTTGAGAATGGGTTCGGGTTTAGGTTATAGGTTTTGGTTTTGGTTTAGGCTATAGGTTTTGGTTTAGGTTATTGGTTAAGGTTAGCTTTAGGTTATAGGTTTTGAGATTTGAGAACGGGTTCTGGTTTAGGTCATAGGTTTTGGTATTGGTTTAGGTTTTAGGTATTGGGAATTGAGAATGGGTTCGGGTTTAAGTTATAGGTTTTGGTTTTGGTTTAGGTTATAGGTTTTGGTTAAGGTTATAGGTTATAGGTTTTGGTTTAGGTTAAGGTTAGGTTTAGGTTATAGGTTTTGGGATTTGGGAATAGTTTTAGGTTATTGGTATAGGTTTTGGGATAAGTTATAGGTTTTGGGATTTGAGAGTGGGTTCGGGTTTAGGTCAAAGGTTTTGGTATTGGTTTAGGTTGTAGGTTTTGGGATTTGAGAATGGGTTTGGGTTTTGGTTTTGGTTTAGGTTATAGGTTAAGGTTAGGTTTAGGTTATAGATTTTAGAATTTGAGAATGGGTTCGGGTTTAGGTCATAGGTTTTGGTTTTGGTTTAGGTTAAAGGTTTTGGTTAAGGTTCTAGGTTATAGGTTATACGTTTAGGTTTAGGTTAAGGTTAGGTTTAGGTTATAGGTTTTGGGATTTGGGAATAGTTTTAGATTATAAGTATAGGTTTAGGTTAGGTTATAGATTAAGGTTTACGGATAGGTTTTAGGTTTTGGGATTTGAAAATGGGTTCGGGTTTAGGTCATAGGTTTTGGTATTGGTTTAGGTTATAGGATTTGGGATTTGAGAATGTGTTTGGGTTTAGGTTATAGGTTTTGGTTTTAGTTTAGGTTATAGGTTTTGGTTTAAGTTATAGGGTATACGTTTTGGTTTTGGTTAGGGTTAGGTTTAGGTTATAGGTTTTGGGATTTGAGAATGGGGTCGGGTTTAGGTTATAGGTTTTGGTTTTGGTTTAGGTTATAGGTTTTGGTTTAAGTTATAGGTTATACGTTTTGGTTTTGGTTTTGGTGAAGATTATTGGTTATAAGTTTAGTTTTAGGTTATAGGTTTTTGGGATTTGGCAATAGTTTTAGGTTATAAGTATAGGTTTAGGTTAGGTTATAGATTAAGGTTTACGGATAGGTTTTAGGTTTTGGGATTTGAAAATGGGTTCGGGTTTAGGTCATAGGTTTTGGTATTGGTTTAGGTTATAGGATTTGGGATTTGAGAATGTGTTTGGGTTTAGGTTATAGGTTTTGGTTTTAGTTTAGGTTATAGGTTTTGGTTTAAGTTATAGGGTATACGTTTTGGTTTTGGTTAGGGTTAGGTTTAGGTTATAGGTTTTGGGATTTGAGAATGGGGTCGGGTTTAGGTTATAGGTTTTGGTTTTGGTTTAGGTTATAGGTTTTGGTTTAAGTTATAGGTTATACGTTTTGGTTTTGGTTTTGGTGAAGGTTATTGGTTATAAGTTTAGGTTTAGGTTATAGGTTTTTGGGATTTGGCAATAGTTTTAGGTTATAAGTATAGGTTTGGGTTAGGTTATAGGTTTTCGAAATTGAGAATGGGTTCGGGTTTAGGGTATAGGTTTTGGTTTTGATTTAGGTTATAGGTTTTGGTTAAGGTTATAGGTTATAAGTTTAGGTTTAGGTTAAGCTTAGGTTTAGGGTATAGGTTTTGGGATTTGGCAATAGTTTTAGGTTATAAGTATAGGTTTGGGATAGGTTATAGGTTTTTGTTTTGGCTTAGATTATAGGTTTTGGTTAAGGTTATAGGTTATAGGTTATGGGATTTGAGAATAGGGTCGGGTTTAGGTTAAAGGTTTTCGTTTTGGTTTAGGTTACAGGTTTTGGGATTTAGGAATGGGTTCGGGTTTAGGTTATAGGTTTTGGTTTTGGTTTAGGTTATAGGTTCTGGTTAAGGTTAGGTTTAGGTTATAGGTTTTGAGATTAGGGAATAGTTTTATGTTTTAGGAATAGGTTTAGGTTAGGTTATTGGTTTTGGGTTTTGGGGATGGGTTCGGGTTTAGGTTATTGATTTTGGTTTTGGTTTAGGTTATATGTTTTGGTTTTGGTTTAGGTTATAGGTTTTGGTTAAGGTTATAGGTTATAGGTTTAGGTTTAGGTTAAGGTTAGGTTTAGGTTATAGTTTTTGGAATTTGAGAATAGTTTTAGATTATAAGTATTGGTCTAGGTTAGGTTATTGGTTAGGGTTTAGGGATAGGTTTTAGGTTTTGGGATTTGAGAATGGGTTCGGGTTTAGGCCATAGGTTTTGGTATTGGTTTAGGTTATAGGTTTTAGGATTTAAGAATGGGTTCGGGTTTAGGTTATTGGTTTTGGTTTTGGTTTTGGTTATAGGTTTTGGTTTTGGTTATAGGTTATACATTTTAGTTTTGGTTAAGGTTAGGTTTAGGTTATAGGTTTTGGGATTTGAGAATGGGGTCGGGTTTAGGTTATAGGTTTTGGTTTTGGTTTAGGTTATAGGTTTTGGGATTTAGAAATGGGTTCGGGTTTAGGTTATAGGTTTTGGTTTTGGTTTAGGTTATAGGTTTTGGTTAAGGTTATAGGTTATAGGTTTAGGTTTAGGTTAAGGTTAGGTTTAGGGTATAGGTTTTGGGAATTGACAATAGTTTTAGGTTGTAAGTATAGGTTTGGGATACGTTATAGATTTTGGTTTTGGTTTAGGTTATAGGTTTTGGTTAAGGTTATAGGTTATAGGTTTTGGGATTTGAGAATGAGGTCTGGTTTAGGTTATAGGTTTTTGTTTTGGTTTAGGTTATAGGTTTTGGGATTTGGGAATGGGTTCGGGTTTAGGTTATAGGTTTTGGTTTTGGTTTAGGTTATAGGTTTTAGTTAAGGTTATAGGTTATAGGTTTAGGTTTAGGTTAAGGTTAGGTTTAGGTCAAAGGTTTTGGTATTTGACAATAGTTTAAGGTTATAAGTATAGGTTTAGGTTAGCTTATAGGTTTTGAAATTTGAGAATGGGTTCGGGCTTAGGTTATAGGTTTTGGTTTTGGTTTAGGTTCTAGGTTTCGGTTAAGGTTATAGCTTATAGGTTTAGGTTTAGGTTAAGGTTAGGTTAAGGTTATAGGTTTTGGGATTTAGGAATAGTTTTTGGATATAAGTATAGGTTTAGGTTAGGTTATAGGTTATGGGATTTGATAATGGGTTCGGGTTTAGGTTATTGGTTTTTGTTTTTCTTTAGGTTATAGGTTTTGGTTTAGGTTATAGGTTATAGGTTTAGGATAAGGTTTTGGTTTAGGTTTAGGTTTTAGGTTTTGGGATTTAAGAATGGGTACGGGTTTAGGTTATAGGTTTTGGTTTTGGTTTAAGCTATAGGTTTTAGTTTAGTTTATAGGTTAAGGTTAGGTTTAGGTTATAGGTTTTGGGATTTGAGAATGGGTTCGGGTTTAGGTCATAGGTTATGGTATTGGTTTAGGTTATAGGTATTGGGATTTGAGAATGGGTTCGGGTTTAAGTTATAGATTTTGGTTTTAGTTTAGGTTATAGGTTATAGGTTTAGGTTTAGGTTAAGGTTAGGTCTAGGTTATAGGTTTTAGGATTTGGTAATAGTTTTAGGTTATAGGTATTGGTTTAGTTTAGGTTATAGGTTAAGGTTTAGGGATAAGTTATAGGTTTTGGGATTTGAGAAAGGGTTCGGGTTTAAGTCATAGGTTTTGGTATTGGTTTAGGTTGTAGGTTTTGGGATTTGAGAATGGGTTCGAGTTTAGGTTATAGGTTTTGGTTTTGGTTTAGGTTATAGGTTAAGGTTAGGTTTAGGTTATAGGTTTTGGGATTTGAGAATGGGTTCGGGTTTAGGTCATAGGTTTTGGTATTGGTTTAGGTTATAGGCTTTGAGATTTGAGAATGGGTTCGGGTTTAAGTTACAGGTTTTGGTTTTGGTTTCGGTTATAGGTTATAGGTTTAGGATACGGTTTAGGTTTAGGTTTACGTTATGGGTTTAGGTTAAGGGTGTGGTCACTGCAAATACAAATACAAATATAAACATGGCCTGTCCAAATGGCCAGGAACTTCCAATGTCATCTATAGAAAATGGACAGCTTCATCATGGTCATAACAGCGGGTCCTACCTTTCAGAAACCCCCGCTCTTCCGGATGGCTCCGATGCACATCCGAGTTTGCTCCATTAATTTCAAGTAAATACATAAACACGACCTGTCCAAATGGTCAGGCCCCTCCAATGTGATCTATAGGAAATAAACAGCTTCATGATGGTCTTAACAGCAGTTTCCACCTTTCATGGACCCCCACTCATCCGGATAGCTCCGACACACATCCGGGTATGCTCTATTAATTTCGAGCAAATACATAAACACGGCCTGTCCAAATGGTTAGGCCCCTCCAATACTTTTCATAGAAAATGGACAGTTTCATCATGGTCATAACAGTGGTTCCCACCTTCCAGGGTCCCCCGCTCTACATCCGGATAGCGCCGACGCACATCCAGGTCTGATCCATCAATTTTGAACTATACATATATAAATAAAACACATAACATATAAATTTACCTGAAGGCACTGACGGATGAGCTGCCGCACATCATCTGTCACGTCTACCCAATGGGAGGTGATGGCGGGGATCATAGATCAGCATAAGACACCGAGCTCTGACGTAAATAATCTGGCATTGTTCCCAACAGGTCTAATATAGTGCTATGGGAACTCTACCGTCACCCTACCCTCACGTGTAAGTCACTGTAAAAGCAACCCACGCATGAGTCCACGTCCTCGTCGGCTGGTTGACGACACTACTGTAAAAGAAATATGTAAGTCTAAACATAAACAAAAGTCATTAAAAGAAATATATATCTAGACTTACATGCAATGCCCGGTGTATGTGTGACTGAGGGATCCGACGACTATGATGAAACATTTAGTGGCGATGCTGGCTCTGTCCAATCACGGGTAGAAGGGGTAGATCCAGTGTGCAAATGACGTACTCTCCCACCTGGTGCCATCACTAAATATGTGTGAGCTACGAACTTATAAATTTAAACAATGTCAATTCCATTACACATTGTCATTCTATATTAAATATACATATTCGACCATTACACTATAATGCAAGCAGAATAAATTAAAACTGTAAACTTTAATCTATAACCTTGTTAAATTCTATTACACATTGTCATTCTACATTAAATATACATATTCGAATTGAAAAATGACATGTAAATCATGTGTACATTTAATAATCGTCATCTATGTCACTATCGCTTAGGACTATTTCTTCTTCACCATCACTATCGTTGAACAGTATTTCCTCTTCATCGTCTGCAATGGATCCCTCAATGAAACTGCTATCATCTCTAATAATGTCACGTACTATTGAGGCATCAACATGATCAGGTGGCACATCATCTCTATCCAATTGCACCACATCAATATCAACACTTGAATCAGTCCCTGTATCCACAGACGACACATCTTCTTGATATGCTTGTTCAACACTAGACGTGTCATTTCCCCCGTCCTCGCTATCGTCAACTTTTGGTTCGAGAACGTCAAATACGTGCCTAGGCTTTATTTTCTGCACTACGTGCCAAAAGCCACCTAACTTGGTGTCAGCGAGGTAAAATACTTGTTCAGCTTGGCTGACGAGGACAAATGGGTCGTCCTTAAACCACTTTCGAGATAAATTTACGCTCGCAAAGTAGTTATCAGTCTGTATTCCCAACTTCTTATTTTCAACGTCCCACCAATCACATCTAAATAAGTACACCCGCTTTCTCATACAATAATCCAGCTCAATAATATCTGTCAAAATGCCATAAAAGTTAATTTCATCCTCCTCATTCGTTCCCTTCACAACCACCCCACTATTTTGTGTGGTCTTATACTTATCACGTTCTTCAGTGTGGAACCAAATCCTATTTGCAATACAACCTGTATATCTAGATACACGTCTATCGGGGCCACACGCCAGCGAGTATAGTGCATCAGACGCATCCGTAAAGTTGCTTGTGCGCAATGTCTTCATCTATTATCATGTACAAAATGTAATTATTTAGGGATTTTCGTAGGTTCAAATAATGTGCGGTTCAATGAAAATTCTAAGTGTGGAGAGATACAATGTGAAATCTTACACATTTTTTTAACCATTATGGAAACTGATCCTGATGCATTCGATTATAACTTGTAGGGAATTTGGACTTCATCTCATCCATGTGTTCGCTACACATAAATGACACGCCATCAGCAAGAAACATTAAGGTTCTGAGTTTAAATGAAAAATAATAATCAGGTGAAAGAGTTACTCCAAGTACGACTCTATTTCTTTACAATTATGAAACACATACCACCTCGCCTTTGCTAGATCCCCAACGTCCATATCTCAAAACGTCGGGGATCCTAAAGGACGAACGTTATGTGCAAACACAGATATGAGTCCTTGTTCATGCTCCTGCCCTTCATCAGCATTCTGATCTTCTCGGTTGAATCTAGTCTCTATGCCACGAAGATACAAGGAGCAAAATGTAAGGCACTCATAAAAATACACCTCAGATATGGATCCCTCTGGGCGTGCCCTGTTCCTCACAAACTGTTTGAGGGTGTGAAGGTATCTGTACACAAAACCAATATGTTAAGAGCATGAAAACATGGATATATGTAGTTTACGGAACGAATAAAAATTTTAATAGGTTCCACCACCTTTCGATCGGATACATCCAATGATATTGTATTGGACTTGCAAGCTTCGCCTCGTGCGGTAAGTAAATCACTAGGTGTACCATGACATCAAAAAATACGGGTGAAAATATTCTTTCAAGTTTACAAAGGATTATGACAATGTCCCTCTCCAGTCGTTTAATAACATCTACGTTTAACGATTTCGAACACAAATTCTTAAAGAATATCCCCAACTCAATCAACGCCGCACTAATATCCTTTCTTGGAAATCCATGAATCGCAACCGGCAGTAGGCGTTACAGAAGGACGTGACAATCATGACTTTTCAGGCCTGTTACCTTACAGTCTGTAACCTTTACACGCCCAGATATGTTCGATGCATACCCATCGAAAAACTTCACCGATCTCAACCATTCACATAAATACTCTCTCTCTGGTTTTGTTAACGTGTAGCAGGCTGCTGGTATAGTATACGAATTTTCATGTGGTTACAAGTGCAACTCTTTCCTTAAACCCATTTCTTGTAAATCCAATCGAGCCTTGATACTATCTTTTGTTTTCTTCTCTATGTTCATCAATGTTTCGAAGACATTGTCACATATATTTTTCTCAATATGCATGACATCCAAGTTGTGTCACAATTTCAGATCACTCCAATAGGGCAACTCAAAAAAGATGCTCTTCTTCCTCCAGTTATAGTCCAATACTGTATGTTTCCTCTTCTTCAAGTGCGATGCCTTAACCAAATGTAACTTCTCTAATGCTACTCAGTTGTTATATCACATCTTTTCTATATAGCTCTTTTGGGGGTAGCTTATGATCTTGTTTGCCATCAAAGATCATCGTCTTCCTATGCCAACTATGATCACTCGGAAGGAAGTGACGATGACCCATATAAAATATTTTTCTACCATGCTTCAATGACAATGAACAAGTCTCAATACCACATGTAGGACAAGCCAACTTGCCCTTTGTGCTCCACTCAGAAAAATTTCCATAAGCGAGAAAGTCATTTATTATCCACAAGATCACTGTGTGCAATAGAAATGTCTGTCCTGTAAATGTGTCATATGTTTCTACACCTTGACTCCACAACTCGTTTAACTCATCTACTAACGGTCACAAATACACATCGATGTCATTCCTAAGTGACCTGGGTCCAGGAATAAGCAATGATATCATGAAAAATGACTCCTTCATATACCACCAAGGAGATAAATTGTAAGGCATAAGTACCACTAGCCACATACTATACGAGCTACTCATATTACCAAATGGATTAAAACCATCACTTGTAAGACCTAGTCGAACATTGTGAGAATCCTCTACAAACTAGTCATATTGCTTGTCAAATTTTTGCCAGGCTTCAGAGTCCGCAGGGTGCCTTAGGGTACTATCATTATGAACGCGTTTCTCCTTATGCCACCTCATATCTTCAACCGTCTTACGAGATAAGCAATCTTTGCAATCTGGGTTTTAATGGAAAGTACCTTAACACCTTTTGTGGGATTTTCTTAAGCTCGGCTTTGTCATACTTCCACCTAGACTCTCCACATTTTTGACACTGTTCAGCCTTATCATACTCTTCCCTATACAATAAACAATCATTTATACATGCATGTATGATTTTATAACCAAAGCCCAAGTCTCCCATCAAGGATTTTACCTCGTAATGAGACTTGGGCAATGTCTCACCAGCCGGTAATACTTCTTTCAGTAACTCAAGCAACATGTCAAACAATTTGTTACTCTAATGATTTATTGTCTTCAAATGAAGTAACTTCGTAACGAAATTCAACTTGGAGAAGTTCTCACATCCCAGAAAAAGTGGACGTTGCGCATCCCTCAACAACCTATTAAACTTTTCTGATTCGACATCACCCATTGGAGGAATATCTTGGCTACTGCTTGTCGCTACAAAATCAGTATCCGTAACTGTTCCCCTGAACACATCACCTATGATATCTTGCATTTCATCAACGTCTTCACCCTCATCATTCGGCACAATAGGGTCTTCGTTGACTTCAGTGGCCTCAACTCTATGGGTCATATCCTCACCATGATGGACCCACCAAGTGTAACCCGGGTCAATCCCAACTATGAACAAATCATCCTCTACTTTGTTTAAAGTCTTGTATATCAAGTTCATGCATTTTCAACATGGACACCTAATCCTATTCCCTTAATCTGCCCCATTTCGTACAAATTTCATTAACTCTTGAACCCCTTGTTTATACTCTGGGCCAAACCTGTTCTTAGCTCGCATCCAACTCTTATCCATCTCTACAATGAAAAGACTAGAATCAGTCTGAAGAAAGCTTTAAGATTAGGCTATGTTATAGGTTTAGCTTATATGTTTAGGTTTAGGTTAAGGTTATTAGTTTAGGTTAAGGTTATAAGTTTAGGTTTAGTTTATAGTTCTAGGTTTTGGGTATGGGAATAGGTTATAGGTTATGGGATAAGGTTTAGGTTAGAGGTTATAGGTAAAGGTTCGGGTTCGGGATCGGGTTTAGGTTTTTAAGTTTAGGCTTAGGTTTTTAAGTTTAGGCCTAGATTTTTAAGTTTAGGTTTAGGCTTTGGTTAATGTTTAAGTTTAGGTTATAAGTATAGGTTTAGGTTAAGGTTAAGGTTATAAGTATAGGTTAAGGTTATAAGTATAGGTTTAAGTTATAAGTATAGGTTATAAGTTTAGGTTAAAGTTATAAGTATAGGTTTAGGTTATAGGTTTAGGTTTAGGTTATAAGTTTTAGGTTTAGGTCATAGGTTTAGGTTTAGGTTATAGGTTTAGGTCTATGTTTAGGGAATCAGGTTTGGTTTCGAGTTCGGATCAGGTTTAGGTGTTCTCTAATATTATCTACTATTGAACCTAGTATTATCTAGTACATACTAGTAACATACAACTTATATTGGGGCACCATACCATAAGTTACAAGAATTTCATATCCCCCTAACCAAGGTATCCTCCATTGATAACATATATATATATATACATATATATATATATATATATATATATATATATATATATATATATATATATATATATATATATATATATATATATATATCATAAGTTGTTTATTTTCATTTACATATGCAAATACATTCATCATCCATCTAAGAAAATTGAAACAAGTACTATCAGTCTATGATGAACAGTTGAAAAGAAAAATCATGCATCTTATCTTACCCGAACATAAACAGCGGTTCCCACCTTTCAGGGACCCCCGCTCAACATCTGGATAGCTCTGACGCACATTCGGGTCAACTCT
The DNA here is from genome assembly GCA_037074715.1 of Magnolia kwangsiensis. Lineage (NCBI taxonomy): Eukaryota > Viridiplantae > Streptophyta > Magnoliopsida > Magnoliales > Magnoliaceae > Magnolia > Magnolia kwangsiensis. The sequence goes on along the minus strand of CM073580.1, from coordinate 16,991,123 downwards.
AACATTTTCTAAGCTAATACAATGAAATCCTAAATTAGTTACTCATCCAAGGTTGGATAGATTGTAATACTTTCATATTCTCATTTAAATGTCCACGTCGAAAATCCGGCAGCATCTCCCTACGCCTCTCCAGATAAGTTTATCTTACATTACATTCTGATGTCAAATATCTAAAGTAATGTAAAGATATTTGGCATTGGATATGGAACGGAAGAAACACATCCAGAGAGAAATGAGGAGATGGACCACGGATCAGGCATGAACATTTAAATAGATTATATGAAAGCATACTATCCATCTAACCTTGAACTGTCCAAAATGGGACAATTTGAGCGATTTCTATGCCACCAAAAATACACCATATCTATGTATGGCCTCATAGAAATCCTCAAACGAGTAACTAATTATCTAACGTACAAAACTACAAATTACAAGTCACAACTATAAACTAACTAATCATAATAATAATTTTAGGCAAGAAAATGTAATATACAAGCTCATTAAGGTTTGCAAGGACAATTATATGCAACAAAAGGCAATGGAACAATATAAGCTACATTAGTAACAGAGGGAGATTATTCATCAAAGGGAGATTATTCATGTTAAGGGACGAACCTAAAAATGAGATTGATCTAAAGCCCAAGTTATCCTTTCAAAAAAAAAAGGGAAACGTTCACCATTGAGATCTTTCTAGACTGGTAACATTTGTTTTTTCTTCAATGAATATACTTTAATGGCGGCATATTATATGGATGAGAGATTATCAGTAGGAGTGAATTTTTATTTCTTGGATACAGCATGTTACATGGCTATACTTCTCGAGAACACGCACATTGTAAGACCCGTATCTTGGTCTGTACCGTTCCATAAACTTCCGTGGTCTTACCGGTCGAATTCCGGTAACCTTCGACCCTTAACCGATATCGACGCGTGACCCTGATTCATATGCCGACAACCCGAGTCGACTCAACCCAAGACCACTACCATAGCGACCGTGTCGTCGCTGCGGTTCCAATGCCGTGACTCGCGCGCCGAGGCGATACCCTGGTCAAGAGATGTGGGCCAACGTTCAGTGGGAGGAAACGCCGCACGTTGCGAAACCCAAGAGAATCTCTACGATGTGTCACATCAATCACATCAATCCCATAAATCAATCAATCCATCAATCCATCACATGTCAAGTACACATCACTTTCAACCCTTTTCCCAAGCAACCACAAAAGTCTCCCAAACCCATACCTCTCTTACACAAAAGGCCACAAAAGTCAAAGATTTCTTACAAAACCATCACTCACCACATCCATCCATCACTCTCTCTCTCCCTTTACAACTCCTCTCTTTCTCATTTGCAAAAATCTCCAAGTAAAAGAAAATCTCACATATGGAATTCTCTAAACACTCCTAAGCTCCAAGTGGCCCACTCTCCTACCCCACCATCTCCCATCTCAACCCTCTATTCCTCATCTCATCCATTGAAGTTGAAGCTAAGGTGCCAAGGAATCCCTAGGAATAAGAAGATCAGATGGTGGGTGCCTCCATATGGTAGTTTTTTTAATTTTTATGATGGGCCAAGCGAGGCCCACCGATCAATGGTGTAGATCTCACTTGGGACCCTAAGATGAGGCCGATGGCCCACTTGGATCATCATGATCATTCCATGATGGGGCCATTCTCCATGGACCCCATCATGATGTTTATTTCATTGCAAAAGGTCATCTGGACCGTCCATTTTGGTGGAGAGAGGATCTCCACCGTTGATTCTCGATCTTGGTGGTTCCATGTGTTGAGGGACCCTTTTGATTGTATGATTTGGTTTTAAGGGAGGGCCCATAATGTCGGGGTCCCTCCATCTCAAAGTGTGTCCCACTCTCCATGTCTCTCTCCCTCTTTATTTCTTTTTATTTTATTTTATTTTATTTTATTTTATGCAATGGGATTGTGTGGCCCACTTGAACGGACCCCACCTTGAGATCTTTATTTTGTTCAAGTTCTATTCAAGTGGGGCCCACCTTATACGTTGTACCCACATCACCCATCAGTGGTGGCCCACTTCATCAGGGCCCACCACAATGTATTTAAAAAAAAAAACCAAGCCGTCCAGCGTTTGGGACGCTGGACGTTTCAAAAAAAAAGAAAAGAGAAAGAAAAAAGAAGGGACTTTGGGTGGTCCACTTGCTTAGGCCTCACCGTGATGTATTTAAACAATCCAAGCCGTCTATCCTCTTACCTACAGTATTTTAGCCGTTAGGTAGAAGTTTGGGGCTGATTGGAAGACATGATGGGCCATAGCATCGAAGAATGCATCATTACCATTCAAGGATCCTTTTCTGATTTTATTTCATTTTCTAATCATAAAAAAAATTCAAACTTCGGACTCATTTCGTCTGTTGCGTGCCACTGAACGCAATGGCCGGGGCGGATTTTTGTGAAGTGGGCCCCACGTGCGAAAAACCATCGGAAAACAGGTTTTTCCCAGTTTTTGAAAGAGGCAGGCCCTCTGCCTCCCCTAACACGGCAGTAGGTGCACGCTGCTGCATGCAGCCGTGAGGGAGAGCGGACGGATGCAGGGGCCCACGGCCCTGCGTGTGGGCCCCACCGTAATGTTTGTTTGTCATCCAATCTGTTCATGAGGTGGGTCCCATCCTCAGGTGGGCCCCCTCCAAATTTCGGCTCGATCCAGAACTCGGGTGGCCCACACCACAGGAAACAGTGGAATTGAATGTCTGCCATTAAAATTTTTTTGGGGCCCACAGAAGTTTTGAATCAAGCTGAAATTTACGTTTTCCCTTCATCCAGGTCCGAGTGACCTTATGAACGGGTTGGATGGCATCTAAGCATTTCAGTGGGCCCCACATGGGACCCACAATGATGTATGTGTTTTAAGACCGCCGTCCAGGTGGACGGTGGCACCCACCTTACGTATGTGTTGCCTCCACCGTCCAGCGGATGATGGGGCCCTTTGTGATGTATGTGCTCTATCCGCACTGTCCACTGGACAGTGGGACACACCATAATGCATGTGATGCACCCAGACCGTCCATCCACTTGGTGAGATCATTTTAAGGCATGAGCTGTTGGTTGGGTGGGCTACTCATGTATGGGTTAGGCCCATTTAATTGCAAAAGGCCTATGGGTTGGGCCCACTTGATATGTAAAGCCTATGGGTTAGGCCCATTTGATTCATATAAGGCCTATGGACTTAGGCACACTTGATATGTTTCAAGTCCATGGGACTAGGCCCTTTTGATGTATTCCAAGGCCCATGAAATTGGACCCATTTGATGCATTTTTAAATCCCATGGAAGGAGGCCCATTTGATATATGTAAGGCCTAGGGGTTTAGGCCCACTTTGATATGCATGCAAGGCCTAAGGGTTAAGACCCATTTGGCGTACATATGGGGTTTAATTGGTGTGACCCATTCGACCCATGAGTTAAGCTCATTTGATGCAATCCAAGGCCCACGGGTTTTGACCCATTGCAATGCACATAAGACCCATTGGTGTGACCCATTTATGTGGCCCATCTGATAAATAAAAGGCCCATAAGATATGGCCCATTTGCTATACATGTAAGGCCCAATGGGATGAACCTACGGTCCATTGCAATGTGTAATTCCCATACAGACTAACTAGCGATGTTTACAAAGATTGTGCCTTAGGAGCAATGTTGGTTTGACGTCCACATTGCGAGTGTAATGTTGGTTGGATGTCCATATTACGACTCTCCTTAGGGCCCATTACTGGGTCGTACTTGCTGTGTATAGGCCGTCCAGGCCCATCTGCGTTGTAAGAATGGTTCATCACTCATTTACGTGTTTAGTATAGTTTCATGACTCATGATCATACGCATCATATGTATGCTTGATATGAGGATTGACTGATCATAGCATATGCCTTCAGGCAGGTTGTTTATGGGCTCCTGGTTAGGCGGTGTTGCCCTACATGAGCGCACGATATGCGCAGGATTTGTTGCATGACTGGATAGCGTGAATCATGCATTTTGCATTTGTGTGACATGGTTATTGTACGCCCTAGCGACATCAGGGCCGTAGCCTCCACAGACGCATCGTGGTTGGCAGGATTGGATACCAGAAATCTTATTCTACATGGGGTGCTATAGATATCCCTGGGTGAGAGTCCTTAAACCCTTATGGTACCAAAAGGTTGCTCCAACGTCTAGACCGAGTGGGTAGATGAGCGTTGAGTGCCGATTACCAGACGGTCGTGCTCTCCGCTGTGTCGTGGTCGGTTGGAAGGGGGTCCAGCCTTACCCGCCCAAGTGTAGGGGCAATGCTAGGCTGAGTCTGACCAGCTCGAGGAATGGGTCCGCTATCGACGAGTCGTGCCCGATATTGGCAGACGGATAGTGAGGTCTCTTCCACTTACCTTATTACGCGTGATGTGGTGGCAATCTGGTTTAGAGCGTACTAGACCCCGGTGATATCCCATATTTGAGTTGTATTGATGTGTGGACATAGATGAGGATCATTATGCTTGAGTTGCATTGCACATCGCATGGCCTTGGGGTGGACGATACCATTTATGTCTTGCATCGCATATCCTTGATACAGCTCATGATATTATGGATCCATCTGCATATTCCGGATTACTCTGACATTGCATGTTCATATTACTACCTTGCGCACACACTTTCACCACCCTCTAAGCTTTTTATAAGCTTATGCACAACTGTTGCGTGCAGGTGATGTTGGTTTGCTGCAGTGCTGAGGCAGGAGCACGTTGCAGATCGTTTTAGAGTTTTTATTTTTTACCATTATATTTCCCTTTATGCTCATTATACTTGTAAAGTTTTTGATCATAGTGAAAATGTAATGGAGTTCTTGGTTGTTGTTTGTGGGTTATGCCATTGGTTATGCTTATTACGAATCAAACTGACATTGAAAATCCTCTTCATAGCATCTCAGGATCGAAACCTGGCGAATGGGCGTTAGGAGCCGAGAATGGGGTTCTACGGAGGCTGTCGGCGCCGGATTCCGCGATCAGAAATTTTGTGAGCCCGGTTTCCGAGTTTGGGGCGTGACACACATGATGAACAACATAGCTATACTTCTCAATTACACCTACACGATGAACAGTATGCTTCTAACAGTTCCATGCATTTTTGTTACCAACCACTGTACAACATGGTTCTAAAACTAGGTGATTCAACTCGACACTTGTATTAGATTTTTGAGTTAAGTCGCTAAGAAACTCAATTAATCTCCTGTGTGACTTGGTGTTAATTTTTTCAAGACTCGTCAGGTTGACTCGACTAACTCATGACACTTGAACCAAGTTATTATGTTGGAAGCATAGAAAATATAGAACATGATTCAAACTGGTGACCTAGTGCACCACCTCTTGGGCAACGGTTAATTTCAAATATTCTATTATTAGTTTAATTATTCAAAATAGAGTGGAGTCATGTAACTTGTCAGAGTCTTGGAAGTGACCCAACCCAGCTAGACATTGACTCAAAGTCTTTTGGGTATTTGATCCAACACATGATAGGATGATGTTGTGTGGATGAAGAGAAACCTTTAGACCCCCGTCTCCACTTCCTAGCAAATGCAATATTATCAATGGGGGAGTAAGTCCTGACAAACAAAATATTAAGTATACGTATTCTCTTTATTATAGCAACAAATTACTATTATTCTCAAATGATTTTTAGTAGTTCAAATAAGAATTGTTATTGATGTGCTATTTAGATATGCAGTTAAAGATTGTAAAGACCAGAAAAATAGCTATGGTATCTTTCCTCCCTTGATGTCAAGAATATTCAATCTCTCTCTCTCTCAAAAGAGCAAGAAAAAAAAAAACAACAAACGCTCATGTTCATCCTCAGCTAAAACTCACAATGACTAGAGACTTGGGTCCTTACGCATGGCTTAGTGGGTAGTAGCAGACTCACAAGAGTTTCAGTGCCAAGGTCATGGGTTCGAGTGTCCATTGTGGTGTGTGTAGGTGTGACACTGACTGTGTAAAAAAAAAAAGCAGATGATCCAAGACTTTGGTGAGCTATCTCATAGGAAACAGTTCCAATGGACGTGGTTTGGCTACTGGAGGGTATGTTACTCCATGGATTCACAGATAAAGGGCTGTCATCGTCTTCCGATGAAGGATTCCAAGTGGATTCGGTGGGCCACCATCTGCCTAGCAAGGAGCCCGGTTTATATACAAATAGGGTTGCAGGAGATGTTAATGGACGAGAGAGTGCATCATTCAATACATCAAATGGGAAAGGATCCCAACCGTTGCCTAGTACCGAAAGTGAAGTTGACAAGGTGGGTCATCATCTACAGTTTGAAGAACTTGGGTCATAAGGAGAAACTACAAACGGTGTGGTAGCACAGCTAAGGAAATGTTCCCAATCTAGCCAACAAAGGCATTGGTTGAAAAGGGGTAGTCGATCTCGAAACTCGATTTATTTTAAGTGTGGGAAGGTTGGATACTCGAAGAAAGACTGCACCAACTAGACAAATATGGACTTTCACATACATCCCCATAAGTAAAAAGTGGGCCACCTATGAAAATCACCTATGGCAAATCAGGTTGGTCCCCTCAATGGATGGGCCGCATCGTTGAAATCAATTGAAAGCCAATGGTCCTACTCAATGCAGGTGTGTTACTCACCTAGTGAGTCAATGGACCAAATTTTGATGACATGAAATGATCATGGTGCGACCCATATTTTGTGCAGCTGGGATGTCTTACCAGCATGATGTATTGGCATGAAAGGTGGTGGGCCCTTATGTGATCTTTTCTCATGTTTATGGTCAATATCTATGTGTGAAAGATGACTAAGTATGTTGTTAGTTTATTTACATGTATGTGTATAGATCAATAGGCATTTTACCTGTTCAAAAAAAATAAGTAGGCCTAAAAACTGTAATCACTTTCTTAGATTTTGAATCAAAGTTGCGACTCCGAGGACTTGTTAGTGAATTGTCTGGTCAGGCCAAGTCACCAATATTTTCTGTACAGACAACTGCTGAATTTTATGGACCATTCATAAATAATCATGTTGTCTGATCATATTCCATTTTTCCCTGTAACGTAGCCACCTGAATTTTGGATTGGCATAATTGTTTACCTCAGGTCATAACATGAAGAAGCATGATTGATGAACGTGAATCAAGGTCACAAACATGTCACCCATGGCATAGAAGGCATGATAGTTGTATGCTCTGCCTACAACAGGTGTTGCATAGGATTTTGGTCCCTTGAATGGTAATACCCCAGTCCTCAATCTCAATTTTGCAGGATCCCTTACTCAAAACCCCTTAGTAAAATGAGAAATGCAGGTTGCACCTGCTTAACTGAGGTTTGAAGCTGCCCCCAATTCATGCATAGAAGTGGGTCACATGTGTAAAATCAGATCCACTTACCACAAGATCATCAATGTGTGAGTTCCATGCATCTAAAATTATGAAAATATATTATTATCATGGGGGAACACATGATTTGAACCATTGGACTTTTTCTAGTAACCATTCATTTCATTTCAATGGTATAACCCACCTGATGGTCAATAGGCCATTTTTTTAAGACATGGAAACCACGTAATGAGAATGGCAGGGAGATAAATTGTTGTCACATGTATTTCATAAAGAAAACTAATCTGAAATAGGAAATCCAGTGGTAGTAGTAAATGTCAGAAAGAAGCATATACCTGATTTTTCTTAAAGTTCTTGCAATGGCGCCTCTCAATCTAGCAACAAAGAGGGAAACCAGTAATCCCAGATGCACCGAGACAAGTCAATGATGGAACTCCAATTGAGATGATGAAGGGTCCTCTGAGGTTTTTTGAGGTGATGAATCTGATAGAGGGAGAGGGAGCACGACACAGGGAGAGAGAGAGATTGGGGAATGAATAGAGAGAGGGAGGAAGATGAGCAGGCTGGAGCAAGATCGGGAGATCGATTGGGGTCAGGAACGGAGCGTGCACCCGCACGCGCGAGAGATAGAGAGAGAGAGATAAGTGATTTGGGGATTTTTTGGGCAGGCATCTGTTTTGACAGCGCGCCAAAATTTGGGCCTGATTTTGGTATGGCTCTGTGGGCCCCACCATGATGCGTGTCAAACATCTACCCCATCAGTCAGATGCATCATCCCATTTTGAGCCCAGGTATTAAAAATCAAATCAATCTATGACTTGTGTGGACCACACCACATACAAATGTTGAGAGGGGTTACCCTCCATTAAAACATTCATAAATATTTTTTGGGCCCACAGAGATGTGGTCCACAAATCCAGCCCATCCATTATGTGTATGCCACTTGGATGAGGGGTCATACCAAGTTTCAGACGCATCCAAATTTCAGGTGAGGCCCACCAAGTGCTTTTATATGTTTTAGGCATGTCTTCACATGATTTTAGATAGTGTGGCCCACCAAAGTTTCGTATACAGCTGATTTTTCGGATATCCTATAATTTAAAGGGGACCAATCAAATGCATGGTGTTGATGTTTGACACACATCATGGTGGGGCCCACATAACTTGACCTCATGGGGATGACATAGATTAAACACACACATTATGGTATGGCCCACCTGAGATTTATATCCCGAAAAATGGATGAACAATGTGGCACATCCCGAATTTTCGGTAAATCCAAAACTCAAGTGGACCATGCCACACGAAACAATGTGGAATAATGATTTCCACCGTTGATACTTTCCTTGGGCCCATAATAATGTTTATTTAACATCCGGCATGTTCATAATATCACAAGGATATGAATGAAGAGAAAAAATAAAAAGATATGAATTATTGTGGGCCAACTACGATGACAGTGTAAAATCCACTCTGTCCATCATTTGCTCGGAATCATGATAGAATGAGATCTAAAAAATCAGATAAATCCATTGTCAAAGAAATGGAGAGAATATACCACCATGTCTACCAAAGTATCCCATGGGTGCAAGATCTAAGTTGTACATCAGGTGAGTCCTACCATGTACGTCTCTGATTCCAGCTTACTACTCAAGTGGATCACCTATTTGTCTTCCCCAACCTTCAAATAGCCGGCCTAAACATATTAGCTATAGAACCTTGCATCACCCATATGCCCCTAGTTACTTGAATCGCGGTTTTTTTTTATTTTTTGTTCAAAGGTATGATCTCAACAAATGATTCAAGAAGACTTCAACGGCCTTGAAGCAGAGACTAGAAAGTCAGATCTTCTGGATCCCCAATGATCTTCACTAGAGTTTGCAAGAATGAAGCTAAATCAACACCATATATAACACAATGATTTGCAATAACATTCACCTACAAGCATTCGCAGTTTTGCACAGGTGACTTTGTGGAAGGCTCAAGACTGGAGGTTCCAGGCTTCCAAATAACTCACCAGGTAGAATGTTTCTCACTTGCACATCTGACTTTTCACACCAATCTGGCCATCCTTGGTAACAACTACAGTTCGTTGGGATGTTCTAATGGCCATGATTGCACCTTGCAGAACAGTCCATTGCAATTTTGGCAGTCAGACTCTCAATTGAAGAGCGGATAATGTATTTGATTTTAAAAAAACTAAAACATAGAATCCCCTTGTTATTTTCTTTTCTTTTCTTTTCTCAAAGTGGGATTGTATATTTGATTTACGTGGTGCAGCATCCAGGGAACTTCGTGAAGACACAAGAGTCGGGAAATTCAATTTTCACCCATGGCATAGAATTGCAAGCGTTCCCTGTACTTGTTAAAATTAAATGACACTAGTAGTGCCACCGGTCCTTGGGGCAAGACATCACCCTGATTGCTTATTGAGTGGACTGCTACTGAATTAGTTTAGTGGGTGTTTACAAAAAATTATGCTAATTAATGAAGAAATTTTATGATGCAACCAAATGCACCATTACCCAAAAACAAACACCAATTGGATTATCCTAAATATCCATATTATGGGCTAAAAATGGATATTTAAAAACAAAAATCACCAACACATATATAACAAATAAGAAGGAAATAAACTCTGATATGGTCAGGATTGTTTGATTAGGGTAGCTTCTATAGCTATTTCACAATGAGACCCACCAAAATAAATGGTTGGAATTACAGGGGAAAATCATTTCCCATACACAATATAAGGATGAAAGAAAACATGAACTCCATTGTAAGTAACTAACTAGTGTATATACCAAGTCATACTCATTCAAGTGACTAACTATTGCATTTCTGATCACCCTTTGTGGAAAACTACAATCATGCGGATTTTTTGTACTTTGAAAAACTACAATCATGTAGATTTTCTTTATTTGTTAAAAGGAGTTTCGTCAAGGCATAAACCTAAACCTCAAGGCATCGGTCGGCCTAGTTTCTCATATCTATTATGATCAAATCTGTGAGGTTTTCTTGCATTATTTTCAACTGATCTGAGCCCGTACCAACCAAAATCATAATGTTAAACAGACCCGACCCTAGTGCGGGGCCCACCTTGAAGATGTGTTATACATCTACATTATCCATTCATAATACTCATCCATTCTAGGACATGGTTCCAAAAATTGAACAGATCCAAATATAAGGTGGACCACATCTAGGGGAAAATTGTGGTGTTACCAGTCCATTCTGGTTCCAAAAATTGAACAGATTCAAATATCAGGTAGACCACATAAAGAGAGAAATTGTGGTATTACCAGTCCATTCTAGGATGTGGTTCCACATCTAAGGGAAATTGTGGTGATCGAATGCTTACCAGCCAAGAACTTCCTAGGGCTTACAGACCATAATAAGGTTAACCAGACTTATATGAAGGGAAAATACAAAGAGTCCCCGTTGCAAAAATTAAGTCATTCGCCTCATGATCACCAAACAAATGTATGGTTGTCAAAGGATGAGCCATAGGCTTATTATAATATTTCTTTTTTAGTCGAATTTGTTTTAAGCTGATTTTGTAGTGGTCTATCTCACTTTACGGGTCATATCTAAAGGTGGACGGTCCCATAAGGGGCTCTATGGGCCCAACACAATCTATATGTTTTTTTCTAAGCCATCCATTCATCTTAACAGCTCATCTAAGGACACGAGCATAAAACATGAGGCAGATCAAGGCTCAAGTGGACCACACTATAGGAAACAGTAGATATTAAGCACCTACCGTTAAAATTTTATTAGTAATGGTGTGGTCCATTTAGGCCTTAGATATGACTCATTTTTGGGATCATGTCCAAAAATTACTTGTCGAAATTAATGGACGACGTGGATGCACCACATACATCACTATGGGCCCCACTGAGCTCGGTTCTTAGCTCTGTGCGGTGGGTGTAATACCCCGTCTACGCCCAAAACCTCTCCTTCTCACTTTCATTCTCGCGGGCTCTTCCATTTCTCTACCCCCCTCTCTCTCTCTCTCATGCTACAGAAATCTGAGAAGGAGATGGAGAGCTCTCTCTCTCTCTCTCTCCATCTCATGCTACAGCAAGTTGAAAAGGAGATGGTCTATCCATATAGTGAAGAAAGAATATCAACCTAACAGAATCTTCCGAAGCTCGACTAGCTACTCGTCCACTCTCCTTCAAATATTTGGTACTCTCTCTCTCTCTCTCTCTCTCTCTCTGTGTGTGTGTTTATAAATTTCTGTTTCACCCATGGAGGATTTGGGGGTTTGTGGATCTTAGGAATTAGGGAGTTATGGATTTTGGAAATGGGAGAATTGGGGATTTTAGGAATTGGAGGATGTTGGGGACTTTCATATTGAAGGAATTTGGGGAAATTAGGGATTCGTCCCAAATTGGGGAAATTGGGGAAATTTGTGGATTCCCCTTCCTCTCATATAGCAAGGAGTTGTTTGAATAACCATGTGGGCCAATCATTTCTCTAGATGGATGATTAGAAATGTGAACTATGTGGGCCAATCATTTCTCTAGATATAATGAATCACACTTGCAAATTTTGATCACATTAACAACATCCAATCCACTCATTTTTTTGGTCACATGATATACTATAGAAATTGAGAGTTGTAGTTGATGAAGAGATGGAGCAATCCCTACTTGTTCATTTAACTTGGACACTTCTTAGTTGAATGGACAGTACACCACACGTGATTCCAAACCTGTAAGCCTACCAAACACAGGGATTATAATTTCTAGCTTTGTTCAATGAATCAGGTTTCCAGATTTTGACTCAGTTACAGTGAGTTCATCTTGGATGGTTTGATCTGAGTCACTGTATGTCATGTGAATAATTTTTCAGGTGATTTTCAAACATCATATGCTGCCAAAGTATCAAATCATTCCCTTTTTTAAATGGGCCCCACAATACAAGTGGTATTCATGTATCTCAATGCAAACAGTGGGACCTTTCGTTGGTGGAACATTTGGAAAAAGATAAAGAAAAAATCAACAGGATCTTAAGCCATTTGTACATATGGACTCATCAGCCTGTATGTTTCCTTGGCTTTGTTTTTCCTAAGTGGATTGAAACAAGCTGCACCAACCCAACAAGCTTCTTCTCTAATGACACCCCCAACTACCATGATGTGTGTCAAACATCTACCCTCATAATCATTTGGTTCCTGTTTAAGGACACACGACCTTCTCTTTGTGGGATACATATATTATGTTTATGCTCGATGTAGAAGTCTAGACCATCCAAACAATAATAATGTAGAGAACAAGATTTAGAACATCACAATTTCAGTTAATTGGTGGCTCTAGTGAATTAACAATGAAGTAACATCATCGAGATAATTGCCACCATTGAAGAGTCACCACCATTTTTTAAATGGTCCAAAACTAACATAGGAATCTAGCCATGGTGATGGGCACATGACGAGGTGTTGGATATTGTGACTTCAAGATGCCCGGCATACTAATCCATCCATATTTTAAAATAAACTCAAGATATGAGACGGATGTGGGCTAAATGTGGCCTGTTTTTGAGGCAGGCCCCACCTTATATGTGTCATGGCTCAATAAGCAGGCCTTTTTCCAGTATTTGTTAGTTGAGACTTGTTTGGATGTCAAATTTGGAGTACTGGCCAATGCTTTAACCATCCATTTTCTTCATTCATGCAAGGGCCTTCTGATAGACCAGCCTATTTTCTAGGCCATATGGATCTTTGCATGAAGGCACCACATTGGTGCTTTTGGAGAGAGTTGAGTTTGATATCCTACTCTACTGACTAGCCATCACATTTCTCATATTTTATACATAGCCAGTATGATCATTGCATCATACCTGCCATTGAAAGAGAAGAAAAAAAAAAGAAGAGAAAAGAAAAAAACCCTTTTGGCATCATACCTTCAGAGTAAGTTTGAGAAGATGATCTATGATATATATATATACCAAACATATTGAAAATACAACAAAGACATATACACAGACTTATGCACTAAACACAACAAAGACATGGATGCTTACCTTTGCACGAAATATTCAGTACACCCAAATCAAAGTACATCAAAACAGTGCCTTATGTTGTCATTATTTTCTAGGTAGGGATGAACATCAGGAAAATTCTCACTCCATTATGATTTTCCTTGCGCTCTTATACCTATTTTTTACATTATTAGACAGGATGAAGTTTGCATCAGTAAACATACAGTTTGAAGGGATTCATTTGATATGCTTTTGGCAGCTATTCACATCCATGCATGCGTATGATTATGTGAAAGCACAATTTGAAACAATTCATTCCATACGCTTACAGGGTGTTAAAATCCATGCATGTGTATATGTGTAGCCAGGCATTTATGTTTTTCAATTGAAACCATCCAGATAAATAAGGCCCATTATAAGTCAGCGACAACTTGAAAATCATACAAACTGAATGATCCTAGGTGTCAAACTGTGGAAATCAAAAGGAATGGTAAATGAAAAAGAATAAGTGGTCTAAATTAGATAAACAAATGTCCAATATTGGTAAGTATCTGAAGAGATGGTGGGTAACTGCCATCCAAAATGAGGATTGTTATGGTAAGGAGAGGGTTGCCTGTCATAGTAGGTGGGAAGCAAAGGGGGCACCGTGATGTTTATGAGAAATCAACGGATTGGGTTAAGACATGGATTAAAAAATGATGCCTTATTTTTTTTTTCCTTATCTTGTTTCTTTATGACCTGTGTGAATGTAGTTTGATGGTTGTTATAGTTTGTGTGGTTGTTTGGTTAGGGGTAGATCTTCTTTATGGGTTTTTCTTCCCCTATGTGCTGGTTCAGGATCACCATCATGGGCCCACATGTACAGATGATCCAAAGATTGGAACCGTTCATCATATGTGTAACTACCATACATGAGCTAATAGTGGAATGACAACACCCCAAGACTAACCTTGACATTTGATTTTGTCAAGTTAATGTGATCTATTGAAATTTAGCTTCACCAATCTCACATACATATGTCTTAGCATGTGTGTCCATATATAGTCAGGACATTTTCTTATATAAATGATAGTACACAACTACACATTATCCACAAATACATAATCCATAAATACTACACAAGGGATTTATATATATATCTTACTACATATAGATTGTCACACCATTTTAATCCTTGATTTTTAATGACAGGTGGGGTCCATGGTCTAATAACCCAAACCCATGCGTGTTTTCCCAACAGAAAATAGACTACGCCCAAGAATCTCCTCGATAGGACAATCCCAACCTATCAATTTCTGGCTTCTATATAAAAGGTTACGTTGTCTTCTCTCACTCATGTACTATTTCATGTTATAAAATTTTCAAGTAAATTGTACGAGGTTTACAGTAATCTTGGAGATTAGAAAATTTTCAAGTATGTGCATTTCATTCTGAGTTATTTCTCTAAAGACGATAGCCTTGGGAGGGTTGATACGAGGGATGGGTTGATTGCAAGAGGCCGATTAAAACTATATTGGGTTATCTTGCTGGTCCAGAATGATTATGTCCGGTAAGATAACCCAATACAGTTTTAATCAGGCCTCTTGTAATTAACTCATCCCTTGTATCAACCCTCCCAAGGCTATCATGATTAGAAAAATAACTCAGATTGAAATACACATACTTGAAAATTTTCTAATCGCCATGATTACTGAAAACCTCATACAATTTACTTGAAATTTTCATCAGCTGTAGGTCATATGGTATAAAGAGCTTGTCCGTCTCTACTAACCGAACATAAAACACGAACTCAATGGTAATTTTTTAGCATATGAATCTTGTGTATATGCAGAAAAGCAACAAAAGTGGTTAATGCTTTTAATCATTCAATGTCCAACTACTATCCATTGTAGGGACTGCCTGATGAATAGTCTTTAAGATTGGTTTTCATCCATAAAAAAATAGATGCCTACCTTGTTTTTAAATGAATTTGCTCGAAATTGATGGATCAGACCCGGATGTGTGTCGGAGCTATCTGGATGTTGAGAGGAGGTCCCTGGAAGGTGGGAACCGCTGTTATGACCATGATGAAGCTGTCTATTTTCTATGGACAACATTGGAGTGGCCTGGCCATTTGGACAGGCCATGTTTATGTATTTGCTCGAAATTAATGGAGCAGACCCAGATGTGTGTCGAAGCTATCCGGATGAGTGGGGGCCCCTGGAAGGTGGGAACCGCTGTTATGACCATGATGAAGCTGTCCATTTTCTATGGACGACATTGGAGGGGCCTGGCCATTTGGACAGGCCGTATTTATGTATTTGCTCAAAATTAATGGAGCAGACCCGGATGTGGGTCGGAGCTATCCGAAAGAGCGGGGGTCTCCGGAAGGTGGGAACCGCTGTTATGACCATGATGAAGCTATCCATTTCCTACGGACGGCATTGGAAGGGCCTGGCCATTTGGACAGGCTGTGTTTATATTTGTATTTATATTTGCAGGGACCACACCCTTTACCTAAACTCATAACCTAAACCTTATCTTAAACCTATAACCTATAACCTAAACTAAAACTAAAACTTATGACCTAAACCTGAACCCATTCTCAAATCCCAAAACCTATAACCTAAACCTAACCTTAACCTATAACCTAAACCAAAACCAATGACCTATAACCTAAACCCGAACCCATTCTCAAAACCCAAAACCTATAACCTAAATTAAAACCAAAACCTATGACCTAAACCCGAACCTATTCTCAAATCCTAAAACCTATAACCTAAACCTAAACCTAAACCTAAACCTTATCCTAAACCTATAACCAATAACCTAATCCAAAACCTATAACCTAAACCAAAACTAAAACCTATAACCTAAACCCGAACCCATTATCAAATCCCAAGACCTATAACCTAACATAAACCTATACTTATAACCTAAAACTATTCCCAAATCACAAAACCTATAACCTAGACCTAACCTTAACCTAAACTTAAACCAAAACCTATAACCTATAACCTTAACCAAAACCTATAACGTAAACCAAAACCAAAACCTATAACCTAAACCTGAACCCATTCTCAAATCCCAAAACCTATAACCTAACCTAGACCTATACCTAAAACCTAAAACTATTCCCAAATCCCAAAACCTATAAACTAAACCTAACCTTAACCTAAACCTAAACCTATAACCTATAACCTTAACCAAAACCTATAACCTAAACCAAAATAAAAACCTATAACCTAAACCCGAACTCATCCCAAATCTCAAAACCTATAACCTAAACCAAAACAAAAACCTATAACCTAAACCCGAACCCATTCTCAAATCCCAAAACCTATAACCTAAACCAATATAAAAGCCTATGACCTAAACCTGAACCCATTCTCAAATCTCAAAACCAATAACCTATCCCTAAACCTATACCTATAACCTAAAACTATTCCCAAATCCCAAAACCTATAACCTAAACCTAACCTTAACCTAAACCTAAACCTATAACCTATAACCTTAACCAAAACCTATAACCTAAACCAAAACCAAAACCTATAACCTAAACCTGAACCCATTCTCAAATCCTAAAACCTATAACTTAAATCTAAACCTAAACCTTATCCTAAACCTATAACCTATAACCTAAACCAAAACCTATAACCTGTAACCTAAACCAAAACCAAAACCTATAACCTAAACCCAAACCCATTATCAAATCCCAAAACCTATAACCTAAACCTAACCTTAACCTAAACCTAAACCTAAACCTATAACCTATAACCTATAACCTTAACCAAAACCTATACCCTAAACCAAAACCAAAACCTCTAACCTAAACCAGAACCCATTCTCAAATCCTAAAACCTATAACCTAACCTAAACTTAATCCTAAAACCTAAAACTATTCCCAAATCCCAAAACCTATAACCTAAACCTAACCTTAACCTAAACCTATAACCTATAACCTTAACCAAATCCTATAACCTAAACCAAAACTAAAACCTAGACCCTAAACCGGAACCCATTCTCACATCCCAAAACCTATAACCTAACCTAAACTTATTCCTAAAACCTAAAACTATTCCCAAATCCCAAAACCTATAACCTAAACCTAACCTTAACCTAAACCTAAACCTATAACCTATAACGTTAACCAAAACCTATAACCTAAACCAAAACCCAAACCTATAACCTAAACCCGAACCCATTCTCAAATCTCAAAACCTATAACCTAATCCAATACCAAAACCTATGACCTAAACCCGAACCCATTCTTAAATCTCAAAACCAAAAACCTATACCTAAACCTTCACCTATAACCTCTCCTAAACCTATACCTATAACCTAAAACTATTCCCTAATCCCAAAACCTAAAACCAAAACCTAACCTTAACCTAAACCTAAACCTATAACCTATAACCTTAACCAAAACCTATAACCAAAACCAAAACCAAAACCTATAACATAAACCCGAACCAATTCTCAAATCTCAAAACCTATAACCTTAACCAAAACCAAAACATATAACCTAAACCCGAACCCATTCTCAAATCCCAAAACCAATAACTTAAATCTAAACCTAAACCTTATCGTAAACCTATAACCTATAACCTAAACCAAAACCAAAACCTATAACCTAAAAACGAATCCATTATCAAATCCCAAAACCTATAACCTAAACCTAACCTTAACCTAAACCTAAACCTAAACCTATAACCTATAACCTATAACCTTAACCAAAACCTATACCCTAAACCAAAACCAAAACCTCTAACCTAAACCAGAACCCATTCTCAAATCCTAAAACCTATAACCTAACCTAAACTTAATCCTAAAACCTAAAACTATTCCCAAATCCCAAAACCTATAACCTAAACCTAACCTTAACCTAAACCTATAACCTATAACCTTAACCAAATCCTATAACCTAAACCAAAACTAAAACCTAGACCCTAAACCGGAACCCATTCTCACATCCCAAAACCTATAACCTAACCTAAACTTATTCCTAAAACCTAAAACTATTCCCAAATCCCAAAACCTATAACCTAAACCTAACCTTAACCTAAACCTAAACCTATAACCTATAACCTTAACCAAAACCTATAACCTAAACCAAAACCCAAACCTATAACCTAAACACGAACCCATTCTCAAATCCCAAAACCTATAACCTAATCCAATACCAAAACCTATGACCTAAACCCGAACCCATTCTTAAATCTCAAAACCAAAAACCTATACCTAAACCTTCACCTATAACCTCTCCTAAACCTATACCTATAACCTAAAACTATTCCCTAATCCCAAAACCTAAAACCAAAACCTAACCTTAACCTAAACCTAAACCTATAACCTATAACCTTAACCAAAACCTATAACCAAAACCAAAACCAAAACCTATAACATAAACCCGAACCAATTCTCAAATCTCAAAACCTATAACCTAAACCAAAACCAAAACATATAACCTAAACCCGAACCCATTCTCAAATCCCAAAACCAATAACTTAAACCTAAACCTAAACCTTATCGTCAACCTATAACCTATAACCTAAACCAAAACCAAAACCTATAACCTAAACACGAATCCATTATCAAATTCCAAAACCTATAACCTAACCTAAACCTAAATTTATAACCTAAAACTATTCCCAAATCCCAAAACCTATAACCTAAACCTAACCTTAACCTAAACTTAAACCTAAACCTATAACCTAAACCAAAACCAAAACTTATAACCTATACTAAAACCAAAACCTATAACCTAAACCTGAACCCATTCTCAAATCCCAAAACCTATAACTTAACCTAAACCTATACCTAAAACCTAAAATTATTCCCAAATCCTAAAACCTATAACCTAAACCTAACCTTAACCTCAACCTAAACCTATAACCTATAACCTTAACCAAAACCTATAACCTAAACCAAAACCAAAACCTATAACCTAAACCCAAACCCATTCTCAAATCCCAAAACCTATAACCTAAACCAAAACCAAAACCTATAACCTAAACCCGAACCCATTCTCAAATCCTAAAACCTATAACCTAAACCTAAACCTAAACCTTATCCTAAACCTATAACCTATAACCTAAACCAAAACCTATAACCTAAAACAAAACCAAAACATATAACCTAAACCCGAACCCATTATCAAATCCCAAAAACCTATAACCAAACCTAAACCTATACTTATAACCTAAAACTATTCCCAAATCCCAAAACCTATAACCTAAACCTAACCTTAACCTAAACCTAAACCTAAACCTATAACCTATAACCTTAACCAAAACCTATAACCTAAACCAAAACCAAAATCTATAACCTAAACCCGAACCCTTTCTCAAATCCCAAAACCTATAACCTAACCTAAACCTATACCTATACCTAAAACCTAAAACTATTCCCAAATCCCAAAACCTATAACCTAACCCTAACCTTAACCTAAACCTAAACCTATAACCTATAACCTTAACCAAAATCTATAACCTAAACCAAAACAAAAACCTATAACCTAAACCCGAACCCATTCCTAAATCCCAAAACCTATAACCTAAACCTAACCTTAACCTATAACCTAAACTAAAACCAAAACCTATAACCTAAACCTGAACCCATTCTCAAATCCCAAAACCTACAACCTAAACCATTACGAAAACCTATGACCTAAACCCGAACCCATTCTCAAATCCCAAAACCTATAACTTATCCCTAAACCTTAACCTATAACCTAACTTAAACCTATACCTATAACCTAAAACTATTCCCAAATCCCATAACCTATAACCTAAACCTAACCTTAACCTAAACCTAAACCTATAACCTATAACCTTAACTAAAACCTATAACCTAAACCAAAACCAAAACCTATAACCTAAACCTAAACCCATTCTCAAATCCCAAAACCTATAACCTAAACCTAAACCAAAACCTATAACCTAAACCCGAACCCATTCTCAAATCCCAAAACCTATAACTTAAACCTGAACCTAAACCTAAACCTTATCCTAAACCTATAACCTATAACCTAAACCAAAACCTATAACGTAAACAAAAACCAAAACCTATAACCTAAACCCGAACCCATTATCAAATCCCAAAACCTATAACCTAACCTAAACCTATACTTATAACCTAAAACTATTCCCAAATCCCAAAACTTATTACCTAAACCTAAACCTAAACCTCATTCTAAACCTATAACCTATAACCTAAACTAAAACCAAAACCAAAACCTAAACCTAAACCTAAGACCTAAATGTATTCTCAAATTCCTAAACCTAAACCTACACCTAATCCTAATCTCAACTACTTAACCTAAACCTAAACTTGAAAACCCAAACCTAAACCCAATCCCAAACTCGAACCCGATTTCCTAAACCTAAACCTTAACCTATTCTCAATTCCCTAAAACTATAACCTATAACCTATAACCTAAACCTAACCTAAACCTAAACCTAAACCTAAACCTAAAACCTAAGCCTAAAACCTAAATATATTCTCAAATTCCTAAACCTAAACCTACACCTAATCCTAATCTCAACTACTTAACCTAAACCTAAACTTGAAAATCTAAACCTAAACCTGATCTTGAACCCAAACCCGATTTCCTAAACCTAAACCTTAAACTATTCTCAATTCCCTAAAGTTATAACCTATAACCTATAACCTAAACCTAAGCTAAACCTATAACCTTAACCTAAACCTAAAACATAATTGTATTTTCAAATTCCTAAACCTAAACCTACACCTAACCCTAATCTCAACTCCCTTACCTAAACCTAAACCTAAACCTAAACTTGAAAACTCAAGCCTAAACCCGATCCCGAACCTGAACTGAATTTACTAAACCGAAACCTTAACCTATTCTCAAATCCCTAAACCTAAACCTACACCAAATCCCAATCCCAACTCCCTAACCTAAACCTAAACCTAAACTTGAAAACTCAAGCCTAAACCCGATCCCAAACCTGACCCGAATTCCTAAACCTAAACCTTAACATATTCTCAAATCCCAAAGTTGTAACCTATAACCTAAACCTATAACCTTAACCTATAACCTTAACCTAAACCCAAAACCTAAATCTTAACCTAAACCAAAACCTATAACCTTAACCTAAACCTTAACCTAGGTTAAGGTTGTTTTTCTTTTCATTTGTCTGGATCATCTCTCATATGTTCTCTCTCTTTTCATTTGTTTTTTTTCTATAAGATTGTTTATGTTTGGATGGATGCAGTTTATGTTTGGATGGATACAGTTTATGTTTGGATGAATGTAGCTTATGTCTAGATGGATTTACGTAGTTTTGGTTTAGATGGATGTGAATATGAATATGATGAAATGCAGTTTATGTTTGGATGGATGCAGTTTATGTTTGGATGAATGTAGTTTATGTCTGGATGAATGCAGTTTATGTTTGGATGGATGCAGTTTATGTTTGGATGAATGTAGCTTATGTCTAGATGGATTTACGTAGTTTCGGTTTAGATGGATGTGAATATGAATATGATGAAATGCAGTTTATGTTTGGATGGATGCAGTTTATGTTTGGATGAATGTAGTTTATGTCTGGATGAATGCAGTTTATGTTTGGATGGATGCAGTTTATGTTTGGATGAATGTAGCTTATGTCTGTATGGATTTACGTAGTTTCGGTTTAGATGGATGTGAATATGAATATGATGAAATATTTTATATAACAGGGGTATATCAGGAAAAATACGATGAAAGGAAATTTGAGATGAAATTTTAAAAAAAAAAAGACTTTAGCGACGAAAATTTTCATCGCTAAAAGCTGCAACCACATTTTTTAGCTACGAAAATATTCGTAGCTAAAAACAAGCCTTTGGATTTTATTTCAAGAACTCCACACACATTTAGCGAGGTACTTTTTGTTGCTAAAAGTCCCAGCCATGTTTTTTAGCTATGACAATTTTCGTAGCTAAAAGTAAACTTTTGTTTTTAGCTACGAAAATGTTCGTAGCCATTTTCGTAGGTAAACCTTTAGAAACTATTTAGACATTAGGGACGGTAATTTTCGTCGCTAAAAGTCCCAACCATGTTTTTCAGCTATGAAAAGTTTCGTAGCTAAAAGTCAAAAGTGATCACACATTTAGCGACAAAAAGTTTCATCGCTAAAAGTCCCAGCCAAGTTTTTAGCTAGGAAAGTGTTCGTTGCTAAAAGTAAACATTTCGATTCGTTTTCATATTTTTTAAAAAAATGTTCACAATATTTAGCGACGAAAAGTTTTGTTGCTAAAAGTGAGTTTTAGCTACTTATTTACTATTGCGCCGCTAAAAGTAAACTTTTAGCAATGAAAGTTTTTTTCGTCGCTAAAAGTCACTTTTAGCAACGATAACTATTTCGTCGCTAAAAAGCCCTTTTCTTGTAGTTATATCGTCGAATTAGGGTTTTGATTTTTCGCTAAAGACATGAAATCGCAATCTATTTGGTTTCTTTCTTCTATTACTCCTTTGATATTTACGGGAAATGTGATTTATACCGAATTTTTGGTAATGCAATTGCCAAAGGATGGATTGAGATGTTGATGTATCGTTTATAGTTTCAATAGTTGCAGTTTTTTTGAATTAGAAAAAAAAAAAAAATCTCTAATGGCATTTTCATAAATTTCATAGCATTTCTCTGTCGTAGATCTCATGCTAAATGCACGAACTGATTATCTTTTTTTTAAAATACATGATATTATTAGGGTTAGGGTTATTTATTTATTGTTTTCCTTCTCATTTTATTTCTGTATGAATCATTTATTCATGAACTAGTAATTACTTATTCCCATGATATGATCTGTTTTGTGAATGTGCTTCTTTTTCTTTCTTTCTTTTTTTCTCTAGGTAAGATTGGAAAAGTTTATATTAAAATAAAATCTATGTGAAAGGAGAAAAAGACTTAACTCATTAGGGGATCATAAAATCCCATTCATAGTTGGAAAAATAAAAGTCACTGCATCAACTAAATGGATCCTTTTTTTTTTTTTTGTTTTTTAAATGGTATTCAAGGCTTTTGAAATGTGATGTGTACTGAATGTTTGACGAAATGCCAAAGGAAACATGCATACCAAATGTTTGAAATGATAACTAACAAAAACTTGGTTTTTTCTTGTTGTTTTGTACCCCATGTTACTCCCACTGTTAGTCTTTGTTGATTGTGTTTAAGGGCTTGGATTAGAAGGGATTAGGTGGGATGGGATTCATCTGGTTCTGTGCCAATTCCACTCTATGTTTAGGAGGAATGGAAAAGCTTGGAATTACATTAAATGAAATTGCATTGGGTTCAGTGCCAATTTCACTCAATGTTAGCAAGTTGTGTAGGTCCCACCATGATGTGTGGGCTATATCCACACCGTCCACCCATTTATCGAGATTATTTTAGAGCATGTGCCAAAAATCAAGTAAATCTCAAGCTCAAGTGGACCCCACCATAGAAAGCAATGGGGATTGAACACTTATTGTTGAAAATTTCTTTGGGGCCACATAAGTTTTGGATCTACCTCATTTTTAGGCCCATGCCATAAAATGAGGTTACAAAACAAATGAACGGTTTAGATATAACACATGTGTGTTATTCTCAATAATTTCAAATGGTGGTGGGTATATCCATTCAATGTACCACCATATTATCAACAAAGCATGGCATTAATCTTATCCCATGGCACCAGGGGACAATCCCTGCCATGGGTAATAATTATGTTTTTCAAATCCCATCCCACCTAATCCTTTCTAATCCCACCGCCCAAATAGGCCCTAAGATTTTAATTTCTAGGAAATAATTATGCCATGTACTAAAAGAAGTGTACATGTTCCAGCAATAATTAACTTTGTAAGGAGCTACAATTGTTCTATTATTAGGCTAGAGGTTTGAAAAATAATGGATACAATACCAATGGTTTCGATTTTGCCCCACCTCCTTCTCTTCTAGCTGAGTCTTCAAGAAAGGTTTAGTGTTATAATTCATACTGATTTTTGCATAATGATTTGACATTTCTCTATAAATATAACTGATTATTGTTTTCTTGCAATTGGATGAGGTTCTCTTACCTGATCCATTTGATAGCCAACATGTTGTTTTCATGCTAAAAATTGGAGGAATCAAAGGTTCACAAACATGATACATTAAGTGTTTACCTCAGTCACATTGTTTTTTGCAGTTAGTGATTTTATAAAGTTTCTTTCACCAACAGATCAATTGTCTGGCAGTGCCTTGAGTATGAAGGTTCTTATTTGAACTTCAAAAACATCTGTCTCCATGAACTTTCTACCATTCTCTCATTTGGCCGCATCTATTCTGTTGATGGTTGGTTAACCGTTGAGCTTGTTGCTGATCAAGATGAGTTTTTTATGATTTCACTAGACAGGCAGCAATTCTAAAGTCTTTAACATGTCGTTCATATTTCACAGTTTCTCTTATCAAACTTGTTCAAGAAAATTAGTTAGGAGGATCATATATTGGTTACCTGGAAGCATTTGATGAGGAGTTAGTTTCCCTTTCGCCAATGGGATATCTTTGAACGTGAATTTGTCAAAGGTTTTCTCTAATATTCCTTCTCCAATTAAAAGATGAATTTAGCTCTATCATCTATTTAAGAGGCAAAGATTCCAAAATCATCTATTGTATGTATTACCTGATCTTTATAAGAAGAGATGCAAATTTTGGGTAGGCAAACAAAGAACAACCCTTGCCTTATTGGAGAGCCTGGTGTTGGGAAGATAGATATTCCAGAAGTGCTAGCTCAACACATTACTAATGTGGATGTACCAGAGATTATTGAAGGAAAGAAGGTGAGGGATAAAGATCGTTTGATAAATCAACTCGAGTTTAAGAACTTACAAGGTTCTATGCTACTTGGTTTCATGCTTATTTTGAATATATTTTTCTCCACTTTCTATTTTAAAGATTCTTGAATTTGTTGGTTTTGATTTTTCTATAAATCTCTTGTTTCTTTTACTTTTAGCTTCTTCTTTATTTTTATTTTTATTTCTATTTTGTAGTGGCCATTCTTGATAATATTGTATGGGTTTAACTTTCCAAAAATAAAAAGATGGTATGGGTATGAAAAAGTGGTAGACACTCATATGGTTTTGTAAATATTGTTGCATAAGGAATATGATACTTATTCATTAACTATGAACATGAGCTACCAGCTTTGAAATTGAATCTATCATTAGTTTCTTTACAGAAGGGCAGTTACCTGATCTTTATAAGAAGACATAAATGTGTTGCCTTCAGTTTCATATGTTTATCTCATAGTTAACAATACCCTGTTTTTCACCAACATTCATTTACCATGTGTGATTTATCTATGAAACTCACAGTGATTTTTGTGTTATATCTACCTTATCTTCACTCATCTCCTTGCCATCTGTCTGTTTTGTTCGAAAGCTTACAAGAAATGTATTATCTATTAGTCCACCCTGTATCCTTTTTTCTATTAGTCCACTCTTTTCTTTTTTTAGTGTGAATAGAAAACTTTGTAAGTAGCATTATCACTTTAGTCATCCCTCATTTCAAGTACAAAAAATGTTGTTATTTATTTCTAGTACTTGTAATTCATTGTCATGTGATATTTGGAGGGAGACTAGCACTCTATTTTTCAACCAAAATGTACTTTTTTTTCTTTTTTCTTTTTTGGTCACAATCAAAAAGCTAGAATTGTCCCGGCTAGAAGACTTTAATACTCTACACAAGGAAGAATTTAAAACTACGTGGTTGGTCTCACTCTCATCTTATATTTCATCAGATGTTCATACACGTGGTTGGCTGGCAACATGTGACATGTGTAAAGTTGCTTCTGGGGCTCAAAAACCACCATCTTAGTTAAGTTATTGAATGCAAAAAAATTCTCCCATTATTTAGTTACACCAACAATTAGCATTTTTAGCAGCAGTAACCATTAGTTAGAACTTACTAAGTTCTACTAATTGGAGTGGCAGGTTCACATGTGTAACAAGCTTGCTAACCATTAGTAGGACTTATTGACCCATTGGTGTTTCCCACTGTGACATATGTGAAAATACCCCTTTACATAAAATAGGGGGTCATCCATGAAAGCACGTATTAATTACAAAAAGCTATCTACAAGGGAATCAGACTATCTTAATAGAACCCAATCCAACCTTATTCAAAAAGATAGAGCCTCTGACCTAGAGAGAAAGCTCCACCTAACGTTCGAAGGAGGTGTAAGATTGAGAAGCACTCGTTAACCTTGCCATATAATCTGCTTGCGTGTTCCCTTCCCACATAACATGCACAAATCTGATTCGGACTCTTCGCTGCAACTGGTGAATCCTATGCAACCACATTTTCCATTTCCAACCCGGTGTCGCTTCGCCATTGAGCAAATCAACCATCAGGTTTGAATCAAATTCAATAATAATTAGGTTATAACCCCTGTGGATTCCAAGAGTAAGTCCATCATGCACTGCACGGAATCTACAACCATGTTAGTGCCGACCCCATAACCTGCATAAAAACCAAAAAGAAAATTGCCCGCCTCCCCTCTACATATTCCACCACCACCTATGTTGCCCGAACTACCTCTAGACGAGACATCAACATTGACTTTCACCCATCCAGGCGTTGGCCGCTCCCATCTAATCAGAACTGCATGACCAATTTCTCGAGAGACAGGATGTGCGACAACATTTATCCTTGAATTTTCAGTCCTCCCTGGTCTAGGTGCGCCACCATTAATGTGGGGGTTGTATAGAAGAGCGTCCCACCACCTAATTTGACCAAAATTCAATCCGAGGAAACCTGCACCCCGTCATACACCACACTATTTTGTGCTTTCCATATCTCCCAAATTGTGATGTAAGGAATAAGCATATGACATACCGATTTGTTTCGCTTAGAAGAGACCGCCACCCACCACTGAACAAGCCTGGCTTCAATCGATAACGCTTCCTTAACGTTAATTCCTAACCATCTGCCCATTGTTCACCACACAGTTTGTGCGACGCTGCTGTTGACAAACAGATGAAGCGGAGTCTCAATGTCGTGGGGCTAGGAAACATGACTAGAACAACAAACAAACCCGGAAGTAAGCTGAACACCACTGGATTGCACCGCACTGTCAACAGAGACCACGTTTTGGAGAACCTTCTAGACAAGAAGGGAGATTTTTGGTGGCAGAGTAGCATGCCAAACCCATCTAGTCCAGCTCCGACCCAGCCCTTGGTCCCTGGTTAGAGACCACACTGATTTAACTGAGAAATCCCCAAAAGACGTGAATGGCCAGAAAGGAGTGTCAACGCCCTCAGAGGTACAATACCCTACCTAAAAAATATGCTTAATTACACTTTGAGGAAGAATAGGGAACACCGCTGACGGGGGGAGTGGACCATTTGGTCCGATCACCTGACTCACCTGGATGTCCTTCAACCCTTCTGGCACCTCTACTACTCAGCCAATTACGCAAGAGATCCTAGGCCTGTCCAATTCGTCTGCTAGAAATTACAGGTACCAGCCCCTATATGGCATTGAACTCGTGATTCCACCAGAGGAATGAGTTCCCTGATTCTCTTCGACAAAGGAGAAGACATCCGCCTTATTCGATTTATTACCCCTGGCGACAAATGTCATGCCCCAAACTCAGAAACCGGGCTCATAAAATTTTCGATCGCCGAATCCGGCGCCGACAGCCTCCGTAGTACCCCATTCTCGGCTCCTGGCACCCATATACCTGGTTCCGATCCTGGGATGCTACAAGGAGAATTTCTAATATCCATGTGATTTGTAATGAGTATAACATAAGCATAACCCACAGACAAAAACCACAAGAACACCACCACAAAATCCACTATGATCAAAAACTTTTGAGTACAATGCGTCTGAAGGGAAATACAAGATAATACAAGTACGAAAACTCCAAAAGCTCGGCTGCACGCTCCAACGACAACGAGACTAAGATTGCGTCCTGGCATCACCTGCACGCATCAATCGTGCATAAGCTTATAGCAAGCTTAGAGGGTGGTGTAAGTATGTGCATATAAGCGTGCTCAGAATGCAAGGTCAGAGTAATGCGGAATCATGCTGATGAATACATGAATACAATCAGTTGTACCAAGGCTATGCGGTGCAAGATGTGAATGCGATTGGCCACATCCAGGCCATGTGATGCAGAATGCAAGTCAAGCATATCAATCCTCATCCACATATCAATGCAGCTCCTTACTAGAGCATCAAGTCAATACGGTTCTCAATTTGGATAATCACCGGGGTCTAGTACACTCAAGCCAGCCTTCAGTCCCTATCCAAACGCACAACTGGGAGAGCGAAAGAGAGCTCACTATCCACCTGTTAATATCGAGCCCGACTCATCGATAGTGGACCGATTCCTCAAGCTGGTCAAACTCAACCTAGAAGTTGCCCCTCACTCAGGCAGGTAAGGTCACACCCCTTTCCAACCGACCACGACACAGTGGGAGACGCGGCCTACTGGTATACGGCCCTCGCGTACTCGTGTATCCACTCGGTCTCGATGTTAGAGTCATCCTCTGGTACCATCGGGTTTATGAATTTTCACCCAGGGACATCTATGACACCCATATGCTAGAACCAAACATTTTCGATATCCAATCCAGCCATTCATAATGTACCTGTGGAGGCTATTTCCCTGATGTCGCTAGGGCATACAGTACCTACAATCACACAATGTAAGTGTATGAGTCACACTACCAGTCATGCAATAGTCTTGCGTGTACCATGCGTTCATGTAGGGTAACTCCGCCTATCAGGGAGCCCATAAACCGTTCGCCCGAAGGCATATGCTATGATCAGTTACTTCTCATATTAGTCATACATATGATGCGTATGATAATGAATCATGGATCTATATTAAACATGTATATAGGAATGAGCTCGGTGTATAACGGAAATGGGACTAGATGACCTATTTACTACAAGTATGGCCTATTAGTGGGCCTTAGGGAGAGAGACAATGCGGACATTTAACCAACGTCATCCTTACAATGTGGGCATCTAACCATCATTGTTCCCAAGGCATTACTTGCTATAAATATCGTTATATGCCATGGAGGGATCACACATTGCAATGGACCTAGTTGCACCCAATTGGGCCTTAAGTACATCAATTGGGCCATATCATATGGGCCTTACATTCATTAAGCGAATCACCTCAATGAGCCTCACCAATGGGCCTTAGGTACTTTGTAATGGGTCATAACCCATGGGCCTTAGAATGCATTAAAAATGAGCCCAATCACATGAGCTTTATGTGCATCAAATGGGCCTAATCAAATAGGCCTTATATATACCAAAGTGGGCCTCAATAATGGGCCACAAATACATCAAATGGGCCTACACACATGGGCCCATATATAACAAAGTGGGCCTTAGTGGGCGGGCCACAAATACATTAAGATGGGCCTCAACAATGGCCTTAAAATAATCTCAAAATGGTTGGAAGGTTTGGATGAAACTCATGCATCATGGTAGGCTCCCATGTGGGCCCACTATAACATTTATTTTCCATCCAATCCTGGGCCCACTAAAATGCTTATTTGCCACCCAACCTGTTGGTAAGACCACGTGAGCAAGGGCTCCACTATAATGTTTATTTTACATCCAACCTGTTGATAAGGTCATGTGGTAAGGGGCCCACCAAAATATTTATTTTACAACCCACCTGTTGATAAGGCCATGTGGCAAGGGGCCCACCAAAATGTTTAGTTTCTATACAACCTGTTGATAAGGTTACATGACTATGGGGCCCCATCATAATATATTTATTTTCCATCCAACCTATTCATAAGGTCAAGTGGACCATGGGTCCACTGAAATATTTATTTTTCATTCAAACCTGTTCATAGGGTCACATGTTTCTGGGCCCACTATAATAGACGGCGTGGATATATACAAATCATACATCATGGTGAGCCGTGCACACCTCACAGTGGGGCCGTGCACACATCACAGTAGGGTCGTCCAATGGGGCCCACTGGAATGTTTATTTGTCATCCAAACCTATTCATAAGGTCACATAGGACCAGGGAGGGGGCCCACTGTGATGTTTATTGCCATCCAACTGTTCACGGGTCACGTGGACCATGGGCCACTGTGATGTTTATTGCCATCCAATCTATTCATGAGGCCGCGGTTGGCGGCCCACCACAAGGTGGTTCTCCAATCGAGCCCACTCATTATGTGTGTCCCACCTGACTGGGGGTTCTGACCAAGCTTCAGCCACGTCCAAATTTCAGGTAGGCCCCACCAAGTGCTTTTGTATGTTTCAGGCATGTCTTCACATGATTTTAGATGGTATGGCCCACCTGAGTTCCGTATACGACTGATTTTTGGGGACAGCCCCTATTCAAAGGGGACCTTCCAAATGCACGATGTTGATGGTTGACACACATCACAGCGGGGCCCACAGCTGGGCCGTGAGGGTCAGCCCAAACCGCCCGCCCGCCTAGCGTCTGCAGCAGCAGCGTCTAACGCTGCTGCCTCTTCTCTTTTTCTTTTTTTTTTTAAATATGGTCCCCACAATAAGATGATCCAATCTTTCTATTGTGTGTGTCCCACGTGGTGGACCGTTCAGTCCAAATTTAAGATGCATCCAGATTTCAGGTAGGCCCCACCAAGTGCTTTTATATGTTCAGGCATGTCTCCACATGATTTTAGATGGTATGGCCCACCTAAGTTCCGGATTGGTCCCAAATTTTAGCTCAACGCCAAAAATAATCTAAGGAAGATGATGGAAGGCTTGGATTGAATACATGCATCAAGTTGGGGCCTGCATGAGTGGCCCACCATTTCCCTTCTTTTCCTTTCTCGTTTTTTTTCTTTTGTCAGCTCGTTAGTACACCTCCATGTCAGTACACGCACTCTATGTGCACCATGCTCGTCCAGCGTCCCTAAACGCTGGATAGTGTCCATGGACGCTAGACAGCCTGGATAAACACTGCATCAT
Organism: Magnolia kwangsiensis; assembly: GCA_037074715.1. NCBI lineage: Eukaryota > Viridiplantae > Streptophyta > Magnoliopsida > Magnoliales > Magnoliaceae > Magnolia > Magnolia kwangsiensis. The sequence goes on along the minus strand of CM073580.1, from coordinate 16,959,863 downwards.
GGTGGGTCCCACATGCACATGGTCCACGTTCACCAAGGTGGTGCCACACGATCGTGGCCCACCATGCATATACATATATATATACATATATATATATATATATATTAATATAAAATAAATAACATTTTACCTAAAATGTGGTGGGCCACACCATTTGATGGATGGAGTAGATTTATCATGAATTGGTGGGGCCCACTTCATTTTAGGGGAAGGATAAGGAGAGAGAAAGAGAGAACAAGAGACGGTGATGGTGGGGCCCCGCCACTATGGGCCCCACATAATATAAATCATACATAAAAAATGGGTCTCACCAACAAGTGGTCCCTAAAAAGAATTTAACGGTGGATCACCCACCTCTTGCACTCCTCCTTGCTCCCTTAGGCTTGTATGCTCCTTGCCTTCGGATTTAACGGTGGTAGATGATGGATCAATGGTTGAGATGGGAGATGAGGGAGTGGGGAAGGTGGGCCACACTTGGCATTTGGGAGAGGGAGAGAGAGCTTGGACGTGTGAGGCTTATGGTTGCTTGGAATTTTGATTTTGAGAAAGAGAGAGAGAGATGTGATGCTTGAGAGAAGTGATGGGTGATGTGGTGGTTGGGTGGAGTGATGGGTGAAGGGATGCAAGAGTTGACTATGAGCTTGCTTGTGTAAGAGAAAGGTATGGGTTGTTGTACTTGGGTATGGAGTGACTGACTTGTACTTGACATGAGTGATTGATTGATTGATGGGACATCTTGTAGAGATTCCCTCGTAATTCGTAATGCGTGGTGTTTTCTTCTAATTGAACGTGGGCCTACATCTTCTACCCTGGGTATTGGGTCGGTGCGCTAGTCGCGGCGTTACAACCGCGGCGACGGCGCGGTCGCTAAGGTACAGGTTTCGGGTCGAGTCGACTCTGATATGCGGGACTCGGCTTAGGTTCGAGCGTAAACATCGAATACAGGTCGAAGGTCATCGGAATTCGACCAGAAGGACCACGGAAGAATACAAAACAGTACGGTCTAGGACACGGGTCTTACAACTCTCCCCTCCAAATAAAAATTTCATCCTCAAAATTTGTATAGTCATCGCAAGAGAACATAACTCATAAAAGAAGGGAAAATGAGGCATCGTCATATAAAATCGAAGACAATATACAATATACAATGTATGATCAATCATCAAAGAGATGGGGATAGCGCTCTCGAATCTCAGCCTCGCGCTCCCAAGACGCCTCATCAACAGAATGGTGACCCCACTGAACCTTTACCAAGGGAATGACCTTAGTCCGGAGGACCCGATCCTTGCGATCAAGGATACGAACTGGCTGCTCAATATAAGAAGCGTCCTCACGAACCTCTAACGGTTGTTAATCGATAATAGGAACTATGTCTGACCCACACTTTCTCGACATAGAGATGTGAAAAATGTTGTGGACGTCAGACAACTCAGATGGTAAGGCAATCTGGTAGGCCACGGCGCCAACACGTCCAGTGATCTCAAAAGGTCCTATAAATCTCGGGACAAGCTTGCCCTTCACTCCAAATCGAACCACGCCCTTCATGGGCGAGACCTTGAGATACACTGTCCCCTACATTGAACTCCAAGAGACGACACCGGCGATCAGCAAAACTCTTCTACCGGCTCTGAGCTGTGCCCATCCTCTTCCTGATGATATTGATAGCCTCGGATGTCTGCTGCACAAGCTCAGGACCTAGGAGTCGCAGCTCTCCTACCTCGGTTCAACAACTCAAAGATCTGCACGGTCTACTATATAATGCCTCAAAAGGGCCATGCCAATGGTCACCTGGTAGCTGTTGTTGTATTCGTACTCAGCCAATTACAGATGCTCATCCCAGCTACCTCCGAAATCAATCGCGTAGGCCTGAAGTATATCCTCAAGTATCTGATTGACCCTCTGGGTCTAGCCATCGGTCTGCTGATGATACGCGGTACTGAGCTGCAAATCAGTGCCCATTGCTCACTAAAAGCTCCTCCAAAACTGAGATGTGAACCTCGGGTCTCGGCCAGAAACGATCGAGACTGGAATGCCGTGCAGTCTCATTATCTCCTCAACAAATAGCCTGGCGAGTTGGTCTGTATGCCAAGTCTCACGGATCGTAAGAAAATGTGCCGACTTTGTCAGACAGTCCACGACAACCCAGACAGCGTCATGACCGCGCTGAGTCCTCGGAAAATCCATGACAAAATCGATAAATACGTGCTCCCACTTCCACATCGGGACACTCAACGGCTGCAACAAACCAGGTGGTCTCTGACACCCTGGCATGTGTCACACTCGGCCATAAAACTAACGATATGGCGCTTCATCCCTGCCCAAAAATATTGTCTCCTCATATCCTGATACATCTTCGTCGAACCAGGGTGGATAGAAAACCGTGATCGATGTGCCTCAGTCATAAGATCTCTACGCAGCTCAAGAATACCTGGAACACATAATCAACCTCTGAAGTGAAGTCCACCATCAAAACCAACCTGTCAATCTGTCGGCTCTCAGATGCTGCATTTGCTCGGTAATCCTGTAAGGACTCATCTGTCTGCTGAGCCTCGATCACCCTTACGACAAGAGAGGGTTGAATCGACAGGCTCAATAGTTGAACGATAGAAGACTGCAGACCAAAATTAAAGTCGTACTCTGCTATATCCTTGAGCATCCTCCACTCTTAAATTATCATATGTGCCACTAGGCCTCGTGGCTGACGGCTGAGGGCATCTGCCACCACATTCGCCTTACCTGGGTGGTAGTGAAGGTCAAAATTATAGTCTTTCAGAAGCTCCATCCAACGCCTCTGTCTCATGTTCATCTCAAACTGAGAGAATAAATACTTCAAGCTCTTGTGGTCAAAGAAGAGCTCGAACCTGACCCCATAAAGATAGTGCATTCACACCTTTAGTGCGAAGACGACTGCTGCCAGCTCCAAATCATGCGTGGGGTAGTTCAGCTCATGGACCTTGAGCTGACGAGACGCGAAGGCTACCGGTCTGCCGTGCTGCATCAGGACAACACCTAATTAAATACGTGATGCATCAGTAAATACAACAAATCCATCACTCTCAAAGGGAAGAGTGAGGAAAGGAGCGGATGTCAGACAGTCCTTCAGCTCCACGAATGCCTGCTCACATGCGTCAGTCCAAACAAAGTCTATGCCCTTCCAAGTTAACCTGGTCATCGAGACAGCATGTAACACCCCAGATTTTAGCTAATCTGGGATTAGATGTCCTTAGGCAATGGGTTAACTAAAACACCTGAGAAATCGCTCAGAACCCAATTCCATAGCCAAAGAAATCCCGTAGGATTAATTTCTTTAAAAAATAAGTGTAAGTTAGCTAGCGCGACGCTGGAGTAGCTAGGAAATAGTCCCTGATCACTTTAAATACGTTCTACAAGACCCAAATCGAGTAGAACCAACGACTCTATAATACTCTATAACCTCGGACCAAACTCTAAGCAGGTTTGTTCTCTGGACCACTTTGAATCTTTGTATTGGATCTAGACCGCGCGTCGAAAGTCCGATACCTCCTATCTTAGACCGTTAGAACCGCCTAGATGGACTTGACACTCATTCCGAAAATTAAGTCAAACCGATAATCACAGGCTATTTCATTGAGCCCGGACCGAAGAGAGTGCGAATAGGGACAGAATTGGAATTTCAAATTCAAATCTGGCACACGACTTGACGCGTCAGTATTGAGCGTTCTGGCCGTCAGAATTCAGCCAGATTACACCCTCGGATCAGGAGAAATTTCTATTTTATATCATGAGACTTTCAGTCCTGATCTACGTGCGGTGACCGCTGAACTGAAACTGGTCCGCCACGTGCGATCTGCGGACCCAGCCGGACTGAAAACTTAATACGTGCTAGATCTGGTACGCGTGAGCTTAAGTCCGATCGCATTCGGTCAGGGGACCACCAGAAAGCATCTTTTGGACCGAAACAGCCCCGAATTGGATATGCACTAAGTAAACTTCGTTCCCGAGCCTATTTCGGGCATTTTTAAGCTTATAAAAGGGGTTGAAACCCTCACTCCTCTCTCCCATCCGAAATTGCAAAAAGCCCTAGATTGGGAGAGAGAAAAGGTGAGAGTTTGTGAGAGAGTGGGAGTGATTTTCCTGCCACCTGCTGCTGCTGCTGCACGTGCTTAGGCGACGCACTCCGATCACTTTCCCGGCGATTCCAACGCACTTCTAGGTAAGGAAAACCCTAACCACTTGCTGATTTGGGGATTTCTTCGATTCAAATAGAATAGTAGCTGATGTACATGTGTATCAGGTTATCTGATCGCCATAGACGAAGCATATACGCTCCGTTCGAATCACTTCACCTATAAGGAAAAAGGTGCGGATTTTAGACACTTTGATTGACTATTTCCAAAGCTTTCAATGTCGTTTAATAGTAGATTATCGACGGCAACGCCGTTTGACATGTACAACATGCTGTCCATTTCCTGTTTCGTAAACCGGCGAAGAATATGAGATTTAGGGCATTTTAGTCATTTGTAGGAAGTACTGATTTCATTCATATTTTTCTGATGTGATTGACATGATTTGTTGTCGCATTAGAATGTTAGGAATACGTGCATAATTAGTTTGGCGAAGAGATTCGCCTAAATGCGCACTTCGGGTCGACATACTATATGTAGACTTAAGTGTGTAGTGTAAGTGTTTGTATAAATGCTTGTATTAGTATGTATTGAATTAAATGGTGTTATGAATTAGTTTGAGATTGATTTCTCAATTAATTTGTTGGTGTAAATGGTTTCCTACATGTTGGCCATATGCATGATTTCATAATATGAATGAAATGCATGTGCTTGACGATTCGCTTAAGCTGTATGTTATAACATGTGCTTGATGATTTCATTATGATTTAATTCGAGATTGAATTCTCAATTAATATGCGGATGGAAATGATTTCCTATATGTTGGCGATATGCATAATTTCATTATATGTATGAAAGGCATGTGTCAGATGATTTACTTAAGTTGTACGATATAACATGTGTTAACATGCTCACATGGTTGTGTTTCATTTCCAATACTCTCACATGATTATTGATGTGGATTCATATGTGTTTGGGACTATACTTAGTCCAGGCAGTCGGTAACCGAGCGAATTTGTGGTTGGCTTATCTTTACCATGAATGACGAGTCGATGAATGCGAGCCGTGTCTTGGAGTTGGCGGCAGTGGTTAGGCCACACGAAGTGTTTTACGCACTTCATGTCGTTCAACTTGAGATGCGATCGTGCTAGTCGAGCCCGTCAAGTAACCCGACTGGCCGTTGTATGTGCACCCTGCATGAGTCATAACTGCTTGAACCTAGGGTACTGAACTTACCATTGTAAACCCTATTAACCATGGTATCTTGATCCACGAAGACTCATGAGCCGGGCATGGTGGTATGGGACACCGTGGTCGAGCTGTCAGCCTACGCTGGGGCCACAAACCTCCCCGTAGTGACGAATGAGCACCTAGACTTGTGAGCAAATTATGGTGGTATGGGACACTATATTCTTGCTGTCGGCCTACATTGATAAGGTGATGGGGGAGCGGTGCAACGAGTGCGAGCAACAGCCCTGACAGCCCTTTGTAGTGACCGCGAGCGTATTCTGAGTCTACGGGAGGCGACGACCCTTCCGTAGCAGTAGAGTACAGTAGGCCTGTATTGATAAGGTGATGGGGGAGCGGAGCAACGAGTGCGTGCAACAGCCCTGACAGCCCTTGCAGCGATCTACAAAATATACATCGTATGAGATTACTAGGAGTGACGACCCTAGATAGGATCTGTGTTGGGATTGATACAAGGGAGGTACCTTAGTTTCCCAATCCTGCTGTTTGAATGGACTAATAATAACTCTGAAATTATATCACCATGCCATTGCATGTGCCTGGAAGATGTGGAGCACTTGAGGGTCGATTGCATGCCACGGACGAAGATGGTGCCGTATGAGGGAGGTCGTTGGTGAGGGCATACATCACGTCATGTCATATTGCATTAACAACAGTATTAGGATTGTTTGAATTACTGCTTTACATTATCGCATGATTGATTTGATAACATGCTAATCTCTGCTCTCTTATCCCACTGAGTTGATCACTCACTCCCACGTTACGGGATGGTGTTTCCGGACACCCACCAGTCCCTATTGTGATTGCAGATGATGGCGTGGCCTGCGAGGCAGAGCTGGACTTGATGATGATGAGGAGGATTCCTCCTTTATGCGTGATCTGATTGACGGGATTACAGGGAGGTTGATTAGATACCTTGACACTTGTCATTTTATATTTTTAGCGCACTCATGTATATTCGTTTTGTTTATTTTTGGAGTATACATGTATGTATATAATCTGGTAACATATTCACACTCTGGAGACATACAACAGTTTATATATGCTATACCTACTATCACAGTCTTCCGCTTGTTAATTTAACTGTCTCTGGAGTATGATATGCTGTTCTAGCTTAATCTCACTCATGTTTGATACATTATCACAGACAACATTCAATCATACATATCTATGTTGCATAAATAACATTTTAGAACTCGGGAGTTGGGTTTTCGCTCGACCCCCTGATTTTCGGGATGTTACAGAGCAATACGGGAGAAGCCCTCAATGAAACGCCGATAATAGCCCGCCAAGCCCTCAATCTCGGATCCTGTAGTGGGCTGGCTCCACTGACACACTGCCTCAACCTTCGAGGGGTCCACCACGACACCCTCCCTCATCACCATGTGACCGAGGAACCTCACCTCCTCCTGCCAAAACTCGCACTTTTCTAGCTTCGTATACAGCTGGTGGGCATGGAGGGTCTGCAAAGCGATCTCCAGATGTTGCATATGGTCCTCACAGGTCCTCGAATAGATCAGAATGTCGTCGATGAGGACCACAAAAAACTGATTGAGATATGGATGAAAGACCTCATTTATTAACTGCATAAAGACCGCGGGTACATTGGTCAGTCCGAAGGACATGACCTGAAACTCAAAATGACCATAACGCGTTTTGAAAGCCGTCTTTGGGATGTCCTCCTCTCGGACTCAAATCTGATGATAACCGAAACGCAGGTCAATCTTCAAAAAGAACTGTGCACCCTGCAGCTGGTCAAACAAATCATCTATCCTCGGGAGTGGGTACTTATTCTTAATCGTGACCCGATTGAGCTCGCGGTAGTCTACGCAGAGCCTCAACGAGTCATCCTTCTTCCTGATGAAGAGTACCGGTGCTCCCCAAGGTGAACTGCTCAGACGAATGAATCCCAAATCATGTAACTCATCCAACTGTCGCTGCAGCTCATGCAACTCCATCGATGTCATACAATACGGTGCCTTCGAGATAGGCACAGTACCGGGCACAAGATCTATCTGGAACTCTATATGATGGCGAGGCGATAATCCTGGAATCTCCTGAAATACGTCGGGAAAGTCACAAACAACCAGAAACTGATCAATACAAGGGATGATAGGCTCCTCAATGGTGCAGGACATCAAGCATGACAACGACTCTCCTCTGGGTTCGGCAACAAACTGGAATTGCAACAAGCCTGGTATGTAGAATATGGCTGTCCTCACGGAGCAATTCAAGATGGCGTAGTACTCGGCAAGCCAATCCATGCCCAAAATAACATAGAAGTCTGACATCGGCAACACGTACAAGTCGGCAGGCAAAAAGATGTCACCGACCAAAACAGGGCAAGATGAACAGAAATGGCCCAATACTGTATTCTTCCCTAAGGGCGTCGATACAGTCAATCCCTCACTAGCAAACTCTGTCGACAATCTAGTCGATCGGAAGAAATCCTCAGACATAAATGAGTGTAAAGCACCGAAATTAAATAGTACATGTGCGATGCATGAAGAGACTAAAAGCATACCCTCTATGACTCCTCCAGATGACTGCGGGGCCTGCTGAACTACATAGAATCTAGCCTGAGCTGGCTGGGAAGGTACCTATCCCCTCGGAGGGTGCTGCTGCTGATGTCGTTGAGGCGCTCGAAATTGCTGCCTCGGCTGCTGAGGTCTCGGAGGCTAGTGCTGATGCTGCTGTTGAGGGGGCCTCGGTGGTGGGATCTGTCGTCGCTGCTGCTGTGGTGCTCTCGACTGCTGTGGTGCTCTCAGCTGCTGCTGCCGAGGTCGGGGACACTCCCACCTACGGTGCCCTTTCCCACCGCATCCATAACAGGTGTCAGAAAGCTATCTCTGAGGTGGTGACGCTGGGGGTGCTGACGGTGCTACTGGTGCTCTGACAGATGGGTGGCTCTTGAATCTTTGTGGTCGTCGATGCTGCTGTGAGCTACTGGAGGGGGCCTGCTTCTTCTGACCCCTCCTCTAATCTCGGTCGGCCTGCGTGCCAGCCCACTCAGTCTCATAAATCTGAGCTCTCCGCACCACTATTTGGAAAGTCAGGAGCTCATGCCCAATGACACGACCTCGAAGGCCGTAACGTAAGCCATTCTCGAAACGGCAGACCTTTCGCCCCTCATCGTCAACCATATATGGCACAAACCTTGATAACGCCATAAAACGGGCTGCGTACTGTGCCACGGTCATGTCTCCCTGCACCAGAGTCTCAAACTCTAATGCTCTCTGATGACGGATATGGTCGGGAAAGTACTGCTTCTCGAATCGGTTTATAAAATCATCCTATGTTCAGACGAAATCGGGCCCTGCACACGGGTAACAGAAGTCCACCAATGCTCGACCTCACCCTGGAAGAGAAATACTGCTAACCGGACTCGCTGCTCGGTCGTATATGACATGGTATCAAAAATCTTCTCCACATCGGAGCGTCATCTATCTTCTGCAGTCAGATCTAGCTCCCCTAAAAATGTGGGGGATCAAGCCGTCTAAACTCAGGAAGAAGGGCACTCACGCGCTCCTGCTCTGCCTGAGCTGGAGAAACAACTGGGCACCTACCCTGTCCCTGGAGTGCAGCTATCATAGCCTGTAACATCTGCTGTAACTGAGAGGCATTCACAGGTACAGTCAGCTCCACATCGGCCTCAGGTGGAGGAATGTCATCCTCAGGCAAGGGCGCAGGGATCTCTGGCTGTGGAACGGGAGGTGCAGGTGGTAGAGCTGGAGCCTCGGGTGGTGGATCGGGGTGCGCTCGGGTCCCTCTCCTTGGCGGCATATCCTATAGGAAAGAACAATAACGCCAATCAACCTTAAGAATCACGCGTTGGGGAACTAAATCGTAAGGTCGCGCGCTCAGAACCTGACCATCCTAAACTTATAACAAACATGTGATGTTGTCCTCAATTATTCCCAAGTTATGCTCTGATACCAACTTCTGTCCATAAAATAAATATCATTTTTTCTAAAATGTGGTGGCCCTCACCATTTGATGGATGGAGTAGATTTATCATGAATTGGTGGGGCCCATTCATTTTAGGGGAAGGATAAGGAGAGAGAAAGAGAGGGAGAGAGAGAGAGAGAGAACAAGAGATGGTGATGGTGGGGCCCCGCCACTATGGGCCCCACATAATACAAATCATACATAAAAAATGGGTCCCACCAACAAGTGGTCCCTAAAAAGAATTTAACGGTGGATCACCCACCTCTTGCACTCCTCCTTGCTCCCTTAGGCTTGTATGATCCTTGCCTTCGAACTTAACGGTGGTAGATGATGGTTCAATGGTTGAGATGGGAGATGAGAGAGTAGGGAAGGTGGGCCACACTTGGCATTTGAGAGAGGGAGAGAGTGCTTGGACGTGTGAGGCTTATGGTTGCTTAGGATTTTGATTTTGAGAAAGAGAGAGAGATGTGATGCTTGAGAGAAGTGATGGGTGATGTGGTGGTTGGGTGGAGTGATGGGTGAAGGGATGCAAGAGTTGACTATGAGCTTGCTTATGTAAGAGAAAGGTATGGGTTGTTGTACTTAGGTATGGAGTGACTTGACTTGTACTTGACATGAGTGATTGATTGATTGATGGGACATCTCATAGAGATTCCCTCGTAATTCGCAACGCACGGTGTTTTCTTCGAATTGAATGCGGACCTACATCTTCTAACCTGGGTATCGGGTCGATGCGCGAGTCACGGCATTACAACCGCGGTGACGGTGCAGTCGCTAAGGTACAGGTTTTGGGTCAAGTCGACTCTGATATGCGGGACTCGACTTAGGTTCGAGCGTAAACGTCAAATATAGGTCGAAGGTCGTCGAAATTCGACCAGAAGGACCGCGGAAGAATACGAAACGGTACGGTCTAGGACACAGGTCTTACAACTAATCCTGATGATACTTAGCCACCATGTAACATTTCCACACATTATCCTCCTGTCCAAATTTGATTGACTATGCCATTTTAATTCGAAAAGCTTTCATAATTTCAGTAAGTTTTTTAAAATCAATGCCCCCCTTGGTTTTTGGCGTTGCTAGCGAGTTCCAATTTTTCTAGTGACACTTTAATTTTCCTTCTGACCAGCCCCCAGAAAAAATTTTCCATCTGCTTCTTAATTAATTTTAGCACCTAAGAAGGAATATGTACCGCCGCCATAGTATGAAATGGAATACTTGCTACGACGTTCTTCACCAGAACCACTCTCCCTGCCTGGGACAAAATACAGGCTTTCCACCCATTAATATGACTAACAACTCTATCTATCAACAGCTTAAAAGAACTTGCTTTGATTCTTCCATCTGCCAATGGGACACCCAGATAAGTTAGCGCAGAAGATAATTACCGAAATCGAGGATAGCCTCAATCATTCTAATTCTTGCACCGGGAAGCTTTTTTGAGCAGACGAAGGAGCTTTTCCGTAGATTGATAGTTTGGCCCGAGGATGTTTAGAAGGAGTCGAGGAATTTCTTCAGCCGAATCAGCATGGATTTACTTCCATTGGTGAAAATTAGCTTATCGTCGGCATATAACAGATCAAAGGGCATCCTCTAGACATGGCAAAAGATCAAAAAATCTAACTATAGAACAGGTTTTTAAGCCCCCTGCTAAGAGCCTCAGTAGAAAGAATAAACAAGCTTGGAGAAATCGGGTCTCCCTACCTAAGCCCTCTTGAAGATTTGAAAAGGCCTGTCATCTCTCCATTTATAAGAACTGAAAACCAACAATTCGCCTAGCATTTTTCTACCATCTTCACCCAACTTCTGATAAAACTAAACCAATCCAGAACCTACTTCAAAAAGTCCCAGTTTACCCTGTCATAAGCTTTGTCCATATCTAATTTCAATACAATGTTTCCCCCGCATACCGGTTTGTTTAATTCCCTGAATAACTCTTGAGATAATGCAATATTTTCTACTATCAAACGCCCCTGAACGAAGGCCCCCTATTCTGGCGATATCAACAGAGGCAGAATCTAACTAAGCCTGGAAGCTACAATCTTCGCAAAAATTTTATACAGACAAGTACACAAACTGATAGGGCGGTATTCCGAGAATTGCTTAAGTGCAGCTGATTTCAGAATTAACCAAATAATAGTAGCCAAAACTGACCTTGGAATATTCCCTCCTTGAAGGAAAAAGGAGATCACCCTATGTATGTCGAGGCCCACCATGTCCCAGCGGGTCTAAAAAAAACTAGTTGAAAATCCATCTGGCCCACCGCGCTATCCTTTGGGATGAAAAAGACAGAAATTTGGACCTCCAGCATCGATGGGATCTGCAGTAACTGGTCATTATGGGCCTGCTCAACCAACTGAGGAATACATTGTAACAGCTCCTGGTCAATCTGACAAGAATTGACACTAAAAATTTATTGAAAATGATCCACCGCTACTGCCTTTAATTCTGCTTGGCTTTCCACAATTTGCCCCAAACCCAATTCCACCGGACTAATAAGAGCTCACCTTTGTCATTCCATCACTGAGGCATGAAAGAACCTCGTGTTCTTGTCTCCCTCCAACAGCCAGTTCACCCTCGATTTCTGTTTCCAAAAGATTTCCTACATTAACTCTAAGGATGCTAACCTGGTAGTATTTTCATTGATTTATTGCTGCAAGATGGCTGAATGTTCGTTCGAACCTGATGAAGATTGAAGCTAATCCTCAAGCTCGCCTACCAATTGCTCTGCTAGCTTTATCTACTAAAAAATGTTACCAAAAACCTCAATGTTCCAAAATTTCAGATTATGTTTTACCTGTTTGAGTTTAGATAGCACATTGTAGACTGGATGAGACGATTCCACTTTGTTCCATGCTATCCTGACCACCTACAAAAAATTAGCATGTTGGGTCCACATACGTTGAAATCAAAATGGTTTAGGACCCCCATTCAGCAGCCGAGGGAAAGTGAGAAGAAGTGGGGCATGGTCCAAATTAATGCGAGGCAAATGGGAAATAGCGAATTGGGGGAAAAGCATGGACTAAGTAGCATTGAGAAGGACCCAGTCTAGCCTCGTCCATACCTGAGCATTGCTGGACTGATTATTACTCCAAGTGAATCAATTCCCAAAAAACTCACATCAAGAAGACCCACGGAATTGATTACATCAGCGAATTCCAAATAAGAAACTGAATCTGCAGCCCTTCTACTTCTTTTCGAATCAACCGCTATGGCATTGAATTCTCCATAAATATCCCACGAGCCCTGCATCAAGGAAGACCGAATTTCCAGGTCCAACCAGAGAGCTCTCCTCAGAATCCAAGCACACCTAGCATAAATGAAAGTAATATTTAGCTGAGCATCACAATTATGCACAGAAGCCGCTATTGAGAGACATTGATCTGATTTGAAGTCGATCGAACAAGAAATTTGGGACTTATAGAATAGCCAAATCATTTCACCCTCATGAGCATTAGAGTAAGAGGACTGAAAACCCAATGACAACCCAATTCGCACTCATTTTTAATCACCAAGCATTGGTTCCAAAAATGCCACCATCCATGGATCATAGTTCTTAATCATCCTTCTAGCAGTCCACAATGTTCTATTATTTTCTATCCCACACACATTCCATACAATCATTTTATCCATCTGTTACACAACCAGTATTTACGGCCCTCCTCTTTAACCTTCACAATCTGGATTCCCAGTTTCCTTTAGCATAAAGGATTCTATGTCTTATTGTCTTCTTCGGGGGTTTATCGACCTCAAACTCCTCCTGTCCCTCCTGAGTCCAATGGTCCATTTCTTGGTTTCATGTATCCCACTCCAAAACTCCCCTCTATTCAATTAACTGTTCCTATTCATATTCCTCAAACTAGCAATCCACCCGTCTCTCACAGTCACCATCCAAATTTCTGTTAGATCTGGTAATTGTTTTATTTGCCACTGGAAAATATGGAGATAGATCGACCTCCAAATTTGCTCTGTCTGTAACCTTTTCCCGCCTTTCATATTGAACTAATTGGGCTAAATTTGAACACCATCTAGGCTCTGATCTGCACTTTCCCACTGCACCGACCTCTCCCCTGTTCTAAGCATCCCTAGTTATGTCAGTCCTATATGTCATGAAAGTTTGGCTGAGATGAGGTGGGTGGTTCTCCTTGCCACCATCTATCCTTCTCTTAAGAATCTGTTCCTGGTTCTGCTAGTAAAAGCCTATTACACCCCCTTTAACATTCATACCCCCAATTACATTCATATCCTTACTGTTTTCTGCAGAATCATACTTACTTGTTGGTGGAGGCGATTCCTTTCTACCAGCAGACAAGTCCTCGAAAAGATGATCCTAGTTTTGTATAGAAATACCTCTTTCTTGTGGTAAACAACCTTCATTCCTATCCTGATGGGGTGATGTGTCTATTGCATATGGCTGCAATCCACACAACATTTCATCTTCACCATTATATCCAACTCCCTGGGTAGTGTTTAGCACTAGTTGGTGCGATTTGAAAGTCTTGAGTGTCACTTTGCTGATTCTCCTCGGCCCGAATGGAGAGAATTCGTGGATTGTCATCTGCTCCGTCTAACAGTAGAAGAGGTTCATTAGGGTCAGGCTGTCACGCTCTAAACTCAAAAACCGGGCTCACAAAATTTTTGATTACCGAATCCAGCATCGACAGCCTCCGTAGTACCCCATTCTCAGCTCCCAGCGCCCATTCGCCAGGATCCGAACCTGGGATACTACGAGGAGGATTTTCAACATTAGTTTGATTTGTAATAAGCATAACCAAAGGCATAACCCACAACAATAACCAAAAACTCTATCACATTTCTACTATAATTAGAAACTTTACAAGTATAATGAGCATAAAGGGAAATACAATGATAATGGATAAAAAGCTCCAAGATGATCTGTTATGCGCTCCTACCTCAGCGCTGCTACGGTTTAACATCACCTGCATGCAACAGTCATACATAAGCTTATAGAAAGCTTAGAGGGTGGTGTAAGTGTGTGCACAAGATAGTAATGCAGTTATGCAGTATCAGAGTAATGCGAAATATGCTGATGAATCCATGAATACCATTAGCCGTACCAAGGCTATGCGATGCAAGACATGAATGATGTCGGCCATACCTAGGCCATGCGATGTAAGACACAATTCAAGCATACAAATCCTCATCTAAGTCTAGATGTCAATACAGTTCAACTCTGGAATATCACTAGGGTCTAGTACACTCCAAGTCAGATTGTCACCCCATCACATGCAACAAGGTGAGTGAAAAAGACCTCACTATCCGCCTGCCAATATCGGACCCATTCCTCGAGCTGGTTAAACTCAGCCTAGCTTTGCCCCCTCCTCTCATGCGAGTAAGGCAGCACCCCCTTCCAACCGACCACGACACAATGGAAAGGGCGGTCATCTAGTAATCAGCCCTCAGCGCTCATATACCCACTTAGTCTAGACGTTGGATCAACCTCTTGGTACCATAAGGGTTTAAGGACTTTCACCCAGGGATATCTATAGCACCCGATGTAGAATAAGATTTTCGATATCCAATCCTGCCAACCAAGATATGCCTATGGAGGTTATGGCCTTGATGTCGCTAGGGCGTACAATAACCATGTCACACAATGCGAAATGCATGAATCACACCATCCAATCATGCAACAATCTTGCCCATATTGTGCGATCATGTGGGGCATCACCACCTAGCTGAGAGCCCATAAATAATTTATCTGAAGGCATATGCTATGATCAATCACTCCTCATATCAAGCATACATATGATGCGTATGCGCATGAATCATGGGACTATACTAAACATGTTATATGGCGATGAATTCTGTTCGTAACGAAGATGGGCCTAAACGGCCTACACATTACATGTATAGGTCTATCAATGGGCCTTAAGGAGAGTTACAATGCGGACATTTAACCAACATTATATTCACAATGTGGGCGTCAAACCAACATTACTCCCAAGGCATGGCCCGCCATAAAACATTTACACAAACCATAGATGAATCACACATTACAATGGACCTTAAGTACATCCCATTGGGCCTTAAATACATCAAATGAGCCATATCACATGGGCCTTATATTCATCAAATGGGCCACATCAATGGCTCTCACTAATGGGCCTTATGTACATTGCAATGGTCCATAACCCATGTGCCTTATATTCATCAAGATGGGCCTCATAACATGGGCCTTATAAATATCAGGGTGGGCCTCAATAGATGGCCATAAATATATCCAGATGTATATAATATATATACATACATATATATATATATATATATATATATATGAATTATATCAAAAGATAAACTGGATCGCACTCCAAATAGTAGTGACAATGATTTTCACCGTTATAAATATCCTACAGGGCCCACTGTTAGTGAATGGAACTACCATGGCCCTCAAGAAGTTTTAAACGGTGAATGTCACTGTTCCCACTATATTTTCATGGTGGGGGCCCGCTTGAACTAGGGATCTGACTCATTCTTTTAGCTCATGCCATGAAATGAGATTCTAAAATAGTTTGATGGATTGGATGCAACCCATGCATTATGGTGGCCCCACCATTCAAATGATGGACAGCCTGTAAAACACATACATCATTGTTGGGCCAGGCCATCCGTTCCCACTGCCCTACTGACGTCAGTACAACAGCTATAGAGCTACTGTATAGTGCAGCGTTAACTACTTCACACGATGAAGGTGGGTCCCACGTGGGGCCCACTGTAACGTTTGCTTGCCATCCAATCTGTTCATATGGCCACAGAGGTCTGGACAAAGAGTGAAAACAAATTTCATATTGATCCAAAACTTTTGAGCCATAAAAGGTTTCAATGGCAGACAGTTCAACCCCACTGTTTCATATGACGTGGGCCACCTCAATCCTAGATCAGGCTGATTTTTAGAGGACCCACCACCCTGGAAGGGGCCCACAAGATGCACGGTGTTGATCCTCCAACACACATCATAGTGGGGCCCACGGTTGGGACCATGGGTCCATCCGTCCGTCTGCCCATCGCATGCAGCAAGCAGGCGCTGCCTGCGCTTCTGACAGCAGCAGCGTCAACTGCTGTGTTTTATTTTTTTTATTTTACTGTGGTTTTTCACAGGTGGGGCCCACATCTAGAAAATCCATCCCAGCCATTGGATTCCACGGCTCATGAGGCCATATGAGCCTAATATTCAAGGTATTTAGGTGCATAGGGACATCAGGGAAGATTTCAAGGGTGGAAAACACTGTTTTCCATGATATGGCCCTTCGAATAATCGGATTGGCCTCATTTTTCGGTTCAACACCTAAAATGAGTCGAGGGATAAGATGGGCGACGTGGATTTTCTGTACACATCAAGGTGGAGCTTGTACACGTGACCTACCCAAAAGCCCAAAAAAATAACGCTGTTGTGAGTACGGTAGCACTGTCGGTTCACACTATAGTCAAAACATCAAGCATTTAGGAACGCTGGACAAACGGTGCTAAAAAAAAAATCAAGGTGGGTCCCACACAGACATGGCCCACTGGATTTGGATGAATGTGATATTTGTGTTTCTACCATCGAAGCCCACTAGATAACCTAGATAAAACGGATGGATGACACCAATTTAAAAGGGCATGACCAAGGCGGGCCACACCATTTTGGATGGGTGGACTGGGTGGATGATACCATACATCAAGGTGGGCCACAAGCCACCATACACAAGAGAGAGAGAGAGAGAGACATTGGCGAGGATGGAGCGGCCTCGCCACTATGGGCCCCTCTTTGATACAAAGCCTACATCAAGGTGGGTCCCACATATATGGACCCTTAAATTAAACAAATAAATGAAAGATAAAAATCCAAATCACCCACCGTTCCTTCTTGCTCCTTAACTTCGATCCTAGTGGAGGAGATGAGGTTTGGACGGTTGAGATTGGAGATGAAAGGGTAGGAAAGTGGGCCACACTTGTTGCTTGGGAGGCTTGGAGAAGCTTGGATGAATGGTTCTCTTGGGTTGCTTGGGAGGTGAGTTTGAAAATGAGAGAGAAATGGTTGTAAAGAGAGAGAGAGAGAGAGAGAGAGAGAGAGAGAGAGAGAGAGAGAGAGAAAGATGGGTGATAGAGTGATGGATGTGGTGGGTGATGTATGTAAGAGTTTTGTTTTTTACTTTTGTGGTTGCTTGGTGTAAGAAAGGCATGGGTGTGTAAGAGACTTTTTGACTTTGGTGTAGATTTTGTAAGAAGGGGTATGGCTTGTAAGAAACTTTTTGACTTTGGGGGTTTCTTGGGGAAGGGTGAAAGGTGATGTATACTTGACATGTACTTGACATGATGGGATTGATTGATTGATTGATGTGACAAGTCGTAAAGATTCTCTTGGGTTTTACAACGCGCGGCATTTTCCTCGAACTGAATACGGGACCACATCTCGTGGCCAGGGTATCACCTCGGCGCATAAGTCGTGGCATCGGAACTATGGTGACGACACGGTCGCTAGGATACATGTCACAGGTTGAGTCGACTCGGGTTGACGACGTGTGAATCAAGGTCGCGCACAAATGCCGGTTAAGGGTCAAAGGTTGCCGAAATTTGACAGGAAAGACGGTGGAAGTCTACTAAATGGTATGGTCTAGGACACGGGGCTTACACAGGCATAGATACTTGCAGCTCACCATCCTTATCGCTGAGATTTATATGTGCTACTTCTGCTGTAGTTGTTTGGAATTAAAACAAATAAGAGATCTGTTATGCTAATTCTCCTCCAGTTGAGAAGAAAGTGTTCCTGGCCTGTCCTCAAGTATGTCAAGTAGTAAAAGAGGATTAGGTGGGCTGGACATAACATGCAAATCACCAACTTTTTCATCACGAATTAGTTGTTGATCAGCCTCTCCATTAATATGATTTTCTTCATTAACCCTCCGACTACCAGGAGGTGGACTGAGATTAACACTGTTGATCGTGTCACCCATATGACCATTAGCATTTCTTCCCACATTTTTATTGACACTATCTCCTGGATGAACATTTAAACAAACATCTCCCAGATTGGCATTTAAACAAACATCTGCCCGTTGTCCTGATTTACTTATTTGAGAAGCTCCCACCCCTTTAGTAGCCTTTTCGCAAACAGGTGGTAAGGGCCCCACCGGACTATGAAATCTCCTCATAACCCATGCCTTAGTGCTCTCATTAGTTGCGTGGAGGATGGACGTAGAGCATCCATAGTTGAACCGTGGTTCCATCTTCGCAACTATGGGATATGCCTTCCCCAAAACCTTCAAGTCCAAGACTTGATTGAAGCTAACACCCGATCGAGGGATCACCCTAATACGAGTGAATGCTTGGAAATATCCAAATTTGGAGTTTGAATCAATCTGCACGATCTTCCCGAAGAAGCTTGCCAGATCCAGAATGACTGATTCAATCCAGGCTTGGGCTGGAATGCCAAAAAGCCTAATCCAGACACCACCACTTCCTATAATTGTTGTTGGAGACCACCTTTCTACCATTTGTAGCCCCATTTCATTATGCAACTTTGAATTTGTTCTAAATGTTTCAAACTCTTCATCCGATTTTAATGTTACAAGGAATTTCTATGCTGAAAGTCGCACTATTTCCACCTCTGAGGACTTCAGGGGTGAAGCCTTCAGAGCATCTAACAGACGATCAATCCTGACTTTCAAGTCAATCGCAATCCCTACCAATGCCAGATTCAACTTCCGCAATCTATTCTCCACTGCCCTAAAATTGGCAATGGTGGTGAATCCCAAACTCCCTACCATCTGAATATTAACATCTACCTTTGGCACTCTAACTGTTGTCGTAAATGACCTCTCCATATCCTGCATTCTCATTTGTATTATCACCTGATGTTGGGGTTGTGATGTTTCTAACTCTATTGATACCCTTCGAGGTTGGCATTTTGTCCAATCGATATGCACAACCCTACCATCAATCCTCCGCCCATGCAAACATTGGATCGCATTGAACGCATCCTGCTCATATCGAAATTGAATGAATACGAACCCACGGGAGCAATTTAGATGCTGATTCTGAGGAATGAAGATGTCCTGTAGTTTCCCATACCGACTGAAGATGCGAAGAAGATCATCCTCTAACGTATCGAACATGAGGATCGTTACAAATAGAGAGAAACTAGAAGGAGATGATCAAGAGTCCCTAATAGGCTCTCTTTCCAACTCGCTCTTCCGTTCTCGCTCTTCCATCGAGACCTACCATTTCAAACCTCACCTAAACCTAAACCTTAACCTATAACCTAAACCTATACGTATAACCTTCGCCTAAACCTATTCTCAAATCCTAAAAGTTATACTTATAACCTAAACCTAAACCTTAACCTATAACCTAAACCTATACTTATAAGCTTAACCTAAACTTATAACCTTAACCTAAACCTATTCTCAAATTTCAAAACCTATACTTATAACCTCAACGTAAACCTTAACCTATAACCTAAACCTATACTTATAACCTTAACCTAAACATATAACCTTACCCTAAACCTAATCTCAAACCCCAAAAGCTATACTTATAACCTAAACCTAAACCATAACCTAAACTTATAACCTATACTTACAACCTTAACCTAAACTTATAACCTTAACCCAAATCTATTCTTATAACCAAAACCTAAACCTTCACCTATTACCTAAACTTATACTTATAACCTTAACCCAAACCTATTCTAAAATCCCAAAAGTTATACATATAACCTAAACCTATAACCTATACTTACAACCTTAACCTAAACTTATAACCTTAGCCTAAACCTATTCTCAAATCCCAAAACCTATACTTATAACCTAAACCTAAACCTTAACCTATAACCTTAACCTTTACTTATAACCTTAACATAAACCTATTCTTAAATCTCAAAAGCTATACTTACAACCTAAACCTAAACCTTAAACCTAAACCTATAACCTATACTTACAACCTTAACCTAAACTTATAACCTTAACCTAAACCTATTCTCAAATCCCAAAACCTATACTTATAACCTAAACTTAAACCTTAACCTATAACCTAAACCTATACTTATAACCTTAACCTAAACTTATAACCTTAATCGAAACCTATTCTGAAATCCTAAAAGCTATACTTATAACCTAAACCTAAACCTTAACCTAAACCTATAACCTATACTTACAATCTTAACATAAACTTATATCCTTAACCTAAACCTATACATATAACCTAAACCTATAACCTAAACCTAAACTTATTCTCAAATCCCAAAACCTATACTTATAACCTAAACCTATAACCTATACTTACAACCTTAACCAAAACTTATAAACTAAACGTAAACCTATTCTCAAATCCCAAAACCTATACTTATAACCTAAACCTAAACCTTAACCTATAACCTAAACCTATACTTATAACCTTAACCTAAACTTATAACCTTAACCAAAACCTATTCTCAAATCCCAAAAGCTATACTTATAACCTAAACCTAAATCAAAACCTTAACCTAAACCTATAACCTATAACCTATACTTACAACCTTAACATAAACTTATAACCTTAACCTAAACCTATTCTCAAATCCCAAAACTTATACTATAACCTAAACCTAAATCAAAACCTTAACCTAAACCTATAACCTATAACCTATACTTACAACCTTATCCTAAACTTATAACCTTAACCTAAACCTATTCTCAAATCCCAAAACTTATACTATAACCTAAACCTAAACCAACTTATAACCTTAACCTAAACCTATTCTCAAATCCCAAAAGCTATGCTTATAACCTAAACCTAAACCTTAGCCGAAACCTATAACCTATACTTACAACCTTAACCTAAACTTATAATTTTAACCTAAACCTATTCTCAAATCCCAAAACCTATACTTATAACCTAAACCTAAACCTTAACCTATAACCTAAACCTATACTTATAAACTTAACCTAAACCTATTCTCAATTACCAAAATCTATACTTATAACCTAAACTTAAACCTATAACCTACACTTAAACCCTTAACCTAAACTTATAACCTTAACCTAAACCTATTCTCAAATCTCAAAACCTATACTTATAACCAAAACCTAAACCTTAACCTATAACCTAAACCTATACTTATAACCTTAACCTAAACTTATAACCTTAACCTAAACCTATTCTCAAATCCCAAAAGCTACACTTATAACCTAAACCTAAACCTATAACCTATACGTACAACCTTAACCTAAACTTATAACCTTAACCTAAACCTATTCTCAAATCCCAAAACCTAAACCTATAACCTAAAACCTAAACCTAAACCTAAAACCTAAATGTATTCTCAAATCCCTAAACCTAAACCCACACCTAATCCTAATCTCAACTCCATAACCTAAACCTAAATCTAAACTTGAAAACCCAAACCTAAACCCGATCCTGAACCCGAACCCAATTTCCTAAACCTAAACCTTAACCTATTCCCAATTCCCTAAACCTATAGCTTATAACCTAAACATAACCCTAGACCTTAACCTAAACCTATAACATTAACCTAAACCAAAACTTATGACCTAAAACCTTAACCTATAACCTATAACCTATAACCTAACCTTAACTTGAACTTAAAACCTAAACCTAAACCTAAACCTAAAACCTGAATGTATTCTCAAATCCCTAAACTTAAACCTACTCCTAATCCTAATCTCAACTCCCTAACTTAAACCTAAACCTAAACTTGAAAACCCAAACCTAACCCGATCCTGAAGCCGAACCTGATTTCCTAAACCTAAACCTTAACCTATTCTCAATTCCGTAAACCTATAGCTTATAACCTACACTTAAACCTTAACCTTAACCAAAACGTTAACCTAAACCTAAAACTAAACCTATAACCTTAACCTATACCAAAACCTATGACTTAAAACCTTAACCTATAACCTATAACCTAAACTTATAACCTAAAACCAAACCTTAACCTAAACCTATAACCTAAACCTTAACCTACGAGCAAAAACCTAAACCTAAACTTAAAACCTAAAAGTATTCTCAAATTCCTAAACTTAAATCTACACCTAATCCAAATCTCAACTCCCTAACCTAAACCTAAACTTAAACTTCAAAACCCAAACCTAAACCCGATCCCGAACCCGAACACGATTTCTTATACCAAAACCTTAACCTATTCTCAATTTCATAAACCTATAGCTTATAACCTAAACCTAAACCTATAACCTATAACCTAAATCTAAACATAAAACCTGAATGTATTCTCAAATCCCTTAACCTAAACCTACACCTAATCCTAATCTCAACTCCCTAACCTAAACCTAAACCTAAACATGAAAACCCAAACCTAAACCCGATCCTGAACCCGAACCTGATTTCCTAAACCTAAACCTTAACCTATTCTCAATTCACTAAACCTATAGCTTATAACCTAAACGAAAACCCAAACCTATAACCTATAACCTAAACCTAAACTTGAAACCTAAATGTATTCTCAAATCCCTAAACCTAAACCTACACCTAATCCTAATCTCAACTTTCTAACCTAAAACCTAATCTAAACTTTAAAACCCAATCCCGAACCCGAACCTGATTTCCTAAACCTAAACCTTAACCTATTCTTAATTTCATAAACCTATAGCTTATAACTTAAACCTAAACCTTAACCCAAACCTAAACCTAAACCTAAACCTATAACCTGAACCTAAACGAAAACCTATGACCTAATACCTTAACCTATAACCTATAACCTAAACTTTTAACCTTAACCTAAAACCTAAACCTTAACCTATAACTTAAAACCTAAATGTATTCTCAAATCCCTAAACATAAACCTACAACTAATCCTAATCTCAACTCCTTAACCTAAACCTAAACCTAAACTTGAAAACCCAAACCTAAAACGGATCACAAACCCGAACCTGATTTCCTAAACTTAAACCTTAACCTATTCTCAATTCCGTAAACCTATAGCTTATAACCTAAACCAAAACATAAACCTTAACCTAAACCTATAACCTTAACCAAAACCAAAACCTATGACCAAAAATCTAAACTTTTAACCTATAACCTTAACCTTAACCTATAACTTATAACCTAAACTTTTAACCTATAACCTAACCTTAACCTAAACCTAAAACCTAAACCTTAACCTATAACCTATAACCTAAACCTAAACTTAAAACCTGAATGTATTCTCAAATCCCTAAAACTAAACCTACACCTAATCTTAATCACAACTCCCTAACCTAAAGCTAAACCCAAACTTAGACCTGATCTGGAACCCGAACCCGATTTCCTAAACCTAAACCTTAACCTATTCTCAATTCCGTAAACCTATAGCTTATAACCTAAACATAAACCTTAACCTTAACCAAAACCATAAGCTAAACCTAAACCTAAACCTATAACCTTAACCTAAACCAAAATCTATGACCTAAAACCTTAACCTATAACCTATAACCTAAACTTATAACCTATAACCTAAACTTAACCTATAACCTAAAACCTAAACCTAAACCTAAAACATAATTGTATTCTCAAATCCATAAACCTAAACTCACACCTAATCACAATCTCAACTCCCTAAACTAAACCTAAAACTAAACTTGAAAACCCAAACCTAAACCCAATCCCGAACCTGAACCCAATTTCCTAAACCTAAAACTTAACCTATTCTCCAATCCCTAAACCTATAGCTTGTAACCTAAACCTAAATCTTAACCTGAACCTAAACCTAAACCTTAACCTAAACCAATGAACTTAACCTAAACCAAAACCTATGACCAAAAACCTTAACCTATAACCTATAACCTAACCTTAACCTAAACCTAAACCCTAAACCTTAACCTATAACCTAAAACCTAAACCTAAACCTAAAATCTAAATGTATTCTCAAATCCCTAAACCTCATCCTAATCTCAACTCCCTAACGTAAACCTAAACCTAAACTTGAAAACCCAAACCTAAACCCGAACCCAAACCTGATTCCCTAAACCTAAACCTTAACCTATTCTCAATTCTCTAAACCTATATCTTATAACCTAAACCTAAACCTTAACCTAAACCTAAACCTAAACCATAACCTAAACATAAACCTAAACCTATAACCTATAACCTAAACCTAAACCTAAAGCCTAAATGTATTCTCAAATTCCTAAACCTAAACCTATACCAAATCCTAATCTCAACTCCATAACCTAAACCTAAACCTAAACTTGAAAACCTAAATGTAAACATGATCCCGAACCCTAACCCGAACCCGATTTCCTAAATCTAAACCTTAACCTATTCTCAATTCCCTAAGCCTATAGCGTAAAATCTAAACCTAAACCTAAACCTAAACCTATAACCTTAACCTAAACTAAAACCTATGACCTAAAACCTTAACCTATAACCTAACCTTAATCTAAACCTAAAACCTAAACTTTAACCTATAACCTAAAACCCAAACCTAAACCTAAAACTTAAATGTATTCTCAAATCCCTAAACCTAAACCTACACCTAATCCTAATCTCAACTCCCTAACCTAAACCTAAACCTAAACTTGAAAGCCCAAACCTAAACCCGATCCTAAACCCGAACTCGATTTCCTAAACCTAAAACTTAACCTATTCTCAATTCCCTGAACATATAGCTTATAACCTAAACCTAAACTAAAATCTAAACCTATGACCTAAAACCTTAACCTATAACCTATAACCAAACCTTAACCTAAACCTTAACCTATAACCTAAAACCTAAACCTAAACCTAAAACCTAAATGTACTCGCAAATACCTAAACCTAAACCTACACCTAATCCTAATCTCAACTCCCTAACCTAAACCTAAACCTAAACCCGATCCTGAACCTGAACCCGATTTCCTAAACCTAAACCTTTACCTATTCTCAATTCCGTAAACCTATTGCTTATAACCTAAACATAAACCTTAACCTAAACCTATAACCTTAACCTAAACCAAAACCTATGACCTAAAACCTTAACATATAGCCTATAACCAAAACTTATAACCTATAACCTAACCTTAATCTAAACATAAAACCTAAATCTTAACCTAAAACTTAAAACCTAAACGTAAACCTAAAACTTAAATGTATTCTCAAATCCCTGAACCTAAACCTACACCTAATCCCAATCTCAACTCCCTGACCTAAACCTAAACCTAAACTTGAAAACCCAAACCTAAACCCGATCCTGAACCTAAACCCAATTTCCTAAACCTAAAACTTAACCTATTCTCGATTCCCTAAACCTATAGCTTATAACCTAAACCTAAACCTTAACCTAAATCTAAACCTAAACCTAAACCTAAACCTATAACCTTAACCTAAACAAAAGCCTATGTAAAAACTTTAACCTATAACCTATAACCTAAACTTATAACCTATAGCCTAACCTTAACCGAAACCTAAAACCTATAACCTAAACCTAAAACCTAAATGTATTCTCAAATCCATAAACCTAAACCTACACCTAATCCTAATCTCAACACCCTAACCTAAACCTAAACCTAAACTTGAAAACCCAAACCTAAACCCGACCCCGAACCCGAACCCGATTTCCTAAACCTAAACCTAAACCTATAACCTGAACCTAAACCAAAACCTATGACCTAAAACCTTAACATATAGCCTATAACCTAAACTTATAACCTATAACCTAACCTTAACATAAACCTAAAACTTAAATCTTAACCTAAAACCTAAAACCTAAACCTAAGAACTAAATGTATTCTCAAATCCCTAAATCAAAACCTACACCTAATCCCAATCTCAACTCCCTAACCTAAACCTAAATCTAAACTTGAAAATCCAAATATAAACCTGATCCCGATCCCGATCCCGAACCTGATTTCCTAAACCTAAACCTTAACCTATTCTTAATTCCCTAAACCTGTAGCTTATAACCTAAACCTAAACCTTAACTTAAATCAAAACTTACGACAAAACCTTAACCTATAACCTATAACATAAACTTATAACCTATAACCTAACCTTAACCTAAACTTAAAACCTAAACCTCAACCTAAAACCTAAAACCTAAAACCTAAATGTATTCTCAAATCCCTAAGCCCAAACCTACACTTAATCCTAATCTCAACTCTCTAACCTAAACCCGATTTCGAACCTGAACCTGATTTCCTAAACCTATACCTTAACCTATTCTCAATTCCCTAAACCTGTAGCTTATAACCTAAACCTAAACCTTAACCTAAACCTAAACCTAAACCTAAACCTATAACCTATAACCTAAACCTAATCTTAAAACCTAAATACATTCTCAAATCTCTAAACCTAAACCTACACCTAATCATAATCTCAACTCCCTAACCTACACCTAAACCTAAACTTGAAAACCTAAACCTAAACCCGATCCCAAACCCGATATCATAAACCTAAACCTTAACCTATTCTCAATTTCTTAAACCTATAGCTTATAACCTAAACCTAAACGTAAACCTTAATCTAAACCTAAACCTAAACCTATAACCTTAACCTAAACCAAAACCTATGACCTAAAACCTAAACCTATAACCTATAACCTATAACCTAACCTTAACCTAGACCTAAAACCTAAACCTTAACCTATAACCTAAATCCTAAACCTAAACCTAAAACCTAAATGTATTCTCAAATCCCTAAACCTAAACCTACACCTAATCCTAATCTCAACTCCCTAACCTAAAACCTAAACCTAAACTTGAAAATCCGAACCCAATTTCCTAAACCTAAACCTTAACCTAATCTGAATTCCTTAAACCTTAACCTAAACCTAAACCTATAACCTAAACCTAAACCTATAACCTAAACCTAAACCTAAAACCTGAATGTATTCTCAAATCCTTAAACCTAAACCTACACCTAATCCTAATCACTACGCCAAATTTACAGATTTGCGACGCATTTTTCGTCGCTAACGGTAAAAGCTTGTCACCCATCCTGGCTTTCTCTGAAATCCATAGTTCAAACGTCACAGAATTTCACGACGGATTAGAATCCGTCGCTAAAATTTAATTTACGACGGATTTACGACGTATTGTGGTCCATCATAAATTAGCGACGGACTAAATCCGTCGCCAAATTTCATTTTACGATGGAATATTATCAATTACAAATTCCCGCCTAAAATACCAATTGGCGCCGGTTTTCAGATGTTTTTGCGACAGATCACTGTCCGTCGTAAAAGGACTTTGGCCCTAAACATTATTTTTTTTTTCTTTTTTTTTTTTAGAATATGGTGGAAAATTATATTTTTTTAAGTCTAATAATTTTTTTAATAGAATTTCAGTGGCTTAATTGTACATATTTTTATATAAGATTATTTTTTTAATAATTGATTGAACACAATATATATATATATATATATATATATATATATATATATATATATATATATATATATATATATATATATTATTTTTATATGAAATTAGTGGAAAATATTATTTTGTTTAAATTTAAAACTAATATTTAAATGATTTGTAATATTACATGAAAAGAATATTAAGAAGTTTAAAATTTTTAACAATGTTTGAGGAAAAAAATGAGATTTTGAAAAAATAAAATCGTGATTTAATAAAAATTTATTTTGTGGGAAAAAAAAGAATATTGAATAAGGTTGATAAATTTGAAAAAAAAAAAAAAAAGAATTTGATTTTGAGAAAAAATAATATCCTCAAAAAGGAAAATTAAAAATATGTTAAAAAATGTGAAAATTTTCACAATGTTGAAAAATGAAAATATTTTGAAAAATATAATGAGAGCTTGTATTTTGAAAAATAAAATAAAATTGACAAGTTCAATAAAATTTAAAATTTTCAAAAAAATGCTTTAAAAAATATGGAGAAGTTAGAAAGAATTGAAATTTTAAAAATAAAATGATATTAAAAAATTGTTACTTTATCAAAAACAAACATTTTTTAAATGAAAAATGAAGAACTTGAACAAATTTGTGATTTTGAAAAATAATTGAAAATGTTCAAAATTTTAAAATGAAAAGAAAAGGTTATTTATAAAAAAACATAGATTTATATATATATATATATATATATATATATATATATATATATATATATATATATATATATATATATATATATATATATATATATATATATATCATTTTAAAAAAAAAAATTGAAAAATTGAAAACAAAATGATGCTTTTGAAGAAAAAAAATGGCATTTTCAAATTTTTGATGGAAAAAAAATTTAAATTTGTGAAAATTTTAGAGATTTTGAAAATAAAAATTCAGAATTTGTATTTTATTTTTTTCGAAATATTTTATAATAAAAATGATATTTTGTTAAAAGTTTTCAAAGAAAAATTATGAGTAAAAAAATATACATTTCGAAGAAAATGTTAATTTTAAATGGAAATTGAAATTTATCTGTGAAAAAAATATATTTTTAATAAATTATTAAGCACATCCACTAATTGAACATTTAACCATTTTTGGACAGTCAAATTAGTCCAAATTGAAGAGTAAATAACTTCAAATGTTTAAATCAAATTTCACTCAAATTGTTGATCAATCTCGTATGCCTAATATCTTTCTCATATATGTAGCTAGCTTGATCGGGACGAGTAACTGGTCAAATTGAGGGTATTGATCAGTAAAATAGAGTGAATGGATCAGACATATAAAATAGGTCAAATATTCTTGTCAAAATTGTGACCCAAGTTATTGACCTCGCAAGAATCTAATAATTGATGTAAGTATTGTGGGACTCATCATGATGTGTGTCGGACATCAACACCGTGCATTTGATGTGTCCCCTTTAGGTTATGAGATATCTCAAAAATCATCCGTATACAAAAATCAGGTGGGCCATACCATCTAAAACCATGTGAAGACATCCTAAAAATATATAAAAGCACTTTGTGGGGCCCACATGAGTTTTGAATGTGGCTAAAACTTGGTCGGACCCCTCATCCAAGTGGGACACATATAATGAGTGGGTTGGATATGTGAATCACATTTAGGCGGGCCCAATATATGACTATGAATGTTTTAAGGAAACCCCCTCTACGACATTTAGGTGAGTTACTCATTACCCTTACCAGAGTAAACTCTGTAGGGTCCATCGTTATTTATTTATTTTATCCACTCCGTTCATCCATGTTAATAGATAATTTGAAGTCTAAAGAACAAAAGAAAGCATATCCAAAACTCAACTGGACCACACCACAGGAAATAGTGAGATTGAACCTCTACCATTGAAAAGTTCTTGGAGGCCATAGAAGTTTTGGATCAAGCTGATGTTTGTGTTTTCTCTTCATTCATATGCTTTTGATATTATGAATAGGTTGGATGGCAAATAAACATTATTGTGGGCCCAAGGAAGGTATCAATGATGGAAATCATTATTCCACATTATTTGGTGTGGCATGGTCTACTTGAGTTTTGGATTTACCGAAAATTTGGGATCAACCCACACCGTTCATCCATTTTTTGAGATCATTTTAGAGAATTATTCAAAAAAATGAATCATATTCAAAAATTAAATGGACCACACCACAAATACCACCAGGGGTGATGATTTTCACTGTTAAAAAATTAGTAGGGACCACCATAACATTTATTTTCCATCTAATCTGTTCATAAAGTCATAAAGACCTGGATGAAGAGGAAAAACAAATTTATTATTGATCCAAAACTTTTGTGATCCCCAAAAGGGTTTCAATGGTAGATGTTTAATCCCTCAATGCTTTTGATCGTGTGGTCCACTTGATGGTTAAATCTATCTTATTTTTAGTCTCAAGCCTTATGACGAGCTCGCCATATGGAAGGATGGTTTGGATATAACACATACCTCATGATGGGACCCATAGAACTTGCTGAAATCACCAGCCCATTCCCAGACGTAGATTGGCTACTGACAGTTGGTAGCGAGACTGCCACTGACGTGATGTCATAAGTTCTGTGGGTCGCACCATGATGTATTTTTTGTATCCAAACCATCCATCCATCTGGAGAGATCAATTTAGTATAAGATCCAAAGAATGAGTCACATCAAAATCTCTAGTGGACCCCACCACAGAAAATAGTGGGGAGAGTGACGCCACCGTTAAAAACTTCTAAAGGCCACAAAAGTTTTCTAACAGGTTGATATATATGTTTTCCTACATTTAATGTATTTTTTAACTTTTGAATAGGTTGGATTTATAAATAAATAAATAAATAAAACATCATGGTGGGCCTTAAAAAGGTTTCAACGGTGGGAATCAATTTTCTTGTTTTTTTCTGTGGTGTGGTCCACTGAAGCTTTGGATCTGCCTCATTCTCTGCCTCATGTATTAAAATAATATCTAAAAATGGATGGACGTTGTGGACATAACACATACACATAATGAGGTCCACAGAGCTTGGTGACGTCACTGCAGTAGCGAGTCTAGCTACTCGACCTGCTAGTATCTAATCCGCGTCCCCTATTCCCATCCGCGATATCTAGTTAGGGCACCAGCCCTAACCAGCTTTGTTTCAACCCCTCTTTCATATGCTCTCCTCTCTCCCTTCCTATAGATCTCTCCTTCCTCTCTCTCAAACTGTCGATCTCTCCCTCCTCTCTTTTCCTTCCTCGATCTCTCTTCCCACTGTATCTCTATCTTTCCCCACCCAAGATCCTGTTGCCGACCACCCTACCCACGCACGCCCTCTTGCTCTCTCTGAATTTGTGGTTAAAAGCTTAAATCTCTAGGAACATTAAGGTATTTCTCTCTCTCTCTCTCAATCTCTCTCAAACTCAATGCCGATTTTGGGTTTTTTGAATTTTAAGGCCTGTTTGGATGCTTGTAACTTTTTTAAGTTGTAAGTAAGTTACATGTAACTTACTTATAGGATGTAAGTTGTAACTTACTTACAGGTAACTTTATTTTTGTGTTTGGATAACCTGTAACTTTGTTACAGGTACTAAGTTAGATATTCACGCTAGATAGAGTTTAAAATAGAGAATCGTTGAAAAATCCGATTGACACATAAAAAAGATGGGGATAAAATTATTCCATTTTATTAAGCCCATGTAAATGAATAGTTTGGCCAATTCTTAGGCTAAACTAATCAACAGGTGGACCATAAAAGTGGGCCCATGTTTTCAAAATGCTAGTAATGTAGGCAAAAAACTTGAGATAACATATCCAAGTAAAAATTTAGCTTTAAAATTGTGTTTGAACCTAACCCCTAACAAAGCTGTGCCCTTTTGATGACCAGTCTCTACATCTGGAAAAAAAGAAAAAAAAGAAGAAGGAAAAATAAAATAAAAAATACTAAGGCAATAGAATGAGCAAGGAAAACATAAATAAATAACAAGAAAAACAGCATATTAAGAGAAACACAGTTCATTTTTTAACCAAAATCAATTGAGATATTAACACAAGTGAAACCAATCAGTAAAATATGTACTCATTTCCTTAACCAAGGCAATTGAATGAGCAAGGAACGAGTATACAACAGAAGAAAATCAATATCATTTGCAAATCCTCATTTCCTACAACAAAATCCTTGGATACAATGGTGGACTTTTAATCGTTATTATTTTCGGTGGTGTGGTCCACCTGAGATTTAGATATCCCTCGTTTTTTGAATCAAGCCTAAAATGATCCAAAAGAATGGATGGACGGCATGGATAAAACAAATACAATATGGTGGGCCCCACAAATCATCTGCATTATCCACGCCACCTCACCCAACTGCCTCCGTCAACGCAAAAGAAAAAAATAAATAAGTAAAGGAAAGAAAGGAAAGAAAGGAAAACGCAGAAGAGAGAAAGGGGGTTTCGTACTTTGCGGAAGCTTGATGGGAGAGGGAGAAGTCGACTGAGAGAGGGAGAAGGAGACTTGAGAGAGGGAAACGGAGGCGAGAGGGAGATGAAAACATTGGAAAGGGATGGATGTACAGGTGCGATTCTTCCCAACTGATTTCATTTCAAAAATTTTGACCGTTACCTGTAACTTAGTTACAGGTAACTTGAAAAATGACTCCAGCACCTATAAGATTTTTGGCTCTTTCTCCTGTAACTTAATTACAGGTTGAGAGAAAGTCACAGGTGACTTCCTCCCCCAAATGCCAACTGTAACTAAGTCACTTGTAACTTACTTACATTTTAGAAAAGTTACAGGCATCCAAACAGGCCCTTAGGGTGGATTCCACGGGACTGTTTAGGAAAGCATAAAATATTTCCATGTGTGTGCCATTTGATCAATGGATAGATGAGGAACATTCACAAGAAGTGAAACCTCACACCTAGGTGCCACAAGGGCACCAAGAACAATGTGAAAGAGAAGTTTCCAAAGAAGAACGTTTCCACACGTGAGTATTTGCTGCCAATGTTTCAGAAAATCTTCAACATGAGTCTTTAACAAGTTTTAATCTGTTTTGTCATCTTTAAGGTTCCTGTAATGTTTGACAGTGTTGGATTTTAATGATTAAAGACATGGCCTGTAATGTTTGACTTGTCATAATTCTTTTGTTTTGCTTTTTGAGCCTATGGTGCTCCCAATAAAATTTTCATCATCTTTCCAAAAAAATGTTTGTAATTGGCCTTGTATGAGGGTATGGAATCTCTTGTCAACCGGTCTTTCTATTTTCATTTCTGGAATTGATATCCTGTAGCTACAGTTGCATTTGCTGAGTTTGAAAATGTAAACTGAAAATGAACCTCAACCAGATTTTGTTGGCAGTTCAGTCCAATTGGTCAAACATGCTTGGTCAATTTTGGCCTGAAAATCTGATACATATTACTCTAGGAAACCTTGTATGATCTGTTTTATTATAACTATATATCTATACACTTGCTCTCAACAATATTGTGTTACCGTTTTCATTTTTATTTTTATTTTTTAAAATTTCACTAACAAGTTATGCCTTTAACCAGAAATTGTCTCCTGTTTTTGTACATGTACATTGTTGAATTGTTGAGTAAGATACAATTGTTGGTAATGGATAATGTAATGACACAGGTACAAGAATGTCTTCCTTT
Organism: Magnolia kwangsiensis; assembly: GCA_037074715.1. Lineage (NCBI taxonomy): Eukaryota > Viridiplantae > Streptophyta > Magnoliopsida > Magnoliales > Magnoliaceae > Magnolia > Magnolia kwangsiensis. The sequence goes on along the minus strand of CM073580.1, from coordinate 16,926,619 downwards.
CTTATTTGCATTTTTTGGGAAAAACTTATCTAAACTATTTTTTGATGGAATAGATAATCCATCTGTTCCACCACTCATGTCCCATCTTGAATGGATGAAGTAATGGATGTGAGGCTTGGTAATAAATTTCAACTTTTTAATTTTCTTCTTGTGATTAGTATCATTCTTTGGGAAAAACTTATTTAAACTATTTTTCCATTGTAAGGGCCATGGTGAAACTAGCACCAGGACTGCAATACACCAGCAAGCTGATGTAGGTGTAGAAGGTATATATTTTAAAGTGGATGGACTTGGACCCTGGAATTTTTTTGCAATAGCTACTCATTTTGTTTATCTTTTTTGTTGCTTGCATCTCATGTTATTAATCTTGATCTCACTGATATATACAATGCATTGGGTTCAGATAGTTGAGCGTGGTCTGATGACGCAATCTTGATCTTGTTTTTGCTAGTTTTGGAAATTTCCTAAATGTATTTCTTAGCTTTTCCCATCTAGGTTTTGTTTCTTGATGGTTGTGGCATTCATAATTCAAATTAAACCAAGTACATTTTGGCATTCCCATGTAGGTGTATTTTAGTTTTGTTGTTCATATGTTCTGTTTTGTTCTCTTATGTGTAATATGTTTTTCATGATGTACTGGGTTTGTTGCATTTTTGAAAATGAATTGAGGGCTTTTTCTCTTTCACAGCAAGTGATAGGTCTTAGGTGGCCTTTTTTGGAATTTCAAGAATTGCATTGTAATAGAATTTAGAAACAAACTTGATAACTAACCCTGAAGCTTGAATCCAAGCATTTAATTATATATATAATTGCAAATGAAAATCTCTGCTTTCCCTAACAGCTCACTAACTCTACCTTAACAGATTCCTCAATCTGTGGTATCTCATCAGCCAACTACATCTGTGAAAATATCTTCTTTCCCAAACAACTCACTAACTCTACTTCTTCTTCTTTTTTCTATGAAGAAGATTTGGATAAGGCTAAACTATTGAAGTTGAGATCCATGATGGCCTGTACAACATCATCAAGAACTGGAACTACATTGCATTGATTGGCGCCATCCACAATGGAGAAGGCAAATGTTGGACAACCAAGGTAAGTAGCAACCTTTTAGCATTCTAAAACTTGGGTACCAGATACACAGGTGAATTGAATTTTGAAAATTCAGTAATATCATTCTAGTTGTTACAATTCGATCTGATCTGCATTTGGGTACTCATTAGAAAAAAAGTGCAAACCCTTGCATATCAATGTAGTTCTGAATATGTTTTGGTTATCACCCTTGTATATCAATGTACTTTTGACTATGAGCACTCACACTAGTTTATACTAGTCAACACTCAACATCTTTTAACATGCTTTGCTTTCTGCAGCTGGGGCACGGTGACTATTCTGCTGCAAATACAAAGGTTTTGCGAATGGTGATTACATTGGCTGTTGATAATGAGGCAAAACATACTATAGAGGCATTACAAGCTGAACTGCAGAAAACAAAGGCCAAGATGCAAGCTGTTGAAGACTTGAAAGGACAATCAGGTACCATATAGGTTCTTGTTTCATTTTAGGGAATGGAGTTTCTGTGTACTTGAGCAGTTTTTTCTTGTAATGAATGAAATATATGATAGTCTCTTCTTCAAATAGAGAATGTGGATTATGTGTTTTGGGTATCTTGATGTAACATTTCATTTGGCATTTTGGTCTCTGCAACTTCCTTGCATTGTTAGGTTTCTTTTTCTTTACCTTTTTTTTTTTTTTTTTTTGTGTTATGGGTAATGCCATTTTCTGCTGAAACTATTTATAGCTAAGGAGTAATAGGCTATGGTTTGCCTTGGGTAAAGCTATGAAGGCTTGTTACCTCTAGCTTTGCTATTTAACTTCCAATATTCCCTTTTCAATTATCATTGTTTTGCCACCGAATGTATCTTTAACTATTATGTTTTTAATTTTTATTTTTAAAAATTACCCCAGCATGCCTATTATTGCTGTATGATTTTAGCAAGGCTTTAGAATGTTGTTGCACCAGGAATCCAATGTGGTATGATTTCCCTAATGTGAAAGGCATCTCAATTCTCATCCATGACTCAAGTTTTGCCTTACAAATTTGCAAAACAAATTTCATTATGTAAAGTGCAAGCCATGTATCACAAACAAAATTTAACGGTCTGGCTATTGGGAACATCTAAATGGTGAAAAGATTTACTAGAAGAACCATGTAGACTTCTAAATCTGTAAAATCTGATCCTCCATCGGTGGAGGCAATGATGTCTGAAAGGAGAATCCTTTGTTCATGTATGAATGGGATGAATGTTTGAATCGTATTGCTACAGAAACCCTTGAAACTGAACCTGGGCGCCAGCAACTATATCACTACTTGTCTTTTGGTTGGCTTTGTGGTGGAATTATAGAGGTAATCTCCTCTTCTTACTTTAGCATGCTCAAATTGTATGAAGATTTACCTTCGATTCTTTTACAATTTTATAACGTTAATTCTTCAAATTAGAAAGGATTTCTAATTAGGCCCAATTTTGGTTTGCAAACATGAAGGGAAATGGCATGTACACCCTTTTATTATTATTATTATTATTATTATTATTATTATTATTATTATTATTATATTTTTATATATTTATATACAGACATCCTTTCTTCCCGCTTTTGGTGTTGCAATAGTTCTGAAGTGTACTATTCTATTAACAATGAAAAAAGTAAGGGTATATGGATCAAAAGGATTGTACATACCTGCTTCCATATGACAATGCTTATGGTTTCTTAGAAGAAAGTTGAAAAGCTCTTGAACTTCCAGATGATAAGAAAATCACAATGGAAGTATTACTATGGGAGTATTTACAATGGTTAGGCTCCTAGTTTTTTTTCTTTTTTTCTTTTTCTTTAAAGGCTCCCATGTCCTTGATTTGAGATATTCTAGTAATTACTTTTCTTGGTGTCTTTTCCCATCCTCAACTCTCAATTTGGCTAGTTAGTTAATTCAAGTTACTTTTGTGTGTGTGTTTGTGTTTTTATGAAAATGCATTCGGGTGGAACAACATTCATCTGGGAAGAGATTTCAAGAGGTCCTGGAAGAAGCAATCATTCACCCACTCAACATCAAAGGCGAGCTATATTTTGGCATTCCTCCCGGTACAACTGAAACTCTCTTTTTTTTTTTCTCTCCGTTCATGTGCCCTTGATTTGTACCCATCATGCACCATCCATGCATACCTATACAAGTAGCATGTATACATATCTGTTCAAGGTCCTGGCCGAGCATTGGCACATTATGTATTTTAGTTTGCAAAGTAATTAATGTTTCGGGAAATATCTTGTGCCGACCATTTCCATGTCTGCAGGACGACCCAATCTTTGCTTTCTGCTACAATGTTTGTAACCGAGAAACATCTACATTAGGAAGTTCTTGGTGTTGTATCTTTGGTTGATCTTTTTTTTTTTTTTTTTAATTTACATAATTTCATTTCACTTTAGGCATAGCTTGAAAATATTTTCTTATATGATAAGTGTTATCCAATGTGTATTGGAGCATTGCAAGAGCAACATAACTTTATCTCACTTATAATCTGTACTCATAATTAGTTACAAATATTGATTGTTTTGCTGATTGTAGGTAGGACTTGAGGGGAGTGCTAATGGACAATTGTGGTTGGATGCTATCAGGAAGGCCCTCGAATAAGGAACGACATTTGAACATGTAAGATCTACGTAGTTAGCTGGTTTGCTTATATCCGCAGGGTAAGTAATTATTCATTGATTGGGACATCAGAACATGATAATTTCCATTTCAGCATCTACATTTGATGAACGCCTCATATAGAATCTTTGACCATTTATTGGGGATGTTGATGCTACTACATAACCATAGCCACATGCACAAACAAGGCAGGTAACTTATGCATGTTGGCCTAGCTACATGGGGCTAATGATGATGCTCTCTGTCAAACTTCAAAAACTTTAAAATTCACATAAAATTGATATAAACTCATTTCCTTTTCAATTTCTTTACCAACACTGCTCATTATCAATAAATAACAAAATATATGGGCTAATTTACTTGATCTATCAACAGCCTCAGAGCTGGTTCCTATGGGTTTTACCAGTGCTAGCCAACTCCATGCTTAGAGGCTCGAAACCATTTAGATAACTTCAGGGTCAAGAGAACTTGACAAGATCTTAGAGGGTAAGTTTTGAATGGATTACTCTTCAATTTAAATGTTAAAGCCTGTTTAGGTGGATTAGAGATCATACTAAAAATGAGATGAACTCTATTTTGAGTGGCACCCAAATAGGCCCTTGGTTCTTATCTCAAATCTAAAATTGGTTAACTTTTAGGCAAGAGGAATTGAAACTAGGTCTATTATTTGAGTGGCACCCAAATCGGCCCTTGGTTCATAGATAAAATAAAAAAAAAAAAAAAATCAATGAAGTCTTTATATATTTACTTTGGCCTTTCCATCTTTTAATTATTCTTTCATTTCTCATGCATTCAGGTTTGCCAACCTTGCAAATTGAAAAGCTTGTGTAAATTTGTGAACCAGAGAGTAAATAAAAGGTGGAACTTGGATTTAAAGGATGTGTTGAGGGTCCTTACTGTATATGGCTTGGACTCATTGCCCCAGCAGCTGATAGTATCTGATGCATAAAGGTTTCCATCAGTAAATTGCTGAAGGTGGCAGTTCAACTAGGCAAATAACCATGCAGTCTTGACAGTTTTCTGGTATGCTCTTGCAAATGCATCCATTTTCATATACTGCACCCTTTAGGCAGATGTGCTTTTGTTTGGTGAAACTAAATGATTGCTAGATATATTTGTTTAGATGCATTTTTCTAGTGTGGTTTACATGTTCTATGTACTTATGGGTTGAGTGGGTCTCATTTTATTGATGGTCCATGTGGTGATATCATTTTTTTCCTGATTTGTCATTATCTTATGCATAGTTACTATTTGAGTTTGAAACTTGATGTACACGTTCATAGATGCATGTGCATGCTTTCCAACTCTTATATGGTTTCAAACATCTAGTAAAAGCTGGGGCAAGTTTTCGAGTAAAATCTGGGGAATGGAATTCCTTGGGAATGTAAAAACCAACAAAAAAGTGTAAACCAAACATGTTGTCTTTGTAATAACTAGGAAATTACTGAAGCCGAGAAATATAGAAACCAACAACCTAACACTCACTAAAACTCTCAACTTGGCCTTGCAATTTCCTATATAGTGGTTAGTTGTCATTTTCTTTTTTGTTGTTATTTGACTTGTCATCCTCTAATTTATTGTATGCTATACAAAGGTTGCTGGAAATGAAAACCCTTCGACTCTTATTTTCTTTGCATCAAAGACTACCAATGCAGGACATATTACATCGAAGTTAACATGTGATTGAACTTGGTGCCCAACCAGGTTTGTTCATAGCATTTACCTGAATTTTAGCTTCATGTTGTTCCATTGTTTCACTCCACATGTTCTTGTCCCTCTAGAAATAGAGATGACATTGATAGCTCTCTGTTGTAGCAGATCAGTGTTGGTTGTCTTTACCTGCAGCAGAAAGAATCCATGGTTATATCGGCTCTTATACCTAATGCAAGCATTTTTTTCCCGGTAACGGGTGAGTTGATTGTTGATTCAGATGGTGTTTTGGTTGGTAGTCCATGTCATTAGTGGAAGATATGGGATCCACCCAATAAGTGATAGGACCATCTATTTTTTTTATAGCAGTCTTTTTCAGCCTCGAATAAGAAACTAAAAAAGGTGAGCTCTATGGTTTTGGAGTACTAAAATGATTTTTTTTCTTTGTCAATCTTTTAATTTTATTCATTTATAATTTTATTTCATGTATACTTGTGAGAAACCCACTGTGCATACACGTAATTGTATTCATGAATAGGATAGCTTAGACTTCTAGTTGTTTGGGTTAGCTTCACTTGGGCCATTTCCTCTTTATTGAATTGAGTGGTTACCAATTTTGTGAATAGGATTCTTATTAAACAATCGTGTGAATTATTTTTGAATGACTATCAGGTGTAAGATTCAAATAAAAATAAAAATAAATAAATAAAAAATTTGACTACATTTTGTATTTACATTTATTTTAGCAACGGACTAAATCCGTCGCTAATTTCTCAACAAGTTCGACGACAGACGAGGTCCGTCTCAATCCTCATATTAGCGACGGACCTTATCCGTCGTAAACATTTTAAATGACGAATAAATCAGGTGGTTTTTTTCGAATTTCAGCGACGAATTGTTTATTTTTTTCTACGGATCTTATCCGTCGGTACTCTACAACAAACCTTATCCGTCGTAGATTAAACGATAGACTTTATCTGTCAGAAATAAAAAATGACCCAGTAAATAGCGACGGACGAAATCCATCGTTTATTTGGTTTTACGACGGATTTGGTCCATCATAAATCCATGATTTTGACATAATGAATCTTAACTCCCTAACCTAAACTTAAACCTAAACCTAAAAACTCAAACCTAAACCCAATCCCGAACCCGATTTCCTAAACCTAAACCTTAACCTATTCTGAATTCCATAAAGCTATAACCTATATACTATAACCTATAACCTATATACTATAACCTATAACCTATAACCTAAACCTAAACCTATAACCTAAACTTAAACCAAAACCTATAACCTATAAGCTAAAGTTATAACCTAACCTTAACCTAAACCTAAAACCTAAACCTAAAACCTAAACCTTAACCTATAACCTAAACCTAAACCTAAAACCTAAATGTATTCTCAAATCCCTAAACTTAGACCTTCACCTAATCCTAATCTCAACTCCCTAACCTAAACCTAAACCTAAACTTGAAAACCCAAACCTAAACCTGATCCCAAACTCGAACTCGATTGCTATAATAATGTAGCCTAATCACATGGCAACAAACAAGAATGTGGCCCTTTTAACACATGCCCCTTTTTACAAAGCTTTAATTTTTGTTGTTGTTTCTATTAACTTGAATTGAAACACTTTTTTGCATTATTTGCTTGCATTAGTTTTATTTTAATGATCAGTTTTATTTTAGAAAAGTGTGCCCACTTTTTTAGAAGAAAAAAAAAAGTGAATGAAGTTTCTACAATTCTTCATGATTCTGAATTATAATATTTTATTGGTTGAATATTTTTTTATTAGATGAAAAACACAAAAAGAAAATTAGTAATGAATTTTTTCCTTTTTTTTTAATTTATGATGTTAAACTTATATGTATTTATGCATGGATGAATGTAATGTGGATAAGATTGTTTATGTTTAGATGGATATCGTTTATATTTGGATGGATTTACGTAGTTTGGGTTTAGATGGATGTGAATGTGAATATGATGAAACATATTATATAACAGGTGTATATCAGGAAGAATACGATGAAATATATTATAACAGGTGTATATCGACCGTATCATATTTGAAAATTTCTAACGGCTTTAGGTCGTTCATATTTTTCTAAATATTTAAATATGAGACGGTCGAAGACCATCCTTTTAAGGGCCATAAGAGACGGTTCATAGCAGTCCTTTTTAAGGACGGTCCATAATCGTCCTTTTAGAGGACGGTCCATGACCGTCCTCTTAAGGCTCATAAGAGATGGTTCATAGCAGTCCTTTTAAAGGACAGTCCATGACTATCCTTTAAAGGCTCATAAGAGACGGTTCATAGCAGTCCTTTTGAAGGACAGTCGATAACCGTCCTTTTTAAGGACGATCCATGACTGTCCTTTTAATGGTCATAAGGGATGGTTCATGATAGTCCTTTTTAAGGACAGTCCATGACCGTCCTTTGAATGTCAATAAGAATGACAGCTCATGACTGTCCTTTAAGTAATACGATGCCTCAAAATATGACCCCCCTTGCGACAGTCCATGACCGTCCTTTTTGGTCATTTGAGATGGTTTTCAATCATCCTTTTTTTATTATTTTGGCATAGTGACTGTCGCGTAGTTCCAACACTGCATCTTGCACACCGATTCGATACCCTGGCAGGGAGACGTGAGCCCATGTTCAATTTGAGAAAAATGCCGCATGTTGTAAATTCCAAGAGAATCTCTACAACCAGTCCCATCAATCAATCACTCCATGTCAAGTACAAGAACAACTCATGCTTTCTTTCTCCACAAGTAACCTACCCCAAAAGTCAACAATTCTCACACCTCACATCCAACGCTCACCTCACATCCATCACCCATCACTCTCTCCTTACAATCCTCCCTCGCATTTCTCAAACACATTTTCCAAGTAAGGAAAAGTGGTGGACGTTTAACCCTTTCTAAGAGAGAAAAGTGTGCTTTGTGTGGCCCACTTTCCATCCCAAAAATCCTCCATCCTAACCCTTCAACTCTCATCATCTTCCATCAAAGAGAAGCACAAGGAGCTCAGCGTTCCATCGGACCAAGAAGATCGAACGGTGGGTGCTTCTATAGGCTTAGATTTCATTTTTTTATGATGGGCCAAGTGAGGCCTACCGATTGATGGTATGGATCTCACTTTGGACCCTAAGTGTGGCCGATGGCCCACCTTGATTCACATGATCATTCCATGATGGGGCTATTCTCCATGGACCTCATCATGATGTTTACATTTCGAAAATTTAAAGAGGTCATCTAGACCATTCATTTTGGTGGAGAAGTAATCTCCATCGTTGAATTTTGATTTGGTGGGCCCAGATGTATTGGGACCCACTTGATGTATGATTGAATGCTTGAAAAGGAAGGCCCATAGTGTCGGAGTCCCTCCATCATACGTGTCTCTCTCTCTCTCTCTCTCTCTCTCTCTCTCTCTCTCTCTCTCTCTCTCTCTCTCTCTCTCTCTCTCTCTCTCTCTCTCTCTCTCCCTCCCTCCCTCCCTCCCTCCCTCTCTTTCATTTTTTCATACCTCATATAGGTGTTACTCAAACCATCCAGTGACTAGGGACACTGGACGTTGCCAGACAGAGACGTGTGAACTGACATTGTGTACTACCCAGCAAACAACAAATATATATATATATATATATATTCAAGCTTCTTGGGTGGGCCACTAAACCAAGCACCACCTTGATGTATAAATCTAATCCACACCGTTCATCCTATTCCTTAGCCCATTTTATTCGTTTAGCCGAAAAATGAAACTAATCTGATTTTCTGGTGGGCCATAGCATAGTAAACAATATTTTCTACCATTGAAATCTACCTGATGTTTCTATACACCAAAATACCTTGAATATTGAGCTTGATGGGTCTGTCTTAAGCCATGGGATCCAATGACTAGGTCGGATTTCCTTAATGCGAGCCCCACCTATGAAAAACTATAGAAAAATAATTTTAAATAAATAAATATGCAGTACGATGTTGCTGCTACCTGTAACACCCCGAATTTTTTGCCAACCTGGAATTAGACATCCTTAGGCAATGGGTCAACCATTTCACTCTCAATGATCAATCCCAAGGTCTAAAAATCAAAATTTTCCTATTTCCTTCAAAATCTCACCCTTCACCACCTCATTCTTCGAATTTCTCTAAGTACTTCCATCTTAGCCATAAATTCTCAAGTCTAAATAGTAAAGACCACTAATCCTAAGGTCTTTATGATGAAGAACAATACCAAAGCTAAAAATTATCATGAATAGAAAATAAATGAGTAAAATGAACTTTTCTCCTTAACCTTTTGGAATCTAACAAAATAGATAGGTTATTTGGATAGATTAGCGTCTCCTATCCCAAAATCATATGCTATACGCCATAGAAATTTATTTCGGTTTGCAAACTGGCCCCGAAATATCTCGAATAAAGTCGTGGGCCCACCCATGCTAATCCACAATGATCCAACGTGGGCCCCACATATTTTTGGGACTTAGGGGGTAGGGGGAACCCAGCCCATATGGCGGCCATCGCCAGTTGTGAGTTTGGTCGGCGATGGCATCGCCGGTTCCGCGATGCACCGCCAGTCAAAATCATCGGTTGGGTCCGGGCTTTGGGTGTTTGGGGGCTAGGGTAGCCACCTGGTATGCAGGACGTTCGTTAAAAATACCTCAATCAAGTACTTCCTTCACAAAGTGGCCCTCCAAGCTCTCCTTTCACTCCAAACGTCCAATTTTTAGTAAAAACCATCCCTCCAAACTCTTCCTTCTTCCGTTCCCAAACACCCTTGCTCCACCCTCCAAATTTCATCTCAAACAGAGATCATTATAGGCTACTTCCTTTAGAAATCTAATGAGAATCACCTAGCGCTGCACTAGACGACCTGTGAAATTCGCACCGATCACTTTCAATACGATCCGCTAGAGCCAAAATGTATAGGATAGGTGACGCTACAATACCGTAAAGCCTGGGATCAAACTCTATTTTCGATTGCCCTCGGGAGCACCTTGAAACTTTGTATCGGCTCTGGACCGCACGTCGGAAGTCCGATTACCCCAGACTTAGACGAATATGACCGCCTAGTTGGACTTGACAATCACCTCGAAAATCAAGTCCAGATGATGTCCCACGACGATTTTCTTGAGTCCAGAGTAAAGAGTGTGAGAAATAAATATAATTTATGAAATCTGGCACGTTCGCTTGTGCGCTTTTTCTAAGCGTTCTGACCATCAGAATTCAATCAAATTTTATCCTCAGATCAGGAAAAATTTCCCTTACATGTCATAGTACTTGTAGCTCCGATCAAGTTCCCATAACCGTTGAACTGAAACTGGTCCGCCACAGTCGATCTGGATATCTGCTCAGACTGAAAACTCTGCCTAACCTAGATCCAATGTCAGGGAGCTTAAGTCCGACCTCATTCAGTCAAAGGACCTCCAAAAATGCTCCGTTGGATCAGAACAAGCCCTCTTTGGTTATAAAATAAGTCTACCTTGGCCCCAAGTCTATTTTAGTCATGTTTGGGCTTATAAAAAGGGCTTAAACTCTTGCTCTTTCATTCCATACGAATTTGCGGAGAGAAGAGAGAAAAGAGAGAGAAAGTGAGGGAGAAGTTGGAGCTTTCTCCTGGGAGTCTTCCCTACTGCTTCTCGTGCCACATCCACCTGCCTACATCACCCTCCCGGTGATTTCAACGCACTTCTAAGTAAGAAAAATCCTAACTACTTGCTGTTTTAGGGTTTCCTTCGATTCATTAGCGATGTAGCTTATGTATCTTGTGCATTAGGATGCCAGATCGTTGTTGACGAAGCATTGACGTTCCGTTCGAAACAATACACATCTAAGGCAAAAGGTGCGAATTTTAGACGCTTTGACTGACTGATTTCAAAGCTTTCAATGTCGTTTAATAGTAGATTATTGATGAGAGCGCCGTTTGACATGTAGAACATGCTGTCCGTTTTCCATTTCGTAAACGTACGGTGATTATGAGATTTTGGGTATTTTGGTCATTAATAGGAAATACTGTATACATCTGTATTTTACTGAAATGCTTGACATGTGATTTTGTCGTGTTATAATATTAGATATACGTGTATAATCGGTTTGGCGAAAAGATTCGCCCTAATGCGCACTTTGGGTCGACATACGCTATGTAGACTAAAGTGTGTAGACTAAGTGTTTGTATAATTGTTTGTATTAGTATGTATTGAGTAAATGGTGTTGTAAATTAGTTTTGAGAATGAATTCTCAATCCACCTGATGTGGTATACGATTTCCTATATGTTTGCTATATGAAATGATTTCCTTATATGTATGGAATACATGTGTTGGTTGATTTGCTTACTTTGTATGATATAACATGTGTTAACATGTTTGTATAGTTGAACTTCAATTCTATTACTCTCATATGATCACTGGTATGGATTGCACATGTTTGGGGCTATACGTTAGTCCAGGCAGTCGGTAATGGATTGAATTCGTGGTTGACTTCTATTTACCACGAAGGACGCGTCGATGAACGCGAGTCGTGTCTTGGGTTGGCGGCAGTGGTTAGGCCACACGAAGTGTTTCATGCACTTCATGTCGCTTAGCTTGAGATGCGCTCGTACTAGTCGAGCCCGTCAAGTAACCCGACTGGCCATTATATGTTCACCATGTATGTGTCTAACTGCTTGAACCTAGGGTACTGAACTTACCATTGGAAACCCTGTTAACATGGTACCTTGATCCATAAAGACTCATGAGCCGGGCATGGTGGTATGGGACACCGTGGTCGTGGTGTCGGCCTACGCTGGGGCCACAAACCTCCCCGTAGTGACCAGTGAGCACCCTACTCTGAGCAGATTATGATGGTATGGCACACTATATTCTTGCTGTCGGCCTACACTGATCAGGTGACGAGCCCTTTGTAGTGACCTTGAGTTTATCCTGACACCGCATGGGGGCCTGTATGTTCACCAGTCCTGATGTAGTCTTAAGGATAATTAGGCTTGTATTGATAAGGTGATGGGGGAGAGATGCAACGAGTGCGAGCAACATCCCTGACAGCCCTTGCAGCGACCTACAAATATAACATCGTATGAGATTGCTAGGAGTGACGACCCTAGACAGGATCTGTGTTGGGATTGATATAAGCAAGGTACCCTAGTTTTCCAATCCTGCTGTATGAAAAGGACTAATAACAACCCAGTAATCATTATCCATATCGCATTGCATGTGCCTGGAAGATGTAGAGCATGCGGAAAGAAAGCATGCCGCGGACGCAAATGGTACCGCATGAGAGAGTATGTCGGTGAGGGCATCCATCATGTCATTTCATGCTTGCATTAACAACAGTATCTAGGAATGTTTGATTGTTTTCTTTACTATTAACACGTGATTGATTTAATAACATGCTAATCTTTGCTCTACGATTCCACTGAGTTAATTACTCACTCCCACGTTACGGGACGGTGTTCCGGACACCATCCGACCCTTTTGTAATTGCAGATGCTGGCGCAGCCTGCGAGGCAGAGTCGGACTTAATGATGAGGAGGAGGATCCCTCCTTTATGCGTGATCTGATCGACGGGATTACAGGGAGGTTGAGTAGATGCCTTGACACTTGTCATTTTATATTTTTAGAGCACTGATGTATATTCTTTCTTTCCATTTTTAGAGTATACATGTATTTAATTAACCTGGTAACATATTTACACTCTGGAGACTTACAATCAATTATATATTTTATGTATTTATCACAGTCTTCCGCTTGCTAATTTAACTGTCTCTGGAGTATGATATGCTGTTTCGGCTTAGTCTCAATCTTGTTTAATGCCATTTTACAGACAACATGCATTTATCATTATCTATGTTACATAAGTGACGTTCTGGAACTCGGGAGTTGGGTTTCTACCCGACCCCCGATTTTTGGGATGTTACACTACCAGAGGGTACGCAGGCAGCGCCTGCTGTGCTGTCAGACGAGCGGACGGGTAAGGACCCATAGGCCCAGCCATGGGACCCACTGTGATGTGTGTTAGGGATCAACACCGTGCATTTGGTGGGCCCCTTTTGGGGCGATGGGCTCTCCAAAAATTAGCCGTATGTGGTGCGCATGTGGCCCACATCACAGGAAAAAGTATGGATTGAATGTCTGCCATTGAAATCCCTTTGGGCGTCCAAAAGTTTTGGATCATTTTGAAATTTATTTTTCCTCTGCATCCAAGTCTGCATGACCTTATCAACAGATTGGGTGGGCCCCATGTGGGACCCAATGATGTATGTGTTTTTATCCACACCGTCCACCGTCCCTGGACAATGGAACCCACCCCACGTGTGGGGCTACCATGGTGTAGTGTATGTGTATATCTAGGTTGTCCAGGGCCTAGACATGGTATATAATAAATATAATATTAATATATTATAATATATTATATTAATATATCACATGATATATTATATATTATATTATAATATAATACTATATATATATATATATATATATATATATATATATATGTATATACATGAGGGTGGGCCCTTATGTGGGACCCACCTCTATCCTTTTGTGCAGTGACCTGCATGTACAACAACCATTAACTACTCCTTTAGATGACAGCAAGCCCGCAGGCCCCCAATTGATGTGTGTATTTTAGCTACACTATTCACTGTTTGGATGGTGGGGCCCACCATGATGCATACATTGTATCCAAATCGTCCAACTATATTAAGATATCATTTCATGGCAAGAACAAAAGGGATGGGTCAAATTTAAAGTTCAGGTGGACCCCACCATTTAAATAGTGGACTGTGACATCCACCGTTCAACTCCTAAGGGCCATGATAGTTTTCAATTAAGTTGATAATTGTTTTCACTTCATCTATCTCTATTTTAGCTTATGAATAGGTTGGATCTCAAAAATACATAAGGGTGAACCCGATTTGATATAGATGAGGCCCATTGGCACGGCCTGATTTGATATAGAGGAGGCCCAATTGGTGCGGCCTATTCGATATGTATATGAGGCCCATGTGATTAGTCCCATCTTGATGTATTTGTGGCCCGTCCATTGAGGTCCACCTGTTGGATATATTTGAGGCCCATGTGTAGGGCCCACCTATTGTGTATTTAAAGCCCATGGGTTGTGGCCCATAATGTTATATATTAGGCCCATGTGATGTGGCCATAGTGATGTGTATTAGGCCCAGGTATGTGGCCCACCCGTGAAGTATATATGAGGCCCACTTGCAATGTATTCGAGGCCCATGGGCTAGGCCCAATATGATGTATTCAAGGCCCAGGGGAAAAGCCTGATGTGATGTATATATGTCTCATTAAGATTGTATGAGACCCATGGGCGCGACCAATCGAGATGTATCTGAGGTCCATGGGCATGACCCATTGTGATACGTTTGAGCCCTTGTAGGAAGCCCAAAGCAATATGAGAGGCTCATGAATGAGGCCCAATGTGATATATGTGTAGCCGTTACATTGTGTATGAATCCCTTATGTAGGCCACTCCTTGGGAGCAATGTTGGTTAGATGTCCACACTGATGTGCAATGATAGTTAGATGTCCTCATTGTGACCTTCCCGTAGGCTTTGTTAAGCCCATTTACACCATTCTTTAAGTGGGTTAACCCAAATAAGTGGGCCTCATTCGCCATAGACGAATGGCTCCATGCCATCAGATTTAATATAACCACAGTCGTGGGCCAATCTTTATATTATGTTTGATCAGTTGTCCATCTATGGACCCTACCTTATTTATATGTTGCTTGTCGGTCCCAATTATCGATGCTGATTATCGATGCCGATTGTCGAGGCCGATTGTTGAGGCCAATTCCGATTGCCGAGGCCCATTGTGATGTATTCGAGGCCCATTGTGATATATTTCTAACCCATATGATGAGGCCCGACTTGATGTATATTAGACCCGTGTGAGCGGCCCATTGCGATGTATATTAGACCTCCCATGAGTGAGGCCCATCGTGATGTATATTAAGCTCTTGAGTGAGGCTCATGGTGTTGTATATTTGGCCCTTGTGTGAGGCCATGAGTCGACTGTATGTTAGGCTCTATATGGGTCATTCCTTGGGAGCAATGTTGGTTAAATATCCACATTGTCGAGGTTGATTGTTGATGCCGGTTATTGATACTAATTATGAGTATGTGACCGCATAGCATCATGATACATGCACATACGCATCATCTGGATGTTTGTAATAAGATGTGGTTGACCATTGCATATGTCATTAGGCAGGTTGACCCAAAATGTCATATGTCATTTGATAGGAGGAGGTTATCTCACATGAGCGCATGATATGCGCAAGATTGATGCATATCGGTTATCTCACATTGCATATGTCATTAGGCAGGTTGTATGATTCATGCATCTTACATTGTGTGTTATGATTACTATACGCCCTTGCGACATTAGGGTCGTATCCTCCACAGGCAGATGGGACACTAAAAATATTTTGTTGGAGCATCAGGCTATCATAGATGGCCCTGGATGAAAATTTCTGAAACTTTCTTGGTACCAGAGGACGCCCCAACGTCGAGACCGAGTGGATATACATGAGCACCAGAGTGCCGAATACCAGGAGGCCACGTCTCCCACTATACCGTGGTCGGTTAGGAGGGGGTGTGGCCTTACCCGCCTGAGGGAGTAAATATAGCTAGGTTGAGTTTAACCAGCTCAAGGAATGGGTCCACTATCGACAAACCAGGTAGGTATTGGCAGACTACTGACCAGGAGGATACTGAGGTCTCTTCCACTTACCCAGTTGTGCGGACAACAAGTGGCGTAGAGTTTGCTACACTCCGGTGATGATCCTAGAGAGGAACCGTACTGATATGTGGACTTATTGACTAGGAATTGCATATTCATTGATTCATTCATTCACTATCCACTCGGTCTGGTGGTGCGTAACTATTTGTTATGTGTACCTTTGCATGGCCAGGATTTCAATTGGGCGCACGATTAACCTGAGACCAGGAGTTTACCACATTGAGTCTAACTATCCAAATTTAGGTATGGGACTGGTTTGGATAGAAGTCCCTTGTGATGGACCCTGTAGCCTACGATACTATGTACTATCATCTTGACCTCAGACTCCAGCTTGGTCCTTTCATTCGCATCGCATATTGCATCCGCATTCATATGGCATTTTGGGTCCTTATGTTTTCTATACTTATATGGCTTAGACTAACTTAGCAGAATTTACATATTACATTATACCCTCGGCAACTGATATTTGGCTCTCTATGATTCCTCATTTACATGCTGATCTGTATTGCGTATTTTAATATTATATGATTCATGGACTTACCAGTATATTTCTGCTTATTCTGATATCGTATGATTCATGATCTTGTTAGTATTTCCGCTTATCGCGATGATGTATGATTTATAGGCTTTATTGTATACTTGGCACTTACCCTACACACACTTTTACCACCCTCTAAGCTTTTTATATGCTTATGCATGATAGATGCATGCAGGTGGCGTTAGGTTGCACAGCGTTGAGCTTGAAGCGTACAGCTGTCTTCTGGCGCTTTAATTTCAATATATGTATTTTCCTTTCAAAATTGTATTCAAATGATTATATTAGTGGATATGTGATGATGTTGCCTTTATGATTTGGGTATACTTGTAGTTATGCTTCTTATGAGATAAATGTACGTTGAAAAAATCCTCCTTATAGAATTCCAGGATCGGAACCTGGCGTATGGATACTGGGAGCCGAGAATGGGGTACTACGAAGGCTGTCGGCACGGGGTTCGGTGATCAGGATTCCTGTGAATCCGATTTTTGAGTTTGGAGCATGACAAAGACCCTCCAGAATTCCAACATGCCCCCTTAGTAGCAGCTCAATCAGGACCATCTATCGAAGAAAGCCGGCACTCAAAATTGCAATGTTGCCCATCCTATCAAGCCAGTGCCAAGAAGTAGGCATAAGCGATCCATATCGGAAGGGAACTACCCCCTCAGGAATTCCATGGATCCCTGGGTGAAAGGCGATCACCAGAGCATGCAACAGGTCATGGCAGGGCCACTGTCTTCACAGGATTTCCTCCCAATAACCTCTCTCCAACACCATCCTGACACCAATTTCAACCCTGTGCTTGCCCAAGAGTGTATGTTTTCGGCCTCCCCTATCGAAGTACAGGAAAAAAGGCTAATGGAAGTAGACCTGTCCCTATATTTCTCCCCTTCCCGAGAAGGAATAGGCACTGATGGCCCCTTAGGAGCTACCTCCCCAATAGAGGCACCCTTTCCACGTGAAAGAAGCTACCCCAAGGTGACCAGGAGCAGGGGAAACACCCTAAAAAATTCCCTTAACCAGACCAGCAACCAGGACATGAGACTTGAATGCAATAGTCAAACAGATGCAGAGAATGGAAATCACCCTTCAACTAGTGAGGGGCTGCTCCATACTCACAGAAGAAGGTTGAAGATTCATTATGCCAGAGGATCATGAGATTCCAGATTGAGGAGATTGAAAAGAAGGTCTATTAACTCGGGTTGTGTAACAGATGGATAGAATCCTAGTGTGGAATGCTCGTGGGATTAGTAACTCCTATACCATCCGAACTTCAAGAAGACTCGTAAAGAAATTCAATCCTTGCATCGTGATCATCCTTGAACCGATGCTCGGAGATGTCAGGAGAATGGGGACTGGCCTGGCTCTCGGTTTCCTCTCATCCTGCTCAAATGGGGCTGAAGGAGAAAAGATATGGGTCTTCTTCAAGGACGATGTCTCCCTCTCTATCATAAATTCATCTAACTAATCTCTTTCTTTTGCAGTTTCAGTTCCACACCTCAACAATCCGTTCTTTCTGACCGTCGTCTATGCTAGCTGTGCAAATATCCAAAGAAGAGCTCTATGGAACACCTTGGCAACCTTTTCCTCTATAGTAAATGGCTAATGGGTTGCCTATGGGGACTTCAATGCAACTTCGGCGGTGACGGAAAGAAGAAGCAGACGAGCTGTAAACAAGGCCAGCTCCAGGGAATTCTTAGACGTCGTCAAAGCACCTGGCCTTCTTGATGCAGGGTATTCTAGTAGTCATTTCACTTGGTGTAATAACCAAGGGGGCTCAATGCACGTATGGGCTAGGCTAGATAGGGTCCTCATCAACGCACAATGGTCGAATCAGTTCCCCTTCTAGGTTCAACACCTCCTATGAGTAAAATCAGACCACGCTCCGTTATTGTTGGATTTTCATGCTTAGATTTATGGGGGTACTAAACCATTCCAGTTTCAACATATGTAGCTTCTTCATGACTCTTTCTAGTAGGTGGTGAAAGACGCTTGGAATACGGAGGCGGCTGCCTATCAATTCTTTAATGTGTTAATGAAACTCAAGAGCGTAAAGAAGGCCCTCAAGGTGTGGAATAAAACGGTGTTCGGGAAAATTTTTGAGCAAGTGAAGTTGGCTGAATGTGATATGGCAGAAATAGAGACCAGAATACAAGACAGGCTGATAAATCTTGAGCCGAATAGTGATCTACAGCAGGAATTCAACGACTTAGCCTTAAAGCTCATCCGTTTAGAACTCATGGAAGAAACATTCTGGAAACAAAAATCTCAGGTTAGCTAGCTGTAAGCGGGAGACAGAAACACTTCCTTCTTCCACACTACTGCTTCGGCAAAACATAGAAGGGAAGTAATCAGGAGCATCACGCTAGAATCTGGGGAAACTATTGTAGACCCAGCTCGAATAAAGAGGGTAGCAGTGGACCATTTTATGTGGCAGTTTACTGCATCACCTGGCATGCCTGGGCCTCAACTATTGGGTGTCATTCCCCCTCTTCTTAATTAGCTGCAAAACACAGCTTTAATGACCCCTCCAATGTTGCAAGAGCTCTATCAGGCGATGCTGGACATCCCGAAGGACGGGGCAGCTAGGCTAAATGGTTTTTCCACTACATTTTATATTGGCTACTAGAACATCATTATGCAAGACATCTTCTAAGCAACAGTGTACATTTTCCAGGGGAAGGGGGGGGGGACCATCTCGAGAGCAGTAAATGCATCCCTCATTTGCTTAATTCCAAAGTCGGCCTCCCCTAGAAGCTTCTCGGACTTCCGGTCAATTAGCCTTTGTAACTGCCTATACAAGATCATAGCCAACATCATAGCAAGCAGGCTATCTGCTGTCCTTCAAGCCCTGATCTCCCTAGAGTAGGGAACATTCATCTAGGGCTAGCCCATTGTAGAAAATATTTCTCCCACCCAGGAGTTATTCAGAGATATAAATAGAAAAACCAGGGGTGGAAGCATTGTGCTCAAGGTGGATATGAAGAAGGTGTATGATAAAGTCGACTGGGATTTTCTCAAGCAAATTCTTCTATGTTTCGGCTTCAGCCAAGAGTGGGTGAGCATGGTAGAAAATTGTTGGGCGACATGTCGGTTCTCAGTGCTAATAAATGGGGAGGCAGTTGGGTTTTTCAAATCGTCTAGGGGCCTCCATTAGGGAGATACGCTCTCCCCATCCTTGTTCATCCTAGCTGTGGAGGTCCTCAATCGTGGGCTGAAAGCATTAATGGATTATGGGCCTGTGATCCCATTCAAATTGTTTCAAGGATGCTCACCGATCTCCCATCTTCTCTATGCGGATGACATGCTCCTCTTCCTTAATGGGGGGTTCACTTTGGTAAAGGCCATGAAAGCCTTTCTTGATTCCTACCAAGCAATGTCAAGGCAATCCATCAACCTCAGAAAGAGCTCTTTCATTTATGTCAACAACATGTCTTCTGCTAGAGTCAGGGCCATTAAAAGAACGTTAGGCATTGCCAAAGCAGCTTGGGAGCACTTTGGGATGAGGTTTGAGATCAAAATGCAAGGCACCTCATCCGTGGAGCAAAGGTTGGCCCAAATATGGTAGTCTAACCCTGCTACTAGGCAATGTGAATCGGTTGCCCAAAAGATGATCCCCTATTTCATCTATTGGGAAATTTGGAAGGCCAGAAATGCGGTGGCATTTGAAGGTGTGCGGCCATCCCTCTCCAAGCTCATCACCCAAGTAAACTGGTGGACAGGGATTACACGAGATCATGGAAGAGCCGCTAATGCGCCACATCTGTTCCCTAGGGTGCAGGTCCCATTGTCAGTGCAGCACGCTGCCACAGCCATTGCCTAGTCCCCTGCTGACACTGTTTTCCATTCTTCGTCCTCAAGGCATGATCGTTCGGTTCCCTATAAGGCTTATGCAGAGGTGGTGAGATGGTAATGGGCCTGGGCCAGTTGGGTGAAAATCAATATAAATGGGTCAGCCATGGGGAACCCAGGTCTATCTGGGGGAGGGGGTATTTTTCAGGGAGAAAATAGAGAGTTCCTCTTTTGCTTTTGTTGCTAGTTATGGCCTAAGTTCAAACGTCCATGCTGAGCTCCGGGCTATTCATGATGGTCTGTATCTTTGTCTAAGGGGTGAGAAAGGTGATACTGGAATCGGACTCTCAGCTGGTAGTCAATTTCATTCTAGGGGTAGCAACCCCAGGTTGGAAGTAGAGAGCTTAGATTTTTAGGATTCAGTTTTTCATGTCAAAAGCTTAAGTGGAGGTCTCCCAGGTTTTCAGAGAAGGAAACACGCTAGCAGATTCTATGGCCCGTCTGGGTAGCGGGAGCCAAGCCTATTCGCTCGTGGTAAATACAGGAGCTCTTCCCTCACAGACCAAGGGGCTTATCTTCCTAGACAATGTGGGCCTAGGTTCGCTTAGAGCTAGTTAAAATTTTGGGGTCAGTTGGAGGCGGCCCGGTGATGCGATCCGTGTACCTGAGCAGTGTTATTCTTCCTTCTTTTCCCATGTTTTTTTTTTAAAGAAGGTGAGCCAACCCACCAAATCTATTAAGAAAAGACTGAATGTACATCCTTTCGGGCCGGCCCCGACAAAAAGAAACGAGCCCGACCTATCATATAAGAGATCACACTAGAAACTTACAAAGGCCTCACCTAATAAGGAACCTCCCTAATCGATCCTAATCCAACTTTATCAAGAAAAATCATACCTCGAACCTGACGTGGAAGCTCTGATTGATTCATGAAAGAAGCCTGAGACTAAGTAGCACTACCTAATCGAGCCATCAAATCCGCCGGCGCATTTCCTTCCCTGAGGACGTGCACAACGCTGATATTACCCCTCCTCCTAAGATGGTTGATCCTACACAGCCACGCCTGCCATTTCCAACCTGGCTGAGCCACACCATTGATGAGATCTACTACGAGACGTGAATCCGACTCAATAATGATATTGCTAAGGCCCCTCTGAAAACTGGTATAAATCCCATCATGCACCGCACGAAGTTCGGCCATTGTGTTAGTTCCAAAACCGGAGCCAGCTGAAAAAGCAAAAATGAATTCACCTCTCAGCCCTCTACAAATTCCACCACCATCAGAACTTCCCGAATTTCCTCTAGTGGAACCATCAACATTTATTTTAACCCATCCGGACAATGGTCTCTCCCACTTGATCAGAACTGGGCGTCCAACACTTCTTGTATGGTTCAGCGAGGTCCTATTTGGACATAAAAGGTTATTCCAACAATTATCACTCATATAAGCAGTAAGCAAATTCGCCCACCATTTTATCTTTGCAACCACACGATCCGAAGAGATGCTTCTACCATCAAAAATTGCAGCATTTCGAGCTTTCCACAGCTCCCAAATAATAATACAGGGAATCAACATCATAATTACCGGCTTGTGTTGCATAGACTCGACAACCGTCCACCATTGAAAAAACCTTGCCTTAATCGATATTGCTGGCATGACGATAATCCTCAACCAACTAGCAATAGCTGACCAAACTGATTGCGCTAAATAGCTTTCAACAAACAAATGAAAAGAAGTTTCGATGGCAAAATTTGGGGAGACTCGACTATAGCAACAAGCACACCTGGACGCAAGATGGACACCTCCAGATTGCACCGCACAATCCACGGGGACTGCATCTTGGATCACTTTCCAAATGAAGAGAGAAATTTTGGGAGGAAGCTTCTTGTGCCAAACCCATCTTGACCAGCTCTGAGTTGGGTTAGGGGCCCTGGACAACAACCATGCTGATTTTATAGAAAAATCCCCTGATGGCATTAACGACCAAACAGGAACATCCAAATCCTCTGAGGTACAAAAATCTACGTGAAACGCATGGTCAATGACATGCTGAGGGAGAAAGATAAGGGAGGCTGAAGGGGGAAGAGGCCCAAAAGCTCCTATCACCTAACAAACTTGGACACCCTGTAGTCCGACCGGCACATCAGTATCAGCAAGATGGATGAGGGGGCCCAGACCAGTCTAATTCACCCTCCAAAAACTGCACTTGCCTTCACCTATCTTCCATTGAACATGAGATTCCACCGTAGGAATAAGCGCCTTAATTCTCCTCCATATGGGAGAGGAAAGCCGACTTGACACAGCCAGTCCCCCAGGCAACTCTTGAGGAAGATATTTTGCTGCCATAAACGATTTCCATACATTATCCTCCTTGCCAAATTTAATTGTCCACACCATTTTAAACTGGAACGCCCTCATAATGTCTTCAAGCTTTCTAATTCCAACTCCCCCCTCATCCTTAGGTGTAGTCATCAAATTCCAAGCCTTCCAATGACACTTCTGTTTTCCTTTAGCCCAACCCCAAAAGAATTTTGCCATATGTCTCTCAATAGACTTAAGCACCTGCACATGAATATGAACTTTCGCCATAGAATGAATCGGAATACTAGATAAAACGTTCTTAATGAGGACCAAACGCTCTGCCTGTGATAGAATATGAGCCTTCCACCCATTAATTCAGCCCACCACTTTATCCACCAAAGGCTTAAATACACTAGCTATAAGACACCCTTCCGCTATAGGAACCCCCAGATAATGTAGAGTTGAAGCTGATTTACCAAAACCGAGAATTCCTTCAATGCTTCTGAGACAAGTGGGTGACATCTTTTTGGGACAATAGCATGAGCATTTCCTCTGATTAATTCTTTGTCCCGAGGCAGCTTGATAAGAATCCAGGAACCTTTTGAACTCTTGAAGAGAGGACTTACTCCTGTTTGTGAATATCAATGTATCATCGACATAGAGTAAATGAGATATCATAGGGCACCCCCTACTAAGAGCAAACGGCCGAGTAATCTGAAGAGATAATAAGTTTTTAACACCCCTGCTAAGCACCTTGGCAGCAATAATGAACAAACTAGGTGAGAGAGGGTCCCCCTGCCTCAATCCCCTTGAGGATTTAAAAAAATCGGCCATATCTCCATTAATTAGAACTCAAAACCAGCTATTTTCCCAACACTTCTCAACCATCTCAATCCAAGTCTGACTGAACCCAAAGCGATGTAAAATCTGGATAAGAAAATTCAGTTCACCCTGTCATAGGCTTTGTCCATATCTAGTTTTAGCATAATATTTCCCCCGCGGACTGGCCTGTTTAATTTCTGAAACAACTCTTGCGCTAACGCAATATTCTCAGCTATCGAACGACCCTGTACAAAAGCCCCTTGTTCTGGAGAAATAATCAAAGGGAGAATCTGACTCAGCCTAGAAGCAACCACCTTAGCAAAAATTTTATACAAACAGTTACACAAGCTAATTCGTCGGAAATCGGCCAATTTTTTTGGAGAACCTGATTTTGGAATAAGGCAGATGATTGAAGAAGTCACAGCTCTAGGTAATTTCCCTCCTTGGAAGAAGAAAGAAACAGCCCTATGAATGTCTTGACCAACCACCTCCCATGAAGACTGAAAAAAAAGCAGCTGAAAAATCGTCTGGCCCCGCCGCACTATCAGCCGGAATGGATTGAACTGCAGAGTGAACCTCTAAAATCGAAGGAATTGCCATCAACATTTCATTATGGGCCTGCGTGACCTTATGTGGAATGCATTGAAGAAGATTCTGATCCACACGAGCCGGCTCAGCAGAGAAAATCTGTTGAAAATGAGCTACCGCTACTGCTTTAATATCATCCTGGTTATCGGCAATCTGACCTGAATCCAGCTCCACGTGTCTAATGTATGTGTGCCTTTGTTTATCCATGGCTGAAGCATGAAAAAACTTTGTGTTATTATCTCCCTCCTTCAACCAATCCACTCTGGACTTTTGTTTCTAAAAAATTTCCTGCCTAAGCTCCAAAGATTCCAACCTGCCTGAGTTAAAGTTAAGCTCCTGCTGCAGGCTGAGAAGCTGATCTACCGTGCCTGAAAAATCCTACATCTTAGCCTCCAGCTCATCCACACCACGCTCTGTACACAAGATCTGCTCAAAGATGTTCCCAAATTCCTCCTTATTCCAAGTTTTGAGATCTTTTTTAACTTGCTTGAATCGGGAGAGAACGTTGTAAATTAAATGATTTGAATTGACCTTTTTCCATGTTGTTCTGACCACATTAGAATAATTCTCATGAGTCGTCCACATTTGCTAAAAGCGGAAAGGCTTTGGGCCACATCTTTGTTGCTGAGGTAGCGATAGGAGAAGCGACGCATGATCCAACTGCGTGTGCGGTAAGTGGGTGACCTGAAATTGCGGGAACTGAATGGACCATCTAACATCAATGAGAACACGGTCTAGCCTTGCCCAAACCCGAGAGGAACCCGACTGGTTATTACTCCAAGTGAACCTATTACCTGAAAAACCCGCATCTAGGAGACCCGCACAATTAATAGCATCAGTAAATTCAACAGAGGAGGCTCTATCTGCAGCTCTGCGACTTTTTCTTTCCTAATCTTTGACAACCGCATTAAAGTCCCCACACACCGCCCATGGGCCTTGGATCGAAGATGCAAGGGAAGCCAAGTCCGCCCAGAGAGATCTCCTAAGAACTCGAGCACACCTTGTATAGACAAAGGTGAAATATAATGGGCAAGCGTTGTTTTGATCAGAAGCAACTATCGACAAACATTGGTCAGATTTGAAGAGAAGAGAAACAGAGACAAAGGACCTGTGAAATAGCCAAATCTTGCCACCTGCATCCCAGTTAGAATAGGATGAATGAAAGCCTAAAGAGAGGCCAATTTTCACTCTTTTCCCATCACCAAGCATAGGCTCTAGAAGCACCAAGATCATAGGATCATGTTTCCTGATAATCCTTTTAGCAGTCTTAACCGTCCTTTGGTTGCCAATTCCACGAACATTCCACACTATGATGTTATCCATCCGTCACACATCCAGAATTTACGGCCCTTCTCTTCAACCGGCGAAGCCTGGAACTCCAATCTCCTTTAGAATACAAAATTCTATGTCTTCTTGACTGCTTCATTGATTTATCCACCGCCAGCAATTTGTGTCCATCTGGCAAGCCTTCTTCTCCCTTAGTTTCTACACAGAAAATCCCTGTATAGGTTATGATAGGCGAGCCAATTTCTCTTTTTGTTGTTGCTGGGTCCTGCCCAAATTACGGCCTGTTCTATGTAAATCTTGAATTTTCAATGGAAAGCTTCCTTTAAAAAAAAAAAGGGAACTCATTGTGCACCGCGCAATGGGACACCTCTTGATTGACACAACATGCCTATTGCTCATGCAACGTATTTGCTCTGCGTAAAAGGAGAATTTTCTCCTCTTTTGTCTTTCTTCTCTACCTTGATTTCTACTCTTTCATTACTTCTTTCTTTCTGATTTTTTATGCTCTAACACCAACCTAGAGGGGTGATTAAATGGTGTGTTATGCATGCATTCACCCATGAAGCATTATAACTTTTCCTTTATATTGAAAAGTGGGTGCACGCCACTTATAATTTTATCAAATAGTGAGAATATACATCAATTAGTAAAGCATGATAACTTCATATTACATAATCAATACACTTTAGACCCTAGATGGTGTTTCAAATTTTAGAGCAACTACTAAGAATGCCTTTGGTTACACCAAATATCATGAAAAGTAATGATATTTTATGATTTATTAGTCTAATTTAAGATAAAATATCTTAAATAATCTCACTTTATTTAGAATTGGCCATCTAGGATAATGAGTATGTGCATTGTTTACATGAGCTACCTAATGATGTTAATAACATACCAACAGAGGAGGTAGAACGAGCTCAAATTATCATGGATGACTATGAATGTTCAAAGCTATAAGAGAATGATAAATGATTGATTGATTTTTTTAAAAAATAAATGTAGTTGATTAGTAAACAGCTTCATTATTTTATTCTCAGACTATTTTTTAAAATTTAAGTTATATTTTATTTATTGTCAAATAATGGATGTATAGAAAGGCATCTTATTGATTTAATTAATAATTCATTGATTTAGTTAATGATTTGGTTCATGATATGAATTGTGTGATAGAATAGATGTTGTTACCACCCCCCCCCCCCCCCCCCCCCCCGACAAGGTTATTGAGTTGAGTGTGCTTCAGTCCCTAAATTAGGGGTGTGACACACAATCACCCTACCCACTGGATTTAAAAACTTCCAACCCAAGGGACACAATCGCCCTACGTATTTTCTAATGTTCTAATTATGACACGTGTGATGCATAAATTTTCTTTTAAAAATTAATATTTTCAAAAAATCACAAACACTTATGAGATCCATAAACCTTTCCTTGTATACTTTCAAGTATCACAAACTTTTTTTCATCATCAAAAGATTCCATAAAGAACATGAATTTGTAATCCAAATAGTCAAATCTAAAAATCTAAAATATTACATGTGAAGCTTTGAAATTTCTTAGAAAGTGCAAATCAGCATAGAAAATGCACAGTAGACCCTGAAGTTGCAAAATATGATCAAAGAAACCCTTGCGAAAACTTAACAGAAAGTCCTTGAAATTTTCAAAAATTACACAAAAAAACCTTAAAAATCTCTAGAATTTATTTTGAAAGTTTAGAGGTGTGTTTGATAAATTTGAAATATAGAAGTTCCTTATATAGAAATGAAATTTCTATTTTTTTTAAATAATTCTAAAATTAATTTGATTTTAAAAAAATAAAACTCTAAAATCTTGATTTTCTTAAAATTAAATATTTAATGAAAATCCAAATGTAAAGGTGTCATAAAAGCAAGATGCATAAAGATGGAAAATTTAAAATAGAAAGAAAATCAAGAAACCCATGTGTGAGACAACTCACCCAATGTAGAGGCCCCTAGAATTTTAATTTTCTTAGGATTAAGAAAAATAATAATTAAAAGAGATTTAATTTTAAAAAAAAAAAAAAAAAATCCAACTCAAAAGAGAATACAATCTAAAAGGAAATAGAAAACCCATGCGAGAGATTACTCACCCAAACTCTTCTCTTCCTCTCCTCTCTCGTCACTCACACAATCATTTTTCTCTTTCATTATTTCCTTTTCTTCCTCCCTCACTTTCCCCTGGAGATTTTTCCTTCCCTTGCACTTTCCCTCTTTCTCTTCCTCCTCCTCTCTCTCTCTCTCTCTCTCCCACCCCCCCCCCCCCCCCCCGCACGCGCTCGCGCTCTCCCTCACAGCTCCCTCTCTTCACCATGCTCTCTTATGTTTCTCCCTCCCTCTAATGCCCTCTTTAAATAGAGGGGTTTTCTAATCCCACATGTGTGCATGTGTATGTGTGGAGCAACACCCTTACATGTGTGCGTGTGTGAAGCCACCCTCCCCTTTTTATGCACTCTCTCTTAATCTCCCTAAGACTCACACCACTCCTCTCCACCCTTATTACTTGAACACATCTTTCCGCCATGAAATGCACGCAACTCTAGTATCCTTTACATGTGAGTGTTGTGTGTGGTTATGATGTGTGATGCACGTATGGTATGTGAGGATGGATGAATTTGTGCGTGTATGTTTGGATGTATGGATGGATGTTTAGTTAGAGGGATGGATAGATGGGTAGCTAGACGAACGGATGGACTGATGGGTGATTGAGTTTATATGCACATGAATTAAGGGACATATTTGGATAATCAATGGGCAAATTTGGAGGCTTTATATGCATGAATAAATGGATCGATTTATATGGTTAGCCATTATAAATCAATGCATATATTTGTGTGATTAACGTATAAGAAGTAATTGATAGATTTGCATATTTTTTAACACTTAAACCAAAGTGCACATATCAAAAATCAGAAGTAAAGATGAAAGCACCATGGGCAACGGACATTGATTGAGAGTAACTAATGAAGCTAGAATCAACATTTCGTTAACCCATAGTTTCAAATTCATTATTACAAACGGAGTGAAAGTTGGTACCTCAAATATGGAGGATTGCAAAGAAAAGAAAGTTATGATGATATTTTATAAAGTATCATCTTATGAATGAAATTTGGATCCCAATGAGTAGGTTACATTATCAATTGTTGGCAAAGTCAAAGAAGACATGCTACAGACATTAGTTGTTGTAATGGACTACTATTGTAAAACTCAAGAATGTGTTCTTGTTAAGGGGATGGAAAATATGTAAAGACATACAGGGCTAAGATTGAGAGAAATAAAGCTATATGGGTTGAGATGGGGTAAAGAAAAATACTTAATGAGAACTATAGCTTCGAACGACCATAATTTTATGACCGTTTTTGACGCAGGGATGAACGTGATGAGGTCGATCACCGTCTTCCTCAAGGATAACTACTCCGAATCCACGGAGCTTCTCTGGACTCCTCACAGAGACTTCTCGAATCTACGAGGAAAGAAAGCAGGAAAATAGAAATAATTCTAATAAATTCGAAATTGATTGATGAATCATTGATAATTGTCTAATGTGTCTCCTTACACCATTAAATAAAGAAAAAAGATAAACTAAAATTCGTAATTACCAAAAATAGCAAAATTCTAACTCTAACTAGAATTCTAATTCTAGTAAAACTCTTCTAAGGTCTAATTTTTAAAAATAAAAATTACAAATAAACTTTCTCTAGAAGAGTCCTAGTATAACTAAAAGTTTCTTTCTAGAAAGAAAGAAAATCTAAAACTCTAAAAATATTAAAAAAAATCGGAATTACTAAAAATAGTAAAATTTTTCTAAAAATTCATTTTTAAGCAGAAAGCGCGCATTTTCTGATGAAACGGACAGATGTGACCCACTTTGTGGGTCAGTTCACCTCAGATGGCCCGTTTCAGTAAAGATTGACAGGTTGTACGCCCCGTAACGATACCCGGATCAAAAGTTATGGTCAATTCACGGTCCATCTCCTTGTGGCTCATCCATACTGGGAATATCTCTGTGACACGTTCTACATCAGACCCCTCCACTTGAAAAAAAAAACTCGTCCTCGAGTTACGCAAGAGACTTGGCACATAAGTCTGAGATAACTTCTGACGCCGATGCTCATTATCCCTTTTTTCGTACTTGACATTAAGCTCTTGAGCTGACACAATGCATGTACTCATGCTTTCCTTAACTTGACTAATATTGATCAGTTCCTTCACATTTGACACAATACATGTACTCATACTTTCCTTGACTTGACTAATATTGGTTAGTTCCTTCACATCGTTCTTTAAGATCTCATATTTTTTCTGATAATGTGGGCAATTAGGCGGACTTGCCCCTGAGACGGGATCAACGTGATTTTGTATATCTCGTATGGGAGGCAATTTATTAGAGGGTTCATCGAGCACAATCTCCTTAAACTCCTGCAACATCGGCTTCAAATCTTTTGAGATATTCACAGGCTCCATATATTCTTTCTTTTCAACTAATGGATATATATCTCTTATTTCCTCAGATTGTTTAACAAAAGCCTGTTCAGTTGTGAGAGACTGTTCCTCAACTTTAGAAGTCTTGGGTTGGTTCTCCCTTCCCATAGGGACGAGGATAATCTTTTTGCCATCTTTAATAAAGAAAATATATAAGTTATCCCGATCCCTATGTATAGCATTAATATTATTTTGCCAAGGTTGACCAAGTAACAGGTGACAAGCTTCCATGTCGACCACGTCACACATTACTTCATCCTTATAATATTTATCAATGGAAAAAGATATATGACATCGTTCAGTTACCTCTGTTTTGTTGATCTCTTTGATCCATCCAATTGTGTATGGAGATGGGTGTCTTTTTGTTTTCAGTTGTAGCTTCTCCACCATTATTTTTGACACGAAATTCTTATCGCTCCTTACATCGATGATCACATTGCAGACTTTTTTGTATGCAGTGCACCTTGTTCGAAAGATGTTGTCTCTCTCTAATTCTATCTCTACCTTTGGCACATATAACGGCTTCCTCATAATCGAAGTGGTGGCCTGTGATGAACCATCATCTGATGGTGCCTTGTAGAAATTGGGATTGTGTTGTACAACAGCCATAGGTGGTTGAGCATCACTTTGAGCTCGAGACGGAATCAGAGCATCCGCAATACGGTTGAGGGTTGCCTGCAGCCCTTGCATGGTCAACTGACTCTCCCGGTGGAAAGCTTCCATTCTTTCCAAAAGATAACGAATCCCTGGATCACCGTCCACAGGATTTTGATTCATACCTTCGTTGTTTGCCATCGGCCCGAGGGAAAACCTCGCTCTGATACCAAATTGACGCAGGGATGAACGTGATGAGGTCGATCACCGTCTTCCTCAAGGATAACTACTCCGAATCCACGGAGCTTCTCTGGACTCCTCACAGAGACTTCTCGAATCCACGAGGAAAGAAAGCAGGAAAATAGAAATAATTCTAATAAATTCGAAATTGATTGATGAATCATTGATAATTGTCTAATGTGTCTCCTTACACCATTAAATAAAGAAAAAAGATAAACTAAAATTCGTAATTACCAAACATAGCAAAATTCTAACTCTAACTAGAATTCTAATTCTAGTAAAACTCTTCTAAGGTCTAATTTCTAAAAATAAAAATTACAAATAAACTTTCTCTAGAAGAGTCCTAGTATAACTAAAAGTTTCTTTCTAGAAAGAAAGAAAATCTAAAACTCTAAAAATATTAAAAAAAATCGAAATTACTAAAAATAGTAAAATTTTTCTAAAAATTCGTTTTTAAGCTGAAAGCGCGCGTTTTCTGATGAAACGGACAGATGTGACCCACTTTGTGGGTCATTTCACCTCAGATGGCCCGTTTCAGTAAAGATTGACAGGTTGTACGCCCCGTAACGATACCCGGATCAAAAGTTATGGTCAATTCACGGTCCATCTCCTTGTTGCTCATCCATGCTGGGAATATCTCTGTGACACGTTCTACATCAGTTTTTCATAATCATATGATATGATGTTGGAAAGAAATCAATGAGCTTTATGGCTTAGGCAATACTAAAGGCTATTGTTCCACAATTGTTACAGTAAAAATTCAATTAACTTTTAAGGGGCAAATTTGAGTTCAAAGTCAAAATTTACTAATTTAAGACCCTTAACTCGAGGGGCTCTTTTCATGTCTCCCATATCCCCAAAGAAGCGAATGGGATGGCGGATGGTTTAGCTAATGTGGGCAGCAAGGGCCAATCTGACAGGTTTTTCAATGGCACCCCTGCCCTTCCTCGGCTGATCAAGGGTCATTTCCTAATGGATAAAGCTGGTTTAGGTGCAATTCAGAATGTTTTTAGTCCTCCTTAGTGTAGGATATGATAGGTAGGACAGGCCTTGGGCCCTGTTTTCCTATCCGAAATAGTTTTGCCTATTTCGCCTAGAAAAAGATATGATAGACGGGCCAGCTTTTGTTTTTCTGATTGCTGCCTGAATTTAGGTCCTTTGTGGTGAGGCCTCCCCGTGTAAAGAATCTTTCTAATCAATGAATCCCAGGTGGTATGCTCCCACCTTTTCTTTATATATATATATATATATATATATATATATATATATATATATATATATATATAAGAGTCAAAATTTACTAATTTTAATTGTTTAAGTATTTAGAAAGTCATTTGATAGCTTAATGCCTTTTTAATCATGTGTGAGAGTTTGAGTATGTTTATTTATTTATACTAATTTCAGAAAGACTAATATTTTGGAAAAGTTTACTATTTTAGAAAAGTTATAACCACGAGGCTTATATAAGTCATATTAAGTGTACTATAGAAATCCCATTCAATAATATTAGTTTTTTAATTTTTTATTCTCATCGTACGATTTTCTACCTCATGGATTCAAGGATTGTTTTTCAAGAAGAAGAAGAAAGTGAGCTTTGCACCCTTACCCTCCCACCCCCAACAATTACATCCATAAAAGGACCCATTTAAAAAGGTTTCAAGCCACCATGATTTTTGAACCCTGCCATTTATACTGTTTGCCACTAGACGGGCCATGCAAATCACCTGATAATGGACAATTCTAGACCATTCATGGCAGGTCTTTACTCGTGCCTCGGTGATAGACTCACAAAAGTTTCAACACGTGGTCATGGGTTCAAGTACCCATTGCGGTGAAATCCCACTGCAGCGCGAGTGCCTTTGTTTAAAATAATAATAATAATATTAATCCCACTGCAGAGCAAGTGCGTTTGTTAAAAAAAAAAAAAAAAAAAAAAAAAAACCATTCATGACAAATTAATGCAAGAGGGACCGCACAAAGATTGAAAAACAAACTTCATATAAATTTATGGCACGGGCCATCGAGTTTTATTCAAATACATAGTGCCTCAGATGTGTCCAATAACAAGGACCTTATTTCCCAAACAAACATGATCATTCAAATAGTCTATAAAACCTTTTATATGGATATTGAGCTCATGGGCAGTAGGTGAGGATGTAGTCAGCACCAGTGCATGTGAAAGTACTGGAACCATCATTATAGGCATAGCTATAAGCCAACGGACATGCATTCTTGAAGAACCTGGAATAGTTCGTGTGCTGGCATTTATCTGGTGAATTAAACGCACCCCTGCAACAATATTCGTCAGTGTTGAACGCTTCGCAAGCACTCTTGCATGCAATCGTCGCACCGCCAGCCGTGACCCGAAGCTCCTGTGGGCAGATGGCGTTCACGTTCGCCGGGCAGCTACTAACTTTACAATCACCTGTTCCGCCTTGTGGGGCAATGGAAAAAGGCACGTTGAAGCCGTCAACTAGGCTTGTGTCATAGAAATCCTTGCCACCGTCACCCTGGAATTTGAACTCGATTAGGGTGGCCGGTGGTACGGCGCCCTTGCCATTGCATGCGACTACACCACTTCCACAGTCCGCTGTGTCACATCTGAACCTTCCATTAGCGTCTGTGGAGCAACCGGTTCGGCCCCAGACCCGGCCTTCCCATCCTACGGGTGCATCTAATGATTCCGATGCACCCTGGGCGAGTTCAAACCCTGTTTTGGACAATGGGGGTTTGCCGAAGTTGTTCAACGTGCCGGGCCACACTGTGAATGGGCACTTATTTGTAAAGGTCAACTTTGTTGATTGCACTCCTGAAATCATAAGACAGATATCATTAGTCATTAATCTCTTCTTTCTTTCTTTCTTTTTCTTTTGTGAGTCTACCACCGGGGCAAGAGTAAGGACCCCACGGTCATTGATTAATCTCGACATTATCTAACACAGTTAAGACCCTTGCAGCTCACAAAGAAGGAAGCCCATGGTGTCCTGCCCCACCCGGACCATTGATGGACATGGGTCTGTAGGGCTTACCATGATTTATGGGTTTTATCCACGCTGTCCATCCATTTTTCCATATCTATATTTTAGGTTATGAGCCAAAAAAATGAGGTAGATGTATAGCTCAAGTGGACCACACCCAGGAAGCAGCTGTGATAATGACATCCACCCTTGAAACCTTCCAAGGAGCCACCGTGATGATGGTTATTTGCTATCCAACTTGTTTATAAGGTCATATAGGCCTTGATCATGGGAATACACAAATATCAGTATGATCCAAACCTCCAGTGGCTCCCAATAAGTTTTTGTTTTATGGTGGGTGTTCGTTGAATCACCACCGGATGGTCCACTTGAGTCTTGGATCTGCCTCATTTTTGGGCTTCTACACTGTAATATTTTCAAAAAATGAATGGACAGCGTCGATAAAACCCATACATCACTGTAGGTCCAACAGAGCCCTTCTGGACGGATTATGGTCCAGCGGGGAAAGGACGCAGTCCGCTTTCCGTAAGGAAGCCATCGTGTGCTCACGGTCAAAAATCAAAATATGAGACGGGTGCAGACGTGGGATGCGTTTTTTTTGTTTTTTTTTAGATCCATGCTGTTTATTGGGCAGACGTGGGATGCGTTATGAAACAAATGTATGGCTAAATACCTTTTTAGCCGTTCATTTATTTTATACCCTGTGGTCCACCGGATGAGTCAACCGGGCTGAGTTTTGGACCAGTGAATGTACACAGGCACTTCTTGCCCAATGAACAGAATGGATCTAAGATGGTCACATGGATACATTTGTCATGGCCCATCAAAGAGGTGACCCACTAGATTAACTTACATTCACCAAATGTAGCACGAAAATGCTAAGGCATAACCACTTACCTACGACCAGGAGAGCCAAAACAAGGGAGATGAATACTTGTTTCTCCATATTGAAAAACTTGAATGTGTTTCTTTGGCTGGGATTTGTAAGATGGTGAGGAAGTGTCGCATGGTTTTATAGGCGAACCAGGGACTCATGTTGCGTGTAACTCTCTCTTACAGAGGACGTAGACTGCGTCCTAACCGTGCCATGGACTCGTCTTAGTAGGGGCTCTGTGGGGCCCACCGACATGTATATGTTTTATCCATGCCATTCATCCATTCTAATAGATCATATTAAGTTATCAGCTCAAAACGGAGGCAGTTCGAAGGCTCAAATAGACCACACATAACAAAGCAGTGACAACTATTGTTTCATGGGGTGGATCACTTTAGCCTTAGATATGTCTCTTTTGGTTTCACATCTTAAAATGATACGCGTGGATAAAACGCACACAGCTCACGGAATTCCAGCGAAGACCGCGAGCGGATTAGGCTGGTAACACCTTAGGTTGTTACCTTTACCGTGTGGGACCCACTTTGATGAATGTGTTGTATATCCACATTGCACATCCGTTTTTCAGCCCATTTTAACATGTTATCCCAAAACCTTAAAATGATATAAATCTCTGGTATACCACACCACTGGAAAACGTGGTAAATGACTATTAAAAACTTTTTTTAAGGCTGCGAAAGCTTTGGATCAAGTTGGATCTTTGTATATTCCCTTCATTCTTGATTGACCTTATCAATAAGTTAGAAGAGGAATAAAAATTACGGGCATTGAAAAGTTTTCAATGGTGGGCATCCAATCACACTATTTCGTATTGTGTAGTCCAGCTGAAAATTGGATCTGCTTAAAATTTTAGACTACCTCAAAATAGGCTACAAAAATGGATGAATGGTATGAATATACAACAAATCATCAAGGTAGGCCCATAGCAAAGGTAACACCCACTGAGGTGTTACCCAGTAACACCTTATCAGCTCCTGCCACGACCGAGTCCGTCTTAGAGGGATACGCCCTCCCCATCCACTACGCGGGCGGATGCGGATTAGATACTACCCTTCCCTGTCCCATCTTGAATAGGGTGGAGCTTTGACGGGCCACTGTGATGTATGGGCTTATCAATACCGTTTATCTATTTTTTCCATGTCATTTTAGGATAAAGCTTAAAATTGAAGCAAATATAGTGATCAAGTAGACCATACAGCTGGTATTAAACGCACATCATTAAAAACTTGTTGAGAGCAATGTGAGTTTAACATCAAGCTGATATTTTTGTTTTGAGTTCATATGGATTTTAGGAAAGTTTCAACAGTATCATTATTATTGTTACTTCATGTGAAGTATTTCACTTGAAAGTTGGATCTTTGTCATTTTTTGACTTATATTCTAAAGTAATATGGAAAAATGTATAAACGGTGTTGGTAAACTCATAAATCGCCGTGGCCCTGAAAGACACAGCGTCTTTCTCGCTAAGGACAGGCTGGGGTATTACCTCTTCGGACGCGGATTGCGTCCTACCCCCGCCCAGACGGTAATCCGTCCGGGCAGGGATCTGTGGGGCCCACCGTGATGTAAGTATTTTATCCATGCTGCTCATCACTTTTCTCAGATCATTTTACTTTAAAAGATATAAAATGAGACAGGTATAGGTCTTATGTGGACCACAAAATTGGGATTGAACTTTTACCATTAAAAACTTCTTAGGAGCCGGAGAAGTTTCAGATCAAGCTGATATTTGTGTTTTCACTTCATTCACGTCCACATGACCTTATGAATAGGTGGCTGGTAAAAAAACATCACAGTGGCCCTTAGAAAGGTTTCAACGGTGGATGTCATTATCACTGCAACTTCCTTTGGTGTGGTCTACTGGAGCTGCGGACCTGCTTAATTTTTATGCACATATCTTAAAATGATTTGAGAAAAGTAATGAACGGCGTGGATAAAATACTTACATTACGATGGGCCCCACAGATCCCTGCCCGAATGGATTACCGTCCGGGCGGGGGAAGGACGCAATCCGCATCATTGCCTATTCGGCGAAGGGCTATCTAACAGGTTACATGCAATGCGTCACCGGATTAACCTAACCGCGGCGTCAATGGCGGCAACATAGAGGGACACGTCGCCACTCGGACCATCTTTTCAATAGGTGTAATTATTGAATTCTAAGAGAATTTAGACCCGTTATTGTATACAGCAGCTGTTTTAGATAACCATTGCAACAGGCCAAGTTCCTCGTTGTCAAAGCATCATCTCGGGAAAAAGCCCAAAGAGGCCCCTAACGCTAACAATGTAAAACTGGGACGTGGTTTGGGTAGTGACCCAACACCAGCCAGCTAGCTCGTGTCAAGGCTCTACGGGCATAATATGATGTATATGTTTCATCCATGCCATTCATTCGTTTTGCCAGATCGTTTTAGGACATGAACCTAAAGATAAGACTGATCCTAACCTGAAGTGGACCATACCAAAGGTTACGGTGGGCATAATGACACCCACCATTAAAATCTTCTCAAGGCCCACAGTGAAGTTTATTTTCCATCCAACCTTAGACACAAATATCAGCTCACTTCTATGCCCATTGTTTCCTCCGGTGTAGTTTACATGAGCTTTGGATGTGACTCAATTTTTGAGTCATGCTCTAAAATGAGCTGACAAAATAAATGAACAACATAGATAAAACACATACATCATGGCGACACCACAGAAGTTTGCAATCAGCTGGGTGGCTGGCCAGCCAAGCCACATGAGAAAAACTGCGCTTAAAACCTGTAAGGTCATGCACCGTGCGCTCCTTAAATTTTGATCCGGTTGATTTGTGTATATTCCATTCAACTTGGTGATTTACAGAAAGGGTTTGATGAAATATACACACCATGGTAGCCCCACACACATTGATGATTGGGATGCAATTTGGATGAGCCCAACCCTTGCCAATAGTTGGTGTCAAAGCTCTGTGGACCCACCATGATGTATGTGTTTTATACAGGCCCTCTATACATTTCTAGCTCAATTTAGGGCTCACCCTTTCCATACATTTACCAACTCAGGCATGAGCTAAAAAATGATGCAGATCTAGAGCTTAAGTGGACCACACTGTTTGACACCATGGGGATCGAATGCTTACGGTTGAAAACTTTCTTGGGCCACTAAAGTTTTGGACCAAGCTACTTTTTGTGCTTTTCATTCATCCAAGGTTATGTGACTTTATGAACAAGTTGGATGGCAAATAAATAGCAGTGGGCCTCCAAGGAGTTTTGGATGGAAAGCAATCAATCTCTACTGCTTCTTGTGGTGTGGTCTACTTAAGCTTTGGGTCTACTTTATTTTTGGGCTCATGTCCTAAAATGAGCTTTAAAAAAACGGATTTATGGCATGGATAAAACACATAGATCATGGTGGGGCTCACAACTATCTGGCCGGTGTCAGTTTCATCGGCCAAACCAAACCACGTCCGTATGGTTGGCATCCTGATTCCATTGTTCCCTGTGGTGTGGCCCACTGTAGAGTGGGGCACGAGGTTTTAGATCAAGCTAAGTTTTGTGTTTCCGTTCTTCCATATCTGTGCAGCCTTGTGAACATGTTATATGGCAAATAAACATTAGGGATAAGCCTTAGGAAGGTTTTAATAGGGCTTGTCATTGTTTCGAACATGTTATATGGCAAATAAGCATAAGGGATAAGCCTTAGGAAGGTTTTAATAGAGCTTGTCATTGTTTCCACTTTTTCCAATAGCGTGGTCCAGTTGAGATTTTGATCTTCTTTATTTTTTTAAGACCATGTCTTAAAATGAACTAGAAAAACTAATGAACAGCGTCTATATACTGGTAGACCACACCCACTAGCGTGTTTGCCGGGTAACCCCATTCCGCTTCCTCCTTTCACGGTAGAAAATATCCCCATAATAGTCGTGGGAAAGAAGTTAGGCTTGTTTGTTTCTCGATATTTTGAAAATTCAGCTCCATCTACAGTTACCGGAGAAAGTTCACGGCCTTAAAAAAGTCATTTTCCAATAAAATATTTGAAATTCAGGTATAACAACAGAAGTGCCCAAAGAATAATCTTCAGGTTCAGCGGATTCGGTCAGGTCACGGTAAGACCGAGTTCGGTTAGGCCGTGGTTGTGGGCCCACCTTGATTTATGTGTTTGGATATCCATGCTGTCTATCCGTTTTATCAGATCATTGTAGATCTTGAAACCAAAAATAAAGAAGATGAAAAATCTCAGGTGGACCACACCGAATGATCAGACTGGTTATTGATCATTAAAACTTCTTGTGAGCCACAAGAGTTTTGGATCAAGCTGATATTTGTGTTTTGCCTTCATCCAGGTTTTTGTGACCTTATCAACAGGTTGAATGGAAAATAAACATCACGGTGGACATTAAAAACTTTTTAATGGTAGGCATGCAATCATCGCAATTTCCTTCATCGTGGTCCTCTGATTCCGGGATCCGCTTCGTTCTTTGTCTCGTATCCTAAAATTAACTGAAAAGATGAATGGACGGCATGTATATTCAAAACATAAATCAAGGTGGGCTCCGTAGTCAAGACCTTACCGAACTCATGTTGATCTGACCTACCGAATCCGAACTCGGGGACGCCCGTATCTAGCCCAAACAGCAGTTCCGTGGGCAGCCCACAGTGACTTATCTATTTATCTGCGCCGGCCATCCCTTCTCTCAAATCATTTTAAGGTTCACCCGCAAAAATGAAGAAGATCCAACAGTTAAAAGTCTTGCTTTAAATGCACGAAGCAGTAAATGCTAGTTGCATTAAATGCAAGAATCATCCATGGCGTGGCTTAACTTGGCACGAGATCTTCCTCATTTTTAGCGGTACATTAAAATGAATTGGGAGAAGGAATGGACGGCATGGATAAACAAATACATAATGGTGGGCCTGGCCACTGAACTGACGTTAGTGGCTAGAGACAGGTTAGGGTACGACGCAATCCACCTGCACTCAGCATGTTTTATGTGAAAAAAAATAAAAATAAAAGAAGAAAAAGAAGAAGAGAAGAGAACCAAAGAGTTCTCCTTCTACGAGCTATAAGATCGTTGGGTACATCGATGAAATCCATGCCACTAATCAGGTGGGCACTCTTGTACTCCATTTTTGTCGGTTTTGATGAGAGTTAGAGCTAGAAATAGGGCACACTTCATTTTACAAGAGTTGCATAGTGCATTTACGGTATGTAGAGATATCTAATGATGATTTTGCAGCGATACAACTAATGGCTATGGAGTGATGCCATGTCATTTGCAAAGGAAGGGTGACCGAGCAAAACGTGGTCAAGTCAAAGCTTAGAGTGGTTATAAGACAGATGCCAAGCACAAAAGGAGAGTTATAACAATGTCAGAATGTGAGAAGCATCTCGATGATTACTTTAAGTTTATAAATAGCAAAAGAATTTAGCAGAAAAAAGTATTTTATATCAACTAAATTAAATCATATTTATTTTTCAATTATTTTGTGCTACTTATCATTTTCTATTATTTGCATTTCTTAGTGTATATATGTTGCAGTAATCAATTAGTTGTTAACCTTAGATTATTTGTCATTTGCATTCTTTAGTATAATTTATAACAATAATCAAATAGTTGTTATCTTTAACATTATTCGTCATTTATATTCCTTAGTGTAACATATAGCAGTAATTAAGTAGTTGTTAACTTCAGCTGTAATCAGAGTATATGCTCATGCGTTGGATTCAGTTCAAGTATCAAGCAAAATTTTCATTTAGAAAGGCACTCTACAATTACTCTCCATTCAGTTCAAGTATCAAGCAAATAGCTGATTGTAAGAATTTTCTTTTCATTTTATTTGTATTTTTTAAAAAAATCCTTTCATACGAAAGGCAAAGGCGTAGCCCATTCTCAAAGGATAAACCTCATCTTCTAATAATCACATAATCATCTCAAGTAACATTGTGTAAGTGGTTGAATAGGCGACCGATCTTATTCGATCTCAGTCACATATAATCAATTTCCAACATATCTTCCTATTTTGGTGCTTGGGGTCGTATTTGTTCGGTTTAAATTGAGCCACATATTCAATTTTGGCACGCTCGCAAAAATCATGTGACCAAAATTGAAATCAAAAAATGGACAACAACATATTTTAGCACGCCCGGTGGGATCCTATCTCTAGTTTACTTACCAATGGGACATTGCAAACTTATCAGTCATAAATATAAATAAAAGAAGCAATTGAATTAATGGGGTTGAACCCTCGAACCAACCACACCACCTCTGACAAAAGATGTGCGGGTTCAAACGACCCCCGAATCATTGAATATAAATACTAGTCTGACACGTAGTCCCATCAACAAAGATGAGGCATCGAACTCTTGAACCACTTTTCTTGAAGAGATAAAAGTCATGACTGCGGAATGTGCAACTAAGTATTAAGAATGTTCCCAGATATGGGAGAGCTCAGGTAGAGTTGGAATACGCCCAAGCCAAGCAATTCTATGTTCAGAATGGGGATGTTAATAAATGGATGGCTAACCAGTCCGAAGCCATACATTGATTGATGGTCATTATTAACAAAAGACCACCTACGGCAACGCAGTATAATGTTGAAGGAAGTTTTGTCGGTAACATGCTTTAGCCACCATCGATACCTCCCTTACAGCGGAACACCCCCCCTATTAATTATGTTCCAAGATGGGCGGAATGCTCTGTCACCCGCTGAGTTCAGGTGACCACAAGGGTTGAATAAAAATTTGTCCCTGAAGTTCTGAATCAAGCTATGTCAAGAGGACAACATTTCCGACATTTTTCCAA
Source organism: Magnolia kwangsiensis (assembly GCA_037074715.1). Classification (NCBI taxonomy): domain Eukaryota; kingdom Viridiplantae; phylum Streptophyta; class Magnoliopsida; order Magnoliales; family Magnoliaceae; genus Magnolia; species Magnolia kwangsiensis. The sequence continues at coordinate 16,885,182 of CM073580.1, read as the reverse complement.
AAAACCATTGTTCCATAAGGGACAAAACTGGGTAGGTTCTGATCCACTGTCGATGATTGAACCTCAACGAATAGACCGTGACTAGATAATGCAAATGGTCCAAGAGGTATATAATGCCATGTACTTTTCAGTACTTGGGTGTTACTATTTAAATCAAATCTAGCATGAACACACGTTAAAACACACATAACCTATAACTTATAAAACGCTTGATTCCCCACAATTCGCCTTTGATTGACCTCTAAGTTCTCAATCTAAGATTACATCATCAATGACTATTCAACCCACGATCCAAATCTAACCGTTGAAGCATGTGGTATCACACCTAAAAACCTTGAGATTCAACCAATAAACTCAATCATGCATCAATATAACCATCAAGAACATTTTTCATCAATCGATCAGATCATCCATCCATTGATTTTTGAGAAATCTAACTGTCCATGATTAAATTAAAGATCTGGATCGTCAGATTCATCATTCATCGGACTGACAAGCTTCAATAAGACAACTTGGGTACCTGATTAAATAGTATAGACAGTAGATTTTGAAAACAATGGTTTAAGTGTATCCATATTAGCTTAACAATGTTTAAAAACATTCATGATCGAATTTTAGCATGATCTGACCATCAAATCGTCAGGTATCATTAAGTAGGATGCAAAAATCATTTGATGTCGCCCATCTAAACTATAGAAATGCCTTAGTCATGGTTGGGTATAATAGTCTGAGGTGCGGAATCAGAATTGTGGAGAGGATTTGCCAAATACCTCATCGTGGGCCCACAATCACTACAGGTGTACATCAGTGGTGGTACACCTATAGTGCACCAAAATTAAATCCTGGTCAAACTGGGTTTGACCTGAGCTCGAAGGAGGAAATCTCCTTCTCCTTTCAAGTTTTCCCACCAGCGATGGACAACCATCCACTGTTTTGATCAATGGACCACCATCATCATCCATTTGGATGATCCAAACCGTTAATCATGCAAGAGCCACAAATCTAACCAAACTAAACTTTTCCCACACGTTGAAAGGCATGTATGTGCCTGCAATTTCAGCCACAAGCACATTTTCAAAAATGGAAACCCCACTCTTTTACTGCCGACACATTGGAGTCTCTCACTCAATCTTGACCGTCCATCCAAGAAATCCCGACTCTCCTTTCTAGGGTTTCTCTAGGGTTTTTCTCTTTCAACCACAAAAGAGAGCGGAGGAAAGAATCTTGCCTTCTCGTAAACTCTCATGCGCTGGCACAATCTCAATCATCCCCATAGTGATCGCTAGACATATCAAGGCCATCCATATGCAATAGATCGTAAGATCATCCGCCTGTTGAGAATCTTGCATTGACGGTGGAGTTATGTTTCCTGTATAGCGAGCAAACTCACCATCCAATCTTTGGTCATAAACATTGATCAAAGACGATCATATGGTGGGCCAAGGGACCTAAAGTTCATCTATGGTGGTCGATTGGGCCCATGCAGTTACTAAGCCGCATTTTGGACTCCTTCGAGTAGAGTCCTCGAATCTTCCTTAAATGAAATCGTAACTAATCCAGGGATTAATTGGCATTAGAACCCTCTAGAAGAGGATAAGGGGAGTCTATTTTTGGAAAACCTTTAGGACATCCTTCACCTAAAATAGAAAATGAGTAAAAGAGAAGGAAAAGAGTGTCATTTTCTGCTTTGAGTTGAGTCAACTCCGTCTGAGTTTCTCTGAGTTTGGGCTAAGTCCGTGCTCCCCCGAGTCCTTTCAAGAGAGGAAGATGAGTCAAAGAAGGGAGATTGAGGAGAGAAAAAGATTGATAGAGAAATTTGGGGAACGATGGCTCACTTACAAGCAGGATCAGTAGGTCGCCGGGTCTATCGAGTCTCGGGACATGTTAGGAGAGTTCTGGCTAGTCCAGCCGAGTCCAAATCCTCTCTGGTCGAGCAATGAGTGACAAAGAGAGAAGCATAAGGAAGGAAGCATGAAGAAAGAAGCAGAAAAAGGAAGACCAGTAGGGTGTGGATGAGCATGACTCAATTCGAGTTGCGGTTCACTGGCTTGACCCGTCTTCACCGAGTTGAGCTGAATTGAGTCAAGTGAGTTTAGTTTCATCCAGCCACCTTGTTGGACGTGGGATTGAAAGAGAGAAGCAAGAAGAGAAAGGGAAGAGAGAGAAGAAGAGAACAGTTTAAAACCAACTCAAGTCTCTGACTCACTGACTGGTTAGGTCCAAACCCTGCTAGAATTTCTTAATAAAAGAAGAAGAAAAAAGAGAAAGGAGAGAGAAGAATATGCAAGAGAGAGAGAGAGAGGTAAAGGTAGTAGGAACAAGAAGAAAGAATAAGGCATGAGTCGCTGACTCGACTCGCCCGAGTCACAGGACGAGGCTGATGTGTTTGCACCAAGTCCAGAGGGTGCTAAGCTTGCATGAGGAGGCAAGGAAGAAGAAAGGAAAAGGAGAAAGAGAAAAGAAGAAGAGAGAAGCTAGGAAGAAGATGTGATGGTTAGTGAAGTTGACTCAATCGAGCCGACGTATGTGAGTCATTTTACATTCTTTTCACAAATTAGATTCATCATTAATTACTTTTATTATTAACATCCATATTATTTTATTTATTGTTAGTGGTTAGATCATTTTATTACTATCGCCCAAGATTATAATAATTTATATTAGATTGTTATACTAACTAGTTGTAACACCCCGTACTTTTTAGTACTCGGGTGTTCCCATTATAATTTAAATAAGCATAGTTGTGCGAAGGTTCACACCTTAACTATGTTGTCCACTACCATTGATAATTCATAATCTGCACACTTCAACCAACGATCCTTAGTCTAAAACCATCACATTAGTGGAGAAATCTATCATTCTGACTTCAATCCCTTTTATAAACAAATCAAACCTTCCACCATTGATGTCATACCCGGTATCATCTAACTTATCGATCATCAAGCCACAACACTCAAAAGTTATAACTCATATTTTATCATCATTTATGCAAGTAAAACATCTGATTCCAAACCAACTACAAAACCCAACTTGAATTAAACTAAAAAACTCCACTGTTGATAAGCAAATTGTGAAGCAATCCAACAGTTCGATCACATAGCATCACTACTTAAAACTCAATTTCCGTAGAATAAGGACCCTTAAATGAATGTAATTAAAATTTGTCATAAAATTTGTGGCTTAGATCATTAGGTCCACCGATTGTTAGGCTAACATCACTCAATGTAGAGATCCCACAATGACCATCTTAATTAAATTATCTAATCATTAAATCCACCGCTAACTAGACTCAAACAAGTCTAGAAACCCTATGTTTCAGTGCGGTACCAGCTTCAGTGTATTTGGGTGGTTTAGGGATTATGAGGCCTATCATGATGTATGTGATTTATATCCATGCTGTCTGTCTGGTTTTTCATCTCATTTTAAAGCACGATACCAAAAATAAAGCAAACTCAAATCCAAGGTAGATCACACCATAGGAAATAGTGGTGATTGAACGACCACCATTAAAAACTTCTTCAGTTTCACAAAGTTTTAGATCAAGCTGATATTTGTGTTTTCCCTAATTTTTCTCCATGTGACTTTATCAATGGGTTGGATAACAAAGAAAAAATGCCATAAGTACTTTTTAATAGTGGGTGTTTAATTACAACTGTTTCTTGTGGTGTGGTCCACCTGAGATTTAGATCTTCTTTCCTTTTAAGATCATGTCTTAAAATTGTCTGGGAAAATGGATGAAGAGCATGGATATAAAACACATATATCATGGTAGGCCACACAGTACCTGAACCACCGATGCTGTGTATGTTTATATACTTGTAGCCTGGATGGACCACATGATTGGAAATAGTGTATATGGCAACCATCATCCTCCAAAATATTTTTCCTGATATGACCCACATGAACTATGTATAGACCTGCTGTTTAATTAGTCCCATGCCTAAATTTTAGTGAGGGATGTAATGGTATCAAGTGTAGACATTTATCCACTTATTTTCTTTGGTGTGGCGTACCTGCTGAACTGCAAGTGGACTTTATTTTGTATCCCTTGAAATTTTTAATGATGGGCTTTTAATTACCATTGTTTCCTGTGGTGTGATCTACCTAAGGATTGGATGCACCTCATCTTTGGCTTCTTGCACGAAAACGATTAGGCGAAATAAATGGATGGCTTGGATAAAGTACAAACAATATAGGGTCTATAAAACATAGATCAATGGTTTATATCATTGTACCAATCATCAGTTTCGAGTCCTTACGTTAAAGGTCGACTCTAAGGAGTTTCAACAAGAGGTCTTGGGTTCGAGACCCATAGGTTTGGAAATCCCACTAGCGTGTGGGTGGGGGTGTGTCGGGTGCGTGTGTTTAAAATTTTAAAAGAAAAAAAAGAAGATGATTTTCCAACCAAAGAGTTATGATTATTTTATTAAAAAGAATACCATGCATATTCCATGGTGACCCCTCACCAGTGCACTATAGAAAGCACAGTACTAACGACCTTATGAATGGAATGAATGGGAAATAAACATCGTGGTGGACTCTGGAGATATTTCAATGGTGGGAATTTTCCTACCCACGTTTTTTTATATCATATGGCCCATTTGAGTGTTGGAACTGCCTAATTTTTTAAATTATGTCCTGACATAATATGAAAAATTAAAAATAGATGGACACGGAGGATTTCTCACCAACATCATGGCAGGCCCTACCTAGCTTCCCTAGCAGGAAATGCTAAAGGTTCTAGCATGAGGTGGATTGAAACCAAGTTCTGTAGGCCGACCATTATGTATGTGTTATATCTACACTGTTCATCCATTTTTAGAAATCTTTTCAGGGCATGGGCCAAAAAATGAAGCAAAGCTCAAGTGCACCATGCCATTGAAAGTAGGGGTGCACATTTAACCGGTAGAACCGTGGAACCAGACCGGAACCGACTAAACGGTCTGGTTTGGTCCGGTTCTAAAGTGCACCGGTTCCGGTTCCGGTTCCAAAAATCAAAGAACCGGTTACATCGGTTCGGTTCTCGGTTTGGGGGTATGTAGAACCGAACCGAACCGTGAACCGATTCGTAGAACCAAACCGTGAATCCGATCCGTAGAATCGAACCGTGGAACCGAACCTAGAACCGAACTTGGAATCGAACCAAGAATGTTTTGATTATTTTCATATTTGACTTATGATTTATGGTTTATAATGCACCATTTTATTATTTTCATAAATATATTTTTACACACCTTATACAATATCTAAACCATTCATCAAATGGACCACAACATGGATGAACATGGGCTAGAGAATAAAATTAAACATGCAAATGGGTTGGATTATAAAAAGCCTAGAACTGTGGAACCGATCCGGAACCGAACCGATTTTAACGGTTCGGTTCTAGGGTGCCAACGGTTCGGTTCCGGTTTCGATTATCATAGAACCGTTAGGAACGGTTCGGTTCCGGTTTCACCCCAGAACCGGACCAAACCGAACCGTGTGCACCCCTAACTGAAAGTAGTGGTAATAATGACACCCGCCATTTTTGGTGTCACTTCATCCCATTTGGAATGACCTTATATAAAGGGTTTGGATATCATATAAACATCAATGTCAAGCCCAAGAAGGTTTCAACCGTAGGAATTTCTTTCCACAATTTTTCCTCTTGTGTGACCCACTTGAGTTTTGTATCCACTTCATTTTTTGGTCGTACTAACTAAATTGAGCTCTCAAAAAGGATGGATGGAATGAATTTCTTACATACATTGCAGTGGGCCCCACCTAGCATCCTTATGTAGGAAATCTGCCTCCCTGCTCCAGTCCAATAGACTTCAACCAATGGCTAGTGGTTGTGCTATACGGGCCCAACCATGATGTGTGTGTTTCATCCACATCACCCATACATATTTTTAGATCATTTTATGGTATGAGATAAAAAAATGAGGTAAATCCAAATCTCAAGTGGACCACATCATAGGAAACCGTGTTGAAAGAACTTCCACGCTGTAAAAACATTTTCAGACATAAAAGCATTGGATAAAGTTGATATTTATGGTTTCCCTTCATCTAAGCCTATATGATCTAATCAATAGGTTGGATGTCAAATAAACATTATAGTGGGCTGTAAGAGGTTTTTAATAGTGAAAATTCAATTTCTATTATTTTCATGTGATGTGGTCTGTTGAGTGTGAAATATTGCATATTTTCCCTATTTATGTCTTGGTTTTATAAAAATGATAGTGTTTAATTGATCTAATTATTCATGCTTCCATGTGCGATGTGATTTCGAGAGCTTAAGATGAAATTGATGCCAAAAGGAAGGTTTATGCTCAAAAGATTATTAAATGAAGATTTGGAGATTTGGAGGTTAATAACGAAGAATTCACATGGCAAAGATCTAAGGAAACCAAGTGAGGATGAAGATAATCAAATATTTGAAGTGAAGAAAATGAATTCTGAAAATTGGTATTAATATATATATATATATATATATATATATATATATATATATATATATATATATATATATATATATAAAAAAAATAAAATTCTGAGTTTAAAACAGAAAAGTCCTGAAATAGACTTTGATCCGACCAAAAGTCAATTTCGGTCTAACCAAAATTATGTAAAACAGTCCAGCGACAAGTGAAATTTTTAGCCTTAATTTGATCTGACTGAAATCATGCAGAATTGTCCAGCGAGAAAGTGGGATTTTCAACCCTAATTTGATCCGACTGAATCCAACTTTGGTCTGACCGAAGCGTAAATTTGAGGTGATTTCAAAGTCAGTCCAAACAAACCTTATAAATATGGGTATTTTATTTATTTCTAAGCATGAATTAGAGTTGAAAGAGTGAAACGAGGTGTTGGAAAACTTTAAGGAGTCCTTCCTTCTTCTCCAATCTTTTTCTTTTAGTTAGTTTTTATGTTTTCTTTCAGAGTTTTAGTTTCAATTATTTCTTTGGTTGGCTAATCTCTTAGCTAGAGCTAAGAGGTGAAACTTGTAGTTTGTTTAGATGATTATCTTAATTTAATTCATGTTTATATTGAACTTCCATTGATTTATAGTTGAATGAAGGAATATTTTCAATTTTTTGTGATTTATTGTGATTTTAATTATAGTAGATGCCTGAGGAACTTTTGATATCTACTTATCTTATTTTGTAATTGTGGTATCTGTAAAATTCGTGATCCACCATTGTCTCGTGGGCATGGTGAATGGTTGAATTCGCTACGATCATCACATTGGTGTTTCATGTGGAAACTAATTCAATGAAAAATTCATGTTTGGTTTAACTGCTAGATTTATCATCCAACTGGATAGGATAGGACTTCAATTCCGGTTGTATTTGTTGGATCAAGTAAGATATCATTTTAATAGATACGAGTGGATCCTTGGCATTCTAGTTTCCCTTTTTTTATTAATAGTTTATTTATAATTAATCTCTCTTATTCTGAATTCTACTTTAGATTTTATTCTAGTTCTTGTTCTAGTTTATTTCAGAATACGTACAAGGTAAGTCTCCGTGAATTCGACATCAGTCTCACTGAATTATTACTACATCACAGCCTTGCACTTGGGTTACGTACATGGTCCACTTAAGATTTAGATCCGCCTCAGTTTTTGGATCAATCCATAAAATGATATGGATGGACATGCTTAAAATATATATATCATTGTAGGGCCCACAAAATACCTAATTCACTAGCCAAAGTATCCCCTCCCAAGAACTGCGAGCTAGGTGGGGCCCACCATGATGCTTGTGACAAATCCACTATGTCCATCTATTTTACTAGATTATGTTTGGATATGAGTCCAAAAATGCGGCAGATACAAAACTTAAGTGGGCCTCATAGTAGGAGACAATGAGGATTGAACATCCACCATTAAAACATTAGTGGGACGACTTAAGTTTAGGATAGGCTAGTATTTTTGTGTTTTATGTTCAAACCGGCATGAATGACCTTATGAAAGGTATGCATGGCATATAATCATCACCGAGAAGAAGTGGCATTTCCCTACCTACTTTTTCCTCTATTTAATGAGCAGTTTTTTTTTTTTCAAAATGTGTATATTGGATGAGGGAATTGTATAACAATCATTACACAATTTCTATTTGGGCTTCCCTCCACATTAAAACGTGGGAAAAGGGCGGCCTATCATGACCCTGAGAAGCTAAGACTAAGAAAGGATACTAGGATTTTGACTGAACCTAACAACTTGTAGGCCCATTCCGTAGAGGACTATATCTCCTTGGGTGAGGAAGGGGAGAAGAGAAGGGTCAGAAAGGACCTTGTTTTGTTGGTCAGCACTGCCAAGGCAGGCTAAGCTATCCGTTACTTTGTTAGCCTCTCTAGGGGTATGGATGATCAAGATATTGGCTACATTCTTGAAGTCATCGTAGCACATTTTCCAATAAAAGGACTTCCACAGGACTTGGTTTGACTTCGAGAATAGGTCCATTACCACAGCTAAATCATTATCCACCACTACCCTAACACAACCATGAGCCAAGCATAGGTTAAGACCGTCCAAAACCACTTTGGCCTTCACTTGGAAATTTGAACTGACTCTGTAGCCTTTGACGTAAATATGAGATTACCTCTATCATCTCTACAAACTCCGCCACTTCTAGATAGCCCCGGATTCCCATGGAACGATCCATCGACATTTAGCTTAGACCATCCTTCCATGGGCTTCTTCTATTTTACTATGGAAACTGTGGAAGATCTTTCTGAAACTATCGGGAGATGTAAGTCCCTGATCACCTCCCTACCGGGAGATCTTCAATGAGTAGTTGAGTTTTGGATTCGTCTCTTTTTTGGGACCATATCTTAACATGATCTAGTAAAAAAATGGATGGACATGATAGATTTTTAACAATCATCATGGTGGGCCCCACCTAGCTTCATTAACACGAATTGCGAGATGTTTTCACTTTCGCAGCAAGCAGATTGCATGGTGTGCCACACACCACTTCCATAGTGTGTTTACGTCACCAGGTTCCATTGGCCCACCATTACAAACATTCATTTATTGAGATCATTTTATGACATCCCCAAAAATGAGTTAAATCCAAAGCTTAAATGGACCACACCACAAAAATTAATGGTAATAACGACACCCCTAATTTAAGGTTACACCAACCTAGCCAAAAGGACAACATAAATATTAGCTTGTGGCCCCTAAGAAGTTTTTAATGGTGGGTGTTCAATCGCCACTGTTTTCTATTGTGTGGACCACATGAGATTTGGATATGCTTCATTTATTAGATCATGACCTGAAATGAGCTGGAAAAACATATGAACAATGTGGATATGAAAAAAACATACATATCATGATGTATGTGTTTTATATTCATCTATTTTCCAACTCATTTTAAGGTATGATCCCAAAACTTACAATAGATCCAACTACCAGGTGGTCCACATTAGAAAACAATGGTGATTGAATGGCCACCATTAAAAACTTTGTAGTTATAGGGCCTCACTATAATGTTTGTTTTCCATCTAATCTGTTGATAAGCTCACACAAACTTGGACGAGGGAAAACACAAATATCAAATTGATTGAAAACTTTCGTGGCCCTTAAGTAGTTTTTAATGGTGGGTGTTCATTCACAACTATTTTCTATTGTGTGGCCCACCTGAGATTTGGATCTACTTTACTTTTGAGATCATGACCTAAAATGAGCTAGAAAAACAAATGAACGATGTGGATATGAAAAATACATACATCACTTAGGCCACACAATCCTAGAACCACCAAAGTTACGCATGTTTGGCCTGATATTTTTATTTTTTTTAAAGAAGGGATTACCCCAGGTCCATTGAAAGGAAGAGAGCTATACATCCATTTGGGCGGGCACCCACAAAATAACTGGGCCTCACCAATCAGATGTGGAAAAAGAACACAAAAAATAAAACAAAACCCAACATGCAAGACCAATAGGCTAGGAATATCTGAGAGACCCCAACCCCACCTTATCTAGGAAAACCAACCCTCTAATCTCGTGGGGCAATGATGAAGGGTAGGAAAAATAAGAGGAGGATTGGGAGGCACTCCCAAGTTTCGCTAAGCCATCCGTCGGAGCATTACCTTCCCTATGCACATGCTGAAAAATAAACCACCCAAGATTCCCCAATTTACCAATCCTCAATCTCCAATTCCACCATGACCAAGAAGGTTTGGAGGAATTGTTGAGAATGTCCATGACTAATCTGGAATCTGATTCCATAATAATGTTAGACAACCCCTTAGCAAAGCGAAGGATGAGCCCATCCCAAACTGCTCTAAATTCTGCAAGGTTGTTTGAACCGGCGCCGTAGCCCACTGCAAAGGCAAAGATCACATTCCCGCTCACAGACCTGCATATTCCCCCACCTCCTGATAGACCCGGATTAACTCTTGAGGACCCATCCACATTTAGCTTAACCCATCCAGATGGAGCCAGGCCCACCTTATGATCTGGGCCTGGCATCTTGGGGGGGGGGGGGGGGGGGGGGGGGGGAAGGGATGGCAATCCTCAAAGATTAAAGGGATTAGCTCATCCGTACGATTTTTAGGCGTGGGAAGGGAGAGCGCCTTTCCAATATGATGCAGCCACCAGCGAATCTGGCCCACAATTGCGGCTATTGTTATGTTATGGCCCTCAAATCTGGCCTTCCAGATTTCCCACATCACTAAGCAAGGAGCCAGATTGCGGATAGCCAAAAGACACCCACCAGCTACATTCGACATCCACTATTGATGAATTTTAGCTTCAATCGACCTGGCCTGCAGCGACGACACCCCGAAGATTCTGCCAAAGTGGGCCCAAGTGTGGACCGTGAGAGCGTTGTGCATAAACAGGTGGGGCAGCATCTCAACATCAGGCCTGCGTTAAGGGTCAACAACACAGCAAGAGCACCTAGAGGCAAGAGGGATACCCTTATCCTGGATTCTCACATCCAAAGGGATGGCCCTATAAAGGAGACGCCAGATGAAGACTAAGATTTTTGGCGGCAGCTTACTATGCCAGATCCGTCTTGTCCAGGGGCACTAAGGACCAAACGATCTGCACAAGGCCCAAGCCGACTTGACTAAGAAGCGGACCGAGGGGTCCAAGGGCCAAATCACATGTCCAAGTCCTTGGAAATGGCGAACCCACTCTGGAAAATAACATCTCGAACTTCCTAGGGCAGAAGAATAAGCACCGAGGATGCAAGGAAGGGATCTGTAAGCCCCAAAAAATCCTTAACTTGTAAGCTCGGAAGGTGGTTTGGGACAGGCTGATTAGTGAGCCTAACGAGCAGCCCAAGGCCTATCCAATTATCCTCCCAAAGGCTACAAGTACCTCAACCCACAACCCATTAAATCTTGTCGTCTAGAGCTTGAAAGGTATCCTTGATTTTCTTCCATAGAGGGGAGGGAGGGGTAGCCGCACCGTGCCCTGCAAGGGGGAAAATGTCGCTGCCATATTTATCCATCATTAGCTTGACCTATGGTGATCTATGGCTGCCACTCTTCACCATCCAGGCAAGTTTCATGTGGAAAGCTTCCATTACCTCTCTAAGGGGCCGAATCCCGAGCCCACCTTCTAGTCGCAGCTTGGAAATAGTCTTCCATCCAACCCAATGCATCTTCTTAACCCCTTCAACCCACCCCCAAATAAAATCAACAAACAACTTCTCAAACGTCCCAATGAGAGATAGCAGCACTTGAGTAGCAGACAACACATGAATTGGGATGCTGTTAAGCACATGTCTTATCAGCATCGCCTAACCTCCTTGAGATAGAAGCCTAGACTTCAACCAGCCAATTCGACCTTTGATCTTATCCATGAGAAATCTAAAATCAGCTGCCTTGATTCTACCACAATGAAGGGGCACACCGAGATAAGTAATAAGAAGGGAAGCCTTCGAAATTCCCAATAACCACTCGATGTTTCTAACCCTGCTTGGTGGGAGCTTCTCAGAGCATAGGAAGGAGCACTTGGATAAGTTAATTTTCTGCCCTGATGAGATTTATAGGCGACGAAGGAAGTTCTTAGCAGCCTGAACGGAGCCACGACTACCATTGAGCAAAAGAAGGGTATCATCCGCAAATAGGAGATGTGATGGGGTCAGGCATCCCCTTCTTAGCTTAAAAGGGTGATGTGCTCCCGACTACACTAGCTCCTTGAATCCCCGGCTGAGCACTTCAACCGCAATCACAAAAAGCCTAGGAGAGATCGGGTCACCTTGCCAAAGGCCTCTAGAAAAAGGAAAATAGCCCGCAACCTCTCCATTGATAAGAACCAAAAACTAATTATTTCTCCAACAAGATTCCAGAAGGGCGATGCTCGCTTCCGTGAAGCCAAAACTCTTAAGCACCCCCTTAAGGAAATTCTAGTCAACCCGATCATAAGCCTTCTCTAGATCAAGCTTCAACATTAAGTTACCGCCACGAACTTTCCTGTTAAGGTCCCGAACCAATTCCTGGGCAAGCGCAACATTTTCTGCAATGGAGAGGCCAGAAACGAACATCCCTTTCTCCGCCAAAATGATATTTGGAAGGAGCAGGTTGAGCCTCACAGCAAGCATCTTAGAGAATATTTTGTAGACCACATTGCAGAGAATTATGGGTCTGAAGTCACCGAAAGTAGCAAGCACTACTCCTTTAGGAACGAGAGCCTGGATTAACTTTTCATGTATAGGTAAGATGCGTGGGCATGCCAAAGTCAACTTAAAAGTTTGATTGAATTGTTGGTGTTCTTCCACGTCTTGATGGATAGATTGGAGATTGGACACAGGATCCATTTATCCATTCAACCACTAGCTTACGCTCTATTTAGATGATTTGTGAAAGAGTAAGGATTAACCCTTCCAAATGAGTTTGATCTTTTTACCTTGGGATAGTAGACATGAGTATAAAGGACCTTTTTCTTCCACTAGTCTTTAGGTTTATATATTTCACAAATGAACAAGAATGTACAAATAAATAAAATGAGGCTAAACAATGCCGATTTTATTGACATTCGAATGCATGGCCCATTACAATTGACGAAGTAATAATCAACCAAAAAAATTAATGAAAAGGAAAAATAATTAAATACCTGATACGTCTATCGGAACAGATGATCAAGGTGGGTGGTCAGCAAGATGTGATCGGATTGATATGATCAACCAAATTGGAACTTAATTCATCATGATCTTATAACTTAATGTTTATAATATTTACTATACTCCTAAGGTACTGTAGTGAGAGCAACTATGCATTAGCTATCTATTTTAGAACTAGACTAGGCTAAGCTAAAATAAATGTAAAGTAAATAAACGTATTTGGCATGGGGCCTTGAGATACTCTTCGTGTGCTCCTTTTATAATTTTTCGAGGCGGTAAAACCCATCGTTGGGCTTCCTTGCTACTCCTAAATCCTTGACAATCATGTCGCAATTTTGAATATAAGAATCTTCTTGATTGTCCCAGAACTACTAGCTTGCATTGGAAAGAAAGGACTCCAGCCAGATCTGGACTCAATGGCTTCTTAGATTTTTCTTCTTATACCCGATCCTTCGTGGCCCACTAGAGGTTAGGCCCAAGACCACTAAAAGTTTCTCTGATGAAGACAACCATGTTAAGGCATAAAAAATATTCCATCTCATTGCATGTCTATTGCATTGGTTAGAGAATTCCATAGTGTAGATTCTTCCAAGGGTTGTGCACTCCTTATTTTGGTAAAAATGAGTGAATGAGGGTATTTTCGTAAAAATGAGTGAATGAGGGTATTTCGGTAAAAAGGAGTGGATGAGGGTATGTTGGTAAAAGGAGTGAATGAGGGTATTTTGGTTTAAAAGAGTGAAGAGGGTTATTTTAGAAAAGGAGGAATGGAAGTTGCCTTGTATTAAGGAAGGAGTGGTTGAACACCACTATTTAAGGAAAGTTGGTGAACACCACTAGTTAAGGAAGAAGGTTGGGAATTGTATAAAGGGAGAAGTGGTGGTGATCACCTTTGTTTAAGGAGGGAAGGAACCTGGGAGGCCTATAAATACCCCCTCCCATTCCTCCTTTGGACAAGAGAGAAGAGGGAGACAAGAGGGGAGAGAATTAAGGAGAAGAGATTAGAGATGCTCGCCCATCTAAGGTTGTGTGCTAGGTGGTTTGTGTGGCCCACAACCCATGTTCCGACAACCACTTCCAATGGGATTTGCGCACAATAAGAGACTGCGTATAAAGCACAATGCCTACTTCCACATTCAAAGGGTTGTGCGCCACTTCTTGTGGGAGGTTGTCCACATTCAAAGCTTTTGTGCGCCACTTCCTATGGCTTCATGCCTTGAAGGTCTCCATTGTGCGCCACTTCTTGTGACTTCATGTCTTGAAGGTCTCCATTGTGCGCCACTTCTTGTGGCTTCATGTCTTATAGACAATCTTTGCGCACAACCACTTCAAAAGGACTTGGACACGACGCCACTTTCAAAGGGACTTTGTCCCAATGCCATCTCTCTCCTTTATGTCCAAAAGGCATTCCTCCAAGCACCACTTTGCATGGTGCTTTGTCTTAAAACAGACATTATGTGCCATCCATTGTGCTCTCCACCATTTTAGCCATCCGTTGTGCATTCCACCATTCAAGCCATCTGTTGTGCGCACCACCATCAAAGGAGTCTGTTGTGTGCCATCCGTTGTGCAGTAGATACTCGATAGGCGCACAACCCATGTAATGCACAACACCACTTTGAGTGGCTTCATGTTTGAAGAAACTCTCCCCATGCGCCACTTTGTGTGGTGTTTGTCTAAAGGCTAGGCTTTTCATGTCTTAACGGATACCCCATGCACCACTTCTTTCTCCCCTTTGTCTTAAAGTTAGGCTTTTCATGTCTTAACAGATACCCCATGCGCTACTTCTTTCTCCCCTTTGTCTTAAGACTAGGTTTTTCATGTCTTAACGGATACTCCATGCGCCACTTATGTGGAATGTTATCATGAAGACAGGCTTTTCATGTCTTAACAGATACTCCATGCTTTTCAAGGGTGTGCGCTCCACATTTCAAGCGTGTGCGCTCCACATTTCAAGGGTTGTGACTCCACATTTCAAGGGTTGTGCGTTCCACCTTCAGAGGAAAATGAAGGAAATGTGAAGTACAGAAAAAGAATTTCGGAAGAAAGAAGAGTCTGTCCATACTACTGCAAGGATAAATGGAAAGATGATCAACGCCTGTCACACAACCAAATTAATTAAGGAATTCAAGTCTACACTAGCCATCTGCTTTTGTGATGAACATCAAAAGCATCGAAATGCTGCTAAAATCGTCACTGAACTACCTTCTCTTTCATTCATTATGTTGCATTGATTGTACTCTGTTTTCAGAATCAAGAGAATGCGAGGATATAAATGAACCTAGATTGAATAGAATACTTTGTGATCATTGTTCTCTTATCTTTCTTTGTTATCATTAAATGAATTCCCCCAAATCGAATGCATTTGTTTATTATTCGAAACAAAATAACAACTCTACTGGGGAATTCTTTTCAATGATAACTTAAAAAATATTTAGAGAACATTTATCACTTTTTGACGTCTGTATAGACACCAAAATAGCGACTCTTAACGGGAACATCCTCCCCTTCATCTCTAAAAATAAAGTATAATTTTATTTAATTAAAACAACTAATGCTCTGTTTTGAATAACAGGTATACCGCAATGAATTTTCTCCTAACTAACATGGTTTTCTACTTCACACCCATCGGATTTCCACCAAAAAGTATCATAGAAGATCAAATCAGTTGTGATCAAGGATAGAAAAGGCCAGGTGATGCCCGAAGTAGTTCCTACTTCGCCGGTAGCACAACAAGATGATAAAAGACAAATGATAGTGACATCTAAAAAACAAAGGGTTCGATCTTCTTGTACAAGGAGTACCATCCTACCGAGTATGGATAACAGGTCGATCATGTGAAATACTACGAGGTGCAGTTTTACCTCAGTCAGTTCATCCTCCTCGATTGCATCAACAATGCAGTTTTCACTTTCTCCTTCGATATCAGTACATTCGAAGCATAAAGAGATAGAAAATTGGAAGGCTAAAACTAGATGTTTCTTAATTAGTGTGATTTTCAAGGTAGGCTCCATCCACAATGGGACCTCCAAATTGGAAGGTTTGGATTAGTGCCACATGTATGGTAGATGAGTCACCACCATTTTGGAAGTTACAACGAACACACATCAGAGGGTAGCCCATGTTACATAATGCATCAAGTGGTAAGAAAGTGTAGTACCTGTTTCACTCTTTGCAACACATCTATTGCAGGAATGGCTAAGTAGCAAGGAAGATGATGTTGGAACCATGGATGTTGACGAATCTCAGGAATTGTCATTAGCTTAATTGGATCCACAACAAGGATCCAGGTGATCAAATCACTTGCTCCAATAGACAAATATGGCTAGGAAGGGTGCACCTTCCACTCTGATGACAAAGAAGGTAACAAGCATATAAAACAACTTGCATCTAAAAATACTGCATGTATTAAAACAACAAGCATTTTCCAATCATGTTTCTTTCTCAGCATGTTGCATATCTACATAGACGACATCAGTATCCTCCACAGATCTTTAACTACATCTTAGCCATAGTATCCAAAGATTTTGTAGTTTCAGTCCTAAAGAATTTAGTTTAGCTAAGAGGAAGTGACAAAAAATAATGATGAAACCTTAGCATTCACAGCGACAAGTAGCTGGCAAATATCACCACGAGGGATATTTGCATTAACTCAATACAACTCCAGTATTATTTCACTACTCAAAACTAAAAGCTTGTAGTAAAAATGATGCGAAAATTGCTTATGGAAACCAAATCAAATCCCCTATTCATACAGCTAATGCATAAATAAATAAATAATCCCCTATTATACATGCAATTCTGCAATCCAAGAGTTCTACGAATTGATGGTCACAATTTTTTCTCAAAGGAGAGGCAAGATTCTAGAGGGCTTCCCCGTTCATTCTTGCTGCTGCTACAAAGACAAAGACAAAGGCAAAGGCAAAGGCAAAGGCAAAAGGCAATGGCAGAATCATCTTGTCTTATGCAACAAAACTGCTTCTCTCCTTCTATTGACAACTCCCTTCATCACCACAGTCAACAAGTGGATCCAGCCCCTGTATTGGAAGGGCAATGCACGAGATTTACCCACTGGAGAAATTGTTGATAACAACTTTGACATTGTAGATAAGAAGGACAAGTTGGTGGAATCAAATAGCAATGCAGGTGGTGATAAACCAGATGGAGTTGAATCACCTGAAATTAACACAGGGTTCTTAACTGAAGCAAAAGGGTTAGACCTGAATGAAAAAAAATGGATGGTTTGGAAACAACGAAGGTTGAACAAGCAAATCTATTAACTGATGAAAAGATTATCATAGAGACCCCAATGCAGATTCGATCCTCACCGCAACTTGGAGATACAAATAATTACAACGGCCAATCGGAGAAGCCACCATTAAAGGAAAGGTTTGCTGCTAATCAGAACTTGGCCAGAACAAAAAAGAAATCAACAGTTTCCACTTCAAAATCATCAGTTCCAAGTCAGGCATCCAATCTTCCTCCTTCTCCAACTAAACCCGCAACACCCGTCCATCCCAGAAAAGAAAATCATGCCAATCCAAACACTAAGAAGTCTGTAAGGGACTCATTGGAGAAAAAGAGATCAACCCCAAAATCATTGCATATGTCTATCAATTTTTCACCATATCATGCTGGTGAAACCACTCCTTCCATAACTAGAACAGAGACAATAGACTCTTACAACCATGGCAATCACCTGTATGTTCCTACTAAAGGTTGTCTATATATGTTCTAGTTCTTGGTTGTTATGCATCCTATGTATGATGGTTTTGTTTTACTATCTACAAAAAATAAAAATAAAATAAAAATAAAAATAATCAGCAAAGGTGTTGGACTGTGATAGCTAGCCATATAATCAATGGCTCGAAAAAGGAATGGTTAAAGCAATAGTCCACATTCAACAAATGTAACTAACAACAATTGCATGGCCACATTTGTCAGATCACTCTGATTCTTGGTCTATAGAAAATCCATGCAGTAGCCCACCAGATCAACAGTCAACACAAATGTTCGCCGCATTTACAGTGAAAGGAGCCACATAGAAGTTAGAAGACACACTCTACATAATTGATTATAGTATTTCTCAAACAGAAACACCAATGTTTAACCTTATAAAGTTTCTCAGTTGCTAAGGGCTGAATGTCAATTTCAACAAATGGTAGATCTAAACCAAAATTGAAAAATGTACATTCAAATGAAAATCCAAGGACTGTGAGTAGAGTACACGATGCATATTTCCTGTAGCTATTTTATCCAACAATTGCTCTGCATGTTGGCCTGTTGTCCCAGCCTATACCCCACACAGTTGGGCCAAATGAAAATCCAAGGGCAGTGAGTAGAGCACACAATGCTTATTTCTTATTGCTATTGTATCCAATAGTTTCCCTACATATAGAGCATATGTAAAAAAAACTCAGTGTTCACCCAATGGGGGTGAAAACAGAACCAATGGGGGTAATATGCAATGCTCAACTAGAGCTAGTGGCATCCATACACTGCTTGGTCTATAAGATTCCCTGGACAACTTAAATGATCAATCGCTTGATCTGATTGCTTTAATGGGACCCACATGACTAGTCAAATGGCTCAAACTATTGAATTGTTGGACCCATAATTCCAAGCAACATCCTTAGTAGATTTGTATACAAGTAGCACATCCCATATAAGGCTATACGGTCGAGCACTTCTGGAATACTCCATTTTCTTGTAGTGTCAAACTACATCTTCCTTTCTTTCCGATGGGTTGGAGAGAAGATTGCACCTTCATAAACTTGAGGCCATTTGCCATGGAACAATGGCTTTAACTTCAAGAAAATCATAGTCCATAGCTAGTTATTTAGACTCAATTTAGAACTTGAGCAAGTATCAACTAGACATGGCTGATGGCTCTAACTTCAAGAATATCATAGTCCATATCTAATAGGGAATTTAAAGATTGATAGAAATGAAATAAACAGTTGCACTGTTATGATTGCAGAACTCATAAAAAATACATTAATTTTCAGAAGGAAAGCTACAGGCATTAAGGCATTTGGAAATGCCACCAAAGTTACCTTAGAAGAAAATCTGTTAATACCATGCCTAGCGACACTGTATGTACTCCAACCTTGGATCGCTTGCACTCCTTCAAATGCTTAGAGTTGCCTTAGACCACACTTGGTCGAACCATAGCTACAAATTCAAATAATATAAGAACAAATTAAATATATAGATCGGAATAAAGAAAAAGGATAGTTACCCAAGCCTAACCTCGAAGAATGCATCAATATTTCTAATTACATTACCCAGGCCACCCTGAAGGTTTTGAAGAACCTCACCCAAATGGGCCAAGAAAACTTGCAATCCACCCTGATGGCTTGCAATTTTCATGTTTCAAAGACAGAGAATGCAATCATGCAAACCTTAGTTACATGAAAATCCAAATGTAAATTCCCTCATTGTCACCATCACCATAATCATCATAGCCTTTTGGTCCCATATGTCTAATATTGGATCCCTAGTAGATTATAAATGAAGGTACAACATACATAAAAGCTGAAAAGCTGGTGGGAGCAAATGGTTACCAAAAAAACATGTCACCAACAACGGGACCTATAATCGTATAAAATATCTAATTCAGAAAAGTTGAAAACTTACCATAAAAGACCTTAGAGCTAAATAGGAAGACAAACCCAACCATAAATTAGAAACAACTAGAAAATGAACTATGGAAGTAATTTCGAGCAGTCTGCTAGTCTATTCAACTACAAAGAGAAGACAGAAACAACTAGTGCTTGAGAAATTAGATCAGCTAATTCTTAGATTAAAACATGTCTGCTAGTCTATTCAACTAGAAAGAGAAGATAGAAATCAAACCGGAACTAGGTAGGCCTTGACTGAGAAACCATTCAGGAATTGACCTGAACCCAAGCCCAATAAAAAAAATAAAATTATATCCACAAGTCTGATCCATGGTGAGCTACCTACTCATTAATTAGACCATGGTGTGCAAAACTACCTCCCCTGATTAAATTGACAGTTGTTCATCAGGTTAGGAGAGGAGAATATTTTTCAAATTAACCATTCATTGGATGTCTACTGATCAGCAAGTAGGACATTGGCTCAGCATAATCTTTATTCATGACCCGTCTAAAGTGGATCCCATGATTTTGACAATCTAGCTTAAGCTAAATATATCTGTGTACAATTTCTGGGACAATCACTTTTCCTGCAGGGTCATCCTTTTTTTTTTTTTTTAGATAACAATTTCATTTAGTAGAAGAAAGAAACAAAGCAATCAAAGGCGTCAAGAGACCCCCTCATCGCTGATGCAGAGGCCAAGCGAACAGGCACCAAGAGAGAGAAAAAAAAAGGGAACAAAATCAAGAGAACAGGAACTACAAATGTCTAATTTAAAATCACACCAAAGTCAATACCATTGCTTTTTTGCAGCATAAACAAACAAAATTATACATATGAAGCATGCAGTTCCTAAAAAAAATCAGTGTCAATAAAACATGCTCTATCAGTTGTAGGGAAGGCCCGAAAGTGATATACAACCAAAATAAATAAAGAATTCTACCCACCATATATAACAAAGAGAATGCATCCAATGCTGGCATCTAAGTTACTTATCAAACACTCAATCTCAGCAAACATGGCACGTATGCATGTGATCCAAAGCATTCATCTATGGTGTGCTACCATGTATTGACCATATGCCAAAAATTCCACCAATCAAATCCCAATAATTGATTAGAGCATTTTTATCCATTTGGGGTTACAGGTCAGGCCAGGCTCAGGACTGGATCATAAGCCATTTCATCAAACAGTTAACATGCATGAAATCTAAAAGAGAGAAAAATAGATACAGAGAGAGGAAGAGATCAAACCTATGGAGAGGAGCCTTAGATTTCTTCGATTTTAAGAGATGCCTAAAAAATATGAAAAAGGGGCTTTCGAATGGTGTGTGTTTGCTTCGGGTAGGAGCATCATGGCTGCTGCAATGGAGATCTGAGCAAAAAGATGATGTGAGGGAGATAGAAGAGATGTTAGAGATGCATTGGAGAGAGATGAAGGAGAATGAGAGAAAAGGAAAGGAGATCGGGACAAAGATCGAGAAAGAGAGAGAGAGAGAGAGAGAGAGAGAGAGAGAGAGAGAGAGAGAGAGAGAGAGGAATAGGGAAGAGATCGGGTGAGAGAGAGAGGGAATAAGGAACGGAGAGAGGGAGAGGGAGGATTAGGTGTGTTTTTAGGCACGACTCTGTTTTGAACGCGCGCCCATTTTGGGCGTCGATTGGGTACCCATCAGACCTTTGGATGGTCCTGTTAGGGGCTACTTGGGGCCCACCATGATGTATGTGGTTTATCCATGCTGTCCATCCATTGTAATACATAACTTTATTTCATCATACTAAAAATGAGTTATATTGAAGGCCCAAGTGGACCACACCATAGGAATCACATGTGATTTAATCTCCATTGTTTCCTACCATTTGGTCCACTTGAGCCTTTGATCTACCTGATTTTTTATTTCATGACCTAAAATGATATGTCAAAATAATTGGACGGCTTAGATAGAACACATATATTGTGGTGGGCCCCATGAAGCCCTTCCAGGACCGTTAATTTGTAATGAAGTAATGCGGTGCAACAATTCTTTCGCTACGGATTAAAACAGTAGCAGTATAGCTACGATTTTTGTCCCTAACAAATAACTAAGATGGTCCGCAGCCTTTTCTTCTTTTTTTTGGTCATGTGTGCATGTTTGGCCTGATATGTTGGATGGTTTGTAGGTCTAAATTTTTGTGTGGAATATCAATATAATTACTACCGTGGGCCCATCAAAATCAAGAACATCATCCCATTTTTCTCTCAAAATAATTTGTCTATAAAGAGGGAGGGATGCAGTAGGCTTGATGTTTTACGAGGCTGACTAAGAAATTCACAGCCTCAGTAATCTCAATTTAAGCTAAGAGCCAACAAAATACCTGTGAAATACTTGAGATTCATGTGTGCCGCATCAAATAAAATGGTTGGGGTAAACATCCACCTTGATTTTGATCGTGTCCAATGTGATGATTATATGGAATCCACTCCATTCATCATATGTCAAACCAAATTTTGGAATTGTGGTATAAAAATCAGACCCACAAGTGATTCAGGTGGGCCATACAAACAAAAACAGTTTGGAAGATGATAGTTGCCCGGTACATTGTTTTCAATCATGTCTCTGAATAACATATGGGACTTATTTTTGGGCTTTTGGCCTAAAATGATGTCATTCACTTGATTGTTGGGTGGATTTTACCTGAGCAGCGCTTGCCTAGGCCTTAAAAATAAAGTAAGAGAGTATTCTTCCATCCACTTGGGCTGACCAATATAATGGTCTTCCTGATGTTGCCAATTAAATCAATTAACAAGGTCACATATGTGAACGAGAGCCTAGATTGGATTTTCATGTGTAGGTAAGATGCGTGAGAGTGCCAGAGTCAACTCAAAAGTTTGATTGAATTACTTGTGTTCTTCCATGTCGAGATGGACAGATTGGAGATTGGACATAGGATCCAGTTATTCACTCAACCACTGGCTTACGCTCTATTTAGATGATTTGTGAAAGAGTAGGGATTAACCCTTCCAAATGAGTTCGATCGTTTTTACCTTAGGATAGTAGATGTGAGTATAAAGGACCTTTTTTCCTACTAGTGTAAGCCCCATGTCCTAAACCATACCATTCTGTAGACTTCCGCGATCTTTTCGGTCAAATTTTGGTAACCTTCGACCCTTAACTGGTATTTGTGCGCGATCCTGAGTCATACGCCGTCAACCCGAGTCGACTCAACCCAAGACTTGTACACTAGCGACCGCACCATCGCCGCGGTTCCGATGCCGCGACTCGCGTGGTGAGGCGATACCCAAGCTAGGAGATATGGGACCGCGTTCAGTTTGAAGAAAATACTA
The DNA here is from genome assembly GCA_037074715.1 of Magnolia kwangsiensis. Lineage (NCBI taxonomy): Eukaryota > Viridiplantae > Streptophyta > Magnoliopsida > Magnoliales > Magnoliaceae > Magnolia > Magnolia kwangsiensis. The sequence continues at coordinate 16,862,176 of CM073580.1, read as the reverse complement.
TGCGTACGAATTTCAAGAGAATCTCTACAACTTGTCACCTCAATCAATCAATCAATTAATCCCATCATGTCAAGTACACATCACCTTTCACCCATTCCCAAGCAATCCCAAAGTCAAAAGTTTCTTACATAAGCCCATACTTTTCTTAAACCATTTACCACAAAAGTCAAAAAGGCTATTACACCCATCACTCACTACATCCATCACTCCATCACCCATCACTCTCTCTCTCTCTCTCTTTACAACCCTCTCTCTCCTTCATTTTCAAATCACATTCCAAGCAACCTAAAAATCTCCATACGTCCAAGCTCTTTCACTCCAAGAGAGCTACAAGTGTGGCCCAGCTTTCCTACCCTTTCATCTCTCATCTCAACCATCCAAACCTCATCTCCTCCATTAGAATCGAAGCTAAGGAGCAAAGAATCCATTGGAGCCAAGAAGAAAAGATCTAAGGTGGGTGATCCACCATTGATTTGCTATTACAAGGCCCACTTGTGATGGGACCCATTTTTATGTATGCATTGTGATCATGGAGGGCCCATAGTGGCGGGGCCCCTCCACCACCATCCGATCTTTTGTTCTTTTCTTTTTCTCTCCCTTTTCCTTTTGTGTGGTAATGATCATGATGAGGTGTGTGGACCACTATGATGTTTGCATCCAAGCCACCTACCGGCGGACCCCACACATGTGGGACACACCATGATGTTTATAGGTCATCCCAACTGTCCATAGGGAGCCCACCTTGATATGGTTAACAGTGGGTGTGGCTTCCAGTGAAGTGTGATCTGACGTGAGCCCAGCTCCATAGCTCACATGATGGACCAAGTGAAAGATACCTCGTCTCAACGCTGGACCCACCCAACACCATAGCTCAAGTAGTAGACTGAGTGAAAGATGCTTCGTTTCAATACTTGAGGTCTTGGTATCAATCCCTATGGGGGTGGCTAACATGGAGTGTGTATCTTGACATGAGTGTGTACTAACATGGGTGTGTAACTGACGATGGGGCCCAGGGGACCCATCCAAGCCGTCCATCCATCCTGACGGTGGGGCGACCTTGGGGATGCGCTGCATCCACCGTCCAGCCCATGGACGGTGGATCCCAGCCATGATGTTTGTGTTTTACACATGCCGTCCATCTATTTTCATGATGGGACACACTGCCATCTTGACGTCAGCAATTATGTGGGTCCCACGTGCGATCAAGACCATCCAGATGGTGGGACCCATGTCCAATAGCTCAACTGGCTATTCACTCCCCAAGTGCAGGGTTGATATGTAGTAATAACTTGGTAAGACCGAGGTCGAATCCCAAAGGACTGAAACTTGTACGTTATCTAAAACTAACTAGAACTAGAACTAGAATGAGACGAAATCTAAATCAATTAGAATTTACGGAATAATTATGGATTAATTGATCTAAAACTTAGGAGAAATCAGAGATAGGAAACTAGGGATTCAGAGGATCCACTTGTAGAGATTAGGGAGATCTTATGCCTGCTTCAAGAATCATAGAATTTACTGAACTGTCATTGATCTAGTTTTTAAAGAGATGAAAGGTATATGAATTAGAATGGATTCCATCACCAAACCATGCCCAAGACACTATGGCAAACAACAGAATTAAACTAATTACCAACCAATCACATGTCATGAAGGTTAGGAAGGGTACCGACATCCGACCATGCCCAGGAGACTATGGTGAATAACAGGGCTTCCTGACGTCATAAACATAAAAAGGAAAAGAACATGCTCCAAGCCATTGCAAACCCATTGTAATTTCAGTCACAAAGGACCATTAAAGACTAAAAGCATTCCACTAATTAAACTAAAATTAAAATCAATTCAGCCTTAAACAAAAGGCACAAACATCAGGTTCTCCCATTACGCTACAAGCTTCACCTCTTAGCCCTAGCTAAGAGGTTTAGCTTGACATGATCGAGCTAAATCTCATAAATTAAAAAAATAGCAATTAAAAACTAAACAAAATACTATCCCTGTCTCTCTCTCTCTCTCGTGGCTACCTCCAAGCCGTGCATACCCCAAGCTCTAGTCGTTCAACACATTTTGCATCCTCTTGTTATCATTCTTTAGACTAAGAACCCTTAGGTATTGGTTAGGACCCTCATTTAAATCGAATGGACGGATAGGATTGACCACGTGAGGCCTTGATGGTGGCCCACAAGTTCCGATCGCAGGCTCTGTTGCGAAACAGAGCCTGCACAATCAACGATGTGATGGCTGGTGGGGCCATGGCTGATGTTAGTGGGGATATCCACTCCATCCATTGAGATCCACTCGAAAAACTGTTCAGAGAGGGCTAGTTTTGGATCAATTTCTGGTGTGGCCCACGAGTTTCCTATTCATCCGTCCATCCGACATTTACACGGCTGAGATCCCATTTCCTTTGTCCTTTTCAAATTCCGTCAACTAGGCCTTAGTGGTATGGGCCGCAGAAGTCGTATGGACGGTATGGATCAACCATTCGAACCATGAGTGGGGTCCACAACTGCATCAGATCCCGGACAGCGTCGCACGCTGCAGCAAAAAAAGTAACTCCATTTTTTTATGAAAGAAAGCTCGGTCAAACTGAGCTTTGACCGGAATTTTCGTCCAGTGTACATTGAGTGCATACGCACTGTGTACTGGTGATGTACATGTAGCTCCATTGTAATGGTCTTGAGAAATCTGTACCATTCATCAATTCTAAAATATCATTTTAGGCATTGGGACCAAAAGTGAAGCATATCCAGGAAGCATGTGGGCCCCACTTAATGAATTAAGGGGCTGATCTATCCGTTGGGTCACTTCCAGGGCGATCCAATGGCTCATTTTTGAGATGTACGGTTAATTTACGGCCCCCATCACATGTATGAATTTTCAACTCAATCGGATGGCGAGAACTCTGTGATCTTGTATTTTTAGACCAATTCCGGGCCTTTTTAATGTAAATAGCTTGATTTCCTCGGGTCCCTGGCGTGAAAATCTGTTGATCTTAGTCCCTGGAGTCCGTCCCTTACCTTTGGTGTCATCAAAGCGTTAAATCCATGCTTTAAGCTCCCTTTTTCATTCCATGCTCGTAAAATCACCTTGCAACATAAACACGATTAAAGCGGCCATTAAACAGTGTCATGTGCGTAAATCCATGTAAAAACTAGGATCTGATATGCAATAATTGACCCTCAACACAACCCCCAACTAACATTTTGGTAGTCCCGAGCAAAGTATGCGAAAAATAAGTTGAGACTTATAGGACGATTTTCATAAACTCAAGTGATTTTTGCAAAATAATCCAGATATAAAAATTCTAAGATTCATGATTGTTGGATATTACTTTCTCCTGAACTCAAGCGCTCGAGAAACTTCATAATCAAGTTCAAAGTATTAATCTATCAATTAGAATAATTCTAAACAATGAGTTTTATGAATGTATAGTGAAATCTCAGCTTATCATCATCAAAATTTAGTTCTCTATTTCGGGATATCATTGGTAATCAACAAGAGAATTCATGATAACCAAAATTTATCCCACAACTCATTGTTTTCAGTTTTTCAGCTTTTGATTTTTTTATCGAGGGGGAGGAGGAACGAATCTGCACCTTTAGGGAGCAAACCTATGGTGAAGATCGTACACCTAACCTTTTCACATATCATCCATGGGGAACCAAATCATCACCTATATGGAGCAAACCTATGGTGAAAATTATTCCCCCAACTTTTCCAAAGGTAACTGTTTTATTTTCTTCTTCTTCTTCTTTTTTTTGTAATTGATCATATCGATCCTTTTAGGCAAATGTTCCAGGTTAGTTCCTTTTATGCTGAATGATTACCAAATTAACCCTTCAATATCAAACTGAAATCTTAATGTGAAAGCAAGATGTGACATGTGAAATCATGACTCAATCAATGTTTACAACCTCTAATTTTGGATTAACAATTCAACTTAACTGTGAAATCTAATAGATACTGAATCCCAGAGTCCTAAATTATCAACATCACTTATCTTGAACTTCTAAATGTAGGATATCCATCAAAATCACTTCGAATTCATAAGAATTCTCAGAAAATTTTAAAAAATTTTAAATTTTTTAAAAAAATTTCAGAATTTTTTGCTCAAGATCAAGAAAATACTGATTGGGGTACCTAATCTCCCACCCCCAACCTAAAATCTACATTATCCTCAATGTAAAAGATATATGAGCATGCAATGCACATAGGACAATGAAAGTAAATGAGAAGTGATTGGAGGATAGTACCTGGACAACGAATCAAGAGAGATTTTTTAAGAGATCGCTGGGAGAGAGCAGGTTAGTACGAGAGAGAAAGTAAAAAAAATAACAAAAATAAAATCTTACCTATACCACTTTCACAGGTGTTCTCGATTGCATTTAGCGTATGCAACAAGCCTTTAAACCCCTAAGTTACCCCTAGTGGATGAGTTATAGTCTCGTGAGAGTTTGCAGTAATGTTACCCACAAACATTGAAACGATCATGCCGCAACGTTTCCCTTCCAGCCAATATCTCGATAATTTTCTCAATAAGTTCCTCAACAGGATCATCCAAAAGCCCTTTTTGCAATAGGCTTGGGTGCCCTGGAGCATGACTTTCCAGAGAGACTGATGTACCTCATAAGAAATCTTCCATTGAATTACTTGAGGTATCCATAATTTATACAATTCACCTAAGACAGAAGAAGTTTCAACGTTAGTATCGCGTGGTGAATCAGAGACTACAAATAAATAAAGTTCAAAAAATTTCTTAAGAAGTGATGTAGTCTCAACACATTTCGAAGCTCCAAACTTCGGTTCAATTTTCAGCTCCTCTTCCTTTACTGGTAGACATTTAAGATCAGAGGAAGAAAGGGTTTCAGAGTAAGGGTTCACTTGATCAGTGATGACTACTGAGATATTGTCTCACAAGGCATCCGCTTTGTCTCTTAACATGGGATCGTTTGAAACTACAAAGTGTGCCAAGAAATCCCAAGAGTTAGGAAGTTTAGCTGAGTGTGACTTATTGTGGCTTGTGATGATCTGCGCAAAGAATCCATCATCCTTGAAAGTAAATGAAGGTATGCTCTCTTGCTCTCGTCCTGCTTTTTGCTCAAGACCAAGAAAATACTGATTAGGAAGCCTAATCTCCCACCCCCAACCTAAAATCTACATTGTCCTCAATGTAAAAGATATGGGCATGCAGTGCACATGGAACAACGAAAGTAAAGTGATGGGAAGATAGTACCTGGATAACGAATCAAGAGAGATTTTTCAAGAGATTGCTAGGAGAGAGCAGGTTAGTAGGAGAGAGAAAGAAAAGCAAAAATAACAAAAATAAAATTCTACCTATACCACTTTCGCAGGTGCTATCGATTGCATTTAGCATATGCAACAAGCCTTTAAACCCCTAGGTTACTCCTAGTGGACGAGTTGTAGTCTCGTGAGGGTTTGCAGTAATGTTACCCACAAACATTGAATCATCTAACTAGAAAAATGAAATGAAAAGCTGGGTTGCCTCCCAGGAGCGCTAAATTTACCGTCTTCAGCCAGCCAAATAAAGCAACAATCCTAGTCCTATGAAAACGATAAACCTACCTATACCTCCATCAGACTAGGAGATCAGTCCTGGTAAACAGGAGCAATCAGAAGCATGGACATGTCCTCTGAATCAAATGTCTCGACAAATGGCTTTAATCGATGTCCATTTACTTTAAACTCCTTGCCACTGTCGGGATCTTTTATCTCGACGGCCCCATGAGGATAAGCAGTAACAACAATGTAAGGGCCGGTCCAACGAGATCGAAGCTTACCTGGAAAGAGATGTAGTCGAGAGTCATACAAGAGAACTTTCTGACCAGACATGAATGATTTCCGTAGAATATGTTGATTATGAAACACCTTCATCCTGTCCTTGTAAATTCTCGAGTTTTCATATGCATCGTTCCGAATTTCATCCAGTTCATTTAATTGAAGTTTGCGTAGCGAACCAGCGTTGTCCAGATTAAAATTTAGATTTTTGATCGCCCAGTATGCTTTATGTTCCAATTCCACCGGCAAGTGACAAGTCTTTCCATAGACAAGTCTAAAGGGAGATGTTCCAATAGGAGTTTTAAAAGCAGTACGGTACGCCCATAAGGCATCGGTCAATCGGATTGACCAGTCCTTACGATCAGGGTTAACGGTTTTCTCTAGGATATGTTTGATCTTCCTATTAGAAATTTCAGCTTGTCCACTTGTCTATGGATGGTATGGGGTGCTCACCTTATGAGAGATACCATATTTCTTCATTAAGCTCTCAAATGGTCTATTGCAGAAGTGTGAGCCCCCGTCACTAATGATGGCTCGAGGTGTTCCGAACCGCGACAGGATATTTTCTTTCAAAAATTTAATGACCGTGCGATGGTCATTTTTGCGGCACGGAATTGTTTCAACCCATTTAGTGACATAGTCTACGACGAGTAAAATATACAGATTTCTAAATGATTGGGGAAATGGTCCCATGAAATCGATGCCCCAACAATCAAATGCTTCTATAATAAGGATGGGATTCAAGGGCATCATATTTCGACGGGACAATGCTCCTAATTTCTGACAACGCTCACAAGCCTTGCAAAACTCATGAGTGTCCCTGAACATAGTGGGCCAGTAGAAACCACACTATAAAATCTTGGCCATGGTCTTTTTAGCAGAAAAGTGACCACCACAAGCCTGTGAGTGACAGAAGGAGATGACACTCTGATGCTCATCGTCTGTTACGCATCTCCTTAAGATTTGGTCTGGGTAATATTTAAACAAATATGGATCGTCCTAGAAAAAGTTACGCACCTTGGTAAAGAATTTCTGCTTATCTTGTGACGTCCAGTGTGTCGGTATGGTACCTGTAGCAATATAATTAGCAATATCAGCGAACCAAGGTGAATGGGAGACTCTAAACAGTTGTTCATCAGGGAACATGTCATTGATATGGGTCGCCTCAAAGGAATCAGAGGTATTAAGGTGAGAAAGATGATCGGCCACTACGTTCTCTACTCCCTTTTTATCTTTGATTTTCAAATCAAATTCTTGGAGCAGAAGGATCCATCGTATCAATCGGGGCTTAGAATCATTCTTAGAAAGAAGATACTTAAGTGCCGCATTATCTGTGTAGATGATGATCTTGGATCCGATCAGGTAGGACCTAAATTTGTCCAAAGCGAACACTACGGCTAAGAGTTCCTTTTTCGTAGTCGAATAGTTCACTTGGGCAGGATTTAGAGTCCTACTTGCGTAGTGAATAACGTAAGGCCGTTTATCTTTTCTCTGGCCTAGAACCGCTCCAAGAGCATAATCAGAGGCGTCGCACATAAGTTCAAAAGGAAGACTCCAGTCGGGTGGCTGCATGATAAGTGCAGTGGTTAACATGCCTTTAAGGTTAGTGAAAGCTTCTTGGCACTGCTCAGTCTACTCGTATGGTGCATCCTTTTGAAGAAGATTACATAAAGGACGAGAGAGGAGACTAAAGTCCTTTATGAATCGTCGGTAAAATCCTGCGTGTCCCAAGAAGGATCGCACATCTCTAATGTTCTTGGGTGGAGGTAGGTTAAAGATAAGATCGATTTTTGTCTTATCTACCTCGATTCCTTTGGACGAGATGATATGTCCAAGGACAATTCCCTTTTGAACCATAAAATGGCACTTCTCCCAGTTAAGTACCAAATTTTTTTCTTCACATCTTTTCAGCACACATTTAAGACTTGCTAAGCACTCGCTGAAAGATGAACCGAAAACAGAGAAATCGTCCATGAAGACCTAAATATTTTCCCACCATGTCAGAAAAGATACTCATCATGCATCGCTGAAAGGTGGAAGGGGCATTACATAACCCGAATGGCATCCTTCTGTAAGAAAAGGTGCCATATGGACATGTAAATGTGGTCTTTTCCTGATCTTCAGGGGTGATTTCAATCTGATTATAACCTGAATACCCGTCAAGGAAACAGTAATAGGAATGACCAGCTAACCTTTCCAAGATCTGATCTATAAAGGGCAAAGGAAAGTGGTCCTTCCTAGTGACGGTATTCAGCTTCCTGTAGTCAATGCACATTCTCTAACCAGTAGTAACTCTGGTCGGCACGAGTTCATTATTGGCATTAGCTACGATGGTGATCCCCGACTTCTTAGGAACCACCTGAGTTGGACTCACCCATTGACTATCGGATATGGGGTATATGATCCCTACTTCCAATAGTTTGAGAACCTCGGCCTTAACCACTTCCTTCATGTTTGGATTCAGTCTACGTTGTGATTGTCGAACAGCCTTTGCATTATCCTCAAGATATATGCGGTGAGTACAAATCGATGGGTTAATTCCTTTGAGGTCCGCTATCATACATCCAAGAGCTCCCCTATGCTCTATGAGAGTAGATATCGACATACTCTCCTGTTCTTTCTCCAGGTGGGCAGCGATCACCACCGGGTATGTCTCATCTTGACCTAAATAAATATATTTTAAATCAGAGGGCAAAGGTTTTAGGTCAAGTTTCGGTGGCTTGAGGTTGGACGGTAGAGGCACTACATCAGTTTGGGGCAATTCTTCAATTTGTGGCCTCCATCGGTTAACTTCAAGTACCGGTGCAGTATCAAGCATGGCACACGTCTCCCTAATTATATCATCATCAAGATCATGTGAGTGGGTCAGGCACGTCTCTAGAGGATCAGAGGATAAGGTGAGAGGTGTTCTATCTTCCACAGAAGAATCAATCATGTTAACATCGTGAAAATCGTCATCATCCTCTGAGTTGCTGCCGTTATTGAAAAAGATATTCGATTTCAATGTCAAATTTCCAAAGGACATAGTCATGACACCATTCCTGCAATTGATAATTGCATTTGAAGTGGACAGGAATGGGCAACCAAGAATGACGGGAATCTGAGTGCTCGTGTCATTGATAGGTTTGGTGTCCAAGATGATAAAATCAACAGGGTAGTAGAATCTATCAACCTGGACCAACACATCCTCGATGATCCCTCTTGGTACACGTACAAAATGATCAGCAAGTTGTAGTGTGGTTCGAGTGGGTTTTAATTCACCCAAACCTAACTGTTGGTATACCGAGTAAGGAATTAAATTGATGCTTGCTCCTAAGTCAAGAAGTGCGTGATCAATTCGATAGTTTCCGATCACACATGATATGGTTAGGCAACCGGGATCTTTGAATTTTTGCGGCACATCTTGTTTCAGGATGGCACTCACTTTCTCAGTCAAGGAGATCTTCTTTTGAACACTTTTCCGTCGTTTGGTAGTGCATATGTCCTTTAGAAATTAAGCATATGAAGGTATCTGTTTTACAACATCAAGCAGAGGAATATTGACTTTCACTTGTTTCAACACCTCTAGGATATCCTGAGAGTTAGATAGACATTTTGGTTCAACCAACCATTGGGGAAACAGAGCAACTGGCTTTTCTAGAGGTTCTGGTTCAAATTTTTGTGGGGTGCCACTAGATCCATCATTGTTGTCCTCTTCTGGTTCTTGAGACTTTTCGGGCCTAACCGGAAGGGTTTTATCAATAACCTTCCCACTCCTAAGAGTGGTGATGGATTTAGCGTGCCTCATTTGATTTGAAGAGCTGGGATCACCTGTCTCGTATTGTGGTTTCGGATTAGGGAGTGATTGTGCAGGGAGCATCCCTTTTTTCATAGCCGTCATACCTGAATCTATTTTTTGCATAAAATCTGAAATTTCTTGCACTGTCCGAGCCAGCTCTTGTATGGAAATTTGAACCGATTCTTCTTAAGGTTTTCCCTGATTTGGATTTTGATTGAAGAAACCTTGAGGGGTAGCAGTTTGTCCATTCCTCCAACTAAAATTCAGATGATTTTTCCAGCCAGAATTGTACGTATTAGAGGGTGGTCCATTGAAAGGTCTTTGATAGTTATTTACAGCATTAGATTGTTCATTCAATACTTCTCGAAAGGCAGGTATTGAAGGACAATTTTCAGTAGTATGAATGTTGCAATCACAGATACCGCAAACACTTTCATTAACCTTTTCCTTCCTTCCTTCCATGGCCTCAAATTTTCTGATGAGATTGGCCACCTTAGCGTTAAGATCATTATCCTCTTTCAGGAGATATATTCCTCCTTTTTCCCTTGAATGAGTCGGCCTAGACGTAGTGTTCATCCTTGGGTAATAGTCCCATGATTGTGTTTTTTCAGCGAGACTATCGAGGTAATCCCATACCTCATTGACATTTTTATTGATGAATTCTCCGTTACACATTGTCTCAACCATTTGGCGCATGGAAGATGTTAACCCATCATAGAAAAAATTTGTAATGCGCCATATTTCAAAGCCATGTTGTAGGCATGCATTAACCAGATCCTTGAACCTTTCCCAACATTGGAAGAATGTTTCATCTTCCTTTTGGGCAAAGTTCATGATTGTTCTCCTGAGGGTAATTGTCTTATGATGTGGGAAAATTTTCTTTATAAATTCCCTTTGCATATCATTCCATGTGCCAATGGATCTAGGACGCAGTGAATGTAACCACGTCTTGGCTTTTTCTTTCAAGGAAAATGGAAAGAGTTTCAGCCTAATAGTATCCTCAGATACATTAGGAAAGTATAAGGTGCCTATGATTTCATCGAACTCTTTTAGATGCAAGTATGGTTCTTCAGACTCAAGCCCATGGAACTTAGGAAGGAGTTGGATAACCCCTGGCTTAATGTCCATATGTCCTGTATTCTCAGGAAAAATCATGCATGAGGGCGTACTCACCCCCGCCGGTTGTAAATAATCTCGTAAAGTACGAGGCGGGGGTGCCTGATGCACCTCATTCTCATCATGTACTTCCTCAACCCTTGGTTGGGGTAGTGCTTGAGGTTGATTTTCAGCCATAACGTCCTCTAACTCAGGAGAATTCAAGTGGTGTCTAGTCCTGCGATGGACAGTCAACCCCTCAACTAATCCTCCTTCAGTCACGAGACGTCGAGTGTTGTCGCGTGCCCACTGGGGCATAAAACACACTCAGCCCTCAAATTCTAACTTAAACCTAAGAGAAAGGAAGAAGTAGAAATTTAGAAAAATAAAGGAAAAGATGGAAAGAAGTTACCAAATTTGAAGTCCTAGGTTAAGAACCTGCAGAATAAACAAAACAAGTTAGTTTCTAAGAATAGAAAGTCCTAATTAAAAGTAAATTAATTTCTAGAAAAAAAAAATTTCCAAAGAAAGAGAAATTAGAAAGAGCTTACTAAATTAGAAGCTTCCTACAAAATAAAAAAAAAAATAGGTTAGTTCTAAAAATCAGATAGAATGAAGAATAGCAAGTTTCTAACGAGGAAAATAACTACTTCTAAACCTAGAATAAAAAATTCTAAAGAAAATCTAATCTTAAACTAATCCCAAAACTAATTAATTTCAGAAAAACGTAACTGACAGTCCCCGGCAACGGCGCCAAAAACTTGTTCACTCCCCAAGTGCAGGGTTGTGATGTAGTAATAACTCGGTAAGACCGAGGTCGAATCCCAAGGGACTGAAACTTGTACGTATTCTGAAATTAAATAGAACTATAACTAGACTAAGATGAAATCTAAATCAATTGAATTTGAAGGAATAGTGGTGAAATATTAAATTAAAACTAAAGAGAAATCAGAGGTAGGGAAACTAGGGATTCAGAGGATCAACTTGTAGAGATCAGGGAGATCTTATGTCAGCTTTAAGAATCATGGAATTTAACTGAACTGTCGTTGATATAGTTTCAAAAAGATGAGAGGTATATGAATTAGAATGGATTCCATCACCAAACCATGCCTAAGAGACTATGGCAAATAATAGAATTAAACTAATTACCAACCCATCACATGTATGAAAGTTAGGAAGGATACCGACATCCGACCATACCCAGGAGACTATGGTGAACAACAGGGCTTCCTAACGTCATAAACATAAAGAAGAAAAAGGACATGTTCCAAGCCATTGCAGACCCATTGTAATTTCAGTCACAATAGACCATTAAAGACTAAACAAAACATGCCATTAATAATCAACTAAAATCAACGTTAATTCAAGAATTAAAATTAAATTAAAGACATAAAATAAAATCTCCCATCTCACTACAAGCTTCACCTCTATCCCTAGCTAAGAAGTTTAGCCTGACATGATGTGGCCAAAATCCAAAATAAACTAAAAGAAAAAGAAGAAGAAAAGAAAGAAAAAGAAAAGAAAAAGAAAAAAAATCTCTCTCTCCTCCTCTCCCACGTCCAAGCTCGAGCCCTCTGTTCTTCCTCCCCAGACCTGAATGAATGCTCCCCACGTCTAAAACCTCCTTTTATAGCTGCTGGAAGGCTGGAGTCTGTGACAGAGTTGTAGCAGGACACGGAGTGCAATTTTCGCAGCCAAGTTCGGTGCCTCGAAACACGCCACTTTCCTCGCTCAAATTTCAAAGAAACACTGTCCCTTAGTACTTTCTTGGGTTCTCTACATGATAGACGGTTCAGATCTGCCATATGATCAAAGATGATGGGCCAAAACTGACTGAAAAAGTCGATTTTCACGGATGTGCGAAACCTTTCACACCATTTCGCTGTTGTAATCGGTGGGCCCCACAGAAGCATTTTCTGGAAAATCCACCCCATCCATTAGATCCAGAACGAAATTTCAGTCAAGAATGTGTGGTTTTGAACGTCCATTGACGTGGCCCAGAGAAGAAATCACAAAAGAATCAGTTTTGAACGTTGCAGGGCAGCCCTTTTGTGGCCTCTGTATCTCACACGTGTGCATGCATGAGTGAAAAGTGACAACATGGTTTTGTAGTGCTCGCAGCTGTCTACACGGTGGACGGTTTGGATTGAGCTTATGGGGCACGTGTGGGGCCCACAGCTGATCGCAAAAGGGCCAGCGGCCGTGTATTACGCGGACGCGAAAGCGGAAGCTTCTTCCGCTGTGATGATCGGTGGGGTCCACTGAACTTTCTTTTTGAAAATCTACATCGTCCATTGGCTTCAGGACGAAAAACCGTACAGGAAGGGATGTTTTTGGAGCATTTCGGTGTGGCCCACAGAATCTGTAACCCAGCCGTCCATCCTACGTTTTCCATCCATCTACGTCCGTACCTGTGAATAGGATCAAAAGGACAGCTAGGTGAGGGTTTTCCCCCCTATCGAGAGTAGAGACGGTTCAGATCACCAATCCAGGCCACAAATGGGGCCCACTAATAACAAACGGACGGACAGCGTAAATACATTGTCCGTTCTTTCTCAATAGAGGGATGAAGACGGGTCAGCGTACGCTGACCCGTTTCTAGTTTTTGTGTACACTGCGGACACATGTGCATTGGGTATGCGCACGTGCATATACAGGGTCCATTGTGATGTTTCTCAGAAATCCAAACCATCCATTCACTTCATGTTCATATTTAAACCGTCCATGCCAAAGTTGAGGCAGTTCCAGATATCAAGTGAGCCCAGAATCAACGGTTTATGGGCTGATCTATCAGTTGGGGCACTTCTATAGTGATCCAATGGCTGAAATTTTACGTGTACGGTTAATTTATGGCCCTTATCTCATGTATAAAGTTTCGAACCGATCAGATGTCGGGAACCATGTGATCTTGCATTCTGGATGCGTTTTAAGCCACTTGAGCTTCAGTTTCTTAGTTTTCTCGGATTTCTGACCATGTATGTCTGTCAATCTTGGTCCCCTGGAGTGTGTCTCATGCTTTGGTGAATTTGGAGCGTTAAATCCATGCATTTAGTATCCTATTTCGATCCAAGCTTGTAAAATCAACCTGCAACATCCACACGATTAAATCAGCCGTTAAACACTATTTTGCTCATAAATCTGGTCAATATTTGGGGTCTAATATGCACTATTTGACCCTCAACACCTGTACAGACAAATTGAGGGTCATTCGACGAAGTATTGATGGGCGAACTCTGTTTATTGATACTACTCAGAAGAGGCATTGAATCGTCAAAACTTGACAGTTCAGATGGTGGCCTCAACTGGGTAGTTTCAAATTCCAGAGTTGTATCAGGTGGCTCGTTCGTCTCCTGAATCATATCATCATTCGATTCAGAGAAGTGGTCCAAACATGTTTCACAAGAGTTGGAAGGGTCAGTTGTAAAGGGCTCATCTTCCACCTTTGAATCAGACATGTCAGGTGAGGGGAGTGGCTCATTATGACCGACCACTTCATGTACATCTTGATCATTGATCTGGACTAAACATGAGAGGAATTTCAGGGAGACTGTGGCTGCACATTCAGGATCGCAATCATGTTCTAGTCCAGTGCAGTGCACATTTGGGATGAGATTACTTTCCTCACATTATACACTTAGCACGGGTTGAGGTTCGAATAAACTAACCTCTTCATCCTTGAAATCATGTGTGTCATGTAAGGAAGGTGTGTCATCATCAATGTATTTAAAAGACACCCATGTATCTTCATCATTCTTTCGAACGGTCATCCAGATTGACTCATCGGGAAATTGAACCACATGCTAATTAACGGAATCCAACTCCTCATTCCAAATTTCAGATTCTTTTAAAAGTGAGTGCGGATCACTTTCTTCGCATTGTATTTCTGGATTAGGTCGTGGCTGGGATGACCGAGCCTCCTCTATCCTATCAAGGCGCGCATCGAGTCCTTTCATTGTTTCCATTACTTTTCTCATTTTCACAAGACAGGCTGAAAGATTACGCTGATATGAATCATCTTGGATCGTTTCAGGATGGATCTCAAAGGTAGGGGATCCAAGAAAATAATCATTATAACATGTAGATGGTTCATTTTCCCAATTTTGATGTTTTCACTGGTTATAGTCGTACTGATCATAAGTGGGAGAATCTGCTGGTTGGTAATACTTATTATCACTCATGATAGAATCACGCATTGTTTTATCGGATGGGTGATAATAATTCTCGCAACCATAGTTATGATAACCCCAACACTCACGTATTGTTTTGTTAATCCATGGGGTGTAATTGTTCTCCTGCATATAATCACGTAAGGACTTCTTAACCGGTGGATTTTTATATTCTGATCAGTTCTCGATGATAATTTTAGAAAAGTTTTGAGACATAGGTTGATTTATATCATTATCATCCCAAAATAAGTTATTCTTCTCAGCATACTGACGTTGCCACTCGTGCATATATATGATGAAACCCTTCACTTGAATTTAATCCTATGAAAAATAGAAGAGAAGGTCCTACAGCAAAGTAGAAAGTAAGAGGGGGAGAAGTTAGAAAGATGTTACCATACCAGAGATTCCTATATTAAGATCCTGCAAAATAAGACAAAACAAGTTAGTTTCTAGAATTAGAAAGTCTAAGAATAGAAAATTCCTAATTAGAAGTAAACTAATTTCTAGATAAAAGGAAGAAACTCCTAAAAAAGGAAGTAGAAAACAAATTAAGAACGTCTTGAACTAGAAGGTAGAAATTAGAAAGAGCTTACTGAATTAGAAGTCTCTATCTTAAAATCCTACAAAACAAATAGGTTAGTTTCTAAAAATCAGAAAAAATTAAAACCTAATCTTAAACTAATCCCAAAACTAATTAATTTCAGAAAATCATAGCCGTCAGTCCCCGGCAACGGCGCCAAAAACTTGTTCACTCTCCAAGTGCAGGGTTGTGATGTAGTAATAACTCGGTAAGACCGAGGTTGAATCCCAAAGGACTGAAACTTGTACGTTATCTAAAACTAACTAGAACTAGAACTAAAATGAGACGAAATCTAAATCAATTAGAATTTATGGAATAATTATGGATTAATTGATCTAAAACTTAGGAGAAATCAGAGATAGGAAACTAGGGATTCAGAGGATCCACTTGTAGAGATTAGGGAGATCTTATGCCTGCTTCAAGAATCATGGAATTTACTGAACTGTCATTGATCTAGTTTTTAAAGAGATGAAAGGTATATGAATTAGAATGGATTCCATCACCAAACCATGCCCAAGAGACTATGGCAAACAACAGAATTAAACTAATTACCAACCAATCACATGTCATGAAGGTTAGGAAGGGTACCGACATCCGACCATGCCCAGGAGACTATGGTGAACAACAGGGCTTCCTGACGTCATAAACATAAAAAGGAAAAGAACATGCTCCAAGTCATTGCAGACCCATTGTAATTTCAGTCACAAAGGACCATTAAAGACTAAAAGCATTCCACTAATTAAACTAAAATTAAAATCAATTCAGCCTTAAACAAAAGGCACAAACATCAGGTTCTCCCATTACGCTACATGCTTCACCTCTTAGCCCTAGCTAAGAGGTGTAGCTTGACATGATCGAGCTAAATCTCATAAATTAAAACAACAGCAATTAAAAACTAAACAAAATACTATCTCTCTCTCTCTCTCTTCTCTCTCTCTCTCTCTCTCTCTCTCTCTCTCTCTCTCTCTCTCTCTCTCGTGGCTACCTCCAAGCCGTGCATATCCCAAGCTCTAGTCGTTCAACGCATTTTGCATCCTCTTACTATCATTCTTTAGACCAAGAACCCTTAGGTCTTGGTTAGGACCCTCATTTAAATCGAATGGACGGATTGGATTGACCACGTGAGGCGTTGATGGTGGCCCACAAGTTCCGACCGTAGGCTCTGTTGCGAAACAGAGCCTGCACAATCAACGATGTGATGGCTGGTGGGGCCATGGTTGATGTTAGTGGGGATATCCACTCCGTCCATTGAGATCCACTCGAAAAACCGTTCAGAGAGGGCCAGTTTTGGATCAATTTCTGGTGTGGCCCATGAGTTTCCTATTCAGCCGTCCGTCCGACATTTACACGGCTGAGATCCCATTTCCTTTGTCCTTTTCAAATTCCGTCAACTAGGCCTTAGTGGTATGGGCCGCAGAAGTCATATGGACGGTATGGATCAACCATTCGAACCATAAGTGAGGTCCACAACTGCATCAGATCCCGGACAATGTCACACGCTGTAGCAAAAACAGTAACTCCATTTTTTTAAGAAAGAAAGCTCGGTCAAACTGAGCTTTGACCAGAATTTTCGTCTAGTGTACATTGAGTGCACACGCACTTTGTGTACTGGCGATGTACATGTAGCTCCATTGTAATGGTCTTGAGAAATCTGTACCATTCATCAATTCTGAAATATCATTTTAGGCATTGGGACCAAAAGTGAAGCATATCCAGGATGCATGTGGGCCCTACTTAATGAATTAAGGGGCTGATCTATCCGTTGGGTCACTTCCAGGGCGATCCAATGGCTCATTTTTGAGATGTACGGTTAATTTATGGCCCCCATCACATGTATGAATTTTCAACTCAATCGGATGGCGAGAACTCTGTGATCTTGTATTTTTAGACCAATTTCAGGCCTTTTAAATGTAAATAGCTTGATTTCCTCGGGTCCCTGGCATGAAAATCTATGGATCTTAGTCCTTGGAGTCCGTCCCTTACCTTTGGTGTCATCAAAGCGTTAAATCCATGCTTTAAGCTCCCTTTTTCAGTCCATGCTCGTAAAATCACCTTGCAACATAAACACGATTAAAGCGGCCATTAAACAGTGTCATGTGCGTAAATCCATGTAAAAACTAGGGTTTGATATGCAATAATTGACCCTCAACACTGGCAGACTGAGTGGAGATACCCCATTGCAACATTGGGGTTCTTGGCATTCCCTAGTAGGGTGGCTGCCACCTGACGTGGGACCCATGTCCATAGCTCTAGAGGTAGACTGTGTGAAAGATACCTCATTTCAACGCTGAGGTCAGTGGGTCGTGGGACCCATCGACACCGTCCATTCATTTGGAGTGGGCCACACCATCACACATGTTTTGTGTCCACCATCCAAGGACGGTGGGACACACCCCACATGTGGGGCTCTCCTTAATGTAAGTGACGGTGGACGGCCTGGACAATTGCATGGATATAATATATATATGTTATATATTAAATATATTATATATTATATATTATATATATTCCTGTGGTGGGCCCTACATGGGACCCACCCCTACTCCCTTTAAATGCAATAAAGTTGCTCAGCAGCAGTGATATACATGATATATATTATATTATATATTTTATATACATTCTTGTGGTGGGCCCTGCGTGGGATATACCCCTGCTCCCTTTAAATTCAAGCTGCAGTTGCAGCAGCTATATTTATATATATTATGTGTATATTAGATACTGTATATATGTACAGAATGGTAGGCCTCGTTTTAAAGTAGTAATAGTTGTATGTGCAGCTGCTATGTAGCTGCCCTATTGGCATGTAACCTGCTGCTGTGCACAGCAGCAAGTGGGCTCCACCGCTAGCTACTGTACACGGCAGCAAGCTCCGTGGGTCCCACCTGTTCCATCCACGCCATCTATCTATGAGACCCACCATGATGCGTGTGTTGTATACAAACCATCCAACCATTTGAGATATCATTTTATGGCATGAGCAAAAGGATGGATTAGATCTAAAGTTCAAGTGGACCCCACCATTTAAATAGTGGACCGTGACATCCACCGTTCAACTTCTAAGGGCAGTAATAGTTTCCAATTGAGTTGACATTTGTTTTCATTTCATCTATCTCTATGTTAACTTGTGAATAGGTCGGACCTCAAAAATATATGAGGGGAGGCCTGATTTGATATAACTAAGGCCCATTTGACTCAGCCCATTTGACTTGGCCCAATTGATTTGGCCCATTCGACTCGGCCCATTTGACCGACCCATATGATTAGGCCCATTTGATGTAACTAAGGCCCATGGGTCGAGGCCCAATAGGGTGTACACAAGTCCATTACAAAGTGTAACCCTACCATGGTTTGAGTAATGATGTTTATGACGGTCGTGCCTTGGGAGCAATGATGGTTTGACGTCCACATTGTAAGAATAATGTTGGTTAAATGTTCGCATTATAAACTCTCCTTAGGGCCCATTGTTAGGCCCATACTTGTAGGCCGCCTAGGCCCATCTACGTGATGAATATAATCCATCACCATATAATATGTTTAGTATAGTTCCATGATTCATGATCATACGCATCATATGTATGCTTGATATGAGAAGTGATTGATCATAGCATATGCCTTCGTGCAGATTGTTTAGGGGTTCCCGGTTAGGCAGAGTTGCCCGCACGAGCGCGCGGTACGCACATATTTGTTGTATGAATGGATTATGTAACTCATGCATCTTGCATTGCGTGACATGGTTACTATACGCCCTAGCGACATCAAGGCCGTAGTCGTCACAGGCGTATCGTGGTTGACAGGGTTGGATACTGAAAACCTTGTTTACATGGGTGGCTATAGATATCCCTGGGTGAAAGTCCTTAAACCCTTATGGTACCAGGAGGTTGCTCCAGCGTCTAGACCGAGTGGGTAGTGCCGACTACCAGAAGGCCACATTTTTCTTTGTATCATGGTCGGTTGGAAGGGGGTACGGCCTTACCCGCCCGAGAGGAGAGGGCCAAGTTAGGCTGAGTTTGACCTCACGGAATGGGTCCGCTATCAACGAGCCGAGCCCGATATTGACAAGTGGATAGTGAAGTCTCTTTCACTCACCTTATTGCGCGCGATGGGGCGACAATCTGGTTTAGAGTGCACTAGACCCTAGTGATATTTCAGAATTGAGTTGTATTGATATGTGGACTTAAATGAGGATTTGTATGCTTGACTTGTATCTTGCATCGCATGGCCTTGGTATGGCCGACATCCTTCATG
Organism: Magnolia kwangsiensis; assembly: GCA_037074715.1. Classification (NCBI taxonomy): domain Eukaryota; kingdom Viridiplantae; phylum Streptophyta; class Magnoliopsida; order Magnoliales; family Magnoliaceae; genus Magnolia; species Magnolia kwangsiensis. The sequence continues at coordinate 16,842,513 of CM073580.1, read as the reverse complement.
CCTTGCATCACATAGCTTTGGTACGGCTAATGGTATTCATGGATTTATCAATATGTTCCGCATTACTCTGATACTGCATAACTGTATTACCACCTTACGCACACACTTTCACCACCTTCTAAGCTTTCTATAAGCTTATGCACGACCATTGGGTGCAGGTGACGTTGGATCGCAACAGTGCTGAGGCAGGAGCATATATCAGATCATCTTGGAGTTTTTGTCCACTATCATTATATTTTCCTTTATGCTCATTGTACTTATAAAGTTTTTGATTATAGTGGAAATGTAATGGAGTTTTTGGTTATTATTCGTGGGTTATGCCTTTGGTTATACTTATTACGAATCAAACTAATGTTGAAAATCCTCCTCGTAGCATCTCAGGATCGGAACCTGGTGAATGGGCGCTAGGAGCCAAGAATGGACTACTACGGAGGCTGTCGGCGCCGGATTCGACGATCGAAAATTTTATGAGCCCGATTTCCGAGTTTGAGGCATGACAACTAGTCTTTAGGTTTGTATATTTCGCAAATGAACAAGAATGTATAAATAAATAAAATGAGACTAAACAATGTCAATTTTAATGACAATCGAATGCATGGCCCATTACAATTGATGAAGTAATAATCAACCAAAAAAAATAATGAAAAGGAAAAATAATTAAATACCTGATACGTCTATCGGACCAGATGATCAAGGTAGGTGGTCAGCAGACCGAATTGATATGATCAACCAAATTGGAACTTAATTCGTCATGATCTTATAACTTAATGTTTATATGATATTTACTATACTCATAAAGTACTGTAGTGAGAGCGGCTATGCATTAGCTATCTATGTTAGAACTAGGCTAGGCTATGCTAAGCTAAATGTAAAGTAAATAAACGTATTTGGCGTGGGGCCTTGAGATATTCGTGTGCTCCTTTTATAATTTGTCGAGGCTGTAAAACCCGTCGCTGGGCTTCCTTGCTACTTCTAAATCCTTCGCAATCATGTCGCAATTTTGAATATAAGAATCTTCTTAACTGATCCAGAACTACTGGCTTGCATTGAAAAGAAAGGACTCTAGCCAACTCTGGACTCAGTGGCTTCTTGGAATTTTCTTCTTGTACCCAACCCTTCGTGGCCCACTAAAAGTTGGGCCCAGGACCACTAAAAGTTTCTCTGGTGAAGACAACCGGACCAAGATCTAGGAACCCAAAAGGGTAGTCTTGAATCAATCATGGCCACTTATCTTTATTGGTGGTCCACCTTGTCAACTTTGAAGTGTTGGGCTACTATGCAAAAATTGAAAATTTATGATGGACCAGGTTAATCACAAAACACAATTAACAATGGACTTGGTCTGTTGCATGATTTGTTGTTGTTTGCGTCGTATAAATTAAATGACGGATGGGATCCGTGGGGAAACTGCCATGGCTTAGTCCGTCGCAAATAAACCACGAATCCTATTAGTCGAAAAAATAAAAAAACCTAACCAAATTGTTTGTCATTTATAAAATTTGGTGACGGAACAGTCTGTCACTAAAATAAAATAAATAAATAATAAAATAACAAAAACAACGTTATTTTTGTTGTTTTTTTAATCTATTGCACCTAATAGTCATTAAAAAAATACACGAATTTTTTTAATTAAAAACTCATTCATAAAATTCAAAAGATTGGCCTAAATAAGAAACAGGACTAAATATCACTTTGGGTGTTTGGATGCTCAGTTGGCCTAAATAGAAAACTGAACTAAATATATAATAAATAGCCAGAATTGAAGTGTGGCGGAGTGTTTAGTGTTCACAATCATTAAATGATTTTACTTCTTGGCCTAGCAGTTAAAAGGTTTTAATTGAATTTATAAAGAATTTCAGCTATTAATAATTTATTTTAACGGTTAAAATTTATTTTATTGCACATAATGATGATCTGATGAATAGGATCTGATGGTCCGCTATTTGATCAGTATGAAATTTGAATCTATGGTGAATGGCTTAGGCAATGGAAGGTTAATGTCATGAGTATGCACATGTATGAGACATTAACAGAATTAGTTCATTGTAGAATACACCGAAGTTCGTCCGGTGGTGGAACGCCATGCCTAGGTGTCCACATAAACCCAAACTTCTTATTTAAAATCCTATGGTAGGGAAGGAGTTTAGAAATTTTAGAGAGAACTTGGATAAGAAGAGAGCTAGAGAGACAAAGAGAGTGGAAATATGAGAGAATGCATGCGCCTTCTTCATCTCTTGATCTCCTTCACAAGTGTGTGTGGTTTACTTTTGTGGACAATTTGCGTCATCCTTTACCCTTTCTAGAGGGCTAGGCATTGGCTCTTAGATCGAGGAGAAACCTTTTTAGTTAGAGAATCAACATCTGAATTTATATCAAAGAAATTTGTTCATGTGATTCATCTGGTGCAGGTAAGATCAAGACTATTCTAAGAAATATGAGATTATTGCACACAAATTTGATTTTTAAAAGGTTCAATTTTCATTACGCAGAACCTGAAAATTTGTTAGCATTTATATCATTAACTTGCATTTTCAAGCCATAACAAGGTGGACCCAAGATATTTTTATGATCAGGACAATATGCATTGATAGGATGTGGATGGTGTACGTGGTTTCCTTTCATGAATGCCTATGAAACTGCATTGTATCCTTTTCTGTGAGCATCCTCTCATTAAGTTTACATCTTTCAAATGAAAAGATTTCATCCATTAATAATTGTTACACCCCGCTTTTAGTGCCTCGGTATACTCAACCCTGATGTCGTAACATGGGAGAGGTATGCATTTCATCATTCTAAGAATTCATTTAATCACATACATTCATTTCACATGATAATACTAAAAAAATTCAATGCGATTCCACAAAATGAATTATTCTAACTACTTATTACAATAATGTTTCAAATCCATTCTTTATTACATCAAAAATTAAAGTATAGTCCATACAATAACTCTAATCCAAATTTGTAATTGTTAACAAAATAATAGAATGTGCTAACAACTCAGTGAGTAAACCTTTATTACTTTTTTTCCTAAATTATGAAATAATTCATGATAAAGGAAGTTATAAAATTTGCAAGAATTAAGAAAATCAATTCACGAATGCATGATGGAATGGGTTTGCCACAATAATCAGTGTGATTGTTATTATCAAACACCGAACCATTTTACTATAGTTGGCCTTAACTTTTCTTATACCTCACTCTCCCCATGTAGCTAGTCTGTTATACTCGTTCTCACCCAACCAACCTTGATCAATAATGAAACTCATTTATACTTAGCTAGTCAGATTATGTCTCTGTAAGACCCCATCCATTCCGTACCATTTTCTATGCATATGTGCAGGATGATCGGAACCCTTAGCTAGACCTGGATTGGCCGTTCATAGTACACACTCAACTGATCGAAACCCCAAGACCTTGAAACCTATTTCATATCAACCACCCCGTCACCGCAATCGTGTAGGTATAACCCGTGTGTCTGTACGACGCTCCATTAGTGAGATATGCCATGAAGAATCATTAGTGTATCATGTGCGCATGGCGCCATGTAATCCATTCCACACATGTGCACAATACATGCCATGCACACATGCACAATACATGCCATGCACACATGCACATGCCACACATGGGTGAGAGAATCTTTACCCATGTGTGTGATGTCACACACCCATATCTCCCCTCTCTCATGTGCATGCAAGGTCAACTCTTCTCCATACCATACCCTATGCATAACATCATCACACCGTGCCATCTCATGTCTCTTAATCCACCATTAATTCTTAATTATGCACAATTTTTCATAATCCTAGCCTAAACTAACATTAATCACATTAGCCTAACATAAACAAATTTTTATTTATTTCTCTACAAATACCCCTCTATCCCTTAGAATTTTACCATTTTTCTATACAAGAGAGAGAGAGAAGAGTGATCTTGGTGGGCCATCAACTCCATCAATCCCATCCCTTCCATCCATCTAGTCCATCAAGGTGAGTACACCCCTCCACTCTTATGGTTTATTTTCTTTCTTGATTATTTGGATGAGTAATTGTGGTGATGATGTGATGATAATGATGATGATGATGTGGGAACCATTGATGGTAGGACCCATTATGATATATGGTTACACATATATAGATGGTGAGATGAAATAAATATTAGCTTGATCTAGAGCTTGTGTGGGACCCACTAGCCATGGGCCCAGCGTGATGTAAACTAACCATCATACATGGGTATATGGTCATAAGGATGTGGATGAATAGAAAACATAAATATCAGCTGGTCAGCAAAACATGGCCCCACTATGACTCTTATAATTATCCAAGCAATGGCCCATTGAACTGGTCAAACTCACACACGCGTGTACACACCACAAAAAATAAAAATAGTGAGAGTGGACGCTGTTGCTGCCAGCGTCCAGAGGACGCTACAACAAATAGCGTCCTAGCTGCCTCTAAATAAGGGTAAGGGGCTGGGATCACAATATCCCCCACCCATGATGAATGTATTCAATCCACGCCGTCCATTCAATTTCCCAACTCATTTTACGCATTGAGCCGAAAAATGAAGCCAATCTAGATCTCTAATAGGCCACACCATTAAAAAGGTTATTTTAATAGTAATAAACTATTAGAGCCCACTGTGATGTTTCTATACACCGAAATATATCGAATATTGGGCTCATTATATCTATCACGAGCCCAAGAACCTAATAGACGGAGTAAATCGTCATGATATGGGCCCCACCTATGAAAAACCTTGAATGCAATATATGTGTGTGTGTGTGTGTGTGTAACAGCATTAGACGCTGTTGCTGTAAGCGTGCGGATGACACTACAACAAGCAGCGTCCGGCTGCTAGACACTGGAGGGACAGTGGGCCCCACCACAGGCCCCATCATGATGCGTGTCGAGCATCTATACCATGCATTTGATGGGTCCCCTTTAGAAAGTGGGATACCCCAAAATTCAGCTGTACACGGAACTCAGGTGGCCCACACCATCAAAATAAATAAATATACGAAGCTGAATAAATCAGCAATATTCATGGGTCCGATTATGAGGTATGTGTTATATCCAAACCATCCATCCATTTGGCGAGTTGTCTTAAGGCTTTAAAAAAATAATAATAATAATAAGATAGATCTAACTATTAGGTGGTCCACACTACAAAGAGCAGCAGGGGATTGAACGTTTACCATTGGAACCCTTTTGGGGTCATAGAAGTTTTGGACCAATATGAAATTTGTTTTTCCTCTTACTTCAGGTTTCTGTGACCTTATGAACAGATTGGATGGAAAATAAACATTATGCTAGGCCCTATAAATGGTTTAATGGTGAAATCATTATCTTCACTACTATTTGTAGTATGGTCCAAACAATCTTTGTATATGATTCATTTTGTTTGGATAATGGTCTAAAATGATCTCTAAATATAGATGAACAGTGTAGGTATAATAAATACATCACTTTGGGATCCATGTAACTTTGATCTCCTTGAACCGTTTGTACAACTCGGAGCGAGCTCGAGCATATAAAAGCACTTGCTAGGGTCCACCTAAAATTTCAATGCATCTGAAACTTGGACTGAACCCTCAACCAAGTGGGACACAAATAATGGATGGGCTGGATTTGTGGACCACGTCCCCCTGGCCCAACAAATGATTATGAATGTTTTAATGGAAGGTAACCCTCTCAACTTTTGTATGTGGTGTGGCCCACACGAGCCACGGATTGACTTGATTTTAAGCCAAGAGGCCCACCTGATGTCTACATCAGATCTGCACCGTACATTGTCTTTGATAGACCATTTTAGTACATGAGCCCAAAAATAAAGCTGATCCAAATTTTAGGTAGGCTGCACCACACGAACAGTAGGAATTGAACATTTACCATTGAAGACTCCCTGTGGGTCTACCACGATGTATCTGATTCAATGAATCCATACATCATCCTTGACTAGACCATTACATGGTACGGTTTCAAAAATCAGGCTGATCCAAAGTTCACTTAGATCATACCACCTAAAACGGTAAGAAATGAACTCTTATCACTAAAATTTTCCTAGGGCCGAGGTTAATGATGCAATGTATATCCTTACCATCCATCGATTTCACCGAATTGTTGGAGCGGATCCTAACTTCAGATGGGTCACACACAACTCAACCCCGTGAGAAATCCCCATGGACTCCACCGCAAAGGACCCATTGTGAATTCCATTGGTGTGTGGGCCCAAGAACGTTAATGCCCATTTTGAGTGAATGCAATGTGGGCCCATCAGTGGTAGCCTTGTTTAGGCCAACCATTGGACCTCTTCGACAAGAGTTGGTAATCTCCATGTGTCGAATGTATGACGAACTGGTATTGTAATTTTTGAAGTAATGATGATTAATCCCTTAAATGGGCTGATTGTGGACAGCCCTTGAGCACTTGGCACTTTGGTTAGAGTGCGACCTTAAGTAGTAATATCATATGATATGTGTTCAAACCCTTAAACATGTTCAATTATAACAAATGTGTAGACTCAAGTTGTGTGAGGGTGCCTTATAAGTGTTTGGCCCCTTAATCATGTGGGCATATGACGATGTATGGCCACCTAATCATAGGCAATAGTGGAGTATATGTAATCATCTAGCTGTATGAATGTGAAATACACACAAGGCCACCTAACCGTATGAAATCAAGTGGCATTAATGGTCATTCAACAATGTAGGTTTGTGCTTATTGATATAGGCACCGCCACTTGAATCACGTATGACCAAGTTGTACACTAGACTGAATGCGATATAGGGTTATGTTACCCAAGCTAATGCTATCAAGGTCTTGGATTCTATGCGATGCGATCTCTAAACCATAAATGGTATGATGAAATGTGGCCCTTGGCCCTTAACCATGCGACACCAAATATGAGTCATTAACTATGTGACGGGTGAAGTGGCTATAATATAAGACTTATCATAATTGGTGTAGTCATGTATTCATATGTAGGATTATGATTGCTCAATTATGTTTGGATATTTTGAAATGTGGACAATAGATTATGATAGTAATCGTATACATACCATTTGAAATTGTGGTACTGGCCGCCTGACTATGTGAAAGTTTAAGTAAAGCGGTTGCCCCATTAGTACGGGCCATTAATACAGTCTACTTGATGTATATGAGGCCCATTAGTACGGCCCATTGATGCGGCGTGTTTATGGTCCATGTGTCGAGGCCCATATGATATATTTGCGGCCCATTTGACAAGCCCGATGTGATGATTATGTGGCTCATGGGATGTGGCCCACTATGATGTATATTGAGGCTCATAGGTCGTAGCCCATTATGATGTATATTGAGGACCATGGGTCGTAGCCCATAGTGATGTATATTAGGCCCGTGTATTTAGTCCATCGTGATGTGTATTAGGCCCTTAAGTGAGGCCCAACATGATGTACATTAAGCCATTGTGTGAGGCTATTGGCCCACTCCTTGGGAGCAATGTTGGTTAAATGTCCACGTTGATGGGCAATGATGGTTAAATGTCTACATTGTAACCTTCCCTTAGGCCCTTTATTAGGCCGATTATCGATGTCGATTATCGGTGCCGATTGTCGATATCGATAATGAGTATGTGACAACATAATATCATGTACATGCTTATATGCATCATCTGCATGTTTATTATGAGATGTCATTAACCATTGCATATGTCATCGGACAGATTGTTATGAGACTCCCTGATAGGCGAAGATTATCTCACATGAGCGCACGGTATGCGCAAGATTGATTCATGACTGGATTGTATGATTCACATATTATGTGTTATATGCCCTAGTGACATCAGGGCCGTAGCCTTCACAAGCATATTGTGGATGGCCAGATGGGACACCGAAAATATATTACTAGTATCGGGCTACCATAGATGGCCCTAAGTGAAAATTCTTAAACCCTCTTAGTACCAGAGGACGCCCCAATGTCGAGATCGAGTGGACATATATGAGTGCATGAGGGCCGTATACCAGTAGGCTGCGTCTCCCACTGTGTCGTGGTTGGTTGGGAGGGGGTGTGACCTTACTCGCCTGAGGGAGTAGGCATAGCTATGTTGAGTTTGACCAGCTCATGAATGGGTCCACTATCGACATGTCAGGTAGATATTAGTTGACTACTGGTCAAGAAGATAGTGAGGTATCTTCCACTTACCCAGTTGTGCGCTTGATGGGGCGGCAAGCTGGTGTAGAGTTATTGGACCCCAGTATTGCATACTCATTCATTCATTCGTTCACTTCCACTTGGGCTGGTGGTGCACAACTATTTATTATGTGTACCTTCGTAATGACCAGGATTTTGGTTGGGGCACGCGACTAACTTGAGATTATGAGTTTACCACATTGAGTCTAAGTATCCAAATTTAGGTATGGGACTAGTTTGGATAGAAGTCCCTTGTGATGGACCCCATAGCCTACGATACTACTACTATCATCCCGACTTCACACTCCAGTATGGTCATTCCATTCACACTGCATATTGCATTACATTCGCGGCATATAACATTTTGAATTACTATGTTTCTGCATTTTTATGGTCTAGATACAGCGGACGGTATTTGTGAACTCATCAAGAATTGTATATTGCATTGCATTCTCAACATCTGATATTTGATTCTTTATGACTCTTCATTTGCATAGCTGATCTGTATTAAGTACTCTGATATTGTATGACTCATAGACTTGTCAGTATTTCCGCTTACTCTAATATCGTATGATTCATGATCTTGCCAGTATTTTCGATATTGTATGATTTTAGCATGACAATATAATAATGATGATGTAATTACGGATGCATGTAATATGGTTATGGTTATGGTATAGGAGAAATGAAAATATGACTTAGGGATGCCGCTAGCATTGACTCAGAGTGTTCCTATGTTGCATATGCATTGCATTGGCATTGACATCATACTTTACAAACTACATGCATTTCACCATACATGATTTTTTTGTGGCATATTTATCTTGCTTGCATGTAGGACACACTGCACACACGAGTGTACTCACTAGGCTTTTTACATAAGCTTCTTAATTCCCATTTTTTCAGGGCTGGAGTAGCTTGGAAGACATACTTGCCTAAGTGGATTTGGGAATGTTGACGTTGTGTACCTTTTGGAAAGCATTGTACTTTTAACTATCAGGATTTATAATGGAGAGTGTTGCTTAGTATTTTGATCATAGATCTTCATGCTCAGATATTATTATGTGTGTGTGTGTATATATATATATATAAATTCAGTCAAAAATCTTCCTTGCGATGCGCCGAACTCAGGACTTGGTGTATGGAAGTCGAGTGCCGAATTCGATGTATCACGGAAGCTGTCCGTCCATGAATTTGGGGCGTGACAGTCTCCGCCCGACCTATGTAGTTAGTTTGTTACACTTTTTAATGTGCTTACCTAAATAACTTCAATCAATGAAAAAGTCCAAATTGTATCAACCCAGGGCTTTAAGCTGCCCCACCTCTTTACACTTTAGGGACTTTCAATCCAGGAGACTTGATCACCACACCTATTATTAAGTGTTCCAATTCGATTTTCAAGTCTCATGACCGTAACAAATATGTTTAAGGATCAAAATACAATCTTTTGATGGCCCAAAACCCAATATTACCTTAGTCTTTTAAATCTTTGTGTACACTACGTTTGAAGAAAACCGCATACATTAAAAAACACTTCGGTAAACAACTTAAGTTAGAAAACCCGACATTATGTCATAATCATCAGCCAGTATGCATGTCACATCATAATTTTCACAGACTTGAGCATTACCAATCTTTGGTTTAAAAGTTAGGATTTGCTGGCTTCTAAATTAGGTCGAATGGACTGAGTTAGTGTTGATCTTAAGTTCTATTATCATACAAATCTAGGTCCACTTGAAGGTATGATAGCAGACTTTATTTGTTGATCCAAATTTAAACTTAATTTTATGGCCATCACGGATCTACACCTTGAAGCTTAGTACTCACCAATTTAGAGCATATAAACATAAGGAAACATTTGTAAGTCCATAAATTGCAAACAAAGGTATATCAAACTTTTTTTTGGGTTGGATTTGGGCCCCACACACTAGGCCATTTAATAGGCCAAATTATGGGTCCCTAAATTTTAATATGAAATAATTTCCATGTTCAAAATGTTAAATGAGGCTCTTGCTGGTTGAATTTTGTGGTTCCATTTTAGACTTATCTTGGGCAAATTGCAAGTGTTCGATGAGGGTCCACACCAGGCCCATCTTAGATATATTTAGAGGGTCCAATCAGTATCACTTCTTTGACAAATTATGTGAGTTCAAACATGAACAAGTTTGTGGTTCAATTCATGCTCCAACTTGGACAAGTCTGCATAATCTAGATCCATAAGAGTATGCATGCCGATAAGCACAAAAAATAATAATTAATATTAAATAAAATAATGTTATCAAGGACATGATTAAAGGCCAACAAATATTGGACCATTCAAAATTTTTCTAGATGAAATTGGGGCAGGTGAAACATTTCCTTGAAACTTTATTTAGCAGCTTTGAACATGAACTATGGCCCGTGCTTGGACGTTAGAATTTTGGCCCATTCTTGGGCTTTATTGGTTATCCAAACACGATCGGATTGGGCAGTGATTGGATCATGGTCGAATTTGGTTAATTTCTACACAACTTTTGAGTTTTTTTTTTTTTTTTTTTTTGTAATTGGGTGTCCATATGGTGGCCTAGTGATTTGATTGGATGTCCCATAGGTTGGACAGTCTTTGGACAAACACAAAACCATGAACAAGAGTACAAAAGAACCTTATAGAAAACCCAAAGCAGACGATGTATTAAACTCTTCCTGAGTACCCCTTCCCTCCTTAGGCTTCATCTCTCCCTCTATAAACCCTTCTTCCGAACCGTGCATTGTCCATAGCCCTAATACCCTTCACTTAGGAAGCTCATCTCTCTCTATAAACTCTTCCTACAGGTGGACTAAACTATCCATTACAGCATTACTTTCCCTAAAAATGCGGCAAGCCATAAAATTCAAAGTAAAGAGCTTAAGTTTAGTCTCACACAATATACCAGATCCTCCAAGGGATGGAACTGTTGGGATTCAAGAGTGCATCATTGAATGCTTAGATTAGAGTCCAACTCAAATGTTTACATTTTTTTTTTTTTTTGAAAAACGGGATATGAATATATATATATATATATATATATATATATATATATAGAGAGAGAGAGAGAGAGAGAGAGAGAGAGAGTCATGCTCCCCTACGCACCTACGCACGTGCGCACCTTTGCACACGTGCCATGGGTGTCTAATCTGAATGGTACATGTGATGCGGAATCCCATGAAACCCCATGACACAAATTTTCACCCCGATCTAAAATTCTGGTGGGCCATAAAAAAGAGAAATGCAAATCAAGAGAAGAAACTGTTTTCATTTTTCATGGCCCATAAAAGTTTTAGATCAAAGTAAAACTTAGGCCCAGGGGGTTTTGCGAGGTGCTGCTTCACATGAATGGTTTAGATTTTGGATCCACATCATGTATGATGGGTTCTCAAAAAAGTTCGTACGTAGTACGTATGAACTGGTTCGCAGGTAAGCGTTTCCGTATATATCAGAGGAAACATAAAAAAATTTCAAGCAGCCTCGGGATCAAAAGATAAAACTCTAGGACTGCCTATCATATCCATATACAAAAAAGAAAAGAAAAGAAGCAAACACACCTCCCCAACCTGAGCCTGTTTATGCGCTAGCCTCTCTAATAGCACCCAAACCAACCTTGTCCAACATGAGCATACCTCTAATATAGCGAGGCAAATCAATCACATCCCTGATTAAAACGTTCCTTTCATTCGTTGCCCCTTCCATAGCCAGCCCGTTCCCCTCCCTAAGAATCAAGGAAATAGAAAAGCTGCAGCTTCTACTGAGCCCCTCTATCCTGGCCAACCAATATTTCCACTTCCACGCAGGGCTAGAAATATTACCCTAAATGCATCCACCACAAATTTTGAATCAGATTCTAAGCTCACCTGCGTGAATCCACGAGAGATACATAACATCATCCCGTCATAAATTGTACGGAGTTTAGCCCTGTTATTCGTCCCGACATTGTAACCCAAGGAGAAAGCAAATAACATATTGCTGGTTGAGTTTCTGCAGATTCCGCCTCCCCCAAATGGCCCGGGGTTACCCGAGGCTGCACCATCGACGTTTACTTTTACCCAACCGGGCCAACTCAAATGTTTACATTTCGGAGGCCTAGATTTTATAAATCTTCACTCAGTCAATCACAACCTATGACTCTGTTATTGTATTCAATACTCTAACATAGACATGATGGAAAGCCATGTTTGGTACATGATCCCTACATACTCTATCCCTCTTGGTTTCTTCTAGACAACCCATAAATGTTGTAAATGTTGTGTATCATTCATCAAGTCCGTTAATCAAGTGTAACATACCATGATGAAGTTTCCTAAGCTAAAAATCAGAGGGGCCATCCACACACCATGTGAACTTGGAGGTTTTTAATGGAAATTTTATATTGTTTCAACAATTAAGGTGATCATGTGTTCTTCAGGATTATCTTTTGTATGTGCGATTAAATTAAGGGCTTAATATATATATATATATATATATATATATATATATATATATATATATATATATATATATATATATATATATATATATATATATATATATATATATATATATATATATAACTTAAAGAAAAGCCTAAATACATATACAACACATGCATCCAACTAGCTAAGCATGTGGAAGTATCTTATTAGAGTTGAAATGGGTAAATTTCTCAAAGTTTGAATAGGATCGAAAGACATTGATTCCAATTAAAAGTAACCATGACCCAACATTTGTTTATTGAGAAAAATCCTTCATATAATTCAATTATCTCAAAAAAAGAACTTTCACACAATCTTTTAAGACCACTACATACAATTAATCTCTCCGAGTATACTAATCTAAAGACAAAAACAAGCCACTGGAGTTACCTATTTATCCAGTATTTTCACGGTTGCTGTTTCATTGCCGAAATTAGTTGACCTTGCAAGGCACTGTAATTCTCCATAATCTGATTCAACATGCTTTTGAGCTTCCAATTTTCAGTCGATCTAGGTCGATTCCAAGTGAAACCAACTTTTTATTGGGTTTATCTTCGATTGCTGATAGACCACTTCCCCAAGTCATCAAAATAAGATTCAATCCACTATTCACTCACCTATTGATATTTGTCATTTTGTCCTTGATTTGGTAATCTTGGGCATGGTTGTGAGGCCGGGTGACTTCAATTGTGCGATGATTAATGGAGATCCATTTCTTTGATGGGCCCTGGTGATAAGCATGATCATTCATGTCCTAATCTAATTCACGAAGCCTTCTTGTTGGAGCAAAGTACTGTCAGATCATAATGGTGTCTTGAAGCCAAAATGATGTGCCTATCGATGAAGTGCATCATCCGAATGATTTGCCTCTATTTTATGCTAACCTTCTAATATAAGCGTCCTTAATGAATGGACGAACTGAATTTCTCCTTGGTCTCACGGTGACTCTATATAGTTTTTATTACATAGCTTCATAAGAATTTGCAGCCAAAAGGAGCTACAAACCAGTTTGCATAACATTTTTGAGAACTCATCCCACGTGATGTGACTCCAAAATCTGAACGGTCCACATGAAGCAACACCTCATGAAATCGCTTGGGCCCAATTTTTACTTTGATCTAAAACTTTGGTGGGCCATGAAAATTAAAAACAGTTTCCTCTCTTGATTTGCATTTCTCTTTGCTATAGTCAACCAGAATTTTAGATCTATGTGAAAATTTCTCCTTTGGGCTTTCATTTGATTCCGCATCACATGGACCATTCGGATTAGATGCCTATGACATGTGTGCAAAGGTGTGCACCTACGTAGGTGTGCAGTGTGTGTGTGTGTGTATATGTATATGTATGTATGTGTGTGTGTGTGTGTGTGTGTGTGTGTGTGTGTGTGTGTGTGTATATATATATATATATGGAAAAGGTACAATGCGCTCGAGCTCACGGCTCCATCCCATGCGGTCCAGCTGTGTGGGCCCCACCCTGATGCCTTTCGAACATCTACCCCATCAATCAGATGCGCCATTCCACCATGGACCTAGATCTCAAAAATCAAGTCAATCCGTGACTTGTGTGGGCCACACCACATACAAAAGTGGAAAGGGGCCGTGCAACCATTAAAACATTCATAATCATTTTTAGGGCCCACAAAAGATGTGGTTTGCAAATCCAGCCCATCCATTATGTGTCTCCCACTTGTATGGGGGTTCAAACTAAGTTTTAGCAGCATTCAAAACTCAGGTGGGCCCCACCAAGTGCTTTTATATGTTTTAATGGTGTCTTCACATGATTTTATATGGTATGGCCCACCTGAGTTCCGTATACGGCTGATTTTTGGGTATCTCATTATTTAAAGGGGAACCATCAAACACACAGTGTTGATGGTCGACATGCATCACGGTGGGGCCCACACAACTCGACCTCACGATAAGCTGTGTGGGCCCCACTTTGATGTTTGTTGAACATCAATACCGAGCATGTAATGGGTCCCCTTTAGGTTATGGTATATCCCAAAAATCAGTCGTATATGGAATTCAGGTGGGCTATGCCATCTAAAACCATGTGAGGACATGACTAAAACATATAAAATCATTTAGTGGGGCCCACCTAAGTTTTAGATGCTACTGAAACTTGGTCTAACCCCTCATCCAAGTGGGACACACATAATGGATGGGCTGGATTTAGGAACCACATCTTGGTGGGCCTAATAAATTATTATGAATGTTTTAACGAGAGGATAACCCCTCTCAATTATTATATGTGGTGCGGCCCACCCAAGTCATGGATTGACTTAATTTTTAAGGTCGTGAGCCACCATGAAATGGTGCATCTGACTAATAGGGTAGATGTTCAACACGCATCACATTAGGGCCTACATAGCTTGGCCTCATAGGAAGCTCCCATGAGGTCAAACTCATAGTAGGAATGCTCAACTACGAACCGGTTCGCACGTTATTACGTGCGAACCTTCCTATTAACCGTCGGATAAGGCATATGGTCTAGATGAAGGTACTCTTACCGTGATTTTGAAAGAGTGAGTTTTCTTCTCTCACACGTCTTTTCACCCTTTCTCGCAGGATGGGGCGAAAGCCTTTTCACATAAAATTCTTCACATGGGATGTTAGGTGGGTCCCATCATGATGCTAGTGATAAATCGGCGCCATCCATACATTTTTAAAAATAATTTTATGGGGTGAACCCAAAACTGATGTAGATCAAAATCTCAAGTGAGCCACAGTGTTGATTGAACTCTCACCATTAAAAACTTCATGGGACTACCAAATTTTTGGATGAAGCTAATATTTATTTATTTTTCCATCATTTAAGTCTGTATGACCTAATCTATAGATTAGATGTCAAATAAATATCACAGTGGGCCCCAAAAAATATTTAACGATGAGAATCATTATCACCGCCTCTTCTTGTGGTGTGGTCCACTTGAAATTTGGATCTGCTTCAGTTTTGGGATAATGCACTGAAATGATAAGGAAAAATGGTTGGACGGGGTAGATTTCTCAAAAACATCATGGTGGATCCCACATAAGCTGATGATGTCACTTCGGTAGGGAGTCTGGCTACTCAACCTATCTGTGGGTAATTTGAACGCGGATTGGTTACTGACCTGTTGAGTAGCGAGAATGCTACAGATGTCACGTCACCAAGTTTTGTGGCCCCATCATGATGTAAGTTTTGTATCCACACTGTCCATCCACATGGAGAGATCATTTTAGGGTAAGATCGAAAAAATGATACACATCAAAAACTCCAGTGGAATCCACCACAGAAAACAATGGAGAGACTGACGCCACCATTAAAAACTTCTAAAGGCCACGAAAGTTTTCGATCAAGTTGATATTTGTGTTTTCCTTCTCTAATGTTTTTGTTAACTTTTTAACGGGTTAGATTATGAAAAAACATCATAGTAGGCCTTAGGAAAGTTTCAACGGTGGGCATCAATCTTACCACTCTGTAGGTTTGGATCTATGGTGGGGTTTGCTAAAGGTTTGGATCTGCCTCATTCTTTGGCTAATGCCTTAAAATGATATCTCCAAATGAATGTACGTTGTGGATACAACACATACATCAGAATGGGGTTCACATAACCTGGTGACATCACTTCTGTAGCGAGTCCCGTTACTCAACCTCTGAATATCTAATTCGTGTCCAGGTGATCAGCTTCCGAAGTTACTGCTTCAGAAGTCACTTTGCACACATATCATGGATGTCTATTCATAATTGTCCATTTAATGCGGGATCTTATTAAGCCTCAAGGTACAAATTTTAAACCTAATCAAAAATTCTGGTGTGCCATATAAAAGAGAAATGTAAATCAAGGAAATATACCGTTTTCATTTTTAATGGCCCACTAAAGTTTTAGATCAAAGTAATAATTAGGTAAGTTTTATGAGGTGTTGCTTCACATGGACTGTTCAGATTTTGGAGTCACATTACATATAACGACTTTTAAAAAAGTTACTACGAGTCTAACTAACCTGTAGCTGACCGTTTGGTGTGACAGAGAAGAGACAAAAATGGCGTCCTACCGTTGCCTGGCTATGAATGGGCAAGAGCTTTAAGTGGTCACGTGATGTCATGCCCCAAACCCGGAAATCGGATTCACAGGAATCTCGATCACCGAATCCAGTGCCGACAGCCTCCATAGTGCCCCATTCTCGGCTCCTGGCAATCATATGTCAGATTCCGATCCTAAGATCATACAAGGAGGATTTTCAGAATGATTATTTTTTTTGGTAATGGAGCATAACCACAAGCATAACCAAGTCATAATACAACATCACCACATATCCACTATATCAAAAACTTTAAGTACAATGCAGAAAAGGGAAATACAAGGGGATTAAAAATTCCAAAATAGCCAGATGCACTCCTGCCTCAGCACTGCTACTGTCCAACACTACCTGCATGTAACTGTCGTGCATAAGCTTACAAAAGCTTAGAGGGTGGTCTAAGTGTGTGCGTAAGGTGTAAGACTCGTATCTTGGTCCGTACCGTTTCGTAGACTTCCACGGTCTTACCGGTCGAATTCCGGCAACCTTCGACCCTTAATCGATATTTAAGCGCGACCTTGATTCATATGCCGTTGACCCGTATCAACTTAACCTAAGACCATTACCATAGCGACCGCGCCGTCGCTGCGGTTCTGATGCCGCGACTTGCGCGCCAAGGTGATACCCTGGTCAAGAGATGTGGGCCAACGTTCGGTGCGAGGAAAATACCACACGTTACGAAACTCAAGAGAATCTCTACGAGATGTCACATCAATCCCATCAATCAATCCATCACATGTCAAGTACATGTCAAGTACACATCACCTTTCACCCATACCCAAGCAACCTCAAAAGTTAAGAATCTCTTACAAGCCCATGCTTTTCTTACACAAAAAGGCCACAAAAGTCAAAAAGGTCTTACACACCCATCACCACCACATCCATCACTCCATCACCCATCACTTTCTCTCCCTTACAACTCTCTCTTTCTCATTTCTCATCTCATTCTTCTCAAGCAACAAAAATTCCATACGTATGAGAATTTTTCCAAGTCTTCCAACTCCAAGTGTGACCCACCTCTCCCATCCCAACCATTTAAACCTCATCTCATCCATTGAAGTTGAAGCTAAGGTGCTAAGGAACCCATAGGAGCAAGAAGATCGAACGATGGGTGCTAGTTAATACTAGTTTTTCATATTTTTGAGATGGGCCAAGTGAGGCCAACCGATCAATGGTTTGGATCTCACTTGGGACCCTAAATTGTGGCCGATAGCCCACTTTGATCATCATGATCATTCCATGATGGGGCCATTCTCCATGGACCCCATCATGATACTTATTTCATTGTAATAGGAAGGTCATCTAGACCGTCCATGTTGGTGGGGAAAAGATCTCCACCGTTACTTTTAGATTTTGGTGGTCCCATATGCTTTAGGGCCCACTTGATGTATGATTCATTACAAGGGAGGGCCCATAATGTCAGGGTCCCTCCATCACACGCGTGTCCCACTCTCCATCTCTCTCTCTCCCTTATATTTCATTTTTTTTTAATTTTATTTTATGAGATATTAATTTGGTTGTGCGGCCCACTTGGTTGGACCCCACTAGGATGCATGTATTGGATCCAATCCATTTATAGATGGGGTCCACCTTGTATGTTTATGGGTAGCCGTGTGATGGCCCACCTAAGCAGGGCCCACCTCCACGCACCTTTCCTGCAACGGCCAGACCGTCCAGCGTCTGGGAAGCTGGACGTCCCTGTATAAAGGAAAACACAAATATAAGTTTTGTTCAAGCTTTGGGTGTGGACCACTTGTATAGGTCTCACCTTGATGTATGAGTACGATCCAGGCCGTCCACCCTCTTACCCATCTCATTTTAGGCGTTGAGCTTAAATATGAAGCTGATCCAACTTTCAGGCGGGCCATACCTTAGAAAATAGTGATCTCCACCGTTTAAAGTCCCCTACATTTCTTTTATGCGCCGAAACAGGCCCAAGTTTGGACTCTGTATGTCGGTATCAAGTCGGTGAATACAATGGGCGGGGCGGATTTCCTTGATGTCGGCCCCACACTGGAAAATCCTTGGAAATTCGAGATTTAAAAAAAAAAAAAAAGAAGCTAACACAGTAGCCAACGCTGCTGTGTCAGACGTGCAGGCAGCGCCTGCTGCACTATGACGGGCGGGCAGACAGCCACCCACAGCCCCTGCCATGGGCCCCACCGTGATGTGGTGGGCCCCCTCCAAATTTCAGCCCTATCCAACGCTCAAGCGGCCCACACCGCAGGAAACAGTGGAATTGAACCTCTACATTGAAACTCTCTTTTAGGCCCACGGAAGTTTTGAATCAAGATGAAATTTGTGTTTTCCCTTCATCCAGGTCTGAGCGACCATATGAACGGTTTGGATGCCATTTAAACATAATGGTGGGCCCCACATGAGACCCACAGTGATGTATGTGTTTTACAATCCACCGTCCAGGCAGACGGTGGTACCCACCTTGATGTTTTCTACATCCACCGTCCAGTGGACGGTGGAGCTCTCCATGATGCATGTGTTTTGTCTCCACTGTCCAGCGACAGTGGGACCCGCCTCGATGCACATGTTGCACCCTGCCCGTCCATCCATTTTGAAAGCTCGCTCATGAGCTAAAGAATGAGTCAGATCCTTAGCTCATGTGGACCCTCACCGTGATACGTGTATTGCATCCAAACTGTCTATCTATTTTGAGAGCTAGATCTATAGTCCAAGTGGACCCCACCTTGGCATATTTTTGAGGTCCATTTTAATGTAATTGTGGTGGTTCATCGGGGTCCACTTTGATGTGGATCTTAGGCCCATGCAATGGGGCCATTTGGTATAATTTGAGGCCCATGGGAGTGGACCCACTTGACGTATTCCAAGGCCTATGGTTTTAGGCCCATTCAAGTTATATAAGGCCTATAGGTTAGGCCCATTTGATATGTATAAAGCCATGGGATTAGACCCATTTAAGACACATAGGGCCCTTGTGCTTAGGCCCATTTTGATATACTCTGAGGCCCATGGATTGTGACCCATTACAATGTACCTAAGGCCCATTGGTGAATCCCAGTAATACGGCCCATTTGATAAATGTAAGGCCCACTAATGTAGCCCATTTGATGTAATAAAGGCCCAATGAGTTGTACCTTCGGTCCATTGCAATGTGTGAACCCAACATGGTTTGGGTAATGATGTTTACTATGGGCTATGGCTTGGGAGCGATGGTGGTTTGACGTCCACATTGCAAGTTTAATGTTGGTTAAATGTTCACATTATGACTCTCCTTAGGGCCCATTATTAGGCCCGTACTTATTGTGTATAGGCCGTCCGGGCCCATCTGCATTGTAAGGATAGTTCATTTCATCATAACATGTTTAGTATAGTTTCATGACTCATGATCATATGCATCGTATGTATGCTTGATATGAGAGGTGACTGATCATAGCATATACCTTCGGACAGGTTGTTTATGAGCTCCCGATTAGGCGGTGTTGCCCTACATGAGCGCACGTTACATGTAAGGATTTGCTGCATGATTGGATAGTGTGATTCATGCATCTCGCACTGTGTGATATGGTTACTGTACGCTCTAGTGACATTGGGGTCGTAGCCTCCACAGACGCATCGTGGTTGGCAGGATTGGATACCGAAAATCTTATTCTACATGGGGTACTATAGATATCCCTGGATGAAAGTCCCTAAACCCTTATGGTACCAAGAGTTGCTCCAACGTCTAGACCGAGTGGGTAGATGACCGTTGAGTGCCGATTACTAGACGGTTGCGCTCTCCACTATGTCGTGGTCGGTTGGAAGGAGGTGCGGCCTTACCCGCCCGAGTGTAGGGGGCAAAGCTAGGCTGAGTTTGACCAGCTCGAGGAATGGGTCCGTTATCGACGAGTCGTGCCCGATATTAGCAGACGGATAATGAGGTCTCTTCCACTTACCTTATTACGCGCGATGTGGCGGCGATCTGGTTTAGAGTGTACTAGACCCCGGTGATATTTCAGAGTTGAGATGTATTGACATGTGGAGTTAGATGAGGATTATATGCTTGACTTGCATCTTGCATCGCATAGCCTTGGTACGGCTCATGATATTATGGATCTATCTGCATATTCCGCATTACTCTGATATTGCATGATCATATTACTACCTTGCGCACACACTTTCACCACCCTCTAAGCTTTATATAAGCTTATGCATGACCGTTGCGTGCAGGTGACGTTGGGGCGCAGCAGTGCTGAGGCTGGAGCACTTGCAGATCATTTTTGAAGTTTTTGTTCCTTATCATTATATTTCTCGTTATGCTCATTGTACTTGTAAAGTTTTTTATCATAGTAGAAATGTAATAGAGTTCTTGGTTGTTATTTGTGGGTTATGCCTTTGGTTATGCTTATTATGAATCAAACTGACGTTAAAAATCCTCCTCATAGCGTCCCAGGATCAGAACCTGGCGAATGTGAGCTGAGAACCGAGAATGGGGTTCTACGGAGGCTGTCGGTACCGGACTCAGTGACCAGGAATTTTATGAGCCCAGTTTCTGAGTTTGGGCCGTGACATAAGGCAAACGCCAAGTATATAATATCATAGTAATGTGGAAGTATGCGGTAAGTCCATGAATACAACCAGCCGTACTAAAGCTATATGATGAAGGCATGAATGTTATCGGCCATACTAAGGCCATGCGACGCAAGACATGAATGCTATCGGCCATACCAATGCAATACGAGGCCTATGTAGCCGAATGTCATATGCGAGATGCAATCCAAGCAAGTCGGTGCTCATCAAGTACACATATCAGTACATTTTTTCTCTGGATATCACCGCGGTCTAATACACCCACATTGACTGCCTCCTCCCTAGTTGCACAGTCAAACAAGCGGAATAGACCTCACTATCCGCCTGACCAGTAGTCTGCCAATACCTACCTGGCTCGTCGATAGCGGACTCATTTGCGAGCTAGTTAAACTCAGCCTAGCTTATAGCCCCCTCACTCAAGTGGATAAGGCCACACCCCCTTCCAACCGACCACGACATAGTGGGAGACGCGGCCTATTGGTATTCGACACTCGGGCGCTCATGTATCCACTCAGTCTAGACGTTGGAGCAACTACTGGTACCAAAAAGGTTCTGGAACTTTCACCCAAGGACATCCTAAGTGCTCATAGTGCTAGAACAAAGTATTTCTGGTATCCGATATAGCCATCCACGATGTGCCTGTGGAGCCACGGCCCTGATGTCGCTAGGGCGTGTAGTGATCAAGTTACACATATGCGAGATGCATGAGTCACACCGTACAGTCATGCAGCAATCCCGCGCGTATAGATCGATACTATGGGGCACTCTATTTCATAAGGAGTCCTGTAAATGGTTTGCCCAATGGCATATGCTATGATCAGTCACTGCTCATATCAAGCATACATATGATGCGTATGGGCATGAGTCATGGGATTATACTAAGCATGTTATAAAGTAATGGACTACTCTTACAATGTAGATGAGCCTAGACGGCCTATACACAACTAGTATGGGCTTACCAATGGGCCCTAAGAGAGATACAATGCGGACATTTAACCAACATTGTACTTACAATGTGGACATCAAACCAACATTACTCCCAAGGCATGGCCTGCCATGAATATCATTACATAAATCATGGAGAATCACACATTGCAATGAACCCTAAGGAGATCCTGTTGGGCCTCGACCTATGGGCCGTATCACATGGGTCGTACATTCATCAAATGGGTTGCATTAATGGGCCTCACCAATGAGCCTTATGTACATTGCAATGGTCCATAACCCATGGGCCTTGAAACACATTACAATGCGCCTCATAATATGGGCCTTACATTTATAGAAGAGTGGGCCTCAACAACGGCCATACATATGGGCAACAAATGCATCAAGATGGGCCTTCATGGATGGCCTCAAGTACATCCATAAGGGCACCATCACATGGACCTTATATAAATCCATGGGCCGCACCAATGAGCCCTTTGTATACTTCAAATGGGCCATACCAATGGGCCCTATGTATACATCAAATTGGCCACACCCTAAATATAAGTGGGATAATGATTTCTACTATTAAAATTTCCAAGGCCCACCATGACATTTATTTCCCACACAATCTGATCATAAGGTCACAAAGAACTTGGTGGCCTAAGGACCTAATGGTGGGATTCAACCCATTGTATAATGTGGTCCACCTGATAAATAGATTTGTCTTATTTTTAGTCTCAAGTTTATATGGCAAGCTGGCCAAATGGTTGGACCATTTGGATGAAACACATGCATCAAGGATGGGGTCCACTGTACTATGGATCTGACTCATTCTTTATCTCATGCCATAAATGAGCTTTCAAAGTGGTTGAACGGTTTGGATGCAACCCATGCATCATGGTGGGTTCCACACATATGGCCCACCAATTGAATGGACGGTTTGGATATAATACAAACATCAAGGGTCGGGGGTCCCTTGGCGGTCCAGCAGCCCTGCTAGATGGCATAGATAAAACACATACGTCACTGGGGGTCCCACTGTCCGCCCACCTAGACGGTGTGAATAAAGCACACACATCACTGTAGGTCCCATGTGGGGCCCACCATTATGTTTATATGCAATCCAGCCTGTTAATAAGGTCACACGGACCCTGACTGAATAGGAAAAACAAATTTCATAATCATCCAAAACTCCTGTGACCCAAAAAAAGTTCCAAGGGCAGATGTTCAACCCTCACTGTTTCTTATGGTGTGGGCCGCCTGAACTCCAGATGGGGCTGATTATTTTTGGAGGGAGCCACCTCAGGAGGAGGCCCATCATATGAACAGGTTGGATCGTAATTACACACCATGGTGGGGCCCACAGCTGAAGCCGTGGGTCCCTGCCTAAGTGGCCGCCCGCTTGGCGCAAGCGCTGTCTATGCGCCCAGCAGCAACGTCTACTGCCTTGTATATATATATATATATTTTTTATTGCTTTTTTCCATGATTTTTCACGCGTAGGATCCACATCGGATAAATCCACCCCACTCACTGGATTCCATGGCCTGATACCGTCCAAAGGAGTCCAATATCCATTATGTTTTGGTGTACCGAAACATTAGGGTGAGTTTTAATGGTGAAAATCACCATTTGCTATGTTATGGTCCACCAGAACCTCGGATTGGCTCCGCTTTTCGGTTCAACACCTAAAATGGCATAAGTAAAGGAATGGACGGCGTGGATTGAACACATACATCAAGGTGGGACCTGCATGAGTGGTCCACCCCCCGAGGCTTGAACCAAGCTCATATTTGTGTTTTAACTCACGTCCAGCGTTCCCAGACGCTAGACGGTTTGGGCATGGCACATGCATTGGGGTGGGCCCTGCTTATGTGGGCCACTAAATGGTGGGTGGTGTGGATACAACACACATGTAAGGTTGGGTCCATCCAAGTGGGCCACACAACTATAACATCTCAAAAAGGGAAAGAGAGAGAGAGAGTGGGATGCATGTGATGGAGGGACCCTGGCACTATGGGCCCTCCCTTCCATGATCTACAACATAAATCAAGTGGGTCCCATAACATGTGGGCCCAAAAAAATTGAAATCTAACGGTGGAGATCCCTTCTCCACGAAAATAGACGGTCTAGATGACCCATATACAAACTAGGAAGGTAAACATCATGATGGGGTCCATGGAGAATGGCCCCATCATGGAATGATATTGATGATCAAGATGGGCCGTTGACCACATCTTAGGATCCAAAGTGAGATCCATAACATTGATCGGTAGGCCTCACTTGGCCCATCTTAAAAATAAGAAAAACTATCCTATTAAAGCACTCACCGCTTGATCTTCTCGGTCCGTTGGAAAGCCACTCTCCTTATGCTTCACTTTGATGGAGGAGATGAGAAATGGATGGCTAGGATGAAAGTTTTGGGGATGGAAAGGTGGGTCACACAACTCACTTTTCTCTCATGGAGGAGCTTGGACGTGTGGGCTCTCTCCTTGCTTGGAAATGGTGTGAGAAAAGAGGGAGAGAGGTGGTTGTAAGGAGAAGTGATGGGAGATGGGTGATGGATGTGAGTGATGTGAGGTGATGGATTGGTTGACTTTTGGGTTTGCTTAACTTGTGGAGAAAGGAAGCATGGGTGCTTTGTACTTGACAAGATAGGTGATTGATGAGATTGATTTGACATGTCGTAGAGATTCTCTTAGAATTTACAACGCGTGGTGTTTTTCCTTGAACTAAACGCGGGTCTACATCTACTTGTCTGGGTATCTGATCGGTGAGCGAGTCGCGGTGTTGGAACCGCGGTGACTGTGCGGTCGCAATGGTATAAGTCTCGGATTAAGCCAACTCAAATCTATAGGATATGACTTAGGGTCACTCACAAACATCGATTATAGATCACGGATTGTCGAACTTCGACGGGAAGGATCGCGGTAGTCAACGGAACAGTACGGACTAGGATACGGGTCTTACACGTGATGTATAAGTTTTATCCACATCGTCCATCATTTTTCCTTATCATTTCAGTGTATTATCCCAAAACTGAGGCAGATCCAAATCTTAAGTGGACCACACTACAGGAAGCAGCAGTGATAATGATTCTTATCATTAAATATTTTTTAGGGCCCACTGTGATATTTATTTGACATCCAACCTATATATTAGGTCATACAGACCTGACTGATACAAAAAAAATAAATATCAACTTGATCCAAAAATTTGGTAGTCCCAGGAAGTTTTTAATGGTGAGAGTTCAATCAACACTGTGTGGCCCACTTGAGATTTTAATCTACATCCATTTTGGGTTCACCCCATAAAATTATTTTTAAAAATGTATGGACAGCGCGGATTTATCACTAACATCATGGTGAGACCCATCTAGCATTCCAGGTGAAGAATTTTCCGTGAAAAGGCTTCCGCCGCATCTTGCGAGAGTGGGAAACTCGCTTTTTCAAACATGCACTAAGAGCACCTTCATCCAGACCGTTTGCTTTATCTGACGGTTGATAGCAAGGTTCGCACGTAATGATGTGCAAACCAGTGCATAGCTGAGCGTTCCTCTCTCTCTCTCTCTATACACACACACACACACACACACACACACACACACACACACATACACACACACACACACACATATATATATGGAAAAGGTACTATACGCTCAACCATATTATACCTTCCATAAGGTCGAGTGCTAGCGGCACATTATTCTTCAGATGGTAAAAATTTTATTTCTTGTATATTTTCCGTAAAAGTCTTGCACCCACAGTTGAAACCTTACTAAGGCCCGCTATGATGTTTATTTAAGATCCAACCTATTCATAAGTTAAGACATACATGAAAGAAGGGAAGACACAAATTCCAGCTTGATCAAAAACTTTTATAGCCCTTAGAAATTTTTAATGGTGGGCGTCACTCTATCCACTGTTTTCTATGGTGGGTACATTCTAGCTTTGGATGTAGCTCATTCTTTGTCTCATGCCTTAAATTGATATCTCCAACTGAATGGACAGTATGGTTATAGCACGTACATTTATGGTGGGTCCAGATAACTTGGTGATGTAACTTGTCCATAGAATTCGCGTCTAGCGAGTCCATTACTACTTTTAATAGTACACGTATTATGTCCTACCCCCACACAGATAGTAATCCATCCAGGCAGGGCTTTGTGGGACCCACCGTGTGTAAATGTTGTATCCATGCTGTTAAAAGATTTTCTCATATTGTTTTAAGTTATTATCCTAAAAATGAGGCAAGTCCACAGCTCTAGTGGACCACGACAAAGGAGGTTGCACTGATAATGACACTCACTGTTGAAACCTTTCTAAGTTCCAACGTTATGTTTCTTTACCATCCAACATATTCATAAGGTCATGTAGATGTGAGTGAAGTGAAAACACAAATATCAACTTGATTCGAAACTTCTCCAGCTCGCGAGAAGTTTTTAATGGTAGACATTCAATCCCCACCTTATGGTCCACTTAAGCTTTGGACCTGCCTCATTTTTTGGTTCATATATTAAAATGATCTGAGAAAATCGTTGAACGGCATGGATAAAACACTTACATCATGTTGGCCCCACAAAGCCATTAATCCGTCTGGATGGGGTAGGACGCAATCCACGTTCAAGTGGATGTACGCGGATTAGATACCTTCAAGTTGAGTAATAAGTCGGCTACTGAAGTTACGTCACCAAGGTTTGTGGACCCACTATGATGTATGTGTTGTATCCACACTGTCCATCCATTTTGAGATATTATTTTAGGGCATGAGTCAAAGAATGAGGCAGATAAAAATCTGTAGTAGACCCCACTACAAAAAATAGTGGGGAGAGTGATTCCCACCGTTGAAACTATCCCAACGCCCACTATAATGTTTATTTGAAATCCAACCTATTCAAAAGTTAAAAAAGACATGAAATAAGAGAAAATACAAATAGCTTGATCTAAAAAATTTGTGGCCTTTAGAAGTTTTTAATGGTGGGTGTCACTATCCTCACTGTTTTTTTGTGTTAGGCCCACTGGATCTCTAGATTTAACTCATTCTTTACATATTGCCCTAAATTGATATCTCTAAATACTTGGAAGGTGTGGATATATGTAATGCCCTGGGTTTTCAGGGGTCGTGTAAGAACTCGACTCTCGAATTCCTAGGTGTCATGGATGCCCTAATAGGCTTCATATTTTAATTACATTTGGATGATCTCATAAACAATGAAGGATTTAGCAGGGCATGAAGCATAAATACATCATAAAGCAGTATCAATTGCTACTAAATTAAAAATATATAAACGTCGAATTCAAAATCATCTAAATAGGGAACTAGTCCCACCCATACATGACCCAAGGTGACTTGGGCCCTGGTCCATATCCCGTGGCGGCCCAAACTCAACTAAAAAGATTTGCCGAAAGTCTGGAAGCAAGAAAGCTCCTCTTCCCTATCCTTGCTCACCTTGCTCGACTCGTCGAGCTCCGCCTCACCTGCAACTAGTAAAGAGTCTGGTTGGTGTTTTAAAAGACTGTCCCAGAGTGGGAGTGAGTGATCAACTCAGTGGGTGCTATTGATCTTAAGTTACAACAGGCATCAATTATAATATGAATTTAATGAAACACAGCCAATCATCAACACTTAGCAACTCTTATTAAAATACATATATGTGAAATGATATGATGTATGTCCTCGCCACAACGCTCCCTCGAGCGACTCCATCTAACGATCGCGTATGTCAGCACTCCCTCAGAGCGACCTCGAGTTCCGAGTCGCCACCCTAACTAATGCGATACAATGCGATCGTGTTAGCTAAGTTATTAGTTAAGTCCATTCATCCAGCAGGTTGGAAAATCTGATACACCCCACATATCAATGCCTTAAACGGGTTGCGAGGCCAAGACCCCCCAATGCGTGAGGTCGAGACCACGCGGTTCATGATCCCATCGGGTTCTTCATCCCCGACTTCAAGCACATGAGGAGTGTCGAGAGAAAAAGAACACTCGTGGTCACTACGGGGAGGCGCGGCACCCCAGCGTAGGCCGATAGCTCGGACACAATATTCCATTCCACCATGCCCGGCTCACGAGGCTGTGGACCAGTTTCAAATGGGTTATTGATGGGCTACAATGGTTATAGGGTGGTTCAGGTTCCATACATATGTAAGCAATCAGGGTTAACATTCAAGGTTGGTCAGACAGTAGATTAAATAATAAGAGTCAGGAGAGCGTGAGACGAGTGACATCGGGCTCAAGAGACCCATGTAGTCGAACTACAGCCACCTGAAGACATCCGTCCAAATTCATAAGTTTAGCCTCGAGGCGATCTTACCATCGGAACCACCTTTGCTCTCCTCATGATTCTGGCCAACCCAAGGGCACGAATAGAGATTCATAGCATGCCGACTAACAATGTATCGCTAGAATAAACAAACCCTTGTTCTCACACATATCAACATATAATTCATATTCTCATAGCAAGCTAGGCTAACCATATCAAGAATCAAGTGCATGTGAGTGTGTGTGGGTGGGTGAGGAAGTTAAGCACTTCCTCCATCTCAAGAATTCACATACATAAGAGTAATGAAATCATACATGCTATGAAGTGACAATTCATAGGAAAAATCAACAAGGCATGAGCATAAATCAATCAAATACTAAATCATGTGAGAAACAAGGACAATGTCATGAGAATCAAATATACCTTTCCATACAATTTCAATAAGCATGCAATTCCTAGGGATTCTCTAGATTCTCCAAAAATCATTAAACTCATAATAGAATTGGTGCTAAGCCACCTAAGAGCAATAGTCTGCACCTATAAATTCGTTGGAGGCTTGAAAATGACCTAGGGGATGTGGATTTCGGGGGTTGATTGGCTGAAATCCCTAAAACAAGCCCTTGCATGTGAGAGATCCATGCCAATCCTTCCTCAATATATGGGTTTCAAGAAAAAATAGGTGAAAGATCTTACCTAGACAACAACGGTGTGAAAGGGCGATCTTGAATGAGGGTTCTTCTTGGAGGAGAGGTAGGAAGTTGTGGGGTTGCTCTCCTTGGGCCCCACCTCGATCTAGGGTCCACCTAGCTCACCACCACTCTCACTTTCTTCTCCTTAACTCTCTCTTGCTCTCTCTCTCTCTCCTTGGTGGTTGTGGTAAATGAAGGAGTTATGAGAGAGAGCTAGGGTTTATTTTCTAGACTTGGGCCCTTTAGCCCCAAGTTCCCTCAAATGCCTAAAATAGCCTTCTAGGACCCACTATTGGCGTAAGGGCGGCCCTAACACCCCCTAGGCCTCTAAAATTTGTGTGAAGGTGCCTCATGACCCGATAAGGGGTCATGCAAAGTTTGGGGACGAACGGATCAACAAATATAGGATTTGATCCTACGGTTCCGATCTTCATATGGTCTTCTGGGACCATTCCGGTTGTTGGGACAGTTCTGGTGGTCCCCTGGCTACGAAACTTATAGGGTAGGTGGTCCATGGCTCGATGAAGGGCCATGCAAATTTTAGGAACGATCAGATATGGGGTTTGGTCGTATAGGTTCGGTTTCCGATCAACGGTCATCGTATCACGATCAGGTCACAGATTTTGTGGACGGATTTTACCTTTACCAAAAATTTTAAAGAAATTCAATGGCTGGAAAGCCCGGAGTCTCAGTTTCTTTAACCAGTGCCTGATTTCAACTCTGGCCTTGGGTGGGTTGACAAGTGCTGATGGAACGGCCCGATTAATTAACTTTGGGGTGTCCAATGAGTCCGTAGTCCGTGATGGACCACAAGCATAGTGAGATCTATAGTTTCCTAAAGTTTTATAATTTTTTGACCTTCCCGCGTCGCGGTATAGCCCGCACGGACTGTTGCTAAGTGTAAACGGGCTATCAGCTCGATGGCCCGCACTCGGTCCAATCACGACCAGACTGTTCCACCTTTGTATAAGCTAACATCAAGTGTTAATCGTCAATAAGTGATAATATGAGCTAACTAATAAAAAAAATAAGAATTTTTAAAAATTCAAAACAGTGAAAATTCAGGATGTTACAATATAAAACATATATCATGGTGGGGCCCACAGAACTTGGTGACGTAACTTTAATAGCCAGTCTAGCTACTCAACCTGCCGGCGGTATCTAATCCGCACATGAAGTGGATGGAAACAACATGAATTGACTTCTATCATTAAGAAATTCTAGGGGTAACACAGTGTTTGGTAAGGGCTAACATTAGTGTTTGTGAAAAATTTACCCTGTCCATCAGTTTTTAGAGATCATTTTAGGACATACGGCCAAAAATGAGCCGGATCCAAGACTCAAGTGGGCCGCACTAAGCGCCTGTTTGGGCATTTGTCTTAGGGTGGATTAAAAGGGATGGAATTGCACAGACAGCTGCATTTATGAGTGACAGTGGATTGTCTGCGGATAGAAGAATACACCTCTATCCCAGGATGGATCTAACATTGTGTTTGGAATTCATGGGATTCCTTTCATCCCATAGGATATCACAGTCGGTCTGTTTGGATTGCCCATGGAATACAATATATGGTAAAAACTAAGATGAGCTTCATCAACGGTCCACAATCAATACTCAATATCATCATCGGAGATTGTTGGATGAGCCACCTTTTTGGACACAATCACATCAAAGGTGGGGCCTACCTGATGTCCGCCTTGGATTCGTGCCCCACCATGTGTGTGATTGGGCCAGCTGGTATTGAACGCCCACTGTTGAAAAATTTGTGGCGCCACAATCACATCCAACGTGTTTGGATGCCACTGGACGAGTTTTAATGCGCTTTCCCCGGCCTAGACGGAAATTGGTCCCAACGTAATATATGGGTTTCATCCACATGGTTCATCTATTTTTTCAGATTATTTTAATATCGTAACTAGAAAATTATATAGATCCAAGTATCAGTTAGATCACACCAGAAGAAGCAGCGTTGACAACAATTGCCACTGTTGAAACTTTACTAGGGTCTACCATGATGTTATTTGCCATCAAAACTGTTCATAAGGTCACACATGCTTGGATGTATGGACAACACAAATTTCAAATTGATTCAAAACTTATGTGGCCTCATGAAGTTTTTAACGGTGAGTATTTTATCCCCACTGTAGGGTCCAATTGAGCATTGAATATGACTCAGTTTTTAGCCCATTACCTAAAATTATATGGATAAATAGATGAACAGCATCGATGAAATCCATACATCACGGTGGACCCCAAAGTGCCCCCATCTGGACTGATTTGGGCCAGTAGGGTACACTTTTCCAATGCCTACAGTGTTGGCTCAAGAAAGGCTTTATGGTGAACTCGTGTGGTACACTTTTCTTACTAACCCATTTTTGGTCCTCATAGCATTTGAGACTCTCACTCTCCCTACCACACGTGCCCCACCATTAGCCTCATCTGAGGACCCCCTCTTTCCTATTCACAAAAACCGATCAATGGCATCTGCTCAAGGCTCCTCTTACAAGCTGAGCTTCATTGGTGTGGTGGGGCATGCAATCTGGCATGTTGCTCACCAACCCATCCTTATACAGACAGTGGAAAATAAGCTGGATACGGATGTTAATATCTGTCTAACATAAGCTGAAATATTACCACAAAAGGCATTAATTCTTCCACTGATACCTATCCTAGACTCAACGAATACGTTACATGCTCAAATCATATCAACTCCCGAAATATCCATAAAAAAATTCCTCCAACTTCTTTCATGTTTCGTCACTTTCCCCTACCAGACGACAGCAATGTTTATGTCATGGTGATTCATCAGATTGAGACTGCCACCTCACAAATCTTCAACCGGGAAAATAAAATGTTCTCTGTAAAAGAAATGTAAAATGAATGTAAATTACTATCTCGTTTTTTCCTTCTTGGTAAGAATTCTGCAAAAAAAAAAAGAAAAAGAAATTGATATAAATCTACCGGTCCATTCACTAAAACTTACACATGCAGAGAGAATCAAGACCTTGACCTGGATGCAGGCTTGCATGGTTGTATGTTGCACGACCTTACTGTGGAAGGATGTAGAATCAAGGCAATCAATCCCAAATTGTTTACTCAATTAAATTAGGCACAAATTATGAATACAAAGATATTTGGTGGAAATCATGTCAAACCTGAGGATGAGAATATATGGTTTAACATTAAAAACATCCTACATTGACCCAGTAAACTGCTTCATATGCTTCTATCAGATCATGTGTACTACCTATTAAAGATGGGATATGTCAGTATGTGATGATTTGTATTGAGAGAAGGAAAAAATTAAGCATACCAATTTAACACACGATCCTCCGTTGATCTGGTAGTCATTCTCATGCAATTGATCGACTCATATATCTACACATGCGTGCACATATTATATATACTTATAATATAATAGATAAGATTTCAGAACATCATACCTGGTCCTTGGAAAATTGTCTTCTCACAGTCGGTCCAAATGCTGTGAACTCCATTTTCACTCCCCACTATTGGGCAATGGTTAAAAGAATGTAATGCATGCAGTAGATGAAAACACATGTTACTGGAAATAGATCAGCTAGTATTTAGTACATACATATTTATATAAAGTTAAAACATATAAATATCCCTGAGTTATACATGCCAAAGAAAAGCAGTACTGGAATTAACTATCTAATGTCTATCAACAACAGTGTTAGAACAAGTGGTGGAACACATTTCCTATAGCTCAATGATTATATATAATATGAAGAATATAACCAGGATGCTAATTATTAATGCAGCCACTCTTTCTCAGTCACACGTGGGGGTATCAACTGTTTGGGTACTCCTGCACACCACAAATCTGTAAATATCTTTGATGGAATTAGTAGCATAGGTCAGTTTTTCAACGTCATCACAACTCTGGGTCATTATATCACTACTTGTACTTGCTCGGTTAGAATTCTACCATGCAGTCGCATCTTGGATTGATTTGAAGGATCGATGTCTGGCACCACTATATCCTTCTACATGCAATCGTGCCTTATCCCAAGACATATATGCCAGGTCGACGACCAATGAGTACGATGTAATACTTAAACCCATCTGCATTCACATAAATAGAACTAAGATATGCAATTGTGCATGTTATACAATGGATATATATAAAAGCATATAAAGCTAATCGCACTTTAAAGGGCATTTTAGAATGACCCAAAACATATTGTCATGCATGTGTTATAAAGTATGAATATCCAAAATCATAAAATACGGTATCACCAA
Source organism: Magnolia kwangsiensis (assembly GCA_037074715.1). Classification (NCBI taxonomy): domain Eukaryota; kingdom Viridiplantae; phylum Streptophyta; class Magnoliopsida; order Magnoliales; family Magnoliaceae; genus Magnolia; species Magnolia kwangsiensis. Next base: position 16,809,122 of record CM073580.1, on the reverse strand, counting down.
TTTTAACAAAAATACGAGTATAGTTATTACATATCCTATCAAATGTAGTCACTTATATAATAGCGTAATTAAGGTTGATATATCCATCAAGTAGAACCCCCACTAACATTACCATTCATATCAGACAGTGGTTTTTTCAACCAATCGATCCTTCGCTCTAGTCAAAGACTTACGAAAAGGGATGCTAGATGTTTATCCTTGCTCAGAAGCTGACCAACCTGGATGAACTCATGGTTGGTCAGCCCCGTAACCTCTTCGAGGATGTCCAGGACTTAACTTGTGCGGTTGACTGAATTGCTAAGTCCAAATTTACCAATTGCATCTGCCACACCATCTAAAGATAAACCAAGGACGTCATAGGGACGAGCAGATCGCATTCTTTTTGTTTTCATACTCCCACCATGACTATTATCGGAATCAGTCACTCGGTTGGGAGTGGTGCGGAATGAGCGATTTCCTGAAGCCCGATGGCTTTCATTCAAAAATTGATAATTTCCAGTCGAATCCCCCAGATTTTCCTCAGAAATATCGATAGGCACATCGGTGTCATCGTCCAGGTCCATCCAAGCTTCTTTCAGATCTCGTTGAATATGAGATGAAGACGCGGACATATTTCTGCTTCCTTGGGCATAGCGGCCTGTTGCATGGTCTGAACCTACGATCACCGTTAAATTGTCCATTCATTCTATTCACTTACCACATAATCTTTCTACTCTCGGATGCGACTACATACAAGGAAGAGAGTTGGTAAGTAGATGATATTCAAATAGATATAAGTAAGAGAGATATAATTTTAACAAATGTACGTCATTGAACTAAAATAGGTGTTTTGAACGATCCTAACTTTGAGGTACTCTTCCCAAACTTCATCAGGTGTTGTGACAACCATTCGCTCGCTGTCCCACCCAAAACCACTTGCGTCTAGCATATCCTTTATTTCATTGTACTCTCTCTTGTGATATCGCAATTGATTTTGGACATTTTGCCAGTTTAAAAAAATTTCAGTTCTCCTAGAAACCTCCTCAGCGGCTGCATGATATGCTTCTCTCTTAAATCCATTATCTACCTTTCGACCTAAAGCTATTTGCTCAATCAAGATATCAAACATTATCTGATCCATTGTTCTGGTCCACTTAATTTTTACAGCTCACGATAGAGGCTCAGCAAGCGATTTCACAGACTTCGCACGCAGAGAAGAACGTGTCGGACAAACCGGAGTTCTCACCGGGGACGGCATCGGTGTTGGTGTACAACTTACCCAATTATCAGACATTACACCTAATTATACATGGACAAATGGTTATTAACAGAAAATAAATTAATGTGTACAATTCTACTAGTAAATATATTCGACATGAAGACTAAATAATCGTATTAAGAAAATATGTTATATCAAAATGACTGGGTGCTCAACTTGAATATAATTTCTTACACATGTATACAAAGTGGTTTAAATGTCTCTCTCATCAGTCAAAGTATTTATGAAATAAAATTCTCTTATCTATTCCTACTATTTAGTTAGGCGTCCGCCCACATGCGCTCTGCAATTTGATCACGAGCTCTGATTTAGACATCTTTCTCCCGCTGGGTCACCTGAACTAACCACTGTCGCTCATCCATTGTTGATACCTCATTTGGTGTAGAATTACTCTCAGAGTTGCCTACATATATACCAACATCCTGTAAATCTTGGTCAGTTTCATCTTCCCGACGAATGAAATTATGTAGCACACAACATGCTATTACAATCTTGACTTGTGTTTCAAATGGATATTATGTGGCCGTCTTCAAAATAGGAAATCTTCCCTTTATTACATCGAAACAACGCTCAATTGCATTAGGCAATTACGCATGTCGGTAGTTGAATAACTCCTTCATATTCATAGGTGCTCTCCCAGTTTGATACTCTTGCAGATGGTATCGAACGCTGCGATAAGGCGCCATGAAGTCAGGTGAGTGAGCGTATCCCGCGTCGACGACGAAATATTTTCCTACATTATGTTAAAGTTGTGGTTTTGGTATTAGTGTGTTGAGTATGATGTTACGGTGAAAAACATTACCAACTATTGGTGAAAATCGATTACCTTGTGGGACGAGTAGTGGATCATCACTTCGCGTCAAAGCATTATGTAGGACCCTTGCATCCGAAGCAGAACCCTCCCACCCGACTAGCACTTATATAAATGCCATGTCAAATGAACAAGCAACAATTACATTTTGAGACACGATACCCTTCCTGTTGCAAAAGCTTGGGTGCTGAGATGCATCCACATGAGCGGGAATATGCGTTCCATCAAGTGCACCAACACAATCCTATCCAACATTATGTCAAATTTCATTCATAAGACAATATGTAACATGTTAACTTATTCCAAGATAACAACGAAAGAGTCCTTACATGGAAAATGGTACCTGAAAATAAGTGGTCCAGTAGGGATTTGATTGAATCTCAACGGGGGTGTCAGTACCAGCCTGCTTAACAAATTCAGGGTATAAAGACACTATCGTATCTAGCACACGGTGAAAGTGACGACTTACGGTTTCACCTGAACGTATGAACCTATGTCCTATCACGCGATTACACACGTTATGTCCAATTGTATGTAGGAAGATGACTAATTGTTCCTTAAGAATAACATTAACAGTATCGCGAAGTTGCGTCCTCTCACGCAATATGTTACATAATCGGAAGAAACTTTCTCATTTCATCCTCAACTGAGTAAAACAGTCCCTATCACTTACACAAACGATAGAGTTGACAAATCTTGTCCGCTTGTCATGCCCTTAATGTGCCGGTTGTCTAAACATATAGTGACGATAATATTTTCCAACAACATCAACGCATGTGGCCACTGCAAGAACCACAACGGAAACGGCCAAAGTGTTGTCATCGTCGCTATCCATGATCTAAAGATCACCTACACTTATGGATACAACATACTATAAAATCACCTCTGAAAACCATACTTGAATCTTCCGCTTAAGAATATACTTCTCTAGTTGAATTTGAAAACTAGCAAGACAGTTTGTCAAAATAAATATTACATTAACAGAGTTCCCCAATGCATTTGAAATCTCCCTTTCGACTACCAGGACGTAAGAAATATAAACCAACGGATTGATAAGGTGTTTGATCAACTCACCATATTTGATTTTTTTTTCACCATGACAAGTAGAAAAGAGTTGTAGCTCATCCAAAGAACTGTTTCTAGATGAATAGTGGTATATAGTACAACTATGTATGCACATGTCCACATAGCGGATGTACATGATCATTTGGTGAAAAATTTGTTGTTGGATAAATGTGGAAAATGAAAAGGACACCACAAATGGCAGATGAGTTACGACATACCTATTCAATATTGAATGTATATGACTGAAAAAAATATAAAGGGCGAGACTTTCCACCCAATTATGTGAAGAGTAGAATCTGCATACAATTCATGGAAATGAGTTTATAAACCTTTAAAACACGGAAGATCGACAATCTCATATAGAAGATCTTATCATAACCAGCAAATAAAACCCAAAAACCACCATGGGGTCAGTCAGTAAAAATGAGTGGTTTGGCATATACCCAAGCCTGGCGTAAACACAGCACAACATCCAGTCTTTGTGATTTGTACTAAATCCTATACCAAGTGAGTAGTTTAGCATATACACCCAAGCCTGGTGTAAATGCAGTACAACATCTCTTTATCCAGGCCCACAAAGTTACCACTCCATATGGATGTTACACACCCAAATGACAACAGCCCTTCTTATATTTTCTACAAGTTCAAAATTCAACATATACACACATATGTGTGTATACACACCTCTACACTAGTGCAACCATCGAGATATCTGTTGGATACCCATCAATGAAATGGCCGCTCTAAATATTCTGGATGAAGAGAGGGGAGGAGGTGGGGAGGTTCTTGAGATGTTGCTTTCTTTGGACACTTGTTCATACCTCAACTCCTACCAAGACCAGATGCAAGTACTGGACTGACTGGTTACAAAATAGACAGTAGGGCATTATTCATGATCTCTCATCACAATTCACTAAATATTGCTAAGTGTTTGTCCTCACAGTTGCCTATGACATTATATCACAACATCACCTACTTGTAAAAATAATCCCCTCAACAGGGATCTCTTCTACTCTTTTTTTTTCTTCAGGTGTCCACAACCTCAATCAATGATCTCATCTAGGCCATTATCTCTAGCTGAACATTTTTCTGTTGGTGTTCTGCTACATTTTGCTCAACCTACAGTCGGCCTGTTGTATGGTTTGAACCCATGCCCGGTGTAAACACAGTCCAAAATTTTACCACTTCAGGTGGATGTTGACACCCAAATGACAACAACCCTGCTTATATTTTCTACAGGTAAAAAATTCAACATATATACACATATGTGTGTGTATAAAAACCTCAGCACTGGTGCAACCATCTGAGATATCCCTTGGAAACCCAACAATGAAATGGCCACTTTAAATATTCTATCAAATTAAATAGATATATACATACATATATGTGTATACAGATACAACCTGCCTGGTAGTGTAAACGCTCTCTCAAATGTCTCTGCCTAGATCCCAAAATAATAATTAAAAAAAAAAAACCAATAAGACAGTACTTTCTCATAAAAAGAATCCTATACCAAGTGAAAATGATGATTGTGTATACACACATGTCTATATATGCCTACAGACTAAGAAATTAAGAAGATCCATGTGTAGAGCTGGGCATCGGTCCTGGTCGGACCGAATCGGGTCTAATCTGAACAGATTCGAAATCACAGTAGCTTAATCCAAACTCGATCTGACCCGAGACTGAGTCCAAGTCGCCTGACTCGGATAAATCCGATACGTGGCTACCTGACCCGATCCGAGTCTGACTTGGTCACCGTGCCCGAGTCCGATCAGGTTGGGTAAGATTAGGATAGTTGGAATTTAATTCAACTATTTCATGTGGTGTGGTCCACTTCAGCCTTCAATATACCACACTTTTGTGCTCAACATCTAAAATGATATGTCAAAATTGATGAATGGCTTAGATAAAATATATACATCAAGGTGGGCCTCACATGTAGCTAAAAGAACATATATGCAAATACACTGGAGGTGTTATATTGTTAACGTGCACTGCACGAAAGTGTAGTGTCGTCTTTTCGTTCTCACGTTGGGACTCTCTTGTTTTGACGTTAACAAGTTATAGGGGTATGATCATGGGATATGTGTTATATCCAAACCGTCCATCCATTTGGTGACCTCGTCTTAAAGCTTGAGACGAAAAATAAGACAGATCTAACTATCATGTGGACCACACAAATGGTTTAATAGTGAAAATCATTCTATGCTGCTATTTATGGTGTGGTTTAAATGATCTTTGGATATTATTCATTTTTTGAATAATGCTCTATAACAATCTCTAAAAATATATGAACGGCGTAAATTTAATAAATACATTACTGTGGGGTCATATAACTTTGATCTACTTTGAACCGTTCATACAACTTAGAGCTTGAGGAGCGCACGACGCTCGAGGAGACCAGACGCTAGGCCAGAGAGGCAGAGACGGACTGGCTACTCCCCTTGCTACCGGACGTCGGTGCTCTGTGGGCCCCACCATGATGTATGTGTTTCATCCATGCCCTCCATCTATTTTTATAGATAATTTTACGTTATTAGAAAAAAAATGAGGTATATTGAAATCTCAAGTGGACCACATTATAGAAAGCAATGTTGAATGCATTTTGACCATTAAAAATGTTTTGCAGGCCATAAAAGTTTTCGATCAAGCTGATATTTATTTTTTCCCTTCATCTAGGTCCTTATGACCTAATGAACATATTTTGTCTCATCTATGTATTTTATCCATTGTCCATGTATTTTTAGAAAAGTTAGGGTAAAAAATAAAATATATATTTTATACTACCCACCTGCCTATCGATCCGGGTCTGTTCGGTACGGTTCGGGTCCTTTCAGTTCGGGTATCCGGGTCAAGTCAGTCCGGATAGAGGTTTATTCGGACCCAACCCGAAAAAAATTGGATCTGAAAATCACAACCCGATCAAGCCCGATCTTGGCCGTCGGTTCTGTTCGGAACAGGCCGGATCGGGTCGGATTGGGTCACAAATGCACACCTCTATCCATGTGTGTTGTTGGTTGTTACCAACTGTAAAAAATAAAATATAAATAAATAAATAAACAATAAAAAAACCAACAAGACAGTACTTCCATGCAAAAAAGAATCCTCTACCAAGTGAAATTGATGATTGTGTATACAAACATGTCTATATATGTCTACAGACTAAGAAATCAAGAAGACCCATGTGTGTTGTTGGTTGTTACCAACTGAAAATATATATATATATATATATATATATATATATATATATATATATATATATATATATATATATATATAACAACACAGTACTTTCTCATAAAAAGAATCCGCTACCAAGTGAAAATGATGAGTGTGTATACACACATGTCTATATATGCCTACAGACTAAGAACTCACGAAGACCCATGTGTATTGGTTGTTACCAACTGTAAAGTAAAAAAATAATAAAAAAAACATTAAGAAATAAATAAAGGTTTGGATTTTTACCATGAGAGTGTGGATAGGCAGAGAGAGAAAAGTGACTTCAATTGCATTTAGCACATAGACATCATTATTGAAAGGGAATTAAACTGCCTCAGTTTCAACTTCTCTTCCTATATATACATGATTTTGTTTTTGCCTTTTCTGTGGAATGATCTGGAAAGAAGTGGAAATTCCTATTTCTATGAAGGAAATAGAGATTGTTTCTCATATGGGCCGTGACAGGCAGGGATGCAGACAGCAAAATGCCCACTTGAAGAAAGGGAACAACATCCCATTTTCAATTACCACTGTTCTTCTTAAGTGGCCTTAAATCTGAGTTCCTTGCACCATAGAGATTGATTTCATGTTTGTGTAAAATGGGTGTGTGAAAATTCCACATGCCTTCGCATGCATGGATCTTGTATTCTTATTTATCCACAGTGGAACCTTCATTGTTGTGTCACTTTTATAGTACACCATGAAACTAAATTGGTGTACCGACCTTTGGTTAGATCTCCCCTTTCCTAAATAGAGCAGTAATTAGCCCCATCTGGCACATTCGACAAGAAACACCCACCTTTCACAATTCCAAACCTTTCATTCATCTCTTGAAACTAAGAAGTTCCCCAGCAGCTAATCCTTGACATTTGATTTTTGGCTTGCAAATGAATGATGGGGGGGAAAAAAAGAACAAGAACAAGAACAAGAAAGAAAAGAAACAGCAATATATATGCAATAGAAGCATCGCTGGGAATGTCCCATGGAGGATAAATTTGGTCCATCACCCATACATGGTGACATTCAGTAGAACAATCAGGACTATAGAGAGATAGACCCAACTATATGGAATGCTGCTCTGAATGAAAATGTGGGTGAAGCACTGTTTAGTAAATAGTTACATAGTACACTTAAACCACACTCAAAAGTAAATTGCAATGTGATACGCTGTGATTCATTATTCATGGTTGAACTAATCGTCCATCCTATGAAGGAAGAACAAAATTTAGCCTACCCCAAAAAACCAGTATCTTTGATGCATTTCAACAAACACAATACAACATAAAGAAAAAAACTCCCAAATCGGGTGTCCCATGCAACAAGGTTATCTCTTCTTTCCACCTAGTTTCAGAACAAGGTCCATCCGATATATTGTAAAAAAATAAAAGAAAAAAATGAAAAGCCCCATTTTTCAGATACTTATAGGAAATTGGTTTTATCCTTAGACGATCAATATCCTCCGCTCTGGCCGAAGAGCTCCAAGTAGGCAGAGATGTAGCTTGCCTACAACAAAAGAGCGGACAATGACGAATATCCGGCCAAATCCAACTCGTAACAGAGAGATAGAGGAGATTTTTTCCCGAAAGAAACCCCAAATCAGTGGTAACGGATGAAGGGGCTTATCTACGGTTTCACTGATTCTTGTTTCAGCACAAGGAGACGTCTTCTCCCTATCCACATCCAACCATTGCCTGGAGGTGTATAAATAGATGAAGGATTCCTACCATTTTTGCCATTACCCACCTCCATCGTCATCTGGGAACTTGACATACTGCTGTGGGACGATGGGCTCGAGAAGTCTTTCGAAAACCCTCCGAATCCCGCCCGAATCCCACGTCGTTGACAAAGGATGTTGGAAGTATAAGCTGGGACGATGGCTCGGTTGCCCAAACAGACGTGGGATGGAATAGGGGAGGATTTTACAATCATATCCCTCGTAAACCACCGTAAAACAAATGCCCAAACAGGCCCTAAAGGAAAAGGTGGGTAGGAAAATTCCTACCATTGAAACCTCTCTAGGTCGAAAGTGATGTTTCAATTGCATCCTACCGTTCATAGTAATATTCCTACTGAGATAAACTTAAAACACAAATATTATCCTAATTTAAAATTTTTATTGCCCCATGAATATTTCAATGTGGATGTTCAATCCTTATATTTTCAGCCCATTTGAATCTTAGATCTGGCTCATTTTCAGGCTCTTGTCCTAAAAAGATATGAAAAAATAGATGGACAGGGCGAATTTCACAAAAAAATAAAAATAAAATTACAGTAAGCTCCACCTAAATTTCTAGCACAAGGCTTTTTGCAGAAAATGAGATGGAGGTGGAAGGGTATTTTAATAGCACGTTGCTTCTCTAGTTTCCCTATTAAATCTTCCATACGACAAATAACGTGCAACTAACACTCAACCTTATGGAAGGTATAATACGGTCAAGCGTACAATACCTTTTCCCATTGAATCTCTGCATAAAAACTTTTAGTTTTTTTTTGGCAGGATCTATGCATGCTGGGCATCATCAGGTCATTGGATTGGATGAACCAAAACAAATAAAACAAATAAAACAAGAATAAACATCTATTACATGTTTAAAAGTTCATGTGCAACAACCACCGCAACACCTACGACCCTTTGCTCAAATATCAAGCTGGTCCATTTATAAAGTGAGACACATGTTAGGAATAGTGGGTACCTTAAAAGGAAGCGGATTGGCCGGTGTACCTCATGCCAGCCATATAGCTAGAGCTGGGCAACGGTCCGAGTCGGATCGGATTTCGACAGATCCGACCAGATCCAAAATTTGGGTATCTTGATCCGAATCCGATCAGATCCGGGACCGGATTTGGATCATCTGACCCAATCCGATGCTAGCAGTACATTGAATGACCCGATCCGTGACCGACGGATCGCTTCTATATCCTCTGTAAGAGGAAATTTAAAATAAACGAGAAAGCAAAAGAAGCAATACAATCAACATGAGCAGCAACCGACCTTCATAGAAATTTAAAAAACAGAAACGGAAAAAAAAAAAATCAGCAAATTCTTTTTATAAAGAAAATCAGTAAAATGAAGAGAAAATCAGAGTATGCCAGAAATAAAAATTTCATACCAAGTAGAAGAAAAGAGCAAAGAAAACAAGAAAAACAAAAAAGAAGGAGAGATATCAGCTATCCACCTTTTACTTCATATATATCTGGCCGGAGTCCCTTCTTCTCTGTCCGTCAAAAAATAAGAAGCTTTCGTCGAAACAACAAAAAATAAGTTAATTTTGCTGGAAGGGAAGAAAGAGAAGCTACAACAGCGTCTAGAGCGAACTGAATGACTGATGAAGAAAGAGGAGCAGAGACATGATTCGGATTTCGGTTCGGGTCGGTCGGTTTTGTTGCTTAACCGAATCCGATCCGAACTTCATTCGGATCTACCCTTTTGCACCCGAACCTAACCGATCCAACCTACCGGTCCTGTTTGAATCGGGGCGGATCGGGTCGGATCCGCCGGATGGGACCCATTTTGCACACCACTACATATAGCTAGTGTATTGAGGTTAGTAAGTTTTATGGATTTGATTATGAGGTATGTGAGATATCAACCGTCCATCCATTTGAGGAGCTCATCTTAAGGCTTGAGACAAAAAATAAGACAAATCTAGCCATCAAGTGGACCACACTGCAAAAAGCAGTGGAGAATCCAACGTCTACCATCGAAACTCTTTTTAAGTCACAAAAGTTTTCCGATCAATATGAAATTTGTTTTTCAATTTTGATTAGGGTCTTTCTGACCTTTTGAGCAAATTGTATGGAAAGTAAACGATTATGCCGGGCCCTACGAATTCTTTAACTGAGAAAATCATTTCCACCGCTGCTATTTGTGACGTGGTTAGATGATTTTTGAAGACGACTCGTTTTTTTCATAATTCTATAAAATGATCTCTAAAAATATATGAACGGTATAGATATAATAAATACATCACCGTAGGGCCATGCAGCTTTGATCTCCTTTGAACCGTTCGTACAATTCGGAGCTCGAGGAGCGTCCGTGCGCGTCTTCGCACGACACGTACTTACAGAAGCTATATAGCTGGTGTGTGGTACACCAGCCAATCCGCTTTCCATCCCTGAATCTAATCTTGCAAATCACGGTCCCACGAATTACCACCTCTCTTTTCCTGAAAAGCATTTCCTCCCATTTCTTTCTTCTATTTTTTTCTATCCATCGTTACGAAAAATCTCCAACGTGTCTGAAGTCCATTTCCAGAATCCTCGCCCTTTCTCCCTTTCAATCGATTCTTCTCCTTGATACGAGCCAAACGAATGCAGATTCGTCTGAATCGGCCGACTATCGATAGATCATTCGAATGTTCTCGCGATCAAGATAATATTCTTCGGCACTGCCCCCATTCTCGAGGTTTTTAGGGTCGACACGGCGTTTTGAGGCTGGATTTCCTAGAGCTTAAGGAGTTTGAGTGGTTCAAATGGAATTTACGAGAATCTAGGTTTTCCGTCGACCGGTTTGAGCTGTTTTCTGAGTTTCGGAGTCGTTCACATGAACACCGATTCTTGAAATTAGGCAAAGATTGGTAATGGGGGTGAGAAGGAATTGAATTTCTTTTAGAATTTGAGATTAGAATGTATGCACTTCGCCTTCGGGATTGGTTTGGATGTTTTTTCAATGTTCTGATCAATAAGGGTTTGGATTCACGGGAAATTGGAGTCTGGAATTCTTGGCTCTTGCGAATTGGGGTTCTTGGACAGGAATTGTTATTTTGTTGATGGTCATGGGATAAATGAAGAAGCTGGTTTTGGCGTTTTGGCACAAAACTTACCACAGGTTTTATGGTGTGGATTCGGTTGTTCTCTTGTGATTACCCGGGTGGTCTTTTGTATTGCTCGAATGGGTTTCATTGTGTGGGGGGAGTACCTGATTCCACGACGTGAATGGCAGATCTGCTGAGTAGTACCATTGACAGGGATGTTGAGCAGGCCATTACAGCCCTTAAAAAAGGGGCATATCTATTAAAGTATGGGCGAAGAGGGAAGCCTAAATTCTGCCCTTTTAAGCTTTCTAATGATGAGGCTACGCTGATATGGTACTCTGGTAAAGATGAGAAACAACTCAAACTTAGCAGTGTATCAAGAATTATTCCTGTACAGCGTACAGCGATATTTCGGAGGTATCCACGGCCAGAGAAGGAATACCAATCATTTTCTCTTATATACAATGATAGATCTTTGGATCTGATATCCAAGGATAAGGATGAAGCTGAAGTCTGGTTTGTTGCTCTGAAAGCATTGATTTCGCATGGCAGCTACCGGAAATGGAGATCAGAATCTAGAAGTGATAGAGCTTCCTCTGATGCAAATAGTCCAAAAACATTGACCCGAAGAATCTCCCCATGGACTTCACGGTATGATATTACCGATATCTTACAAAAGGATCCTGGTGATGCCCAACAAATTCCTGGGGATGCCCAACAAATTCAAGTTCCATTTGAGTATCCTCCAAACAATGATTTGACAAAGGCAGTTTCTGATGTGTTATTAAACACAGCAGCTGCAAAAGGCTCCAATCGGTCAGATTCAGTCACTAATTCTCGCAACTCACTTTCTTCTGGCCGGAGCTCTATGGCTGATAACTTAAATGGCCGGAGCTCTACGGCTGATAACTTAAATGGCCGAAGCTCTACAGCTGATAATCGAGTCAGTCTATCTAGTGCTGTAAGTTCATCAAGCCAGGGATCATGTCATGAAGATTTTAATGCCATAGGTGATGTTTTCATCTGGGGAGAAGGCCTAGGAGGTGGGGTTCTTGGTGGCGGTATGCATAGGGTTGGAAGTTTGTCTGCTGCCAAGATGGACACACTTCTGCCAAGGGCTCTAGAATCAGTGGTGGTGCTTGATGTGCAAAATATAGCTTGTGGAAGTAAGCATGTTGTTTTGGTAAAACCAAACAAGGGGAGGTCTTTAGTTGGGGAGAGGAGTCGGGTGGAAGGCTTGGTCATGGAGTAGAAGCTGATGTGACCCACCCTAAGCTTGTCAATGCACTCAGTGGGACGAATGTTGAACTAGTAGCATGTGGGGAGTATCATACATGTGCTGTTACACTGTCTGGGGATCTTTATACATGGGGTGATGGTACTCTTGATTCTGGTATTCTTGGGCATGGAAATGAGGCTAGTCACTGGATTCCTAATAGAGTAACTGGTCAAATGGAAGCTATTCATGTGTTGTCAGTTGCTTGTGGACCTTGGCATACAGCTGTTGTAACCTCTGCAGGTCAACTGTTTACATTTGGTGAGGGAACTTTTGGTGCTTTAGGCAAGGGAGATCGTAAAAGTGTAAGCATGCCAAGAGAAATGGAATCACTTACAGGACTGCGAACGGTGAGGGCAGCTTGTGGTGTTTGGCACACTGCTGCTGTTGTTGAAATTTTGGATCAGTCTTCTTGTACTAGTATGCCATCCGGAAAACTGTTTACCTGGGGTGATGGGGATAAAGGTCGAACTTGGGCATGGTGACAATGAACCTAGACTTGTTCCAGCGTGTGTAGCTGCTTTGGTTGAGCCAAGCTTTTCTCAAGTGGCCTGTGGGAATGAGATTACTGTTGCTCTTTCAACCTCCGGGCGAGTCTATGTGATGGGAAGTACTGTGAATGGACAGCTGGGAAATCCTGAAGCTGATGGAAAGGCCCCTTCTTGTATAGAAGGCAAAATTTGCCAGAGCATTGTAGAAGAGATAGCATGTGGTTCCTATCATGTTGCAGTTTTGACTTCAAAAACTGAAGTTTATACTTGGGGCAAGGGGGCAAATGGATGCTTAGGCCATGGGGACAATGATGACAGAAACACTCCAACCCTTGTTGAAGCTCTGAAGAACAAACAAGTTAAAAGTGTTGTTTGTGGTTCAAATTTCACTGCTGCTATCTGTCTTCATAAGTGGGTGTCCAGTGCTGATCATTCCATATGTTCTGGCTGCCACAATCAGTTTGGTTTCAGAAGAAAACGTCATAATTGTTATAATTGTGGGCTAGTCTTCTGCAAAGCATGCAGCAGCAGAAAATCTACGAAAGCTTCTTTGGCTCCAAATATGAACAAGCCTTATCGTGTATGTGATGATTGTTATACAAAACTTGAGAAAGTCACTGAGGTTAGATTGATTTCTCGACCTGCAAAGAACCCAAGTGGAAGTACGACTCGGAGTTCTAATGAAGTGGGAGAAAAAAGAGTCTTCAGATCCTAATTCACTTGGGCAACTATGCAGGCTCCTTTCACTTGGATCCTTTAAGCATACTGATATCCAAAATTCCAAGTCCAACAGGAAAGCAGAATCACGTCGCTTTTCTCCATCCCTAGGTGGAAGTGCTCAATGGGGGAACTTTTATGCATCAAGATCTTCAAATAGAATATTTTCTTCTTCTGTTCCCAGTTCAAGAACGGTTTCTCGAGCAACATCACCTGTCTCGATGAGGCCCAGTCCATCTCGTTCAACGTCTCCTGTCTTGATGAGGCCCAGTCCATCTCGTTCAACAACATTACCTCCAACTCCAACATGCCTTACATCTGCTGAAGTTGCTGTCAATGATTCAGAGCAGACAAATGACAAGTTCAGCGATGAAGTTGTTAAATTGAGGGTGCAGGTAGAGGATCTTACCCGTAAGTCCCAACTTCTAGAAGTTGAGCTAGAAAGAATGTTGAAACAATTGAACAAGGCCACTTTAACTTCAAGGGAGGAAACTGCAAAACGCAAGGCTGCCAAGGATGTGATTAGGTCTCTTACTGCACAGTTGAAGGATATGGCTGATAGGGTTTTCGAAGGATCACACACCTTCATGTTCCAAGCCTGGATTCATGTGACAACCGCCCGAGCGGCCTAAAAGCTTCTCACGAACTTGAGTCCAATGGCCATTCGAGTAATCCACCAGCTGTGCAACGGAACCAAGAACCCGACGGAAGAGGTTGAGTGGGTAGAACAAGATGATCCAGGTGTGTATATAACTCTTTCGCCCTTGCCCAGAGGTGGTCAAGAACTCAGGCGGGTTCGCTTCAGTCGAAAAAAGTTCAGTGAGAAACAAGCAGAGAAATGGTGGGCCGAAAACAAGGAGAAGGTGTACAAGAAGAGTACAACCGCACCACAGAAAATTCCATAGCTGGTCCTGTATCGGCGTATGATGAAAAAGATGGCTCGACTGACTAACACTACTGGTATACAAGGCCTCCCACTCAACTGGAATATGTTAATTCTTTTTCATTTTTGTATCTTTTATTCTTTCTTTTAAATGTATTACAATTACTGTCTTAAAGGAAATCCAGAGAAAATTTTGCCCATATCCCACTAGTTCTGAAACATGTAAGATGCTGATAGTTACCTCCGCTTGACCAAAAAAAAAAAAAAACACTTATTGAATGAATGACTAGACAGATTGTTGAAATGTCACACCAATTCAACATTATTACATATGTGATGGCACATAAATAAGATAACAAAGATCATAAAAATTTATCTAAACATTTGTCCAAATATTAGCCAAAATCGATATTTTGCGACGGACCAAATCCGTCGTAAAACCAAATAAACGACGGACTTCGTCCGTCACTTGGTCCATCGCTGTTTACTGGGTCTTTTTGGTTTTACGACGGATTTTATCCGTCGTTTAATCTGCGACCGATAAGGTCCGTCGCACCATAGCGATGGATAAAATCCGTCGTAAAAGATAAAAAACCGTCGGTAATATTCAAAAATGTTCACTAAAGACATTAGCGACGGATAAAGTCCGTCGCTAATATGGATAAGCGACGGATTTGGTCCGTCGCTAAAATATCTGTAAAAAAAAAATGTTAGAATATTAATATTTTTAAAAAAATCTTGTACCTGATAGTCATTCAAAAAATAATTCACATTATTGTTTGATAAGAATCTTATTCACAAAATTGGTAACAACTCAGTCACCAGAGAACATGTTAGCTTCAAAGAAATCTGAAAAAGAAAAGTAATAGGAATCCATTGCAAACAGATCAAACAACATAAAATACTGATTGTAGCACCCCACGTAACCAGTCTTGCAAAACCAAAGTTTAAGAAAATGGCATTTTAGCATGTTCTGCCTAGTGCCAACCCTGTGGAATATTCAGAATAACATCTGTTGCATTTTTCACCAATGCCTGGCCAAAATATCTAGTAATTAACAATAGCAGTACTGAGCATTGTAGCTTTGGACAAGAGTAACATGCTCTCCCTCCTACAAACCTCGGCTCCAGTGCATGAAAATTTTATAGAATTAACTATTAAAGGGAAAAACAAGGGGAAATAAAAATAGTCAGGATCCATGAGTGCAAGCATTCGATAATTCCATACCAGCAGGAGATTCAGAGCTCGAGAGTGTCTCTTTTGCATCATTGGAGAACTACAAATATATGGGCAACACCCCATGATAATGTGCCAGCCTCTGCTTAACCCTCTCTCTGCCAAGCACAAAACTCCAATTCTATCATCACAAAAATTATACAACAACAACAGAAGGCCCCAATCTATAACTGGCACATCAGCAAGCCAATAATTGAGGAAAAGTCCATGATGCCAACTGTTGGCTAATTGTCATCCTGAAACTTTTTATATAAGACCAACAGTTTTTTTTTTTTTTTGTATAAGACCAAAAACTGCACAGAAAGCTAATTTAGCATGATATACCGTTGCCGGTGGGAATTGCACATGCGTAGAACATCCAATTCTTTCTTGCAAAATGTGGATTCCACCATGAAAAACAGGTGTATCCACACATCAATTGGGCAACAGCTGTATGTTGGGTCAAATCATTGGTTGTCGCCCTACTCGCGAAGTCGACCTGTTGAATTTTCAGGCCAAGTGCTCATCCTGATTGGGCCCACCCTTTTGCACTACCTGGACATCCTACACACATGACACATTGAGGGGAAAGAAGAGTACAACATACTATGAGTTGACTGTGATGAGATTCATGTGATCATTACTCTTTAGAAAGACACGCACATCCACATGCATCAATAAAGATATGCAAGCATTAGAAGAGAGTGTTTCTTGGGTAGATGAGAAAGACCTGCATGCCTACTCGTTGGTTTTGTATAAAAGCTTGGCATAAGATAGTTGATAGCTTGAGGGCATAGTCTCTGAATACGAGAGTACTGGAATCTCTCAAGTTCTTTGATGCGAACTCAAGCTTGCAATCTTTCTTTGCTTCCTCCACATCTCTCCATCTGCATTAAAAATCTCATATCCACGTAACACTTCCATGTACGAATGATACACTTCAGCCTACATCATCAAACACTCATCTCCCAAAACAAATATCAGAATATGGGTTGTTACTGCTCTTTAAGAATAATTGTTAGGATCCTCCAATTTTGCCTCTCCCATCTACAGGAAGTCCATCATATTAACAGATTGTACTGTAGAGAAAAATAGTGGCATGCTTTTAATAGAGTAACAAGTAGAGAAAAATGAATATAACTTCTAGCATAAGATGTTTATCCTCGGCTTGCATTAAAATAATGTATGTGAAGTCTGATTTTGGCTCAATTAGTAAATAGGTTAGATTCTGGCTGACCTTGACATGGCCCAAACCTGGCCCATAACCACCCCTAAATGATTATCCAGTCAATTTACTTTCATTCAACATAAATATAGCAATAAGCCTGCTGGAAAAGAATTTTGAACACAATTCAAAAGCACTTAAGAAGTATGCAACAACAATACCTAAAACTATTCTTACCATAGGAACTACAATATCCTCCTTCCGAGTACTCCTAAAAAATGTGCTGGATAGCATTCCAATACTGTGTAGGTCTAAAGACCAAGGTACAAGAAATATTTAGTTACTTTCAATGGTAAAACAAAGCAAAACATAACAAAGAAAATGCAATAAATAAGAAGACAGATTAAAAATACAAGACCAATAACCATTTGGTTTTGTTAAAAAATATAAGCACTTCTCTAATCAATGCTAAAGATCTACATTTTTCAGCAACTGAGTTACTATTCACATAAAAAAAATAGTCTAGAGATGGCCAAAATGGCAAAAAAAAAAAAAAAAAAAAAAAAAAAAAAAAACGAAGAAGAAGAAGAAGAAGAAATAAAGAATTTTGAAATTGATTCCACGCGTGCACACATTTATGCTCTAGATAACCAAACTACATCAAAATGTGACTAACCATTGCCTTGATAACCAAGTTGCATCAAAATGTGATCAACCAAAAAAGGTAGCTAATAATTAGAAAAGCTTGATTTTTTTAACTCAAATTATCAAGATTCAAGAGTCACATTTCATTGGTCATGGTTATCAAAGGTATTGAATATAGTTTTTTTTTCATTTTCTTTTCTCACGAAAGGGACGATTTTTTATTTTTATTTTCCTCTTTTAAGCAAAAGACAATGCTTAGCCTAAAGATCATTCTTTCTTGAAATTTTCTCAGACCTCAGGACCCTTTGGTGACAATTCACAAAATGCAATATAAATGTCTTATCTGAATAAGCAAGGATTCTACTCAAAGCCAACACTGATCTTGCCAGTCCTTCATCCTATAGCCACTTATACATTAAATACCTTATTTTGACCCTCTCGATTGTATATGACATACATAACGAAAATGCTATTAACGATTCTAATGGGTAACTGACACAGTTTACTAGAAAATCAATCTTCTTCTCAATCAAATCTTCTTCACAAAAGGCAATAAAAAAAATCATAGCCTTTTGGAGGGTATTGGGGAAAACAATCAAGTCCCACATCATGTGGATGATTCATGGAAACATCAGGTTACCCATGCTCCTTCCTACTGACAACCTAAACAGGAATTTTTTTATTTTTTATTTTTTTAAAAAGTTAAATAGAATATAAAGCATGCACCTGCCCAACAAAACCCACTTGCAAAGGCTGAGAAATATCCACTACAAGAAAAGGGGGCATTAGCCTCACTTCAAAACTGTGGCTAAAAAGGTTAAAAACTGAGGCTAAAGCTTTTAGCCTCAGTTTTGCCTCATTTATCCAAACCGAGCTTGATACCCCCGTGGCTAAAGGCTTTAGCCTCAGTTTTAGCAACTGAGGCTAAAATGACTTATAGCCTCGGTTCTTCAAGTGAGGCTAAAAACCTTTTTAGCTTCAGTTTTTTCGAAATGAGGCTAAATCAAAATTTTAGCCTCCATTGTTTTCAACTGAGACTAAATCCAAATTTTAGCCTCGGTTGCCTCCAATTGAAGCTAAATCTATTTTTAACCTCGGTTGTGCTAGCATGCATATCATGAAGAGGGTTATCATTTGCAAAGCCCAATTTCAATAGCTAATACAAAAAAAAAAAAAAAAAAAAAAAGGTAGTCTGCATTCTTCATGTGAAAAAGGAGGAAAAAGGCCATGGAGACACACCTGCCTGAGATGCACTGGTAGCTCGCCCATTGCAGAACATATGGTTGCAAGCTCCACTTCAGAATCAACTATTGCTTGTCGTAGTTGAGCTCTAGAGCGGTTTGCCCAGTCAACCTTCCTTTTGTAGACCTCTAGGCACTCTTGTTCTAGCTCAAATAGCATTTTGTCCCTCTCAGAATCAGACTCTCCCACTTCATCCCATATCATCTAAATTCATAAGTAACCACAGATCAAAAATAAACTAAAGTAAAATAAATTGATAAAATACCATCGAGATCCTTTTGTATAGTTAGAAAAAAAAAATCAGAAAGAAAATGTTTTTTAGAAAATGTTTTTTCTTCGTGTGTTAAAAGAAACCTGAAGTTCATATAGAAGAGATCCGCAAGTAGTTTCCATTTGCACAAGCTGATTGTTTGGGAGATTAGAAATACCAAATGAACTGTTTCTCTACATAGGAAGATCATTTCTGTGAGAAAGCCTGAACTTTTAATGAAGAAAGGTATCCCTCGATAGATCAATCCAACATCTCAAGATAGTTCATAATTGAATATAAGCTACAGAAAAATAAATTTCCACATTCATTCTGAAGAAGCATATACCCCAGTAGAGCAATCCAATATATCGAGATAGTTCATAATTGAATATAAGCTACAGAAAAATCAGATTTTCATATTCATTTGGAAGATGAAAAATGAGTCTTAACAGAGAGATCAGGAAAGCAGAGATCCAAAGCATTATAAAATTAGCAATAATAATGAACTCATCATCCAGATAAATTAAGAAACATGGGCTACAAGTAAATGGCGACAGCATAAAGACCAGAATCATCACAGCCAACTAATAAAAGGAAGTCTCATGATCAGTATATAAGGAGTTTAAAATGGTCCATACAGGGAAAAAAAAAAGGAGTTAAAAATATATGCTTTCATAAAGTAGCAGAAACTTGTCTGCACAAGATCACTAAGCGAGAAAACTACAGGATTGCATGAATAACAGGACACAGGTGAATGACATATTTAAGATGAACGACATAGGCGAAATGCACTATGGTTGGATAAAACAAGTTTGACAGGAAATTCAGATAATTCCTTTTCCACGGGAGGGAAAAAAAAACAAGAAGCAGATGAATGCCCGTTCTGTCCACACTGAAATTGAGAAAATTAAGCAGAGATCTATTATGATAATTTGGACTTTTTAATCTGAGAATGAAATGAAAATAAAAGCCAGGAGGGAAGTTCCTAAGAACAGACCTGATTGAGCAATTTAGTTCGGTATCTATCATTCTGTTTCGGATCTGGAGCTTCCATGGAAATGGAGATTTCGTTCTGCAGAGAATGCTGGAAGCTAAGGGCCTGTTTGGATGCCTGTAAGTTCTTTTAAGTTGTGACTTACCTGTAAGTCACTTACAAGTGAAAGTTACTTACAGGTAACCTGTTTGGATGTAAGTTGTAAGTCACAGGTAAGTTTTTCTGTTTGGATAACCTATAAGTTACTTATAGGTACAAAGTTGTATATTCACATCGAGCATAGCTTAGATTGGAGAATCGTTCTAAAATGTTATAATCATATAAAAAACATGGGATCAAATATGTTATTTTGTTAAGCCCATCAAGATGAATATTTGAGATAATTATTAAGCTAAACCAATCATCAAGTGGGCTATAAAAGTGGGCCCACAAATTCAAAAAATCTATAATATGGAGTAATAACTCAATTTAAGCATTGAGAATAAACTTAAAAACATTAATAAAAAATCTAATAATTAAATTACTTGCATTCCAACTGTGCAATCTGATGTAATTTCCAAAGGCCAGCATAATATCAATCCCACTCTATCATCAAAGTTTTTCTCATTCTCTAATGAGGAGTTTGATGCTCAGGATCTAAGAGATTCACCAACACTGATGTAGATCGTTAAATTACTTGCATTCTATGCAACTGAGGCTTAAAAATAGAGTTTTTGCCTCAGTTCCTATACAACTGAGGCTAAAAGGTAGACTTTTCGCCTCGGTTTCTATGCAACTGAGGCTAAAAAATAGACTTTTCACCTCGGTTCCTATGCAACTAAGGCTAAAAGGTAGACTTTTCGTCTCGGTTCCTATGAAACTGAGGCTAAAAGGTAGACTTTTCGCCTCGGTTCCCATGCAACTGAGGCGAAAGACGAACTTTTGGCCTCAATTCCTTAGCAACCGATGTTAAAAGATACATTTAGCCTCCATTTTTTCAACTGAGGCTAAAAAATTGTGGCTAAAGGCCTATTTTCTTGTAGTGATCCCTGATTTCACAATTGGCCATAATACCCTGTATGTCAACGAGTGACTCTTCCATCTCACAAACTAGTATAATTCATGAAAATATAATGAAGAGAAGTATAAAAGCTGAATTGTAGGAACAAATGGACATACATGGTAGTTGAATTGCAGGAACAAATGGAAAAGTTGAATTGCAGGAACAAATGGAAAAGAAAGTTTTAAGAAAGTAAGGGTTGAACCCACTCCATAATGAAGTTTTTTTTTAATCTTAAGTTGCCAATGAAGCATAATGTATAAAGATGGAAAGATTCATTTTGAAGATAATAGTAAGCGCCTAATTAAAATAGCAATTAGAATGAAAACAAGCAAATGTACCTATACAGGACATCGAAAGTTACGTAGAGCGAGCATGACCTAGATGGCTGAAATAGTAGGGGTTGATGCCACAAACATACATACCTACTTTTCCAGGGATTTTAGGCTTGAAAAGCTTCATTTGTTTGGTCAAAGAGTTGAAGATCTGGAAATTCCTCATCCCAAGCCCTCTCTTAAACCCAAATCCTTGCCCTAGTTTTTCTGTCAGAATGCATGTGAAGAGATAAGGACAAAAAAAGATATTGAGAATTAAAAAAATAATTACTCATGTTAAAGGAAAATCATCAAACTAATCTTACCTTTCCCCCAAAAAAAAATAAAAAATAAAAACAAAAATAGAAATAAAAATCTATTGAATCTTATTTATTTATTCTTATTTCTTGTAATGACTTTGCCATGAAAGCTTAGCTTTATTGTCTCATACCAGCAAAAGAAACTAGATGAGCTCTTCCAAAGGCATCAAACAATACTTGGATAAGACTTTGTATTATATTATTGGGTTTAGACAAGTGGCCCCGGGTCCATTCAATGACCCAAATGTTTGATATAATGGGCTCACCATGGATGAATCCACTAGAGTTGAAGGAACATAGCCATGGAATTTTTGGCCATTTTTGGTTGAATGTGGAACTGTCCTTTTTTTTCCCTTAAACATTTATCTTCTAGCCACAAATTGAGGGTTTAGGATTCCCATCAAGGGGACTTTTTTTTCATGGCCATATATAATAGTGTCCACAACAAGATGCACAATTACACATATTTTCCAATATAAAAATAGAAAAATTAGAATTCACTAATTTCCTCCATTTTTCACTGAAGTGTTAATTTTTGGTCGATTTCAAAACATCCCGATATGCTCAGCTAGAAACTGTGGCACCGATCAAGCATTTTCATCTCAACTAACAGATACACTACGCTCGTAGGATTCATGTAGGAAATAAAAAGACTCAAAGTTCGTCTTATACCTAGGAACTGTTTTTGTTGTTTCTTGATGAAATTGAGGGCTAGGATTAGTACTCAAGAGACCATCCAAACCGATTCAAATAACATGCATTCTGAGTTTCAAAGTAGAAATTAAAAAAATAATAAATAATAAAGTAAAAAATAAAAAAAAAAAAAATTGCAGAATGTCATTTGGAAGCCGTGAATACATCATAATTAAGCTCATTTGCATAAAAGTGGAACTGATCTACTAATTTATCTTTCTTTCAAAATCAGCAAAAGATCAGATATCTATAACAGATTTCATCACACAAAATTTCAACAAAAATGAAAGGAAAAAAGGGAAATGAAACAACAAACTACTACTGTAATTTTCTAATCCGAAACAAGCAAAGATAGCAACTAATTCACAACATTTTTTAGACCAAAAAGTGGAGTATGATTTCGATCTCCAAAGATAGACCACACCCCAAAAAATCTGGGTGGAAGATCCTAAACATCCAATTTGGGTAGTTTTCTCCATCGAATAAGGATATTGATGAATGATTTTTTACAACCACAAAAAAAAAAAAAAAAAAAAAAAAAAAAAAAAAAAAAACTTAACATCGTGGGCTGGGCTAGATTTCAAATTCTTCCTTTTTCTATACATGCAACTTGGTCCCAAAGCCGTGTATCATGAATGCAGTTGTAATGGGCTAGATTTCCTGGCTTGGTCCTTATTCATGGACTAGGCTTTTCTCTTGAATTGGGGTAGTGGAAGGTGCATCAGGCCATGCAAGTAAAATGGGAAAATTTGTAAGTAAATTTGTGTCTAATGCTAAACATCAAGGGCCCATTTGGGTGTTCCAGATTTATTGAGGCGGATGGAAAGCAGCCCAAGCTGCAAGTGAGACAAAAATAGATCAAAGTTGTTTCTACCTCACTCATAATTCAGTGCATTTTCTCAACTTTCTCATTATCCAATTCATAGGCAACTGAACACGGAATCCATATTTTATTCAAATCAGACAGAAAAACCACCTCCGCACAGATTTAGTTGTTGATGGAAATTTCAAATGGACAAAAGGTGTAACAATTCATGTTCATTGAGGGAAAAAGAAGGATAATATCACAACTACACCCGAATGGATGTTCCACCTCACTCAAACAATGAATGTTACGAAAACATTCATGGTGATCATTACTGACCTCAAATAAAAGCTCCAGTGCTTCTGATTCAAAAATTGCAACAGTATGAAAATCATTCGTTGAGTCATCTCGCAACATGTCTGATTATAAAAGACACAAGGGCAGCGGCATGGGACAGTCTACCTCCACGATCATTTAAAAAAACGAGTAAAAGAGGTAACTTTTGAAACCAGATCATATTGAAACCCCTACCAAAAAAAAAAAGCAAATTGAAAGCAGAATTGAATAAAAATACGAATCGGAATGAAGAACTCACCTCGATCGGATCTATTTCCAGCACGATCTCAAGATCTAGTAAACAAGTAAGTGGATTCCGATAGCAATGACAGGTGGAAGATTGGGAGAGAGGAAGAGACGAATCTGGATGAGGTTTGTAGAATTCGAAAGCTAGGGTTATTTTTTCTGTCGTGGAGGATGAGGTGTGTTAGGAGAGTAGGATGAGGTGCGCTCGTAATTTTGCAAATCCTTTCTAAATTTTATAAAATTTTGAAATACGAAACAGTGTGTGTTTACCACTGTTTATAACAAATACTTCATTAATAATCATACATGAAAGACGGACCATTTTATGGATGGTTAAGATAGTATTATATAATAAAATTATAAATATTAAACAAATACAACTAGATGGATTGTTTTAATGGTCTGGATAACTTTATATCATTGCCACTATTTTTATGAACAAGTCACCACTATTTTACATTCTATACAAAACTCACAGGTTTTTTAAAAAAATAAAAGGTTAAACAAAGCTTAGGAAAGGGGAGGGCTCTATGGGCCCCACGATGATGGATATGTTTCATCCAATCCGTCCATATGTTTTTATATATCATTTTATAATATTATTAAAAAAATAAATTATATCTCAATCTCAAGTGGACCACATTATAGGAAACAGTTTTGAATAAATTTTAACCATTAAAAACTTTTTAGGGGCCATAAAAGTTTTGGATCAAGCTGATATTTATTTTTTCCCTTCATTTGGGTCTTTATGACCAAATCAACAGTTTGGATGTCAAATAAACAGTACATTGTGCCTTAGGAAGATCTTAATTGTGAATATACATTCATTATTTTTGTCCAGTGGTGTGGCCCAACTAAGATTTATATCTCTATCATTCTTCGTATCAAGCACTAAAATGATCTATAAAAATGTATGAACGAAATGGATGAAGCACATACATCATGGTGGGGCCCATAGAGCACCGACCATCAGCCACGGGGCTTGGTGTCTGGGGGAGCAGCCAATCCATTCCAGGGACGTGCATTTCGTGCTAAAGCCTTTAGTAGGAAGTTACTGCGCATGGATGCTGGGTGGGGCCCACCACCATGTTTGTGGGAAATCTACTCCGTTAATCCATTTATAGAAATCATTTTAGAAATAGATACCAAAAATGAAGTGTATCCAAAACTCAAGTGGGCCACACGAGATGAAACTGTGGAGATTCAGTGAGAACCGTTGAAACATTCTTACGGCCATAAAAAGCTTTTTTCAGGCTTTTTTTTTTTGTACTTTCACTTATTCCCAGTGTTAATGACCTTATAAACTGTTTTTTTTTTGGTACTTTCACTTATTCCCAATGTTAATGACCTTATAAACTGTTTGAATGGCATATATACATCAAGGTGGAGTCCGAAAGGTTTCAACTGTAGGCATTTGTTTCCCCATTGTTTCCTCTCGTGTGACCCACTTAATTTTTGGATCCAACTCATTCTTGGTCTCTTGTCTTAAAATGATCTCTGAAAATGGATTAACGGAGTAGATTTTTCAAAAACATAGTGTGAGACCAAAAATGAGGTATATCTCAATCTCAAATGGACCACATTACAGGAAACAGTGTTGAATGAGCGTGGACCATTAAAAACCTTTTGGGGGCCATAAAAGTTTTGGATCAAGCTGATCTTTGGTTTTTCCCTTCATCTGGTCCTGAATGACCTAATCAACAGATTGGATGTCAAATAAACAGTACAGTGGGCCTTAAGATGGATTTTAATGGTGGATATCCAATCACCATTGTTTTCATGTGGTGTGGTACACCTGAGATTTATGTCCTGCTAATTTTTGGTATAAAACTATAAAATAATCTGAAAAAAATGGATGAATGGAATAGATGAAAGACGTACATCATAGTGGGGCCCACCCATAGAAGAGGATTTTAATGGTGGATATCCAATCAATATTGTTTTCTATGATGTGGTCCACCTTAGGTTTATATCCCTATCATTTTTTTTATCAAGTCCTAAAATGATCGGTAAAAATGGATGAATTACATACATAATGGTGGGGCCCATATAGCACCGAATACTAGCTAATGGGTCGGTGGTAGGGGAGTAGCCAATCCGTTCCCATCCATGCTGGTATTTGTGGTGCGGTTCATTTAATCTTTGAATATAATTCATTTTTTGAATAATTTTCTGAAATGATCTCGAAAAATGGATGAACGGTGTAGGTTGATCTCAAATTTTCAATAAATCCAAAACTCAAGTGGACCATGCCACCCGAAACAATGTGAAATAATGATTTCCACCATTGATACCTTCCTTGGGCCCACAATAACATTTATTTGCCATCCAACCTATTCATAATATCAAATATACATGAATGAAGAGAACACAAACATCAACTCGATCCAAAACTTCTATGGCCTCCAAGAAATTTTCAATGGTAGAGGTTCAATCACACTATTTCCTATGGTGTGGTCCACTTGAGCTTTGGATATGCTTCCTTTTTGTTCTTTAAACCTCAAATTATCTATTAACGTGGATAAACGGAATGGATAAAATAAATAAATAACAGTGGACCCCACAAAGTTTACTTTGATAAGGATAATGACTCACCTACCTAGATGTAGAAGGGTTTCCTTAAAATTTTCATAATCATATATTGGGCTTGCCTTAATGTGATTCACATATCCAACCCACTCATTATGTGTGTTCCACTTGGATGAGGGGTCGAACTAATTTTTAGCCACATCCAAAACTCATGTGGGCCCCATCAAGTGCATTTATATTTTTAAAGATGTCTTGACATGGTTTTAGATGATATGGCCCACCTGAGTTTTGTTTATAGATGATTTTTGAGATATCTCATAACCTAAAGGGGACACATTAAATGCACGGTGTTGATGTTCAACACACATCATGACGGGGCCCACAAAACTTATTAACATCAGTTCTTAGGTTCTCGTGGGGTTAATAAGTTGGGTCACAATTTTGACAACAATATTTAGCTCATTTTATATGTCTAGCCCATTCACTCTATTTTACTGATCAATACCGCCAATTTAACTAGTTACTCGCCCCAATCAGGCTAGCTACGTATGAGAAAGAAATTGAGCATACAAGATTGATCAACAATTTGAGTGAAATTTGATTTAAACATATGAAGTTATTTACTTTTCAATTTGGACTAATTCGATTATCCAAAAACGGTTAAATGTTCAATTCGTGGATGTGCCTAATAATTTATTAAATTTTTTTTCACAAAGAAATTTCAATTTCCATTTAAAAATAACATTTTTTTCAAAATGTATATTTTTTTATTCTTAATTTTTCTTTAAAAACTTTTAACAAAATATCATTTTTATTATAAAATATTTCAAAAAATAAATTAAAATATAAATCTGAATTTTTATTTTTAAAATATCTAAAATTTTCATGAATTTTAATTTTTTTTTCAAAAATTCCAAAATGCCGATTTTTTTTTCTTCAAAAGCATCGTGTTGTTTTCAACTTTTCAATTTTTTTAAAATTAAATATATTTTTTCAAAATCTTAGTGTTTTTATAAATAATTTTTTCTTTTAATTTCAAATTTTGAATATTTTCAATTATTTTTCAAAATCACAAAATTATTCAACTTATTTTTTTTTTTCGTTTCAAAATGTTTGTTTTTTGATAAAGTATCGATTTTTTAATATCAATTTATTTTATTTTTCACTCAAATTTTATTTTGAGTGAAAATAAAATAAAATTTCATATTTTTTAAAATATGAGATTTTATTATATTTTTCAAATTTCACTCTCATTTTCTTTTTTAAAATATTTTCATTTTTCAACATTGTGAAAATTTTCACATTTTTAAAAATATTTTTAATTTTCTTTTTTAGGATATTATTTTTTTTCTCAAAATCAAATGCTTCTTTTTTTTTCAAATTTATCAACTTTATTCAAAATTCTTTTTTGTTCCCACAAAAGATTTTTATTAAATTACGATTTTTATTTTTTCAAAATCTAATTTTTTTCTCAAACATTGTTAAACTTTTTTAACTTCTCAATATTCTTTTTCATGTGATATTACAAATCATTTAAATATTAATTTTAAATTAAAAAATTAAAGTAAAAATTCCACTCATTTAATATAAAAATAGAATAAATTTTCTTTTTGCATTCAATCAATTAAATAATCTTAGATTAATAAAAA
This sequence comes from Magnolia kwangsiensis, assembly GCA_037074715.1. Lineage (NCBI taxonomy): Eukaryota > Viridiplantae > Streptophyta > Magnoliopsida > Magnoliales > Magnoliaceae > Magnolia > Magnolia kwangsiensis. Next base: position 16,781,200 of record CM073580.1, on the reverse strand, counting down.
ATAATCTTAGATATAAATATGTACAATTAAACCACCGAAATTCTATTAAAAACAACTATTAGACTAAAAAAAAATTTAATTTTCCACCATATTCTTTAAAAAATGAAAAAAATTAACTTGTAGGCAAAGGTCCTTTTACGACGGACCATGATCCGTCCCAAAAGAAACTGAAAAGGGCGCCATTTGGTGTTTTGGGTGGAAACTAAACGGGTGACAAAATGAAATTTTGCGACGAATTCCATCCGTCGCATATTAACGACGGATAAAATCCGTCGTAAATCGGATTATAACGACGGATTTGTGTCCGTCGCTAAATTCAGCGACGTCCAGACGGGATATCCGGGAAACATGGGATAAGCGACGGACTTTTTCCGTTAGCGACGGATTAAATCCGTCGTTAAACCAAGAGATTTTAGCGACGGACTAAGTCCATCGCAAAAATACGTCGCAAATTGCCCATTTTGGTTTAGTGTTAGATATATCTATCACAATGCATACAAATTACTCGCAAACTTAAAGACTAAAAATAATATAATGAAAAAATGTGATAGGGAAAAAGAAGATTAATAACAAATCAGTAGTTGAAATAAATTATATAAAAAAATAAAAATAATTTATATTAAGGAAAAAAAATATGACAGACAATTGATTTTTATGCATACCATTTTTTTAGTTATCTCCAATATTTTAGTTCTCTTCAATACACCATTTGCACTAGAGCAATTAAACATGACCATTTGTAATGCAGGACATGAAAATTAAATGTGAAATGCAAGATTTCAGGCTTAAGATCACGTTAGTTCATAAACAATTACACAAATTCTATATCCCACACGAAAGTCCAAACATTCAATTAAGAGGAATCTATGCGGGTCCAGGCCTACACATGATAGGGCTGGATCAATAAAAATTATAAACCAAACGACACTCAAGGATAAGAAATAATCACCCACACATGCATAGTAATCAGCCCTTAATCCAAGGGATTCAGAAATTCTAATTCTAGGAACCCTAGGGTGAGAAAAGAGGCAAATAAATTAAGATAATGTGATCTAGGGTTAGGGTTGTTGAAAAACTGGTATGAAAGGGTAAAATAAGAAGAAAACCTGAACCAAAAGACACCCAAGCGCGGACAGCAATAATGGCCCAAACGCTGGTGCGTATGATCACGGCTGCACATGTGTGGGGCCCACTATTCAGAAAAAGTCCACCATGCCCTGGTTGGCCAGGGATGGACTCCAAAACTCCCAAATATCAGCGCGATCCGATGTACGGTTTGTGCGTGGTGCTCCGCCGAAGTTTCAGCTCGCCTACGGGCCAAAATCTGGAAACCTACTGTAATGAAGAAATCTGATGCAACAAAAGGGACGAATTTGAAGTATGGATGATGGTGGAAGATGAAAAAGAAGATGATGGAGGACGGGGGTGAATCGGGGTCGATGTGGCTTCGCACCATGGTAGCTAACCCTTCGATGAAGGGAGGGCTTCACACCCAATTAGGCTTCACAACTCAGAGAGTAGGAAAACATAAAATTTTTATTAATCTTCAATGAATGAAAAGAACTACAAGGGGTGCCTATTTATAGAAAAAATCCTATACCTCAAAACTCGAATCATGTGCGTAACCTATTACTTAGCGGTAAAGTAAACTAAAATTAAAACTAAACAAAGAAATCTAAAGTGTTCACGATGTTCTAAATAATAACAATAAGTAAAACCTAAAATATGACATCAATCTAACAAGTGGGCCACGATCATGAGATCCCATGATGGGCTTTTCTTGACTATCGGGCCCACCCTTTTGAACTAAAACTTCGTCTTTTAGCTAGCAGGCCCTCCCTGGACATCGCCATTGAGCTAGATCAATGTTGGGGCCCTCCTTTCGCTTACGTATATGCGTAGGGGGTGGTGTGTATGCACGTGTGCACATGATGTCCCCATCAATTCTCCCTGGCTGTGAAGATTTCGTCACTGGCGAAATAAAACTCCTGAACCAATCCAAGATGTCAGGATCAAGTCTCTGAAGTTCTTCCTCAGTGAGCCACGTGCCATCTGAAGCTTGGCGTAACTTCCATTTAACCAAGTACTTCTGAAACCCGTCGTCCGACGTTGAAACTATCTGATAGTCCAGGATATCTTTTATTTCTTCTCTGGGTGTGTGAAGGTTAGGTATGAGAGGTAAAGGCTGAGAAGAAAGATCGGGAAGAGTAGGTATGGGAGGTAGAGGCTGGAAAAATAGGTCGGGAGGGGTAGATATGGGATGTAGTGGCTAGGAAAACAGGTTAGGAGGGATAGGTATGGGAGGTAGAGGTTGTGAAAATGGCTCAGGATATGTAGGTATGGGAGGTAGAGGCTGGGAAAATGGGTAGGGACGGGTAGGAATGAGACGTAGAGGCTGAAAAAATGGGTCTGGAGGGGGCCATGGATCAAGGAAAAGGTTTAAGAAATCAAGATAGTTAAGCGAAAAGCTGGACCATGCATCAATGACCCCTTGAAATGTAACTAGATCCTCCACATTGAATGTGGAACTAATTCTCATGAAGGGTGGAAGATTTTTCATATACGCGTTGAGACCGTTTCATTTTATAATTTTGAATGGTCCAACGCTACACACGTGTAATTTTCGAACGGCTCCCCGAGGGTACCGCTCTGGCCTGATGCGGATCATCACAGAATCCCTTACATTGAATTCCTGGAAACATTTATGTTGGTCTGCAGAAAGTGAATAATGTTCATTAATAATCATGATCTTCTGCCTGATTTCTTGATGCCATGAATGAATGTGATATGCAAAAGACTCTGCAAGCTCTGACGGCATATGGGACAGTGACATAGGGACAGGATCAATAGGTTTCCCTTGTTTATAACCAGTGACGACTTCATAAGGACTGAGACCTGTGGACGTATCGATAGAACTATTAAACATAAACTCAGGTTTAGGTATTAAAGTGTCCCATGTTCTGGTGTGATATATATCCTTCTTAGGGGGAGACTCATTCGGTAGATCATTAGGAATGACATCATGAAACTCATCTACTACCGGAATGACCTCAGTAGGTAACTTTACACTAGCCTCTGATGTGCTCTCTCTAGCCACGAGGCCGCACATGTTGTACCCCTCAAAATAATGGTCTTGATGTCCCTCATGGGGTGCGGGTACGGGTGCATGCCCATGGCTGATTCTTTGACCACCTCCATTCATTATTCTATCCTCCTGGCCACTTGCCTGAGATTGGACATCTACCTCAATGGTGGGTCTATCCTAACGATGGTCTTTCGTCGGGTAATACGTAAATCAAGTTGTTCACAGCACTGGTTCATTTTCAAGCGCTTAATCATAGACTCCAACGTCTGAGATATCTTGTTTAGTGACTCTTGCAATTGTTACATGTTTAGTGTAGGGTACCAACCAAAATTCAGCAATATAGTTGTCAAAATATAAGATTTTTTTTTAAAAAAAGAAACAACCTAGTTTCAAAAAATAAAAAAAAAAAGGAAAGTTTCTAAAAAAAACAAATTAGAAAAGTTTCTAAAAAAACGACCTAGTTTCTAAAGAAAAAGAAAAAGAAAAGTTTCTAAAAATAGAAAGGAAATTAGTTTCTAAAAACAGATTAAGAAAGTTTCTAAAAACATTATTTTTTTAAAAAAAAGGAAAGTTTCTAAACCTATAAATAGAAAGATAAGTTAATTTCTAAAATAATTCAAATAAGGGGACAACAGAATTTTTCAGCAGCTTATGTCAGGGTTTATGGACCTCTAAACAGCCATATATGATGAGAATTGTTGCGTAATGGACATAACCAAACCCTAAACATGTAATGAATTCCCCTACAAGAACCCTGGGCTCTGATACCAAATTTGATGCAGGACATGAAAATTAAATGTGATATGCAAGATTCCAGGCATAAGATCACGTTAGTTCATAAACAATTACACAAATTCCATATCCCACACGAAAGTCCAAACATTTAATTAAGGAGAATCTATGCAGGTCCAGGCCTACACATGATAGGGCTGGATCAATAAAAATTATAAACCAAACGACACTCAAAAATAAGAAATAATCACCCACATATGCATAGTAATCAGCCCTTAATCCAAGGGATTCAAAAATTTCAATTTGGGGAACCCTAGAGTGAGAAAAGAGGTAAATAAATTAAGAATAATGCGATCTAGGGTTAGGGTTTATGAAAAACTGGTATGAAAGGGTAAAATAAGAAGAAAACCTGAACCGAAAGACACTTTCCACGCGCGGACAGCAACAATAGCCCAAACGCTCGTGTGTGTGATCACGGCCACACATATGTGGGGCCCACTATTTAGAAAAAGGTCACCTTGGCCCTGGTCGGCCAGGGATGGACTCCAAAACTCCCAAATATCAACTCGATCTGATGTACGGTTTGTGCGTGGTGCTCCGCCGAAGTTTCAACTCGCCTACGGGCCAAAATCTAGAAACCTGCTGTAATGAAGAAATCTGATGCAATAAAAGGGATGAATTTGAAGTATGGATGGTGGTAGAAGATGAAAAAGAAGATGATAGAGGATGGGGGTGAATCAGGTTCGATGTGGCTTTGCACCACGGTAGTTAACCCTTCGATGAAGGGAGGGCTTCTCACCCAATTAGGCTTCACAACTCAGAGAGTAGGAAAATACATAATTTTTATTAATCTTCAATGAATGAAAAGAACTACAAGGGGTGTCTATTTATAGAAAAAATTTTATACCCCAAAACTCGCATCATATGCGTAACCTATTACTTAGCGGTGAAGTAAACTAAAATTGAAACCAAACAAAGAAATTCAAAGCGTTCATGATGTTCTAAATAATAACAATAAGTAAAACCTAAAATATGACATCAATCCGACAAGTGGGCCACGATCATGAGATCCCATGATGGACTTTTCTTGACTATCGGGCCCACCCTTTTGAACCAAAACTTCATCTTCTAGCTAGCAGGCCCTCCCTGGACATCACCATTGAGCCAGATCGATGGTGGGGCCCTCCTTTCACTTACGTATATGCGTAACGGGTGGTGTGCGTGCGCGTGTGCACATGATGTCCCCATCAATTTGCATAGGAGCAATTAAACATATTTATTCTAGTATGGAATTAACAATATAAAAAATATAAATCATCTAAATTTAATCATTTTAATAAAATCCAATAACTCTATAATGAAATGTAAATCATCTAAATTTGATACATTCAATAAAATAGAATAACCCTAAAAATGAAATATTATCTCTACTCTTCTATATATAAGTAGAACCAAGATAAATGCATTTTTTTTTATATTTTATTTTATATCAGTGTATCACATAAACTCCATGAATTGGGTGAGCACTCTTTTCTCATGATAACTATGCCGGGTCATGTGGATCAAAATGCGAACTAGCATGTAATGAAGGAGTTGATTCAGAAGAGTGGGAAGAAGGTAGAGAATTTTGAATGTTCATCTAGTTCGCTCTAAACGGTTTAATATTTATAGATATGCATCAGATGATCCCATCCATCCGTTCAATGGTATTTGGCAACAACAAAATTAAAACTGTCTACATGCAGCAGTGGAAGCAAAGAAAAGTTATGGATATGATGGTTCAAAGTACTTAATTTTATAAATTATAACTAATCACATCAAAGAAAAGTGATAGATATGATGGTTTAGTATGCTTGAGCTTTTAAATTATAAATAATCACATATAGCTAGAAGTATGACTTGTCAGTCTTAGCCACATCTTTTCTGCTTATATGTCCTTGTGCAAGGAATTTGTACCATGAAAATGATGGTCCCACCATAACAGATCACTTGGAATGAAAATCAGGCTGCCCCTCATCAAGTGGGCCACACCATTGAACCAATGGGCAAATATTATGTAGTCCAGCCTCTTTTAAAACATGGGGCCATTCATTATTGGCATTACTAGATGGATGGCTCTTATGGGACGCAATATTTCTATGACCCACATATACATAAATCCCATGTGACTCTGAGCTCCATGGGACCATACATATGACTTGAACCATCTATTTCAGTAGCTCATTGTAAGGTATGAATTTAAAAATGAGGCAGATTCAATACTCAAGTAGGCCACTCATATGTGATAGGGAGAACGTGAGTTTTCGAGTGAGGATGCTAATTGCTTGTAGGCCAAAACTTTATAGGGCCTACCATCATGCCCATACAAAATATCCAACGGTCAAATCATCCAACACATTGATCACATGGTGCTCACTTAATGTTGCGGAGACACGCAGAATCACCCCGAGTTAGAATCAGACAATAAGAGATCAAATTAACCAAGCACATAAAAAACATAAGGTTTTACATAAAAAAAATTCTCGCAGGAAAAAACCACGGCACAAAGTGAACCAACTATGATAATCAATGTATACAAGAGATGGAAAAACTTACAGATCCAAGAATTAACCTTGAAAACTATATAAAACCCTAGCTTACATTTCTCTTTGCTCACAAAAGCCTTAAAACACATTTTCAATACTCTAAAAATGAATTAGAAAATAAAACCTGCAATTCCGCGAAACTACGCAAGTCGATCAATGGGAGCTTCAATCAAATCGAGTGTCATCGATGACCCATCAATAGGATTGAAACCATCATCGATTGGAATGATTTGGACCCACAAGCTGTCCAACAAGAAAAGGCCAAAAAATTGAGAGTTTATTGATGGGATTGAGTGGTATGTCTATGCCGTCAACAAACCTAGTTACAAATAAATTAAAGATATCTAACAGCAATCTCTATCATGTTTTCAATTATCATGAACCACAACTCCACATTCCATCGCTAGTTGCCTCCATCATAACTTCATCATTGTTATCGCTTCTCATACACATTCTATCTTCGTCAAGCCTTTGCCAAACCCAAAGAATTTATATAAAACTTTAACTTCTCTATAGGAACCACCTTCATAAGCATGTCCGTCAGATTCATGCTTGTGTGGATCTTCTCAAGAGTCATTTTACCTTTCTCAAGCACCTGTCAGATAAAATTATGATGAACATCAATATATTTAGTACGAGAATGGTAAATCGAGTTCTTTGCCAAATTAATTGCTCTTTTGATATCACAATTTATTAGCGCAACTTTCAACTAAAGCCCAAGATTATTTATCATCTCTCTCAACCAAACACCTTTAAATACTTTCGTCATCGCCATATACTTTTCTTCAGTTGTGAAAGAGCCACCACAAACCAAAGCTTCAACATTCAACTGATCGCTCCACCCACTAGTACAAATGAGTAGCCAGAAGTCGATATCATGTTATCCATATTACCTGCATAATCAACATCCTCATAGCCTAGCAAATTCTCCTCAAACTTTTCAAACATCAACACGTAATCTATTATACATTGAATATATTGAGATAACAATTTCACTACCCCCCTAATGTTGCTTACCCGGGTTAGCCATGTATTTGCTTACAACACCCATTGTATGTGAAATAACAGGTCTCTCAAAGACCATGACTTATATCAAACTGCTAATAACGCTCGAATAAAACATATAAGACATCACTTGTTTTTCTTTATTTGCGGTAAGACATTGTTCAGAAGAAAGACTAAAGTGAGTAGCATGGGTTTTGCTAACTGGTTTCATCTTGTCCCTACCTAACTTTATCAATACATTCTCATGGTATTTTACCTATGGTAACCATAGCCTACTCTATTTGTCTCAATAAATATCTATGTCGAGAATCTTCTTTACAGCCCCTAATCTTTCATTTCAAATGTCCCTAACAACTGAGTTTTTAATATATCAATTTTAGACATGTTAGGCTGACAATAAACATGTCATCTACGTACAATACTAGTACGATAAATTGTCTATCATTCAATATTTTATAATAAATACAATGATCATATTCACTTTTGGTAAATCACTAACTCAACATGAAAGTAGTAAATCTTTTGTACTACTACTTCAGCGACAGTTTCAGGCCGTATAATGAGTTACTTAAATCTTATACCCCATTGATGAGTGGACCTTTTGGCTAGGACATATTATGGTGATCCACACCTTACGAGTTTGCTTAGATCTTTTAAACATGCCACACACACATTGGCATGCATGCTGTGAATCGCCCTTCACTCTCTTGCACAAATTGCCTAACAAATCTCTTTTCCTAAATGTTGAGAACTGCAAATGGGTAAAAATGAACGATATTAGGCCTGCAGCTGTGTATTTGTATGATTTACTCTGCAATCACTCCAATAGCTTACTTTGGTTGATCTACGCTTGATCCTTGACTTGTTGTTCATTTCCACCATCTATGACTAGCGATTAGTGTTGAAAGAGATTATTGCCTTCTGATTATTATGAAATGATTATTTTGAATTATAAGAATTGTTTTTGAGTTCCATAAGTACTATTTCTTTGTTCTATTGAAGTTTCCCTTGTATTTGAAGGCCCTTATATCAACCATGGTTGTTTTCCATATCATTTTAGAATGTATTTGAAGTCCCTCATCATCATCGTCGTCGTCTTGGTCTCAGGCTCAACTATTTAGGGTCAACATTGCCCCTGTTTTTTCTCAACTTAAATTATTTCAGTAGTATCTAACGAACTCATAATTGGGTTTCTCACATTTGTTTCTCTATTGAAATAACATGAATTTCAACTCCAAAAATAATCTGTGTCGTATCCTCCTTATGATGAATACATTCTTTTCTTCCATATCCTTATACAGGTTTGCTAGCATGGACAGTGGGGTGGCGTGATCCTGGTTTCATCCATCTAGTTTTTTGAAGGAATTGTGGCCCAATTCAATGTAGGTGCATCTGCTCAAATCGTATTTTTTCTATTACATAGGCTTGTGCTACTCTTGTAAAATCGTAAAGTTCAGCATATTTGGATGTATGATCATTAGTAAGTTGCTTGGGTTTTCGTTACTAAAAAAATAAAAGGTTTCTTGGAGCAATATTTGCATCGCATGGTAATATGACTGGCCAAAACGAGTCCTAAGTCTTTCATTTTTCAAATTTCTTTACCAAATCAATGAAAAATATAAAAAATATTTGGAAGAATAAGATGGAACACATGAATCATATTCCAATATCTTCATCACAATTTAGTCAAACTAGAGGTTCCATGACATTTCTATTGGTAATGAAGTATTTAGAGCATCCATTCACACCAATCACATAAAGTCGGTTTTTATTTTTTATTTCATTAACCTTCAGTCTAGAAGGAATTGTCCATTAGATGCATCAGGGCACAAATTGCACATTGGTGCCCCCAGATCATGTAAGTTGGGCCCATGTTAGTGATCCATACTGTTAAGCTGATGGGCCTTAGTCAATTGAAGCATGCCTGAAAGCCTTCCAGATTAGAAGATCCTAGCCATGCAATTGTTGGCCTTCTTTCCAGGCCATTGCTAATTTTTATTTCTTGATCGCCTGTTTGTAGGTTACTAATTAAAGGTGTAGGTCCTTCTAACATGGAAGACTTTTGGGGCAACCCCATCCATGGGCCCATTAAATCAAACAGTCCAGATCACTGAACCATGGGCTATCACCTTTATGTACTAATGGATCAGGACCTAATAATTGCTTTCAACCTTGAGGACAAAATAGCTTTCTGTTCACTTGCACTTTTCCAGATCTTCTAGGTATGTTTGGAGGCACCTCAGGAAGAGGGGAAGCAATAGCGCCTGTAGAATTTGTACATTTCAAGTACTTGAAACGAACAAACTTGATTCTCCACCCTACCGTTGTATTAAACAAAATGTCAATGTGGGGTACTTCCAACATTTACGTTAGTGTATGTTTATAATAATAGTTTCTCAAAATGTGAAAATTGTAAACATGTTAATTTTAGTAGCTTTGATTATTAGATATTCCGTAAACTTAATTCTAACCTGATATTGGTGCAGGTACACTTACAAGTTGGGGCATATGTTATTCAATGGTTCATACATTTGGAGTTGGACGTATCTCTTCAAGGCATCTCCTTATCCTGGACAGGACTCTTTACAGCGTGTAGTCATTTTTGGTGACATGGGAAAGGTAGGAAGTCTCTCGGAAACCCTTCGCATGCATGTATAAGTATAATCATCTTACAATTCTTTAAAAAAAAGCATAATCATGTTTTTCTTGATTATTGTGGTAGTTCTTATTTCAACCTCTAATCTTGAAGCACTTGATGGAGGTAGCAGCTAACACATAGGTTTCCTATAATAGTTGGAGACTTTGATCTAAAGCACCCAGTGCCCGTACTTGGCACTTAGCCAAGTTACTTTGTTTCTCTAAAAATGAGCACTGGGTGTGCATAAACTTGTTTCTTTTTTTTAGGGGTGCAAAAGTTCGGCTGAGTTTTTCTTAGACTTGCCCGTGTTTCTTTTGGATAATATGAACTAAGTTGATCATTGATTCGTTTGATTTTTAGAAAGAGTGATGCTATGGCGATTTGGTGGGGGTGATTCGTGTTGTACTAGTGACATGTGTCCCCTTCCTCCCACATTTAATTGGATTTCAGTAAGTGCTCACAAAAAAAAAAAAAAAAGAAAAAAAAAAGAAGAAGATCATGGGGTCTACTATGATGTTTTTGTGAAATCCACTTGATCCATCAACTGCGACAGATTGTGTTAGGACCAAGGTATCCGATATTGGTATCAGTTGGCGTAATGGTGCCCTCCGAAACCGATACGGATATGGGGGCGTAATGGTGATACGGGGGTGTAACGACGCAATTTTTATTTTTGTCAAAAAAATATGGATTAAATCTGAAATATTCTAAGCATTCCAAATATACATTCATTTATAAATTGGAACATGTCTATGGTGGTGTAACGGTCCACTCTTTGATGAGAAGTTGTATCGGATCGCTGATGAATTTATGAAACAGATAACCTGAATTTAACTACAATTTTCATATATTTAATTTTCTAACTATTTACTATCAATGATAGATATATTAGAATAAATGTAATATGAAAATATCTTATATTAGATGTTTGCAATTATTTTTGAGAAATTTCTCGAACATACCTGTGTCCTGTGGACGTGACTGTGATTTATATCTATGACCTGTCATCCTCAAGTCAAGAATATTAATTAAAAAAAATAGTAGTGTCTGATATACTCCTTTGCAACTTGATTAAGGATTACCTGATTGGTTATCAGGGGAGCTATTTTAAATACAAGTTCGGTAGTGTCAAGTGTGTGCTTGGCTTCTTGCAATAATACTGCTATGAGCCTGTGAACTGTCTGCTGCAAATACTTACCTTAATAAAGTATATACTCAAAATCACAAGTCACTGCCAAAATAAAAATTTACTTTTTTGTGGTTGCTCGACCTCCACATCATCGTCATCGTCATCGTCAGGCTGAGGCTGTCCAATAGGCGTAGGTGCTGCATATTCATCATATCCAGTGACAGAAGAAAATACTAGATCAACGAAACTAGATGATGACTGATCTTGAATAGGTAACGACTCTAACCCTGAGTAAGGACATCCACCAGTGCCCGTTGAATAGTCATATTGGTGCATGTACTCAGGCTGTTGAGAATCTTGAGATTGAGAGTGTGTTGTTGTGATGAGTAACTTTGATTTAGATCTGGATATCTATAATCATATGGATATTGATCGAGAGGACTATTTCAACATGAATGTGATGGAACAGGCTCAGTATAACCACCATAATCATAATCCAATTGACCATAAGAATATCCATCATAATAACCAGGACCATAAGCCTCCTGATGTTCCGGACCTCCTGGACCCAGTGCACCACTAGATGTACCCTCCTCCTGCTGGCTGTATCATGACTCGGTACACTCATAAGTCTAACCTCGTATATTACTTCATTGATATTCATCGACATCACGATCTGTAGATGGCTATATAGGGCGTTGGTCAACACCAAAAGTGCTAGCACTAGGGGCAGGGGGTCATCGTCACCATCATCTGACACGGTTACGCTACCACTGTTAGTACTCTTTTGTTGATCTTGAGTCGTACCCATACTTGGCATAAACGTTGCACCTCTTACTGGGTCCAACACATCTACACAACTCTCTTGTTGTGCTTATATATTTCTGGGTCATTAATTTTCAATTCTTCACTATCCTCTTCAATTTACTTTTCCCTTGTTTCCAACCAAGGTAAAAGTGATCATCCTCATAATAAATATTGTCTAAGTTTATTGGACAGTAGTCTCTGTCATCGGCAGCTGTAATACTCCTATGATGTCATCGCATTCTTAGTTTTATATTGTAGTGCATGAAGACAAGTCTATCTAATATTCTAGTCTGTAATCTATTTCTATTCTTTGAATGAACAAGCACAAAACAACTCTAATTCCTTTCGCAGCTAGAGGAAGATGTTTTCTGGCTCAAAACATTTACTGTAATTTTTTGGAGAGCCTTCGTACTCTCTCCAAAATTAATCTACCATTCGGCCGGTTGCAACCTACATACTACATGTTGTGCAAGAGCATCTCTAAAGCTACCAAGACAATTTTCAAATGTATATAATTCATTCAACGTCTTTATTTGCAGATCTAAGTCAGGCTCTAATTTCTTTATCAGATTTTTTAGCCCGACACGAGCTTTATCATTCGCAATAAATGATTGGGCATATCTATACCTAGGATTTAGGTAGTAACCTGCTGCATGAAGATCGCGATGAAGTTGTCTTATCCATCTCCTGTCGATCATCCTCCAATAAGACTCATAGCTTCTATAATCACTTTGAATTACCAACTTTGCCTTATCCATGACATCGTATAGGAAGCCTATGGTAGGTGCTTCGTCGGTTTCAACAAGATAGAGTACCCTCATTAGTGGCTCTATCACCTTTAGGATTGACTTGACCCTCTTCCAATATTTGTTGTCTTGTATGGTGTTCACAACTTCAACCGGTGTCCCTGATATCTTCTGCTCATGTTTTGTGTTGAGCCATTCTCGAGAAGCAAACATTTCACTCAACTCTTCCCTATGCTGGAATAAACTCTCTAATGCTATAAAGTTTGTTATGAATCTAGTCACCGCAGGCCTCAACAACTCTCATCCTTTCGTGAACTTTCTCATTATTGCGACTACTTGATTATGGTTGTAAATAAACATTGTCACTTCTCTTGCCCTTTCGACCATTTCCTTAACATTTATCTTCTTCCCAATATCTTTCAATATAAGATCAATACAATGGGTAGCACATGGTGACCAAAAAAGATGTTTTCTCCTATTCATCAACATATGTCCTACAAGTTTATATGATGCTTCATTATCTGTCACAATCTGCACTACATTCTCCTCTCCAATCTCTTCCACAACTTTATCCGTTAGTCCAGTAATATAAGTAGAATTTTTTGTTACCTCTGAGGCATCAATTGACTTGTGGTATATAGTTCCTAAGTGGCAGTACACCATGAAGTTGATCATGCTACATCTGGTTAGGCCAGTCCAACCATCACCGTACATCTTCTGGCTTGCCATGCAGGTTTAAAGGTAGTCACGCATGCTTTCACATTTGCATACTCTGCATTTGTCCATTTCCCCCTAATCTCCTTAGCCGTGGGAGCTTTTATTCCTTCACTTGCTTTTGCTACTGCATCAATTATCACCTCCCAATATAGAGAATTGGCTGCGTTAGGAGGTATGTTGGCATGTACAAATAACTTTGCTGTTGTTCTACCTAATTTCTCAATGGAAGTTCTACTCCACATTTATTTTATCTTCTTTTGTTTAGATGATTCTTTCTTAAATAGGATTGGATCAATAGAGGGTCTCTTAGGGCCATTTACTTCTTCATCCAAACGTATAGGGGCATCACGTGAAGATATTTGTCATCGGCTCCTAAACACACTTCGTAACCCACCAAACCTACACCCCCACCTGCAGAAGTAGTTGCACTCTCACTTCCCCCCCCCCCCCCCCCCTGGTATCATTCACTGACCCATGCGTGTTAAACATGCGGCGACGTTCTTCCTCTTCACAAGCTAGACGTAAGCTCTCTCTCTCTCTCTCTCTCTCTCTCCTAGCTATCGTTAATTTCCAATCTGAATCTTTGGCAAAATCAATAATATCTTCATCACAAATGCTCATATATTCAGGACCAAAACCTCCTGTCGAGCTGCATCCAAAACATCATCTTTCTTCTTTTATACAGCAGCACGTTTACCCTTCGACTCATAAAGACTAGCTTGCATTAAAAGCATTATCTCTTTTGGTACTCTAATACATGCCGAAACTTAACCCTTTCGATATGCTAAATGTTGTTTGAGACGAGTAATTCCACCAGTCACTAGTCTATCACAATACTTGCACTTCATTTGACACTCTAATACATGTCGAAACTTGACCCTTTCGATGTTCTAAATGTTGTTTGAGATGAGTAATTCCACCAGTCACTATTCTATCACAATACGTGCACTTCATTTGGTGCCTAGTACCACCAACCTTCTCACAATGTTGCCATCCAATATCCTCACTTGTTGGTTAGACCCAGACATTTCTTTAGGTTTAGGTAGATACTAAATAAGTAGATATAGATTAGATATGAGTATGATTGTATGACCTATGTTAATAAAGATGATTTTATGTTCTAACTAAACCTTAAGAAGCTTCAAAACCTGTCTAATATAAGCAAATAAAAACATAAAGTCATTAATTCGAAAAAAGAAAAAAATTATAAAATGACACTACAAATCTGTAAAATACACATTAACATGTTCTACTATAATTAACACATCATATTGTATGATTAAAACAGCAAATCATTCATTAAAAAATAAATTTTTGAATTTTAAAAAAATGGGCCGAAACTAGTGCGTAAATAGAAAAAAAAAATAAAATGACACCACAAATCTGTAAAATGCATATTAACATGTTCTATTATAATTAATACATCATATTTTATAATTAAAACAGCAAACCATTCATTAAAAAATGATTTTTTGAATTAAAAAAAAAAAAAGCCAAAATTAGTGAGTAAATAGAAAAAAATATAAAATGACATTAAAAATCTGTAAAATGTACATTAACATGTTCTAATATAATTAAAACATCATATTCTATAATTAAAATAACAAACCATTCATTAAAAAATGATTTTTTTAATTAAAAAAGGGCCAAAATTAGTGCGTAAATAGAAAAAAATATAAACAAATATAAAATGACACCAAAAATCTGTAAAATATACATTAATATATTTTAATATAATTAACACATCATATTTTATGATTAAAACAACAAACCATTTATTAAAAAATGATTTTTTGAATTTTAAAAAAAGGGTCAAAATTAGTGTGTAAATAGAAAAAAATATAAAATGACACTACAAATCTGTAAAATATACATTAACATGTTCTACCATAATTAACACATCATATTTTATGATTAAAATAGCAAACCATTTATTAAAAAATATTTTTTTGAATTTTTTTTTAAAAAAGGTCGAAATTAGTGTGTAAATAAAAAACGAATATAAAAAATATAAAATGACACCAAAAATCTGGAAAAATACATATTAAAATTTTTTACTATAATTAACACATTATATTCTATGATTTAAACAATAAAACATACATTAAAAAAGAATTTTTTGATTTTTTTTTTAAAAAGGCTAAATTAGGGCGTAAATAAAAAAATAAAAAAATAAAAACATAAAATGACACCACAAATCTGTAAAATACATATTAATATATTTTACTATAATTAAAACATCATATTCTATGATTGAAATAGCAAACCATTCATTAAAAATGATTTTTTGAATTTTAAAAAAAGGGCCAAAATTAGTGCGTAAATAGAAAAAAATATAAAATGACACCAAAAATCTGTAAAATATATATTAACATATTCTATTATAATTAAGATATCATATTCTATGATTAAAACAGTAAATCATTCATTAAAAAATGATTTTTTAAAATTTTTTTTTAAAAAAGACTGAAATTAATGCGTAAATAGAAAAAGAATATAAAAAAAATATAAAATGATACCAAAAATCTGTAAAATATACATTAACATGTTCTACTATAATTAATACATCATATTCTATGATCAAAACAACAAACTATATATTAAAAAATGATTTTTTAAATTTTTTAAAAAAAAGTCAAAATTAGTGTGTAAATAGAAAAAAATATTAAAAAAAAATATAAAATGACACCACAAATATGTAAAATGCATATTAACATGTTCTACTATAATTAACTCATCATATTGTATGATTTAAATAGCAAACCATTCATTAAAAAATGATTTTTTGAATTTTTAAAAAAAATGGTCAAAATTAGTGCGTAAATAGAAAAAAATATAAAATGACACCACAAATCTGTAAAATGTACATTAACATGTTCTACTATAATTAACACATCATATTCTATAATTAAAATAACAAACCATTCATTAAAAAATGATTTTTTGAATTTAAAAAAAAAAGGTCAAAATTAGTGCATAAATAGAAAAAAATATTTAAAAAAATATAAAATGACACTAAAAATATGTAAAATGTACATTAAAATGTTATATTATAATTAACACATCATATTCTATGATTAAAACAGTAAACCATTCATTAAAAAATAATTTTTTGAATTAAAAAAAAAAGGCCAAAATGCGTAAATAAAAAAAATATAAAAAAATATAAAATGACACCACAAATCTATAAAATGCACATTAACATGTTCTGCTATGATTAATACATCATATTTTATGATTGAAATAACAAAACATATAATAAAAAGTATAAATACCTATTTTTGATGAATTTTTGAAAAATGGCTCACAGAACTTCGATCCAAGAAAATCCGTAATATAATGTATTTTTATTTCAAATACCAAGTCAAGATTGATCGAAAATAGTAATAGAAGGATTGAGTAAGAGTTTGGAAGTAAATGGTTTCAAAAAAACTGAAAAAATAGAGTTTAAAAAGGAAAAAAAAAATCGATTGTTGTTCGATCGTTACGGGCTAGCTGTTACAGGTCAATAATGGCCGTTATGGCCCGTAACGGCCGTTACGATACCGTTATGGTGCAAAATCCGTTATAGTTCCGTTATGGTGCAAAATCAGGGGTCGCCTGTTACGCCCCTGTATCGCATAACGGGCACGACCATTACCGTTATACGTAATGGATTCAGGACACCTTGGTTAGGACATGAGTCGAAAAATCAGGTTGATACAAACGCAATTGGCCCACAGGTTATAAAACAGTGGAAATGGGACAGTCCACCATTGAAACCTTCTTGGGACTCACCATAATGTTTAGATGACATCCAACCCCTTTATAAGGCGATTACACCCATGGTGATTGGATAATCTGAATATCAACCTGATTAAAAATTTGGTGGGTCCCAGTAAGGTTTCAATGGTATGCATCCCATTCCCATTGTTCTTTGTGGTCCCACATGAGTTATGGATCAGTCTGATTTTTGGGCCCACGTCATAAGATTGCTCAAGTGATGGGAACACATCGCGGTGTACCCACAGATTTAAGTTGCTCGCCCTACCTCAGTTGCATTGAATGTGGAATGGAGCCGTGGAAGGCACGTGTTGAAATAAGATGTCGAACTGCCATAGCATTACTCTTTTAGAAACTGCCTTCGATTTTAAAACAATCGACTAAGTGTAAAGTTGGTCCCTGGCCTTGCCAAGAGAAACAAATCAAATCATACTCGGTTGATAACTGACCGAGTTCGATTTGATGTTTAAAGTTTTGTGCGGATATACTGCGGTATTTAAGTACTACGTACTTTCGGACAGAACCTGATGGTTCCAAGGAATACAACAACTATCAGCCCGGCTCCCTAAATACTACTGACCAGCTTATTCGAGACTTGAAGAACATCGATATAGTTTTCCACATTGGGGATTTATGTCATGCAAATGGGTACCTCCCACAGTGGGATCAGTTTACATCACAGATTGAGCCCATCGCTTCCTTGGTACCATATATGGTCGCAAGGTTTGTTGATTGTCGTCCTCCATTTATTTAGGCTGAAATTTACTTAGCCCACACACATCCCTACCATTTACAGTCTAGCATGTGTGGCTAACATTTGAAGGTACAACTTGGGGGATTGGGTCAGGTTGAGGGTCAACCTGACCCTGACTGGACTTGAAGAGGACCCAATTCACTACTTGTCCTAAGCTGAATTGCAATTCGCGGTGACCAATTCGATGTCCTCTATACTTGACCCAACCCTCCCGGAATACATGTGATCATTCCCAAACCTGGCCCGAATTTTCTCAACCAGTACCCAACCCGATTTCAAACCAGGTTGGTGTTTTCCACCCCAAACCAACCTGAGGACCATGACAGTCTAACCTGAACTCGAGTTGGGTCAATTGGGTTCAGGTTGACCTGAATCCAAGTTGCAGCTCTACCAACATCTGAGCTGTTTAGATGCCAAGTTCCATTCTCTAGATGACCTAACAAAAATCAGGCGGGTCAAGGCATCGGATGGGCCACATATGTTAAAAAACACGCTACTATTTAGAAAAGCTTCTGCCAGTCCACATTTAGTGTACATTTGTGGACCAGAGTTGACCAGCCTGATTTTTTGGTCAGGTTACCTATGAGCTGGATCCATTCGACACATGCTCAGATGTTGACCACATTCCAGTTAACACTTGTGCGGCATATAGGGGTGCGTGCAGGCTTAGCAAAGCTTAGTATACACTTTATGGGAGGTTCTAGGTATATATTGAATGATGAACTTTGATTTTAATTGCAGTGGTAACCATGAACGAGACTGGCCTGGAACAGGATCCTTCTATGGGAATATGGATTTGGGAGGAGAATGTGGTGTGTTAGCTGAAACCATATTCTATGTTCCAGCACAGAATAGGGCCAAGTTCTGGTATGGAAACATGAGAATCGCATCACATGAAATTTTCTGTTTTATGATTTGAAGAATAATCTAATCTTCTGTAATTGTCACACATATCCTTCAAGCTTTTGTCTTTCATAAGGAAACTTAAGTTTCTAAACACACTGCTATGTTAGCGCTTACATGATTGAACCCATGCTTGGAGATGTGCATCTGGCACACTTATTTGATTATGCCCATGATTCCATGTCCTCTTTTTTTTTTTTGGGTTTTCCTGTCATTTTGTGGGGAGGAGCCCAATTTCCCAATGGCCAATTCTTTATCATTCATAACCTTATCCCAGATATTTGGGGTTGGCTTTACGAATCTTGTTTCACTCACGCCCTACCCACCTTTGCATAGTTTACACCACAACTGTGTTTAGAAATCATGACATGCTGCTTTGCGGGAATGCTCTAGCATATGATTAAGATTTGAAATATGAATTAGCATGATTCGCAGCAGTGAGCTTGAATCAAATCTAATTAAGGGTGTAATATACTGGCTGAGTCCTCTATAATGTTTTAGAATGAGCTTATTCCCAAACGTTGCAGGTGGGCCCACCACGGTGTAAGTTTTCCATCGAATTTATTTGGAAGGGTTGCCCAACAATGAAAATGGGATGCCTAACAAATCAGACCAATCTAAACATCATGTGGGCCACCATGTGAATTTGAAGGTTTTGGGGTGGTTGTCCATTGCTTCATATGGTGTGGACCACCTGATGATTGTATAGGTTTGTTTTTTTGGAGATATAATCATGGTGGGGCTCACCTTATAAGTAGCTTGAATTGCATAAAGACATCACTGTGGGCCACTCCATAGAAAAAATGCACCACCACCCAAAAACCTCAGATTCACATGCTGGTCCACATGAGGAGTCCCAATTTCATGTTGGGGTGACCCTTCAGATTGGATTGGATGCCATGAAAACGCTACAGTTGGTCCCACATGCAAGAGTTGTAGAATAAATTTATTTGTAACATTGTAGAGGATCAGGCCTTGTAAATATAAAAAGAAAAATTGGAATCTGTTTTAAAAACAGAGGCAATAAAAAAAAGGATACTTTGCTAAAAAAGGAAATGAAGATCTAAAATTTCCCATCCGGGATTGAGAATATTTCATCTGGCACGCAAAGAAATCACCAAAAAGACATATTTCACATGCATTTCCTGGTATCAAACAGATTATGGAATGTTCCGCTTCTGTATAACTGACACCGAGCATGATTGGAGAGAAGGGTCAGAGCAATATAAATTCATTGAGCACTGCCTGGCAACAGTTGATCGACAAAAGCAGCCATGGCTAATATTCCTTGTACATCGGGTTTTGGGTTATTCTTCTAATAGTTTCTATACCGAGGAAGGGTCTTTTGAGGAGCCAATGGGAAGGGAGAGCCTTCAACGAATTTGGCGGAAGTACAGGGTCAACATTGCATTCTATGGCCATGTCCACAACTATGAAAGAACACGTCCAATCTACCAGGTACCACTTGGAACTTTGATGTTTTGTAATGTTATTCTATTCGCATTTCTTTCACCCGAATAACATTCTTGAAGTTTGATTTTGCAAAAGACAGACTCACACAGGAAGAGAAATCAGTTGGACTTTTGATGGTTTAGGTTGCATTTGGCTGTGCAAAATTTCATTTGCACCAAATTAGACTGATTAATCATGGAATGTCATGATACATGGTGCAACCAAACACTCACATTTTATCTCCTATTCATGTTGCATTTAAGAGGAATTCTGTGATCCTTTACCCGAGCCCATGAAGTACCTTTTGGTCCATCATTTTTACTAGCGGGCCTATGGTTCAACAATCTAGACTGTTGATCTGAAAGGTTGATATGGATCATACTATAAAATGCTAGTATATTTTGTATGTGATTTGGTGGTTAGTGTAAGTGCATGTGCACACTTCCCTTTTCTCCTGCGATGTACTATATGCTTTATTATAATAAAATATTATGTGTTAGGGCAAGCAAGCCTAACACAACATCTCTCCCAAACTCTCATTCTTCTCTTTCAAGATTTTCCTCTCTTCTTCACATTATCATCATCAAATCATTCTCTACTTGGTATCAGAGCATATATCCAAGCATTCTGCATCCAACAGTTTGAGAGGCGACACATCACCTTACTAATGTCAACGTTGTACGGACATATGGACTCTGTTTGAGCTGAAAGTTTAGGAGTTTAATAGATCTTGATTTTAGAAGATTTGTTATGATTTTTTTAGAATTTATTGGATCTCCTTTCATGGTATTTTGGGCGAAATAGAGAAATTTAAAAATCGACCCTATTTTTCATTTTTCTTTGATATACTTCAAATCGGTAAGCTTTTCTTTAGTTTCTTTGCTCAAGATAAATCGAAATCTTCCTCTCAAGCTACCCATGGTGGATTTTTTACTTAAGATCACTATTTGAGAGATTTTTAACCTCAAATGGACGTGCAGCTGGGCCGTTTTTCACTCGGTTAGGGCTTTTTTTATTGTGTTTCATAGTATTTTTGGATGATTGATATTTGTTTGAGGTTTATCTCTTATTATCTTAAAGGATTGAGTGAGATAGAGTTGTTTGAATCAATCTTTCTTAGCGTAGGGGCTCTCTTGGCATATATTTATCTCTCTTTAACTCTCCTATGGCTGACAAAGAGCCCTCATCTATTGGCATAGGGTCTCTTGAATCCAACCCCTTGCAGATTACCTCTACTAAGTTGAATGATGACAACTATCTTCAATGGGCACAATCTGTAAAAGTATTTTTAGGAGCCCGTGACAAGTTGTCGTATATTTTGGATGATCCCCCAAGTTCTACAGATGTTACTTATAAGTTTTTGACAAGGAGAATTATCAAGTTATTGCATGGTTGTTGAATAGTATGGATTCCTCAATTAGCCACTTAGTAATATTTTTATCCTTAGCTAAAAGCATTTGGGATACGCTTCATGATATGTTCTCGGAATCTCAGAATTTTTCACGGGTATTCCAGCTTATTCAAGAAATTGGTCGATTCCAACAAAACTCAAAATTCTTAAAAGATTACTATTCGACACTTTGGGGTATGTGGGATGAGTTGGATATGTATCAACCTCTTCCTTCTAAATGTAAAGAGGATCATGAACATGCTCATAAGTAGTGGGATGATACTCGTACCATGCAGTTCCTAGCTGGGTTGAGTTCTAATTATCTTTATGTTCAAGATCAGGTTGTTATGCAGGATCCTCTTCCCTCATTGATGACAGTTTATGCCATGTGTCAGCGTACTACTGTCTCTACTCTTCCTTCTCATTCATTTGTGTCACCTGAGTGTTAGGCACATCTTGCGAATAGTCCTCTCTTGGTCTTTGGATACCATCCTTGAGTTCAGGGTGCATTTCTGGTTTTGGTGGTCGTAATAGATGCCGCGAGGGAGATCGCAATCATGGCGACTGTAGTCTTTGTGGTCGTGGTGGACGTGAACGAGGATTTGATGGTTCCTACATTTGTTCAGATTGCGGTGGAACTAATCACACTGTTGATTATTGTTGGCAGATACATGGTCGTCCTACGTATGTTGCTGCTTCTATTGCATCTACTGTTGCTTCTGAGACAATCTTTCACCCCGACAGCTGAGCAGTCTACTTCAGGGGAGTCTCCTATCATTTCTTGGGCTGCATATGATGCCCTTATGTGGCTTTACATTCGTGATATTCCTGAACCTTCTCACGTAGCTTCGGCCCAATCAGATACTGTTTTTCTTGCGTCATCCTCTCCTACCTCTTAAGTCATCGACTCTAGAGCTTCCTCCCATATGACTGGTAAGTTTCAATTCTTTTCTTTTTATTCTCCTTCTCCACTCAATATGTCACAGTCGCAGATAGAACCCAATCTCCCATCTTTGGAATTGGTTCCATCCTTCTCTCTTCTTCCTTGTCTTTGTCCTCAATCTTGCATGTGTCTCATTTTTCATTAAATTTATTGTCTGTTAGCTCTCTTACTAAATCACTCAATTATTTCACTACCTTCTTCCCTTACTCTTTGTTTCAGGACCTACAGACGAAGAGTAATTGGTGGGGGGCATGAGCGAGGAGGCATTTATCTTCTCGATGATACACTCGTTGCTACTTCTAGTTCCCTTTCTCAAGATCGAGAGTCCATAACTCGGTGGCATTGACGCTTAGGCCACCCATCCATAGCTAGATTGAGACTTTAATTTTCCTCCTTATCTCTCAATAAACCATTATGCTGTGATATTTGTGAATTGTCTAAACATCATCGTGCTACGTTTTCTCCTAGGTCTTCTGGGAGAAAATCTCAACTTTTTCTTTTTGATTCACTCAGATGTCTGGGGACCAGCTCCGGCTACCTCAACTTTTGGATTTAGATATTTTCTTACATTTACTAATGATTATTCACGCATGACTTAGATTTATCTTTTGAAATCTAAAAGTGAAGTGTTTAATGCATTTAAAGTATTTTATCATGAAATGTGGATTCAATTTCATTGTTCCATCAAATCCATCCATTCTAATAATGGGGGGGAATACACGTCTACTGCCTTTCTATCCTTCTTGCAAGAACGTGGTATTTTGTCTCGGACATTATGTGCTCGCACACCTCAACAAAATGGTATTGTAGAACAAAAGAATCGTCATCTTCTAGACGTTGCTCGCACCCTTCTGTTTGGTATGCATTTACCTAAACATTTTTGGGGTGATGCTCTCCTAACTACTACTTTTCTTATTAATCATATACCCTCATGTATCCTGTCTTACAAATCTTCATTTAGTATATTGTATTCTCATGATAATCCATTTCCTCTGCACCTAAAGTTTTTTATTGTACATGCTTTGTTTAAATTTTGGATGGGAGTAATGATAAACTTATCCCCAGGGCAATTAAATGTCTTTCTAGGGTATCCTCGGAGTCAGAAAGGGTATAAATACTTTGACCCATTGACTCATAAGAAATATGTCTCTGCCGATATAACCTTCTTTGAGGATATTTCTTTTTTTTCCACTCCCCGCCGTTCCCTCTGTGATCCTCTTGCGAGTCAGGGGGAGTATGTCTCTTATCCTCTTTCTACTAGTGATCATGGGAAAACTCCTCTCCCCTCAATTCAGCATCCTGTTAGCAATATGGGTGAGCCTAAGCCTTTGCAGGTATATCATCGTTGAGATAAATCTTCACACGCTCAGCCATCCACCCTTCCACTCACTTTGGATGTTGGCTCAGGTGACTTCTACCTCGAGTTTAGTTCTTCCCATTGCCTTGCGTAAAGGGTCACGATCTTGTACTCAACATCCCATTAGTAATTTCATTTCATATGAACATTTTTCACCGTCTTTTCAATCGCTTGCAGCTTCCCTTTTATCACATACTATTCCTAGATCTCTCTCATATGCTCTTCAGAGTCCTGATTGGACGAAGGCAATGATAGAAGAAATGTCTGCTCTTGAGAAGAATCATACTTGGGATCTTGTGCCACTTCCTTTAGGCCATAAACCTGTTAGTTGTCGATGGGTTTATATGATCAAGTTTCTTCCACACGGTTCAATTAATCATTATAAAGCCCGTATTATTGCTAAGGGTTACACACATACTCATGGCGTAGATTACTTCGAAACATTCTCTCTGGTGGATAAACTTAATTCGATTCGCGTTGTGCTCTCCTTGGCCGTTAATTTATCATGACCCTTGTTTGAGCTTGATGTTAAGAATGCACTTCTCCATAGGGATCTTGCAAAGGAAGTTTACATGCATCAACCTCCTAGCTTTGTTGCTTCACACAACTTTTCACTTGTATGCTGATTGAAGAAGGCTCTTTATGGACTCAAACAATTCCCACGTGCATGATTCGAAAAATTTAGTTAGGCTCTCTTGGAGTTTGGCTTTGTTCGTAGTCATGTCGATCATTCTCTCTTTATATGTCGACGATCAACGGGTATCATGGTTCTCATTGTGTATGTGGATGATATTGTTTTGTCCAGTAGTGATTCTGCTGGAATAAGGGAGGTCAAAAATTTTTTTAAGACCAAGTTTGAAATCAAGGATCTTGGTCCTCTTCGCTACCTCCTCGGAATTGAAGTTGTTCGCTCATCATCCAAATTGGTCTTGTCACAACGAAAATATGCGCTCGATCTTCTCATGGAAACTGGCATGTTAGGGTGCAAGCCTGCTACCACTCCCATGGATACTTCAGTACAGAAGCTTCAACCAGATGATGGTGCTCTCCTTACTGATCCCGAGATGTATTGACAACTTATAGGCCGGCTTATTTACCTGACTATTACTCGCCCAGATCTCTCCTTTGCGGTGGGGGTTGTTAGCCAATTCATGCAAGCTCCCCGTACTTCCCATCTCATGGCCGTTTACCGCATACTTCGATATTTAAAATCAATCCCGGGTCTTGGCCTCCACTTTCAGTTCCATAGTCATCTTCATCTTTCTGGCTATTTGATGCTGATTGTGCAGGTAATACCTTTGATCGCCACTCTACATCCGGCTTTTATACCTTCCTAGGCGACAATCTTATAACCTGGAAGAGCAAAAAGTAGCTAGTTGTTGCCCAGTCATCGGCTGAAGCAAAATATTGTGCTATGGCTCATACGACATGTGAACTCGTGTGATTTCGTAACCTTCTTGAAGAACTTAGATATCTTCCTTCGGATCCTGTTCCTCTTCACTGTGACAACAAAGCGGCCATCCATATTGCTCGTAACCCAATTTTTCACGAGCGAACCAAGAAGTTGACTGTCACTTTATTCGGGAGAAAGTCGCTTCTAAGGAAATCGTTACTCCTTTTGTTCGATCTGAGGATCACTTGCTGATGTTCTTATAAAGTCCTTGAGTCGAGATGCTCTATATCGTGTCCGTGACAAGTTGGGCATAATTAACATCTATGCTCCAACTTGAGGGGGAGTATAGAATGTTAATGTATTGTGTATGTGGTTTGGTGGTTAGTGTAAGTGCATGTGTACACTTTTCTTTTCTCTTTAGATGTACTATATGCTTTATTATAATAAAATATTACGTGTTAGGAAAAGCAAGCCTAACACAACATCTCTCCCAAACTCTCATTCTTCTCTCTCAATATTTTCCTCTCTTCTTCACATTATCATCATCAAATCATTCTCTACTTATACCGCAAAAGTCTCCTCAATTGGAGAATTCTAATCCCATTGACCAGTGGCCTGCAAAAGGATAGGTACAATGATGGTCCATGCTTAAATGACCATGGGGTCTTCCAATTCCCAGAGATTTTGGGGATCCTTCTATCCACTTGGGCCCACCATATTAATGGTCTAGATCACTCAATCATTGGCCCCACCTGTACCAACTGGGAAAAAAATCCACTAATATGCACTGTATCTTCATGTCCTTAGTTTGTACAAGTGGGCCTATGATTCAGTATAGAGTTGTTAATCTAATGGGCCAAAGTGAATTGGCCATACTCGAAAATCTCCTCCATGGAACAGTTCTAACCCTGAAAGTTGGCCTGCAAATTGATGTTTAAGAAAGGAAATGCAGCAATGATCCATGCTCAACTGAAAAAGGGTCAAAGAGGGATGGCTAGGACATTTGAATTCCAAAGATTTTTGAGGTATGGTCTATGGGGAGTTAATGATACTGATGTGGCATACATTTACTCAAATCAAACCAACTAAATTGTGGAAGACACTATTGCTTATTCATGGTCCCATAATCAGATTGTTTGAGAAATCACAACCTCTGATTCTTGGACACTTATTTGTCAAAATGGGACAATTGGACATTTTACATTTCTAGCTATCCAATAAATGTCCACCAATCTGATAGTCGGATAATCACAATAAGGTAATTTTTTTTACTCATGATACATCTAATGTGGGATAATATGGACAGTTTAACTTTAAATACTTGTATGCCACATATGTAATTTAACTGCTTGTGTACCTGAGTTTTTTCCATGGTCTATCCATTTGGGGCCGCACTGTCAACTGCATCACTGAAACATGGTCTGACCTCTACAAACTGAATTGAGAATACTATTTAAAACCCTGGATTGAAGGTCATATGTTTCTCTTTGCATTTTAATTAGTCTTAACAATGTTCATTTTGGATTAATGTAATTCCTTGGGTGCACAAGTTTCACATCCTCATCATCACAGATATATGAAATTGATGCAGGACATGAAATTCAGATATGATGTGTGAGATTTCAGGCTTAAGATCACGTTAGTTTAGAAATAATTACACAAATTCCACATCCTACGCAAAAGTCTAAATATTTAATTAAGGAGAATCTATGTGGGTCCAAGCCTACACACGTTAGGGCTAGATCAATGAAAATTATGAACCAAACAATACGCAAAGGGAAATAAAAATCATCTACACATGCATGATAATCAATCCATAATCCAAGGAATTCACCAATTTCAAATCAAGAAACTCTAGGGTGAGAAAAGAGATAGAAATTGGAGATTTAGGACAATTTAGGGTTAGGGTTTATAAAATTAGGGATGAAAAGAGGAAAATAAGAGAAAAACCTGATCCAAAAGACTGTTCCCGCGCCTAGACAGCGGGCTTGGGGCGCTCGCACGTGCGCAGGTACCTGTCCGTACATGCGAGGGGGCGTCAATTGTGGAAAAACTCTCCTTGGCCTTGGTCAGCCAGGGGTGTGCTCTAAAACCCTGAAATTTCGGGTCGATCTGAGCTACGGCTTGTGCGTGGTACTTCGCTGAAGTTTCAATCCTCCTGTAGGGCCAAAATTTGAAATTCTACTGTAAAGAAGAAAACTGCTACAACAAAGGACGAATTTGAAGCATGAGTAGTAGTAGAAGATAAAACAGAGAGATGATGGATGATGGGGTTGAATCGGGATCGATATGGCTTCGCACCACGGTAGTTAGCCTTTCGAAAGAGAGTAAAAAAATAAAGAAGAAATTTTTATTAAGCTTGAATGAATGAAAAGAACTACAAGGGGTGCCTATTTATAGGAAAAATCTTATACCCCAAAACTCACACCATATACGCAACTTATTATTTAGTGGTAAAGTTAATTAAAATAAAAATCAAATAAAAAATCTAAAACATTTATGATGTTTTAAATAATAACAATAAGCAAAACCTAAAATATGACATCAATCCAACGAGTGGGCTACGATCAAGAGGTCTCATGATGAGCTTTTCTCGATGATCGGGCCCACCCTTTTGAACCAAAACTTCATCTTCCAGCTAGGAGGCCCTCCCTAGACGTCGTCATCGAACTAGATCGATGGTGGAGCCCTACTTTTGCGTACGTACGTGAGATAGTTTATGACTCCTTCACTATCTCACATGATTATCGAGATATTTTAGCTTGCGCTATAGACAACTGTCCGAGGACGACATTGACTTCTTGATGTGGCTGTCATTAGATTCTTGTTGACCAATGCCATTAGGGCTAAGGTACTTATATTTATATTTCACCTAATTATTTTGATTTTAGTGGTTTTAGACTCGTTGAAATTACAAACAATAATTAAAAATAATGTCGGATCATGTGGTGATAAAAACATTACTTGTGTTGATAAATAGCTAGCAGTTAATGTATGTTAGACTTCAATAAATAAAATGGGTTTGTTAAAAGCATTCGAGTGCACCTCAAATCGTGGTTGGTGTTGGTTCTCAGTACAGTAGAATTCACAAAACCCACACATAGTATGTGTACTGCGAACCAAATAAATTAATAAAATGCAAGGGCTGGGCCTAATCCTATTCAAAATTTTGATTTTGCCCAGCCCGAGCCGAGCCCATTGAGAGTCCTACCAATTCTCTTTTCAAATATGAGAATTGGAGAGGTAAACGAGAACAAGAAAAATCATATATCATAATGAAGAAAATAATCAAAGTATTTCATTTATAACAAAAATCCATATATAAAATATTTGTGTAGTGCCTTTTTTGTCATCATTATTATTTTTAAACATTAAAAAATAAATTTAAGAATAAAAATAAACTTCATATCCCATGCTTGGTGCAAATCCGGACTCTGCTCGGAGTTGTTGGATGATAGGCTGTAGTAGTTGCCTTTGACATCAGACAACCATCTATCCACACCGAAGCAATATTTCCAAGTTCATTCCAAAACATATCTTGTAACACGGTCTGCACTGAGATGATGTTAGCACACAGAATTCTCAATGAAATTAGCATGCCATTCATCAACTAACGAAAATAGAATATTGGAGCCTGATACTTCAGAGTTATAACATGACATGCACCAAGATGAAGTTGATGTCTGTGGGCATTTGTAGTCGATGATGTTTGTTTGATCTTCATAACATGGTGGTGCTAGAGACGATTTGGGGTCTTCCCAAATAACTTCATTGACATGGGTTTCATTAGTTTTCTTATCTCCCCATCTATTCCTGTAAATTCGACAGAGAGTAAATCCATTCATCTGCAGTGAAAATCAAAATGCAATAAGATTAGTAAATGGAGGTAAAAAGACTAATCTGTAATTAAAATCAATGGAGAAAACGACTGAAAATGAAGTAGAGACTATACATGTCTCTTTATTAGTTTCTTTTTTCATCAACAGTATAACATTGTAGTAGGAAAAGCCTGAAGCTCAACATAGCATGCTTCCTAAGAGAAGCCCAGCTTAAATCACAAGGACCCGGAGAGAGTTAAATTTCAAACAACTCAAAAATGGCAATGCGAGAGAAAAAAAAAAAAAAAAAAAAAATTTCTAAGGAGCCTAGCAGAATCCAAATTCAAATAACTCAAAAAATGTCTAAACATGGAATTAATAAACCACTTTATTAATATGGAATTTACATTCCGGTTCCTTTTTAGAAAACGTTTTAAAAAATCACCAATGTGTATGATCTTTTGGCCACATGTCTAAAATTTTGTGTGGAATCTAATGATTTGATTGGATTTAATATAATTATCATGGTGGGCCCTGTAAAAATCAAGGGTGGATGTCTATATTTCAATTGTTTCCTTTGGCGTAGCCCACCATAAACATGGACCAGCATAATTTTTTGTCTCTACGCCTAATATGAGACCAAAAATCTAATAATCTGGGTGGATCTCATATAAACATCACAGTGGCCCGTTAAAATTAAGAGCTTGTTTGGTATACTTTTTTTGAGCACTTGTCACTAGAATAGGTTATTTTGAGTGACTTTTCCTTGTTTGGACCTTATAGCAAATTAAAGAAATTAAGTGTATAATTTGATTTTTCATTGAAAAAATTGGTTTATTTTTTAAGCTTTCTTTTCTTATAATTTAAGATTAACATGAAATAGGAAAAGTGATTTTGTTTAAAATTTTTAGTCACGTACCAAAATATCCATAATTTGTTTTATATCTACACCATCTATCTATTTTGCCATATCATTATATGGCATGAGCCAAAAAGTCCAAAAATGAGGTAGATCCAAAGCTCAAGTGGACCACACCATAAAAAGCAATGAGGACAATGACGTCCACCGTTGAAACCTTCCTCACGGCCACCATGATGTTTATTTGAAGACCTAGATGAATGGAAAACACAAATATCAGCTTTAACTAATACTTCGGTGACCCGCAAGAAGTTTTCAATAGTGGGCATTCAATCCCCACTGTTTTCTATGGTGTGGTCCATTTGAGCTTTGAATCTACCTCTTTTTTGGACTCATAACCTAAAATAATCTGACCAAATGGATGAATGGTATGGATATAACAGATACATCATAACGGCGTGGACCCTAAAATGAGCTAGAAAAGCTGTGTTGTACAAGGCATACATCAGTTTTTCCGGCTCATGATGTATGTGTTGTATGTCCCTGCTGTCCATCAGAATTTTTTTATTTTTTATTTTATTTCTTTTTCAAAGATCATTTAGGGTCCCAAAAATGGCGCAGATCCAAATCTCCAGTGGACCACATAATGGAGATTTAATGCCACCGTTAAAAACTTATTTAGGGCGACAAAAGTTTTGAAACAAGCGGATATTTCTGTTTACCTTTGACCTTATCAACAGGTTGGATGGCAAATAAATGCCTTAGGAAGTGTTTGTTGATGGACGTTCAATGACCCATCACTTCCTATGGTATGGTCCACTTAATATCTGGATTGCTTCATTTTTTAGACCTTGTCTGAAATGAGCGGACTGATGGCATTGTAGATATACAACATATGCATCAAGGTGAGCCCCATGGTCTGAGTAACCCCTCCAGTTTGTGCTGGAAAAGCTCTGTGGGCCCACCATCCACGCCGTCCATCCATTTTTCGGCATTATTTTAGGGCATCAGTCCAACAATGCCCTAAAATGAGGCAGATTCAAATCTCAGATGGACCACATCATAGGAAACCGTGGTGATTGAATGGCCACCATTGAAAACTTCTTAGGGCCACAAAAATTTTGAATCAAGCAGGTGTTTGGGTTTTCTCTTCATCCAAGTAAATTGTTGTGACCCATTTAACAAGTTAGATGGAAAATAAACATTAAGGTGGGCCCTAGCAAGTTTTTAATGATGGGCTTTTAATTACCATTGTTTCCTGTGGTATGGTCCACCTAAGATTTGGTTGTACCTCATCTTTGGGTTCATGCACGAAAATGATCTGGTGAAATAGATGGACAGCTTGGATAAATCACAAACAATATGGGGTCCATAGAGCACCGATCAATGCTTCATATCACCACTTACTGTGTCTATTGGTGATGATACCAATCAAAGAGTTATGTTTATTTTATTAAAAATAATATAATGTATAGTCCATGTCTCACCAGTTCATCACAAAAAATAAAGGATTCACTTATATTATCACCTACTTGCCTCATCACACAATCAATTTCATGTCATTGCATCTTGCAAACATGAAAGATCTAAATTATTCATCTACTAGATTTTAATAGATTGGGCATATGCCTGACAAGTTTGGGGGCATGACAATAATATGTTCCATCTGGTACTTGAGAAAAGATAGAAATTGAAATAGTAAGGATAAATATAATAAATTGTCAATTTTCAGACATTTGTAATTTGTGTTTATCAAAGAAGTTTTTGTAAAAAAAATATATTTATTTTCATATATCAAGACTTTTTTTCTAGACAAATTACTAAATAGATTTTTTTTAATACTTTTAATTTCTAAAATTCAGTACTTTAATATTTTAGCACTCAAATTAATTTTCAGACCTTATTTTTAGTTTAACAAACGGTATTTCAAATGGACCACACCACATAAACAATGGTGATTGGCATTTTTTTTTTTAAGGCTAGGATCAAGTTGATTTTGTGTGGTCCCTTGACCTTATCAATAGGTTGGATGGCAAATAAACATTCTAGTGGCCCCAAGAATTTGTTAATGGTGGGTATTCAATCACCAATGTTTCTTATGATTAGGGGTGTAGATCGAGTCGAACCAAGTTGAGCTGGCCTCAACTCAACTCGGCCACTAGCTGATCTCAACTTGAACTTGGCTCGACTTGGTCCTTGAGCCTGACTGGCTAGTTCGGCTCGGTACGGTCAGCAGCTCGAGCTAGTTCGAGCCGAGTTTGCATATACAGTATTTTCACAAACACCTACACTGCACCTTCAAAATCCCACTATATGTAAAACAACAGTAATAGTTTTACAGGTATTTTATCAAACACCTTCTAAGCAACATAAAAATCAAGAAAAATAGGATATTTGTTTCATATACATACCTTCCTTGCCACCAGCCACACTCCGTTGAGTCATTTCATCAAACACTTGGTGAGCAACATCAATATCAAAGTAACTGAGTCACCGAACTAGTTCGATTCGAGCTGAGTCACTGAACTAGTTCGATTCAAGCTAGGGCTGGCTCGAACTCGGTTCAAACTCATTTTCAAGCTCAAAAAATCAGCTTAACTTGGCTCGAACTCAGCTTTGAACTGAGTTGAATCGAGCTTTTTCGAGTTGAGTCGAGCGAGCTAACCAAGCTAGCTTAGTTTGTCTACACCCCTAGTTATGATGTAGCCCACGGGAGGTTTGGATTTGCTTTGTATGTGTGTGTGTGTGTTTTTTTTTTTTTTCCCTTTTGGATCATATAGTTTTTAGAAGAAAAAAAACATTGAGTTTATTTTTAGGTATTAGGACTTTTTTTTCCAGACAAATTACCAAATAAATATTTTTAATACTTTAAGTACTAAGTTCAACACTGTAATTTTTCAGCACTTAAATTAATTTTCAGTTTACCAAAGGGCACCTTAGGTGGACCACACGGTGGTGATTGATAATTAAAAACTTTGTGGGCTATAAAAGCTTTGGATCAAGATGATATTTATATAGTCCCTTATCTTTGTGACCTTATCAACGTTAAGTAAACATTTTGATGGCCGACAAGAAGTTTTTAACGGTGGGTACTCAATCAACGCTGCTTCTTGTGATGTAGCCCACCTGAGATATGGATCTACTTTAGTTTTTGCATCATGACCTGAAATGAGCTATCAAAATAGATGTAAGGCCTGGATTTAAGGCTCATACATGTTGGTGGCCCCACAATCATTGCCTACTGCAGCAACCCATCCTAGTATTAGATTAGTAAAACATCATTTGAGTTGCAAACCAAAACCCATTTCTAGCAACAGCTGGTGTATATTCCAGTGCAGCAGTAGCAGTCATCAAGGAGGTGTTTTGAAAAATGTAAAAATTGTGTTGATATTATATGTTGAAAGCTCGTAATAGGAGTATTGTAGTCTTTTCACATCTCATGCAAATATCTGTATAATGGATGTTGTGTATCCAGATGTAGCAAGAGGTGAAGAAGTAGTAAAAACAATTAAAAACGTTTCCCTTTGTTTTTTTAAAAAAATTAATTTATTATTATTATTTTTTTTAATCTCTTCCTTTTACAAAAATCAAATTTTCTAAGTTGTATTGAGGCTTTGTAAAGATAATAATTCTATCCTCTTGAAGCAAATAAAATCTGGCTTGTACAGCTAACAAGCTGGTATCAGAGCGGCGTGTTTTTTTTTTTTTTTTAAGAGTTCCCTGCTTGAAGTTGCCAGCAGCTTTTCAGCCAAGAATAGATTTTTTTAATTTTTTTTTATAGAAAAATTTGTTTAAGAAGTTCAATTATATATATATATATATAATTCCATCCCTCTCCCCCTTCTTCAAAAATCAGCCCTTCTCCAAAAAAAATTAGATTGTTTGGGTCGTCTCGAGGCTTAGTAAAGCCAATTCATTTAACACATAAAGCTTGTTCATGTAAATATGGCCACCACAATCCAACCACAAGTTTCTAAGTTGTTGTTCACAACTTCAAGTGTAGAGTCGCGATGTAGTAATAGTAATAACTAGGTGAGACCGAGGTTGAATCCATAAGAACTCAACTTGTAAGTATTTTGAAAATAACTAGAAGTAGAACTAGTATCCGAAAGTAGTAAAGGGGTAAAGTAGTAAAAATAGTTTTTTTTTTAAAAAAAATTAATTTTAAGTTTTCCTTTGTGTTTTTTTTTCTTCCTTCCTTTTATGGAATCAGATTTTCTAAGTTGTCTTGAGGCTTTGTAAAGCCAATAATTTTATCCTCTTAAAGCAAATAAAATCTGGCTTGTATAGCCAACAAACATCTCACTAACCGCATGTAGTGAATATTTTTATTAAGATTTTATTGTAAAAAATCTTTGAGTTTGTATAGGGCTGAATGAGATATACGTGAATTCATGTAATAGAAGTTTATATCTAAAAAAAAGATGGGTTTCTAGAGGACTACCATCCTTACTATTGATGTTGTTTGCCAAGAAATCTACAAATAATATATATATATATATATATATAGAAATGGTTATATAGGGTCGACCTCATGAGAACTTCCCATGAGGTCGAGTTGTGCAGGCCCCATCGTGATGTGTGTCAAACATTAACACCGTGCATTTGATGGGTCCCCTTTAAATTATGGGCTATCCTAAAAATTAGCCATATACGGAACTCAAGTGGGCCATACCATCGAATATCATGTGAATACATGCCTAAAATATATAAAAGCACTTGGTGGGGGCCACCTAAAATTTGGATGCGTCTGAAACTCAGTCTGACCCCCATCTAAGTGGGATACACATAATGGATGGGCTGGATTTGTGAACCACATCTCAATGGGCCTAATAAATGATTATGAATGTTTTAATGGGAGGGTAACCCCTCTCAACTTATGTATATGGTGTGGCCCACACAAGTCACGGATTGACTTGATTTTTATGCCCGATGTCCACCATGGAATGGTGCATCTTACAAATGGGGTAGATGTTCAACAAACATCACATCATAGTGGGGTCCATAGAGCTCGACCTCATGGGAAGTTCCCATGAGGTCGACCACATAAAACCATTTCCCTTACACACACACACACACACACACACACACACACACACACACACACACACACACAGAAACGCTCACCTGCGAACCAGTTCGTACGTACTACATACGAACTTTTTTGAGAACTCATCATATATGATGAGTCTCACAAATCTGAACCATCCACATGAAGCAGAACCTCATGAAATCTCCTGGTACAAATTTCTACTTTGATCCAAAACTTTGGTGGGCCATGAAAAATGCAAACAGTTTCTTCCCTTGATTTGAATTTCTCTTTGTTATGGCCTACCAGAATCTCAGATCAGGGTGAAAATTCACCCCCTAAGGTTTCATGAGATTCCGCATCTTATGGACCGTTCGGATTTGGCACCCATGACACGTGTGCAAAGGTGCGCATGTGCGTACGTGAGCATGCCTATATATATATATATATATATATATATATATATATATATATATATATATATATATATATATATATATATGGAAATGGAAATGGAAATGGTACTATGAGGTCGACCTCATGGGAGGGCCTCACTGTGATGTTTGTCGAACATCTACCCCATCAGTTAGATGCATCATTTCATGGTGGGTCACGAGCTTAAAAATCAAATCATTCCATGACTTGGGTGGGCCACACCACATACAACAGTGAAGAGGGGTTTCCTTCCCATTAAGACATTCATAATCATTTATTGTGCCCACTAAGAACTTAAGCAATAGTCTACTCAGTTGATCAAACTCCAACAATTCAAAATTCAATCTTTATCTTATTATCATACTTAAGGCATTCTTAATCACTCAAACTTTTGCTTTCCAAATAGTTCTTCTACCTGAAAAATTGAAATTTTTCAAAATTTTTGCTCGAAGATTAAGAAAACAGTGATTAGTTTACCTAATCCACACCCCTAAACGAAAATCTATATTGTCCCCAATGTAAAAGATATAAACATGTAATGTTCATGAGACAACGAAAAGAAAAGAGAAGTGATGGAAAGGTAGTACTTGAAGAAGGAGAATTGAAACATTTTCCAAAGTTCTCAACTTATAAATGGGTTAGCACGAAGATTAAACAAACTGAAAAATAAACTATCCTAATCCTAAATCCTATGAAACCAATAAATCTAACAATACCTCCATCAGACTAGGAGGTCAATCCTGATACACAGGATCAATCAGAGGCATGGACAAGTCCTCTAAGTCAAATTTCTCAACAAATGACTTGATACGATGACCGTTCAGTTTGAAAACATTGTCATTCATCAGATTCTTTATCTCGACGGCTCCATGAGGATAAACAGTAGTAACAATGAAAGCAACGGTCCAACGAGATTGAAGTTTACCCGAAAAAATATGTAACCAAGAATTATAAAGGACTTTTTGACCAGTTATGAATGGTTTCCAAAGGATGTTCCAGTCATGTAACACCTACATCATATTCTTGTAAATTCTCGAGTTCTCGTATGCATCATTCCGAATTTCCTTAAGTTCGTTCAATTGAAGCTTGTGTAGCGAGCAAACGTTGTCCAAGTTAAAGTTCAGATTTTTTTTATAGTCCAGTAGGATATATGCTTCAGCTCTATAGGCAAGTGGCAAGCTTTCCTATAGACGAGTCTAAAGGGAGACATTCCAATGAGGGTCTTAAAAGCTATACAATAATCCCATAAAGCATCAATTAAGTGGATTGACGAATCATTACGGTAAAGGTTAACCATTTTTTCCAATTTTATTTAATTTTCCTGTTGAAAATCTCGGCTTGTCCGCTTATTTACGGGTGGTATGAAGTGCTCATCTTATGAGAGAGGCTATATTTCTTCATTAAGTTATCGAATGGCCTATTATAAAAATATGAACCTCCATTACTTATGATGGTTTGAAGTGTTCCAAACTGAGAAATGATCTTTTGATAATCATTGTTCCAGCACGACATAACTTTGATCCACTTAGTGACATAGTCTACTGCTAACAAAATCTAACTATTCACAAAGGATTAGGGAATGATTTCTTAAAATCAATGCCCCAGCAATCGAATGCTTCAATAATTAAAATGAGCTTCAATGGCATCATGTTTTAATGGGACAATTCTTTCAATTTTTGACAACGCTCACAAGCTTTGCAAAACTCATGAGTATCTTTGAACATTGTGGGCCAATAAAAACCGCACTGCAGAATTTTGGCCGTGGTCTTTTTAGCAGAAAAGTAACCACCACTGGCTTGAGAGTAACAAAAGGAGATAACACTCAGATATTTATTGTCTGATACACATCTTCTTATAATTTGGTCTGAGTTATATTTAAGCAGATAAGGATCGTCCTAGAAAAATTTACATACTTCGGCAAAGAATTTTTTCTTATCTTGCGCAATCCAATATGTTAGCATGAAACCTGTGGTAAGATCATTTGTAATGTCAGCAAACTAAGGTAATTAGGAGAGTTTAAACAATTGTTCATCATGGAACACATCATTTATTGGTGTCGACTCAAGGGAATTATGTAAGTCAAGTATAGAGAGATGGTCAACCACTACGTTCTCTACTCCATTTTTATTTCAGATTTTCATATCAAATTCTTGGAGTATAAGGATCTATCTTATCAGGCGAAGCTTAACATCCTTATTCGATAAAAGGTACTTCAATGTCACATGATTAGTGTAGATAATGATCTTGGATCCGATCAAGTAGGAACTAAATTTGTCCAAAGCGAACACTACACCTAAGAGTTCCTTCTTCGCAGTAGAGTAATTTACTTGGATAAAATTTTGAGTTCTACTTGCATAGTGAATCGCATAGGGCTTCTTTCCTTTTCTCTGGCCTAACATTGCCCTAATAGCATAGTCAGACGCATCGCACATAATCTCAAAAGGTATGCTCCAGTTAGGTGGTTGCATGATAGGAGCGGTAGTTAATATAGCCTTTGAGTTTAGTGAAAGCTTCTTGGCATTGCTCGGTCCACTCGTATGGTGTATCCTTTTGAAGTATATTACATAAAGGATGAGAGAGATGACTAAAGTCCTTTATGAATTGTCTATAGAATCCAGCATGTCCTAAGAAAGATTATACATCACGTATGCTCTTGGGTAAATGTAGGTTAGAGATAAGGTCAATTTTAGCCTTATCCATCTCAATTCTTTTGAACGAAATTATGTGTCTAAGCACAATTCTCTTAAGAACCATGAAATGACATATCTCTTAATTCAGAACTAAAATTTTTTCATTAAATCGTTTCAACACACATTTAAGATTTTTCAAACACTCGTTGAAGGATAGTCAAAAAAGAGAGAAGTCGTCCATGGAGACTTCTAAATATTACCCCACTATATCAGAAAATATGCTCAACATGCATTGTTGAAATGTGGTAGGGGCATTACATAGTCCGAATGACATCATTCGGCAAGTTAAGGTGCCAAATGGGCATGTGAATGTTATCTTTTCTTAATCTTCAAGGGTCATCTCTATCTGACTATAACCCGAATATTCATCAATGAAGAAATAGTAAGAGTGACTAGCTAGCTTTTTTCTAAAATTTGATTAATAAAGGGTAAAGGAAAGTTATCATTCCTTGTGACGGTATTCAATTTTCTGTAGTCAATGCACATTCTGCATCTAATAGTAACTCTAGTTGACATAAGTTCATTGTCAACATTGGATACAATGATGATTCTAGACTTCTTAGGAACCACTTGAGTTGGACTCACCCATTGACTGTCAAATATAGGGTATATGGTACCCACATCCAACAACTTAAGGACCTCTCTTTTAACCACTTTTTCCATATTTGGATTTAATCGATGTTGTGGTTGTCTGGAGGTCTTTGCATTATCCTCTAGATGAATGCAATGAATACAAATCAAAGAGTCAATTCCTTTGAGGTCAGCAATTGACCATCAAAGGGCTCATTTATGCTCAATGAGGATAGAAATAAACATACTCTCTTATTCTTCATCAAGGTGGGAAGAAATCACCACTGAGTATGCCTCATCTTGACCTAAGTAGACATATTTAAGATCAGCAAATAAAGGTTTTAGGTCAAGCTTCGGTGCCTTGAGACTGAACGGTAGAGGCACTATATCGGTTTGAGGAAAAGTCTCAAATTGTAGACTCCACCGGTTAATCTCAAGTACTGGCGTAACATCAAGTAAGGCATCTATCTCCCTAATCATGTCATCATCTAAATCAGGGGAGTGGGCCAAGTACGTCTCTAGAGGGTCAAAGTATAGAGTCAGAAGTGCTCTATCTTCCACGAAAGAATTGATCATGTTAATGTTGTGGGTATCGTTCTCATCCTCTGGTTGTTTTCTCATATTAAAAAAGATGTTGAGCTCCAATTTCATATTTTTAAAATATAAATTCATAATTTTATTCCTATAATTAATGATAACATTTGATATAACAAGGAATGGGTGACCAAGAATGACGAGAATTTGAGTACTCACATTCACGATGGGTCCAGTATCCAGAACAATAAAATCTAGTGGATAGTAGAATTTATCAACCTGGATCAACACATCCTCAATCATCCCTCTCAATATACAAACTTATATATCGGTAAGTTGTAATGTTGTCTGAGTGAGTTTTGATTCACCTAGACATAATTGTTCGTAAATCGAGAAAGGGATCAAATTAACACTCACCCCCCAAGTCAAGAAGTTTATGCTTAATCCGATGGTTCCCAATTATACAAGTGATAGTTACACTATCGGGGATCCTCGTAATTTTATGGCACATCTTGCTTGAGGATGACACTTACTTTTTCTGTCAAAAAGATTTTCTTTTATATGTTTTGTCATCTTTTGATATTACATAGAAATTTAAAAATTTGGCTTATGAAGGGGTTTGTTTAACGATATCCAATAGATGGATATTGACCTTCACTTGCTTAAGCACCTCTAAAATATCCTGAGAGTTAGATAGAGGTTTTGGTGCAATCAACCGTGGGGGAATGACGACAAAATCAATTTATTTTGAGATTCCAATTCTATCTCATGTGGGAGCTCACTAAGTCCATCATCTTTGACTTCTTCTAAGTGCTTAAACTTTTCGGCCCTCACCAGAATAGTTTTGTCAATTGTCTTTCGACTTCTAAGAGTGGTGATAGACTTAGCTTGTTCCACATATTGATTGAAAGAGCTTGGGTTACCGATTTCACATTGTGGCTTCGGATTGGGGAGAGGTTGGGTTAAAAAAGTCCATTTCTCTCCAATTGTTAAATGTGACTCAATCCTTTAAATTGACGATGCAAATATTCACATTGTTATTTTGAGATCTTGGACTGCTTGCACTGTATTCTGGTTGATGAGCTCTTGAATTTGCATGAATTTTTGAACTAGATCCTCTCAAGGTTTCCTTTGATTGAGAATTTGAGTAAGAGCCTCTTAAGGATTAGTCATTTGTCCGTTCCTCCAACTAAAGTTTGGATGATTCCTCCAATTGGAATTGTATGTATTTTAGGTGGGTTCGCTGAATGGTTGTTGGTAAGTATTTACGGCATTTGATTGCTCATTTAATAAATCTTGAAAAGTAGGGATTGTGGGATACTCCTGCATCACATGTATGTTGCTAGCACATATACCGCAAACAACTTCCACGACTTCCCTAGGTATGATAGTTTTAACCTTCTTAAGTTCCATGGCCTCGACTTTCTTTGTGAGATTTGTCACCCTTGCAATCATGTCATCTTCTTCTTTTAAGAAGGTGGAAATGGGAGAAACTTACACCTTACAAGAAGAAGATAACATAAGTGTGCATTTTTTGCCAATTGATTAAGGTAATCTCACGCATCATCAGCCTCCTTATTCATGAATTCACCGTTACACATCATCTCTACAAACTAGCGCATTGGTAAAGTTAATCCATTATAGAAAGAGCTTATTGTTTGTTATATTTCGTAGCCATAATGTGGCTAGGAATTCATGAAATATTTGAACCTTTCCCAGCATTGGAAGAAGGTTTCTTCCTCTTTTTAGGAAAAGTTCATAATTGCTTTCCTTAAAGTGTTAGTTTTATGAAACAGAAAAAACTTTTGAGAAATTAGTCGATCATCTCGGCTCATTTGCCGATAGATCATGACTTTAAGGAGTGCATCTACGACTTAGCCTTCTCCTTCAATGAGAAAGGAAACAATTTAAGTCGCATTATGTCCTCATAAACATTTGAAAAGTGTAATGTGATGACTATCTCATCAAACTCTTTGATGTGCAAGTATGGACTTTCAGAGTCTAGTCCATGAAATTTAGGAAGGAGTTGTATCACTTCAAGTTTAACATCTACGTTTCCTACATTCAATGGAAATATCATATAGGAAGGTGTGCTCACTCCCTCCGATCATAAATAATCTAGTAGTGTACGAGGCGGGAGTGCATGATGCACCTCATTCTCATCTTGAATCTCCTCAACTGGATGTTGAGGTTGATTTGCAGCTATCACTTCAATTAACTGAGAGGATCTCAGGGGGTATCTAATCTGTTGATCGATAGGCAGCCCTTTAACTAATCCTCCTTTACTTAAGAGACGTCGAGTGTTGTCACGAACCTACTTGGGTATGAAACACTCACAACCCTCAAATTCTAAACAATTAATACTTAAAAAAAGAAAACTAAAGCAAATAAGAAATCTAGAAAAGATAGGAGAGAATTGGAGAGAAGTTACCGAATTGAGATTTGTATGTTAGGATTCTACAAAACAGAAAACAAAGTTAGTTTTTAAAAACAATTTTAAAAAAATTCTAACCTAAAAATATAGCAAAAATTAACCTTAATCATAATCTAATTCCAATACTAATTAATCTTACAAAAATCTAGTCGAAGTCCCCAGCAACGGTGCCAAAAACTTATTTACAACCCCTAGTGCTGGGTCACAATGTAGTAATAACTTTATGAGATCGAGGTCAAATCCACAGGGACTAAACTTGTACGTATTCTGAAAATAACTAGAAGTAGAACTATAACAAGATTTAAATAAATTCTAAAATAATTGAAAGCAATTGTTAATAAAGTATTAACAATCTAAAAATAAACTAGAGCGCCAAGGATCCACTTGTAGCTATCAAGATGCTACCTCACTTGATTCAATAAACATGATTGGAATCGAAGTTCTATCCTATCCAGTTAGAAGATGAAGCAATTAAATTAAATCTAAACTTTTCATTGAATTAGTTCCCACATGAAGAAGCATTGTGATGATTAGAAGGGAATTCATCCATTCACATTGCCCAGGAGACGATGATGAATCATGAATTTTACTAATTTCAATAACAGATAAGAAGATATTTAAAGCGATCACAACATCTATTGTAAGTTGAATCACACTAAATTATAGAAAATTAAAATTATTCCTTAAATTTAAACTAAAAATCAATGAAGTTCAATATAAATAAGAATCAAATCAAGTTAAACATCCTAACACACTACAAGCTTCACCTCTTAGCCCTAGCTAAGAGGTTTAATTAACCATATACATGATTAAAACCAAAACTCTTATATAAAATATTAAAAATAAATTAAGAAAAAATAAAAACTCTTAGGAGGCTGCTGCACCCTTTTGCTCTGCACCTTGAAACCTAATTTTTGTTTAGAACTCCCAGGAGAACCCAAATATATAGCATTTGTCAGTTGATCTTTGAAAACCTCAAATTTATGCACTCTGCGTAACGCTTTTGATGTCATCGAACAACCTTCGATATCATCGAACATGAATAAAATCTGGAAGTCACGCCTTTTCGGACTGCGTAACTCTTTATGGCATCAAACATACCGTCAATGTCATCAAACAAGTCTTCGAGTAATCGAACAGGTCGTCAATGTTATCAAAAATTGCATCCAATTTGTCTAGCAACCAAACTTGATTTTCATGTAATTCTCGATGTCATTAACCCGTGTTCAACGTTATCGAATACTTCGATGTCATCGACCACCGACATTGAAGTTTAGATTCTTTGAATTTCTGCACTTTGCACTTGACTTCCTTCTCCACTTGATTTTCTTGAATCTTGGGCCCTTGAAATATTCAATCTTTATGTCCTAAGATCCATCTCTTGCCTTGGTGAGTCTTAAGCATTAAATCCATGCTTTTAACATTCTTTTCATTCGAAGCTCTCAAACTTACCTCGCAATATAAACATGTATAAAATATACCCATTAAGCATTATCATATTCATAAAACCAAGATATAAACAGGAAAAAATATACAATATTTAACATTCAACAGTTGTCAATGGACAACTATGAAAATTGGTGCATCCAAATAAATGTGGTGTTCGGGTCGCAAGATGTATTGGAGATGGTCACCGATAGATATGCAGAACCAACTACGTAGGAAGAAGTGTAAGACCCGTATCTTGGTCCGTACCTTTCCGTACACTTCCGCGGTCTTACCGGTCGAATTCTGGCAACTTTCGATCCTTAACCAGTATCGACGCGCGATCCTGAATCTTATGCCGACAATCCGAGTCGACTCAACCCGCGACCAATACCATAGCGACCGCGCCGTTGTTGCGGTTCCGATACTGCGACTCGCGCGCCGAGGCGATACCCTGATCAAGAGATATAGGCCAACGTTCGGTGCGAGAAAACGCCGTGCATTGCGAAAACCAAGGAAATCTCAACGATGTGTCACATCAATCCCATCAATCAATCATCCATCAAGCCATCACATGTCAAGTACACATCACTCTCGCCCATTTTCCCAAGCAACCACAAAAGTCTTCACATCCCATACCTCTCTTACACAAAAAGCCACAAAAGTCTTCACATCCCATACCTCTCTTACACAAAAGCCTCAAAAGTCAAGCTTTTCTTACACAACCATCACTCACCCATCCATCCATCACTCTCTCTCTCTCTCCCTTTACATCACTCTCTCTCTTTCTCTCTTTCTCATTTGCAAAATTCTAAGCAAAGGGAGCTCCATACGTATGGAATTTTCCAACTCTCCTAAGCTTCAAGTGGCCCACCTTCCTACCCCAAAATCTCCCATCTCAACCCTCCATTCTTCATCTTAACCGTTGAAGTTGAAGCCAAGGTGTCAAGGAACCTCTAGGAGCAAGAAGATCGGACGGTGGGTACCTTTATAGGGTAGTTTTATTGTTTTTATGGTGGACCAAGTGAGGCCCACCGATCCATGGTGTGGATCTCACTTGAGACCCTTATTTGTGGCCGATGGACCACTTGGATCATCATGATCATTCCATGATGGGACCATTCTCCATGGACCCCATCATGATGTTTATTTTTATTTGGAAAGGTCATCTAGACCGTCCATATCGGTGGAGAACGGATCTCCACCGTTGATTTACATTTTTAATGGTCCCATGTGCAAGGGA
The DNA here is from genome assembly GCA_037074715.1 of Magnolia kwangsiensis. Taxonomy (NCBI): domain Eukaryota; kingdom Viridiplantae; phylum Streptophyta; class Magnoliopsida; order Magnoliales; family Magnoliaceae; genus Magnolia; species Magnolia kwangsiensis. The sequence goes on along the minus strand of CM073580.1, from coordinate 16,736,765 downwards.
TCCATTTATTGTATGTTTCATTGCAAGGGAGGGCCCATAATGACGGGGTCCCTCCATCACAAGCCGTGTCCCACTCTCCATGTCTCTCTCTCTCTCTTATATTGATTTTATTTTATTTTATTTTATTTTATTTTTTTATTTTTTTTATTTTATATATGCTATAGGATTGTGGCCCGCTTGAATGGACCCCACCCTGATGTAATTATTTTTATTCAAGTGGGACCCACCTTAAAAGTTAACCCATGACATCCATCTTGTGGTGGCCCACTTCATCAGGGCCCACCATTCTTTTCAAAAGAAAAATTGTTATATAGAGCCGTCCAGCGTCCCAGACGCTGGACGTTGTAAAGAAAAAAAAAAGAAGAAAGGAAGGGACTTGGGTGGTCCCCTTACATGGACCCCACCCTGATGTTTATGTTCAATCCACGCCGTTCACCACTTTTCCTGGAATATTTTAGGCGTTGAGCCAAGGAATGAGCTCAATCCAATGATCAGGCGGACCGTACCAGAGAAAATGGTACTTTCACACTTCCAAGCCTGGTAATGCCCATTTTGTGGTTTCTACACTCCAAATCAGTGCCAGAGATGAGGTTGGTGTGGCCTGTTTGGGCCCTAGAATCAAGTGGGCGGAGTGGATTTCTCATCAGTGGACCCCACCTGTGTTTTTTTTTAAGTATACAAAAAAAAAAAAAAAATAGGAAAGCAGCAGCGCTGCCACCTTTTGAAGGCAGCAGGCGCTGCCTGCGCATGCGGGCACGGGCGGACGGACGTGGGGGGGGGCCCACGGCCCTGCGTGTGGGCCCCACCATAATGTTTATTTATCATCCGACCTACCCATTAGGTGGGCCACCCTAGTGGTGGGTCCCCCTCCAAAGATGAAACAGATCCAAAACTCTGGTGGCCCACACCATGTGAAACAGTGTGAATGAACGTCTTCCATTAAAAATCTGTTTAGGGCCCACAGAAGTATTGAATCAAGCTGAAATTTTTATTTTCCCTCCACCTAGGCCCGAGAGGCCTTATGAATGGCTCGGATGGCATTTGGGTATCATGGTGGGCCACATCCGTGGACCCCACCATTAATGTATGTGTCTTAATACACCGTCCACGGCTGTGGACGGTGGACTCCCACCATGATATATGTGTTATACTCCACCGTCCAGCGGACGGTGGGGCCCCCTTGTGGCATATGCGCCTTATTAGCACTGTCCACTGGATAGTGAGACCCACTATGATGCATGTGATGCATCCGAACTGTCGATCCATTTGAATTGTTTAAGGCCTTTGGGTTAAGCCCTTTTGCTTTACAAAGGGCCTATGGGTTAGACCCATTTGAGTTATGAAAGGCTTGTGGGCTAGGCCCATTTGATTCATTTAAGGCCCAAGAGCTTGGGCCCACATGATATGTAAAACCTATGGGCTTAACTTGATATTTAAGGCCTATGGTTTTAGGCCCAATGGATATGATCTAAGGCCATGTGACTAGGCCATTTGATGTACTTCTAGGCCCATGGAAGTGGACCCATTTGTTATATTGTAAGACCCATGGGACTACACCCATTTGATTAAGAAAGGGTACATGGGATTAGGCCCACTTTGATATGCATGCAAGCTCATGGATTAGGCCCATTAGAATTGTTTAAGGCCTAAAGATTTAGGCCCATTCGACTCATATAAGGTCTCTTAGTTGAGGCCCATTTGATATACATTTGGGGGCCTAATTGGTGTGGCCCATTTGATACATATTAGACTCATATGACTAGGTCCAATTGATGTAATCCAAGGCCCACGGGTTTGACCCATTGCAATGCACATAAGACCCATTGGTGTGGCCCATTTATGTGGCCCATCTGATGTAAAAAAGGCCCATAGGATATGGCCCATTTGATATATATGTGAGGTCCAATGGGGACAACCTACGGTCCATTGCAATGTGTAAATCCATTACAGACTAAGTACTGATGTTTACAAAGATCGTGACTTGGGTGCAATGTTGGTTTGACGTCCACATTGCGAGTGTAATGTTGGTTGGATGTCCACATTACGACTCTCCTTAGGGCCCATTACTGGGCCGTACTTGTTGTATTTCGGCCGTCCAGGCCCATCTACGTTGTAAGGTTGATTCATCACTCATTTACATGTTAGTATAGTTTCATGACTCATGATCATACGCATCATATGTATGCTTGATATGGGGATTGTCTGATCATAGCATATGCCTTCAGGAAGGTTGTTTATGGGCTCCTGGTTAGGCAGTATTTCCCTACATGAGCGCACGATATGCGCATGAATTGTTGCATGACTGGACAGCGTGAATCATGCATTTCGCACTTGTGTGACATGGTTATTGTACGCCCTAGCAACATCAGGGCCATAGCCTCCACAGACGCATCGTGGTTGGCAGGATTGGATACCGAAAATCTTGTTCTATATGGGGTACCATAGATATCCCTGGGTGAAAGTCCCTAAACCCTTATGGTACCAAGAGGTTGCTCCAACGTCTAGACCGAGTGGGTAGATGAGCACTGAGTGCCGAATACCAATTGGCTGTGCTCTCCACTGTGTCGTGGTCGGTTGGAAGGGGGTGCGGCCTTACCCGCCCAAGTGTAGGGGGCAATTGCTAGGCTGAGTTTGACCAGCTCGAGGAATGGGTCCGCTATTGATGAGTTGTGCCCGATATTGGCAGACTGATAGTGAGGTCTCTTCCACTTACCTTATTGCGCGCGATGTGGCGACAATCTGGTTTAGAGTGTACTAGACCCCGGTGATATTCCATGTTTGAGCTGTACTGATATGTGGGCATAGATGAGGATCTGTATGCTTGAGTTGCATTGCACATCGCATGGCCTTGGGATGGCCGATACCATTCATATCTTGCACCGCATAAGCCTTGGTACGGCTCATGATATCATAGTTTCATCTGCATATTCCGCATTACTCTGATATTGCATGTTCATATTACTACCTTGCGCACACACTTTCACCACTCTCTAAGTTTTCTGTAAGCTTATGCACGACCGTTGCGTGCAGGTGACGTTGGTTCGCAGCAGCGTTGAGACAGGAGCACGTTGCAGAGCATTTTGGAGTTTTTATTCTTTACCATTGTATTTTTCTTTATACTCATTGTACTTGTAAAGTTTTTGATCATAGTGAAAATGTAATGGAGTGCTTGGTTGTTGTTTGTGGGTTATGCTTTTGGTTATGCTTATTTCGAATCAAACTGATATTGAAAATCCTCCTCGTTGCATCCCAGGATTGGAACCTGGCGAATGGGAGCTAGGAGCCGAGAATGGGGTTCTACGGAGGCTGTCGGCGTCGGATTCGGCGATCGGGAATTTTGTGAGCCCGGTTTCTGAGTTTGTGGCGTGACAGAAGTTGGTATCAGAGCATAACTTGGGAATAACCAAGAACAACATTACATGTCTGCTATGAGTGTGGAATGACTAAGTCCCGAAGTTTGGATAGCTTCGCGACCTTCTAATACAGACCGTTAACGTGGGTACCTTCGAAAGTTTTGAAGTTGATCGGCACCTTCGCTCTTTCCTGTAGGATATGGCGCCTGTGAGAGTTACTCGATCGACTCTCGCACCACCACCTGAGGATTCTGCTTCGCCATCGGAGGCTCCAACTTTACCCCCTGCGTCTCCCGTTCCACCCTTAGAGATCCCTGCTTCTTCCCATGAGGATGACATTCCTCCACTTGAGGCCGATGAGGAGCTGACTGTGACCGTTAGTGCCTCACAGTTACAGCAGATGTTACAGGCTGTGACAGCCGCACTACAGGGACAGGGCAGATGTCCAGCTGTTTCACCAGCTCAGGTAGAGCAGGAGCGCGCGAGCGCCTTACTACGTGAGTTCAGACGGCTTGATCCTCCACGTTTCCAGGGCGAGCCAGATCCGACTGCAGGAGAGAGATGGCGCTCCGATGTGGAGAAGATCTTCGATACCATGTCATGTACGACCGAGCAGTGCGTCCGGCTTGCAGTATTTCTCCTCCAGGGTGAGGCCGAGCATTGGTGGACCTCTGTTACCCGTGTTGCCGGACCCGATTATGTCTGGACATGAGAGGACTTTGTGGACCGATTCGAGGAGCAGTACTTCCCCGACCATATCTGTCGTCAGCGAGTTTTAGAGTTCGAGACTCTGGTGCAGGGAGACATGACGGTGGCACAGTACGCGGCCCATTTTGTGTCTCTATCGAGATTTGTGCCATACATGGTTGATGACGAGGGGCGGAAGGCCCGCCGTTTCGAGCACGGCTTAGTTACGGCCTTCGAGGTCGTGTTATTGGGCATGAGCTCCCTACTTTATAGGCAGTAGTGCGGAGAGCTCAGATTTACGAGACTGAGTGGGCCGGTTCTCAGTCTGAGCGTGGTCAGAGGAGAGACCGGAAGAGGCAGGCTTCTTCCAGTCCTTCCCAGCAGCGTCGACCACAACAGCAGAGGCGCACAGGTCGCCCAGCTTTCCGAGCACCATCAGCACCAGCAGCACTTCCACCACCACCTCAGAGGCAGTTCACCGGCACTTGCTTCAGGTGCGGTGCGACGGGACACCGTTCATGGGAGTGTCCCAGCCTCCAGCAGCAGCAGAGAGGCCCACAGCAGCAGAGACCTCCACCGCAGCAGCAGAGACCCCCACAGCAGCAGCGACAGCAGCCTCCACCACCGAGGCCACCTCAACAGCAGCATCAGCATCAGCACCAGCCTCAGAGGCCACAGCAGCAGAGGCAGCAGTTTCGACCGCCTCAGCGACCCCAGCAGCACGCTCAGAGGGGACAGACACCTCCCCAGCCAGCTTAGGCTAGGTTTTATGCAGCTCAGCAGGATCTGCAGTCATCCGGAGGAGTCGTTGAGGGTATACTGCCAGTTTCTGCATGCATTACACGTGTATTGTTTGATTCTGGTGCATCGCATTCTTTTGTGGCCGAGAGCTTCTGTCGATCTGCTGGCTTATCGTTGGAGTCTGCTGGTGAGAGCCTATCAGTATCTACTCCCTTGGGGAGGACTGCAGCGTTAGGACGATTTTGCTCGTCATGCCTCGTTCTAGTTGGGGATACCTTCCTGCCTGCTGATTTGTTTGTTTTGTCGATGTCCGAGTTCGACGTCATCTTGGGCATGGATTGGCTCACCGAGTACTATGCAATTTTGGACTGCGCAGCGAGGACCGTCACGTTCTGTATACCCGGCGTGCCATAGTTCCAGTTCGTTGCAGAAGCCAGAGGAGAGCGGTTGTCTTGTTTGATGTCTTGCGCCATAGAGGAGCCTGTCGCTGTTTGCATCGACCATTTACCGATAGTTTGCGATTTTCCCGATGTGTTCCAGGAGATTCCGGGATTACCGCCTCGTCGACTCACCGAGTTCCAGATCGATCTCGTGCCTGGTACCGCGCCTATTTCGAAGGCCCCGTATCGTATGGCACCGTTAGAGTTACGGGAACTGCAGAAGCAGTTGGACGAGTTGCGAGAGTTGAGTTTTATTCGTCCGAGCAGTTCGCCGTGGGGAGCGCCGGTACTCTTCGTGAAGAAGAAGGATGGCTCGTTGAGGCTCTGCATTGACTATCGCGAGCTCAACAAAGTCACGATCAAGAACAAGTACCCGCTCCCTAGGATTGATGATTTGTTCGACCAACTGCAGGGTGCACAGTTCTTTTCAAAGATTGACCTGCGTTCCGGTTATCATCAGATTCGGGTCCGAGATGAGGACATTCCGAAGACGGCATTCAGGACGCGTTACGGTCATTTTGAGTTTCAGGTCATGTCCTTTGGACTGACCAATGCACCCGCGGTCTTCATGCAGCTGATGAACGAGGTTTTCCGCCCATATCTGGATCAGTTTGTTGTAGTCTTCATCGACGACATTCTGATCTACTCGAGGACCCGTGAGGAGCACGAGCAGCATTTAGAGATTACTTTACAGACCCTCCGCGCACACCAGCTGTATGCGAAGCTGGAGAAGTGCGAGTTCTGGCAGGAGGAGGTGAAGTTCCTCGGTCACGTGGTGACGAGGGAGGGTGTCGCAGTGGACCCCTTGAAGGTCGAGGCAGTGCGCCAGTGGGGCCAGCCCACGACTGCGACAGAGATCCGTAGTTTCCTTGGTTTGGCGGGCTACTACCGACGTTTCATTGAGGGCTTCTCTCGTATTGCAACCCCGCTGACCAAGCTGACTCGGAAGGGCGCAGAGTTTATTTGGAGTGATGCCTGCGAGCGAGCATTTATGGAGTTGAAGGACCGTCTGACGTCCGCTCCTGTCCTCACTCTTCCCTCTGGAAGTGACGGCTTCATTGTATTCACTGATGCCTCGCATATCGGTTTGGGTGCTGTCCTGATGCAGCACGGGAGACCAGTGGCCTTTGCGTCTCGTCAGCTCAAGGTCCATGAGCTGAACTATCCTATACATGATCTGGAGCTGGCTGCAGTTGTCTTCGCACTGAAGGTGTGGAGGCACTATCTTTACGGGGTTAGGTTCGAGCTCTTCTCTGATCACAAGAGCTTGAAGTACCTCTTCTCGCAGTCTGAGTTGAATATGAGACAGAGGTGCTGGATGGAGCTCCTGAAGGACTATGATTTCGACCTCCAGTACCACCCGGGCAAGGCGAACGTGGTGGCAGATGCCCTCAGCCGTCAGCCACGAGGCCTAGTGGCGCATATGATGATTCAGGAGTGGCGGATGCTTGAGGATATCGCAGCGTATGACTTTGAGTTCGGCCTGCAGTCTTCCATTGTACAGTTATCGAGCTTGTTGATTCAACCCTCTCTTGTCGCTAGGGTGATCGAGGCTCAGCAGGCTGATCAGTCATTGCAGACTTATATGGCTGAGGCAGCATCTGAGGGTCAGGCAGATTGACAGATCGGTATAGACGGTGGGCTTCGCTTCAGAGGCCGATTATGTGTCCCGGATATTCCAAAGTTACGCAGAGATCTTATGACCGAGGCACATCGATCGCGATTTTCTATCCACCCGGGCTCGACGAAGATGTACCGTGACATGAGGCGACAGTATTTTTGGGTGGGGATGAAGCGCCAGATAGCCAGTTTTGTGGCCGAGTGTAACACGTGCCAGCGTGTCAAGGTCGATCATCAGAGACCTCCTGGTCTGTTGCAGCCGTTGAGCGTCCCGATGTGGAAGTGGGAGCACGTGTCGACCGATTTCATTATGGGTTTGCCGAGGACTCAGCGCGGTCATGACGCCATTTGGGTTGTTGTGGATCGTCTGACGAAGTCGGCACATTTCCTTGCTATGCGTGTGACTTGGTCTATGGACGGGCTTGCGAGATTATTTATCGAGGAGATTGTGAGACTGCATGGCGTTCCAGTCTCGATCGTTTCTGACCCAGACTCGAGGTTCACGTCTCAGTTTTGGGGGAGCTTCCAGCGTGCGATGAGGACTGATTTGCAGCTCAGCACCGCGTACCATCCGCAGACCAATGGCCAGACCGAGAGGGTCAATCAGATACTTGAGGATATGCTTTGGGCCTACGCGATTGACTTCGGGGGTAGCTGGGATGAGCATTTGCGATTGGCTGAGTTCACGTACAATAACAGCTATCAGGCGACCATCGGCATGGCTCCTTTTGAGGCACTATATGGCAGACCATGCAGATCACCGAGTTGTTGGACCGAGGTTGGAGAGCACCGTCTCCTAGGTCCCGAGCTTGTGCAGGAGACTTCAGAGGCTATTGACATCATCAGGCAGAGGATGCGCACAGCTCAGAGCCGACAGAAGAGTTCTGCTGATCGTCGGCGTCGTCCCTTGGAGTTTGATGTAGGGGACCATGTGTATCTCAAGGTCTCGCCCATGAAGGGCGTAGTTCGATTTGGAGCGAAGGGCAAGCTTGCCCCAAGATTCATAGGACCTTTTGAGATCACTGGGCGTGTTGGCGCAGTGGCCTATCGGCTTGCCCTGCCATCACAGTTGTCTGGTGTCCACGACGTTTTCCACGTCTCCGTGTTGAGGAAGTGTGGGTCAGACCTAGTTCCCGTCATTGATTGGCAGCCGTTGGAGGTTCGTGAGGACGCTTCTTACATTGAGCAGCCAGTTCGTATCCTTGATCGGAAGGAGCAGGTCCTCAGAACCAAGGTCATTCCGTTGGTGAAGGTGCAGTGGGGTCACCATTCTATAGAGGAGGCTTCTTGGGAGCGTGAGGCTGAGATTCGAGAGCGTTATCCTCATCTCTTTGATGGTTGATCATGTATTGTATTTTGTATGCTGTCCCTGATTCTATATGATGACGTTATGTTTCTTATTCCTCGCGAGTGATGCTTAGTTGTGATGCTTGCGTAAATTTTGAGGATGAAATATTTATAAGGAGGGGAGAGCTATAAGACCCGTATCTTGGTCCGTACCTTTCCTTACACTTCCACGATCTTACCGGTCGAATTCCGGCAACTTTCGATCCTTAACCAGTATCGACGTGTGATCCTGAATCATATGCCGACAATCCGAGTCGACTCAACCTGCGACTAATACCATAGCGACCGCGCCGTAGTTGCGGTTCTGATACCGCGACTCGCGCGCCGAGGCGATACCCTGATCAAGAGATATGGGCCAACGTTCGGTGCGAGAAAACGCCGCGCGTTGCGAAAATCAAGGGAATCTCAACGATGTGTCACATCAATCACATCAATCCCATCAATCAATCATCCATCAAGCCATCACATGTTAAGTACACATCACTCTCACCCATTTTCCCAAGCAACCACAAAAGTCTTCACATCCCATACCTCTCTTACACAAAAAACCACAAAAGTCTTCACATCCCATACCTCTCTTACACAAAAGCCTCAAAAGTCAAGCTTTTCTTACACAACCATCACTCACCCATTCATCCATCACTCTCTCTCTCTCTCTCCCTTTACATCACTCTCTCTCTTTCTCTCTTTCTCATTTGCAAAATTTCAAGCAAAGGGAGCTCCATACGTATGGAATTTTTCAACTCTCCTAAGCTTCAAGTGGCCCACCTTCCTACCCCAAAATCTCCCATCTCAACCCTCCATTCTTCATCTTAACCGTTGAAGTTGAAGCCAAGGTGCCAAGGAACCTCTAGGAGCAAGAAGATCGGACGGTGGGTGCCTTTATAGGGTAGTTTTATTTTTTTTATGGTGGACCAAGTGAGGCCCACCGATCCATGGTGTGGATCTCACTTGAGACCCTTATTTGTGGCCGATGGACCACTTGGATCATCGTGATCATTCCATGATGGGACCATTCTCCATGGACCCCATCATGATGTTTATTTTCATTTAGAAAGGTCATCTAGACCGTCCATATCGGTGGAGAACGGATCTCCACCGTTGATTTACATTTTTAATGGTCTCATGTGCAAGGGATCCATTTATTATATGTTTCATTGCAAGGGAGGGCCCATAATGACGGGGTCCCTCCATCACAAGCTGTGTCCCACTCTCCATGTCTCTCTCTCTCTCTTATATTGATTTTATTTTTTTTTATTTTTTTTATTTTTTTATTTTTTTTATTTTATATATGCTATAGGATTGTGGCCCGCTTGAATGGACCCCACCCTGATGTAATTATTTTTATTCAAGAGGGGCCCACCTTAAAAGTTAACCCATGACATCCATCTTGTGGTGGCCCACTTCATCAGGGCCCACCATTCTTTTCAAAAGAAAAATTGTTATATAGAGCCGTCCAGCGTCCCAGACGCTGGACGTTGTAAAGAAAAAAAAAAAGAAGAAAGGAAGGGACTTGGGTGGTCCCCTTACATGGACCCCACCCTGATGTTTATGTTCAATCCACGCCGTTCACCACTTTTCCTGGAATATTTTAGGCGTTGAGCCAAGGAATGAGCTCAATCCAATGATCAAGCGGGCCGTACCAGAGAAAATGGTACTTTCACACTTCTAAGCCTGGTAATGCCCATTTTGTGGTTTCTACACTCCAAATCAGTGCCAGAGATGAGGTTGGTGTGGCCTGTTTGGGCCCTAGAATCAAGTGGGCGGAGTGGATTTCTCATCAGTGGACCCCACCTGTATTTTTTTTTAAGTATACAAAAATTAAAAAAAAAAATAGGAAGGCAGCAGCGCTGCCACCTTTTGAAGGCAGCAGGCGCTGCCTGCGCATGCGGGCACGGGCGGACGGACGTAGGGGGGGCCCACAGCCCTGCGTGTGGGCCCCACCATAATGTTTATTTGTCATCCGACCTACCCATTAGGTGGGCCACCCCAGTGGTGGGTCCCCCTCCAAAGATGAAACAGATCCAAAACTCTGGTGGCCAACACCATGTGAAATAGTGTGAATGAACGTCTTCCATTAAAAATCTGTTTAGGGCCCACAGAAGTATTGAATCAAGCTGAAATTTTTGTTTTCCCTCCACCTAGGCCCGAGAGGCCTTATGAATGGCTCGGATGGCATTTGGGTATCATGGTGGGCCACATCCGTGGACCCCACCATTAATGTATGTGTCTTAATACACCGTCCACGGCTGTGGACGGTGGACTCCCACCATGATATATGTGTTATACTCCACCGTCCAGCGGACGGTGGGGCCCCCTTGTGGCATATGCGCCTTATTAGCACTGTCCACTGGACAGTGGGACCCACTATGATGCATGTGATGCATCCGAACCGTCGATCCATTTGAATTGTTTAAGGCCTTTGGGTTAAGCCCTTTTGCTTTACAAAGGGCCTATGGGTTAGACCCATTTAAGTTATGAAAGGCTTATGGGCTAGGCCCATTTGATTCATTTAAGGCCCAAGAGCTTGGGCCCACATGATATGTAAAACCTATGGGCTTAACTTGATATTTAAGGCCTATGGTTTTAGGCCCAATGGATATGATCTAAGGCCATGTGACTAGGCCATTTGATGTACTTCTAGGCCCATGGAAGTGGACCCATTTGTTATATTGTAAGACCCATGGGACTACACCCATTTGATTAAGAAAGGGTCCATGGGATTAGGCCCACTTTGATATGCATGCAAGCTCATGGATTAGGCCCATTAGAATTGTTTAAGGCCTAAAGATTTAGGCCCATTCGACTCATATAAGGTCTCTTGGTTGAGGCCCATTTGATATACATTTGGGGGCCTAATTGGTGTGGCCCATTTGATACATATTAGACTCATATGACTAGGTCCAATTGATGCAATCCAAGGCCCACGGGTTTGACCCATTGCAATGCACATAAGACCCATTGGTGTGGCCCATTTATGTGGCCCATCTGATGAATAAAAGGCCCATAGGATATGGCCCATTTGATATATATGTGAGGTCCAATGGGGACAACCTACGGTCCATTGCAATGTGTAAATCCATTACAGACTAAGTACTGATGTTTACAAAGATCGTGACTTGGGTGCAATGTTGGTTTGACGTCCACATTGCGAGTGTAATGTTGGTTGGATGTCCACATTACGACTCTCCTTAGGGCCCATTAGTGGGCCGTACTTGTTGTATTTCGGCCGTCCAGGCCCATCTACGTTGTAAGGTTGATTCATCACTCATTTACATGTTAGTATAGTTTCATGACTCATGATCATACGCATCATATGTATGCTTGATATGGGGATTGTCTGATCATAGCATATGCCTTCAAGCAGGTTGTTTATGAGCTCCTGGTTAGGCAGTATTGCCCTACATGAGCGCACGATATGCGCATGAATTGTTGCATGACTGAACAGCGTGAATCATGCATTTCGCACTTGTGTGACATGGTTATTGTACGCCCTAGCAACATCAGGGCCATAGCCTCCACAGACGCATCGTGGTTGGCAGGATTGGATACCGAAAATCTTGTTCTACATGGGGTACCATAGATATCCCTGGGTGAAAGTCCCTAAACCCTTATGGTACCAAGAGGTTGCTCCAACGTCTAGACCGAGTGGGTAGATGAGCACTGAGTGCCGAATACCAGTTGACTGTGCTCTCCACTGTGTCGTGGTCGGTTGGAAGGGGGTGCGGCCTTACCCGCCCGAGTGTAGGGGGCAATTGCTAGGCTGAGTTTGACCAGCTCGAGGAATGGGTCCGCTATCGATGAGTTGTGCCCGATATTGACAGACGGATAGTGAGGTCTCTTCCACTTACCTTATTACGCGCGATGTGGCGGTAATCTGGTTTAGAGTGTACTAGACCCCGGTGATATTCCATATTTGAGCTGTACTGATATGTGGGCATAGATGAGGATCTGTATGCTTGAGTTGCATTGCACATCGCATGGCCTTGGGATGGCCGATACCATTCATGTCTTGCACCGCATAAGCCTTGGTACGGCTCATGATATCATAGTTCCATCTGCATATTCCGCATTACTCTGATATTGCATGTTCATATTACTACCTTGCGCACACACTTTCACCACCCTCTAAGCTTTCTGTAAGCTTATGCACGACCATTGCATGCAGGTGACGTTGGTTCGCAGCAGCGTTGAGACAGGAGCACGTTGCAGAGCATTTTGGAGTTTTTATTCTTTACCATTGTATTTCCCTTTATGCTCATTGTACTTGTAAAGTTTTTGATCATAGTGAAAATGTAATGGAGTGCTTGGTTGTTGTTTGTGGGTTATACTTTTGGTTATGCTTATTACGAATCAAACTGACATTGAAAATCCTCCTCGTAGCATCCCAGGATCGGAACCTGGCGAATGGGAGCTAGGAGCCGAGAATGGGGTTCTACGGAGGCTTTCGGCGCCGAATTCGGCGATCGAAAATTTTGTGAGCCCGGTTTCTGAGTTTGGGGCGTGATAAGAAGCCTCTTTCGCCAATGAGAAAAAGATCGCTCTCAAAGATCAAAAGAAGAAAGATAAGAAAGCTTTGTTTCTCCTCTATCAAGGGTTGGATGAATCAACCTTTTAAAAGATTGCCGAAGTAACATTAAGAAGCACGCTTGGGAGATCCTTAACACCATCTTTAAAGGCATTGATCATGTGAAATGGGTTCGCTTACAATCTCTTAGAGCCGAGTTTGAAGCCACACACATAAAGGAATATGAGAACATTTATGACTATTTTTCAAGATTACTTGTAGTCGTGAATAACTTGAAAAGAAATGATGAAAAGATCGAAGGCATTCATGAAGTTGAAAAGGTACTCCGATCCCTCACAACTAAGTTTGAACATGTGGTTGTAGCTATTGAAGAATCAAAAGATCTTGAAAAGCTCTACATTGAGGAACTAATGGGATCGCTGCAAGTTCATGAACAAAGAATACAAAAGAATGCTACTTCCACAAATTTGGAGCAAGCATTGGAGTCAAGATTGATTCTAAATGAACAAAAAACCGGTCGTGGTCATGGAAGCTCCCATTTTTGAGGTGGTCGTGCCAATAACAATCGTGCAAAAAACATAAGGCATGAATATCATCAAAGCCATGCTCAAATTTAAAAAAAAAATACCAATGTCCATGGAAGAGTAATTGGTAGAGTACTATCCATGCGTGGTCGTGGAAACACAAGAAATTTATATATAATGCCACAATTGCGGCAAGATTGGCCATTATGCCTCTGATCGTTGGAGTAAAGTAGATCACGATGAACGATCCAACTATGCTGAAGTATCTCACCATAAAAATGAAAACTCCACACTTCTTCTTGCACAAGAAAAGGCGTGTGATCGGCCGGACGTGTGGTATCTTAACATTGGTGCGGGCAATCATATGTGCGGCAACAAAGAATTGTTCGTACAATTACAGAAGGAGTTCAAGGCAATGTGAGTTTCGGTGATTCATTAAAGGTACCTGTGAAAGGAAAATGAAAAAATTAAATTTTATAAAAAGAATGGTGTGCCAAATTACATCTCCAATGTGTATTACGTACCAAACATGAAAAGTAACATACTCAGTATTGGCCAACTTCTTGAAAAATGGTATGTCATATACATGGAGAACTTCTCTCTTTCCTTGAAAGATGCGCATGGGAGACTTATTGCTCAAGTTCAAATGGCAAAGAATCGCATGTTCGCACTACATGTCAATACAAGACTTGAGAAGTGTCTATATGGTCTTGTAATGAATGAACCATGGATATAGCATCTTCGCTTTGGGCATCTCTATTTTAACGGTATGAAGCTTTTGTACTCATCAAGCATGGTACATGGCTTGTCAACCATTAAAGATCCAGAACATGTGTGTGAGGCATGCACACTTGGCAAGCAATAAAGAAACTCATTTCCATGGGGAGTGTCACGAAGAGAAAAAGAGCCATTGCAGTTGGTTCATACAGACATTTGTGGACCATTTGAAACACCTTTTCTTGAAGGTAATAAATAATTTATTACCTTTTTTGATGATTTTAATAAAAAGCTATGGGTGTACTGCATCAAAGAAAAATTTGCTGCTTTCACTATCTTCAAGAACTATTTCAAAGCTCGTGTTGAAACTGAAAGTGGAGAGTACACCTTAAATACTTTTAGAGACTATTGCATGGAACAATGCATTAAGCAGTAGTTCATAGCAGCCTATACGCCACAACAGAACGATATAACAGAATAGAAGAACAACACCATACTCAACATGACATGGACCATGCCGAAAGAAAAATGACTACTAAAGAATTTCTAGGCAGAAGCAATTTCTTGTACTGCCTATCTGCTCAATCGATGCCATATAAAAAGTATCGGAACATGATACCACAGGAGACATGGAGTGGCCACAAACCAACCGCGGCGCACCTAAGAATCTTTAGGTGTGTTGCATATGCTCAAGTTCCGAAGGCGAGAAGAAAAAAGCTCAATGATCATGGTGAGAAGTGCATATTCCTTGGATATAGTGATGTATCCAAATCTTACAAGATCTACAATCCACTAACCAAAAAAGTAGTGGTAAGTAGAGGTGTGGTCTTCAGTGAGGAAGATGAATTGAAAATGAAGTATGAACTTTTAAAGAAAATTGGTTCGAAGCAGAAGAACAAGAAGAAAAGCCTGAATGTCAGGAGCAAATCAACTATCACTCTTACTTCGGCCACATTATCAGTACATAGGAGTTTAAAAGGAGAACTCACGTCTCTAAAAAGTACCTCATCAGTTTGAAGTTCTGATAGCTCCTCCTCATCCATGACTCCTATCAAAATGAGGACTTTGGAAGAGATCTATGAACAAATAGAAGAAGTTAATTGTTTCTGCCTATATGCAGATCATGATCCCCGTATATTCCATGAAGCTGTAAAAGAACAATGTTGGAGAATTTCCATGAAAGAAGAAATTCTTGATGTTGAGAAAAATGACACTTAGGAGCTAACTTCACTACCTCAATGCCAAAGAACTATTGGTGTCAAATGGGTGTATAAGATCAAGCATACAACCAAGGGAAAGATTGATTGCTTTAAAGAAAGACTTATGTTAAAGGCTACAAACAAAACTATTGCGTGAATTAATACGAAGAAGTTTTTACTCCGATTGCTCGACTTGACGTCATAAGGTTGATAATCTCTCTTGTTGCTCATCATAGTTGGAAAATCTACCAACTAGATATGAAGTTTGCATTCTTGAATGAAATACTTGAAGAATAGGTCTATACTGACTAGCCCGATGACTTCATTGTAAAAGGAGAAGAGCACAAGGTATATTGTTTAAAGAAAACCTTGTATGGGTTAAAGTAGGTCCCATGTGCTTGGAATGCATGTATTGACAGCTATCTTCAAAGAAATAGCTTCTCCAAAATGTTCATATGTGCATGCAGTCTATATCAAGAAGAATGCTCATAGCTTGCCTATATGTCGATGACTAATTATACACATGGAAAAATTAGTAGATGTTCCAAGAATTTAAGCAGGCTATGTTCAAGGAATTCGAGATGACTGATGGTGAACTTATGACATTCTTCTTGGGGATCGAGGTGAAACAACAACCTGACGGCATATTAATTTATATCACAAAAAAAGAAATGTAAAAGAACTTCTTGAAAAGTTCAAGATGACTGATTGCAATGCCGTGAATACACCTGTAGCAGTGGGTTTAAAATTGACAAGAGAAGGTGGAGGAAATGTGAACTCAACTTTGTTCAAGAGTCTAATTGGAAGCGTCAGATATCTCACAATCACAAGGCCAAATATCACTTACAATGTTGGGCTTCTAAGCAGGTACATGGAAACTAGTACCAAAAGAATCACACTGGCTCGCTGCAAAAAGGATCCTCAGGTATGTCAAAAGAACCATGAAATTCGGCCTATTCTATCATATAATGATGAAGTAAAATTATATGGATACTTAAACAACGATTAGGGAGCTGACCAAGATGAAAGGAAAAGCACCACTATCTGTGTTCTATCTCGAGTTGACGAATTTTACATAGAATTCAAAAAAGCAAAGCATGGTCGCTTTATCTACATGTGAAGTTGAATACGTGGCAGCATTGTCCACCGTTTGAGAATCAATCTGATTGAAAAACTTGCTAAAAGAACTAAAGCATCCTCAAGAAGAATCCACGGTCATATACGTGGATAACAAGTCTGCAATTGAGCTAGATAAAAATCCAGTACAGTATGAAAGGAGCAAACACATCGATACCAGATATCATTTTCTAAGAGATCATGTAAAGTAGAAAACAATAAAGCTAGAGTATTATCATACTACTGAACAAGTGACAGATATTTTCACCAAAACATTGCCGACAGAAGCATTTTGACGACGAAGGGAGAAACTTAGAATGAAACTGTTTTTGGTTTGAAGGGAAGTATTGGAGTTGCAAATGAAAACCTATTTTCAGCAACAACTAATGTTTATTGAATTTCCAATGCAACAGTAGCAGTTCTCAAGGAGGTGTTTTGGAAAACGCAAAGGTTGAAAAACCGCCTCAGTAGCAGTACTCGTTGTAGGACGATCAACCTCGTCCATCCTAAACTCCGTCATAAGCCAATCTGTTTCCTTTCCCTTAGGCACCATACCAACGTGGAATTTCAAATTCATATTATACCTAACTATTGATGTTCTTTGCCAAGAAATCTATGGATTTTATATATATATATATATATATATATATATATATATATATATATATATATATATATATATATATATATATATGGAAATAGTACCATTAGGTCGACCTCATGCGAGGGCCCCACTATGATGTGGATCGAAACATTCACTATAACAAAGTTGGCCTTTCCCGGCAGTCAAAATCGCTGGCAAAGGTCCAAAAACCGTAGGTAAAGGTTTTACTAGCGGTCTGAAAACTGCTAGTAAAGGATCCGTCGGTAAAGGTTTTACCGGTGATTTTACGGATGCCCCTAAGGACGTGTTTAGCCGGGCGCTAGATATGGAATTAAGACGACATACGAGGGTTATCAGCTTACATCCCATCCCACCGACTGTTTGGATAGTCGGTGTACTTCTCCTAGCGCCGAATGGTAGTCGGATTCGGCGAATCCCTTTGCCATTTTCGTCATCCCTCGATATCCCATGGGATTCGCGATGGGATGGAAGGACGGTCTTCCGACAGCGAGCGCAGGAGAACCGGTCGGGTGATGGAAGGGACGACTCCAAGCCAGGGTTGTCGTGCATGTCCATTTAAATTGAGAGGTGCTGGTTGGTGGGGATGGGCAAAAAATTGAGCGATCATTTTTCTTCCCAGGCATCACTAGCCAGGGTGTTGACAGTCATTGTTTGTAGGTTGAGAGGTCATTCTTCTTCCCCGTCGTTCATAGCCAGGGTGTTTACGGTCACTGTTTGTAGGTAGGTAATCGAACCAACTCATAGAAAATGGAGATTTGCAACCTCTATTGTATTTGTGCCCTATTTTTGTTGATGAACATGTCTTGAAATCAGTTTTTGGATAGGTTCACTGCTGGATTGAGATTTTCAGTTTCTTTTGAGGAATTGGAAACCATTTATCATGAAAATGCTCCATATGACCAAGATGGCCCAATTTATATGAATTGAGGTCTTGATAATTGGTTGGGTAAATCACAATAACTGCCAGGAGATTTGAATTTTATAAACCATTTTTCTTACCTAGAAACATCGATCTCACTTCCCATCACTAATAAGTTTCCTAAGCCCACACGCCTATGGAGCCCTGTCCATCCACATGTAAGTACACATGCTAACATCAAATGCATGTGTGAGATCTAAGCTTTCCATCAAGTGGGTAACGGTGGGCCTGACGTTCTGGATGTATCCTCAAATGGACTGGATGTACAAAAAATTATTGTTAGAGAGAATTGTTTTGGCCATTCTTTTGTATGGTGTGGCCCATGTGAGGAACAAGGTGACTTGTTTTTAGACCAATGACTATGAACAGCAAGGCCGGACAGATAGAAAGATTGAATATATTTGGAAATGGGTATGCTGTTTGGAACTTATTGTTATTTGGAAGACCATATGCTTATTTCAAATGCATGTTTTGCTGCATTCAAGTAGTTGTTAGAAATTTGTTACTTTATAGTTATTAATCACTTAAAGTGAAAGAAGCTTTGCTTCGAATTGATCAATTTATAATTGTCAATTAATCTTGATTGAAGGAACTGATTGATTAATATTTGCAGTTGAGCATATTTCTCTAATTGGTAAATTGTACAAAGCACAAAACAGTTTTCTGCATATAGTTTCTTGTTTCTACTCTTCACTGTATGTGGTCTTAATCTGTTGCCAATGACCTTCAAGAACTTAAAGTAGGATACAAGCTTGAACTTGGTTCTTCGAAGTATTTCAATGGTTTGTCACGTGGACGTGAAATAGCTCCATGCCAGTACAATACATAAGTGCCCAATTTTGGAGTTCAGAACAATACATATGAATTTTCTCTGTTTTACAATCTTTAGAATATCTTTTTATGGAAATCTGTACCCATGTATTGTCGGGGAAATTGAAAAAACTTTGTATTCTATGACAATTTTAGTCATACACCATGGAATCTCTTCTTGTTATGTTGCTCCAAGTCATGACAAATAATTTTGGTCAACCAATATAACAAATAATTCTAAGTCATTTTGTTATGTTTTCTTCATTGTTCTCTCACTGGGATCTCTGGTTTTTTCTTAACTACTATTTCTTTGGATGATTATTGTATGATTTTCCAGGTTTAAGTTATTGATTATTTTTTAGTGTTTAGGACATTGCCAATTGGTTTTGGTTGGTACTAAATGAATGCTCATTTTCAAATGTTTTCTTTTCTGTATTTCATATATATTTTTTAAAGGCATCTTTTCTTTATTTCATCAATTCATTTATTTATTAAATATGTATTTAAGGAAGTGCCCATGTGCTTACAGTCAGGGAGTTTACCGCCATGCAAGAAACTTTGATAGTTGGCACTTGTGCCACCAGTCTAGCTACCTTTATTTGTCACTTGAGGGAACAATGGAATGAATTACTTAATTGTTTGTAAGAAATAATAATGTCATTGCAAATGACTTCCTTTTTCCTTATGATTGCCCAATGCAAGTCTAGGACATGAGAATAGCACTTTGATTTGGCACAAACCATGTCTCGAATTTGTAGTTGTGAGAGAAATGGATGTTGTATCTCATTTTAGAATGTTCGTTATTGTAGTTACCCAATTGTTGGGAAGTCGAAATAGGAAACAGGAAAGTAATCATAGGCGTTCACCTCTGTAGCATGGTTAATATCCTTGAAGGAATAGGACGACCCATGTTAATGTTCTTTTCCAATGTTTGTTTGTTTGTTTGTTTGTTTGTTTTTTTTTATTTTTTTTTTTCTTTAAATTTATGCATTCTTGTCAATGGAAATGGTAGGTAATGTCTAATTAAAGGTCAACAAATGGCATAGAATGCAATCTAACTGAACTAGTGTAGACAAGACAAAAAGGCCAGAGATGCAACTGATGATTTCATGCAAATGCCCTTGACATGAAGTGTGAAACCATACAAACAAGAGCAAGGATGTCAAAGAAAGTCTACATAGCTTATCCTGACCGAATTGCCTCTCCAATTAAATCTGCCACAAGTGAGAATCTATGAGAAGTGATGCATTTTTATTCCATGAATTATGGTAGAAATAAGATCCAGTGGACAATTGGAAATTAAAAGTATTTTGAATGAATATTTGATTACTAAAGAGAAGAAAAACATTCATAGAGGTGTGACTAAAAAGTCCAGGTTAGTGAGATCACTAGCTATGCATTTGCAATCATTCAGTTAACATGTGTGATGTATTTTTCATGTTTGCATATATTATCAAGCTCAGATGATCATTTATAGGTTGGCAAAGAGTTATAGCATGTTTGTTTCACTGAGCAAAAATTATTAGGTAACTTTGTTGTTGTTGTAGATGTTACATTCGCGATAAGGAGATATGTCTGTTGTAACCCATCATAGAAAATCCATCAATTACTATTTTGTTAACACATGCAAGTCAATAGGCATACTAATACTTTGTATATACTCTATTTAAGTCTGTTTATCATGCACAAACTTTCTCATTTTGTTTTTTTTTTTTTAATTTATTTTTTTCTCCATTGAAAGAAACTGTTGGTCATCAGCATGGTGTCATTGGGTTTTCAGCTTGTACAAGTGGGTTCATGGTTGCCTGATTGAGACTATTCTTTTTTTTTCCACTATGTTTGGGGAAACTGTTAGTTAACACTGTTAAATCATCGGCATGGATTCATTTGGTTTTCGCTTGTACAAGCGGGTTCCATGGTTCAATGATCGGGGCTTATGTTATGGTGGGTCCCACTTTGAATGAAGCATTTAGTAGGATCCCCTAGGTTGAAACATTGTACAAATCGAGTCCTTGGTAGGGATGGGATCCCAATTAGGTACACACAGATGGAGTCCCTTTATTATTATTATTTTTCAAATTTTGCATTATTTCAAAAAATGAATAGTTCTATCGAGAACTACTCTCCACATCATTCTCAGTCCCACCATTCCATCACAATAGTATCTCCAAGGTGAGTGCTTAACAAATGTTGTATGGACACTTAAATATTTAAAGATTATTGATATTGGTCATATGAAAAAGACTAGTAATTTATATTGAACACAACTTCCCACAACTAAGTGTAGGTGATCTAGTCCTTAACATGGATAGTGAAGAGGATGAAAAGATGGAAAGAACCATTGTTATGCAGGCAGTGGCAGCTTGCATGGCCACGGTAGGCGAATACTGTCAAGATTATATGTTCAAAGAGCCGGCACGTCATGAAAAAGATGAGCAAGCGTGGTTTATAAACTCAATCTTCGGTCTAATGACCGAGATTGTGTTACTCAACTAAGAATGAGTCGAGAAGCATTTTTTGCACTATGTAATGAAATACACGAGAAGACACATCTTACAGATACTTTTTATGTTAGTTTAGAAGAACAACTGGTTATTTTTCCTACACAAAGTTGGTCATAACGTTCGAAATCGGGTGATAGCACATAGATTCATTCGATCAGGTGAAACCATAAGCCGTCATTTTAACCATGTACTAGATGCATTGGTATTACTATATCCTCATTACGTTAAACGAGCTGGACAAGAAACACCCATTGAGATTCAAACAAACTTAAATTGGGTGGCATATTTTCAGGTATCATATTACCACTTAACGTTTATTTTTTTTATATATTATTGTTCATACACAATTATTCAAATGTATTCTTCTGCCTTTTGAAATGTCATGAAATGCAACTAGGATTGTGGTGGCATAATTGATGAGACACACATTCCTGCTTACGTACAAGCAGTCGACCATGCCAGTTTCCGCAACAGAAAAGGTGTCTTGTCTCAAAACGTACTAGCGGCGTGTTCATTTGATATGAAGATTTTGTATGTATTAGCCGGGTGGGAAGGTTTTGCCTTAGACGCGAGGGTGCTACACAACGCTCTGAGTCGTGCTGATGATCCTTTGATTCTCCCAACTGGTAGTCCTTGATGATCTTAACCGTTTTACCTACTTTTCTTTACGAAGTCATTCTTCGAGTGGACCCTTAATAAAGCCATCATTTAAATATGTAGGCAAGTATTACGCCGTCGATGTTGAATATACTCATTCACTAGGATTTATGGCTCCTTACCGTGGGGTTAAATACCATTTGCAAGAGTATCGAACTGGGAGAGCACCAGCAAACATGAAGGAGCTATTTAACTATCAACATGAGTAACTACGCAATGCCATAAAATGTTGTTTTGGCATAATTAAGGCCATATTTTTTATTTTGAAAACGATGATTCAGTATCCCTTCTATACATAGCTTGTTATGTCTTGCACAATTTCATACGATCAGATTGTCAGAATCATCAAGATCTACACGATTCGGGTATGATAATAACCTTACACCACATGAGGTCTCAACAAACGATGAAATGCAATGGCTATTTCGAACCACTCAAAGAGAGAAAGAAGCGTGGGTTAGAATGCGAGATGATATTGCGCGACAGATGTGGGTATATTCACAATAAAACAGTAGGACTAGATAGCATACTATATCTCTTAATATATGAATGTTTTGATTAATGTAGCACAAAGTATGCATGAATACAGGAAATACTATTAAGTGTCTTGAAATTATACAATATCTTCTATTTTGATAACCAGGCTATAGACATTCTTTTTTCTGAATTAATTTGTGCTACCTTAAAAGATGCAAAATGTAACTATGCATCATATGCGTAGGTCCAATGTTGAGTTCTTCGCCTATCGATACATTGACACTGATATAGTCACCGGTTAGGCTTGTAGTGACACTAACTTGAAGTTCACTTCGGGAGAAGACGATGAAATAACTTGCAGAACCATTGTCCCGGGCAGTGAAGGTCAAATGGACTAAACTAATTAATGAAGTACTATTGGACACATTAATGGAACAAATTGCAATGGGACGGAAGGCAGACAATGGCTTCAAGAGAGAAGTGTATCAAGTAGCGGCTGATGCGGTAACAAAACATACACAGGTAATTGTCAATTGGCAAAATGTGTAGAACCGGGTGCGCTATCACAAGAGAGTATAATGACGTAAAGGACATGCTGGCAGCCAGTAGATTTGGATAGGATAGTGAACGCATGGTGTTTACAACACCTGATGATGTATAAAAAGAGTATATATCTTCAGGTATGATCTTCTTAACTTTGTTACCTATCTCAATATGGCAACATACAGTTAGGATGTTAAATGTGTTTTATTTTGATTAATGTACTTACTACTGGTTGTTTTGAATTTGTAGTCACACCCGCACACTGAAAGGTTACGAGGTAAAAGAATAGAGAGAATGGATGACTTAACAGTCATCGTTGGATCCGATCAGGCAACAGGACGTTACGTCCAAGGAAGCAGGAGTATGGCCGCATCATCCTCTCGGGTCCAGCGAGATCTGAACGAGACGTGGACGGGGATTGATGACAATGTCGATGACATGATTGACCTCTTAGACGATATTGTAGGCGGATCGACAGGGAACACTCCATTTTCCTCCGTCCCATTGGGTGGGGGAAATCGGGTGTTTTGCGGTACGCCTGTCCACACATCTAATTCTTATAGTAATCATAGTGAGAGTAGCACTAAGAAACGATAGCGACCACTTCATCCCTATGATGTACTTGGCATCTCTCTTAACACTGTAGCAGATGCAATGCAAGATTTTGGCCTTGGAAAAGAGGTCAATCAAACAAGCAAAGTCTTGAATTTTTTAGGGAGGTGAAAGGGCTAACCAACTGCGAGTTTATTGAAGTTGGCCAGCTCTTAAGTCAGGACAAGCAACTTGTTTCTTTCTTTGTGAGTTTACAACCAGAGCGCCGTATAGATTGGCTAAAGAAAATAATATCTGATAAGTTTGCATCTGGTGGTAGTGGTTCTGTTTGATGGGGATCTATTTGATATGGTTTTTTTTTTATTTTGGACTTGTATTAACTTAACTGGTATTTTGGACATGTTTTGTTTGGTAGACACTACGTATTAAACTATTTAAGTTAGATATAATGTGGAATTTGAACTCTGTTATTATAAAATCGTAGATTGGTTATAATCGTATGCCCAAATTAGCTGGGATGATAAATGCGGATATTGTCGAAGGAAATCATGGTTAGTTGATAAATTAGATGTTCGGCTGCTATCCAGATCTTCAAGGGTATGCAATCCTAACTGTTCAACAACTTAACAAATACACACTGATCGCACCTCTCACCTCCTATCTGTTTGAATTTGTTATATTTTCTAATTTACCAAAAATACTTCAATACTTTTGATTTTGTACGAATTGTATATCCTCATGCTTATTTGAGTTTATTGTATATGTATTTACAGATAAGGAAAGAAAAATATTGCGTTGTACTCGTTGGTTGTAGACCAGGCATTTATGTATCTTGAGAGGAGGCTACATTAGAGGTAGAAGGCTACAGCAGGAGTCGACATCGAGCCTTCAAAAACGTGAAAGAAGCGTCCGCCTATTGGGAAAGTCACTATGATAATTCAATTGCCCAACTAGCTACAAGACAAACTACATATGATGGATGTGTATCAAGCTATTCTGACCATCTCGACACAAGGAGGATATGTTGGTCGTCAACCCAACAAACATCACGATCCATGGTATCTCGGACTACTTTGATGGATGAGAACGAGATGTCCTTTGGTGAGAGAGTAGCTGCGTTTATTACGGGCATCGTGGTTATGTTCCTCGTCTTGTATATTATTATTAGACTGTAGTGTATTTTCTGATGTATGTCTGTAGTAAACCTTGCAAACTCTACTAACACTTATTCCAGGATTTCCATTACATGATGCTTCATGTTATACCTCTTTTTTGCTTCAGTTTTATCCATATAGTTTGGCCACACCACATTGGAAGTTATAAGGCGGACACCCACCTATGATGACTTCCAAATTATTTCTGAAGTCCACTTTAGGTAGCATATGCCATCTTATCCATTCATCTGACTCTCCCTACATAGATGGAAGGAGCGAGAGAAAATCAATCTATTCAATAACTCATGTGGGCCACACCATATGAATATGGCTTTTAAGATTGTATTTATCTGATTAGACCTTTCTCGCACGCTTAGCCACACCATATGAATATGAAATGACTGCGACCATGATGTATATGTTTAATCCATTCCGTTCTTCTATTTTCAACCATGGAATTTATTTAGCGCTTGATCCTAAAAAATAAAGGATGAGATTTAAATCTGAGGTGGACCACACCGCATGAAAAACAATAGTGATTGAATTTTAACCGTTAAAATCCTTTTCATTGCTCACTGTACTACTCGTTTCATCTTCCACATATAGGCTTATATCATACATGGCCAGATGAACGGCAAAAAACCGTCTCAGCTTGTACAAAAACGAAGTATGGCCCCTTTTGGAAACTGTGTAATGGTCGACCGTCATTCATCACAGATCCTGTAATGTGGTCCACTTGAGATCGGGATATACTTCATTCATGGCATCGGGCCTTGTAATGACCCGTTAAAATTAGATGGATGGCATGGATGAAACACAAACATCCATGCTACGGGTCTGCTTACGAGTGGACCCGATTTTTATTTTTTCACCCTGCCATGTGTACGGTAGAGAGATAGCCACACCGTATTCCAATTAGCTGGGATCCACCATATCATCTCCCTTGGGTGAGAATTTATGCACCAATCAGATTTGAGGGTACAGGGTATCAAACCGACTAAATTATGAAATTCACTGTCGCTGAGTCAGTGTCCTAAAATTAGATTCGTTGAATATTCAAAGCTTCTGATTTGTGGACACTTGTTTCTTACCATTGGACACCAATCTGATGACACTCGGATAATGAAAAAACCCTATCTTTGGTTCACGATGCATCTAAACTGGGACCCATAATTTAGACAGTTTAATTAGAGTTAGTTTTATGCCACGTATGCAATTTGAAGTGCATGTGTATCATCCATCACACTCTGCTAGAGTATCAAAGGTAGGATTTGAAAGTAGGGCTGTACATGGACCGGGCTAGCCTAGTTAGCTTGCTCAACTCGGCCTGACCCGGAACTGAGTTTGGGTTGGGACGGGCCAATTTTCACAGTCCAAAACTGAGTTTGGGCCGGGTTCGGATAGGCCCCGGTTCAGCCCAACCCGGATTACGTGCCGGTACTCTGGCTGCTACGCCACTTGGTGCGCAGGCACTTAAAAAAATGGTGCATGTCGCATCAATAATATACCAACTCAAACTAAACCGACTAAATAGTAGAATTCAGTGCATACATTAGCGTATAAATCAGACTGGTGGGACAATCCCATTGTGATTTGTGGACACTACTTTTTTAAATAAGGCCATTGGCCTTTCATTTTCATTTTTAACCGTCAAATACATGTCCATAAATCTAACGTTCAGATAAAACCCTTAGTATCATCCATCAAACTCTGGCAGAGCATCAAAGTATTTCTCTTGACCAGAAGTTTGGGAAAATCATTGCACTTTAATAGCGGGCCAACTAAGTAATTGAAGAAAATGGATTGACGGTCCACAATCAATCAAAAAACGACAAATATTCTATATCTAGGACCTTGAAACCCGGGGCTGCATGTGTCTAAAACCTCATCATGAGTAGTAGCTTATCAGCATTTTTTTTCTAATCTCTTAAGTTGTGGGCCTCGATTTTAGATCATTGGGCCAGTGGACCCACTTGCATAATTGGGAAAAAGACATGGACTACTGCTTGTAGTCGAGGTTTTGGATGGTGACATGCAGTTGTTGCGTGGTTCCAAATGAAAACAAAAGACAGCATCTTTTTTAGTGAAAGGAATCCATATTTCATGATTTAGTAAGGATTACTTGCCAAATCTCTTCCTATAAACTTATTGTAAGGTTTGAAACTGACTCAAACTCGAAAGTTTAAAATTGGCCCGAACTTAAATGTTTGAAATTGGTCCGAACTCGGCCCGAACTCGCCCGATTGCTGCCAGGCCGGGTTCGGGCTGGATGTGGCTAGTGACCAGGTCAGGCCGGGTTGAGCCCAGTTCGACTCCGATCAACCCATGTACACCCCTATTTGAAAGCATGAAATGAGAGGGCGAGATTTTGTGTTTTGTAAAATGGGGTTGGCTTGTTTTAGTTGACCAGCAGATGCTAACGAGAAAGTGGTTGGTGACAGTTCTATTCTATTTCAAATAAATGCGGTTGCTTGAGAGGAAAGCGTTTTGCCAACTGAGATGGTACTCTGTGGGCCCTATCATGATTTATGTGTTTTATCTATACCGTCCATCCATTTTTCTAGATCATTTTAAGGCATGGGACAAAATATGGGGTTGATAAAAAACTCAAGTGGACCACACCACAGGAAACAGTGGTGATTGAACACTCACCATTAAAAACTTCTTGGGGCCACGAAAGTTTTGAATCAAGCTGATATTTGTGTTTTCCCTTCATTTAGGTACTTTTGACCTAATCAACTGGTTGGATGGCAAATAAACGTTACAGTGGACCCTAGGAATTTTTCAATGATGAGAGTTCAATTACCACTGTTTTCCTATGGCGTGGTCCCCCTGACATCTGAATCTACCTAAGTTTTGGATTCACACACTAAAATAACGATCCAAAATGGATGGACGGCATGGATAAAACCCACAGAGAACCGTACTGTAGCCAGGTCGCTGCTAACAGTGTCACTACACAATCCGCGTCCACTTGAAAGCAAGTCAAGAAACCAATCTTGGTTGTTTACGTCCACCTTGGCTAGAGCTGGGCATATATGGTCTGATCCGGTGGATCCGACCCGATCAGATCCAATCCGACTCAATTCGAATCAAACCGACGGCTTGAATCAGGCCGGATCGAGTAGGCCCACCAAAATCTGACCGTACATCGGGTCAGGTTTGGATCAGTGGTCAATCCAGCCCAAACCGATCCGGAATCCAACCCAATTGGACGCGATCCGATTGGACCCGATCCGATTCGATCCGCATATTTTCATTTAACATTGCTTCCTATCATGTTGTCCACTTGAGATTACGATATACCTCACTTTATTTTTTAATACTATAAAATGATTTAGAAAAATAGATGGACGGCATGCATGAAATAAATAAGTAAATATGTCATGGTGGGTTCATAGAACACTAACTACCAACATGTCAAGGTGCATTGGGCAGATGCATTGGGCCCCACAGTGATGCATGTATAACATCAACATCGTGCATTTGATGGGTTCCCTTTAATTTATGGGATATCCCAAAAAATCAGCCATATGCGGAACTTAGGTGGGCCATACCATCTAAAACAATGTGAAAACGTTTCTAAAACATATAAAATCACATGGTGGGGCCCACATAAAACTTGGATGCATTTGAAACTTGGTATGGCACACTCGGTGGACTCAAAAATGATTATTAATATTTGAATGGAGGATAACCCATAACATCACCCAATTTTGAACGAGAGGTGAACTGGCAGGTGTATTGTGTACATGCTTCTGTACTGACGTAAGCAACTTATGTGGGTCCCATCATAAGGTATGTGTTATATCCAAACCGTCCATCCATTTGGCAGGCTCATCTTAATGCGTTAGCCAAAAAATAAGATAGATCTAAAGATTAAGTGGAACACATTGTAAAAAAAAAAATAGAAACTTCGATATAAATCGTACCCAACCCAATCTGACTCGATTTCCCTAACCGAGTCGGACTCGATTCAGGTCATGCCAGTACTGCACCGGATCGGATTGAGTCTGTGGACCCGGACTCGGTCCCGGATCGGATCGGGTTCGGATTATGCATTGAAAGTCTTGGATAGATTCAAGTTGGACCCAATCCAGTCCGACTCGACTCGATGCCCACCTCTAACCTCAGCGCATTCTCCGTCCATGTGGGGTCCACTGCATCAGTGATTCAGGTCGTCTAAACTGCTACACAACTTCATGGACGGTGATGTGGAGCGAGGGAAATAGGTATCGTCGTGGGATTAGCACAAGTCCGTGTCATACCCAACACTGCAAGCTGAAATCGGAGTATTACATCAAATCCCACCGCCATCCCAAACGCGCATGGATTCCATCCTGGAATTTGACCAATCCCATGGAATTACATGACATCTACTGACACCACCATCATTATCTTAAAAACAATTCCATCCCTCCTAATCCCATGAGATTGGTCCAGCCAAACAGGCCCTAAATTGTTAGTTATTTAGTAGGGAAAAAATGCTACTGATAAAATCCGTAGCCATAGATCCTATGGTTACCAAATATCCGTAGCGATTGTAAGTTCTGTTGTTTCAGTTTTTCCTGCCCACTTTCACCATAGTGAAAAAAAACGATTGCAGGTAAATCAGTAATGTGTACAAATATAAATGTATAAAGCACACAAGAACTTAATTCAAAATCTTTTTTTGTATAGATAATTGTAAGCAATCCTTAGTTTTCATCAGATGAACTGCTAGAACCTAGTGTGTTAAAGCAGAAGAAAAAGTGTAGAAAGATCTCTCTACACCACTTTATTTATAATGTTGCATGTGAAAGAACCACTCTAATAATAAAACCCAGGCCCACTTAATCCAGTCAAAAAAAGATCCACAAATATATAATAAATAAATAAATAAAATTGTAGCAAATAACAACAAATATGTTCTTCATGTTCTGAACTTAAAAGGTGGAAATAATACTGATAATAGAACTTGCAACAGAGTCTATCCTCTGTACTAGTTGGTTGGGTGATGCTGGTGGCAAGAGTTGGCTCATCTGAGGCTTCTGTACTTCAGTTGCTGAATCATTTGACTCAACCATGCTGTGCTAGCAGCTGTATGTTTGAGATACTGCCTGCTCTCTGTTTGTGTGGATCCTGCTGGCTAGATGGAATTAATGTCCCCTCTTAGGCAGTGGTAGCATCACACCCTTCGTAAGGCGATTCCATTCAATTCGAAGCATTTTAGCTTGGTAGACAAATATAAAAGGCAATAAAGGGTGTATTTGGTTGCACCAGATATCATGAAACTTAATTATTTTTGGTACAACTAAACACAACACAAGGAGAAGATTAAAAAGATAATAATAATAATAATAATAAGAGTTTCAAACCATGAAATGCTGATGAATTTGGGTGGGCTACAAGGAGAAGAACGAGCACAACGATGATGATGCTAGATCTGAGCTTCATTTTTCTCACACCTCAGTCCTTTCCGTGAAGGCAAATAGATTATTTTATTTCATGGGTTGTGGGTCATCAGCTTTTGGACTTTAAAACGGGTCGCCATCCAAACAGCAAGAGGTCACAAGCACAAAACACCTAACCCATCCAATGGAAATTAAATTTCCAGCGGGACAGACAGCCCCATGTGTTTATTATTATTGATAACATGGACTTGATAGAATGGACACCTGCCTTCTTGCCTGGCCACACCTACCAATCGAGAAGTTCTAGCCATAGGTCTCTGAAAAGGCAGAACTAGAAATGACTTCTCAATTTGTTATTTTTACCTCTTTTCCTTATGTCAGAAGAAGTGACATAAATATAAGAAGGAAAAGAGGAAATGGCATGTGGTTGTTCTTAGCTTAGAAACAATGTGAATGTGCACACATAAAAGCTGGTGGAACAAAAGCACCAGCTTGTGTATATCAAGCTCATCATCAATCGTGTAGAAATCATGAATTCCTCAATCACATAGGATTCGCATCAGCTCTCGAGACCATGCAATGAAACCAAAGACATTTATCAATCATATGTTTCTTATGATTAAGAAAACTAGATAAAATCAACTCAATGAGGGATTTTAAGAGGTTTTAACCTCTTCCAGTTATCAGCAATGTCATCTATGAGAAAAACTACATATGAATCAGAGAATCATGTTAAATGGAACAAAGGGAAATAGATATGAGTAATAGCTTACAGAAATTCAACTCAATCACAGTCAAATGGTTGGGAAGATTTGTTTGGGAGAGAGAGTTATACTCTTGTACTCAATGCCCTTGACCTACACATAAACATAGATTTATGCCTAATTGAGAAGGTAATGTCATCAATTAGTTGTAAAAACAAATCAAATCGTGACAGAATAAGGACATGTGAATATACAAAAATAAATAAATTAACGACTGAACAAAGATTCTTAGGTGTTTGGATAATCTGCCTGATGACTTCCTGATTGCCTACTGATGCTGATTTAGCAGGGTGGCTTTAGTGTGTGTGTGTGTGTGTGTGTGTGTGTGTGTGTGTGTCTATATATATATATATATATATATATATATATATATATATATATATATATATATAAGCAGCAAGAAGGCTGCTGAAAAACTAGTGGCTGCTGGATCAATGGTGCAATTTCTGCTTCTTATCCGCTTGCCAGCTCCATGCTCGGGAGGGACACATGGGGAAGAGTTACCTTAATTGGATTGACTCTATCATGATGCATTGTCCTGCATCCTATCATGTCTACTCAGCTGGTGAACATCAACGCCACAAGATGCCAACTCTGAAGCAGGTGCTGTCCCCTGATACTCAAAATTGTAGCATGTAAAGCAAATTCTAGCCGTATTCAAATCTCTAGGAGCATACAAATCCCAATAGAGAGGTGCCTGAGAAGCCAAGTTTACCTATTAGAGAGGGGAAAAAACATCAGAAATTATTTATGAAAAGGAACTAGTGAAATTCTAACTGTTGCCAGTGCATACAACAAACGCTGTCTGCCAGTCATGGCAATGGATTATATCTGGTTTCTTGCCAGCTCGAAGAAGCAATTGAAGTGTTGCACGACTAAAGAATGAAAAATGCTTGAAATCATCATTCTCTCCATAAAACTGTCCTCTCCAGAAGAATTTAGCCGGATGATGAGGCTCAATGAAATAGACAGGAAGACCTGTTAACAATTCTAATCAACATGAATCATAACATCATTTGCAAATGGAAGCTAAGAATTAATGAGGAACCATCGCTGAGCTTCGACTGTTCCAACCCAAATTTCGGAATAGATTATCAGCTGTTGGAAATGAATTTGTTTCTAGAAGACGAAGACAGTGAAGAACATGGAATCAAAAAGCTAATGATGCGCCAATTTGGTCCCTTGCAAAGGCATAAGTAAAAGCATACCGATGAAATTCTAAAGACAAGATGGCAATATATTCTATATGAAAAGTAAAGTAGGCCTACATAAGCAAATGCTAATACTAAACAATGTTGTATATTGGAGGCATTTCATTGTACCATTATTGTGAAAACCCAACATCATTACAAGAGGACCTTTTTTTACAAGTACGTTCAAAGATGATAGATCAATTGACACTTGATGTAAACTTGACTGATGATCACTTCACAAAAACATTATCATGAAAATTGCACAAAACGGATGGGAAGAACACTTAGTATCTGGACTTCTTGAATGTAATGGAGGGGACATCAAAATGCAATGGAGCACATCATGATCATTTAAATCAATGCTTGATGCACAGAAAATTTTTAGAGGAAATGCTGCAAACCTGAAATAAATTTGAGTCCTTTATATCTGGCCGCAGCTCCTTCAAGAAAATAATCATCATGCATACCGGGTCTTGATACCTGTCCAAAGATAAAATAAGTAGGATAAGAAGAGGAAGTGAATGATTTGAGTCCTAGCTCATCTATTTAGAGTGAAGCATTCCTTTCTAAACGAATAGAAAAGCTGAACAAGGAAAATCATGGAGCATGCAAGAGGTAAAGAGAAAGGCTGCAAAAGGCTCATGGATATTTCCTAAGCCGACATTCAAGTTAAAGTATTAAGAGAAGAAATTCAAAGGTTTTATAACAATGTTTTGACAGAATAACAAAACTACCAGGCTACAAGTTGAGCGCATAGACAATTACATGAGCAGAGAAATCATTTTACCCCATATTGGCATAGTTCCATGTTATTTCATCCTTGCGATAGACAGTTCTTCGAAAATCTTATTTCGTTAATATTCAAATTGGGTTCAAAGGTGACTATTACATGATTTGATTGATGCACCATGGTTCACGCTGTTTCCAGTTCCAGCACACTACTGGAGAACATTTTTTTTAGTGCACATAGGCAGGAGGATCTTCAAGTGCTTGGGTTTCATCTCTTTCATTGTTTCACTGTTTACCATAGTAATGCATGCCAAGAATATTTTACTAACATGATATCGATTTAAAAAGTTCTAAAACATGAGATGGAGGATACAAGACTTGAAGGCACACAAGAGGGTTTGTCTGTAACAATCATAACTGTGACAAAAAAAAAAAAAACCACGAGCTGTCAGTCTATTAAAGGGAAGACTCAAAATGCACGAGTTACCTGATAAAAGAAGATGCTCTGCCTTCTAACGGCTAAAACTAGGTCATATTTGATGTTTTCTACAAATTCAGAAGACTTTTCAGCACCACCTTCTGAGAAAGTAATGTAGAAGGCAAGCTCATATGGCTCTTCTGGATATAGACTGCTCCAAATTTCCATCATTTTCTGCGTGGAAGTCCCTTCAACAACCGATACAACATTGCGGTTGTCAAGGATTCTCCCATAAATCTTCTCAGTCTGTTTTGTATTATACCTAAAATAACATGTAAGGATTAGGAGTTAGTTATCTTTCATAAGTTTTTCTTTAGCCTACACAATCCTCTTGACATGTGCCTTTAGTGTGTGTGTGTATTTGGGGGGGTGTGTGGACATCCAAAATGCACATCAGGTGGACCACATAACGCAGATGACATGGCCCCAAAACAGGGCAGTCTACTCACCAGGTGTGCCATATAAATACGAGAACAATGGATTTTTTGAAAAGAAATGAAAATGGTCCACATTAGATGTACATGTGTTGCCCCCCTGATCTCTCATCAACTGACCTGGTTTCAGGGTAAGGCCACCTATATGGTGGGACCAACATCTCGGAGCTAGAATAGTATTTATGATAAGGACCACAAACACATCCATCAATGTGCATCACAACCATGAATACTCAACCCACCAAAAGCATGAACTATAAGATCAATAGAGATAATGCAAGGAGAGAAGAAAATAAAATCTTCAACTTATAGATCTGCCTTGCCTTTAACATATTTGTTTCGTTTGCATGGCTGTAGTTCCTGCTGCACAGTATCCTGAAAGTGATTGATCTACCATAAATAAAGCCAATGTTACTTTTCTTTTTTTGGCCATCAAATGAGGAAATGTTTGTTAAATAAATAGGGATAGAACATAGATGTCGTCTTCAACAAACATATCCATGGATGAGTGCAACATATATTTAAAAGTAAAGAGTTAATTATTATTATTATTATTTATTTCAGGGAAGTCTCATATATTCAAAACAGCATTTGGATGGTAATTCAAAAGAGAGCTATCTATACACTGCAACTGTAGAATACAATGTCAATTGCTGCTGGATGACAAGTTAGTAAAAAAGCCATACGTTACAATAGCATGTCAATAGATATAACAGATTTTTAGAGATAATATGAAAGTTTACATATTAAGCAAAACAGACATCTAATGGCAAGAGGTTTGCTAGCCCAACAAGCATCTTCACGATATCACAAACATGGCACATCTGAATGTGTTTAAGGTGCGGCCGCTGTGCATATTACCTGATGTAAAAATCAGGCCTGCCCACTCATCAGATGCGCCACACATGTACATTAAATGTGGAATTCGTACCTGTAATGTTCACATCTGTATTTCTTATTAGTTACATTCATCGAAATGAATAAACAGAGGAGGAATGCCCTATCTGCACAAACGCATGGTCTAAAGTGATATGTGTGTGGGATCACTGCCTCTAATGAGGTGGATCAATGTTGATTGTTCCCCTCCCATATATCAGGCTAGTCCACTCATGGATGGGCCAAAAAAGTATGAAAGAAACAGAGAGATTAAATGCACAACAGTGGTACACGTTATTGGTTGAAGCATTTCTTCAAACAACTAACATGCAGATGTCGGCGGCCATGGACAGCGGCAGATATGGCTTCTGCTGCGATGGTTGCTGCCCAAATTTTGATAATCGAAAGGGGAAGTGAGAGAGACAGAGATGAAGGGAGAGAGATCGAGAGAGAGTACCTTCGATTTTCTCTTCTTTCTTCTATTTTCTTCGATTGTTGGAGAGGGATCGAAGAAGGAACAACACGTTGAAGAAAACGAGGGAAAGAGAGAGAAATCGAGAGAGAGGGAGGAGAGGGAGATCGAGAGGGGGAGGGGAAGGAAGGGAGAGAGATCGAGAGAGTATGAGGGAGAGAGATTGAGGACGGGAGAGACGAGACGGCGGAGAGGGAGAGGGAGAGGGAGAGAGATTTGAGGATGGAAGAGACGAGACGGCGGAGATCGAGAGGGAGAGGGAGAGGGAGAGGGAAAGAGAGTGAGAGGTAAAGAGAGACAGAAAGAGGCTTTTCATTATAAGTCGGCTGAGCATCCGGCAAAAAAAGTGCCGGATATTCTCCACTTTCTCGTAGTGTTATATATATTTACCCCATCAGTTGTATGCACCATGTCATGGTGGGCCA
Organism: Magnolia kwangsiensis; assembly: GCA_037074715.1. Classification (NCBI taxonomy): domain Eukaryota; kingdom Viridiplantae; phylum Streptophyta; class Magnoliopsida; order Magnoliales; family Magnoliaceae; genus Magnolia; species Magnolia kwangsiensis. The sequence goes on along the minus strand of CM073580.1, from coordinate 16,701,488 downwards.
CGGGCTTAAAAATCAAATCGTTCCATGACTTGGGTGGGCCACACCACATACGACAGTGGAGAGGGGTTACCTTCCCCTTAAAACATTCACAATTATTTATCAGGTCCACCGAGATGTGGTTCATAAATCTAGCTCATTCATTGTGTGTGTCCCACTGAGATAAGGGGTCAAACCAAGTTTCAGTCCATGAAAAACTCAGGTGGGCCCCACAAAGTGCTCTTATATATTTTAGGCATGCCTTCACATAGTTTTAAATGAGATGGCCCACCTGAGCTCCGTATACAGTTGATTTTTGAGATATCCCATAATCTATAGGGGACCCATCAAATGAGGGAAGTTCCCATGAGGTAGACCTCATAGTACCATTTTCCGTATAAAAGGTGGGCCCAACAAGAGAGTCCCCGGAGACACCTATCATATATATACAAAATACACAGGGATATACAGCCGACGAACCCAAGAAACCACGTATAGGCTCTTTGAAACATCCCAAAAATCGGGAGTTCGGTAGAAACCCAACTCCTGAGTTACAGAACGTCACTTATGCAACATAGATAATGATAAATGCATGTTGTCTGTAGAATGACATTAAACAAGATTGAGACTAAGTCAAAACAGCATATCATACTCCAGAGACAGTTAAATTAGCAAGCGGAAGACTGATAAATACATAAAATATATAATTGATTGTAAGTCTCCAGAGTGTGAACATATTACCAGGTTAATTAAATACATGTATACTCCAAAAATGAAAAGAAAAGAATATACATGAGTGCTCCAAAAATATAAAATGACAAGTGTCAAAGCGTCTAATCAACCTCCCTGTAATCCCGTCGATCGGAACACGGAGGAGAAGTCCTCCTCATCATCATACAAGTCCAGCTCCGCTCCACAAGCAGTGCCAGCATCTGAAACTAAAATAGGGACTGGTGGGTGTCCGGAAACACCGTCCCATAACGTGGGAGTGAGTGATCAACTCAGTGAAATAATAGAGTAAAGATTAGGATGCTATCAAATCAATCACGCGTTAATAGTAAAGCAAAAAATCAAACATTCGTAGATACTGTTGTTAATGCATGCATGAAATGACATGATGGATGCCCTCACCGACATTCTCCCTCATGCGGCACCATCTGCGTCCTCGGCATGCTTTCTTCCCGCAGTGCTCTACATCTTTCAGGCACATGCAATGCGATATGGATAATGATTACCAAGTTGTTATTAATCCTTTTCATACAACAGGATTGGGAAACTAGGGTACCTTCCTTATATCAATCCCAACACAGATCCTGTCTAGGGTCGTCACTCCTAGTAATCTCATACGATGTTATATTTATAGGTCGCTACAAGGCCTATCAGGGTTGTTGCACGCACTCGTTGCTCCTCTCCCCCATCACCTTATCAATACAGGCCTATTTATATCCTTAAGACTGTATCAGGACTTGTCGCCCTCATACGGTGTCAGGATAAACTCAAGGTCACTATAAAGGGCCGTCAAGGCTGTTACTCGCACTCATTGCTCTACTCTCCCATCACCTTATCAATGAAGGCCGACAACAAGAATATAGTGTCTCATACCACCATAATCTGCTCAGAGTAGGGTGCTCACTGGTCACTACGGGGAGGTTTGTGGCCCCAGCGTAGGCCGACAGCTCGACCACGGTGTCCCATACTACCATGTCCGGCTCATGAGTCTTTATGGATCAAGGTACCATGGTTGACAGGGTTTTCAATGGTAAGTTCAGTACCCTAGGTTCAAGCAGTTATGACTCATACATAGTGAATATATAATGGCCAGTCGGGTTACTTGACGGGCTCGACTAGTACGAGTGCATCTCAAGCTGAGCGACATGAAGTGCATGAAATACTTCGTGTGACCTAACCACTGCCATCAACTCCAAACACGACTCGTGTTCATCGACGCGTCCTCCGTGGTAGATAGAAGTCGACCACGAATTCAATCCATTACCGACTGCCTGCACTAAAGCATAGCCCCAAACATTTAAATATCAACATCAGTAATCATATGAGAGTAGCAGAAATAAAATACAACAATATACATATGTTGACACATGTTACAACATACAACTGAAGCAAATCATTCAACACATGCATTTCATGTATATAATGAAATCAATACATATAACCAACATGTAGGAAATCATATACAACACCATATGGATTGAGAATTCATTCTCAAAACTAATCTACAATACCATTTACTCAATACATACTAATACAAACATTTATACAAACACTTAGTCCACACACCTTAGTCTACATAGTGTATGTCGACCCAAAGTGCGCATTAGGGCGAATCTCTTTGCCAAACAGATTATACACGCATACATAATATCATAACACGATGAATTTACATGTCAAGAATTTCAGCAAAATACGGACGTATGCTGTATTTCCTACAAATATCCAAAATGCCCTAAATCTCATATTTCCCGTACGTTTACGAAATGGAAAACGGACAGCATGTTCTACATGTCAAACGGCGTTCGCTTCGACAATCTACTATTAAACGACATTGAAAGCTTTGAAATCAGTCAATCAAAGCGTTTAAAATCCTCACCTTTCGCCTTAGACGTGTATTAGTTTGAATAGAATGTATACGCTTCGTCAACGGCATAAATGCGACCTAATGCACAAGATACGTAAGCTACTTCGCTATTGAATCAAAGGAATCCCTAAATCAGCAAGTGGTTAGGGTTTTCTTACCTAAAAGTGCGTTGGAATCGCCGGAAAAGTAATTGGAGTGCGGTGCTTTGGCACGTGCAAAAGTTGCAGCATGTGGCAGGAATTCTCTCCCACTACTCTCTCAAAATCTCTCACTTTCTCTCTCTCTCAATCTAGGGTTTTATCCAAATTCGGATGGGAGAGATATGAGAGGGTTTCAAGCCCTTATATAGGCTAAAACTTCACCAGACTTGGAAACAAAGTATACTTGAGTTATAATCAAATCGGGACTTTTTCAATCCAAAAGAGTGTTTCGGGAAGTCCCCTAGCCGAACGCGGTCGGACTTAAACTCATGGTCACTGGATGTTGTCCATACTAAGTTTTCAGACCGGTAGAGTTCTCAGATCGCACGTGACGGTCCAGTTTCAGTTCAGCGCTTATCGTACCTAAATCATGTCCACAAGTCTCATGATATGAAAGAGAAATTTTTCCTGATCCGATGGTGAAATTTAGCTGAATTCTGACGGTCAGAACGCTTAATAATAACGCGTAAAGTCACGTGCCAGATTTGAATTAAAATATCCAAATCTTTCCCCTTTCTCACTCTCTTTACTCTAAGCTCAATGAAATAGCCTCAGAGCGTCGGTTGGCCTTGATTTTTGAAACGATTGTCAAGTCCAACAAGGCGGTCGCAATGGTCTAAGATTGTAGGTATCGGACTTTCGACGCGCGGTTTAGATCTAATACAAAGTTTCAAAGGGTTCCTGAGAGCAAACGGGTTTAGAGTTTGATCCTAGGTTTCAGGATATTATATCGTCATTGATTCTACAAGTTTTAGGTCTTGCAGAACGCATTTAAAGTATTCAGGGACAATTTCACAGCTACTCTAGCATAGCGCTAGCTAACTTACGCTTAATTTCTAAAGGAATTAATCCTAAGTGATTTCTTTGACTTTAGAATTGGGTTCTGAAAGGTTACCAAAGTGTTATGTTTGACCCATTGCCTAAGGACGTCTAACCCTAGGTTGGCAAAATTACGAGGTGTTACACTCTTATACACGAGATATATAGATCATATATAACTTACTTTGATTGGCTCTCATGAGATATGACGAGGTTGAACAACGGTGTGGTCCACTTAAAACTTTCCATGGGCCTCTTTTTCTGAGCATACTGTCGTGTTCTTGCAAAATAGATGTACGTATAAATGTAACAAATATATCGTGGTGGGACTACATAACTCGGTGACGTCAGAACTGGGAAACCACGCAATCCGCACTTTCATTTGCGCGGGAGCGGATTAGCGGTTACTCGGATAACACTGGGTAACACCGTAGGTGGTTACCCTTACCATGTAGGGCCCTCTTTCATGTTTTTTTTTTTTTTTAATTTTTTTTAATTTTTGTATATCCACACCGTCTATCGTTTTCTCATTGAAGTTTACGTTGAGGTAGCATACCTAAAGAAATCCAAATCTCAAATGGACCAAATCACTAAAAATAGTGATAAATGATTATTAAAAACTTTTTGTGGGTTACAAAAGTTTTGGATCAAGCTCGTCTTCGTAGTTTTAACTTCATAACGGTCTTATTTTCAAATAAAAATTATGAAAACCTTACTATGTAGCCTTTAGAATTTTTAACGGTGAGGAACTCACACACCACTGTTTCATCTGGTGAAGTCTACCTGAGCTCCAGATCTGCTAAATTTTTTAAATCAAGTCTAAAATGAGCAGGAGAAACAGATAGACGGCTAGGATATAAAAAGAATCATAGTGGGTACCACGGTAACTAAGGTGCGGTTCCGTAGGTGATGAAATCCCACCATGGCGTGAGTGTATGTGGTGGTGTGTAATAAAAAAATAAACAAATAAATAAATAAAAATAAGGTGTCACCGTGATAACACCTTATCTTCTCCCCGTTTCCGCAGCGGCGCGTCCGTTGCAGACGAATCACCACTATATATAAAACTTGCCTTCTTAAAGAAGTAAAGATCGCATAAATCAGCCAATCGCTGTGGGCCTGATCTCAGCCCATTTAGAGCTCTACCAATCATTTTTCAGATATCAACTATAACAAAAAGATAATATCATTATCAAGAAAATAATAAAATTATATTTCATGTACAAAGAAAATTACAAAATATTTGTGTCACTTTTTTTAAAAAAAAAATAAATTAAATTAAATAATGAGAAAAAAAATAAAAGAATAAAAATAAACTATCAAATGGTGGGCATAACATCAAAGGGCGATGGGTCAATGAAATCGGATAATGTAAGTGGTGGGAGATATTCGTTATTATCCCACTGAATATTAATCAATCCATCTACTTCTGGAGTAATTTCATCAAATATCATGTCCCAAGATAGTGAATGCATGCAGTTGTAGTCGATGATGTTGGTTTGATCATCTTCATAACAAGGAGCCATATATGATGTGCAGTCTTCTTTCGCTTTCTTACTTCCCCATTTATGCTTGTATATTCGACACAAAACAAATCCATTCATCTGCAATATTGAAAATCAAAATACATTAATCATATCAATTATAAATAAATAAATAAAGATATTTCACGTTATTAGGACACCACGCAACGTATTGTGCGTGAATTCATACATTAGATGTTTATATATCCTAATTTTTAACATCTATAAACTTGTGAGATAGAGATGCAATTGAAATATATGTATTTGAGCTAGTTTCTTACTCTTATGTGATGATCCTCAGCCACCATTTTTCTCTTTCTCTTTCCATTGCCAGCCTCAGTAGCAGTACTCGTTGTTGTAGGAGGATCAACCTCCTCCATCCTATACTCTGTCATTAGCCAATCTGTTTTCTTCCCTTTAGCCGCCGTACCAACATGGAATTTCAAATTCATCTTATATCCAACTACTTTATCTTGATCAAGAACCGTCGTATGTCCCGTAGTAGCCTTCCAGTAGCCGTTTCCTGCTTTCCGAGCTGGGCGTGATCCACCCTCATACTTTCGATTCCTTTGTGTGAAGAAATACATGTCGTTCTCTTCATCAACATCAAATTGACCTGCAATTCAAATCTTGATTTTAGATGAAAAAAAGAAGAAGAAGAAAAGAAATAAAAGAAAAGGAAAGAGAGAATCGTTTGATTCGTTACTTGCAAGGTCATCAGGATTGAAGTTGTAGATATCGATTTCTTGGATTACTTCAGCAGGAAGTGGAAGGCCTAGATTCTTATTATTAAGATAATGTACTAGTAATTCAGAGTCAGTGGGAAGGAAGCGATAACCTGGAGGGAATTCCAACTTAGGTTTCATCTCTCTCTCTCTCTCTGAGGAGGAAGAAGATGAAGAACTTTCTGGATATATGGAAAGAAGAGAATGGGAGTTTTCAAGTGAGGAGTATATATATAGTATACCCGGCTATTAATCCCTCATCACACGTGTACGTTCCCACGAGTAACAACCCAGGACCGAAGTTTACGCAGGTGAAAGATTGGTGGGGCCCACTGTGTGATGTATGTGAGAAATCCACTCCATTCATTAGTTTCTAAAGAACCCAAAGATGAGTGAGATTTTTTTATTTTTATTTTTTAAAAAGAATCATGTCAGCTACACTATAGAAAGCCGTGGAAATGAAAACACCACGTACACGTGTAACTTCCCACGTTTAACGAGATATAAGAACCATGTTTACGCAAGCCGAAGATCGGCTGTGATCATCAGCTTCGACGGCCTATATTAGGGTATGATCTTTGGTCAGATCTAAGACTTACGTGGGACAAATGCCAAAAATGGAAATACCTACTGTTGAAATCTTCTGGAGCCTTCGAAACCGTTGATAGGTTATATTCCTAGTGGGCTGTGGATTTCTCAGTGACACTTTCCCGGAAACAGGCCGTTTGATTGAATATCATCTGCTGCGAATCTTCGTAAGGCACGTGTACCCTGCACAGGTATTACGTCTAATAGAAAGCTCCGTCTGCACATCCTCACCGTCCATCAGTTTTGCTCTATGGGGTTGATACAAATCTCAGGTGGGCCACATGGTAGGAGCAGCAATAGGATGTGGACACGAGTCAATGAAGCTGTCCTGACATGGACCGGCTTCGGTGTATCCGGGTGGTTTCGGGACTGCGAGGCCTATCATGATGTATGTGAATTATATCCAAGCTGTCTGTCTGGTTTTTCATCTCGTTTTAAAGCACGATAGTAGTAATAAAGCAAATTCAAATCCGAGGTGGATAACACCATAGGAAATAGTGGTGATTGAACGACCACCATTAAAAACTTCTTCAGCATCACCAAAGTTTTAGATCAAGCTTATATTTATGTTTTCCTTAATTTTTCTCTTTGTGACTTTATCGATGGGTCGGATGACAAAGAAAAAAATGCCATAAGTACTTTTTAATAGAGGGTGTTTAATTACACTGTTTCCTGTGGTGTGATCCACCTGAGATTTAGATCTTTTTTACGGGAAAATGAAGAAGAGCGTGGATATAAAACACATGCATCACGGTGGGCCACACAGTACCTGAAATGATGATGTGTATGTTTATATTTTTGTGGCTTAGATGGACCACATGATTGAAAATAGTGTACATGGCAACGAACATCCCCCTAAATATTTCTCCTGATACGACCCACAGGAACCATGGTTAGACCTGCTGTTTAGTCCCATGCCTAAATTTTAGCAAGGGATGTAATGATATCAAGTGCAGACATCTATACACGTATTTTCTTTGGTGTGGCGTACCTGAACTGCAAGTCAACTGTATTTTGTATCCTTCCCTAGGTAATTTTTAATGATGAGCTTTTAATTACCATTGTTTCCTGTGGTGTGATCCACCTAAGATTTGGACGCGCCTCATCTTTGGGTTCATGCACCAAAATGATTAGGTGAAATAAATGGACGGCTTGGATAAAGCACAAACAATATGGGGTCTATAAAACACTGATCAATGCTTTATATCATCCACTCAGTGTTAGATGATACCAATCATGGGTTCGAGTCCTTACGTCAGTGGTAGGCTTTGAGGAGTTTCGACACCAGGTCTTGGGTTTACCCATGGGCGGGGAAATCCCACTACGGCATGCGTGGGTGGGTGTGTTGGGGTAAGTGTGTTTTAAAAAAGAAAGACGGAAAAAAAAAAAAAAAAAACCAAAGAAAAAAAGATGATACCAATCAAAGAGCTACAATTATTTTATTATAAAGAATATAATGCATATTCTATGGTGTGACCCCCCCTCTCACCGGTGCACTACAGACAGTACAGTACTTTACGGTATGAACGAGGTATAAACGTCATGGTGGACTCGGAAGATATTACAACTGTGGGTGTTTTCGTACCCACCTTTTTTCTATCGTAAGTCCCATTTGAGTGCTGGATCTGCTTAAATTTTGAAATTATGTTCTATCATAATATGAAAAAATAAAAATAGACGGACATGGTGGATTTCTCACCGACGTCATGAAAGGGCCTTCCTAGCTTACCTAGCAGGAAATGCCAAAGGTTCTCGCAGGAGGTGGATTGAAACCAAGTTCTGTAGGCCCACCATTTTGTACTTGTTATCTACACCGTTCATCCATTTTTAGAGACCTTTTTAGGGTATGGGCAAAAAAATGAAGTATATCCCGAGCTCAAGTGCACCGCACCATTGAAAGTAGTGCTAATAATGATACCCACTATTTTTGGTGTCACTTCAACCCATTGGGAGTTACCTTATAAAAGGTTTGGATAGCATATAAAAATAAAGGTGGAGCCCTTAGAAGGTTTCTAACTAAATTGAGCTCTCAAAACAAATATGGATGGAATGAATTTCTCACATACATTGCAATAGGCCCCACCTGACATCCTTACGTAGGAAATATGCCTCCATGCACCAGTCCGATGGACTTCAACCAATGGCCAGTGGTTGTGTTATACGGGCCCAACCACGATGTATGCGTTTCATCTATGTCGTCCATATGTATTTTTAGATCATTTTATGGTATGAGATAAAAAACGAGGCATATCCAAATCTCAAGTGGACCACATTATAGAAAAGTGTTGAAAGAACTTCCATGCCATAAAAGAATTTTCAAGCACAAAAGTGTTCAATGAAGTTGATATGTATGGTTTCCCTTCATCTAGGCCTATATGACCTAATCAATAAACATTATAGTGGGCCCTAAGAGGTTTTTAATAGTGGAAACTCAATTTCTATTGTTTTCATGTGATGTGGCTTATTGAATGTGAAATATTACATATTTTTTCTATTTATGCCTAGGTTTTATAAAAATGATAGTGCTTATAATTAATCTAATTATACATGTTTTCATGTATGAGGTGATTTTAAGAGCTTAGGATGAAATTGATACTAAAAGAAATATTTATGTTCAAAAGATTACTAAATGAAGATTTGGAGATTTGGAGATAAATACTGAAGAATTCACATACCAAAGATCAAAGGAAACTAAGTGAGGAATGAAGATAATCGAAGATTTGAAGTGAAGAAAACGAAACCTAAAAATTGGCCAGAAAAAATATATTATGAAAATTTGAGTCTAAAATAGAAAAGTCCTGAAACAGACTTTGGTTTGACCAAAATTCAATTTCAGTCCGACCGAAATCGTGTAAAACAGTTCAACGACAAGTGAAATTTTTAGCCTTAATTCGGTCTAACTGAAATCGCGCAAAATTATCCAGTAAGAAAGTAAGATTTTCAACCTTAATTTGGTTCGACCAAAGCATAACTTTTTGCGTAAATTTGAGGCAATTTCAAAATCGGTATAAGAAAACTTTATAAATATGGATATTTTATTTGTTTCCAAGCACGAATTAATGTTGAAAGAGTGGAACAAGGTATTGGAGAACTTGAAGGAGTCTTTCCTTCTTCCTCAATCTTCTTATTCTAGTTAGTTTTTATGTTTTCTTTCAGAGTTTTAGTTTCAATCATGTCTTTGGTTAGCTAATGTCACACCCCAAACTCGGAAACCGGGCTCACAAAATTTTCGATCGCCGAATCCGGTGCCGACAGCCTCCGTAGAACCCCGTTCTCGGATCCTAGCTCCCATTCGCCAGGTTCCGATCCTGAGATGCTACGAGGAGGATTTTAAATATCAGTTTGATTCGTAATAAGCATAACCAAAGGCATAACCCACAAACAACAACCAAGAACTCCATTACATTTCCACTATGATCAAAAACTTTACAAGTACAATGAGCATAAAGGGAAATACAATGACAAAGCACAAAAACTCCAAAATGCTCAGCAACATGCTCCTGCCTCAGCGCTGCTGCGAACCAACGTCACCTGCACGCAACGGTCATGCATAAGCTTACAAAAAGCTTAGAGGGTGGTGAAAGTGTGTGCGCAAGGTAGTAATATGAATGCAATGTCAGAGTAATGCGGAATATGCAGATGGAACCATAACATCATGAGCCGTACCAAGGCTATGCAATGCAAGACATGAATGGTATCGGCCATCCCAAGGCCATGCGATGTATAATGCAACTCAAGCATACAGATCCTCATCTATGTCCACACATCAATACAGTTCAAAGTATGGAATATCACCGGGGTCTAGTACACTCTAAACCAGATTGCCGCCACATCGCGCGCAACAAGGTAAGTGGAAAAGACCTCACTATCCGTCTGCCAATATCTGGCGCGACTCGTCGATAGCGGATCCATTCCTCAAGCTGGTCAAACTCAGCCTAGCATTGCCCCCTACACTCGGACGGGTAAGGCCGCACCCCCTTCCAATTGACCACGACACAGTGGAGAGCACAGTCAACTGGTATTCGACACTCAGTGCTCATCTACCCACTCGGTCTAGACGTTGGAGAAACCTCTTGGTACCATAAGGGTTTAGGGACTTTCACCCAGGGATATCTATAGTACCCCATGTAGAACAAGATTTTCGGTATGCAATCCTGCTAACCACGATGCGTCTGTGGAGGCTACGGCCCTGATGTCGCTAGGGCATACAATATACATGTCATACAAATACGATATGCATGATTCACACTATCCAGTCATGTATCAAATCCTGCGCATATCGTGCGCTCATGTAGGGCAACACTGCCTAACCAGGAGCCCATAAACAACCTGCCCGAAGGCATATGCTATGATCAGTCAATCCTCATATCAAGCATACATATGATGCGTATGATCATGAGTTATGAAACTGTACTAAACATGATAAAATGAACTACCTCACAATGCAGATGGACCTGAACGGCCTATACACGATAAGTACGGCCTGGTAATGAGCCCTAAGGAGAGTCGTAATGTGGACATCCAACCAACATTACACTCGCAATGTGGACGTCAAACCAACATTGCTCCCAAGGCACGATCTTTGTAAACATTAAACTTAGTCTGTAATGGATTTACACATTGAAATGGACCATAGGTTATCCCCATTGGACCTTACATATATATCAAATGGGCCATATCCTATGGGCTTTTTATTCATCAGATGGGCCACATAAATGGGCCAAACCAATGGGCCTTATGTCATTGCAATGGGTCAAACCCGTGGGCCTTGGATCGCATCAAATGAGCTTAGTCTCATGAGTCTAAAATATGACCAATGGGTCACACCAATTGGGCCCCACATGTAGATCAAGTGGGCCTCAACCCATAGACCTAACATGAGTTCAATGGGCCTAAACCCCTAGGCCTTATAGTACATCAAATGGGCTTGTATGCACATCAAAGTGGGCCTAAACCCCTAGGCCTTGTATGCACATCAAAGTGGGCCTAAACCCCTAGGCCTTGTATGCACATCAAAGTGGGCCTAAACCCCTAGGCCTTACATATATCAATTGGCCTACCACCATGGGTTTTAAATTTCAACAAAAGGGGTCCAATTACATGGGCCTTGAAGTACATCAAATGGGCCTAGTCGCATGGACTTGCAACACATCAAATGGGCCCAAATTCTTAGGCCTTAAATGAATCAAATGGGCCTGATCCCATGGGTTCTAAATTACCTCAAATGGGCCTAATCTTATGAGCTTTGGAACACATCAAATGGGTCCAATCCCATAGGACTTGGGATATATCAAATGAGCCTTAACCTATAGGTCCAGAGGCCTACTAAAATGTTTATTTTCAATTCACAAGGCAAGGACCCGCTGATATATTTATTTTGAAGCCCAGCCAGGGGAGGGGGGTGGTGTGGTCAACACGTGTGCAAGGTGGGCTCCACCGTCTACTGGACGGTGGAGGGGAAACATGGAGAGAGCCACCGTCCACGGCCTGTGGACGGTGTGAATAAAATGTATACATTACTGTGGGTTCCACAGATGTGGCCCACCACGATGCATAAATGTCATCTGAGCCATCCATAAGGTCACTCGGACCTGGATGAAGGGAAAACATAAATTTCAGCTTGATCCGAAACTTCAGTGGGCCCCAAACAGATTTTTTTAATGGAAGACTTTCATTCACACTGTTTCACATGGTGTAGGCCACCAGAGTTTTGGATCTGTTTCATCTTTGGAGGGGGCCCACCTGAGGAGGGGACCCACCTCGTGAACCGGTTAGATGACTGACAAACATTACGGTGGGGCCCACGGCTGGAGCCGTGGGTCCCTGGCTTGGATGCCGCCCGCCTGCCTAAGCTGCTGCACGCAACAGCGTGCAGCGCTGCTCGCCTGACACCACAACGCAGAGGCTCTGCCTCTTTCAATTTTTTGGGAAAAAAACTTGTTTTCGGGGTTTTTCGTACGCGGGCCCCGCTAAAGTGAAATCTGCCCCAGCCATTGCGTTCAGTGGCTCGACGCCATCCAAATGAGTCCAGAGTTTGAATTTTTTTGACGCTTGGAAAGTGAAATAACACAAGAAATAGCATTTGAATGGTGAGGACGCAATATTTGGCGTTATGGCCCACCAGGTGATTGGATCAGTTCCAAACTTCTACCCAACGGCTAAAATGCCGTGGGTAAGAGGATGGACGGCTTGGATCGGACATAAACATCAGGGTGGGGCCTATGCAAGGGAACCACCCAAGTCCCTTCTTTACTTCTTTTTCTTATTTCCTTGAAAACGTCCAGCGTCTGGACGGTTTATTAATTTTTTTTTAAAAAAATGGAGGGCCCTGATGAAGTGGGCCACCACTGATGGGTGCTATGGTTTCAACGTCTAAGGTGGACCCCACTTGAATAAAAATGATTATATCAAGGTGGGATCCATTCAAGTGGCCCTCACAATCCTATAACATAAACATAAATAAAATAAAATAAAATAAATAAAGAGAGAGAGAGAGACATGGAGGGTGGGACACGGCTTGTGATGGAGGGCTCCGCCACTATGAGCCCTCCCTTACAAGAAACTATACAACAAGTGGGCCTTAAAGCATGTGAGACCACCGAAATTTAAAATCAACGTTGGGGATCCTTTCCCCACCAACATGGACGGTCTAGATGACCTTTGAAGAAAAAATAAATATCATAATGGGGTCCATGGAGAATGGCCCCATCATGGAATGATCATGATGATCCAAGTGGTCCATCGGCCATGTATTAGGGTCCCAAGTGAGATCCACACCATTGATCGGTGGGCCTCACTTGGTTCACCATAAAAATAAATAAATCTACCCTATAGAGGCACCCACCGTCCGATCTTCTCGCTCATAAGGGTTCCTTGGCACCTTGGCTTCAACTTCAATGGTTAAGATGAAGAATGGAGGGGTGAGATGAGAGATTTTGGGGTAGGAAGGTGGGCCACTTGGAGCTTAGGAGCTCTTGCAAATTTCCATACGTATGGAGCTCCTTAGCTTGGGGTTTTGCAAATGAGAAAGAGAGAAAGAGAGAGAGAGTGATGTAAAGGGAGAGAGAGGGAGTGATGGATGGATGGGTGAGTGATGGTTGTGTAAGAAATCTTTGACTTTGTGGCCTTTTGTGTAAGAAAGGTATGGGTTAGGAAGACTTTTGTGCCCTTTTGTGTAAGAAAGGTATGGGTTAGGAAGACTTTTGTGGTTGCTTGGAAAAATGGGTGAGAGTGATGTGTACTTGACATATGATGGCTTAATGGGTGATTGATTGATGGGATTGATGTGATTGATGTGACACATCGTAGAGATTCCCTTGGTTTTTGCAACGCGCGGCGTTTTCTCGCACCGAACGTTGGCCCATAACTCTTGACCAGGGTACGCCTAGGCGCGCGAGTCGTGGTATCGGAACCGCAACAACGGCGTGGTCGCTATGGTATTGATCTCGGGTTGAGTCGACTCGGGTTGTCGGCACATGAATCAGGGTCGTGCGTCGATATCGTTTAAGGGTCGAAGGTCGTCGAAATTCGACCGGTAAGACCGCGGAAGTGTACCGAAAGGTACGGACCAAGATACGGGTCTTACAGCTCTCCCCTCCTTATAAAAATTTCATCCTCAAAATTTACACAAACATCGCAACTAAGCATAACTCGCGAAGAATAAGAAACATTACGTCATCATATAGAATCAGAGATAGCATACAAAATACATCACATGATCAACCATCAAAGAGATGAGGATAACGCTCTCGAATCTCAACCTCACGCTCCCACGAAGCCTCCTCTACAGAATGGTGACCCCACTGCACCTTCACCAACGGAATGACCTTGGTTCTGAGGACCTGCTCCTTCCGATCAAGGATACGGATTGGCTGTTCAATGTAAGAAGCGTCCTCATGAACCTCCAACGGCTGCCAATCAATGACAGGAACTATGTCTGACCCACACTTTCTCAACATGGAGACGTGAAAAATGTCGTGGACACCAGACAACTGTGATGGCAAGGCAAGCCGATAGGCCACGGCGCCAACGCGCCCAGTGATCTCAAAAGGTCCAATGAATCTCGGGGCAAGCTTGCCCTTCGCTCCAAATCGAACTACGCCCTTCATGGGCGAGACCTTGAGATACACATGGTCCCCTACATCAAACTCCAAGGGACGACGCCGACAATCAGCAGAACTCTTCTGTCGGCTCTGAGCTGTGCGCATCCTCTGCCTGATGATGTCAATAGCCTCTGAAGTCTCCTGCACAAGCTCGGGACCTAGGAGACGGTGCTCTCCAACCTCGGTCCAATAATTCGGTGATCTACATGGTCTGCCATATAGTGCCTCAAAAGGAGCCATGTCGATGGTCGCCTGATAGCTGTTATTGTATGCGAACTCAGCCAATCGCAGATGCTCATCCCAGCTACCCCCGAAATCAATCGCGCAGACCCGAAGCATGTCCTCGAGTATCTGATTGACCCTCTCGGTCTGGCCATCGGTCTGCGGATGGTACGCGGTGCTGAGCTGCAAATCAGTCCCCATCGCTCGCTGGAAGCTCCTCCAAAACTGAGACGTGAACCTCAAGTCTCGGTCAGAAACGATTGAGACAGGAACGCCATGCAGTCTCACAATCTCCTCGATGAATAGTCTCGCAAGCCGGTCCATAGACCAAGTCGCACGCATCACAAGAAAATGTGCCGACTTCGTCAGAGGATCCACAACAACCCAGATGGCGTCATGACCGCGCTGAGTTCTCGGCAAACCCATAATGAAATCAGTCGACATGTGCTCCCACTTCCACATCGGGATGCTCAACGGCTGCAATAAACCAGGAGGTCTCTGGTGATCGGCCTTGACACGCTGGCATGTGTCACACTCGGCCACAAAACTGGCGATCTGGCGCTTCATCCCTGCCCAAAAATACTGTCGCCTCATGTCACGGTACATCTTCGTCGAGCCTGGGTGGATAGAAAATCGTGATCGATGTGCCTCAGTCATAAGATCTCTGCGTAACTCTGGAATATCCGGGACACATAATCGGCCTCTGAAACGAAGTCCACCATCTGTACTGATCTGCCAATCAACCTGACCCTCAGATGTCACCTCAGCCATATAACCCTGCAACGACTCATCAGCCTGCTGAGCCTCGATCACCCTAGCGACAAGAGAGGGTTGAATCGTCAAGCTCGATAACTGTACAATGGAAGACTGCAGGCCGAACTCGAAGTCATACTTAGCAATATCCTCAAGCATCCGCCACTCCTGAATCATCATATGCGCCACTAGGCCTCGTGGCTGACGGCTGAGGGCATCTGCCACCACGTTCGCCTTGCCCGGGTGGTACTGGAGGTCGAAATCATAGTCCTTCAGGAGCTCCATCCAGCGCCTCTGTCTCATATTCAACTCAGATTGCGAGAAGAGGTACTTCAAGCTCTTGTGATCAGAGAAGAGCTCGAACCTGACCCCGTAAAGATAGTGCCTCCACACCTTCAGTGCGAAGACAACTGCAGCCAGCTCCAGATCATGCGTAGGATAGTTCAGCTCATGGACTTTGAGCTGACGAGACGCAAAGGCCACTGGTCTCCCGTGCTGCATCAGGACAGCACCCAAACCGATATGCGAGGCATCGGTGAATACAATAAAGCCGTCACTCCCAGAGGGAAGAGTGAGGACAGGAGCGGACGTCAGACGATCCTTCAACTCCATAAATGCTCACTCGCAGGCGTCACTCCAAATAAACTCTTCACCCTTCCGGGTCAACCTGGTCAGCGGGGCTGCAATACGAGAGAAACCCTCAATGAAACGTCGGTAATAGCCCGCCAAGCCAAGGAAACTATGGATCTCTGTCGCAGTCGTGGGCTGGCCCCACCGACGCACTGCCTCGACCTTCGAGGGGTCCACTGCGACACCCTCCCTCGTCACCACGTGACCGAGGAACTTCACTTCCTCCTACCAGAACTCGCACTTCTCCAGCTTCGCATACAGCTGGTGTGCGCGGAGGGTCTGCAAGGTAATCTCTAAATGCTCCTCGTGCTCCTCACGGGTCCTCGAGTAGATCAGAATGTCGTCAATGAAGACTACAACAAACTGATCCAGATATGGGCGAAAAACCTCGTTCATCAACTGCATGAAGACCGCAGGTGCATTGGTCAGTCCGAAGGACATGACCTGAAACTCAAAATGACCGTAACGCGTCTTAAATGCCGTCTTCAAAATGTCCTTATCTCGGACCCGAATCTGATGATAACCGGAACGTAGATCAATCTTCGAAAAGAATTGTGCACCCTGCAGCTGGTCGAACAAATCATCAATCCTAGGGAGCGGGTACTTGTTCTTGATCGTGACTTTGTTGAGCTCGTGGTAGTCAATGCAGAGCCTCAACGAGTCATCCTTCTTCTTCACGAAGAGTACTGGCGCTCCCCACGGTGAACTGCTCGGACGGATAAAACCCAACTCTCGCAACTCGTCCAACTGCTTCTGCAGTTCTCGTAACTCTAACGGTGCCATACGATGCGGAGCCTTAGAAATAGGCGCGGTACCGGGCACGAGATCGATCTGAAACTCGGTGAGTCAACGAGGCGATAATCCCGGAATCTCTTGGAACACATCGGGAAAATCGTAAACCACGGGCAGATGGTCGATGCAGGCGGCAACAGGCTCCTCTATTGTACATGACATCAAACAAGACAACTGCTCTCCTCTGGCCTCTGCAACGAACTCGAACTGTGGCACACCGGGTATACAGAACGTGACAGTCCTCGCGGCGTAATCCAATATAGCATAGTACTCGGCGAGCCAATCCATGCCCAAGATGACGTCGAACTCGAACATCGGCAAAACAAACAAATCAGCGGGCAAGAAGGTATCCCCAACTAGAACGGGACAAGACGAGCAAAATCATCCCAACACTGCAGTCTTCTCCAAGGGAGTCGATACTGATAGGCTCTCATCAGTAGACTCCAACGGTAAGCCAGCCGATCGACAGAAGCTCTCGGCCACAAAGGAGTGCGATGCACCGGAGTCAAACAACACTCGTACAATGCATGCAGAAATTGGAAGTATACCCTCAACAACTCCTCTGGATGACTGCGGATCCTGTTGAGCCACATAGAATCTAGCCTGAGCTGGCTGGGGAGGTGCATGTCCCCTCTGAACGTGCTGCTGCTGCTGCTGGGGTCGCTGAGGTGGTCGAAACTGCTGCCTCTGCTGCTGTGGCCTCTGAGGCTGGTGATGATGCTGATGCTGCTGCTGAGGTGGCCTCGGTGGTGGAGGCTGCTGTCGCTACTGCTGTGGGGGTCTCTGCTGCTGCGGTGGACGTCTCTGCTGCTGTGGACCTCTCTGCAGCTGCTGGGGGCTGGGACACTCCCATGAACTGTGTCCCGTCGTACCGCACCTGAAGCAAGTGCCGGTGAACTGTCTCTGAGGTGGTGGTGGAGGTACTGCTGGTGCTCGAAAAGATGGGTGACCTGTGCGCCTCTGCTGCTGTGGTCGAAGCTGCTGGGAAGGACTAGAAGAAGCCTGCCTCTTTCGGTCTCCCCTCTGACCACGCTCAGACTGAGAACCGGCCCACTCAGTCTCGTAAATTTGAGCTCTCCGTACTACTGCCTGGAAAGTAGGGAGCTCATGTCCAATAACATGACCTCGAAGGCCGTAACGTAAGCCGTGCTCGAAACGGCGGGCCTTCCGCCCCTCGTCATCTAGCATGTACGGTGCAAATCTCGATAGAGCCACAAAACGGGCCACGTATTGCGCCACAGTCATTGTAAGACCCGTATCTTAATCCGCACTGTTCTGTTGATTCCCGCGATCCTTCTCGTCAAATTCTGGCAATCCGCGACTTATAGTTGACGTTGCGCACGACCGTAAGTCGTATCCAATTCATTTGAGTAGGCTTAATCCGAGACTTGTATCATTGCGACTGCATCGTCGCCGCGGTTCCAACGCCGCAACTCACGCACCGATCCGATACCCAGACGATGAGATATGGACCCACGTTCAGTTTAAGCAAAAACACCGCGCGTTACAAATCCCAAGGAATCTCTACAATATGTCCCATCAATCCCATCAATCAATCCTATCAATCACCTCTCATGTCAAGTACACCCACCCATGCTTCCTTTCTCCACAAGACAAGCAACCACCTAAGTCAACTAACCTCTTACTTCACCCATCACTCACTTCACCCATCACTCACCTCACATCACTCCATCACTCTTACAACTCTCTCTCTCCCTCTCATTTCTCAACACTCCAAGTCCCAAGCAAGAAAGCTCTCCCACGTCCAAGCCTTCCATGGAGAGAAAATGTGCATTTTGGTGGCCCACTTCCCATCTCCAAATCCCATCATCTTAGCCATCCATTTCCCATCTCCACCATCAAAGTGAAGCTCTAGGAGACCGGCTATCCAACGGACCAAGAAGATCAAGAGGTGGGTGCTTTGATAGAGTAGTTTTCATATTTTTAAGGTGGGCCAAGTGAGGCCAACCGATCAATGGTTTGGATCTTACTTGGGACCCTAAGATGTGGCCAATGGCTCATCTTGATCATCAAGATCATCCCATGATGGGGCCATTCTCCATGGACCCCATCATGATGTTTACTTTCCTTGTATTGAGGAGGTCATCTAGACCGTCCATTTCTAGTGGAGTGGGATCTCCACCGTTGATCTTTTGTTGATGGTCCATATGCAAGAGGACAATTGATGTATGATTGGATGATTGAAACGGAGGGCCCATAGTGCCGGGGTCCCTCCATCACGCGTGTCACACTCTATTTCTCTCTCCCTCTCTTTCCATTTACTTCCTTGTATGTGATGAAATGACCGTATGGCCCGCTTGGACGGACCCCACCTTGAAGTAAGTATTTTATCCAAGTCACCCATGAGTGAGCCCACCTTATATGCATTGTACCCACACCACCTAGTATGTTGTGGCCCACCTAGGCAAGGCCCACTTAAAATTAATTTTCTTGCCCAAGAGAGTCCAGTGACGTCTGGACGTCACTGGAAATGAAAACACAAATATTGGCTTGTTCAAAGCCTTTGGAAGGGACCTCTAGTATAGGCCCCACCTTGATGTATGTTTCTAATCCATGCCGTTCATCCTCTTTCCCGACACATTTTAGGCGTTGAGCCGAAAAATGGTGTCAATCTGATATTCAGGCGGGCCATAGCTTAGCAAACATCGTCCCTATCGTTAAAAATTAGCTAGGGCCCACCTTGAGTCAAAAAAATACCGTATATTAGACTCGTTTGGATGGTATTGAGCCATGCAATCCAATGGCTGGAATGGATCCATCACACGCGGGCCCCATACCCGAAAAACTGCAAACAATTCAGTTTTTTTTAAAAAAAATATATATATAAAACAGAAGCAGCAGCAGCTTTGCTGCTGCCGTCAGAGCCGCAGGCAGCGGGCGACCGCTAGCAGCCCACGGCTCCTGTCGTGGGCCCCACATAATGTATATTTTGTATCCATGCTGTCCAGCGGGTGGTCCACCTTCTGAGGTGGTCCCTCCCCAAAAATGAGGCCCATCCAAGATTCAGGCGGCCCACACCACAAGAAACAGTGGTGATTAAATTCTACCATTGAAATCCTTTTGGGGTCCACAGAAGTTTTTGATCAAGCCGAAATTTGTGTTTTCTCTGCACCCCGGGTCCCTGTGACCTTTACCAACGGTTTGAATGGCATGCAGACTTAATGGTGGGCCACACACGTGGATCCCACCCTTGATGTATGTATTTTACAGCACCGTCCACAAGCATGGACGGTGGAGCCCTGTGAACGGTGGAGCCCACCCTGCTGCATGAGTTTTCTTCGCACTGTCCAGTGGACGGTGTGAATGCTCACTGTGATGTATGTGTTTTATTCACACATCCAGGTGTGGATGGTGGGACCCACCATGGTGCATAAGTTGCATCCTAACCGTCCATCCATTTTATCAACTAAAATGAGGTAGATCCATGGTTCAAATGGGCCCATTTTAGCATGTATATAGGGCCCATGTTGATCCATTTATGGCCATTCATTCAGGCCCACCTTGGTGCACATCTAAGGCCATGGGATTAAGCCCATTTGGCATGTGCAATGTCCATGGGATTAAGCTCATTTGGCATGTGTAGTGTCCATGGGATTAAGCCCATTTGGCATGTGTAATGCCCATGGGTTTCGACCCATTTGGCATATGCAATGCCCATAGAATCCGGCCCACTTATTTTATATAAGGCCCACGGGATTCAAGCCCATTTGATACATATTAAAGCCCATGAGATTAAGCCATTTGATGTGTATGAGGCACAAATGAAGTGGCCTAGTTGATATATTTAAAGCTCATGTGTATGGGCCCATCTGACATATTTAAGGCTCAAGTTGTGAGGCCACTTTGATGTATTTCAAGGCCCATGGATCATGGACCATTGCAATGTACATAAGGCTCATTGGTGAGGCCCATCAATGTAACCCATTTGGTGAATGTGAGGCCCATGTAATACGACTCATTTGATATATCTAAGGCCCAGGGATCGAGGCCTAACGGATGTCCTTAGGGTCCATTGCAATGTACGTTTATCATGGTTCGTGAAATGATATTTATGGCAAGCCGTGCCTAGGAAGCAATGTTGGTTCGACGTCCACATTGTATGTACAATGTTGGTTAAATGTCCGCATTGTAACTCTCTTTAGGGCCCATTGATAGGTCCATACTCGTTGCTATTCATTGCCTTATAACATGCTTAGAATAATCTCATGACTCATGCCCATACGCATCATATGTATGCTTGATATGAGTAATGACTGATCATAACATACGCCATGGGGCAGACCATTTACGGGACTCGTTATGTGACTGAGTGCCCTACATGATCGCGCAGTACGCGCTGGACTTCTGCATGATTTGACGTGTGATTCATGCATCCCGCATACGTGTGACTTGATCACTGCACGCCCTAGCGACATCAGGGTCGTGGCTCCACAGGTACATCGTGGATGGCCGTATTGGATACCGAAAATACATATTCTAGCACTGTGGGCACTTAGGATGTCCTTGGGTGAGAGTCCCAGAACCTTTTTGGTACCAGGAGATGCTCCAACGTCTAGACCAAGTGGATACACGAATGCCCGAGTGTCGAATGCCAGTAGGCCGCGTCTCCCACTGTGTCGTGGTCGGTTGGAAAGGGGTGTGGCCTTACCCGCCTGAGCGAGGGGGCTATAAGCTAGGCTGAGTTTGACCAGCTCGTAAATGAGTCTGCTATCGACGAGCTGGGTAGGTATTGACATGCTACTGGTCAGGCGGATAGTGAGGTCTTATCCGCTTGCTTGACTGTGCAGCTAGGGAGGTGGCAGTCTCTGTGAAGTGTATTAGACCTCGGTGATATCCAGAGAGGAACTGTACTGATATACGTACTTGAGGAGTACCGACTTGCTTGGATTGTATTTCGCATATGACATTCGGCTATATAGGCCTTGCATTGTATCGGTGTGGCCGATGGCATTCATATCTCATCGCATAGCTTTGGCATGGTTGATTCTATGGACTTACCACATACTTCCGCATTGTTCTGATACTGTACACTTGGCGTTTGCCTTACGCACACACTTACACCACCCTCTAAGCTTTTGTAAGCTTATGCACGATAGTTGCGTGCAGGTAGCGTTGGACGACAGCAGCGCTGAGACAGGAGTGCACATCAGGACCTTTTGGAGCTTTTTGATCACTTTGTATTTCCCTTTCTGCATTGTACTTAAAATTTTGTTATAGTGGATATGTGGTGATGTTATTTTGTGACTTGGTTATGCTTGTGGTTATGCTCCATTACAAAAAAAAATCAATCTGAAAATCCTCCTTATAGGATCCCAGGATCGGAATCTGGCATTTGATTATCAGGAGCCGAGAATGGGGCACTACGGAGGCTGTCGGCACCAGATTCGGCAATTGGGATTCATGTGAATCCGATTTTTGGATTTGGGGCGCGACAGAAGTTGGTATCAGAGCATAACTTGGGAATACCTGAGGAACACATCACATATCTACTATAAATAGGTTTCGAGTCTGAATGGTTTAACGATTTTTCGACATAGACTCTTAATGTATGTGCCTTCGAGGATTCTCAAGACTGATAGGCCATTGTTCCTTCCTATAGGAGACGTTATGGCTAGAAGAACGACCCGAGCGAATCCTGCTCCACCACCTGCGACTCCCGCACCACCACCCGCAGCTCCTGCTTTACCACCTGCTACTCCTACTCCACCACCAGATAGTCCTGCCTTTAAGCCTGAGGATACCACTCATTTTTCTGAGACCGGTGCGGATCCGACCGTACCTGTGAGTGCTACTCAGCTGCAGCAGATGTTGCAGGCGATGACCGCCATTCTTTAGGGGCAGAGCAGGCGTCCCACAGTGTCACCAGCCGAGGCTGAGCAGGAGCGTGCGAGCGCTCTTCTCAAGGATTTCCGACGGCACGATCCCCCACGTTTTCGGGGTGAGCCAGACCCTACTGCTGCAGAGTTGTGGTGCTCCGAAGTGGAGAAGATATTCGACACCATGAGATGTACTACCCAGCAGCGAGTCCCATTAGCTGTATTCCTTCTGCAGGGCGAGGCTCAGTATTGGTGGGCATCTGTAGCCCGATTGGTAGCCGCCGATTTTGAGTGGACCTGGGAAGACTTTATAGACCAGTTTGACCGGAAGTTCTTTCCCGAGCATGTGCGACAGCAGCGCGCACTTGAGTTTGAGATGTTGGTCCAGGGGGACATGTCTGTGTCCCAGTATGAGGCTCGGTTCGTCGCACTATCCAGATTCGCGACGTATCTTGTTGATGATGAGGGGCGGAAGGCCCGCCGTTTTGAGAATGGCTTACGTCTTGCCCTCCGGAGCCGTGTGATCGGACACATGCTTCCGACATTTGAGGAGATAGTAGAGAGAGCCCTGATATATGAGACAGATTGGGCCTGTGTGCAGAGAGCCCGCGATCAGAGGGGAGATCAAAAGAGGAAGGCACCCTCTAGTAGCTCCCATCAGCAGCATCGTTCACAGCAGAGGTGCACGACCCGCCCAGCATTCCGAGCACCAGCAGTACCCCCAGCACCATCTTCGGGATCGTTTACAGGTACTTGCTTTTGGTGCGGTCGTACAGGGCATCGTAGGCACGAGTGTCCCCATCCGCAGCAGCAGCAGCAGCCGAGGGCACCACATCCACCTCCACGACAGCCACCACAGCAGCAGCGACCACAGCACCAGCCTCTTGTACATCCCCCACAGCAGTAGAGGCAGCAGGTTAGGCCTCCACAGCGACCACTGCAGCAGCAGAGACCTTAGAGGGGACCTGCACCTCCCCAGCAGGCTCAGGGCAGATTCTATGCCGCCCAGCAGGACCCTCAGTCATCAGGAGGGGTCGTCGAGGGTACTCTTCCTGTTTCTGCATGCATTGCACGTGTACTATTTGATTCTGGTGCATCGCATTCATTTATCGCCGATGATTTCTGCCGATCGACCGGTTTGCCGTTGGAGTCTGCCCGTGAGGATTTGGTAGTATCGATGCCATTAGGGAAGACCGCAGTGTTGGGCCGATTTTGCACGTCTTGCCCTATTTTGATTGGAGATATCTTCTTGCCTGCCGACGTATTTGTATTGTCGATGTCCCGTTTTAATGTTATCCTGGGCATGGACTGGCTTGCCGAGTACTACGCCATATTAGACTGCTCTGCGAGGACAGTCACGTTCTGCATACCCGGCTTGCCAGAGTTTCAGTTTGTTGCTGAGCCCAGAGGAGGGCAGCTTTCTTGCCTGTTATCGTGTGCCGTTGAGGAGCCAGCTGTTTTGAGTATCGACCAGCTACCGGTTGTTTGTGGTTTTCCTGATGTGTTTCAGGAGATTCCAGGATTACCACCTCGTCGGCATACTAAGTTTCAGATTGATCTTGTGCCTGGTACTGCGCCTATTTCGAAGGCCCCGTATCGTATGACACCATTGGAGTTACGAAAACTGCAGAAGCAGTTGGACGAGTTGCGCGAGTTAGGCTTTATTCGTCCGAGCAGTTCGCCGTGGGGAGCACCGGTACTCTTCGTAAAGAAGAAGGATAGCTCGTTGAGGCTTTGCGTAGACTACCGCGAGCTCAACAAGGTCACGATCAAGAACAAGTACCCGCTTCCGAGGATCAATGACTTGTTTGATCAGCTGCAGGAGGCGCAGTTCTTTTCAAAGATAGACTTGTGGTCCGGTTATCATCAGGTTCGGGTTCGAGATGAGGATATCCCGAAGACAGCCTTTAGGACACGATACGGTCATTTTGAGTTCCAGGTCATGTCCTTCGGACTGACCAATGCGCCCGCAGTATTCATACAGTTGATGAACGAGGTCTTCCATCCGTATCTTGATCAGTTTGTCGTGGTGTTTATTGACGACATCCTGATATATTCGAGGACTCGTGAGGAGCATGAGCGACATCTTGAGATTACATTGCAGACCCTCCGTGCACACCAGCTTTACGTGAAGCTGGAGAAGTGCGAGTTTTGGCAGGAGGAGGTGAAGTTCCTCGGCCATGTAGTGACGAGGTAGGGTGTCGCTGTAGACCCCTCGAAGATAGATGCCGTGCGTCAGTGGGATCAGCCCACGAACGCATCCGAGATCCGCAGTTTTCTTGGTTTGGCGGGCTACTACAGACGTTTTATTGAGGGATTCTCTCGCATTGCAGCCCTGTTGACCAGATTGACCCGGAAGGGTGCCGAGTTCATTTGGAGGACGCTTGTGAGCAGGCGTTTATGGAGTTGAAGGACCGCCTCACGTCCGCTCCTGTCCTCACTCTTCCCTCTGGGAGTGATGAACTTGTTGTATTTACTGATGCCTCACGAGTTGGCTTAGGTGTTGTCCTGATGCAGCACGGGAAGCCGGTGGCTTATGCGTCCCGACAGCTCAAGGTCCATGAGCTGAACTATCCTACGCACGATTTGGAGCTGGCAGCGGTTGTCTTTGCACTGAAAGTGTGGAGACACTATCTCTATGGGGTGAGATTCGAGCTCTTTTCTGATCATAAGAGCTTGAAGTATTTGTTCTCTCAGTTCGAGCTGAATATGAGACAGAGGCGTTGGATGGAACTCCTGAAGGACTACGATTTTGATCTTCAGTACTACCCGGGCAAGGCGAACGTGGTGGCGGATGCCCTCAGTCGTCAGCCACGAGGCCTGGTGGTGCATATGATGATTCAGGAATGGAGGATGCTCGAGGATATAGCAAAGTACGACTTTGAGTTTGGTCTGCAGTCATCTATCGTTCAGCTATCGAGCTTGTCAATTCAACCCTTTCTTGTCGCAAGGGTGATCGAGGCTCAGCAGATAGACGAGTCGTTACAGGATTACCGAGCGGAGGCAGAATCTGAGAGTCAGACGGATTGGCAGATTGGTTCTGACGGTGGACTTCGCTTTAGAGGCCGATTGTGTGTCCCGGATATTCCTGATTTACGCCGAGATCTTATGACCGAGGCACATCGATCGCGTTTCTCTATCCACCCTGGCTCGACGAAGATGTATCGCGATATGAGACGCCAGTATTTTTGGTCAGGGATGAAGCGCCAGATAGCCAGTTTTGTGGCCGAGTGTGACACCTGCCAGCGTGTCAAGGCCGATCACCAGAGACCCCCTGGCCTATTGCAGCCGCTGAGCGTCTCGATGTGGAAGTGGGAGCATATATCTACCGATTTTGTCTTGGATTTGCCGAGGACTCAGCGCGGTCATGACGCCATCTGGGTTGTTGTGGACTGTCTGACGAAGTCGGCACATTTTCTTGCGATTCGTGAGACTTGGCATACAGATCGGCTCGCCAGGATGTTTATTGATGAGATCGTGAGATTGCATGGTGTTCCCGTCTCGATTGTTTCAGACCGAGATCCGAGGTTCACGTCTCAGTTTTGGAGGAGCTTTCAGAGAGCGATGGGCACTGATTTGCAGCTCAGCACCGCGTATCATCCGCAGACCGATGGTCAGACCGAGAGGGTCAACCAGATCCTTGAGGATATGTTTCGGGCTTGCGCGATTGATTCGCGGGTAGTTGGGACGAGCACCTGCGATTGGTTGAGTTCGCGTACAACAACAGCTATCAGGCGACCATTGGCATGACTCCTTTTGAGGCATTATATGGCAGACCGTGCAAATCTCCAAGTTGTTGGACCAAGGTTGGAGAGCGACGTCTCCTAGGTCCCGAGCTTGTGCTGCAGACGTCAGAGGCTATCGACATCATCAGACAGAGGATGCGCACAGCTCAGAGCCGGCAGAAGAGTTTTGCTGATCGTCGGCGTCGTCCCTTGGAGTTTGTCGTCGGGGATTATGTGTATCTCAAGGTCTCACCCATGAAGGGTGTAGTTCGTTTTGGGACGAAGGGCAAGCTTGCCCCGAGATTCATAGGACCTTTCGAGATCACTGGGCGCATTGGCGCTGTGGCCTACCGGCTTGCCTTTCCATTGCAGTTGTCTGGCGTCCACAACGTCTTCCATGTCTCTATGTTGAGGAAGTGTGGGTCAGACGTCATTCCTGTTATCGATTGGCAGTCGTTGGAGGTTCGTGAGGACGCTTCTTATATTGAGCAGCCAGTTCGTATCCTCGATCGAAAGGAGCAGGTCCTCAGAACCAAGGTCATTCCCTTGGTGAAAGTGCAGTGGGGCCATCATAGTATGGATGAGGCTCTTGGGAGCACGAGGCAGAGATCCGCGAGCGTTATCCCCATCTTTTCGATGATTGATTGTATGATGTATTATGATGATGGATTGTATATGATGTTATGTTCCCTATTTCCTTTTTGAGTTATGGTTAGTTGCGGTGGTAATGTAAATTTCGAGGATGAAATTTTTATTAGGTGGGGAGAGCTGTAAGACCCGTATCCTAATCCGCACTGTTCCGTTGATTCCCGCGATCCTTCTCATCAAATTCCGACAATCCGCTACTTATAGTTGACGTTGCGCACGACTGTAAGTCGTATCCAATTCATTTGAGCCGGCTTAATCCGAGACTTATATCGTTGTGACCGCATCGTCGCCGTGGTTCCAACGCCGCAACTCACGCACCGATCCGATACCCAGACGATGAGATACGGACCCACGTTCAGTTTGAGCAAAAACACCGCGCGTTGCAAATCCCAAGGAATCTCTACAATATGTCCCATCAATCCCATCAATCACCTCTCATGTCAAGTACACCCACCCATGCTTCCTTTCTCCACAAAACAAGCAACCACCTAAGTCAACTAACCTCTCACTTCACCCATCACTTACTTCACCCATCACTCACCTCACATCACTCCATCACTCTTACAACTCTCTCTCTCCCTCTCATTTCTCAACACTCCAAGTCCCAAGCAAGAAAGCTCTCCCACGTCCAAGCCTTCCATGGAGAGAAAATGTGCATTTTGGTGGCCCACTTCCCATCTCCAAATCCCATCATCTTAGCCATCCATTTCCCATCTCCACCGTCAAAGTGAAGCTCTAGGAGACCGGCTATCCAACGGACCAAGAAGATTAAGAGGTAAGTGCTTTGATAGAGTAGTTTTCATGTTTTTAAGGTGGGCCAAGTGAGGCCAACCGATCAATGGTTTGGATCTCACTTGGGACCCTAAGATGTGGCCAATGGCTCATCTTGATCATCAAGATCATCCCATGATGGGGCCATTCTCCATGGACCCCATCATGATGTTTACTTTCCTTGTATTGAGGAGGTCATCTAGACCGTCCATTTCTAGTGGAGTGGGATCTCCACCGTTGATCTTTTATTGATGGTATATATGCAAGAGGACCTTTGATGTATGATTGGATGATTGAAACGGAGGGCCCATAGTGCCGGGGTCCCTCCATCACGCGTGTCACACTCTATTTCTCTCTCCCTCTCTTTCCATTTACTTCCTTGTATGTGATGAAATGGCCGTATGGCCCGCTTGGACGGACCCCACCTTGAAGTAAGTATTTTATCCAAGTCACCCATGAGTGGGCCCACCTTATATGCATTGTACCCACACCACCTAGTATGTGGTGGCCCACCTAGCCAAGGCCCACTTAAAATTAATTTTCTTGCCCAAGAGAGTCCAGTGACGTCTGGACGTCACTGGAAATGAAAACACAAATATTGGCTTGTTCAAAGCCTTTGGAAGGGACCTCTAGTATAGGCCCCACCTTGATGTATGTTTCTAATCCATGCCGTTCATCCTCTTTCCCGACACATTTTAGGCGTTGAGCCGAAAAATGGTGTCAATCTGATATTCAGGCGGGCCATAGCTTAGCAAACATCATCCCTATCGTTAAAAATTGGCTAGGGCCCACCTTAAGTCAAAAAAATACCGTATATTAGACTCGTTTGGATGGTATTGAGCCATGCAATCCAATGGCTGGAATGGATCCATCACATGCGGGCCCCATACCCAAAAAACTGCAAACAATTCAGTTTTAAATGTATATATATATATATATATATATATATATATATATATATATATATATATATATATAAAACAGAAGCAGCAGCAGCTCTGCTGCTGCCGTCAGAGCCGCAGGCAGCGGGCGACCGCCAGCAGCCCACGGCTCCTGCCGTGGGCCCCACATAATGTATATTTTGTATCCATGCCGTCCAGCGGGTGGTCCACCTTCTGAGGTGGTCCCTCCCCAAAAATGAGGCCCATCCAAGATTCAGGCGGCCCACACCACAAGAAACAGTGGTGATTAAATTCTACCATTGAAATCCCTTTGGGGTCCACAGAAGTTTTTGATCAAGCCGAAATTTGTGTTTTCTCTACACCCCGGGTCCCTGTGACCTTTACCAACGGTTTGGATGGCATGCAGACTTAATGGTGGGCCACACACGTGGATCCCACCCTTGATGTATGTGTTTTACAGCACCGTCCACAAGCATGGACGGTGGAGCCCTGTGAACGGTGGAGCCCACCCTGCTGCATGAGTTTTATTCGCACCGTCCAGTGGACGGTGTGAATGCCCACTGTGATGTATGTGTTTTATTCACACATCCAAGTGTGGATGGTGGGACCCACCATGGTGCATAAGTTGCATCCTAACCGTCCATCCATTTTATCAACTAAAATGAGGTAGATCCATAGTTCAAATGGGCCCATTTTGGCATGTATATAGGGCCCATGTTGATCCATTTATGGCCATTCATTCAGGCCCACCTTGGTGCACATCTAAGGCCATGGGATTAAGCCCATTTGGCATATGCAATGTCCATGGGATTAAGCTCATTTGGCATGTGCAGTGTCCATGGGATTAAGCCCATTTGGCATGTGTAATGCCCATGGGTTTCGACCCATTTGGCATATGCAATGCCCATAGAATCCGGCCCACTTATTTTATATAAGGCCCACGGGATTCAAGCCCATTTGATACATATTAAAGCCCATGAGATTAAGCCATTTGATGTGCATGAGGCACAAATGAAGTGGCCTAGTTGATATATTTAAAGCTCATGTGTATGGGCCCATCTGACATATTTAAGGCTCAAGTTGTGAGGCCACTTTGATGTATTTCAAGGCCCATGGATCATGGACCATTGCAATGTACATAAGGCTCATTGGTGAGGCCCATCAATGTAACCCATTTGGTGAATGTGAGGCCCATGTAATACGACCCATTTAATATATCTAAGGCCCAGGGATCGAGGCCTAACGGATGTCCTTAGGGTCCATTGCAATGTACGTTTATCATGGTTCGTGAAATGATATTTATGGCAAGCCGTGCCTAGGAAGCAATGTTGGTTCGACGTCCACATTGTATGTACAATGTTGGTTAAATGTCCGCATTGTAACTCTCTTTAGGGCCCATTGATAGGTCCATACCCGTTGCTATTCATTGCCTTATAACATGCTTAGAATAATCTCATGACTCATGCCCATACGCATCATATGTATGCTTGATATGAGTAATGACTGATCATAACATACGCTATGGGGCAGACCATTTACGGGACTCGTTATGTGACTGAGTACCCTACATGATCGCGCAGTACGCGCTGGACTTCTGCATGATTTGACGTGTGATTCATGCATCCCGCATACGTGTGACTTGATCACTGCACGCCCTAGCGACATCAGGGCCGTGGCTCCACAGGTATATCGTGGATGGCCGTATTGGATACCGGAAATACATATTCTAGCACTGTGGGCACTTAGGATGTCCTTGGGTGAGAGTCTCAGAACATTTTTGGTACCAGGAGATGCTCCAACGTCTAGACTGAGTGGATACACGAGCGCCCGAGTGTCGAATGCCAGTAGGCCGCGTCTCCCACTGTGTCGTGGTCAGTTAGAAGAGGGTGTGGCCTTACCCGCCTGAGCGAGGGGGCTATAAGCTAGGCTGAGTTTGAGCAGCTCGTAAATGAGTCCGCTATCGACGAGCCGAGTAGGTATTGGCATGCTACTGGTCAGGCGGATAGTGAGGTCTTATCCGCTTGCTTGACTGTGCACCTAGGGAGGTGGCAGTCTCTGTGAAGTGTATTAGACCCCGATGATATCCAGAGAGGAACTGTACTGATATACGTACTTGAGGAGTACCGACTTGCTTGGATTGCATTTCGCATATGACATTCGGCTATATAGGCCTTGCATTGTATCGGTGTGGCCGATGACATTCATATCTCATCGCATAGCTTTGGCATGGTTGATTCTATGGACTTACCACATACTTCCGCATTGTTCTGATACTGTACACTTGGCGTTTGCCTTACGCACACACTTACACCACCCTCTAAGCTTTTGTAAGCTTATGCACGATAGTTGCGTGCAGGTAGCGTTGGACGACAGCAGCATTGAGACAGGAGTGCACATCAGGACCTTTTGGAGCATTTTGATCACTTTGTATTTCCCTTTCTGCATTGTACTTAAAATTCTGTTATAGTGGATATGTGGTGATGTTATTTTGTGACTTGGTTATGTTTGTGGTTATGCTCCATTACAAAAAAAAATCATTCTGAAAATCCTCCTTGTAGGATCCCAGGATCGGAATCTGGCATTTGATTATCAGGAGCCGAGAATGGGGCACTACGGAGGTTGTCAGCACCGGATTCGGCAATAGGGATTCATGTGAATCCGATTTTTGGATTTGGGGCGTGACAGTCATGTCTCCCTGTACTAGAGTCTCGAACTCTAAAGCTCGCTGACGACGGATATGGTCGGAAAAATACTGCTCCTCGAATCGATCCACAAAGTCCTCCCATGTCCAGACATAATCGGGTCCGGCAACACGGGTAACAGAGGTCCACTAATGCTCGCCCTCACCCTGGAAGAGAAATATTGCAAGCCGGACGCGCTGCTCGGTCGTACATGACATGGTATCGAAGATCTTTTCCACATCGGAGCGCCATCTCTCTTCTGCAGTCGGATCTGGCTCGCCCTGGAAACGTGGAGGATCAAGCCGTCTGAACTCACGTAGTAAGGCGCTCGCACGCTCCTACTCTGCCTGAGCTGGTGAAATAGCTGGGCATCTGCCCTGTCCCTGGAGTGCGGCTGTCACAGCCTGTAACATCTGCTGTAACTGAGAGGCGCTAACGGTCACAGTCGGCTCCTCATCGGCCTCAGGTGGAGGAATGTCATCCTCATGAGAGGAAGCAGGGATCTCTGAGGGTGGAACGGGAGACGTAGGGGGTAAAGCTGGAGCCTCCGATGGTGAAGCAGAATCCTCCGGTGGTGGTGCGGGAGTCGATCGAGTAACTCTCACAGGCGCCATATCCTACAGGAAAGAGCGAAAGCACCTATCAACTTCAAAACTCTCGAATGTACACATGTTAACGGTCTGTATTGGAAGGTCGCGAAGCTATCCGAACTTCGTGACTTAGTCATTCCACACTCATAGTAGACATGTAATGTTGTTCTCGGTTATTCCCAAGTTATGCTCTGATACCAACTTCTGTCACGCCCCAAACTCGGAAACCGGGCTCACAAAATTCCCGATCGCCGAATCCGGCGCCGACAGCCTCCGTAGAACCCCGTTCTCGGATCCTAGCTCCCATTCGCCAGGTTTCGATCCTGGGATGCTACGAGGAGGATTTTAAATATAAGTTTGATTCGTAATAAGCATAACCAAAGGCATAACCCACAAACAACAACCAAGAACTCCATTACATTTCCACTATGATCAAAAACTTTACAAGTACAATGAGCATAAAGGGAAATACAATGACAAAGCACAAAAACTCCAAAATGCTCAGCAACGTGCTCCTGCCTCAGCGCTGCTGTGAACCAACGTCACCTGCACGCAACGGTCGTGCATAAGCTTACAGAAAGCTTAGAGGGTGGTGAAAGTGTGTGCGCAAGGTAGTAATATGAATGCAATGCCAGAGTAATGCGAAATATGCAGATGGAACCATAAGATCATGAGCCGTACCAAGGCTATGCAATGCAAGACATGAATGGTATCGGCCATCCCAAGGCCATGCGATGTATAATGCAACTCAAGCATACAGATCCTCATCTATGTCCACACATCAATACAGCTCAAAGTATGAAATATCACCGGGGTCTAGTACACTCTAAATCAGATTGCCGCCACATCGCGCACAACAAGGTAAGTGGAAAAGACCTCACTATCCGTCTGCCAATATCGGGCGCGACTCGTCGATAGTGGACCCATTCCTCAAGCTGGTCAAACTCAGCCTAGCATTGCCCCAACACTCGGACGGGTAAGGCCGCACTCCCTTCCAACTGACCATGACACAGTGGAGAGCACAACCAACTGGTATTCGGCACTCAGTGCTCATCTACCCACTCGGTCTAGACGTTGGAGCAACCTCTTGGTACCATAAGGGTTTAGGGACTTTCACCCAGGGATATCTATAGTACCCCATGTAGAACAAGATTTTCGGTATCCAATCCTGCCAACCACGATGCGTCTGTGGAGGCTACGGCCCTGATGTCGCTAGGGCATACAATATCCATGTCATACAAATGCGATATGCATGATTCACACTATCTAGTCATGCATCAAATCCTGCGCATATCGTGCGCTCATGTAGGGAAACACTGCCTAACCAGGAGCCCATAAACAACCTACCCGAAGGCATATGCTATGATCAGTCAATCCTCATATCAAGCATACATATGATGCATATGATCATGAGTTATGAAACTGTACTAAACATGATAAAATGAACTACCTCACAATGCAGATGGACCTGGACGGCCTATACACGATAAGTACGGCCCAGTAATGAGCCCTAAGGAGAGTCGTAATGTGGACATCCAACCAACATTACACTCGCAATGTGGACGTCAAACCAACATTGCTCCCAAGGCACGATCTTTGTAAACATTAAACTTAGTCTGTAATGGATTTACACATTGAAATGGACCGTAGGTTGTCCCCACTGGACCTTACATATATATCAAATGGGCCATATCCTATGGGCTTTTTATTCATCAGATGGGCCACATAAATGGGTCAAACCAATGGGCCTTATGTCATTGCAATGGGTCAAACCCGTGGGCCTTGGATCGCATCAAATGAGCTTAGTCTCATGAGTCTAAAATATGACCAATGGGTCACACCAATTGGGCCCCACATGTAGATCAAGTGGGCCTCAACCCATAAACCTAACATGAGTTCAATGGGCCTAAACCCCTAGGCCTTATAGTACATCAAATGGGCTTGTATGCACATCAAAGTGGGCCTAAACCCCTAGGCCTTGTATGCACATCAAAGTGGGCCTAAACCCCTAGGCCTTACATATATCAATTGGCCTACCACCATGGGTTTTAAATTTCAACAAAAGGGGTCCAATTACATGGGCCTTGAAGTACATCAAATGGGCCTAGTCGCATGGACTTGCAACACATCAAATGGGCCCAAATTCTTAGGCCTTAAATGAATCAAATGGGCCTGATCCCATGGGCTCTAAATTACCTCAAATGGGCCTAATCTTATGAGCTTTGGAACACATCAAATGGGTCCAATCCCATAGGACTTGGGATATATCAAATGGGCCTTAACCTATGGGTCCAGAGGCCTACTAAAATGTTTATTTTCAATTCACAAGGCAAGGACCGGCTGAAATATTTATTTTGAAGCCCAGCCAGGGGAGGGGGGTGGTGTGGTCAACACGTGTGCAAGGTGGGCTCCACCGTCTACTGGACGGTGGAGGGGAAACATGGAGAGAGCCACCGTCCACGGCCTGTGGACGGTGTGAATAAAATGTATACATTACTGTGGGTTCCACAGATGTGGCCCACCACGATGCATAAATGCCATCTGAGCCATCCATAAGGTCACTCAGACCTGGATGAAGGGAAAACATAAATTTCAGCTTGATCCGAAACTTCAGTGGGCCCCAAACAGATTTTTTTAATGGAAGACTTTCATTCACACTGTTTCACATGGTGTAGGCCACCAGAGTTTTGGATCTGTTTCATCTTTGGAGGGGGCCCACCTGAGGAGGGGACCCACCTCGTGAACCGGTTAGATGACTGACAAACATTACGGTGGGGCCCACGGCTGGAGCCGTGGGTCCCTGGCTTGGACGCCGCCCGCCCGCCTAAGCTGCTGCACGCAACAGCGTGCAGCGCTGCTCGCCTGACACCACAACGCAGAGGCTCTGCCTCTTTCAATTTTTTGGGAAAAAAACTTATTTTTGGGGTTTTTCGTACGCGGGCCCCGCTAAAGTGAAATCTGCCCCATCCATTGCGTTCAGTGGCTCGACGCCGTCCAAATGAGTCCAGAGTTTGAATTTTTTTGACGCTTGGAAAGTGAAATAACACAAGAAATAGCATTTAAATGGTGAGGACGCAATATTTGGCGTTATGGCCCACCAGGTGATTGGATCAGCTCCAAACTTCTACCCAACGGCTAAAATGTCGTGGGTAAGAGGATGGACGGCTTGGATCGGACATAAACATCAGGGTGGGGCCTATGCAAGGGAACCACCCAAGTCCCTTCTTTACTTCTTTTTCTTATTTCCTTGAAAACGTCCAGCGTCTGGACGGTTTATTAATTTTTTTAAAAAAAAATGGAGGGCCCTGATGAAGTGGGCCACCACTGATGGGTGCTATGGTTTCAACGTCTAAGGTGGGCCCCACTTGAATAAAAATGATTATATCAAGGTGGGATCCATTCAAGTGGCCCTCACAATCGTATAACATAAACACAAATAAAATAAAATAAAATAAATAAAGAGAGAGAGAGAGACATGGAGGGTGGGACACGGCTTGTGATGGAGGGTTCCGCCACTATGAGCCCTCCCTTGCAAGAAACTATACAACAAGTGGGCCTTAAAGCATGTGGGACCACCGAAATTTAAAATCAACGGTGGGGATCCTTTCCCCACCAACATGGACGGTCTAGATGACCTTTGAAGAGAAAATAAATATCATAATGGGGTCCATGGAGAATGGCCCCATCATGGAATGATCATGATGATCCAAGTGGTCCATCGGCCACGTATTAGGGTCCCAAGTGAGATCCATACCATTGATCGGTGGGCCTCACTTGGTCCACCATAAAAATAAATAAATCTACCCTATAGAGGCACCCACCGTCCGATCTTCTCGCTCCTAAGGGTTCCTTGGCACCTTGGCTTCAATTTCAATGGTTAAGATGAAGAATGGAGGGGTGAGATGAGAGATTTTGGGGTAGAAAGGTGGGCCACTTGGAGCTTAGGAGCTCTTGCAAATTTCCATACATATGGAGCTCCTTAGCTTGGGGTTTTGCAAATGAGAAAGAGAGAAAGAGAGAGAGTGATGTAAAGGGAGAGAGAGGGAGTGATGGATGTATGGGTGAGTGATGGTTGTGTAAGAAATCTTTGACTTTGTGGCCTTTTGTGTAAGAAAGGTATGGGTTAGGAAGACTTTTGTGCCCTTTTGTGTAAGAAAGGTATGGGTTAGGAAGACTTTTGTGGTTGCTTGGGAAAATGGGTGAGAGTGATGTGTACTTGACATGTGATGGCTTGATGGGTGATTGATTGATGGAATTGATGTGATTGATGTGACACATCGTAGAGATTCCCTTGATTTTTGCAACGCGCGTCGTTTTCTCGCACCGAACGTTGGCCCATAACTCTTGACCAGGGTATCGCCTCGGCGCGCGAGTCGCGGTATCGGAACCGCAACGACGGCGCGGTCGCTATGGTATTGGTCTCGGGTTGAGTCGACTCGGGTTGTCGGCACATGAATCAGGATCGCGCGTTGATATCGTTTAAGGGGAAGGTCGCCAAAATTCGACCGGTAAGACCGCGGAAATGTACAGAAAGGTACGGATCAAGATACGAGTCTTACAGCTAATTTCTTAGCTAGAGCTACAAGGTGAAGCCTGTAATTTGTTTAGATGATTATCTTACTTTAATTCACGTTTATATTGAACTTCCATTGATTTATAGTTTGAATAAAGGAATATTTTCAATTTTTCATGATTTATTATGACTTTAATTACAGTAGATGCCTGGAAAACTTTTGATATCTTCTCATCTTGTTTTGTAACTGTGATATCTATAAAATTTGTGATCCACCATTGTTTCTTGGGCGTGGCGGATGGTTGAATTCCCTACGATCATCACATTGGTGCTTCATGTGGGAACTAATTCAATGAAAAATTCAGATTTGGTTTAACTGCTAGATCTATCATCCAACTGGATAGGGTAGGACTTCGATTCCAGTTGTGTTTGTTGGATCAAGTAAGATGACATCTTAATAGCTACGAGTGGATCCTTGGCACTCTATTTTTCCTTTTATTATTGATAGTTTATTCATAATTAATCTCTTTTTCCAGTCCTATGATCTCTAAATACGAGGAGTTAGAGGCCCCTAATGCAGACATTCTGAGACCATATGCCCCCCGGAACAGCCCTTTCGTAGCATCACAACTCCATACATCATTCAAAGGGTCACAACGGACGTCTAGCAATAGAAAATTTGGCCTCAGATTCAGCAGGTCCCCAAAAATCTGTCATTCAACCTCATAGCAGAGAAAGCCTGAGCTCAGCTGAGCCCCAATCCCGCTAAATCCTTTATCTTTCGAGAGTGGAGACAGCCCTGCTACAAACTGTCACCAGCAACCCAACAACTAAGGGCTCAAGAACAAATCGAGAGGCCCAGATTCAGGGACAGATGGAGGAACTTGCAGTAGCTGCCAACCCAGATTCTCCTATGGTGCCCTACTACTCCATTGTTGCCCCTATCAGGAACCTACACAGAATCAGAGCGAGATCAGTTGGAGCTTTTCCGTTGAGACTACAAGACGATCCTGAACCATGGATGGACCCTCCAAGGTTTAGAGGCCAGTGTAATGCAGGTGAGAGCAATGGTATGGAACAGCGGGAGGACCAATTCAGTGATGAGGATAGTGGGCGACAGATCTTGGTTGATCTCTCCCCATATTTTCTCAAGTTTCCCACTGAAAGGTTAGAGTAAATTCACATACCAACGAGCAGACAGATGAGTTGATAGAGGAGCTCCCAATCCACTCTTCAGCTGCTATTGGTGAAGATATAATAAGTCAGGAACAGAATAAGTCAGTTGATGTGGTTGATCTATTCATAGTGAAAAGGAAAATGAGGAAACCCCCAGGTAAGAAACTCCCTAGATAGCATGATGAAGGAGAGTGGCTTAGCAGACTCAGAAGACTAAAGTGTAGGGCCGTGAACATGGGATATGTAACAGATGGATAGAGCCCTCATCTGGAACGCCCAAGGGGTGGGTAATGTGCCTACCATGAGATCTTTAAAGAAACTCATCAGAAAGTTTAATCCTTGTTTTATAGTCATTCTAGAACTGATGTTGAGAGAGGATAGAAGAACAACCATTGGTTTGAAGCTCGATTTCCACTCCTCGCTGTCCAATAGTGTAGAAGGGGGTAAAGTCTGGGTCTTCTACCAACACTTCCTGAATGTATTTGTTCTTATCTCTTCTAATTAAATGCTCTCATTAAGCTTGTCATTGCAGGTACATAGTGAGCCGATATGCATCTCTATTGTATATGCTAACTGCAGCAAAATCGATAGGAGATTCCTATGAAGCGAGATGACTGCTCTTGGCAGTAGCATTTCAGTCCCGTGGGCTATTGGCGGGGATTTTAATACAGTCTTAGAATTGAAAGAGAGATTGGGGACTCAGAGTCCAGATAGAACAAGCCAATGGGGTTTTTCCTCCTTAGTTCAGAGGAGAGGTAGTGCAGCGACTGCATTGCTTAACTGGTTGAGTGGGCTGCTCGACCGATTGAAGGGAGCTACTCGACCAATCAAGGCTCGCTTGACTCAAAGTCCAACCGCTGTGTTTTTTATTGCTCAACCGGTTCAAGGACAAGGTCCTTCGACCAGTCGAGAACCTGGCTCAACTAGTCGAGGGTTACGCAAATTCTGCGCGGATTTTGTGCAGATCATGTAAATTTGAGACGGTTTCGCAAAGGTGAAGAAAAGGAGTTTCCTAAACTAGGACATGTTAAACCAGACATCCCAACATCACCAGAACACATCTCCACTAATGTTTGATCAGCCTCGTGAGGTAGATTTACTTGACAGGTTTACGAAGTTGCGACGACCGGTATTTAATTATGCATCTTACTCATCAATAGCAGAATATTGATTGAAGCAAATTGAGTAAATTGATGTACTGATTTGAATGTTTTGTTGCAATATTTTATGATATGGTAAATTATATATTAATCTGTGCCAAATTGTATAAAATTATAATTGTATGTTAAATTTATTTATCAAGACAACTATATATAGTAGTTATGAAAATGATACGTTCATAGATCATCCCTCATTCATTGCTTTTGCATAACGCATGGTCGATCCTAAGGGCTCTCCCTGGAAGAAATATCGATCACGGTAGAACGTTACTAGATGCAGGCTATGCCCAAGCATACCGAAAGGTGAAAGCTTACCCAACGGGTGGATGCGGGTTGACAACCTCTAACCCAAGTTTAAAATCAAATTAATATTTGTTTTTTCCTTCATCCAGGTCTTTATGTCCTAATTATGAGGTAATACATTAAATAAACATTATAGTCAACACTAGGAGGTTTTTAATCATAAACACTTAAGATTGAGATCTGCTTATGTTTGCTTATTTTGGGATCAAGCCCTAAAATGATATGAAAAAATTGATGAATAACATAGATAAAACACATGCAACATGGTGAGGCCCACAAAGCACCAACTAGCAGTGATATAGTTATTGGCTAATGTCGCTAGTCAAACTTGAGTGGATCTATCGAGGTGTGTGGGATCTCAAATTATGGAGCTCATTGTGATGTATTTTTCTCACATCCACATCGTTCATTCGTGTTGAAAGCTCATTTTAGAACGTGATACAAAAAATAAGAAGATTTGATTCTCTTGTGGATCATAGTATAAGAAACAATAGTAATTGACCATTAAAAACTTCTTGTGGGCATAAAAGTTTTTGGATCAAGATAATATTTGTTTTGTATCTTCGTCTAAGTCTTTGTTACCTCATCAACGGAAGTGAATGGCATGCTAAGTAAACTCTTTAAGGCTCACCATGATTTGTGTATTGTATCCAATCCATCCATCCATTTTACTATATAATTTTAAGTCTTGATCCCAAAAATGAAGAATATCCAAATATCAAATGAACCACACCATAAGAAACAATGTGAATTGAACTTCTACCGTTGACAAAATCTTGGGGACCATAGAAGTTTTAGATCAAACTTATATTTGATTTTTCCCTTCATCCATGTTTGTATGATCTTATGAACATGTTGGATGACAAATAAACATCACTGTGGGGCCTAGCAAGGTTTCAATGGTGGAAATCATTATTCCCACTGTTTCATGTGGCGTAATCCACTTGAGCTTTGAATTTGCTTCAATTTTGGTCTCGACCCCTTAAATAAGTTGGAAAAATGGATAGATAACATGGATAAATCATTTACATTTACCGTGGGCCCAACTGAGTGTTGGGGACCTTGCACAAAACCTTAGGATCTAGCCCTCCAGAACAAACCAGAATTATGAAATAACAAAGCAATGAAATAAATCAAAGCAACAATCACACACCACACGAGATTTTTACGTGAAAAACCCTCAAAGAGGTAAAAACCACGGGACCTCGTCCAGATCAACAATCCACTATGAAGTAGAACATTACAACCTTCGTCACTCACGCAAGAGTGGATGAACAATAAGAGAATAAAGGAAAAACAGAGAGATCTCATCGATCACGAGGACGTAGAAGTGTTGGGACGACGACTCACTTCCACAAGCTTCCTTTCTCTCTCTTTTCTCTCACTCTCTCACCTTTGATATCCCTAAACCCTTTAGAAAACCCTCTTATATATTTTTTTTTAATTTTTGTACATGAAAAAATCCTATGAACTCTTAATTATAGTTTTAGGAAACTCCTTTCCACATCCTAGTTGCAAAAGGACTTGCGACACGAAATTTGGGCAAAATTGCGGAACAAATCTGTATAGGTTCGACCGGTCGTGGACCTCCTACGACCGGTCGTGGACCACCTACGACCGGTCGAGTTCCCTTTGAAAAAAATAGTCCAATCGCTGGACTTTGAGTCGAGTTACGACTCGACTCCCACGACTGGTCGTACCAGCCTTTGACCGGTTGAGTTGGGCCTACGACCAGTCAAACATGGGGCAAAAAATCTTATCAAATCTCTCCCCTTTTGACCCAGGAGGGATCCTCCTTCTTCAAGCCAGTCAAGTTTTTACAAACCTCAAATTTACCCTTGAGCAAAGCCTTGGTCATCATGTCTGACCCATTATCGTCCGTGTGGACCTTCTCAAGCTGTAACACCTTCTGTTCCAAAGTATCCCTGATCCAGTGATACCGAATCTCTAGGTGGTTCGACTTGGAATGCTGACTTGGATTCTTGCTTAAGTGTATAGCACTCTGACTATCGCAATAAACCACGTGCTCCTCCTGCTTCAGGCTAAGTTCCTATAGGAACCTCTTCATCCAAAGCATCTCTTTACATGCCTTTGTGACTGCAATGTACTCGGCCTCTGTCGTCGACAATGCTACGACCCTCTGTAGCTTGCTCTGCCAAAAAACCGCTCCCCCTGCAAACGTGAACATGAACCCCGATGTAGACTTCTTGGAGTCTATGTCACTTGCCATATCTGCATCTGTGTAGCCCTCTATTACAAGTTTACCTTCACCATAGCATAGACTCAACTTGGATGAGCCTCTTAAATACCGTAGTATCTTTCCATACAGCAAACGTGGTCGTGCTGTCGGCCTACGCTAGGGCGACGAGCCTCCCCGTAGTGACCAATGAGCAACCTTGACTCGTGAGCCGATTATGGTGGTATGGGATACTATATTCGTGCTGTCGGCCTACACTGATTGGTGACGAGCCCTCTGTAGTGACCTTGAGTATACCTTGACACTGCAGACAGGTGACGAGCCTTTTGTAGTAACTAAGGTATACTAAGCCTGTATTGATAGATGACGAGCCTTTTATAGCGACTTAGAACAGTAATATCGTATGAGATTTCCTAGGACTGACGACCCTAAAATGGA
This sequence comes from Magnolia kwangsiensis, assembly GCA_037074715.1. Classification (NCBI taxonomy): domain Eukaryota; kingdom Viridiplantae; phylum Streptophyta; class Magnoliopsida; order Magnoliales; family Magnoliaceae; genus Magnolia; species Magnolia kwangsiensis. The sequence continues at coordinate 16,659,624 of CM073580.1, read as the reverse complement.
TCATTGTTTGGGTATTGATATGAGGGAGGTACCTTAGCTTCTTAATCCCGCTGTATGAAAAAGACTAATAAGAACTTGGTAATCATGCTCATAACATTGCACTGTCATTGGCGTTAGTGTAGAGTACAATGGTAGTGATTTATGCCGCGATCGTTAAATGTTGTCGCAAGAGGGAGTTTGTGGTGAGGGCATGCATCATTTTCTCATACTATTCTTGCATTAACAAGAGTATTAGGACATGCTTGATTGTACTGCTTTATCATTACTGCTTGACTGAATTGATAACATATTAACCTTTGTTGTATAGTTCCACTGAGTTGATCACTCATTCCCGTGTTACGGGACGGTGTTTAAACACCAACCAGTCCCTATTTTAGTTTCAGATGATGACGATGCTTGCGAAGCAGAGCCAGACTTGTATGATAATGATGAGGGTTTCTCCTATATACGACTATCAGGCGGGTCTATATAGACCATATACTGACCGACTGTTGGGAACACCAATGTATATTCATTTTATTCATTTTGGAGTATACATGTATATAGTTAACCTGGTAACATGTTTACACTCTGGAGACTTACAACAGTTTATACATTTTATATATTTTTCACAGTTTTCCACTTATAAAGTCAGAATCGAATCTTTTTGTTGGCTTTCCCAATTCATTCATGAATAAGAATTCAAGGGCGTCTAGCGCGAAGTTACTTAAAGACACCACCAATGTCTTCCAACTGTCAGGCAACGAACTAAACAATAATAAAGCTTGCAATTCATCATCCAGGACCATCTTCATAGAGGAGAGTTAGTTCACTATATTGCTGACCTCATTCATGTGCTCGGCCATAGAACCACCATCTTTGAACTTGAGATTCACAAGTCGCCTTATCAGAAAAATTTTATTACCGGCTGTCTTCCTTTCATACAGCCCTTGTAGTTTCAGCCATAGGCTAGCGGTTGAGGTTTCCGTAGACACATGGTGGAATACATAATCATCCAACCATTGTCTAATAAATCCCACCGCCTTCCGGTCCAACTTATTCCAATCTTCATTAGACATATCCTTGAATTTTGCTGATATGCCTAAAATTGGAGAGTATAGGTCCTTGCAATAAAGCAAGTCCTCCATCTTAGCCTTTCATATCGTCCAATTAGAACCATTGAGGCTAATCATCCTTGATGAGCCACCTTTCATAATTTCAAACCGATCCTATCCGTTCAATGAACTTAGCGCTCTGATACCACTTTGTTGGGGGCCTTGCACAAAACCTTAAGATCTAGCCCTTTAGAACAAACCAGAATTATGAAATAGCAAAACAATGAAATAAATCAAAGCAACAATCACACACCACACAAGAGATTTTTACGTGAAAAATTCTCAAAGAGGTAAAAACCACGGGACCTCATCCAGATCAATAATCCACTATGAAGTAGAACGTTACAACCTTCGTCACTCACGCAGGAGTGGATGAACAATAAGAGAATAAAGGAAAAATAAAGGGATCTCACCGATCACAAGGACGTAGAAGTGCTGAGATGACAGCTCACTTCCACAAGCTTCCTCTCTCTCTTTTCTCTCACTCTCTCATCTTTGATATCCCTAAACCCTTTAGGAAATCCTCTTATATATATATTTTTTTAATTTTTATACATGGAAAAATCCTAGGAACTCCTAATTATAGTTTTAGGAAACTCCTTTCCGTATCTTAGTTGCGAAAGGACTTGCGACACGAAATCCGCGTAAAATTACGGAACGAATCTGCATAGGTTCGACCGGTCGTGGACCTCTTACAACCGGTCGAGCACCTCCTACGACCGGTCATGGACCACCTACGACAGGTCGAGCACCCTCCGAAAAAAATAGTTCAATTGTTGGATTTTAAGTCGAGCTACGACTCGACTCTCACGACTAGTCGTATCAGCCTTCGACCAGTCGAGTAGGGCTTATGACCGGTCAAACACGGGTCAAAAAACTCCATCACTGAGTTTACTCAATACAATAAAAGATCTGATTTCCTTGTCAATAGATTGGATGGAAAATCGAATTGCATACTGAGTTACTCAATACACTCATACTGAGTAAACTCAATTATGCCCACCTTGAACGTATGTGGTCTATCCATGCCATCCATCCATTTTTCCATCTAAATTAAGGGGTTAAGTCCAAAATTGAAGCATATATAAAAATGAGGTGGATCATACCACACGATAATTAGGATATGATTTCCACTTATGAAACCTTTCTAGGCCCCACAATAATGTTTATTTGTCGTCCAACCTGTTTATAAGATTATATAGTCATGGATGAACGGAAAACAAAAATATAAGCTTGATCCAAAACTCTCCCTAAGAAATTTTCAATGATAGAAGTTCAAGTCAATTGTTTTCTGTGGTGTGATCCATTTAAAAGTTATATATGCTTCATTTTTGGGCTCAAGCCGTAAAATTATTTGAGAAAATGGATGGACGGAGTGGATAAAATACATGAATCATGGTGGACTTGTAGGGTTTACTACCGTAGTGAGTTGCTCACTGGGCAAACCGCTTCCATTGGATGGAAAATAAATATTTTAGTGGATCCATGATGTTTTCAATAGTAGGAATTTTTGTTAAGATTGTTTCTTGTGGTGTGACTCACTTGAGATTTGGATCATATTATAAAATGAGGTTTCGATGCGGATGGACGGTGTGGATGTAAGGAAAGTACATCACTGTGGGCCTCACAGCTAGGCATCCGAAACCTCCCTGCCAAACAGCCCCGTTCCGCACTAGCGCAGAAGATAAAAAAAGAGGAGAGTGAAAAATACAAAAGAAAAACAAGGGTTAGGGCTTCCCTTGCCAGAGCAGAGAGAGGGAAGCTGAGAGAGGGAAGGAGACGCTGAGAGAGGGAGAAGGAGACGTTAGGTCAGAGCAGGTAGGTGCACTTTCAATGCAGCTGCGTTTGCACCACCCTCTCCCAAATTTAAAATGGATAGCCGTTGCCTGTAACAAAGTAACCTGTGACTTGAAAAACACCTTATTCCTCTGTTACATTTCTTGCAATCTTACCTGATAGAAAGTTACAGGTTGAGACTTTGTTACCTGTAACATTTCTCCCCCAAACACAAACTATAAGAAAGTCACCTGCAACTTTCAAACCGTAAGAAAGTCACCTGTAACTTTCTTGCATTTTACACAAGTTATAGGCATCCAAACGGCCCCTAAGTAATGTCAATCTGCATGATCAGACAGCTCTCGATGACGATCACCCAGTTGGTTAGGAACAAACTCAAAAGAATTAGTATTGATTGTACTGAATTTTCATATGTAAGACCGTCTCTGTCACCCGTAGACAATCGGACGGCTTCTGGATGGATTTTCTCAGACTTGCAAAAGCGATTGATGACTACAAGCAAGCGGGTCCAAGACAGAAGCAAGAAGAAGCGGATCCATGATCTCGAAATAGTGACCGAGAAATGGAAGATAGCATCGAAGGTGTTGTTTGTGATAGAGCTTCTAAAGAAAGAACCTGAGCATATCATGCATCTCAGAGAATTGGAACGGTACCGGCAGCAGATCAACCTGCCGAAGCCGCACAAGGTCTCGGATTTCATTCGCAAGTCCCCAAAGCTATTCGAATTGTACAAGGACCAGAAGGGCGTGATATGGTGTGGGCTGACACAGCAGGGTGAGGACCTTGTGGCGGAGGAGGAGTGACTCAAGGAAGAGCACAGCCCACAACTAGCCCAGTATGTCACGGGGTTCTTGATGATGTCGGTCAATAAACGACTCCAAGTCGACAAGATTGCCCACTTCAGGCGTGACTTGGGTCTGCCTTATGATTTCCGGAATCAGTGGATTCACATGTTTCCGGAACTCTTCAAGGCCGTCAAAATCGACGATGTTGAGTACTTGGAACTTTTGTCGTGGAAGCCGGCTTGGGCAATGACAGAGTTGGAGAAGAAGTGAGCAGCGGGACCGGAATCTGATCGCCCCCCACCAGGGCTGCTTTGCCTTCCTTTCCCATTGAAGTTCCCAGCAAACTACAAGAAGATCTTTAGATACGGCAGACAGATTGAGCATTTCCAAAAACGGCCATGTCTATCACCATATGCTGATCCACGTGATCTGAGCCCAGGATCGCGGGAGTTTGATAAGAGGGCAGTTGCGGTCATGCACGAGCTGCTGAGCTTTACGCTTGAGAAAAGGCTGGTGACGGACCATCTGACCCACTTCCGGCAGGAATTCAAGATGCCTCAGAAGCTGATGCGGCTTCTTTTGAAGCATTTTGGCATCTTTTATGTTTCGGAGAGGGGAAAGAGGTTGAGCGTGTACTTGACAGAAGCATATGAAGGTTCGGAATTGATTGAGAAATGCCCATTGGTGCTTTGGAAGGAGAAGATTCAGAACCTTGTTGGGTATAGAGGGCAGAAAAAGAGGCTCGAAATGTTCAATGAATTTTCAGACATGGAGGATGAGAAGCTGTTTGAAGATGAGCCTAATGGCGAAAATGCATTTGGGGAGTTCGACAATGAAGCAAATGTGGGTCCACTAGATGGTGCTTTGCTTACAGATGATGAGGAGATGGCAGTTGCAGAAGAAGTATACAATGCGTACAAGGATTCATCTTGAGGTTAGAAACCTTACAAATTGCTAAGGAGTTAAGAGATTCCGTAAGAAGGCAGATTGAAGAGGAGATTTGCAGCACGTGTGAGATTTGGCCCATTCATCAGGTGGAGTGGTTCTACCTGTTGAGGAGACCAACCTGATCTTTGAGCCATGAGATGCTCTCGGTGGGCCCAACTGATGTATGGCCCGCACATGTGCCACATTGGCATGCATGCCTCCTCTCTGATCTGTCATTGTGGGTGATTTCTTTGCATTTCTCTTGAAATGTCCTCTTGATTCGATTCAAGTACCATGATCCCAAATTTTCAGTTCGAGTTTTGAAATGTTTATATGTTTCTTTTGTAATGTATATTTCCATGCTTTAAATGATGTCGTATTGATTTGAATACATGAATATCAAGCTACGCAATTGATGCTCCATTGCTATTCCATGATTTTCAAGTTTATCCCAAAATGACACGAATCCAGAACTTAAGAAGAAGAAGAAACTTAAACAATCAGAGCTGCGTGTTCCAATTAAAAGGGAGAATCAAAACATTATGAATCCTTTTTCAAAAAATCAAGTCATCATGAAAAAGGTAGTGAATTCCAATAAAATATAAAATGGCTTATTGAACCCCTCTCTAGCGAACATATCAGTCATTTCATTCCTCCCTCTGCCATATAAGAAAACTAAGGCCTTGTTTGGTTATGACTAAAAAATGAGTTCCTGGTCGCTTCGGGTAGGGACAAAGCACCGGGACCTGATAGGTTCCTGATCACTTTGTCCCAGTCTTTTTGGGAATTAATCAGTAAGGATTTGTTGGCTTGTATTGAGGACTTTGCTGCCTCAACTAACTTAACCCTGGAACTAGGCTGTACATTCATGGCCCCTATTCCATAATTGCATGGTGCTGCGGAGTTAAACTTCAGGCCCATTAGTCTGGTAGGTAGTCCTTACAAGATCTTATCGAAGATTCTCAGTCAAAGGTTAAGAGGAGTGCTATCCAGGGTTATCTCCTATTTCCAAAGCGCTTTTATGTCAGTTCGTCAAATCCTGGATAATGCTCTGATTGCCCACGAGTGCGTTGACTCCTGTTTCAAAGCTCAGTCAAATGGTATTGCGTGCAAACTTGATATGGAGAAAGCGTACAATCATGTCAATTGGTCATTTTTGAACTACTTATTTGAAAAATGGGTCTTGGAGTTGTTTGGAGAAATTTTGATTCAATGTTGGATTTCCTCGGCCTAGTTTTTTATTCTGCTGAATGGTTCCCCATTTGGCTGCTGCAAATCTTCCCGAGGTCTTCGTCAGGGGGATCCCCTTTTCTTTTTGTGATCATTTTGGAAGCTTTGAGCATATTTCTTTTCAGAGGTCAAGTAGTCGGTCTTTTTAAAGGCTTCTCGGTTAATAATTCTCCACAACTAATTACTCATTTGCAGTTTGCTGCTGATACTATTCTGTTCTGTGAGGCTAAGGCGTCTGTGGTGGCAAACTTGAGGTTGACTATGGGTTGGTTTGAGATCATATCAAGCATAAAAGTAAATTTATCTAAATTAGAAATGTTGGGTATTCATACTCCCCAGGACACCCTTCTAGGTCTGGCTGAGATTTTTGAATGCTGGATCGGATCCTTCCCTTCTTCATATCTGGGCCTTCCCCTTTGCTTGGGGAAACCCCTGAAGCACCTTTGCCTTTGGGACAAAGTTGTTTGAACATTTGGAGCGCAAACTTAGTCCGTGGAAAAGTAAGTTACTGTCCTGTAGGGGAAGACTAACTTTGATGAAATTGCCACTTTCAAATCTCCCCTTATACTTTTTGTCTTTATTTTGCTCCCCAAATATGTTATGATCGTATCGATAAACTTAGGAGAGATTTCTTGCGAGAAGGTGGATATTCTGATGGCAAGTTCCATTTGCTTAATTGAGCAGAGGCTTGTTGGCCCTTTGCTAGGGGGGTCCGCATTTTGGGTCATGTCAACTCCTCCCTCTTAGGCAAGTGGGTTTGAAGATTTAGGGTGGAAGATTCTTCCTCATGGAGGGAGATCATAGCTGCCAAATATGGTCTCGCTCCTATGGGTTGGTGAATCAAAGAGTCTTCTCTTTATCGATCTTCTTTCCTTTGGAAAGGTATAGCAAGAGTGGCCCCTTCGGTGGTGGAAGGTGTCAGTTTTCAGGCGGGGGATGGGTCCTGAGTAAGATTTTGGGAGGATGTTTGGTGTGGGGATTCCCCACTTCGGACCTCTTTTCGGAACCTTGCTAATTTAGTCCCTCGGGTAATGTCTCAATGGCCAGCTGTGTGTTTGTTCAGGGGGTTTGGACAACTCCGTGTTGTAGGAATCAGACTGACTCAGAATTTGATGATTTTGTGAGTTTGCTATCTCATTTGCAAGCTGAGGAGATAGCTCAAGATGTGGGAGAATCTATGGCTTGGAGGTTCGAAAAGTCCAACAAGTTCTCAATGAAGTCATTTTATCGGCAATTATCTTAGAGCAGCTTGGGGCTGCTTCACATCCAACTTTCTGTTGGTCCTACTACAGAGCTCCTCCTAAAGTGGTAGCTTATGCCTGGCTAGTTGGGAGGAACAAGATTCTGACTATTGACAATCTCTGCAAACGAAATATGGTGTTGCCAAATGTTAGTATATTTAGATGTGGAAGAGACGGTGGAGCATCTGTTTATTCACTATGCTTTCGCGAAGATTGTTTGGTCTGGTATTTTCAGCAAGGCTAACATTAGCCGGGTAATGTCGGGATCGATAGAGGCCTTATTTGGAGCCTGGCATGGGGATAAAGGGGGTTCATTGGTGTCCCATAGGTGGAGGATAGTGCTTCTTGCGTTTTTATGGTCGGTCTGGTTCGAAAGAAATAATCCGACCTTCAGAAATGAGAAGCATCCCACCTCGGGGGTTCTTAGTCGAGTTGTCTTTGTATTGATGAGCGGGTTTCATTAAGGCTGTTGTAGAGTTTTGCCTCTGGCCTTTTTGTGGGCTAGGTTTGGGTGGGGTTTTTATAGTTTTCTTTTCTTGTTTGTTTCTCTTTTGTTGGTTTTTCTGTTTCTTGGTTGCGGCCTCAATAAAGTTTTTCTTTCATCTCTCCAAAAAAAAATAAAAAATAAAATCATATTATGTTAGTTAATGGTAATTATGTATTGGAGATTTTGGTAAGGACTATAAATAATCTTGATAACTCGTAACTTATCATCATCACCATCTAAGCCTTATTGCAATTAATTGGGGTCGGCTACATGATAGCTTGTAACTTCTATAAACCAAAATATCTGATACATAATTATTGTAACAAAAATGAGATGAAATCATTTTTAAAGTGCAACCGAAGAGGGGGGTTTATCCCAGCACAGAGAAGATGGATTTCATCGAAAACAAATCTCGTCTATTGGGTCATGACTACCACACAACTCATCACAGTAGTGGATTTCCTTTCAACTAACCATACCAAAGCATGTACCAATGACATTCACAACCCTTAGGGCCAAGGCCTCCACTTCAGTCGTCATCCATGTCAGCAGGACTGTCTGTCTTCATTCTTCAGTGTGCCAATGATCCCACTAGGATAGGGATTACCTTACGAGGGACTGTTAAAATTCTACTAACCACTCTGGGCTCCTCAATCTAGAATCTTTGGCATTCGTAATACTGGTTGTATTATGGTGATAAGGATTGACATTTGTTATAGTGATCAACTTTTGATATTGTAACTGCTAAAGGATATACTGATGCAATCAGCATAACGCAACAGCGGTCGTGAAATTATTTCATTGTGCTCTGCCACCATTTGCAGTGATAAGCGATGTAGCTGTGTGTCAATAGAACAGGAGTTGGAATTTCAACTGGGAGTACCCACGTGAGTTCTATAGTAGTAATAGATTTTAAGAAATTGATAAAATATTTTGAAAGATCTTATTCAAAAAACCTATTGGCGTATGATTCTGCTACATTAATGGAATTTTCTTTATGATAGATCAATGGTAGGTTTTGAACAAAGATCAATAGTTATTTCATAGGGTTAATTCTGTAATTTCTGACAGATTAGTGTTTCCTGTTGATTGGTGTTGTGGATCAACATTGGTCCGATGGTACCCTGTTTTGCAGATCGACTGGTTCGTTTGGAGCCGATGTTGATCAGACATGTTGATTATGTAGAAAATATTGTTGATTATGTAGCAAATATCATTTGTATTTGTTTGGTGGTAAATTGTGGCCTGCATGTATCTCAATCAGCTCCGTCCGAATTTTGAGTTGCCATCACTAATCATGAATTGAGCCTAGCTGAGCTGTACCCTTAGGGCCTGTTTGGAACATGGGATTAAATGGTATTGAATTGCATTAAATGGAATTAACACCATTATTGCACAATGATTACATGTCTAGAAATACCTTGGTATTTTGACTGTCCAATCGCAAGTTTGGGATCAAATGTTTCCTTTGGGAAATACACTGTATTTGGTGAAGCCTGCGTTTTGTGGACCATGGAATTATAATCAACAGACCAGATTTCACAACTGATGCCAGTCACCTATACACATGTGCGACTTGAATGTCATGTGTAAAAGGGCACATTTGGATGGATGGCGTGGATAAAACACATGCGTCAATGTGAACCCCACAGATGTAGTGGATTTCGAAATCCACCAGAAATCCTACTATTGGCATTGGATGATATGAAACCAGGATTAATCCAATACTTCCCGCTGTTTCCAAACACCGAATGGAATTTGCATGGGACCAAATGCAATTCCATACCACTTAATCCAATACTTCCCGTCCTTTCCAAACACCAAACAGGCCCTTGTGTCACTAAAAATCATGGTTTTAAGACTTGGGCGTGTCTACCTTTCCGGAAAAAAAAAGAAGAAGAAGATTTGGCCGAGTCCAGTGCAACTTTTGTGGACTCAATATAAACCCAGTCTAATTTGACACCAAGAGTCATCCCTGACTTGAGCAGCTCGGGTTGATTCAATGCCCAAGTTGGCCAAGCTGTGCCTCGACTCAAGACCAGGTGAGTTTGTTCTAGTCGGCAAGTCTTAAATCCATTATAATAATCATGAGATGGGATATGCTAAGTATGGTAAGTATGGTAAATATTGTTTATTTAATTGCAGTATTGATTTGTGATTGAAACTCCCGATTGATTTGTGATTGAAACTCCCGATTTCTCTCTTCTTTCTAATAGGGATGACTCTTTGAGGAGCCACAATTTTTTTTAGAGACTCAAGGCATTGAATGGAGTTGCCACCACGGTTTGCTCTTCACTGACTACACCTATACAGTTGGTGGGAGAAGATCAGAGAGTGATTAGGTAAGAACATATCCTCATGCAATCATGTGAACCAGGATATAGAGATTTATGAGTTGTATTCGCAATGTGTCTAGGATAAAAGAAACTGGAGATATCTATGCTACACTAGATTCCAATGCATGCGTTTCTTCTCTCCTAAACTATAGGCTCACTCCATATTTCTAATGATATTTCAATGTTTTGTTCAATGCGTATACAGATGTGGTGAGTTTGCACTAGTTCGTTTACTTCAGTCTGAAAGATTTGACTTACAAGTTAGTGTTAGAATACTTAGAATAACCTGTCTTTGGCATGGATTTAAATAGCCATTTTGAATGTGACTTGCCTGGGGACCAAAACGGGTATGACTCGCTCCGACTTGGTCCCATTTCAGTCCCATACAGTTGTGGCTACTCATTTTGTTTCAGACCGAAACTGATACAACTTGGACGATATTGAGTCATATCATATGATTTTTTAAATCAGTCTTTGGAAACAACTTCTTTTAATGTATTTGCAAAAAGTTAAGAACGTAACCTTTAGACCCTGTTTCAATTGGTGGAATTCAAAAGGTGACCATGGAAAAGATGTTCTCCATTGATGTGACATTTTCCATCTATTGTGACAATAAGGTAACATTTCCATTTCTCCAAAAAACTTTTGAAACTTGTGAATCCCCATATTTCACTTTTTAACCATTGACGATTGTATTTTCCCCTGGAAATCACCAAGACTAAAACAAACCACCTTTTGTAGGATTCTTTTCCACTGATGATGCTATCCACAGTTTTCCTCAGATCTGGTGATTTCCTTTCTAAACCTACATCAGGCCTTTAGTTGTCTTATCATCTTCTTAGCCTATTTCCCAGCAATTTGGGGTTGGCTTTTAAATGGTAGACTGGCAGTTAAGATGATTGGCTTTTTATCTCCTCACCCATATAAAGAAGGAAAGAAAAAAAATTATAAAACTAATGATTTTGTCTTTGCAACTTACAAGGACTGTTGTAGCTAGAGACCTTGAAGGGCCTCATGCACAAAAAGGAGGTTGAAACAACTTTGATCAAATTATTGCTAACTGCTTTTTAAATTACCACGCAAGCCCATGCAACGACTTGGCAATTTTTCTCATCTAATTTATGTTGCTAATTCTCATGGAGAAGAAGACCATCCTCCCTCATCCTATCCTTCCATCATGCATGCCTCGAAAATTTCATGGTCATTTCTCTAAATGAAAAGGAAGAATTCCCATTTTCAAGACATTGATTTTATTTTTATTTTATTCTTTGTGATGCAGGTGTGGCATTATTGCTAGGGAGGAGATCCATGCCATTTCAGGCATTGAAGGGTGTGAAGAGATGAACACTAAGGATGTCCCATTTTATGATGGGCCCGAGGTTGGTGATGGAAAGAGGAGGCTAAACATGACATTGGGGAAGACCTTTGAGATTGGAAAGCTTACGTGGATTGATATATGGTTCCAAAATGGTAGGGCTAATTTGGAAACCCAAGCAACTGGAAAATGTCTATAGTATGTTTTCTAATTTATTTAATTTCAATTTTGATGAATGAAAGTCTTGATTTAACTTTTGAATGGGTGGAATTCGAGAAATGACAGTTTCCTACTTCTCTGGAGAGAAGCTGTAGTTTGATTTTAACTTGGTCTATTCTTTTACAGTTTCCATCAATTCAAGTTGTCATTCAATTGAAATCATTGATGGGTATTATTGGGTCTTAACTAATTTTCTAGTGATGCATTGATCCAACAGTGCAGATCTTGGCTTCGGATTGTAATGTGATTGTATCTTTGCTTGATTCCATGGTAGTTTTCTAACTGGACTGTAATTTGATTGAAGTAATTGGGGCTTTTTGCAGCAACAGAAATGAGAATAGCTCTAATATCAACTTGGATATCTCAAGAATGTTGGTGGTTGATAACCTTCTGTCAAACAGAGAAGATAGGCTAATCTGGGACTTATCGGCTTCAGGTAAATTTACTATAAAGTCTGCATGGAACGGGATTAGACAGCATTTGCCTAATCTTCAATGGACTAAGTGGAATAAGTTCCTCCCACCAAAAGTGGCTATCTTTGTTTGGAAGACAATTCACAAGGTTGTCTCGATTGACGCAGCAGTGCAGAAATTTGGAGTCTCAGTGGCCTCCAAGTGTGAATGTTGCAGCAATGATCAAATGCACCAATCGTTGACTCAGATTTCTGCCAACAACTCAGCTCATTGTGGGACTGGGATCACAGCTAATGGTCCAGCAAGCTCTAAGGCCTGGCAACGGAGAAGTTCGCCCATCTGGGGACAGCAGCTCTCTCCCGATCTTAGGCATTTGCAAGGCTTTGAGGAGAACCTAGGCCACCTCCTTTGTCATGGCAACGTAGCAGGAAAGGTTTGGACTGACTTCACTCGTTTGTTTGATATTTCCTCAATCCACAATCAAACAATTCATCAAAGGATTCAGCACTGGACTTCAAAGGCAAACCGAACGTCCAGAATCAATCTTTTAATTGGATTCGTCCCATATTTCATCATCTGGGAGATATGGCTCAGCAGAAACGCAGCTAGATTCGAAGGCCACAAGATGTTAGAAAAGCATATCACTTCGAATGTTTCACACTGGCTGAGAGAGTTAGGGTCATTTATGCCAGAGACGGACATGAATTCCTTGGCAGAAAGCGTCTTTTTCTAGGCCTTGAGGATGGAAAGAAACTATATACATTCTTCAGGCAAAGCTCTAATTGTCAGATGGATAAAACCTCCTAAAGATTGGTTGAAATTGAATATTGATGGTTCGTCAAGAGACAATCCAGGTGACAGCCCGGGGCGGGGGGGTGGTGTGGTGGTGTTATCTTTGCCTTTCACAGATATTATGGGACCTCTTCAAACATGATTTCGGAAGCTCAGGCTATGCTAGATGGAATAGACATTTTTTGTTCTATGGTCCTTGCCAATATCATTGTTGAGTCTGATTCCAAGCTCATTGCAGATGCGGCCAAGGACTCGTCAACCCCTAGTCTGTGGAACATCTGGTACGTGTTGGGAGCTATCCAGCAAAAACGGCAGGCCCTAAATCTTATATTCAAGCACATTTTCTGTGAGAGGAACTCGGTGGCAGACGCCTTGGCAAGGATGGCAAGCGAGGGATGCTCTGACAGACTATACAGATACCGTGCAGATCTTCCAAGGCTGGTTAGAGGTGCTCTGGTGTTGGATAATTCTGGCCTAGGATCCATCAGGTGTTCTTGATCAGGATCCCTTCTATCTAGCCATCCCACCTATTTGTTGTTGGTTGTTTTTCTCCTGCTTTAGCGACCTCATGCAGGAAGATAGTTTGTCCTTTTGTCAGGATTGTGGGGAGGGGCCCATAAGATGCTTTCATTCGATCTTATTGTAGCATGTGGGTATATGATAGGTGTGGTTCGAGATCTTTTTGTTGGGACCCACCCGAATGGTTGTAAATCCTTTCATGTTAATGAAAATCTGCATGGCATGAGTCCACTTCTTTAAAAAAATAAAAAGTTTGTGGTTCAATTCATGCTCCAACTTGAACAAGTCTGCATAATCTAGATCCATAAGAGTGCATGTTCGATTGGCACAAAAAATAATAATATAAAATAAAATAATATTATCAAGGACATGATTAAAGGCCAACAAATGTTGGACCATTCAAAATTTTTGTGAATGAAATTGGGGCAGGTTAAACATTCCCTTAAGACTTTATTTAGCAGTTTTGAACATCAACTTATGTCCTGTGCTTCGACATTGGAATTTTGGCCCCATTCTTGGGCTTTATTGGTCATCCAAACGCGGTCAGATTGTGCATCAGATTGGGCAGTGATTGGATCATGGTCGAATTTGGTCAATTTCTACACAAATTTATGAGCTTTTTGTTTTGTCTTTATTTATTTATTTATTTAATTGGGTGTCCATATGGTAGCCTAGTGATTTGATTGGATGTCCAAAGGTTGGACAGTCTTTGGGTAGCATTGAGTTTGGTTCAAAACCAACCCGTTGGGACTTGTATTGCGTTCAAAACAGGTGATTTTTGGACATCTAATTTCAATCCAAAATGTGCATTGTGCAATTTGAGAGAACATTGAATATCCAGTTTCTGTCCATTGCTAGTATTGGCTTTGGAAAATGCTTGTCCCTTCATACAAATGCATCTACATTATAAGCGAATGATGTTGAATCAAAATTTTAAAATAGCATTTCCCATTCGCAATGAGTTGCATTGAAAGCGACAGTTGCATTCATTGTTGTAATGATTATTACTCCATTATGCTAATATTCGGTTGTAGGACATGGAGAGAGTTTTTGAATCTTGGAATTCTTGCTTATTTCAGTTAGTTCATTTTCAGGGCTTCTCGTCTTTTTAACTCCCGATCTACTATTTTGAATTTAGCAGAGAAGAAATCTATTCATTTATAATGAAAATCAAATACAAGAAAGATTAGTATGCAAAGTAAAAACAGATTAATATTTAACCAAAGTTTTTTAAATTTAAAAGAAAACTATCAAAGGTAAATAAAATTTTCACAGGCATGGGATGTCTGGGATGCACACACGGTGGGCACCATTGTCTATTTGGCCTTTGTCAAAACCAGTGCATTCCACTTATATGACTAATGAGGATTAACATAACAGTACCCTATATCTTTTGGAATTGCATGTTTGCATATTTTCCTCTAACTGGAATTGTCTACTATACCTATTTTATCAAGGACTAGAAAAAACTAGGGCCTACCTCTTGTAAATGTAACATCCACTCCAATCACATTCTATCCCAAATGTTTTAGAATATGAGGCAAGAAGAAGAGAAAAATCATTCAGATCCACATATCAGGTAGTCCACACCAAATGGAGCAATGAGGATGCAATGCCAACCATAGGTTTGTATGTGGGGCAAGGTTTTTTTTTTTGAATCTTTGCTAAAGGGTGAGAGCACATCACTTGTAATTTTTTTGCTGCAAAGAAATTACAGTATGTCCAGGGGAGGGCCACAACAACTAGCCTATCCTTGCCTAAACAGCAAGGACAAACACACAACCATGAACAAGAGTACAAAAGAACCTTATAGAAAACTCATAGTAGACCATGTATTAAACTCTCCCTGAGTATCCTTTCCCTCCTTAGGCTTCATCTCTCCCTCTATTAACTCTTCTTCTGAACCGTGCGTTGTCCATAGCCCCAATACCCTTCACTTAAGAAGCTCATCAACTCTTCCTACAGGTGGACTAAACTATCCGTTATAGCATTACTTTCCCTAAAAATGTGGCAAGCCATAAAATTCAAAGTAAAGAGCTCAGGTTTAGTCACTACAAGAAAACGTGGCTTTACTGGCACATTTTTTACCAGAGGCCATGTATAACTGCTGGTGATAATGAGAATCACCGGCAGCTGTCCAAAAACGCCCCTGATTTTGGGGCGTGGCTGCCAGTAAAATGTTGGTTATTAATTTATTTTTTTTTATTTAAAAGGTGCCAGGGGTTTTCATTTCCCCCCCCCCTCTCTCTCTCTCTCTCTCTCTCTCTCTCTCTCTCTCTCTCTCTCGTCTTGTGCGCTTTTCCCATCTTGGATTTGGAACTTTCAATCTCCCATCTTGCCTCCAAATCTCAATCTCCCGACGACGCTGGCATTCAACAATGGGAAGAGGAGATGCAGGAGTTTGTTCTGGAAGGTTCGGGCATAGATAAGTAGGCAAGTGAAAGAGCGGTCGAGGAGGAGGTTCAGCTTCAAATACGACCCTTTCAGCTATGCATTGAATTTTGATGATGCTGGGTCTGGATTCCTCTGTTGAATTAGATAACAGAGATTGAAAATGGTAGAAATAGGGTAAATGGGTTTTGTCTTGGGTGGGCTCTTTTTGCTTCCTTGTATATGGAGTTTTTCTTTTTTTCTTCTTTTCAACAAGGAGTGTAGGTGAGGTAGCTTTTTGTACTGAGATTTCTATCTCGATTCTCCTGGGTGTTGATTTTGTTTGTTAAAATCTTTCCCTATCTTAATATCAGTAACGGGTTATGTCTTCTTCTTTGCGTTGGCTTTTGGAGAAATGCGTTTTTCTTCTTTGTGTTTGATTTTCCAGAAATGGGGTTTTTTTTTTTTTTTTTTTTTTTTCTTTTTCTTGTTTGCGTTTGCTTTGGAGAAAAGCGTTACTGGATTTCTTGAAGCTTGTCTCAGAGAGAGAGAGAGATTCTCTTGTGGTCCGTTTTCTGAAAAAGATGAAGAAGAAAGTGATTTTCATTAAAAAATAAAATAAAATAAAGTCTCATTCTCTCTCATTTCTCTTCCTTTCTTCTCATTCTTGGGTTCTTAGATTAGATCTAGAGCTACAAATCGAGTAGGCTCGGCAACTGCGGATGTGGTAATCAACGGTGAGCAATCAAATGTACTCTCTCTTTCTCTCTCATTTCCTATTTTGATGGCCAGAAATTGGGCAGCAGCCATATCTGCCGCTGTCCATGGCCCCCTACATGTTTGAAGAAATGCTTCAGCCAATATTCTACAGTCCTGTATCCAGCCCGTGTACAATGATACTGCAGTTCTCAGTTTAGTTCGTGTAGTCTTTTGTTGTGCAACTGTTGATCTCTAATTTGCTTCCAACAGAAATTGCCTATTGCGAAGGAAAGCAATCTTCTAATTGCCCAATGTGAATGCAGGTATTGTGGCACTTGACGGTTTCATTGGCTTGTTCGGGGAGTTTTGTACCTAATGCATCGAAGAATCTCCCAAACAGCAGGTTTGTTTCCATTCCCTTGCAGTAGCCTAGTGCTTCACTCGTATAATCGCCTTTTAGAATCTTACTGTTAACACATTTGTGAGTATTTTCTCTACTAGCACAAATTCAGTTTAGTTATCATCTAGTGCATGAACGGATTTTTTTATATAATCATTTGTGTATACAACCTGGCTTCTTGTATACAAAACATATATATATATATATATATATATATATATATATATATGGGAAAAGGTACAATGCGCTCGAGCTCACGGCTCCGTCCCATGCGGTCGAGTTGTGTGGGCCCCACCGTGATGCCTTTCGAACATCTACCCCATCAGTCAGATGCGCCATTCCATTGTGGGCCTAGTTCTCAAAAATCAAGTCAATCCGTGACTTTTGTGGGCCACACCACTTACAGAAGTGGAGAGGGGCCGTGCACCATTAAAACATTCATAATCATTTTTGGGGCCCACAAAAGATGTGGTTTGCAAATCCAGCCCATCCATTATGTGTGTCCCACTTGTATGAGGGTTCAGACCAAGTTTCAGCAGTATTCAAAACTCAGGTGGGCCCCACCAAGTGCTTTTATATGTTTTAACGGTGTTTCACATGATTTTAGATGGTGTGGCCCACCTGAGTTCTGTATACGGCTGATTTTTGGGATATCCCATAATTTAAAGGGTACCCATTAAATTCACGGTGTTGATGGTTGACACACATCACGGTGAGGCCCACACAGCTCGACCTCACGGGAGCTTATCGTGAGGTCGAGCGCATAGTACCTTTTCCCTATATATATATATATATATATATATATATATATATATATATATATATATATATATATATATATATATATATATATTTTCCATTCAAATTAATTGCAGTTTACTGTGCCGGTTGCATTGTTCAGTTTGCTGATTCAGTTTTTTTTTTTTTTTTTTTTTAAGCGATGGGACTATATTAAAAAAGAAGAGGAAACAAGAGGGGCTGCCGAGATGGCAGAAAACAACAAAAAAAAAAGAAAAAGAAAAAGAAAAAACTATAAGCCTAAGAACAGGAAATTAAAATCCTTAAGAGAAGGGACATTAGCAGCCCATTCGATAAGTGATTTTTTCGCCATAGAGCCCACTGCTTGAGCCGAAGATTGAGAGTTGTTGAAGCATCTGTCGTTCCTCTCCTTCCAGACCGCCCACCAGATTGCGATGATTGCCATTCTCCAAACCCGGGATCTGATTTTACCCAACTTGAACCCGTGCCAGTATGCGAGCAGATGGAAAGCGGAGGCCGGCATGCACCCGCTGACGTTAAATCTGATAGAAAAATCCGCCCGAATGAGGGAGATAAACGGACAGTGAACCAGCAGGTGGTCGACAGATTCCTCGCTGTTCATACAGTAAAGGCAGATATTGGGCCGCATGCCTTTCTTTTTCAAATTGGCGATCGTAAGGATCTGATTCTTGGACGCAAGCCAGGCAAAACAGAGGAACTTGGGGGGAGCTGGGTATTTCCAGATGAATAGAGAGGCCAGGGATGCAGGGGAGGGAATGGGGGCAAGAACAGCGTACAGGGACTTAACCGAGAAGCAGGAAGATTTATCCCTCGTCCAGGTGAGCAGGGGAGGGAATGGGGGCAAGAACAGCGTACAGGAACTTGCTGATTCAAAACTGAGGAAAGATAGGCCCGATAGTTGAATGCCTCTTTCTTGTGGAACCGAATGCAGTATAGTACAAGTATATTTTGGAACTATCTTATAAAACCCATGTTAAGGAAGTATGTTTGACAGATGCAGCTACCAAGCAATAATTTCAAAAAGGGAGCAGCCACAATTTACACCCACCTTTGTCACTAGCATACAGTCAATTTTTCCATTTGGAAATTGAAATAGTACAAAAGCATAATATTTCAATTCTCACAATGGAAAAATGGTGGGTGTGGATGATATCAACTCCCTTCTTAAAATACTTCAAACTCCCTTATTAAAATACATCATTTCTTAATCCATATTCATGTGCACTCCTATGACAAACTTGTAAAGGCTCCAAAAGCATAGTTCAGCCAAAAAAACTTTCCACCTACGCAATTATCCATGTTCACAGAAACTTCTGAGAGATTTAGTGCAGAACAAGTTACCTTTGATGTGCCAGTGACGAGCTGCAAGAGACAACCTTTATCCTCCTTGCTGAAACCTTGGACCACCTCCCAAAACCATTGGAGAACGGGAGATGCAGCAGTGTAGCCCGAATACTCTGTGTTCACCCTCATATCATCCACTGCAAGGTGGTCAAACATGCCATGGTGCAAAATTCGGGTCTCTCCAGTCGTCAACCAAAGGAGGTTGGAAAACAGATGACCAACAGCCTATACTCAATGTATGCTTGTAGCCCACCTGATGAGTGGACTGGATCCTAATATATCTACATTGGCACATGTGCTGCCGTGAGCAAATCACGTCAGAAATTTCTCCACTTTAAGATCCTTTTTTTTTCCAAACTTTTGTATATAGTACTCTTTTTCAGGTTCCGATAACGGCATTGGGTGCAATCCTAACTGATAGAATTGGAAGGAGACCTCTCGTATTGGTAAGCTGTAGCATAAAATATTTCAGTCTCCTGAATTATAAGGTGAAAATATCAGAATTTTCCCTTATTCTTTTATGTATAAGAGGAAATATACAATGGTCAATATGAATTACTAGATTTCATTTCGACTCCCCAACTCTGTGATCGCCTGTTGGGGGCACTGTCAATGGTCAATGCTGCAAGGAAACTCCACCATCAGACCATCCTAGTCTTCTGATAATCAGCCTGGGAATGGTCGGTCAGAAAGAAATAGCTGATGTTGTTGCACAATGGGGACAAGCCCATTGATTGGATGGAAGTGATTGATTTTCTTCCTTCATTGCTCGTCCATGATGGGTGTTTTTATGAGCATTGTGCTTCCATGCTATGGATTTTGCCTCATGGTGTTTATTTCCTCATGCTTGCAGATAGGATCCACAGCAAAATGGGTGAAGGTTAGTTTCTGCAACCAACATAATCCCAAGTGATAAATATTCTGTTTGTCTTATGTGATATTTAAGGCATGTTGTAAGTTTTCCTGTCCATGCATAGGCCTTGCATGATAGCAAACACAGTGGGCTTCTATCTCTTAAAGTTAGTGCCTCGACTTGAGAAATTCTTCAGATGTTCTTAGATTGGCAAGATCAGTATCTGTCCGAATAGTCTGCGTAAGAGTGGAAAATATTCAAATAATTCCACACATTGTTAATGCAAATGCTAACATGAACAGAGGTTGCAATCAAGAAATCCATGTCCAGGGCAGGTATTGCTTGTAGAGGTTTACTAATCAGACACACAAGTATAAGGCATGCCATCTACATACACCCATGTGTGTCAATCAGACACAAGTGCAAGATCCAAGCTGTCCACCAATTGAGTACCAGCTTGCAAATGTCCTATCCCAACATTTATGCTGCTCTATTCTTGTTGACCATAACATTTGAAATAGGGAAATTTGGCAACTTTTTTTTTTTTTTTTTTTCTGCCCATCCATTTCTCCTTATCTTGAACTCATGTCATGGATCTTGAACTCATGTCAAGTTGCCATATGTGGTGGCATGAAGGAGCTTGGGCTGTACACACATTTGGGATTAGAAAAACCCTGTTAGCAGAAGTACCAGTTATTAACCTGCATTGAGCTATCTATTTTTTGCCCTCTCTCTTCATCACTAGAGTAATTCTACCCTTAAAAGAGTATTGAAATCCTTGTCATGCTATTTGGATTTCCTTTTTGCAGGTGCAAGCTGGTCTTTCTGCACTTGAAGATGCAATGGAGGCAGGATTTGAAGATTTCAAGGTAATCAACCCAATTTCTCAAAACCTACATTTTTTTAAACGTAAGATTGATGTGAGCAGAATGTTTTCCTTCAAACAAGAGGTTGGCTAATCCCATATGCTTGTAAAAGGCAGCCCAACATGCATTGCATCCTGCCAATGAGGTGCACGGGTGCCAATCCTGCCCTCCTCCAACTGTTTCCCACCTTGTAGATGCCTTTCCTCAAAATCAGGCCCATCGACTGATTCGTTTCTCATGTTTAATAATTGTAATGATGCGTTGTGGCCCATCTGAGTTGTGATAAATGGCCTCACTTTTATGCGAGGCAATCTAAACTCAAATTAAACTGACTAAATTATGTACCAATGTCTCTATGAGTTATAGCCAAAAAAATATTAATAATAATAGAGTAGTCCAACAATCCTATACTCCAATTCAGAGACACTTGTTTGCTGCAATAAAAACATTGGATTTTTTTAATCATCCAAATGGCAATTTGATAGTTAGATAATCAAATAAGCTAAGTGCCTGATTATCATTGATGTCATTCTGCCAGAGTATCCAAGTTTTTCTTAAAAGCAATGTCTTTTGAATTGAAATTGAATTCCAGAGCTAATTTTCACTTTTGCCAATTTAGAATTTGGCCTAGAGTCAATTCCTGATCTCAAGTGATATATAATGGCTATTCACTTAATCTTAATTATTGGGTGAACATCACAAATGTTGCACATGTTTGGTACAATAGTAATGTTAATAACATTTAGGGCCCGTTTGGATACCACCAAATAAGTTACTTTTTCTACTTACAGCAGTAGATAAGTAACTTATTTTAAATAAAATGATTTTAATGGTCAAAGGAGTGCCCCTGCTTTTGCTGAACTTTCTAACTTCCTCTTACTCCTGCTAATGATTGTAAATATCATGTTTCTATCAATGCCAACTTTAATTTCATCAGTTTTACCCTTTTAAAGATTCTAGTTCCCTTATTTTCTAAGTTTCCATGGACATGATTACTATACCTGCTAATTTTCCCTTATTGTCATCAAATAAGTTTCCTGCTAGCTGGACAGACAGGAGAGGCCTAGCCAATCAGAGCTTAGCTGTGTCAGCTGTAATTGTTTTCTCTGTTTATAGTGGACCTTCTCTGTAATTGTTCTCTGTTTGTAAATTTCTTTTTCTTGAAATGAAATTCTTTACCTTAGAAAAAGAAAAGATCACATATTAGATGCCCATCCCAACCTGTTTCATAATTGGTATCTGAATCATTGGACTTGAATCTGATCTGATTATCAACCAGGTCTGAATTTGGGCCTAGATTTGATTACATTTGGAACTGTCATTGGCTCTCCTTGTTTTGTCTCAATTAAACCATACACAGTTCAGGGTTCTAAGATCCAACAGCAGCCTGCCTAACTGTTGACTTTTTGTACCCATTAACTACTTTTCACACAGCTTAAAACATTTTTGGTGGCTGAAAAGGCTAGAATTATAAGTATTCGGTCTCTCTCAAACATAGCATTGTAGCATTGATTTTTAAAACTTGAGAAGCATTTTTAAACAATGTTTTAATTTTTGGAAAAGAAAAAGCAGTTTTGGTCCTGTTCAACGAGCAACTCCAATGTTTTTCAAGTAGAATTTTGGTGCTTGTATTAACATGCAGTAGAACAGGGTACCAGTTGGATCAGCCTGTTATAATTTTGTTTTTTTTTTCCTCTGCAGTTCAAGCTTTGCAAGGCCCAGTCTTTGCAATTTGGACAGAAGGGCATTACCTACCTCAACACCTACAATGGGGGGACCATTCGCTACCTAGACCCACTCATTAGGGCCAACGACACCATCAAGCTTGACCTTGAGACATACAAGATCGTTGATTTTATCGAGTTTGATGTTGGGAATGTTGTCATGGTGACAGGTGGTAGGAACAAGGGATGTGTTGGCGTGATCAGGAACAGGGAGAAGCATAAGGGCACCTTTGAGACCATCCACGTTCAGGATGCCACCGGCCATGAGTTTGCTACCCGTTTGGATAATGTGTTCACCATCGGCAAGGGGACGAAGCCATGGGTGTCTCTGCCCAAGGGCAAGGGTATCAAGCTCTCCATCATTGAAGAGGCTAGGAAACGCCTTGTAGCTGCATTAGCCACCACCGCATAGGAAAAGCTCTCCAGGTAATCCATGTTTTGTCTAGAGGGGCTGAACTTAGTTAATCGGCAATGGCTGTCTTTCTCTTTAATGGTTGAATTATGAACTCTTACGACTTGGATTCTGTATGTTTTGATTGAGATTTTGCACTATCTGAAATGGAATTTTTGTAGTTTGGTTGTATATATATATATATATTTTTCCACCATAAGACATGGTGAGTTAAGCAAGTTTTAAATATGCTTTCTTCATCCAATGTTTGGTCATCAAAGGAGTCCTGTGCAGCTCCCTCCTTGTATAATCATAGGGCCCACCTTGTAAAAACCAAGTGTGAACGTCTCTCTCCCAACTATTTACCTTGCTGTGGCCTAGCCAAATCACAGGTCAGTGTGCTTTTTAGCTTTGATCCCAAAATGGGTTACAAATCAAATGGATTGAAATTTGACCCTGTTGCTTATAGCGAATGGGCCTCTCCTTTCATTGGCTTGTATGGGAAGGAACACGTTTTTACTGGGGCATTGATTGTCATAGGATATGCTATCCAAATCACATTAAATGGTTGAAATGTAATTATTATTTTTTAAAAAAAATTATTGTCTCGCAGGTTGCAGGCCCAGAAAGATGATGGCTGGATGGAGGGATTTCTTTCATATGTATTCGAAATATTTTTAACACATTATTGTAAATATTATATGTTTTTCATTGTAAAGTAATACAATTTATTTAGTATTCATTTTTAATCGTGTTGTGCAACATTTTTTAGGTTCTAAATATTTAAAAACAATATAGGTTCCAATTAAATATAAACAATCAAATGGATTAAACCAAGCGTTTTCCATGGCGTATATTGGCGTTTCATGACATTTGAATTATGATTGACTTGTTGGAGATCTATGCCGATGTATACCGGCGCTTTGATGTCTAAATGACACTTCGGCAAGCCTTTTTCGATATTTTTGCATATCTTTCCTGGCGTTTTGACAACGTTTTTGTGGCGCTCAAAAATTCTTTTAGCAGCGCTTTAATCTAAACAATGCTTCGACAGGCCTTTACCGGCGGTTTTGCATATCTTTCTCCGGCGTTGTGGTAACATTTTGTGGCGCTTAAATATACCTTTACCGGCACTTCTTACAGTTTTTACCACACTTTTTATAACTTTTACTGGTGCTTTTTCAATCTTTTCCTAGTGTTTCTTACAACATTTACCGGTGCTTTTACAGTTTTTACTGGTGGCCACTAGAAGTGCCGGTAAAGGACAGTAAACAGTGGTAAAGTTTGTATTATAGCGGCGGTTATCAAAAGCGCCAGTAAAAAGGTTCAACTGCCGGTGAAAGAAACAGCAACGCCCCCCTTGAGGATGCTTATATGACCATTGATAAAGGAGTTACCGGCGGTGTTTTGAACTTTTATGGGCGTTTTTGGCCGCCGGTAAAGCCCAAATTTCTTGTAGCAAGTCTCACACAATATAGCAGATCCTCCAGGGGATGGAATTGTTGGGATTCAAGAGTGCATCATTCTACCAGATCCTCCAAGGGTTGGGACTGTTGGAATTCAAGAGTGCGTCATTGAATGCTTAGATTAGAGTTGAACTCAAATGTTTACATTTCGAAGGCCTAGATTTTACAAATCTTCACTCAGCCAATCACAATCTAAGACTCTACTATTGTATTCAATACTCTACCATAGACGTGATGGAAAGCTATGTTTCGCACATGATCCCTATATACTCTATCCCCTCTTGGTTCCTTCTAGACAATCCATAAATGTTGTACATGTTGTGTATCATTCATCAAGTTCGTTAATAAAGTGTAACATACCAGGATGGAGTTGCCTAATCTAAAAATCAGAGGGGCCATTCACGCCATGTGAACGTGGAGGTTTTTAATAGAAATTTTATGTTGTTCCATATGTGTTCTTCAGGATTATCATTTGTATGTGCGATTAAATTAAGGGTTCTTTTTTTCCCTTAAAGAAAAGCCTAAATACATATACGACACATGCATGACGTTGATTCCAATTAAAATTTGTTGATAACAGATGTCTTCATTCTGTCAGTATATTTCGATGACTTCGAACCAGCTTTGATGTCATTCATTGAAGCTAGGTGATGCCATCGAATGTATTTTGGATTTTCACCCCTACTCACTGGACATATTTTGTCATTTTTCGATGACATCGAAGCTAGTTCGATGTCATTGAAGATTTTATGCAGATTTTCTGTAGAAACACGGATTTTGCGATTTTTGTTTCCTATTCTGTTTTAGCTTCTTTCTAAAACTATATAAATGATTGTATATGGACTGGAAGGGTATTTTAAGAGGTTCTACGTATTTCTTAGAGGGTTATAGGGTTTCAAGGGGTAGAGAAAAGGTGATGTTTGAGAATTGCTCAAGCCAGGTAAGTCCTCTATCCTTGTAATTTGTTTTTCATAGTGGAATTTTCTGTCACTTTGTGCCGTGATTTTTTTCCGTAAGCATTTTCTACATTAAATCTATGTGTTTCTTGTGATTGCTTTGTGCTTGGATTGCTATCCTAGATCCATATCTGTGTGATTCTGTAGCACAAATCCCAACAAGTGGTATTAGAGCAATTGTTAGGGCACAAATCTGAATCTAAAGGATTAACAATAATAGTTAACGCCAAGTTTGATATTGAGAAGTACTCAGATAAAAATAATTTTGAGTTATGAAATGTTAAGATGATTAGCCTATTAACCAAGCAAGGCAACATTAAGGCTCTTGAGGAGCGAAAATCTATTATGAAAGACGAAGAATGAGAAACCCTTGATAATAATGCTTTAGCCTCCATCCGTTTGTCTCATGGATGAGGTTCTATATAATGTTTTGAGGGAGAAAACTGCATCTAGTTTGCGGGCGAAGTTAGAGAATATATATGCGAAAAAGTTATCTGAAAATTGTCTACATTTGAAGCAACAGCGTTATACTTTCAAGATGGCAGAGGGTGGAGATCTGAAAGCCCACATCAGCAATTTTAATAAATTGATGTGTAAATTGCTGGATATGGAGGAAACGGTCAAAGATGAGGAACAAGCATATATATTGTTGAATTCACTCCCTACATCTTATGAGTCATTCAAGGACACGATGTGCACCGCAAATAAAACTCTTGAGTGTCAATACCGTTATCTCAGCCCTTCAAGGGAAGGCTATAAGAAAGTTAAATGGCGACATGGAGACATCTTCTGATGCACTGATTATGAGGGGCATAAATTATGAGCAAGGTATAGGGTCTTCTATAAAGTGTTAGAACTATGAGATGTCTGGACACATGAAAAATGATTGTAAAAATCTTAAAGCGAATAAAGAAAATTCAGTGGCTTCTTCCAAAGAGGCCAATGTTGTCACATCTGATGAAGAGA
This sequence comes from Magnolia kwangsiensis, assembly GCA_037074715.1. Lineage (NCBI taxonomy): Eukaryota > Viridiplantae > Streptophyta > Magnoliopsida > Magnoliales > Magnoliaceae > Magnolia > Magnolia kwangsiensis. The sequence continues at coordinate 16,633,654 of CM073580.1, read as the reverse complement.
CAAGTGATGGTGATGTTTTGTCTGTTTCCATGATTGGTCACTTACACAACAATCATAAAGACGAATGGACACTTGACATAGGAGCATCATATCACATGACTACTCATTGGAGTTGGTTTGCGAGTTACAGAGAATGCGATGGTGGACAGGTTTTTATATGCAATGACAATGCCTGTAATGTTGTGGCTATTAATATGGTGAGTATCAAGATGTTTGATGGGATGGAGCGTACCTTGACTGATCATAGACACATTCTTGATATGAAGAAAAGTCTGATTTCTCTCGGTGCACTCGAGGCTATAGGGTGTAAGTTCACTGGTATTGATGGCGTCCTTAAAGTTTTAAAAGGGGCACTCATAGTTATGAGAGCGCAAAGGCATAGAAACCTTTACATGTTGATCGGGAGCACTTCATCAGGTGGAGTAGCAGCAGCTATTACAGCTTCAACATCCTTACGTATGTGGCATGCTCATCTGGGCCACATGAGTGAGCGGGACATGAAGGTACTATCTGATCATTGTTTGATTTCAACTTTTAAAAATTTTAATTTATATATATGCAAGCATTGTATATATGGTAAACAATGTAGATTATCTTTTAAAACTAAAAAACATGTATGCAAGGGAGCGCTTAATTATGTGCACTTTAACGTATGAGGGCCATCGCCAGAGATTTCCATTAGAGGGTTGTCATGGTTTGTTTTATTCATTGACGACTACTCTAGAAAAGTTTGGGTTTACTTCATGAAATATAAATCCAAAGTTTTCACCATATTTAAGCAATGGAAGGTAATGACGGAAAAATAGTTAGGGCGAAAAATAAAGGTTTTAAGAACTGACAATGGTGAAGAATTCACTTCCACTGAGTTTAATGAATATTGTAAGGACGAAGGGATCATTAGGCATAACACAGTGCGCCAGACACCCAAATAAAACAATGTGGCTGAGTGAATGAATCAGACTCTCTTGGAGAGGGCCCGATGCATGTTAAGTAATGCTACGTTGGGCAAGGACTTATGGACAGAGGCTGTTAACATGGCTTGATATTTGGTGAACCGGTTCCCATCTACGGCAATCGAATGTAAAATCCCAGAGGAAGTATGGAGTGGTCATAAGCTGGACTTCCTTAGCCTTCCTTCTAACCTTCCATGGCCTTGACTCTCTTGTGAGATTGACTTCCCTTGTACTCAAGTCATCTTCTTCTTTTAAACAAGTAGGCAAGCCAAAATTGAACCCTTACTCTTAAGAACCTCTTTCCATAGATTTTAAATGTTTACTATCAAAGGAGGAGCTGAAAATTGAATGTAAATCTAAAACTTCGGAATGTTTTAAGGATACATCACCTACTGAGATTTCTTTTTTTTTTTGAATTTCACTTACTTGTAGTCTCTGATTCACCATATTGTTCTAACTTTGAAAATTTGTTTGTCACATACAAATCATCGATACTTTGGATACCTCAGGCGATTTATCGATGATTTTTTGCTAAGGCCCCATAAATTTCTTTGGAAAATCATGCTCTAGGGCATCCAAGTCTATTGCAAAAAAAGCTTTTGGATAATCTTATCGAAAAACCTACTGATGAATTTATCAAGATACTGGCCAAAGGAGGAACTTTGCGGCATGACTAAGTAGCTTTCTCCTACTTTCCTAGTTTAGGATTATTGGTTTCATATACTTTAGGATTACGATAGTTTGCTTTTCATTGTTTAAAATAATTTACTTTTCATTGTTTAGGATAGTTTGCTTTCTGTTGGTTTAAATTCTTGTGCTAACTCATCTTCACATTGAGATCATTGTGAAAAATCTTCAAAATTCCTTCTTCAGGTATTACCTTTCCCTCACTTATCCTTTATTTTCCTCATTTGCATTGAATGCTTATCTCTTTTCCATTGAAGACAATGTAGATTTTAGGTTTGGGGGCGTGGATTAGGCAAACTAATTAGTTGTTTTCTTAGTTTCTAGGTGAAATTATGAAAAATTGGGAAAATTTTCTGAAATTTCTATAAATTTAAGTGATCTCATGAATTAGAATTGTAAGATACTTAATATTGATATCATGTCTCTTGGATTTTAGTCACTTGGGAGATCTCAAAATTAAGTCATTGATCCTCAATTAGAAGTTTTAAATATTGATTGAGTCATGATTTCATAAGTCACATCTAGCTTACACATTAAAGTGTTTGTTTGATATTGAATTGTTAACTTGATAATTATTAAGCATGGAAGGAATTAACCTGAAGAATTTGTCTATCATGTTCAATGGGAAGAATTAAAAAGAAAGAAAAAATATCCAGTCAAAAAAACAGTTGTTGTCGAAAAGGGCTACTTATTAAAGATCTTTAAAAAGGTTGACATAAGGTGAAAGCCATCGATGGAAGAATCAAAAGCTGGAGGAATAAAAGAGGGAACTAAAAGATGAACTGTAAGGTAGGTATCGGTTTAGGTTTTGGTTGTCCTGAATATTTTTTTAATTATCAATGTTATTATGAAAGTGACGAATTGAACCTTTGATTGTGATAAGTGTAGACTTCATTATACACCCATGGAACTCAATGTTTGAAATTGTTCTAATTGGAGGATTAATGCTTCTAACTTGATTATGAAACTTACCAAGTGCTAGAGTTTAGGAGAAGGTAATGCACAACATTGATATATTTTAGAATTCTATTATTTCAATTGTTTTTTTTAAAAAAAAACCATTTGAGCTTATAGAAATTATCCTGTGGTTTTCGAAATATTTTTCCATACTTTGCTCGGGACTAGCAAAATGTTGGTTGAGGATTGTGTTGAGGGTCAAATATTGCATATTATCCCCTATTTATATCTTAGTTTTATTTATTATTATTATTTTTTTATGCTTGTTAGTACACCTCACTGTCAGTTCACACTTCAATGTTAGCCACCCCCACTAGGGATCGATACCAAGACCTCAGTGTTGAAACGAGGTATCTTTCACTCAGTCTACCACTTGAGCTATGGATCAGGGTGTATATATCTTAGTTTTATGAACATGATAATGTTTAATATTTTATTTTATTCATATTTGTGTTGCAAGGTGAATTTAAGAGCTTGAATTAAAATGGTGCTAAAAGTATAAATTTAATGCTTAAGAATCACCAAGGCAAGGGATGGATCTTAGAAGACTAAGACTGAAGAATTTACATGCTAAAGATCCAACAAAACTAAGTGAGGAATGAAGAAAATCAAAGATTTGAAGTAAAGAAAAAGAATCTTGAAATTTTTTAGAAAAAGCATATTTTGAAACTCTGGGTCATTTTGTGAAATTGTGTGAAGTTTATTTTGGAAAACTACGCAGAGTGAATTCTATTTTAGTAAATTGCGTAAATTTAATGTGATTTTTAGAGTTTTTCAACTAAGTGCGAAAGTTGGAGTTCTACAATTATAAATAAGACTCTCTAGGATGTTCCCAGGCATCTTTTAGGGTTTAAGAAGTGGAGCAAAAGGGTAGAAAAGCCGTCGCCAAGAGTTTTTCTTCTTCTTTAGTTGTTTTCATGCTTTCTTCTAAAGTTTTAGATCCAATCATGTCTATGGTTTGCTAAATCTCTTAGTAAAGGCTAAGAGGTGAAGCTTGTTGCATAATGAGATGTTTCTATTGCTTTGATTGATGTTTATATTGAACTCCATGGATTCTAATCTGATATTTAATTTACTGAAAAGTATTCATTAAATATCAAATTAAAATCCAAGGAGTTTAACATAAACATCAATCAAAGCAATAGAAATATCCCATCATTTTACAAGCTTCACCTCTTAGCATTATCTAAGAGGTTTAGCCAACCATATACATAATTGGATTTAAAACCTTAGAAAAAAGCATGAAAACAATTAATAGCGAAGAAGAAAAACTCTTAACGATGCTTCTCTACCCTTTTTCTACACTTCTTAAACCCTAAAAGATGCTTAAGAACACCCTAGGAAGTCCTATTTATAGTTATGGAACTCCAACTTTCGCGCCTAGTTGGAAAACTCTAGAAATTGCTTCAAATTTATGAAGTTTGATAAAATAGATTTCACTCTGCACAATTTCATAAAATGATCCAGAGTTTCAGAATGTGATTTTTCAAGACGATTTTAGGATTCCTTTTCTTTACTTCAAATCTTTGATTCTCTTCATTCCCCACTTGATTTTCTTAGATATTTGGCATGCGAATTCTTTAGTCTTGGTCTTCTTAGATCCATTCCTTGCCTTGGTAATTCTTAAGCATCAAATCCATACTTTTAGCACCCTTTTCAATCCAAGCTCTTAACTTCACCTTGCAACACAAACATGAGTAAAATAGAACATTAAGCATTATCATGTTTATAAAATCAAGATATAAATGAGGGATAATATGCAATATTTAACCATCAATACTGGACTACTCAGATTTGCGTATATTTGGTTGTGAAACTTACTCTCATGTACCATCAGTTAAGAAAGATAAGCTAGACTATAGAGTCAAAAAGTATATTTTTATTGGCTACTGTGTTGGTGTGAAATGTTACAGGTTATTCGACAAGATCACATGCAAGGTCATCACTAGCTGTGACATTAAATTCGATGAAAGCTCTCTATATTCTGTAAGAATGATCAAGAGGATCCGCAAGAGAAACCAAAAAGGTTGATCGTAGATCTCCAGATTGACACAAATGATACTCAGGTAGTGATATATGCACAGACAGAGGTACAGGATCAGGTGGAGCAGCCACCTATGAGAATTGATCGCAGGTTATCGGCAAGATACAGAAATGACTCTAATATTGCATATGCCCTCATTACAAATGAGGGTGACCTGTCTACTATTCAAGAGGCTCTCAGTGAGCCTGATGCAAAACAGTGGAAGGTGGTTATGGATGATGAGATTGACTTGTTGCACAAAAATCACACATAGGAGATGGTGGAGCTTCCAGTGGGCCGAAAAGCAATCGGATGCAAGTGGTTATTCAAAAGAAAATATGATAGACACAAAGCTAAATTGGTAGGAAAGGGTTATGCTCAGAGAGAAGGAAACGACTTCACATAGATTTTCGCGATGGTGGTTAAGTATGTGTCTATCAGATTCATATTAGTACTGGTTGTTCAATACGATCTCGAGCTAGAATAGTAGATGTCAAGGTTGGATTTCTACACAGGAAATTGGAAGAGCAAATCTTCATAAAATAACCAGAGGGCTACGAAGTTAAAGGGGTAAAGAAAAAAGTTTGCAGATTGATGAGGTTGTTGTACGACCTGAAACGGTCGCCTAAGCAGTGGTATAAAAAATTTGATTCTTTCATGTTGAGTCAGAAATTTACTCAGAGTGAATATGATCACTGTGTATATTACAAGACACTGAGTGATGAAAAATTCATCATCTTATTAATATTGTATATTGATAATATGTTGATCTCATGATATGTTTGAAATCGACGTATTGAAGACTCAGTTATTAGGGACATTTGAGATAAAAGATCTAGGGGCTGCAAAAATAGTTCTTGGCATAGATATTCATAGAGACAAGAAGAAAAACAGGCTTTGATTATCACAGGCAGAATACCTTGAAAAAATGCTGATCAAGTATGAGATGGACCAAGCAAAGCCAGTGAGCGTTCCCCACGCAACTCATTTCAAGCTTTCCTCAGAACAATGTCATAAATTAAATGAGGAAAAATAGGTTATGTCTCATGTGCCTTATTCGAATACGGTTTGTAGTTTAATGTATGTCATGGTGTATACGAGATCGGATATTTTACAGGCAGCATTGGGAAGTGGTGAAACGGCTACTTTGATATATTCGAGGTACAAAAGGCTACGTCTTAACTTTTGAGAAGACAAGAAAACACAAATATCAATCTGATACGAAACTTTCATGGCCCCTTGGAAGTTTTTAATGGTGGGTGATCAATTACCACTGTTTACTATGGTGCGGTCCACCTGAGATTTAGAGTGCCTCAGTTTTCGTCTCATGCCTCAAAAATGTGCTGAAAAAATGGATGGATGGTGTGGATGAAACACAAACATCATGGTGGAGCCCATATAGTATTGTCCTGTAGTGAGTCGTGATGGGCAGTTTCAGTAGGCCAACGACGTCCCTGTTGCAACCGATGTCCGTGGTGGTAGGACTGTGGGGCCCACCATGATGTATTTATTTTATCCATTCTATTTGTTTATTTTTTTTTTTTTTAGCTCATTGTAAGCCATATTTTCAAAATTGAAGCATATCTAAAGCTCGAGTGGACCACACCACAGGAAAACACAAATATCAGCATAGATCCAAAACTTCTTGGTCCTCAGGGAGTTCAACGGTAGGTGTTCAATCCCCATTGTCAAGTGGATTAGGCGCGGCCCCCACTTCACCCAACAGGGTGGGGCCCACCTTCTCCCGTTCATTTATAGCGACATTAATCGCGGGACGTGCAACTGCGCAAGATCCAAATTTATCATTAAGTGGTGCCAACCTCATATGAAAAAAAAAACGTACCCAACAAAATGGCCTGTATACAATGTATAACCATAGCCTACCTGATGAGTGGACCAGATTGAATATTAGGACAGATCATGTACATGTCGAGCCCCACCTTGTACATGGACCGGATGTCACCCATACGTACCACGTTATCTGCAGATATTGCTTTCAATAGTCATGCGTTAAAGAGCATCAAAGCTTGGTTCAATTGGGGATGTAGTATGGCTCTTGAGATCTCCTCGTCTGGAAGATCCTAACCCTTCCTTTCATCAGGGAGCTCCGAATAGACAATTAGCAATTTATTATTATTATTATTATTTTTTATTATTTTTTAAAATTCTCCCAGGAAATGGCCAAATATTGAATGGTTAGGATCTTCAATCTAAATGATACTTTCAAATGCTCCATCCACAGTGGAATAGATGTGATCACAGTCCCACTTGTACAAACAGGATGCATCTCGCATATTGATTCACCAACACCTGATAATTCCTTGTTATCTTCATTGTCTTTACATTTGGTTATGGGTTACTATGGTATTTCCATCCAGACCCTCCCAACAATCTTAATAGAGGGAAGTGAAACCTTATTATTAATAATAATATAAAATTATCGTTGTTGTTGTTGTTGCTGTTGTTAGAGAACGAGTTCCCTATTCAATCCAAACAAGGAACGTTTCCTATTGTTATTAGAGACCAAGTTTTCATTCCGCACAAGTAACTTTTTTATTCAAAACTTAGGGCCTGTTTGGATGCCTGCAACTTTTTTAAGTTGTAAGAAAGTTACATGTAACTTACTTATAGGTGTAAGTAAGTTACAGGTAATCCTGTTTAGATATAAGTTGTAACTTACTTACAGGTAACTTTATTTTTGTGTTTGGATAACCTATAACTTTTTTACAGGTAATAAGTTGAATATTCACACTAGATAGAGTTGAAATAGGGAATCGTCGAAAAATCAGTTTGACACAAAAAAAAAGGGGATAAAATTATTCCATTTTATTAAGCCCATGTAAATGAATAGTTTGGCCATTTCTTAAGCTAAACTAATCAACAAGTGAGCTATAAAAGTGGGCCCATGTTTTCAAAATGCTAGTAATGTGAGCGAAAAACTTGAGCTACATTGTAATCCTAGCTGACCATTAGATGGGTCCACTGACTAGCCCATAAAATTAGAATGGTCCAGTTATCAAAAGGCCAACTTATACACTGGACGTGGACCACTGAAACAATCGATCTGCCGAGCAAAATGGCCTATGTTTGGGCCAATACACCTACACAAGGGCGCCTGCTTGATGCACGGCCTGGTTCTCCCATACATGACAGGCTGGCATGTATGGCTGCATGTGTGGGATTAGCAAAGCTCAGGGCAACGATTTCATTAACATAGGAGACTAGCCAAATACAACAAGTATAACCACAAACAAGTAGTGACTTGATTTGCAAATTTTTTAAATGAAGCTATCACTATAAGTAAGCCATGAAGGCTATGTGATGTGTTATGTGGGTTGTAACACCCTGAAAATCAGGGGTCATGCATACACTCAACTCCCAAATTCCTGTGTATTACTTATAACTACTTTTATTGTTCTGCACTTAATAAAGCTTAATGCGCAATATAGAATTACTAAAAATATGAATCACAAACACAGCTAGTCTACTGAAATAGAAATTGCAAAATATATCTATACATGACCAAAAATATGAATGGGTCGCACAAGGGGTCGCCCAATAAAAATACAAAAGAATGATAAGTCCAAAAGAATGTTGCGCTGAGTCCACCACTCAGCGATCCAAAATAGGCTGCTAATTTATGGTGAACCGCCTATCAGCTGGAAGTGGGATAGCTCGTCCTCCTTGCCAATGCCAACGCCGCTCGGCTCCTCGAACTCATCGCTACCTGCAGCTACTGAAGAGTTTGGTTGATGTTTTCAAACATCGTCCTAGAGTGGGAGTGAGTGATCAACTTAGTGGGTGCTATTATTCTTAAGTTACACAAACATCAATTATATTATGAATTTAACGAAAGGCAATACATTCATTTAATCATAATTAATCTTGTTAATGCATTATGATATGATGATGCCCTCGCAACAACACTCCCTCGAGCAACTCCATCTAACGATCGCGTATGATCAACTACCCTCATTGTGACCTTAATTGCCGAGCCTCCAACTTAATTAGTGCAATGCGATCATGATCGTGTTAGTCAGGTTTTTAATTAAGTCCATTCAAACAACAAATTGGAAAAATTGGTACACTCCATGATATCAATGTCCTAAATTGGTTGCAAGGCCAAGGCCCCTTAACATGTGAGGCCAAGACCCCGCGATCCTTGATCTTGTCAGGTTTCCATATCCCTGAATTCAAGCACATGGGGAGTGTTGAGATGTGAGATCGCTTGCGGTCACTACGGGGAGGCTTGTCACCCCAGCGTACCCGACAGCTCAGATACAGTGTCCCATTCTACCATGCCCGGCTCTCAAGTCAGTGGATCGGTTTCAAATGGTTGTCAACGGGCTTGAATGGTTGAAGGGTGTTCCAGGTTCTATACAGGTGTGGAAAAATATGGTTAATAAACATGATTAGTCAGTACGTAGATTAGACCTTGCGAGTCCAGGCGTGTACAAGATGGACAACATTAGGTACAAATGACCCATATAGTCCAACTACTGTCGCTCATCCGACCTCTTCCAAATCCGCCGGCCTAGCCTCAAGGCAATCGTACCAATGGGGCCACCTTCTCTCACCTCAGTTTCCTGACTAACATGTGGATTTGAGGGTATTCATTAGTACTTCAACGAAACAGAATTTATCATCTAATATAAGAGATGTCATGCACTCACACATCGAACATATACAATTAGATTTCTCTATGAATGCAATTATTAGCAATTTTTTGAAACAATGTGTATGTGTGGTGTGGGATAATGAGGAGGCCAAGAATTACATATATCTCATGGCACAAATTTCACAAGGGTTAATGTATCATACATAGTATACTGAAACATTGTACAAGAACTAAATAATAAATGAACATGCAATCACCAAATCTATCATACATGCTATAAGGAAACATTGTGCAAGAATCAAATAAGAAATGAACATGCAATCACCAAATTCATGTCCAATCATGTTGATGAACAACAACATTCCAAAATCATTCTATGTTAATTGGGAGGGTCTAAGATGTAAAGTCTTGCCTAGGTTTTCTCTAGATTATCTGAATACATCACCCAATTAAACATAATCATTAGATTCATACTAAAATTGGTGTTAGACCACCTAAGAATAATAGTCCACACCTTGTGACGTTTCGCCCAACTCATTGCACTTCTTGGGTTAGAAAATTGGGAAAAATGATTCCTATACCAATTTAGAAGAAATTAAGTAAGATTCATGTAATTTATTTTAGAAAAACTTAGGTTGGGAAGTAGGTTTTGTTCTTACCTTCCAATCGTGAATGAGGCGAATTTGGCGGAGGAAAATGATTGACGCTGGGCTTTATTGGAGGAGACTAATGAAGGAGAGCACTAAAGCCTCCCCCACCCTACTCTCTCTTCTTCTTCTTCTTCTTCTCTCTCTCTCTCTCTCTCTCTCTCTCTCTCTCTCTCTCTCTCTCTCTCTTTCTCTCTTTCTCCCCTTTGAAAATACAAATTCGTATGGGAAGAGGGGGTGCCCAATGATGCCCTGTTATAATGCTAAATATTGTGTGAATGGCCCCAAGGACTAGGTTTTTACTATATTAGCCCTATGGGAGGATTTTTCTAGCCTCTAGGACCCACTACAAGGTGTACATATTAATATACACTGTAGGATAGTTAGCCCTAATGATGATTTACATATAGACATGTTCAGCCCGCCATTTGGATGCACCGATCGACAGATATGGTTAGAAGTTTGTTCAACGATCACCAATGGTCGATCAGGACCCCAGATATACAGATATGAGAAGAAAAATATCTTTACTCCACATGTGAAGTTTGGTCGTAAATCGACGGTCCGAAATCCTCAACTTTGCATAAGAGTGGACGACCCAATTCATTTAAGTTTCAGCTTCTTCCTTTAAGGTATTTACACTTCTCATGCACTCGTCCTTTGACTTAAGTTGAGAAGTTCTGGTGAGTACCCAGGTCTGACTCCCACGACGGACATCAATCCTAGTAAGACGGATATTATTCAATAATTTTAGAACTAGTGGCCCAACAACAAGCGGTCTAGAGCTTGTTCGAAAAATCGGGATATTTTTAGAATGAATTAGGTATTGAGATTTCTTATGGGCAATGATTAGGGTTTGGTTTAACTATGTTCATAGTGTGACCTATTTAAAAATAATGAAAGTGGAGATTTGGTCATATTTACTCTAAATCGATGGTTTTAGGCTAAAAGAGTAGCGGGGTTGATTTGGTCTATTAGTCAATATCCGGGCCTTATCTGACTTGGCTTCAGTTAGATCTTTAATTTGGTTATAGTTGTCTTGATTATTTAGCGATGGGTCGGTTAGATTTGGTCCCTACGTGAGTAAATTATGGGGCTAAACTTAATGTTCAAGTGATCGGGCGGATTCGTAGGCTTCCTTCGGTTGATTAATCGAACTTGTGCGATTCTTTACTGATATCACCCGTGTATAAACTAACATTGAGTGCCAATGGTCAGTAAGTGATAATATAAGTTAATTATATAAAAAAATTTAAATTTTTTTTTAAAAATCCAAAACAGTGAAAATTCGAGATATTACAATCTACTCCCCTTAAAATCAATTTCATCCCCAAAATTGCTTGAGGGTAATAAGTAAAGATATTATCATTTTATCTGCTTAAGTTTTATTGGTTTCAGGTTTATATACGTTTTAGGGTATATAATAAATACACTAACCTAGCTCATTGTGATCTAGCCTCTTAAAAGTTTTCACCTTTGAGGTTTGAAAATAAATGTTAAAATCATCATTATCGTGCTAAGTGTTTGATGATAAAGTTTACCTAAGGGTGATATTTCTACTCTTTATGATTCGGTTAATATGGAAAGATAGTTGAAGGAGGCTTCGATCCCATACGTCGATCCTCTGCCTTACTAGGGTAGAAAGATCGTTGTATCCCTCCCTAGTCTTGGTAAATCCTGATTTTTTTGCTCAGTCAAAGCAATGAGTCCGTTGGTATTCATCCAGGATCGAGAATTGGGTTAAGCCATGAATACTTCACAAATGTATGGTTCCATAATTTCGTAGTCCGATTATTCTTAACATTCAGAAATATCAAAATTTATTAAAAAGTTCAAGTTTCATATTTATAATATTTTAGTGGGTGGTGAGTCTCCCACGGTGCCTATGATCAAACGACTATCCTAAAAAGGTTTTCAGGAACTTAAGGTTCCTCTATACATTACCATTTTGATCCTATGGTTAGCGAGTTATGGGCAAATCATGCTTTAGTTTCATAAATTTTAACTGGGAAGGAAGAATCGAAAGTTTTAAGGTATTTTGGAGGTTTGGAGTGATGGTGACATAAGGAATGCTGCAGAAAAGAAAAAAAGAAAAAAATTATCTCTTCAAAGTGGTATGAACTTTGAATCCATAAGAGAATAAGAGCCCAAAATATTTTTGTAAAGTCCACTTCAAATACGAACTCACAAATTCTTAAGCAATGAAACGAAACCATACTTAAGAAGTCTAATTCGTCAAGTTATAAATTATTTAAAATAGTAAAATATACTAAAAATAAAAATTTAATTTAATCACCCAAGATGATTCCTATGATCTTTGAAAGGAATTCCTAATTAAACTTCGAATCCTAAAACTCTATGATGAAAGAGATACATTTGGTCCATCGGCAACTTTTAGTTGTAAAAACTTTCAGTTTCAATGCATCTTTTGTTCATAAACTATTTATTACATTTAATTACTGGATTATTTTATAATTTTTATGATAATTCATCATTAAGTTTATCTTTTTCATATAAAATTTCAATCTATTTCAAATTTCATAAAAATTATAAAAAAATTTAGAAGCATAAGTTATTCAAAACTAACGATTTTTTGTAAAATACTAAAACGTATCTAATTCTTGTAATGTTTCTTATACTTTTAATAATTAAATTATTTTTAAAATTTTTATAATGATTTATCATTAAGTTTCAAGTCATCCCACATAATTTCATATCATTTGAAGTTGTAAATAAATTATTAAAATTCTAGGACCAAAAACTGTCCGAAATTAATAATTTTTGGATAATTGGTAAATCATATTAATTTTAACTATATTATAATTTTTATTTTATTTTTTTCTTATTTTTATATAAAACTAGACTCATTAATCTTCAATATGGCTTTTGAATCACCTAAATTATAGTTGTAACGAACGAGATATGAATTTTTGAATTCGAATCAAAATTACAAGAAATTTTAAAGGGGGTAACGCCGACTGGTTCCCCAGGTGGGGGCCCCGCGAGCCTCTTACTCCTCGAGTAGGGGCCCCGCCGAAACTAGCTCCCAAGGCATCGAGATCTTTTGACGCACATATTTTGCAAACTAGAATGAGTTATTCGACGTGCCATATATGATTTTAGGGTAGGAGAAGCCGATCTACGCAATGAGCCTAATGGTTTCATGAGATTCCTCCTGGTAGCAGTCAAAATCTGATTTTTCTATAGTTTCACTAATTTCATTAAATTTTCATTCACCTTTGTCTTTATCCCCAATTGGGTTGAAACTATCAAATTTGGTCCGGTATTAGCTCGTTTGGATTGGGACAGTGGCCTCAACCGTCTAATCATTCAATTCTGGTTTGTTCCTATCATCGGGCTAATGTATTGTAAGTCTCTCGGACCTGTTTCCTAGCTTTGCAACTATCTCTCGCTACCCAAACCTAACACATCTAATACTGTCAATTCAGGGACTGGGGTAGTTCCTAGCATTTTTACGTTTTCTATTACGTTTCCTCTCAAGTCAACGGACGCGTTAGTGAGTTCATGGTCCATGGCCCAATTAATTTCAAACCATTGCTCTGATACTAACTTGTAACACCTTGAAAATTGAGGGTCGTGCATACACTCGACTCCCAAGTTCCTGGGTATTACTTATAACCACTTTTACTGTTTTATACTTAATTAAGCTTAATATGCAATATGGAATTACTTGAAACATGAATCACAAACACAACTAGTCTACTGTAGTAGAAGTCGCAAAATATATCTATATATGACCAAAAATATGAATGGGTCACACAAGGCGTCACTCAACAAAAATATAAAAGAGTGATAAGTCCAAAAGAATGTTGCACTAAGTCCACCACTTAGCGATCCAAAATAGGCTGCTAATCTATGGCGAACCACCCATCAGCTAGAAGTAGGATAGCTCGTCCTGCTCATCAATATCAGCGCTGCTCGGCTCCTCAAACTCATCGCTACCTGCAGGTACTGAAGAGTCTGGTTGGTGTTTTAAAACACCGTCCCAGAGTGGGAGTGAGTGATCAACTCAGTAGGTGTTATTAATCTTAAGTTACAAAAACATCAATTATATTATGAATTTAACGAAAGACAATACATTCATAAAATCTTAAATAATTTTGTTAATACATGTGCATATATAATGATATGATGCATGCCCTCGCAACAACACTCCCTCGAGCAACTCCATTTAACAATCACATATGACTAACCACCCTCATTATGACCTCAACTGCCAAGTCTCCAACCTAACTAGTGCGATGCGGTCATGATCTTGTTAGCAGGGTTTTTAATTAAGTCCATTCAAACAGCAGATTGGAGAAATTGGTACACCTCATGATATCAATGCCCTAAATTAGTTGCAAGTCCAAGGCCCCTTAATGTGCGAAGCCAAGACCACGCGATCCTTGACCCCGTTGAGTTTTTCCATCTCCGACTTTAAGCACATGGGGAGTGCTGAGATGTGAGATCGCTTGCGGTCACTACGGGGAGGCTTCTCACCCCAGCGTAGGCTGACAACTCGGACACAGTATCCCATTCCACCATGCCCGGCTCTCAAGTCAATGGATCGATTTCAAATGGTTGTCATTGGACTCCAATGGTTGAAGGGTGTTTTAGGTTCCATACAAGTGTGGGAAAACATGGTTAACAAACATGATTGGTTAGTTGATGGACTAGACCTTGCGAGTCCAAGCGTGTACAAGACGGACGACATCGAGTACAAACGACCCATATAGTCCAACTACCGTCGCTCATCTGTACTCGCCCAAATTCACCAGCCTACCCTCAAGGCAATCCTACCAATGGGGCCACCTTCTCTGACCTCAGTTTCCTAACTAATATAGGGATTTGAGGGTATTCATTAGTACTTCAACGAAATAGAATTTATTATCTAACATAAGAGATGTCATGCACTCACACATCGAACATATACAATTAGATTTATCTATGAATGCAACTATTAGCAATTTTTTGAAACAATGTGTATGTGTGTGGTGTGAGATAGTGAGGAGGCCAAGAATTACATATATCTGATGGCACAAATTTCACAAGGGTTAATGTATCATACATGCAATACGGAAACATTGTACAAGAACCAAATAATAAATGAACATGCAATTACTAAATTCATCATACATGCTATAAGGAAACATTGTGAAAGAATCAAATAAGAAATAAACATGCAATCACCAAATTCATGCCCAATCATGTTGAGGAGCAACAACATTCCAAAATCATTCCATGTTAATTGGGAAGGTCTAAGATATAAGGTCTTACCAAGGTTTTCTCTAGATTATCCTAGGTTTTCTCTAGATTATATGAATACATCACCCAATCAAACATAATCATTAGATTCATACTAAAATTAGTGTTAGGCCACCTAAGAATAATAATCCGCACCTTGTGACGTTTCTCCCAACTCATGGCACTCGTTGGGTTAGAAAATTGGAGAAAATGATTCTTATACCAATTTAGAATGAATTAGGTAAGATTCATGCAATTTATTTTAGAAAAACCTAGGTTGAGAAGTAGGTTTTGTTTCTTACCTTCCAATTGCGAATGAGGCGGATTCGGCGGAGGAAAATGATTGACATTAGGGCTTGATTGGAGGAGACCGATGAAGGGGAGCACTAAAGTGTCCCCCTCCCTACTCTCTCTTCTTCTCTTCCTCTCTCTTCCTATTTCTCTCTTTCTCCCCTTTGAAAATGCAAATTCATATGGGAAGATGAGGTGCCAATGAAGCCCTTTTATAATGCCAGATTTTGTATGAATGGCCCCAAGGACTAGGTATTTACTACACTAGCCCTATGGGAGGGTTTTTCTAGCCTCTAGGGCTCACTACAGGGTGTACATATTAATATAAACCGTAGGTTAGTTAGCCCTAATGATGATCTACGTATGGACATGTTTGGCCCGCCATTTAGATGCATCGATTGACAGATATGGTTAGAAGTTTGTTCAAAGGTCACCGATGGTCGATCGGGACCGCGGCTATATGGATATAAGTAGGAAAATATCCATACTCCACGTGTGAAGTTTGGTCGTAAACCGATAGTTCGAAATCCTCAACTTTGCATAAGAGTGAACGATCCAATTCACTTAAGTTTCAACCTCTTCCTTTAGGGTATTTGTACTTCTCATGCAGTCGTCCTTTAGCTCAAGTTGAGCGGTTCTTGTGAGTACCTAGGTCTGACTCTCGTGATGGATGTTAAGCTCAGTAAAACAGACATTATTCTATAGTTTTGGAACTAGTGGCCCAACAACAAGCGGTCTAGAGCTTGTTCAGAAATTGGGGCATTTCTTGAATGAATTAGGTATTGAGATTTCTCATGAGAAATAATTAGGGTTTGGATTAACTATGATCATAGTGTGGCCTATTTGTAATTAGTGAAAGTGGAGATTTGGTCATATTTACTCTAAACCGTCGATTTTAGGCTAAAGGAGTAACGGAGTTGATTTGGTCTATTAGTCAAGATCCAAGTCTTATCTGACTCAACTTTGCTTAGATCTTTATTTTAGTTATGATTGTCTTGATTAGTTAGTGATGGGTCGATTAGATTTAGGCCTTATATGAGTAAATCATGGGGTTGTACTTGATGTTCAAGTGATCGGACAGATTCGTTGGCTTTCTACGGTTGATTAATCGGACTTGTGCGGTTCTTTACTAGTATCACCTGTGTATAAACTAACATTGAGTGTCAATGGTCAGTAAGTGATAATATGAGTTAATTATATAAAAAAAATTTAAGGATTTTTTTGATAATCCAAAATAGTGAAAATTCAGGATGTTACATGGGACCTAGTAGTTTTTTAATGGTGGACTTTCAATCATTATTGTTTTCGGTGGTGTGGTCCACCTGAGATTTAGATAAGATTATGGATTTTGAATTCAGAATCCCCAAATCATCAATTAGGGATTTTCAGATTCAGAATCCCCAAATCAAAAATTTGGGATTATTCAAAACCCTAAATCAATCGAGTCAATCAGGGATTTTCAAATCCCTGACTTTAGAAATCAGAAATTAGGGACTTTCAGAATCCAGATCTCAAAATCCAGATTAATTGGGGATTTCAGATTCAAAATCCATAAATTCAGTTAAATTAGGGATTTGGGATTCGAACCCCTAAATGTAGACATTCAATTAGGGATTCCAGACTCGTGATTTCAAAGCCCAGATTCGAAACCGATAATCCCAAATTGGGGATTTTATATACCCTTACCTGTGTTGTCGATGGAGGCAGCCATGGATGCTTTGTCCAGCACCGACACTGTGTATAATCTCTGATTCATCCCAATCGGGTTTCTTCTGCCTCCACGCATGGCCTTGTAAACCTTGTCGCGCTCGTCCTCTTCATCTTCAGCTGTGGCAGCCATTATTATGGTTGTAGGTGTATGCTTCTTCTCTTAGCCATGAGGAAGAAATCACCTATGTCAGATTCGAGAAGGATGGCGGCGACGAGGACTCTCGATTCGGCCATGGGTTTTTAGGGAGGAGCGGGCGTGAGAGAGAGGATTTGGGTTTTGGGAGGGGCGGTCACGTGAGAGTGAGGGATTTGGTAGAGGGGCGCGCGTGGGTTGATTATATTATGGGGGTGGGAAACGGATTGGCTACTCCCCCTGCCACTAGCCCCATGGCTGGTGGTCAGTGTTCTGTGGGCCCTACCATGATGTATGTGTTTCATCCATTCCGTTCATCCATTTTTAAAGATCATTTTAGGCCTTGATCCCAAATATTAGAGGTATATAAATCTCAGGTAGTCCACACCATATGAAAATAATAGTGATTGGAAATCCACCATTAAAATCCTCTTAAGGCCCATTGTACTGTTTATTTGATATCTAATCTATTGATTAGGTCATACAAGCCCAGATGAAGGGAAAAAACAAAAATCAGCTTGATCCAAAGCTTTGGTCCCCAAATGTTTTTAATGGTTGACACTCATTCAACAATGTTTCCTGTAATGTGGTCCACTTGAGATTGGGATATATCTCATTTTTGGTCTCATACTGTAAAATGATTTGTAAAACTAGATGGATAGCATGGATGAAACACATACATCATTGTGGGGCCCACAGAGCACCGACCACCATCCATTGGCTGGTGTAAGGGGGAGTAGCCAATCCATTCCCTGGGGGTGGGGGTGACGGAGGGCATTTTAAGTCTTGAGTTTTAGGTCTTGTGGGGCCCACCGTGATGTATGTTATTTATCTACTCCGTCCATTCATTTTAAATGATCATGTAAAGGAAGTCATATCGAAGCACTGTAAATGGACCACATAAAATATTAACGATAGAAATTTATTTTTTATGGTGCGGTCCATTTAGACCTTCAATCTACTTACTTTTTAGGCTCATCCACTGAAATTATATATCAGAATTTATGGGCGGCTTAGATAAAACACATATATTCCAATGGGCCCCATGAACAGGTTGGATGACAAATAAACATCACTGTGGGCCATAGGAAGATTTCAATAGCGGAAATCATTATTCCCACTCTTTTCTATGGTGGGTCCACTTGAACTTTGGATCTGCCCCGTTAGTCAGATGCACCATTCCATGGTGGGCCATGAGCTTAAAAATAAAGTCAATCCATGACTTGGGTGGGCCACACCACATACTATAGTTGAGAGGGTTGCCCTCCCATTAAAACATTTATAATCATTTATTGGGCCCACCTAGATGTGGTTCATAGATCCAGCCCATTCATTATGTGTGTCCCACTTGGATGAGGAGTCAGACCAAGTTTCATACACATCTAAAACTCATGTGGGCCCCACCAAATGTTCACACAAAATAGTGTGGAATAATGATTTCCATTGATACCTTCCTCAGGCCCACAGTAATGTTTATTTGTCATCTAACATGTTCATAATATTAAAAAAATATAAATGAAGGGAAAACACAAACATTAGCCTAAATGTGGGTCACACCACATAATATAATGGAGGGGTTTCCTTAGAACATTTATAATCATATATTGGGTCTGCCTAAATGTGATTCACATATCCAACCCACTCATTACGTGTGTCCCACTTGGATGAGGGGTCAGACCAATTTTCAACTGCATCCATATCTGTATTAACTTATAAACAGGTTGGATCTCAAATAAACATCGCGGCGGGCCCTAAGAAGGTTTCAATAGGGGGTGTCACTATCCCACTCTTTTCTATGGTGGATCCACTTGAACTTTGGATCTGCCCCGTCAGTTAGATGCACCATTCCATGGTGGGCCACGACCTTAAAAATAATCATTTATTGGGCCCACCTAGATGTGGTTCATAGATCCAGCCCATTCATTATGTGTGTCTCACTTGGATGAAACACATACATCATGGTGGGACCCATAGAGCACCGACCAACATCCACCAAGTTTTGTGGGCCCCACTATGATGTATTTGTTATATCCACACCGTCCATCCATTTTGAGATATCATTTTACGTCATGAGCCAAAGAATGAGGCAGATAAAAATCTGTAGTGGACCCCACCACAGAAATCTTACGTGCACCACACCACATGAAATCAATAGTAATTGGATATCCATCATTAAAATCCTCCTAAGGCTTACTGTACTATTTATTTGACATCCAATATGTTGATTAGGTCATACAGGGCCAGATGAAGGTAAAAAACAAAAACCAGCTTGATCTAAAACTTTTATGGCCCCAAAATGGTATGACATCCAATATTGTACTGTTTATATTTTTTTAGATGTCTTCACGTAGTTTTAAATGGTAATCAACACCTAAGTTTCATATACAGATGATTTTTGAGATATCTCATAAGCTAAAGGGGTGACATCAAATGCACGGAGTTGATGTTTGACACACATCATGATGGGCCCATTTTACATGTCTGGTCCATTCACTCTATTTTACTGATCATTACCCTTAATTTGAATAGATACTCACCTCAATCATACTACATATGAGAAATATATTGGGCAAACAAGATTGATCAACAATTTGAGTGAATTTTGATTTAAACATCTAAAGTTATTTACTCTTTATGTCTGGACTGATCAGATTGTCCAAAAACAGTTAAAGGTTATTCATAATATCAAAAATATATAAATAAATAGAAAACACAAACATCAGCTTGATCCAAAACTTCTATGGCCTCCAAGAAATTTTAAATGGTAGAGGTTCAATCACACTATTTCCTGTGGTGTGGTCCACTTGAGCTTTGGATATGCTTCCTTTTTGTTCTTTAGACCTCAAATTATCTGTTAACATGGATGAATGTAGTGGATAAAATAAATAAAAAACGGTGAACCCCACAGAGTTTACTCTGGTAAAGGTAACGAGTAACTCACTTAAATGTAGTGGAGAAAGGTTTCCTTAAAACATTCATAATCATATATTGGGCCTGCCTAAATGTGATTCACATATCCAACCCACTCATTATGTGTGTCTCACTTGGATGAGGGGTCAGACCAAGTTTCAACCGCATCCAAAACTCATGTGGGCCCCACCAAGTGCTTTTATATTATTTAGGATGTCTTCACATAGTTTTAAATGGTATGGCCCACTTAAGTTTCTTTTACCGATGATTTTTGAGTTATCTCATAATCTAATGGGGACACATCAAATCCACGGTGTTGATGTTCGACACACATCATGATGGGGCCCACAAAACTTACTAACATCAATTCTTAGGTTCTCACGAGGTCAGTATGTTGGGTCACAATTTTAACCAGAATATTTGGCCCATTTTATATGTCTAGTCCATTCACTCTATTTTACTAATCAATACTCTCAATTTGACTAGTTACTCGCCTCAATCAGGCTACATATGAGAAAGATATTGGGCATACAAGATTGATCAACAATTTCAGTGAAATTTGATTTAAACATCTAAAGTTATTTACTCTTCAATTTGAATTGATTACATTGTCCAAAAATGATTAAAGGTTCAATTAGTGGATGTTGCTAATAATTTAGTAATTTTATTTTTCACAAATAAATTTAACATTTTTTTTCAAAAAATATATATTTTTTACTCTTTTAACTAAATTTCATTTTTATTATAAATAAATTTAACATTTTTATTACAAAATTTAGTTTTCTTTTTTAAAATATATATTTTTTTACAATTTGTCAATTTTTTCACAATTTTGTTTAATTTTCTTTTTTAAAATATCATTTTTTTAATCTCACTTTTGTTATATAACTTTTTAATTTTTCTTGTCAAAATACAAAATCTAGTTTTCTTTTTTAAAATATATATTTTTTTACAATTTGTCAATTTTTTCACAATTTTGTTTAATTTTTAAAATTTTCTTTTTCAAAATATCATTTTTTAAATCTCACTTTTATTATATAACTTTTTAATTTTTCTTGTCAAAATACAAAATCTAGTTTTTTTTTAAAAAAAATATATATTTTTACAATTTGTCAATTTTTTCACAATTTTGTTTAATTTTTTAAATTTTCATTTTCAAAATATCATTTTTTATCAATTTTTTTTTCAAAATTATCAACATTATTCAAAGTTCTTAATTTTTTTTTCAAAATCTAGATTTTTATAATTACAGTTTTTTTTTTCAAAATTTAAATTTTTCTTAAACATGTTAATTATTTTTCTAAGCTTCTCAACTATTTTTTTTTTTCGAAATTCATAATTTTTTTGAGCTTCTTAATTTTTGACCTGAGCATTAGAGACGGTTTAGGACTGTCTCTAATAGAGACGGTCTTTGATAGGGTTATAAGACGGTTTAGGACTGTCTCTAATAAAGACGATCTTAGACAGTCTCTAATAGAGACGGTTTAAGATTGTCTCTAATAGAGACGGTCTTTGGCAGGGCTATAAAAAGGCTAAGGACCGTCTCTAATAGAGACAGTCTTTGACAGTCTCAAAATAAAAGAGGGCCAATAACCATCTCTAATGCAGACGGCCGATGACTGTCTCAGATGACTGCATATAAGATGGTCAATAACCGTCTTAAATGATTTGTGGATGTTCAAATTTTTAAGACAATATTAAGGACGATTAGGGGCCGTCTAAAATTTTAGAAACGGTTTACAGCCATCTCTAAAGCGTCTTTAAACCAATCAATTTTAGAGACGGTCCAGAATCGTCTCAAAATCCGTCTCTTTTTTTTTCATTTTTCACGTAGTGCGATGGAGTCCACAACTTACACATAAATGAACATGCGATGTCCAAGAAGAACTCGTGACTAAGCTATTACTGATGAACGATGGAGATAAGATATTGCAACATGTCAGGAAGTGCTGCGAGTATTTAAAACTTGTATAATTGATCCATGTGTATGCTTTGAATCTTTATAACCTGGCAACACCCTAGCCCTTTTTCATTATACAACGCAGACATCATCAGAAAAAATGAATCCAAAGGCATCTAATGGTCATGAGTGCATTCTCATGGTAGATAAAAGTGAGTGACGACAATATCCCACATCATCGGTATAAATGAAAAGAGAAGTCGAGGAAAGTGAGTGGTGGTAAGCTTAATACGGCAACAGCATCTCGCAGACATAAAGCGCGTACACATGCTAAGCCACTCATAACTCTATCAAAAAAGGATCATTAAGACCAATGACAAGCAGGTTGAAAGATGAAGGTCAGTAACATGGTAATAATGCATATCTTAGCACTACACCTACTAGATCTAGGGGGTAAGTTTAACCCTTCCTGAGACGGTACGTTGATCATTTGAGAGGTTCTTCTAGGAGTTGCCCTTCGGCTCACCAACATGATGGGTGGAGATCTTCCAGAGCCCATCAACGCCGACAACGTGAAGATCTATTACGAGTAATCCTACCCTAATTATGTCAACAACCACAATCGTAAAGCTAACATCAAACAACTAGAGGTTAACATCTTAAGGTACATTCCATCATCACTCCTTTCCTCCAATAAGTGTTCCAAAAAATAAAGGGTTCGAAAAAAAATGAAGAAAAATAGATAAAGAAATAAATAATGGATGAATAAAGCGTGCGGTAAAAAAAAAAACAGAAAAGAAAAAAAAAAGAGTCGAATCCAATGAGTGAGAACACAAGTCACTAACCCATTTCCCCTCAGTATAATTTACCCCAATGTCAGCAGCTTCACGGTCGTGATTAAAGACAAAGTCAGGTAGCTCACTAGTCGACCGATAATGAATGGAATCTAGTCTCCCGCCTCGGTTACTTAAAAAAGAAAAATCAGAAGAAAAATAGCATGCGTAAGCGAAATGACAGAGGTGAAAACTCGAACGGACACCTCAACTAAAAACAGCGGGCATGTAGCAGACTTGGTGAAAACCTGAAAAGGTACCAAGGGTAAAAAGAGCATAGCTACCAAGGGAAAAGAGAGTAAAAACCCGCGACTCGGTAAAAATCCGAAAGGGCGCCACAGGAAAAAATGACTAGAAAACTAGTCGTGGTGAAAACTTGAAAAGGCGCTATGGGCAAAAATGGCTAGAAAAGAAAAAAAAAATGAAAAAATAGGAATAAAAGAAGCCAAGGCAACAAGTGAAATAAAGAAGTGCAAGGAAAAGGTAAGTGATGGATCATAATTCTGTCGGACTCTACCCAAATCCAAGAGGCATGATTCTAATATGCACTACTCTCAAGGAATCGGGATCCCTAGTAAACAACTCAAAATACCGAATTCGACGTGGACTAAGTTCAATGTTATGATTCCATCATCTAGGCACAAGTTCAGACACAAACAAATACAGACATATACAACACAAAAATGTTCATTTCATTTTCATTTTTTATATATAATCTCATCCCTTTGAAAAAATATTACAAAAAAAAAAGTTTTCCGTTTTTTGGTCGTTCATGTATAAAAGGCAAAGGTATGTATGGCTCTCTCTAAAATTTCCAAAACTCTTTGGATCCCTTCTTACAGGTGACTATTTTCCAATAATCATCACTCAAAAGTTAAATATCTCGCCCGATACTCTAACTTCTCAATTTCTCAATTGATTCTCTCATTTTGTATCGCAGGTACTAGGGTTCTTCTCATAAATCACAAACCATGAAGCCAAAAAGGTCTAACATTTCAAATGGTATGATGGATTTAATCTTCAAGGACAAGTGGGGGCACCATCCATCATAACCGCCATGCCACCACCACCACCAACCATCACAGTTGGCCCACCATCCAAATCCATGTCCCCCATCATGGACATCCTTCCACCACTAAAATTTGGACCACTATCATAATCATTTCCCCATCCATACCAACCAATGGCCCACCCATGCCAAAGCTCCTAAAAATCAGCCCTCAAGATCCTAAAGCTCATTGCCCAATGGCCTACCAAGTATAGACTCATCCAACAGTCAACCACATACTCATCCTTAAATCCATCACCCAACACCTCTTCAATACCCATCTCTCCTCCATTAATGGTTATTGGAGCTATCCCATCATTGATATTCACCTCCCCAAAAGGCTCCACCAAACCACCATTAATGCCCTCATTCAAGAAGCTTATAAAAGAGCTTTCCCTTCCATCCAAGCTCACCAAAAGCATAACTACATTATGCACCATTTCTTTCCCCAAAGGAGAATCCCAACAACCCAACATTTGGGGCCTCACTTTAGCCTTCATCATCATTAGTCATGGAGGAAATGAAAAGGAAGAAGACAAGGATAAGTAGAAAGGAGAGAATATTGGAGAAAAGAGGAGCAAAAAGAAATTTCGGACGAAACAGTGGCACACAAATGAGGCAAGGCATGATTTCGGGTTCTGGGGAAGAAAACCCCAGTCACTGGAACGAAGCCGACCAGAGTCGTTAATCCGATTACCACCCCATCTCAACAAATGTGCCCCCTCTCTCTTCACATGAAAACACTACTGAAAAGAAAACGGTCAACAAGATGACGTGGCCGGTGATGATCCAATTACCGCTCCGTCATCGATCTAAGGAAAAATTCACCACAATCCTCTCTTGATCATCAAAAGCTGAAAGGAACTATTTGTATGAGAAGAAAAGATTTGATAAGTGATGCAATCACATGGGCCCACCAAAGGCCCATGTAACACCCGGAGTTTTCAAAACCCGAGTATATGACTTGTTCTCCAAAACCTGAGTGTTAACCTTTAAAGATAGTCAAATTCAAGTTTCTTTTTCTTTAGAGTTAGTGGTTTAGTGGAAGTTGGACAAATTAAACATAAATAAATAAATAAAAATCATTCACATTCAAAATATACGAGCGACTACCCATAATAACTTATACAAACCAATGTCTCTTATAATAACAAATACGAAAATTACATAATTTACACATGAGAATTAATAAAATGCATAAAAACTTGAGCCGCATGATCATGCGGCTTCTCTTGGCAAATATAGTCATGCATCCCTTATAATCGTACCCTGGTCTTTATCAATCTGGACATGAATATCTTTTAAGCCACCTGTATTACCTATACAGTTATATATTTGATGAATGAGTGACGAACTCAGTGTGAATTCCCCTTAAGATTACATACTGCCGCCTTAGCTAAACACAGTTTAAAGAAAACAATAAAGCATTCAAAACAATACATGATGCAGTCTTATTTAAACGCATGGATGCTTGAATGCACATCGACCTCGGGATGCTCATCCAGTCAGACTTGGGCTCGTCACCTATGCATAAGACTGGTCACCAGTGTAGCACATAACATACGTATATCATGTACAGCATAATGACCAAGCCATCGTACATCACGTATGTAGGTCAATAGTCGGTGGTCTGAGAGCTAGCGAAATGATACCCCACTAAGCCTGAGGGCGCATGCTACAACATCCAAAATTAGTTACCCGTCATCACCAATATGTTATGAATGCATGATTAGTCAAACCTTTATTATTCAAATTACAACCAGCTATTTTAAGTAACTTAAGGGTCACTATGGGAGGCTCGTCACCCAGTATAGGCCGACAGCTCAGGCATAGTGTCTCATTCCCACCATCCCCGATTCATGAGATTTTCTTCCTTAGGATGTCTAATGGATGCCCATCGACTAGTGGCCAATTAAATTCAATACACGGAATTACCATCGGATGGTTATATGGGAATGAACTATCGACGGTAAAAGGTTGCATAAAGTAAATATTAAATCGAAACGCTAAAAGGTTGCACAAAATAAATATTAAATCGAAACAGTAAAGAGGTTACGTGGGGCGGTGTTAAATCGAAGTGGTAAAGAAGTCATTCTCAAGGCTATGTAGGCAAGACAACCTATGGATGATAGACCCACATTGGTATTCCACACCCCAAATAACCTCCAAGTCGAGGGTCCATCTCTAACACATTCTGTCTCGTTACATCCTTAGTGTGGGCTCACATACACAAGTGAAAATTTTCCACTAGTGGGTGTAGTGAAATGAGTTCCAAGCGACTTACAACAATTCATTGACATATAAAAATGTATGGTTACAACATGCAAAATATATGTTAATCATTAAGTCCAGAACTATCACAATAAATCATAAATCAAATATATAAGCTATCAATTGGAGTTTAGATGGAAACTGACATGTGAGTAACAAGCTAACAGCTATAATTCAAATGTAAGTCAGCCCTTAAGATTCAATAATTAGTGTAAGTAATCACAGGTTTTAAGATAGCAACTATAATTCAACAAAAACTATCCCTTAAACTAATTAGGAAGTGAAAAGCTTAATGGGAAGAAATCATCACCTTATCTTTTATCCGCTTCACACTAACTATGAATTAACTCAACACTTATTTTCAGTGTCCCAATCTGGTGCGATTGCATGTGATGATTTATGCCTGACCAACAATGTCTGGCACTCTGATCTGGATTGGGAGCCCCTGCGGAGTTGGTCTGCTGACTGAGCACACTCCCAAAATGGTTCGGGATTCAGGTCAGCCCTCGACTCAGTGAGTTGACTCGGTTTGGCTAAATAGCCTACTCCTTCTCCTCTCTTTTCTTCTCAACTTCCTTTTCTTCTTCTTCCTTTCTTCCCGCTTTCCTCCTCCTGCTTTCTACCACTCTTCTAGAAGTCCAACAATGGACACCTGACCCAACTCAGGTGAGTCGAGTCGAGTCGACTCGGCAGCTACACAACCCACCCGCTATTCTCCTTCTCCTTTCTTCCTCTCTCTGTCTCTCTCCTTGTTGGAACTCCAGCCAGGCCTGGATCAAGCCCAAGCATAACCCAACCCAGCTGGACTCAGTTTCAACTGAGTTGAAGGTCAGCAGGTAACCGAGTTAACTCGGTTGGGTGAGGACCTGGTCAGCATGGAGAAACTCTCTCTCTCTCTCTCTCCCTCTCACACAAATCTTCTTCTCCTTCTTCTACCCCATGCTCTCCTTCTCATTCTTCCTGCAACTCACGTCCATCACCTGGACTCAACAAAACGAGCGACCTGCTTCAGTAAACTCGGCTGCGCGATGTAGTGCAGTTGCAGTAGCTGCGGCTCACCCTCCATGTTCCTTTCTCCTTTCTCCTTTCCTATCCCTTTTTCTTCTTCTTTATTTATATCTTCTCGGAGCTTCTTGGAGCTCTGGACTCAGTCCCAGCTCAGATAAATGTGCTGCAACGACTCAGCACCGGTCGTCGCAGCGGTGAAGAAGAAAGTAGCTGTTAATGGCATTTTCTCAATGGGGGTTTATTTCTCCATTTTATTTCTTCTGAACAGTCTGTATGGAGTATGGAGCTTGTAGAATGGATGGATCGAAGCTCCACAGCGGTTTTCTTGGTGGGTTCGAATGAAGAAGGAAACGACCATTTTTCTCGAGTGCGGCTGCAAGGAACGGAGATCAAATCCTCTTGCCATATAGGCTCTCATTTTTTCGAAACCCTAGACCTCCCAGAACCGTCATATTGATAACATACGACCCAGATTTGATCTGGTAGAAACCGCCTTCCAAGACTGTGGGTAGGGCCGAAACCGACCGTTGGTTTTGCTCGAAAGCCCTAAACCTCATTGCTAGGGGTGAAGGGATGATATTTTCCCACATCCGGACGGCTAGGATCGAAGGAGACGTGTGCATGCGAGCTACCAGCTTGGGAGCAGCAACAGTTTCCATTTTCAAAAACGTGCCGCACGAGACTTCGCTTGTGCCCACGTTTGTACGCATGCACGTGTGCATGAGCACGTACGGATGACAGGGTTTTATTCGGTCCTACTTCGCACACATGATGGACGGTTCTGATCAGTGGTCCGACCTTCGTTGGTGGGCCACTGCCATTCATTCATTCGAATGCCCGTAGGCGGGAACTGAGAAAGGAGGGAGAGAACTCTCCTTTTCGAGAATATGTCGGGTCAGACTTAGTTTGACTCGACTCCACTTCTGGTGCACGGCAGGTGCACACACCCTTTGTGCACGCACACCACTAGTGTGGAGTCCACTTAGATGTTGGACAAAATCCACTCCATCCATTCTCTCCAGAGTCCCAAATCAAGGTCTCGGACTAACAATCAGGCTGATCTAAGATCCAGGTGGGCCCCACATATGGATTTGGGTTCTATTTGCTGATTCCCATCAACCTGACGGTCAGATCATCATCATACTTGTCCTACGATTTTCCTAAGGGTCCCTGGTCGAGTTTAAAAGAGAATCATTGGTAAACTTAGTGGTTAAATGCTTCAATTGGGATGGTTAAGTAGTGTTTTTAATGGAATTCTAATGTGTGAAGATTTTGGTAGTTTAATGATTAAAATTCTTGAGCTTAAGGTCCTAGTTTAAGGTGGATTACATAGATACATGGGCCACGATATGATTTAATTAAGACCCATAGTAGTTAGTTACAAGTATTTTAGATCTGGCGGGTTGATTGGTTTCGAGTTGTAAATCCATATTAATCCAATGGTTGAATAGTTTCCATTACTAGTTTGGTGGATTAAATGTTTGGTGGACCCATACGTTTGGTGCCGATTTTGGTGATTTACAGTTTGGTTTTAGTGTGTCCTGATGGTTGAATCAGGGAAAATCAAGTGTTAAAGCGATTGATAAAATGTTGTGGATTTGATGAATGGTGGATCTTGTGGTTTAGGTTTCTAAATCTACGATGAATGATTAGATTTATCTATCAAGAGATGGAAATCTAAAATTATGCTTCTCCGTTAATGTGGCGTCCATCTTGAAAAATCAATCGGATGAATGGCTTACTATACGAATGAAGGTTGTACTAGATGATCGAGATGGATAGATTGAGAGTCGTTGGATGATGGCATGTAAGGTAAGTTACGTGTGTAGGACTAATTTATATCTCCATGGTAACACCAAAGTACTAAAAATTATGGGGTGTTACAGCCCATTAATAGAAATAAAGCAGAAACTGAACATGAGAGCAATACAAGTAAAGGAGAATTTCATTATAAAAAAAAAAAGTTTAGTACATAGCATGTCATAAAAAGAGAGGACAGAAGAGAGCAAGACTACTACTCGTCTAGATTCTTCAATTGCTCTTGGAGGTTTGAAGAATGACTAACAAGTAATTGGAAAAAATGAGATAAAAGGTGATATTTTTATGAGATGGAAAAAATCTTGTGAGAAATTGGGAATCAATGGAAAATGAGAGAATAAAAAAAGTGAAAAGGACAAAGAGAGAGAGAAGGAAATGAGAGGACATACAAGAAAAAAAGAGAAAATAAAAGAGAGAAAATTCAAGAAAAAGAAAGAGAGAAATTTGAGGAAAATAGAGAAAATTACCAAAACATTCCAATAAAAACTTGTCATGATCACAACCATTGGATCGTGAAATGACGGATTAGGACATCTTGGAAAGACAAAAAAAATGTATCCCCAGCAGAGCCAATCTCGATTGTAACTGATAGAGTGTGAAACGACAGATCGGATCCTTTTCAAAAACCACCAAAATATATTTTTCAATAAATTAAATTGATCTTTTGTATAGTTCAAATAAAAACTAGATCAGTCGAAAGTCCCACAGAACCCCTAGTGGAGGCAAAAAAACTGTTTGGACTTATCCAAAAAAAATAAAAGGATGAAGGCTAAAATAAGAACCAAACGATGATGCTCTCCTACAAGATCGAATGGATATTTTCAAAATGTTTCGGAAAAATCTTCAAAAATTGTAATAAAATCCACAGGAAGTGTAACCCCTCATACGGGATAGTTTTCAGAATAAAAAATTTTCAAAAAATAGCAAAATAAGGTTTGACCACTTCTAGTTTCCCCAACAGTTGTTAAATCCGTATGCGATGCAAGCATAGTCGGTCTGGATCTCAATGTTAAGACGACCGTGCAACGATGAAGCTCAATGCAAGTGATGGTGAGCACGATCCAACTCTAGTCACAGTGATCGTTTCAAAAGAATGAAAAAGATTGATTGTAACCAATGTATCAAAATCAGAAGACTACATGGAAAAAAGATCACCCACACATACCTAGTCCGGGATGCTTGGAAAGTATGATCGAGTCCAAGTTGCCGTAGTGAGTTCTCCATAAGGTCGTGGAATCAGTGGGGCAGTTAACCACTTTGACGATCAAATGGAACAAGTACTCTTAGGGTGATCATATAGCAAAGGAACATCACACATCCAAATAGTAGGAGGATCCTCGAAAGGTCATGAAGCGCTAGGGCTTTCATATTTGCCCTCCAATGCTATTACCGATCTGATGGGAAATGGTTGTGATTCATGGCTCATAATGCCCGCAGAAAGCGTAGGGACAATCACAACGTTTCCCTTAAACCCTCATGATATGTGCAAGTTATCTTTTTTTCATACCATAAGCTAATAATGATATCATGGCAGGCAACATGTCCATACCATAATATTTTCTTACCGGAGGGGTGGGGTGCCTACTCACTTTGACATTCAGTTATATGCAACCTTTGCCAAAGAGGGGCATCTATAGACACCCCACCTAGGCTAGCAACTTGATAAGGCATGAATGATTCTTAGGAACTGAACCTAAACCCCATACCCTACCTAAAATTGCGGTCATTTCGCAAACTTGAGTCATTTCATTACCTCAACCTTAACTTAACTTAAGCCATCACCCTAGCCAAAGTATGCCTAAACCTTCACCCACAATTAATCCATTGTTCAAGCCACTTTTGGGTCACAATCGAGCCAGTTTCAAGCCATTTTTTAATCAAATATCCAAAATGGGCTTTGAGCCACTCTCAGGACTAGACAAAAGGCCCACTGGTGGAATTTCAGAAGCAATTGAGAAGGGGCGGTAATCGGATTACCGTTGGCGGTAATCCGGTTACCGCCCCCTCTCAAAAAATGTGCGTAGAGCCACCTGACTGAGTTTCGGACAAGAACAGTCAGAGGCGGTAATCCAATTAAAGCCGACAGTAATTGGATTACCGCCTCCTCTCAACAGATGTGCCCAGAGCTACAACTGTTTCTCTCCTCGAAAGTCAACTCTGCATGGACCTCTTTGACCCTAAAATTATTACTATTTACCATTTTACCAAGCCTTTCAACCTATAAGAAAATACCACATGGCATCTCCCTTCCCTCCACCAATCCTATGCTGCCACATCAACATTAATTTATCCTCCATAATCCCTAGAATTACCAGAAAACTATCCCAATGGGCTATAAATACCCCCCTCATCTCTTCATTTCATCAACAAGAATTAACAACAATTACCAACCAACAAAGAGAAGGAGAGTGAGGGAGAGGGAGGGAGAGAAAGAGAGAGAGAGATAGAGAGAGAGAGAGAAGGGGTGCTTAAGTTTTAAAGCTCTCATCCTTTCTAGCCTCCGTTAGTCTCATTCAGCCATGCCTTAGCCTCTCACTTCCACTTGAGCCAAACCTCCTAACCATAATGACCAAAACATCCAAGTCTTTTTAAGTGCAAGCCAAGGACCACACATTTACCTTTAATATTCATATCACACCAGTACCTCCCTTCTCAACCCCCTGCTTCTCCAAATTGCCATTGAACCTATGCTCTTTGACTTGCCGGAACTTTGGATCCCATCACATCAGAAACTCATGGTAGCCTAGTCATCTTAAAATGATATTCTAGCATTATCATTCTTAGCCTCCTTTCTCTTTCAAAAATTCTTTGGATGTATGCTTTGTGGCTTGTCGAAATTTTGGACCTTGCTATATCATAAATTTGAGTCTGCCTAATCCTATTTTAATACTTGGCATCTTTTCGTTTTATCCCTTAAAACCATCTTATCACACAAAGTAGAGATCATACACCCATATGGGCAGAAAGGGTGCCTACCACCTTTCCTCTTTGTAACTGAGGTCCCTTACTCGGAATCTCAAGTTGCAGATCAGAAGTCAACTTAAAGCAAGGGAGTCCTCGTATTCTCTGGCTTTTATTCTGCAGGTTCTAGCCGACTATAGGATTTTTAATTAATTGGATAGTGGCGACTCTGAGTCTATTGCATCATCAATCCAAATTAGTCCACACATCCTCAAAATGAATATAAATCAGTGTGAGCGCCGATTTCCAGTGTTCACAGTAAGGCAGATGAACTTAGTTGAATCAGCAATCGCAGTATTAAGGGAAAGTCCCATCGACCATGACATCTCATTATTATCATAATATGCGTAAAACCCATATGTTACGTTCGGTCGAACCATCCATTGACGGAGTCCCATATTCTGGGATAAGAGAGAGAACGGTGAAGCGATTGAGACTGGAAACTGCATCGTCATTTCAAATCGTTGGAGTGTTGAGGAAGCCTCCATGACCATCCAAGTGGACTGGTTATCTATAAAAAGGTCAACAATGCCTTGGATAAATAAGAAAACGACGAGTGTGGAAGGATTTGGGAAGGGTTATAGGCCTAAGGGTGATTTTCTCTCCATAAGTTTGGAACTTAAGGCAGGAAATCCATTGTAGATGAAAATGGAATGGCGAAGCTATTCGTTTTTTGAGGACTTGGAGTCCAAAGCCTCCTTTTTATGGGCGATGAAGCAAAGGAGCAATTAATGCACATAAATAAGTAGCTTCGATTGAGTTTTTCAAAATGTAAATGCAAATGTTTTTTTCAAGATTAATTCCTCCTGATGTGATATATATCGCTGCAAGCAGAGATATGGCAAGTATGACTAGGAATGAATAGGTACTAAAAATTCATACTACTATGCAGAGGGTAGGTGAATCACAAGATGATCACTCATCCTATGCAGTGTGGTCAAGACAAATAATAAACGACATCTGAATGTTAACCAAGGGCTTAAAAGTTTATTCATTATTATGTTGGCCATCGACCGCTTGGATACAAGAGAAAGAAAGTAAGAATATTGAAGATAGAAAAATAAATCAGATCTTTAAGCTGTCAAATTCTGCTAGGAGGGCCTACATCTCTACCTCAATTTTCTCTTTAGCAAACCCCCAATAGTTTCCCTCTTCAATGAAACGTGCGAGAAATGAAGTAATTGATCAACACAAACAGAAATAGAATGTACTTTGCTCTCAACCACCCTTTTCTCAGCACGGCTTGCTATCGACCAAGTTCAGTATAGATGAATCTGTTCATCTATGAACCACAGGTCCACTGGGTCAGCCATTTCTTTTACATAAAAGGCACTGTCATGCTCTTGTAATTCATCCATAATGCTGGAGCAGTAAGACTGTAACATCCTAAGCATCAATCGATTAAATTGGTTTGCCCAAGCACAATGTAACTTGTTATACAAGATTCTTTCATATTTGCCACTCATATCAGCTGAGTCCTTCACGACCTCTTCTTGTTGTTACAAGAAACATGTGTGCACCCCATGGAGATAGCACGATGTCTCATATTGACCTCCCATATCTGCTAATTGCTTCAGCTCTAAGAGTAAACCCTTGAGTCTATCGTTCAGTTGGGCCAAAGCATGAAGGTCAAGCGAATAGGAAGCATAAGTGATGAATCTCCTTACATCAGATGGTTAAAAAGGAGAAAGACGAGTCTTTCAATCCTTCGTCAAAATCTCTCAAAGAAAGGACTTAGCTCTAGTAATGAGGGAAGGTAACTCAATAGCCATGAGAACACTTGAATTTAGGAAGGTTATGATGAGATTGGAAATTCAATGCTATTTAAATAGCGGGCTCAAAAAGCCCTACTATTCGTAAAAGACGTGGCTAAAAGAAACTACACGTTCCGGGTTTCTCATGGTATGGGCTATTGAGGCAAGATATCCGAAAGCAACTTATGTTTAACTAAAAACTAGCAAATGTTCTAGAAGGCGTAATTGCAAACAGTTACCGAAGGAAATGAAATTTTCATAAGTGACTCAAAGGTCGTTCACTCACGCAAAAGTGTTACAGATTGAATGATAAAAATTGTTAAAAGAATGTTTCGGCCATTACCATCCGCTTTCTGGTTGCTAATAGTGATGCTTCTCCCTTTGCTGTTGATCGAGATGTTCGATTCATTTCCTCTGCTTGTGAATGTGCTATAGCAACTAACTGAGAAATCTCATCCATAGTCTTGAGCTTCTCTGCACGTTCGTCTGCTAATTGTTGTCTCAATGTGATCAGTTCGGCTTCCAAAGTTGTAATCCTGGTCTTTAAATTCTCTATTCTCGTTTTAGAAACTCTCACTGCAACATTTTTAGTCGAAAGTGTGCGGGTGACTTCTTGAACATTGGCTTTCTTAAGATCGGTCACTTATTTCTCTAGTTCAAGATGATCGACAATAGCCTTAGCTTAACAATACATGTCAAGTATACCTTGAAGATCTAGAAGAGATGATGCCATGATTATTAAGGCCGGGTCTGATTAGGATAGCATATATGCTAAATCGACTAATTGGACAATTTTATCTATCAATTTGGCATCAAAGGATTTAGACATCCCTTTTCAGAGAAACTCGTACAATTCAGCCAATAAACTTTGAAAGTTGTCATGGCAAAGAGGAGATTTTTCTCCATGCATCTCTCCAACTAAAGCCTTCTCAAGTACAAGGAGGATCTCGTTAACAGGAGAAAGATTGACGGAGTCAGATCCACCACCTCCAGGAATAATTGTCGGAGGAGTTAAGTTAACCACTTTTGTTTTGGTCGATATCGTTGGGATCTTGACTGAAGCAACCTCAGCTAGTTGATCAACACCGACCGATTATTATTCTTCGACGATAATCACGGATTTCTCAACTATCTCCGCAAAAGTACTCATGGTTGCTACTTCTTCAGAAATAAACCTCTTAGCCTTGATCGATTTTTCTAGCACTATAGTTGCATCAGTCGTTGCAGACTCAGTCGAAGTCGAGGTTTCACCAATTGCAGTGGGTGACGAAGAAAGTGTAGGGACCAAAGTCAATGTAAAAGGTCGAAGGGAGGAAATCATAATTATCTATCGAACGATCGATGCTGGTGGAGGAGTCTGTTGTGTGTGCTCTGAATCACCAGAGAGATCATTAAGCTTGGATGGACTGGTCAAGGGAACATTCTCTGTACTGGTCGTGGTATCTGAATCCACCACCATCATGGCTACATGGGCAGGATCTCTAAGAATCATGGGGCTGATTACTGCCGCAGTCGTTTCATCTGTAAAAGCTGAAAGTGCGAGAGGAAGTGCGGCTAATGGGATCGTTGGTATCGATTGCATACTTTGTTCATGAGCCGATGCTAACTTGGGTAGTTCCTAAGTCACTGAAAGGATCAAAATAAAGATGACAAGCATATGAGTGAAAATATCGATTTGAGTAAGAGCATAAAATAAATAATCTCTACATAAGTCAAATCGATTTGCATGTCTGACTGGTAAGCCTTGGATGGATTGAGGATTCTTTATTACAGTCGCTAATGGTTGAGCTGCAGTAGGAAATGGTGGCAATTGGGGATGATAAGGCTTGATATATTTTTCAAATGGAAGGCCAAGATCATCCAATCTCTCCTTGTCCTGAATCTATTTATGAAAACATTTATTATAATGAGTCTTTATGTCGTTGAATGTCTGCGGCTATTTCTTCAAAGTAATCTGCTTCGTCATGGTGAGGCCAATTTTTTTCAAAAGTAGTAATGGCCTCAGCAGAAGAAGTGTTTGTCAATTTTTTAGCTCTCTTTAATGGCCAATATTTTATGGGTGAAGGAGGTTTAGAAGGAATTGATCATTTGAAAGAAAGAATAGGAGGATTTGGGGGAGGACTGATACCTCCCAAGTCAAAAATCTTCCTTGGGGCCATCCGTTGTCGTTGAGCGGTCGCCATGATGTCAAGATGTTCCTAGGTGATCTATGGGACATTTGGATAAGGAATTTCGGCCATTGAAACAGGAAAAGTAGTAATCAGCTTTATCTTCGCTCTTGTTGTCCTCTTTGCGGTAGTAATTGAGGGGGAAGAAATGCTTCTTTTCTTACTCTCCACTAGGCCTAATTGGGAGTAGAGTTGAAGTGAAAGGTTTATGATACTTTGACTACATAAGAGCTTGGCATACTGACGGTCCCACCACGATACAAAGCTGCTCATTAATGAAGGATATTCCGGATAAACTGGCATCTGGAGGACAACTGCTTCTTTATGATATGCTAACTCAAGAGAGAAATAGAACTCCTCAACAGTAACTATTACTTGGTCAAAGGGAGGCTGATTGTTTGTTACATGTATAAGATCAGGACACAAAATGTGTTGTACGAAGCCTAATTGTTAAGCGATGAGAAAAGGGCGATACTGTTCGATCCCTGCTTTTTCATTCTTGCCTTTTTCAATCATGCTTCCAAACGCTAAATCTCGGCTGATGACATAGTAGTTATAAGCATGATGAAATTAGCTAACTTCGTGCTCATCCTCGGGATCGAATTATCCAGTGAGCCAGTCCAACTCATAGGTTTTTTGCTCTGCGAAAGGTGTGAAGGACGGACTATTGTCAGAATTGTTAAGAGAAAAGAAATCTCATAGATATTCATTGACCATAGCATTCTCTAAGGCAGTGTGAAGAATTCAGTCGCCATATGAAGAAAATGACCACTTAGCATGCTCTTGACTAAAAAGTTATGGCCAAAAATACACAACGAACCACATTTGCAAAAGCCATATATGACCTTCAGCTAAATATAGCCCTTTTAATATTGATCTCATAGAGACCTCTATACAAGTGACTGAGGAAAAATGGCGCCAAGGCTATTCGTTACTCTTGAACAAGGCATTCAGCTAGAGTGATGTATTCGGCCGTAACTTGTTGGGCATTAACACACAGGAGATGGCAAAAAATCTAGAAAAGAATGAATGCTAAATGTTCAAGTTCCTCGACTAGTCCCTCAAATTTGCAGTACGAAATCATGAAATTAGTAAAGCCTTTGGCGTTCTTGTCAGCAAGGGATCTATGATGTCTATCCCCCATTGGGTGAATGGCCATGACTTAGTCATAAGAGTCAGCTGCTCAGGTGGCTGATGGGGTATAGCTGTGAACCTTAAACATTTGTCGCACCTCCGGGTGTACTGCTTAGGGCGTGTTTGATTTTTCAATTCCTTGAAAATTGCCCCCGTAAATGGTAATAATTATTTTCCTCTGTAATTGTCACACTCTTCCCCATATTTGATTTGACAGCCTACTTTTTTGGTGTAAAAATGAAGAATACTGTAAAATATTTGAGGGTCCTACCATGATGCATATCATATATCCACACCGTTCATCCATTATTTCAGATGACTTTATGATACAAGCCAAAAAATGAGGCATATCTAAAGCTCAAGTGGACCACGCCATAGAAAAATGTGAATCAAATAATTACCGTTAAAAACTTCCTGGGGCCACTGTTTCTTTTGGTATGGGCTAGTTGAGTGTTGGATCTACCTCATTTTTTATCTCATGTCTCAAAGTGTTGTGGTAAAATGGATGGACGGAATAGATATGTCATATACATTAAGGTGGGGTCCAAAAATTTAAACTACTTCTTTTGAACTGATTTTCAAGACAGAAATTCCCATGAATATTCAAACAGGTGAAACGGTAATAATTATCCATATCCAGGGTATTTACACCCGCACTTAAAAATCAAACAGGCCCTTAACATCTTATGACCTTGTGGGAAAGGGCGCGACTATCAGAATGATTGTCGCAAATTCCTTCATGGATCTCTCTAATGATGTATTTAGCCTCATCATATCAAAGACACTTGAGGTATGGAAGGAAGAATCCATTTTTTTGTACAAAGTGTCTCCAATCATGGTGTAGCGGGCTGACCTGAATCGGAGTCTGCATGCTTCGAGTCGTTCCTCGGGCAACTTTCCCTCTCGAAGATAATCGACTATCGAGTCCATCCAACTTGGGGCCGGATTCACTAGAAGAACTAGATTGAGGTTGGGCTTATTGATGCTTAGTTCAGCCAAGAACTTAATGGGGATCGCCCTTGGAATTTTATCTTTGGTCGTTGTGGCCAGCTTTGCTATTGTATCTGCTTTGGAGTTTTCTGACCTGGGGATCAGGATAACATCGCATTTGGGAAATTTTCTAATGAGTTCCTGTGCCTTCTGTAAATAGGCAGTCATTCTTTTCTCCTTAGCCTAGTATTCACTAGCTATTTGGTTGATGACGAGCTGTGAATCACTGTGAACTTTCAGGTTCGGAGCTCTCATTATTGCCGCCAACTTAAGTTCGACAAGCAGTGCCTCGTATTCTATTGCATTGTTCGATGTTTGGAATCCAAATCTTAATGCATATTGCATGCAGGTTTGGTCAGGAGCCTCAAGAACTACCCTGACCCCGCTGCCTTTAGAATTGGATGATCCATCGACGTATAATGCCCAGGTCGACAGGTCTGGTTCATCTGCCTAACCTAGAGATTGATCGATTTCGCTACTCAGACTGACTTCTGGGTCGATTCTATGTGTGAGCTCGACAATAAAATCAACTATTACGTGGCCTTTGATTGCGATTCGAGGCTAATATTTAATGTCAAACTCGCTGAGTTCGATCGCCTATTTTGTAAGTCTTCCTGAAACTTTAGTTTTTTTGAAGTACCTAGCAAAGAAGTTGGTTGGTCATGACTATGATGGTATGGGCTTGGAGGTAAGGTCGGAAGCGGCAGGATGACACGACCAAAGCTAGAGCCAACTTCTCATTGTCTGGATAACTAGTCTTGGCCAGGACCAAGGCTTTGCTGATGCAGTACACTGGTAATTGTTTCTCATCTTGGTCTCTAATAAGGGTTAAACTAAATGTTGCCATTAAAACTGTTAAGTATAGTAGGAGCAGCTCTCCTCGCTCGGGCTTTGAAAGCAATGGTGGTGAACCTATATATTATTTGAGTTGTTGAAAGGTCAGCTCGTAGTTCTCGGTCCACTCCATTTTTTGGTTTCCTTTCAGCTATTTGAAGAAGGGGAGACACTCCTCGCTCAGGAGACGAATTGGCTGAGGGCGGCTACCCTCCCTTAAGGCACTG
Source organism: Magnolia kwangsiensis (assembly GCA_037074715.1). Classification (NCBI taxonomy): domain Eukaryota; kingdom Viridiplantae; phylum Streptophyta; class Magnoliopsida; order Magnoliales; family Magnoliaceae; genus Magnolia; species Magnolia kwangsiensis. Next base: position 16,594,532 of record CM073580.1, on the reverse strand, counting down.
GATTTCTTTTGTTGTCCTAGGTGAGCTCATGTCTAGCAAAGCTCAGATCTTGTCAAGATTTGCCTCAATTCCCCTTTGGCCGACCAGGAAACCAAGGATTTTTTTCGTATTGATGTCAAATGCGCATTTGCTCGGTTTTAGCTTCATCTGATATTTTTACAGTATTGCGAATATTTAATTCAGGTTAGTGATGTGGTCTTTAACTTTAATGCTCTTGACGAGCATGTCGTCGATATAGACCTCCATGGAGCGTCCAATCTGGTAAGCGGAATTCTGTTAACGAGTCGCTGGTATGTGGCTCCAGCATTCTTCGACTCAAAGGGCATGACATTATAACAATAGAGTCCTTTGTCTATGACGAAGGTCATCTTTTATTTGTCGTATGGATGCATGGTGATCTGATTGTATCCTGAGTAAGCATCCATGAAGCTCAGGAGCTCGTGCTCGGCAGTGCTGTCGACCAGTTGATCAATCTGCTAGAGGAAAAAATTGTCTTTGGGGCAGACTTTGTTCAGGTCGGTGTAATCAACACAAACCCACCACTTCCCATTGGACTTCTTTATTAAAATGACGTTGGTGATCCAATCTGGATAGTAAATCTCTTCGATGAAGCCCACTTTGAGGAGATTGCATTAAATTACTTCTAAGCTCGGTTGAGGAGGTCGGCTAGAGTCACAAGGGATTTTTGAACGAAAAGAGGAACCTCCCCTCCCTTAGGCCGGCCATAATAGCGACCGTGGCGTTTTGGTTCGAATAACCTTTCATTTACATTGCTTCCAGGTTGAAGCACTTGATATAATCCTTCAATAGCTCATTATCCTTTTGGATAATGGTGAGGAGGTGAGTCGTTCGCTTCAACCTTTCTTTCTCTCCGATGAAGTTGGTGATGAATGCATTGTTGAGTTGAGTGAATGAATTGATGGATTGTGGTTCGGCTATCAAAACCACTTCCGGGTTGCTCTAGTTAAGGTTAAAGAGAAGGCTCAACACATTACCATTGTTGACACACCCTGAATCTCCATCCATGCCCTGAACGATTCTTGATGCTCAGTCGGGTCAGTGGCCCCGGAGTAAGGGGTGATCTGTGACATTCGAAATCTGGGTGAGAGATGAGTGTGCATGATGTAAGCACTGAATGGAGGCTCGATCTCCTCCAACATGTCTTATATTGAGGTCGGAGCATGCATGCGGTTGGCTTGTCGTATGTCACTGATCTGACCTTGTAGCTCATTGAGCTCGCCCTCCTAGGGATATTCACTTTTGGCTACTATCTCAATAGGTTTATCATCGGCCAAAGTTCGAGAACCATGCCATGTCTCTTCTTATCCAACTCATGATGTAAGTCGTAGGGAGCCAGCACGGCAGTGCTCAAAACATGGGAAGGTGCTAGTACTAATGCTTCACTGACCTATCGGTTTTGTTGGGATCCAGCGAGTTCTTGAGTTTGTGCAGAAACTTTTGTGGTTGCCCGAGCAACAACTTCCTCGGTCCCCTGACCGGAAGGGGAGATTTGTTACTCCAGCAGTCTTTTTATCATATCGACATTGTTGTTCAGTGCCTCTACTCGTTGTTCCAGAGAGATAAGCCGACCTCCCCAGTTCTGAGACCGTCGTGTTGGTCCTGCAAGCACAAAATCAGCCTAAAGTTGGGAAGACGAGTCTCGATGGTCTTTGGACTATTTTAGCAGCACAAGGCTAGGAACTGTGGTGGTGGTCTGAGTTTTCTTTCTACCCTTCGTCATTTTTGAAGCGCTATAGGTGAGAGGAACGGCTTTGATGTTGTCCCCACGGACAGGGCCAAACTGTTGATGCATAAATCTAGTCGTCCTCCTTGAACCACTTGGGACCTGCAAGGTAAGACAATGATGGTGCCAAAGTCAGACATGCAAGCTAAGTCTAGTAAAACGTAAGGTTTTGGGGTGTGAGATTGTGCGTACCTTTCACCATTGGATGTGATCTTATTTATAGGTGAGAAAATGTGGTGACGTAAAGGGTAATTTCCTTGTTTACTAAGAACGTATTGTAGAGAGATTCAAATCCCGAACATGTCGTGAGGATCTCCCGAGATCTTCAGCTGGGATCTTGAGTAAATATCGTCAGGACCAGGTCAGAACTACTAGAAGAGGGGTTATGCCGACCTAGCTCCTTTGGTGAGTAGTAGTCGAGTCCTTGGTGTCGAGCAAGTTATCAATATATGGAAGGGATCAACGTCGGTCGGAGACAGAGATTCTTTCTACCAATTGTCAACCCTAGGGTCGTTCCGTGAAATGTAACAAAGTGTCCTTCTTTAGCCATTAAGAAGCTCTTTGGCCATGACTGTCGTCGGCCGAGTTCCCCGCGCTATGCATGTATGTCTGAGATGGTTTTTCCTTAGTGGCTAATTTCTTTTTACCCATAACACTACACAAACCAACTTTTAGCTTATGGAGCTACTTTGGCCTCATAATGATTTATGTTTTAGATCCACGATGTCTATCAATTTTTAAAGATAATTTTAGAGCATGAGCCCAAAAATGAGGCACATTCAAAGCTCAAGTAGACCACACCACAAAAAGCAGCAGAAACTAATATTAAAACTTTCTTAGGGTCCACTGTGAGGTTTATATTCTATCTAACCTCTTTATGAGGTCACACAGACTCCGATGAAGGTAAAACACATATATCAGCTTGATTAAAGACTCATGTGGCTCTAAAAAGTTTTCAACCATAGTCATCCAATTCCCACTGTTTCTTTAATGTGGGCCACTTGAGCTGTAAATCTGCCTTGTTTTTCGTCTCATTCCCTAAATATGGTATGGAAATGGATGTACTGTGTGGATTTGATACATACACCGTGATGGGTCTATGAAAGTTTCACATGTTGATACATCTGATTTTCTTCCATCCACCTAGAATGTGCTGCACCACGCAACAAGCAATGAAATTTCGTAATGCATAAAATTTATGTGAGCCCACGATGATGTATTTCTTAGATCCACATTATCCACTCATTTTTTTCAGATCATTCTAATGATACGAGCCCAAAAACAAGGCAGATCCAAAGATAAAGTGGACCACACTATAGGAAACAGTAGGAATTGATGCTACCGATTGAAAATTTTATGACCACGGAAGGCTAGAAGCCTCTAATCAAGGTGATATTTGTATTTTAACGTAATCCGGGTATATGTAATCTTATAAATATGTCATATATAAAATAGGCCTTATGGTTGACCTAACAAAGTTTCAACAGTAATTTGTACAATCCACGCGTTATGTGGTAGGATACACTTGAGCTTTGGAAGCTCCTCATGCTCCATAGTAGTCTAAAAAAAATTAATGGACTATGTGTATCTTATACAAAAAAATCGTCGTAGGATCAGAGAAGCTCCAAATGTTAAAAGTTGTGCACAATCTACCTCGGAGAGAAATCCAATATATTTTATTAGCTAGAATCATCATAAATAAAATGGATCAATGATATATGATGGCATTGGAATTTCGTGCGCCTTCAACAAAGAGGATCCGCGGATGACATTAGCTGGGGAAACACCGATTGTCTCTCTCCTCGCTAGAATGTCTATTATACAACACTTACAACACAACTTTTAAGGTGGGGAATTTCTGTCCCTAAAATAATTTATATGTTAGATTTACGCTGCCCATTAAATTCTTGCGATCATTTTAGTGCGTGTACAAAAAGATAAAGTAAATTACAACACAAAAGTAATTGCGGTTGAACGGTTACTCACCGGTAAAACCTTCGTAAGGTTTCAATGTGAGGTTGGTTTTACAAAAAAAAAAAAAAAAAAAAAGGCAAATAGCAACATTACGGTAGGCCCTTCAAATGTTTTAAGCATGAGAATCATTGTCCCACTGTTATTCGTGGAGACTCATTTATATATATATATATTTTGTTAGTTTGTTAGTACAAACATTGTCAGTTCACACTTCACTGTTAACCACCCTGGCTAGGAGAAGGATACCAAGACCTCAGTGTTAAAACGAGGTATCTTTCACTGAGTCTACTACCTGAGCTATGGATCCGGATGTGGTGTTGTGTGAATTAATGTCATGTCACCCCTACCCACACCATCCAGATCAGCTGTGTATGAAGTGGATTGGCTGGTGTGTTATACCCCAACCTGGCTTTCATTTCACAAGCTAGTCCTAAAGTTTAAATCGAAAAATAAGATAGATCCAAAGATCAAGTGGACGACACTACAAAAAGTTGTCACGATTAAAAATAAGATAGGTCCAAAGATCTAGTGGACGGCACAACCAAAAGTTGTGAGGATTGAACGGCTATCATTGAAACCCTATCAGCGGTCATAGAAGTTTTGAATGGATATGATATTTGTTTTGTCATTCATCCACGTCCGTGTGACCTTATGAACAGATTGGATGAAAAATAAATGCTATGGTGGGCCCTATCAATGTTTTAATGGTGAGAATGATTATGCCCACTGATATTTCTGGTGTGGTCCACTTAAGCTTTAGATATGAATCATTTTTGGTATAATGCTCTAAAATGATCTCATTTTAATGGATGAACATTGTGGTATACATCATGCCATGTGACTTTGATATAATTTGAACCGTCCGTACAAGTCGGAGCGGGAGGAGATGCAACGCTCGTCTTCGCACGACACGTACCCACATCAGCCATATCACTGGTGTGAGGTACACCAGCCAATCCGCTTCCGTCATTTGGGGGCTCATGCCAAATAATGATTTAGAAAAAATGATGGACGGTGTGGATTTCACACAAACATCACTGTGGGCCCATCTGGATCCCAGAGCAACAACTTTGGCAGGAAATCCACGTCTCGATCTGATAGCCCGCTGCCTACGCATAAACCTATTCTCCTCCATTTCCCGCCAACAGAGGCTTCTCCACTAAGCAATCTCACGCAAATAGCCATTGTAATCTTCGTTTTCTTTTTACAGAAGCTTCTTCACTAAGCAACGGCCATCTTTCAAACCGAAGGGAGATTCTAAACTTGCTGCGATTGGTGTGTTTTGGCCTTTCTAACGGCTCTAATTCTCTCTTGTTAATTCGTTAGAAAAAGAAGAGATAATTGTTTGTAATATATTATTTAGAAATTTTTTTATTTGATTGTTTTCTTTATTTACTTGTATACAGAAGAACAGAGAGAGAGAGAGTGTGTCATTTATTATAAATTTAAAAGCGCAAAATGTTACGAGAGTTTGGCTATGCATGATTCTTTGATATCAGTCTGGAATTTGAAAGAAAAAATAGTTGAAGCAAAGCATTTGGAGAGAGATACTGATTATGACCTCTTGCTTACCAATGACCAGACCAATGAAGGTCGGTTCCTTTACCTCTTTCTTCTTTTTCATTCATTAATTTATGTTTGGTGCCTGCAAGTAGCATCATTCTTAATTATTCTACTGTATGTAATAAAATTGTGTTCCTTCTCAATAATTATTCTGCAATTTCAACCACTTGTTCGAAAACTGGATTGAAAGATTAATTCAAGTAATTATAGATATTGTACAATGATCGTTCTCAATTACCACGATTTCTAGTTATGTCAGCACTCCATTCTCATGGTATAAATCTTTCCCCTACATGAATTGTTCTGAATTACCACGATTTCTGGTCACATCAGCACTCCATTCTGATGGTATACATCTTTACCTTGCTGAAATTATGGGCAGGTAGTACACTACAATCTCCTCAGTCTCGACCATGTTACTGTTGGATGTTTCATTGCTAGTGACTAATGGCTATCTTACCTTTTGAAAAATGTATTTTGTTGGCTGATGATCAGATGGCCAGGGTTGTAAGTCCTGTGAGGAAGTTTGTTGCAGCATTGCCCATGATATGTTTGTCAGATGAAGTGCCATTCCCATCAGACATCCCGTAGTTTGTGATTTGGAGCATTGATTTATGCTCCCATCAGGATGTCCGAGGGTCCAAATTCATAGTGGCTAGATAACTTGCCCATCCAATTGAGATTCACTGATTGGAAGGCTACCATAGTCTAACTCACTGCCTTCTCAGGTGCCGACACATGGTGGCCCACCAAATCAATGATTGTAATCACTGTCCACGAGTTCCATGTGTATGTTCAAATGCTTTGGTTTGCACCTCATGTAAGTCCATGAATTGATAATGCATCATGGTAGCATTCCTTTATCTCCTCATCCATAGAAGGGGTCGGGATGATTATACTCGGGATATTTGATCAGAATTTTCTATGGTCAAAATGCCAATTGCAATTGGTGATAATTCTAGGTGTTGAGATTTTGCCTAGGATTAGACTGCTTATTTAAGATTTTATATTTTCCATAGTTTTGTGCGCACATTGCTGGTGGGAGTTCTTCACTCTCATTGCCAGCCCCAAGCCTGATAATGGAGGGTTATTTCAACAATCTGACAGTATACAGAGTGGAATGGCAGAACAGATTAGTGTAGCCGACCCCAATTAGTTGGGATAAGGCTTAGATGATGACAATGATAATTGGTAACATCATTATCATCATCATCATCTAAACCTTATTCCAACTAATTGGGGCTGGCTACATGATTTGAGTTTTGCCATACTGCTCCATCAAAGGCCATAACTTCAGTTAAACCATAGGTCATAAAGTCTTTTTCTTACTACCTCCATCATGTCTCGTTGGGCCTTCCCATTGTACTTTTAGAGACTTCAACTTCTACCAACTCCAACCGACACATGAGATTTAAATGATGATGATTTCTTTATAAGTTTATTTTGCTGGCAATATGTGTCATTATTCAGACATTCTCTGTAGTATTTTTTCATATGGTCTTTGTGGTATGTTGTGTTTTGCTTCAGATTATACTGATGAAGAAATGCTGGTACCAAGAAATACGTCTGTATTAGTTTGCCGGGTTCCCGGACCACCTCGCATGCGCATTGTTATAAAACGAGAAGAGTAATACATCTCACTCTGAATCTTGATCATTCATTTAGTGTTTTTTATGCATTTAATACATGTTTCACTTTCAACCCATTGGAAATAGTGAATTCTGTTTTGGCCTTTCTTTTCCCTGGCTTACATTCTCAGAGTTCTTTTGGTTCTTGAGTCTATATTTCTAAAGAGGAAATTAAGAGCTTCAATCTGTTTTCTGGTCACAGAGAGAGTAAGGCAGAAGAAGTTTCAAATTCTAAGAGCACAGTGTCTGTTGCTGATTCATCTGACATGATATCTCTAAATGTAAGCCTCTTTAGTGGACTGGTTTGGCAATGTCATTTTAGACACTGATTTTGGAAGAATTTTCTATTCTGTTATGATTGCAAGTGAATGATAGGAAGCGGAAAATCCGAAATAATTATTTGTTTGTTTTGCTTTCCAGCCTGAAGAATCAGAAGGGTATGATTTTGGGAATGATCTTTTTGCTATTCCAGAAGTGTTGCCAATGCAATTGAGCAATCAGGTGCAAAATGATCGAAGTAAGGCTAAGGAAGATAGGAAGGTGGAAATTAATCCAAGTAAGGCTGAGGAAGATAGGAGGATCAAGGCATTAGTTAATACACCTGCTTTGGACATGCAATGGTGAGACATTGTCCCTTTCATTTGTTCTCAGATATGATGTGCTGTTTCCATTGCCAACATGTTTTTTTTTTTTTCCTTCCACTCTGTGTCTTCACCGTTCTAGATATGTCTTACAGGAAAACAAAGGGAACTTTTGGTTTTGGTGGTGGCTTTGGAAGGGCTATGGGTGATAGAATGGTGAAGGGCCATGGTTTTGGTATGTACCATGGAATTTACTGTCTTGTTTCTCTGTGTTTATTACTGGTACCAATGTTCCTTAATTATTTTAATTGTTAGCACGAACACCTTGGGTCTTTTGGATGTGATATAACTCACATTCTATAAAACCTGTATCCTAGATTGTACCGTTCCATATACTTCTGCGGTCTTTCCAGTCGAATTCTAGCAACCTTCGACCTTTATCCAACATTTGCGAACAACCCTGAGACGCATGCCGTCAATCAGAGTCGACTCAACCCGAGAGTTATACCCTAGCGACCGCGCCATCGCCGCAGTTCTAACGCCGCGTCTCGCGCGCCAAAGCGATACCCAGGTCAGAAGATGTGGACCCGCATTCAATTCGAAAAAAACGCCGCACATTGCAATCCCGAGAATCCATCACATCAATCCCATCGATCTCATCAATCAAGTACATATTACTCACCCATCCCCAAGTACAACCCCCATTTCTAAAATCAACTCTCCCATCATTCATCCATCACTCACACATCACTCACCCATCTCTCTCTTACAACCTCTCTCTCTCATGTCTCCTTCCCTCATTCTCTCCAAGCAACCGTCCATGACTTCTATGGGAGAGAATCTAGTGTGGTCCACTCCCTACCATCCAATCCCACCCTTCAAAATTGATCCCAACCGTTAAAATCGTACCTTTGGAGTTCTATCAGGCATTGGCGGAAGAAGGTAGGGGAGATTAAAGGTAGGTGATTTTCTTTTGTGTAGATCTTGACCCTTGATTATGAGACAAGGGGGACCCATTTAATGCATGTGTTGTGATCATATGAGGGACCCTGATCTCTCTCTCTCTCTCTCTATTTTCTTTTGGCCACCTAGATGAATTGGGCCACATGTATGTGGACCCCACCTTGATGGACGTATGGAATCCACCGTTCAGCAGTGGATCGTCCAGCAGCTGAGGCTGCTGGACTGCGTGAAATGAAAACATAAATATCAGCTTGAACCCAAAACGGGTGGGCCCTTGACATGGCATCACCTGATGTATGTGATCCATCCCATCCATCTGCTGGACGTGTGGGATCCACCTTGAGGTATGTATATTCACCGTCCATCAAGGATGATGGGATCCACCGTGACTTATATGTTTCATCCTCACCGTCCAGAGGTTTTCTGGATGGTGGGATTCCACCGTAATATATGTGTTCCTGCCGCCCACTCTGCACGTGTGCTGCATCCATGCAGCGTGGGACCCACCTCTGACGTCCAGACCATCCATTTGGACGGTGGGCCAGCGGCTGGTGCCCTGGTTTGAAGACAATAGCTGCTGTACACTATAACCGTCCATCCACAGCTGCTGTATTTGAAGTCAGCAAGCTATTTGGGTGCGAGATCCCACCTCACCCTTTGCAATGGTCCAGATCAGCAACTCGTGATGCTTTTGCATGAGATCCCACCGCCCAGATAGATGGACGGTGGGCCACAACCTTGGTGTATGTGTTTCATCGAGGTCGTCCATCTATTGGCAGTCCATCGGACGGACGGTGGTTAGCAACCGCTGCGAGCAGCTGCTCTACGTGTAGCTGTGGCTCTGGGGTCGCCGTGATGTATGCGCAATCCACTCCATCCATCCCACCGTCCATCTGTTGGTGGAGTCGACCTGATGAACGCTTTACTGAGGCATGTGTTGCATCCCATCGTCCATCTGGACGGTGGGAACCTTGCAGCTGGGAGCTGCTCTGTACGTCCGCAGGACCCGGGACAGAACGTGATGCAGGTGTTCTATGCACACCGTCCATCTGTTGGTGGGGCCCTGACCATGATGTATATATTATATCCTAACCGTCCATCTATCTGGACGTGGGCCCCACACCAGCCATTGGCTGTTGTACGTCGTCAACAGGTCAGGTGGGCCCTGACCTTGATGAATGTTTATATACAACCGTGCACCCATGTGGGACCCATACATTCATACCATCCATCCACGTGTGTGGAACCACATGTGTGTGGCCTACCATCCTTCCACATGTGTGGGCTTACCATGACTATATGGGTCTCATCTCCACCGTCCAGCTGTTGGACGGTGGCAACCCACCTTGATACATGTATTTTAATCCCCACCGTCCAGGGATGTCTGGACGGTGCAGTGGCTCTAGACGGTGTAGCGGAAATTCCACCGTGTTGTGTGCTGATGCGCACCGTCCATTTGTAGAGCCTCACACGTGATGCAAGTGTTTTAACTATGCCGTCTAACAACGTAGGCCCCACACACGTGGAAATCACGTGATGCATGTGATGTGGCGTGTGGACCCCACCTTGACGTTGTACAATATTCAAGCCGTCCATCAGTGCTCCTGGACGCTGGACTTGTGTGTGTGTATATATATATATATAAAATATTATGGTGGTCCCTGATGTACGTGGGACCCACCTCATATGAAAGCAGATTGGCTGCTGTAACTCACATCAGCAGGCCCGTGGGGACCCACCAAATGTATGGGTCTGATCCAGACCGTCCAACATGTTGAACGGGTGGAACCCACCTTAATGAATGTATCTTATATCCACCCCGTCCATCTGTTGTGAACGTGGGACCTGCCCCGCACGCATGACACGTGGGCAGGTGGCAACCCACCTCGATATATATTTAGCCGTCCATTTGTTTTGTTATGTGGGGCCTGCCTTTATGTATGTATTTTGATCCATACCGTCCAATGATTAGAGGGTGTTGGAGTGCTATAAACCCCGCCATGTTATATGTATTTCATCCACACCGTCCACATTTGGACGGTGCTGTTCAATGTTTGGATGGTGCTGGACAACGTTTATACGGTGCCGATTTACATGGATAAATGTTTAAACGGTGCTGATTTACAAAGACAATGTTTACACAGCGCCATGAGCTCCACCGTGATGTATTTATTATCCACATCGTCCATCTTATGCAATGCGGCCCCACCTTGATATATGTATTCTATGTTTACACTATCCATCGCTGGACGGTGCCATGTAGGTCCTACCATTGATGCATGTATTATATATCTTCGTCTTCCATCCCTTGGACGTGTGGCCTACCCTGAGGTACGTGTTGTATCCAAACTGTCAAACCATATGTGTCACCCATTCCGTCCAGATCATAGGGCCTATCTTGATACGTATTTAAGGCCCATTAGTGCGGCCCATTAATGTAACCCGCTTGATGTATATTAAGCCCATGTGTAGGGCTCACCTATTGTGTATTTGAGGCCCATGGGCGAGGTCCATTGTGATGCATTCGAGGCCTATGGTTGAGGCCCAATGCGATGAATGTATGGCCCGTTACGTTGTGTATGAATCACTTGTATGGGTCACTCCTTGGGAGCAATGTTGGTTTAACGTCCACATTAACGAGCAATGATGGTTAGATGTCCTCATTGTGACCTTCTCTTAGGCCTTGTAGGCCATTCTTTTCATGGGTTAACCCAAATAAGTGGGCCCCATTCGCTGTAGACGAATGACTTCATAACCACGGCCGACGCCGATTATCGACTCTGATTATCGGTGTCGATTACCGATGCTGATAATCGGTGCCACTTGTCGTGACCGATTGTCGATTTTCGATCGACGTGACCGATTTGTCGATTCTGATTATCATGATCGATTTGTCATTTTTGATTATCATGGCCGATTGCCGATTCCGATTAATTTGACCGATTACCGATTAGCGACCGACGCCGTTTATCATAACCGATTTGCCGATTTCGACTGTCGAGGCCGAGTATCGAGGCCGATTCTAAGTGTTGATTCCAATTGTTGGGGCTGATTCTGATTGTCGAGGCCCACTGTGATGTATTCGAGGCCCATTAGACGTGGCCCATTATGATATATTTTCATCCCATATGGTGAGGCCCGACTTGATGTATATTAAACTCGTGGGAGAGGCCCATTGCGATGTATATTAGACCCGCCAGATGCAAATTACTTGATATATATGTGGCCCATGAGTGAGGCCCATCGCGATGCGTATTAAGCTCTTAAGTGAGGCCCATAATGTTGTATATTTGGCCCTGGTGTGAGGCCATGAGTTGATTATATGTTAGGTTCTATATGGGTCATTCCTTGGGGGCAATGTTGGTTAAATGTTCACATTGTCGAGGTTAATTGTCGATGCTGGTTATTGATACCTATTATGAGTATGTGACAGCATAGCATCTTAATACATACGCATCATCTGCATGTTGGTTATGAAATGTAATTAACCATCGCATATGCCATAGGGCAAGTTATTCATAGGGCTCCCTGATAGGTGGGGTTGCCCCACATGAGCGCACGGTATGCGCAGGGTTTATGCATGATTGCAGTATGTGACTCATGCATCTCGCATTTGTGTGACATGACCATCGTACGCCCTAGCGACATCAGGGTTGTAGCCTCCACAGGCATATCGTGGATGGCCAGATGGGACACCGAAAATGTTTGGTTCGAGCATCGGATTGCCATAGATGACCCTGGGTGAAAATTCTTAAAACCCTCTTGGTACCAGAGGACGCCCCACGTCGAGACCGAGTAAATACATGAGCGCCCGAGTGCCGAATACCAGGAGGCCGCGTCTCCCACTGTACCGTGGTCGGTTGGGAGGAGGTGTGGCCTTACTCGCCCGAGCGCAGGGGGCATTGCTAGGCTGAGTTTGACCAGCTCGTGAATGGGTCCGCTATCGACGTGCCGAATAGGCATTGGCAGATTATTGGTCAGACGGATAATGAGGTTTCTTACGCTCACTTAGACTATGCGGCTAGGGAGAGTGGCAGTGTCATTTGGAGTGTACTAAACCTCGGTGATGATCCTAGAGAGAAACCGTACTGATATGTGGACTTATTGAGTATGAGTTGCATGCTTATTCATTCATTCATTCACTATCCACTCGAGCTGATGGTGCGCAACTAATTGTTATGTACCTTCTTTATGGCAAGGATTTCGGTTGGGCGCGCGACTAACCTGAGATCAAAAGTTTACCACGTTGAGTCTGACTATCCAAATTTAGGTATGAGACTGGTTTGGATAGAAGTCCCTTGTGGTGGACCCCATAGCCTGCGATACTACGTACCATCATCCCGACTTCACACTCCAGCATGGTCATATCATTTGCATCGCATATTGCATTATATCTGCATGCATATGGCATTTTGGGTTACTATGTTTTTGTACTTATATGGCCTATACAAACTTAGCAGGATTTGTATATTGCATTACATCCTTAGCATCTGATATTTGGCTCCTTATGACTCCCCATTGCATAGTTATTCCATATTGCGTATTCTGATATTGATTAACTTATGGACTTCTTTGTACTTTTACTTACTCTGTCATCGTATGATTTATGACCTAATCAGTACTTCTTTTTACTCTGATAATTCATAATCTTATCAGTGTTTCTGCTTATTCAAATATTATATGGTTTATAGATTACCGGTTTTCCAGTATTGTATGATTATGACATTGTATTGAATACTTGACACTTACCTCGTGCACACACTTACACCACCCTCTAAGCTTTTTATAAGCTTATGCACGATAGATGCGCACAGGTGATGTTAGGTTGTAGCAGTGTTGAGCTTGGAGGGCGCAGTGGTCTTCTGGAGCTTGATTTTCTATTTATGTATTTTCCTTTCAGTGTTGTATTCAAATGATTATATTAGTGGATATGTGATGATAATGTTTCCTTCGTGAATTGGGTAATCTTGTGGTTATGCTTATTACTAGTTAAATGTACATTAAAAAAAAATCCTTCTTTTAAGATCTTAGGATCAGAATCTGGCATATGAATGCTAGGAGCCGAGAATGAGGTAATACGGAAACTGTCGGCACCGGATTTCGGCGATCGAAATTCTTATGAATCCGATTTTCATGTTTGAAGCATGACACATTCCTCCAATGTTATTGAATGAAGAAAGTGTATGGCTTACAAACATTGTATCTGATGTGCTCATATAAGTAAAGAGGGTCTAGACTTTTAATCCAACTTAAAATGGAAGATTTTTCTGAAATAGTAAACTTGCTAAAAGTAGTAAAGGCATCTAGTCCTACCCAAATTTGTGAACACAGCTTAGATGACTAAAAAGAGACTTTGGACGACAACAGGACTCTCTGAAACCCCTAAATACAACGAAAACTTATCTTACTAAAAATAGTAAGTTGCAGGCTAAAATGCATATTTGAGCCTGAAAACAGCCTGTTTTTTCTAAAAGAAATCCCTCTGGTCTAGCCACCCCATCAATTACCATATAGTAGGCTGGTCAATAGCTTTCCAATGACAGTTGAACATGCAAATTCAATACCCTGTCGCAAGGTTATGGCCGTCCAATGCTATAGTGGGCATTTAGGCCAAGAGATTTTTGCCCTGTTTTCTTTCGATCCTAGCCATCCATGAAATCGTCCACAACCTGTTCCACATAAGTTTAGCATATACGTCTTTTTTTTTTCAATCTGAGGATCTTCTTGTTTTCTATTTTCAGTTTTCATATATAAACCTATTATCGTTGCAGTTCTTTCTGGTTCTAACATTTAAAATTTTGCTTGATATGAAGGTCGGGGTGGATTGTTGGAGCGCAAGACACCTCCACTAGGGTATATATGTCATAGATGCAAAGTGCACGGGCATTTTATTCAGCATTGCCCAACAAATGGCGATCCTAGCTACAACATCAAAAGGTTGAAACATCCAACTGGAATTCCAAGGTCGATGCTAGTGGAAACTCCAGATGGCTCCTATGCATTACCAAGTGGAGCTGTTGCCGTTGTAAAGCCAAATGAGTAAGCTGATACTCTCTCTCTCTCTCTCTCTCTCTCTCTCTCTCTCTCTTCTCTCTCTCTCTCTCTCTTTCTCTCTCTCTCTCTCCCAGCCCCATCCCCCTCCTCCTCTCTCTCTCTCAAGGCAAGTGGATATTTCCTCTTTTGAAAGGCATGATGGCTTATATGTGACATTTTCAACATGAACCAGAGGTGCTTTTGTGAAGGAGATTGAGGGGTTACCTTCAACTCGATCTGTCAGTGATATTCCTCCAGAATTGCATTGCCCACTGTGTAAAGAAGTAATGAAAAATGCTTCCATGACTGGCAAGTGCTGTTTCAGGAGTTTCTGTGACAAATGTAAGTTTTCTGATCTTTGGAACTGCCCCTTTTGTGGTACTTTTTAGAAGTAATAATTTTAATTTTGTATTATATTTAGCGATCTTTCTTTTTTCTTTTTTTTTCTCTTTTTTTTTTTTTTTTTTGTATTTTTAACTGAATTTGGCAACTTCATTACCCCCTGCTGTACTAGTTACCTGCTTTCAATTGCAATAGAGCACGTTGTTAATTATGCATTATTTCATTTGTTCACACCAAATATCATGAAATTTCATTATTATCAGTCTAATTATGCATTACTTCATTATTTCACTAAGTTTGGAACAACCAAACACATCCTAAACCATTTCTATAGTTCTTCTTTTAAAAATAAAAGCAAGGAGTTCTTCAAAAAGTAAAAAGGAAAAGAAGCAAAGTCACTAGGCAATGCAAAAGAACCAATTTAATTTTATTATCTTGTTACATAATAAAAGCATGTTGCTTCTGTCAGTGCTGGGATCTAGCCACTTCCAAATTACAAACTTCATTCTGACAAGGTTTGCATTTCACTGAAGCATGTCTCCTTCAGTTTATCTGATTCAGATAATATTTCTGGTGTGATAATCTAAACCCACCTGTTCTCCTCAAAGAGCAATTCGTGCATTCTTTCTGCTCCTGCGAAGGAAGAACACATACCACCTTTTCGTAAAGATAACACTTCGAATAGAAAGAGACCTTTGGTTGAAGAGAAGCTTATCATTGGTAGTCTCCATCAGTCCTTGGAGAGAAGTAAGACGACAGCAAATACCACAAAATCTGAAGTGACAGTGGAGCCTACAAGTGGGAAAGAACCAGCATGGTGGGGGTTGTTCCTCCTCTAGCCGGAGAGAAAGTCCAGCAGAACCTGCCCATTGGAGGTCCAGGTGAATAATTTTCACGCATTGAATTCGATATTAAAAATCGTTTTGTTTTGGTTTGTGGGATAGTTTTTGGCCCAGTTAGGTTTGTCATGCTCACCTGGGAATTAGGAGCATGTTGAGGCTTAGCCATTACCAGCCAATTTTAAATGAAATAACAAGTTTTTTTTTTTGTATATATATATATATATATATATATATATATATATTCTAAGTGAGATGTATATGTTTGTTGTTTCCTGACCTTTTCTAATCACTACAGGAATGAAGAAAAGGAAGCAAGCATGCAAAGCTGCTAATGGTGAGTCTGTTACATTTCGGTTTTTTCCTTTCTTTCTAAGTAACATCCATCCATGACTTCTCAATATGCTACTGAAACCCACATGTATTATGAAATTTGCATGGCTGCCCCCTTAGGTGAATACATGCTGGGTTTGGGAGATCTTCTATTGGAAAATTTCATTTGCACCTTCATTCTTGAAAACAAAAAATCCCAACTTTGAAACCTGATACAGTATCATTCTTACGTTTTAGCAAAATAATGACCTAAGTCAATGCCGAAGATACTGCATTTATGGCATAACTTTCTAAGATCACCTGCACGGATATTTTTTAACCATTTACATTATCTTGTGATTTGAAAACCAAAATGGTTGAATAATATTATAATTTATTTTTGCAAATGCGCTTGTGCACACACAAACAGAGGGAGGAATTAATGCAAGGATAAGTGCCAACCTGTCAATTACCTATAACATCCAACCCGTCTGAAAGGTTCACCTGATAATGAGGAACATCTTCCACAAACTCCAAGCCAATCCACTCATCAGGTAGGCTACACCATAGCAATAGACAGAAGCCCATCTGATTCAGAGTACAGGTGTGCCCACCTAACTAGTGGATGAGACTATTTTTGTTGGCAGGCGATCTTCATGGTGGGCCCAAACTAGTGGATGGTATATGAGACGGATTAAGAGGCTCTGTTGGTGCTGCAAAATTGGAACAAGGGATGGCTTTGCAAGGCCTAAATCCACAGTCAGTTTGGTTATAACTTATGTTGATTAAGGATGAATTCTCATTTTGATTTACTAACGTTCTAAGTTCTCAAATTCTATTGTCATTCATGGATATAACGTTGTTTAGAAATTCAATTTCTGCAAGTATTGATATGCTTGTGTTGATCAACCTGCAGTTGACAAAGTGATCGCAACTGCTCGGTTCCATTGTTACACACAAGGATTAGAACGATGAATCTTACTGACCGTTGAAGAAAGAGAAGGTGCACATTCGAAGTTTCCAAGAAGTCAATGTGAATTTTACTTTTTTATTTTTTCATTTTTTTGGAAGAAATGTAAATAGGGAAAATATATTTTTCTTATTTATTTTGGTGGTTGCCAAACAATTGTATAATAAGTTATTTTTTGGTTATATAAAGAAAAAATTCATTTGTGCATAAGGGCCTGTTTGGATTCGTGTATAGTATTGTATTGTATTGTATTTGCGTACTGTTCATATATGCATTGGACGATTTTCAGAATACATCCAAATTAAGGAAATACTAATCAATGTTTGGATTAGAGGTATTGGTTGGCATGGTATACAATACCTTATATAGATCAATGTTTGGATTAGAGGTATTAAAACACGGTACTGTATAATCCTACAAATTTCAACTCTGCTGATACGGACGTTCATCCTGACATCAGCCAATGGCTGGTGGTTGTTGCTCTGTGGGGCCCAAAACTTTGTATTGATTTCATCCATTCCGTCCATTTGTTTTAGATCAAGCAGATTTTTGTTTTGTCCCTTCATCTGGGCCTGTATGACCTAATCAACAGAGTGGATGTAAAATAAATAGCACAGTGGACCTTAGGAGGATTTTAATGGAAGATAACCAATCACTATTTTTTCCTGTGGTGTGGTCCACCTGAGATTTATATACCTCAATATTTTTGGGATCAAGCCCTTAAATGAACTTAAAAAATGGATGAATCCAATGGATGAAACACATACATCGTGGTGGGACCCACAGAGCACCGACCACCAGCCCCATCTCAAAAGAATGCTAAAAAAACCTCAATCTCCACATCGCCACTCCAGCAAATCAAACAAAAATAGGAAAAAAAATCAATAAACCCAACTCTAAAAAAAAATAAAATAAAATAATCATCAAAATCAAATCCACCCAAACCAATAATAAAAAAGAAAAATAAAACTTTCCAGAAAAATAAAACTTACATGAATTCAATTCAAATCAGATGAAACCCACAACCGAAATCACAGCAACTCTCAAAACAAGAGCTTATCAAATGGAAAAAAAGAAGAAGAAGAAGAAGAAAGAAAGAAAGAGAAGATCTTCTGTACCTGGAATTGAAGTATTGAATCAATTACCGTATGATTTCTGATGAGAAAATCATGATATTAGATCATTTCATGGATTTCAAACAAGACCCATATGAGGAGAATCATGAGAAGTGCAGATTTTAACAGCTCTCAAGTTCAAATCTTCCTGGCTTTCATGCAAAAAAAAAAAAAAAAAAAGAGCATCCCAACTAAAAAAGCAGAGAGGGGAGAGAGTGGGCCCACAGTCTTTTGTTTTTTTTTTAATTTTTTGGAATAAAAATAAATAACCCCTAGAATTTTGGAAAACTCATCCGCTGCCAAATACAGTGCAATGAAGACTACAGTATTGATAGACTGTTTACATCCTAACAATACTTTACCGCCTTTTGAAAGGGCTCGTGGTTGAATTCACACGCATGGGATTCAATTCCTATTCACTCTAATCCAAACACAGTAAATGTCACATCATACCATTTAATACAATACAATACAACCAAAAATGCTTATCCAAATAGGCCCTAAGACTTGTTGCTTATTGTCTTTACTTGAATCTTGATAGCATTATCTATGGCACATGCATTTTTCAACACGTATCCATTGAATAGAGGAGCTTTGAGTTTGTTGGTGAAAATGCCATACATTTCTTTTTTGCTTGTATGGATTTTGTCCAATCAATGTTGATGGGGGGTTTGAATCTGATAGTTGCCTCGCATATAAGGGTGGCAATTGGTAGGGTCGCCTGCCGAGTCTGACCCTGTTTTGGGCCAGGCTTGGAGTAGCTAGTCCTGTGGGCTGGTCTTAAGCCTTGCATTCATGGCCCAATTAATTTTTAAGTCGGGCTTGGACTTTTATGTTGTTTTAGCCCAATATGAATGTAGATCATGGGTTTCATTTCTGTAAAATGCTTTTTGTTGCGCAGCACGCCAACAATGCAGTGGGCCGAGATCCAATCTCAGGCCTCACCCACAAACGATAAACAGAAAGGAATTTAAACTAGAAACAGATCAAAGCAATCCAAACAAACCACAAGAAAAGATATACGTGGAAAAACTCCTAACTAGGGTAAAAAACCACGGATGCAAACTTCCACTATGAAGAAACAAAGATTACAAGACAAAATACTAACCTTTCCTTTGGAAGAATATAGAAAACCCTTAGCCCACACCTTTAGAAATATTTTTCAATATTCCTCATCTCATGCATACCCTAGAAAAATCCTAGGAACCCCTATTTATAGTTTAGGCAACTTCCCTTCCGCATCCCGGTTGCGAAAGGACTCAAATCCGCAGTTTCGCGGAATAAACTACGTAACCTACGACCGGTCATAGGAGAGCTACGACTGGTCGTAGTACGACCGGTCTTACAGTCCCTACGACCAGTCCTAGGCCCCTAAGACTGGTCCTAAAAATTTTAGGATTGGTCCTAGACGGGAAAAAAAATAGCATAACTCGCTGGACTTCGAGTCGTGCTAGGGCTCGAACCTTCGACCGGTCGAAGACGTCTTACGACTGGTCAAAGGCGGCCCAATGTGGCTCCACATTCTCAACAATCTCCCACTTGGAGACACATTTCCATAAACCTTCGTCTTCTTCATCTGGAGTGCACCACCTCCCCGTCTTCAAGCCTGAAGACCAATCAAAGCTGAACAGAGCTTCAGCTTCTCCCTTGTGACCGTCTTGGTCAACATATCTGCAGGATTCTCACTTGTATGAATCTTCTCCAGAACAATTGATCCATCTTCCAGTAATGAATGTATGAAGTGATATCTGATGGCAATATACTTGGTCCTTAAATGAAAGGCTGAATTCTTAGCCAAGTATATTGCACTCTGACTGTCACTGTACAGCTTGCAATATACTTACTTCTTACCCAACTCTTCCATGAAACCTTGCATCCACACCATCTCCTTGCATGCTTCTGTAGCCGCAACATATTCTGCTTCTGTCGTACTGATAGATACTATCTTCTGTAACTGAGAGACCCAACTGACTGCAACACTGCCCAGAGTAAAGACATAACCTGTAGTGCTTCTTCTGTTGTCGATATCTCCTGCCAAATCTGAATCCATGTAGCCTTGCAACTTGATTTTCGATCCACCATAACACAGCCCTACATCCTTAGTACCCACTAGGTATCTGAAGATCCACTTCACAGCTTCCCAATGTTCCTTCCCGAGGTTGTTCATGAACCTGCTAACAACTTCCACTGCTTGAGCAATGTTGGCCTTGTGCTTACCATAGTATACATGAGACTCCCAATAGCTAACGCGTATGGGACTTTAGCCATGTAGTCCCGTTCCTCCTGCGTCTTTGCACCTTGCTCCTTAGATAGCTTGAAGTGGTTAGCTAATGGAGTGCTAACTAGCTTAGCACCTCCCATATTGAATCGATCAAGTACCTTTGCTATGTACTCTGCCTGTGACAAAATCAGTTTCTTGTTTTCCCTGTCACGCTTTATCATCATGCTTAGGATTTGTTTTGCAGCTCCTAAATCCTTCATGGCAAATTCTTTAGACAATTGTCTTTTGAGATCTGAGATGTCCTTCATGCTTGAACCGGCCACAAGCATATTATCAACATACAGAAGAAGAATGATATACGACGTATCAAACTTTTTCAAATAACAACAGTGGTCTGCATGACATTTCCTAAAACCGTTTCCCGACGTGAAACTATCGAACTTCTTGTACCACTGCCTCGGGGCCTGCTTAAGGCCATATAGACTTTTCTTCAGTCTGCACACCTTGTTCTCATTATCTGGTGCCACGTATCCTGTCGGCTGATGCATATATATTTTTTCTTCAAGATCCCCATGAAGAAAGGCTGTCTTAACATCTAGCTGCTCTAGATGTAAGTTCTCTGTAGCCACTATACTCAAGACCATGCGAATCGTAGACATTTTCACCACCGGTGAAAATATTTCAGTGAAATCGATACCTGCCTTTTGTTGAAACCCTTTTACAACCAGTCTCGCCTTATATCGGTTCAAACCATCGTGCTCCTCCTTCAGTCTGTAAACCCACTTGTTATGAAGAGCTTCCTTACCCTTGGGTAGAGTGACTAGCTCCCATGTACAATTAGACTCAAGAGAGTCCATCTCCTCATCCATGACTTACTCCCACTTAACCCGTGTATTTGACTGTAATGCCTCTTCAAAACACTCTGGCTCACCATTATCTGTCAGCAGTAGATAATGTAAGGAGGGTGAGTATCGGACTGTGGGTCTCCTCTCCCGAGTAGACCTGCTCACAACCAATGTCTATGGCTCTGCCTCATAATGATCCTGTGCATGATCATCTTGTGGCGCTGTAACACCCATGTCCAGTAACTCTTCCAACTCTACAAATTCCTTTTTCTCGGCCTTATTTTCTTGCACACTGTCCTTATGCATCACTTTTTCGTTGAAGACTACGTCCATTTTTCTGATGATTTTTCTATTTTCTGCATCCCAAAACCTGTAGCCAAAATCATCCTGCCCGTAACCTATAAACGTGCACCTCCCGGACTTCGCATCCAGCTTATTTCTGTGCTCTGCATCAATGTGAACATATGAAGTGCAACCGAACACTCTGAGATATGCAAGGTTCACTTCTTTCCCAGTCCACATTTCTTCTGGTAGCTTACCATCCAATGGTGCTGAGGGACTTCTATTGATAAGATATACGAAAGTATTTACAACATCTGCCCAAAAGGTCTTGGACAACCCTGCATGTAACCTCATGCTCCTAGCGCTCTCAAGGATGGTCCTGTTAATGCGCTCAGCCACACCATTCTGTTGTGGTGTCTCTGGAATCATTTTTTGATGTTTGATTCCACTTGCTGCATAATACTCCTCAAACCTCTTATCACAATATTCTCCCCCATTATCAGATCTGAGACACTTTACTGTTTTGCCTGTCTCGTTTTCTACCATAACTTTCCACTTCTTAAACACATCAAATACATCAGATTTATTCTTTAAAAAATAAATTCACAATTTTCTACTAGCATCATCAATAAAGGAAACAAAATAACATGAGCCACCAAGAGATGATACCTGTGCCGGTCCCCACACGTCAGTGTGTACAAGTTCCAATTGATGTGTCTTTGGAGCGCGTCCTGTCTTCTTGAAGCTTACCCTCTTCTGTTTGCCATATACGCAGTCCTCGCAGAATTTCGAGTCCAGAGACTTCAGCCCTGATAGCTTCCCTTTTGACAACAGTACTTTCATCCCTTTCTCACTCATATGTCCCAACCTCTGATGCCATAACTGCCCATTCACTCCAGTTGATGCGACTGAGAGTGAACAATACGATCCTGAAGTCCTCCTTTTTGCCTCGAGATATCACCAAGGAACCTTTTGTGATCTTCCAGGAATCACTAGTGAATGTCGTCACATAACCGGTATCAGCCAACTGCCCCACTGAGATCAGATTCCTTCTCAAACTCGGTACATGTCTGACATTCTTCAGTTTCAAAACTGTTCCGTCTTTCTGATTGACCTGAACGTCCTCCTTTTCAACAATACTGCATAGCTCATCATCACCCAGGTAGACTCTCCCAAAGTCACCTGACACATAATCGGGTAGAACTTCCTTGCATGAAGTGGCATGAAACGAAGCACCCGAGTCTATAACCCATGACTCATTCCTTGCATCAAGAGACAAGATCAACGCCTCTGTATCGCTCTCCTCAGACAGATTCACTGAATCCTTCCCGTCTTGAGAGCTTCCTTCTTATTTCTTGAGCGCCCTGCAATCAAGTTTCATGTGCCCCTTCTTGCGCAATGCCAACACCCGTCTTTGTCTTTGGTCCCTTGGACTTCTTCCTTGACTTAGAACGCCCGTGTTTATTGTCTCCTCTGTTCTGCGATCTTCCTCTTCCTTCAACGTTTAGAGCATTCCCTGAATCCCCTGAAACTCCTGATGCCTTTCTTCTAGATTCTTCGCTGAGAATTAGACCGGCCACATCATCAAATTTCAGCTTTGTTGACCCTGAAGAATTGCTCACAGCAATCACCAAACCATCCCAACTGTCTGGCAGACTGGATAAGATCAATAGTGCCCTGACCTCATCCTCAAAAACGATGCCAACAGATTCCAACTGGCTCGTGACTGTATTGAACTCGTTTAGATGTTCAGCCACGCTCCCACCATCTGACATCTTCATGTTGAATAGCTGTTTCATAAGATGAACCTTGTTGGATGTTGAGGGCTTTTCATACATGGTGGCTAAGGCTTCCATTAATTCTTTTGCCGTTTTCATCTTGGATATATTAAAGGCGACGCTCTTAGACAAAGAGAGTCAGATCGTTCCTAAAGCCTTCGTATCCAGTAAAAACCATTCATCATCTGTCATCTTTTCTGATTTCTTCTCTTTTCCTTCTAGAGGAATGTAGAGGTCCTTCTGATACAGATAATCTTCCATCTGCATCTTCCAAAAGGCAAAGTTTGAACCATCAAACTTCTCAATTCTAATTTTTCCATCTTCCGCCATCGCTCCCAATAGAACTAAACCAATAGCTTTGATACCAGTTGTTGCGCAGCACGCCAACAACGCAATGGGCCGAGATCCAATCTCAGGCCTCACCCACAAACGATAAACAGAAAGGAATTTAAACTAGAAACAGATCAAAGCAATCCAAACAAACCACAAGACAAGATATACGTGGAAAAATCCCTAACTAGGGTAAAAAATCACGGATGCAAACTTCCACTATGAAGAAACAAAGATTACAAGGCAAAATACTAACCTCTCCCTTGGAAGAATATAGAAAACCCTTAGCCCACACCTTTAGAAATATTTTCCAATATTTCTCATCTCATGCATACCCTAGAAAAACCCTAGGAACCCCTATTTATAGTTTAGGCAACTTTCCTTTCGCATTCCGGTTGCGAAAGGACTCAAATCTGCAGTTTCGTGGAACAAACTGCGTAACCTACGCCTGATCCTAGGAGAGCTACGACCGGTCATAGTACGACCGGTCTTACAGTCCCTACGACTAGTCCTAGGCCCCTAAGACTGGTCCTGAAAATTTCAGGACTGGTCCTAGACGGGAAAAAAAAACAGCACAACTCGCTAGACTTGTCAAGTCGTGTTAGGGCTCAAACCTACGACCGGTCGAAGGCGGCCCAATGTGGCTCCACATTCTGAACACTTTTGGCCCGACCTTTGATTGTCAATCCATTTTTAAAGTCACTTAGATATGATTACCCTACTTGTCTGATCAAAAGGATGGGAATGCATGGGCCATATTTATTATCCTAGAAAATTCTCAACTTAGTTATTTGAACTGTCCACCATTTGGGGCCACCTTTAATTGCCTCCATCTGTTATGATTTGACTTTATTTGGTGATCATGATCATCCAATTATGACAATGAAAGGATGATTCATAACGATTATACTATAAAAAGTCGAGTTACTGATTTAAGGAATTTTTATGAACAAATTTCTCATAAATTCTAATTTTATCAAAGGATTCCTTTACAAATCAAAAACTCCCTGTTGTTCTTTTTAAGAAGGGAAATTATGGAACAAAAATTTGGGGCCCACATGGTATGTATTGAATCACCACATAAGCTACACATTCATTTTTCATGTTTTTAAATGGTGTGTCTTAATTTTTATGGTGTGGGTCACCTTATGTTTAAATTGACTACTTTTTTTCGTTCTGCCAACACCATGGTAGATTACATATTTTAGATGGGTTGGATATCATAAAAGTATTACGTGGGCCCCACAATTCTCCACTTTACCACTTTCTATTTGATAGAAGTCTCACATGGAAGGGTGGCAATTGGCCGGGTAGCCCACCGAACCTGATGAGTCCAACTCAACTTTGGCCCATGCTTTGAGTAGCTTGGCCCGTGGGCCTAGCCCAGTTAATTTTTAAGTCGATTTAGGCTTAACTGTGCGCTCCAAATCACCAGAGGGAGTATTAACCTCAGATGGACTGCTCGAGGGGACATTCTCTGTACCGGTCGCGGTATCTAAATCCGCCACCATCGTGGCTGCAGGGGCAGGATCTCTACGAATCATGGGGCTGATTACTGCCACGACCATTTCATCTGTAAAAGCTGAAAGTATGGGAGGAAGTGCAGCTAATGGGATTGTTGGTATCAGCTGCATACTTTGTTCGTGAGCCGATGCTGATTGGGTAGTTCCCAAGTCACTAAAAGGATCAAAACAAAGATGATAAGCATAGGAGTGAGAATATTGATTCGAGTAAGAGCATAAAATGAATGATCTCTACATAAGTCAGATCGAATTACATGTATGACTAGTAAGCCTTGGATGGATTCAGGATTCTTTATTACAGTCGCTAATACTTGGGCTGCAGCAGGAAATGGTGGTGGTTGGGGATGACAAGGCTTGAGATATTTTTCAAATAGAAGGTCAGGATCATCCAATCTCTGTCCTGAATCCATTTGTTAAAACATTTATTGTAATGAGCGTCTTTATGTCATTGCCACGACTATTTCTTTAGAGTAATCTGCTTCGTCATGGTGAGGCTAATATCTTACTTTAAAATATTTTTCAAAAGAAGTAATGGCCGCAGCAGAAGACGTGTTCATCGGTTTTTTAGGTTTCTTTAATGGCCGATGTTTTATGAGTGAAGGAGGTTTAGAAAGAACTAATCGTTTGAAAGAAAGAACGGGAGGATTTGGGGGACTGATACCTCCCAAGTCGGAAATCTTCCTTGGGGCCATCTGTTGTGGTCGAGCGGCCGCCAGGATATCAAAATGTTCCTAGGTGATTTGCAAGACATTTGGATAAGGAATTTCGGCTGTTGAAACAAGAAGAGCGGTAATTAGCTTTGTCTTCGCTCTTGTTTTCCTCTTTACGGTAGTAATTGAGGGGGCGCAGAAATACTTCTTTTCATAATCTTCACCTTGCCTAATTGGGAGCAGAGTTGAAGTGAAAGTTTTGTGGTGCTTCGACTGCCTAAGGACTTGGCATATTGATGGTCCCACCACGATATAAAGTTATTGATTGCTAAATGATATTCTGGATAAACTATCAAGCGGAGGATGATTGCTTCTTTATGATAAGCCAACTCAAGAGAGACATAAAACTCCTCATCAGTAATTATTACTTGGTCGAAGGGAGTCTGATTGTTTGTTACATGAATAAGAGGACATGGAATATGATGTACAAGCCTAGCTATTGAGCGATGACAGAAGGGCGATACTGTTCAATCCCTGCATTTGCATTCTTACCTTTTTTAATCTGCCCCCAAAAGCTAAATCTCAGCTGACAACATAGCAGTTCCAAGCGTGATGAAGTTGGCCGACTTCGTGCTCATCTTTGGGATCGAATTGTCCTATGAGCCACTTCGACTTGTAGGTTTTTTCCTTTGCGAAAGGTGTGAAGGACGAACTATTGTCAGAATTGTTAAGAGAAAAGAAACCTTGTAGATATTCATCGACCGTAACATTCTCTAGGGCAGTGTGAAGAATTCGGTCACCATACAAAGAAAACGACTGATTGGCATACTCTTGACTAAAATGTTATAGCCAAAAATACGCAACGAACCACATTTGGAAAAGCCATATAGGCCCCCCGGCTGAATATAACCCTTTAATATTTATCTCATAGAGACCTCTGTACAAGTGACTGCTGACAAACGGTGCCAACATTATTCGTTGCCCTTAAATAAGGCATTCGGCCAGAGTGATGTATTTAGTCGTAACTTGTTGGTCTTTAACACACAGAAGATGGCAGCAAATCCAGAAAAGAACGAAGGCCAAATGTTCAAGTTCCTTGACTAGTCCTTCGAATTTGCGGTACGCGATCATGAAATTAGTATATCCCCCATTAGGCGAACGACCATGGCCCGGTCATAGGATTCAATTGCTCAGGTGGTTAATGGGGTATATCTATGAACCTCTAACATTTGTCGCACCTCCAGGTATACTGCTTAGCATCTTTTTGGATAGTCGGCCAGAAGTACCCTTGCTGGATGACCTTGTGGGCGAGGGCACAACTGCCGAAATGATTATTGCAAATTCCTTCATGGATCTCTCTCAAGACATATTTGGCCTCATCAGGTCAGAGACACCTGAGGTACAGAAGGGAGAATTCCTTTTCGTACAAAGTGTCTCCGATTACAGTGTAGCGAGCTGACCTAAATTAAAGTCTGCGTGCTTTGAGTTGTTCTTCGGGCAACTTGTCCTCCCAAAGATAGTCGACTATCGGGTCCATCCAACTCGGGGCTAGATTCACTAAGAGAACTAGATCGAGGTCGGGCTTATTAATTCTTAGTTCGGCCAGGAACTCAATAGGGATCGCCTTCGGGATTTTTACTTTAGTTGTTATGGCCAGCATTGCTAGTGTATCTGCTTTGGAGTTTTCTGACCTAGGGATCAGGGTAACGCCACATTTGGGAAATTTTCTGATGAGTTCCTAGGCCTTCTGTAAGTAGGTGATCATTCTTTCCTCCTTAGCCTGACGATGAGCTGTGAATCATTGTGGACTTTCAGGTTCTGAGCTCCCCATTGTTACCGCCAACCTTAGTCCGACAAGTAGTGCCTCTTATTATGTTGCGTTGTTCGATATTTGGAATCCAAATCTTAAGGCATATTGTGTGCAATTTTGTTCAGGAGCCTCAAGCACTACCCTGACCTCGCTGCCTTTATAATTAGATGAGTCATCGATGTATAATTCCCAGGTCGACAGGTCTGGTTCGGCTGCTTGACCTATAAATTGATCAGTTTCGCTGCTCGAACTGGCTTCTTGGTCGATTCCATGCGCCAGCTCGACAATTAAATCAGTTATTGTCTAGTCTTTGATTGCGGTTTGGGGATGATATTGAATGTCAAACTGTCTGAGTTCGGTCGCCCATTTTATAAGTCTTCTTGACACTTCAATTATTTGGAGTACCTGGCGAAGAGGCTAGTTGGTCAAGACTATGATGATATGGGTTTGGATGTAAGGTCGGGGGTGAAAGGATGAGATGACCAAAGCTAGAGCTAGCTTCTCGATGTCTGGATACCTGGTCTCGGACAGGACCAAGGCTTTGTTAACATAGTACACCGGCAATTCTTTCTCGTCTCGTTCTCTGATAAGGGCTGAGCTGACTGCTGTCGTTGAGACTGCTAAGTAAGTAGGAGCGGTTCTCCTCACTTGGGCTTTGAAAGCATTTGTAGTCAACCTAAGTATTGTTTGAGCTGTTGAAAGACTAGCTCACAGTCCTCGGTCCACTTTATTTTCTGTTTTCCTTTCAGCTGTTTAAAGAAGGGGAGACACTTATCTATGGCTCGGGAGACGAATCAACTAAGGGTGACTACCCTCCTTGTGAGGCACTGGATATCTTTTGTTATCCTGGGTGAGCTCATGTCTATCAAAGTTCGAATCTTATCGGAGTTTTCTTCGATTCCCCTTTGGCTGACCATGAAACCAAGGAATTTTTCCAAGCCGACGTCGAATGCGTATTTTCTCGGATTAGCTTCATTTGATATTTTCACAGTATTGCGAACATTTCCTTCAAGTCGATGATGTGGTCTTTAGCTCTGATGCTCTTGATAAGCATGTCGGCGACGTAGACCTCCAGGAGCGTCCGATCTGCTGAGTGAACATTCTGTTGACGAGTCACTGGTATGTGGCTCCAGCATTTTCAACCCGAAGGGCATGACTTTGTAGCAATATAGCCATTTGTCCATGATGAAGATCACTTCTATTTATCGTATGCATGCATGTCGATCTAATTATATCATGAGTAAGCATCCATGAAGCCCAGGAGCTTGTGCTTGGCAGTACTGTTGATCAATTGGTCGATCCACGGGAGGGGATAACTATCTTTGGGGTAGGCTTTGTTCACGTTGATGTAATCAACACAGACCTACCACTTCCTATTGGACTTCTTTACCAAAACAATGTTAGCGATCCAGTGTAAATAGTAAATCTCTTCGATGAAGCTCGCTTCAAGGACCTTGTCAACTATTCACAACCTCAAGTGTAGGGTGGCGATGTAGTAATAACTCGGTAAGACCGAGGTCAAATCCACAAGGACTAAACTTGTACGTATTCTGAAAATAATTAGAACTAGAACTAAAAAAAAAAAAAATTTAAATTGAAATCTAAATAATAATTAAGAGAAATGATGAATAATGTTGATTAAAACTTATGAATTTTAAAGGTAGCAAGTAAGATGCCAAGGATCCACTTGTAGTTATCAAGATACTACCTTACTTGATTTAAGGAACACAATTAGAATTGGAATCCTATCATATCCAATTGGAAGATAGAGCAATTTAAATCAAATCTAAACTTTTCATTGACCTAATTCTCAATGGAGAAGAATTGTGATGATTGGAAGGGATTCCATCACCCTACCATGCTCAGGAGACGATGGTGAACAACGAAATTTACCAATCTCACTATCTCAAAACATGAAAAGAAGATATCCAAAGCTATCACAGTATCTATTGTAATTTAAGTGACAATAAATCATAGAAAATTGAAAATATTCCCTTAATATGAAATTAGAAATTAATGAAGTTCAATAAGAACAAGAATCAAAGTAAAATAAACATCCAAACATGTTACAAGCTTCACCTCTTAGTCTTAGATAAGAGGTTTAGCCAACATAGACACGATTGAAACCAAGTATCTTAAACAAAGCATTGAAAATTAACTAGGGAAGAAGAGAAATTCTTTAGCAGCTGCTCCACCCTTGTCTATGCTCCTTGAGACCTTTTCAAACCCTATAAGATGCTTTAGAGCATCATAGGGAGTCTTATTTATAGTTGTGGAACTTCAACTTTCGTATTGAGTTGAAAAAATCTATAAACAGCCTCAAATTTGCACACTTTATGCAATTTTTAAAAATATACTCAGAGTTTAAACGGCCTCAAATTTACACACTCTGCGCAGTTTTTCAAAATAAACTTAAAGTTTTAAAATATACTTTTTTAAGACAATTTCAAGAATATGTTTGTTTTCAGGATTTTTATTTTTTACTTCAAATCTTTGATTTTATTCATTCTTCGCTTGATTTTCTTGGATCTTTGACATGTAAATTCTTCATTAATGACTTCAAAATCTTTAAATCTTCATTTAGTAATCTTTTAAACATTAAAATTTTTTTTGCTTCAATTTCACCTTAAGCTCTCGAAATCATCTTGCACATGAAAACACGCATAATTAAATCGATCGAGTGTTATCATGTTTATAAAACCAAGGTATAAATAGGAGGAAATATGTAATATTTCACACTCAATACACCCCCAACCAGCATTTTGCTAGTCTCGAGCAAAACATGCGTAAAGATATCTTCAATTCTCAGTATGCAAATCTCTTTTAGAAAATAATCTTTTGTGCAATCAAGTATGAATGAGTAAAATCAAGACGAGAAAGAAAAACTTTGAAAACCTAGAGCTAAATCATATAAGCGATCAACCAAATAGGTTTTATATCAATCACTTAGGATCATAAGTTCATATATCAAGTTTTTCAATGTGCTCAGTGAATTTCAACTTACTTTCCATAAAAATACTATCATTTCAAAATATTAACCACGATCATCACTTTTAGATTAATTGAATAGTTAAGTGTTGATTCCACACTTATCTCATTTTTCTTCTTTTTCCAATTTTTTATTTTATATCGACAGTCTGTTTTTATTTATTTGTTCTTTTTAAACTTTACATTCTTTTTATTCTTTTTCATTTTTTTCGTCATACATGACCTTTTTGTCGATCTTATATATATATATATATATATATATATATATATATATATATATATATATATAAGAGAATAAGGGAGGAAAGAGAAACAGAAATCAACGTGTTACTAAATAATGCTTTTATATAGATCCACCATCCTACTATTAGGAGTCTTTAAGTTTTATATTTGTTTCGAACAAGAACTTCTTACCCATTGAATCTTTGCATAGAAACTTTTAGTTCTTTTGGGCATGATCTATGCATGGTGGGCATCATCAGCTCATTGGATCGGATGAACATGTTATGTTTTTTAGAATAAAAATAAATTTCAAAAATAAAAGTTATTTTTAGAAAGTAAAAAAATATATTAATTATTTAAACTTTCCATAAATAGTGTGTGTAGCCAGTCGGTATGAGAATGGATTTTTTCTTATGCAACCAGGGTTCAAATCTCCTCGAGGACGGTGCTACAGCGTTGGTTGTAGGGCTTCTTGGGTGTTTTTTGGCACTTTATTAGGCACACGTAGTACTTCGCACGTGTGCATCGTCGCAAGGAGCAAAAAGAGCCTTAGTCTTTTTGGCACATGGTTCAAACTTTTTGAGTCATGGTACAACTAGAATTGAACTAGGGTTTACCTTGATGATTTATTATCTTTTGTTGATTGAGAGTAATTGTGACATGATTGTACATGTGGCACCTATGCGACATGTCGCTTATGTGGATACACATCTTCTGTGCAATTACTCTATATTTGACTTCTTGCTGAGTTTTTTCTGAACGTCTTAAAGGCATATCAGTGTCAAAACTAGAGATCTGTTCAACACTTGAATGTGTAAATTTTTGTGTTGAAATTCGGATTAAGAGTTCATTTTATTCTGAAGATAATTTGCAGATTTTCTTCATTTGCACTTGCTGGAAGTTTCTTAAAAAGGGCAGCAAATCTATCTTAAGAAATTGACTATTCAAGTCGAGCCTTGAACCTAATAGATCTGATCATCTCGTTATCTCTTTTTTTTTAATCATCCATTGTGTAAAAGAAACACTTAACGTTCTAATAGAACCAAAACAAGAAAAATAAAGAAAACAAGAATAAACATGTGTTGCATGTTTATAAGTTCATGTGCAACAACCACCACAACACATGGGCTTTAGAGACAAGTTGTGCATTACCTGAGTCCCATCATCTACATCCCTTCGCTTAAATATCATGCTGGTATATTTCTAAAGTGAGACACGTGTTAGAAATAGTTGGGTACCTTAGAATAACTTATCCTTTTTTTTTTCCATCCATAAATCTATTGCAAATCATGGTCCCACCTATTCATCTAAACAACCTTATTGAATTACCAGATAAATTGTTTAAATGTCACACCAATTCTACATTATTACACATGTGATGGCATATAAATAAGGAAACAAATGTCATAAAAATATATCTAAACATTTGTCTAAATATTAGATATATCTATCATAAAGCATACAAATTACTCTCAAAACTTAAAGACTAAAAATGACATAATGAAATGATGTGACAGGGAAAAAGAAAATTAATAACAAATCAATAGTTGAAGTAAACAATATAAAAAATAAAATAGGTTATATTAAGAAAAAAATATGAGAGACACAATTGGCTTTTATACATACCATTTTTTCAGTTATCTCCAATATCTTAGTTCTCTTCAATGCACCATTTGCACAGGAGCAATTACACATATTTATTCTAGTATGGAATTAACAATATAAAAAAATATAAATCATCTAAATTTAATAATTTTAATAAAATCCAATAACTCTATAATGAAATGTAAATCGTCTAAATTTAATACATTTAATAAAACAGAATAACCCCAAAAATGAAATATTACCTCTGCTCATGTATATATCAGTAGCAAGAACCAAGATAAATGCATTTTTTTGTCAGTGTATCACATAAACTTCATGAATTGGGTGAGTACTCTTTTCTCATGATAACTATGCCGGCTAATGTGGATCAAAATGCCAACTAGCATGTAATGAAGGAGGTGATTCAGAAGAGTGGTAAGAATGTAGAGAATTTTAACTGTCTATCTAGTTTTCTCTAAGTGGTTCAATATTTATAAATATGCATCAGATGATCCCATTCATCGGCTCAATGGTCTTTGGTAGTAACAAAATATTAAAACTGTTTACAAGCAGTAGTGGAAGCAAAGAAAAATTATGAATATGATGGTCCAACGTGCTTTATTTTATAAATTATAACTAATCACATCAAAGAAAAGTTATAGATATGATGGTCTAGTATGCTTGAGCTTTTAAATTATACCTAATCACATATAGCTAGAAGTAGGACTTGTCAGTTGTCTCAGCCACATCTTTCCTGCTAATATGTCCTTGTGCAAGGAATTTGTACCATGCATATGATGGTCCCACTATAAAAGATCACTGTAACACCCCGAATTTTTGCCAACCTGGAGTTAGACGTCCTTAGACAATGGGTCAACCATAACACCTTGGTAACCTCTCAGAACTCATTCCAAATCCAAAGAAACCATTTAGGACTAAATTCTTTAGAAATTTAACGTGAATTAACTAGCGCTACACTAGATTTCCTGCGAAATTAGCACCAACCACTTTAAATACAATCTATAAGACCCAAAACCTATAGACTTGTTACTGCTATGTTACCCTAAAATCTAGGATCAATCTCTAAGCCCAGTTGCCCTCGAGATCATTTGGAAACTTCGAATCGGACCTAGACCGTACGTCGAAAGTCTGATAGCGATGAACCTAGACCATTATGACCACCTAGTTGGACTTGACTATCACTTCGAAAATCAAGCCTAAACGATGTCCTGAGACCATTTCCTTGAGTTTGGAGTGAAGAGAGTGAGAAAATGAAAAATTTTTTAGAAAAATAAATATAATTTTAAGTAATCTGGATAGTTTTGCTTGCGAATTATTTCTAAGCGTTCTGACCATTAGATTTTGACCCAAATTCACCCTCAGATCAGGATAGGTGGCTCATACATGTCATAACACTTGTAGCTCTGATTGAATTTTCGTGACCGTTGAACTGAAACTGGTCCGCCACGGTTGATCTGGAAACCCGACAGGACTAAAAACTTAGCTTGACCTAAATCTAATATTAGAGAGCTTAAGTCCGACCGCATTTAGTAACAGGACCTCCAGAAGTGCTCCATTGGATCGGAACAGACCCGATTTGGTTATAACCTAAGTATACCTTGGCCCTAGGGCTATTTTCATCACTTTTAGGCTTATAAAAAGGCCTTAAACCCTCATTTTCAAATCCCATACGAATTTCAAACCCTAGCTAAGAAAGAGAGAGAGAGAGAGAGAGAGAGTAGGAGATTCACTCAGGGATTCTACCCTGCCACTCCATGTGCTTCAACACCTCTACCGTATCGCTATTACGGTGTTTCTGATTCCATTCTTGGGTAAGAAATCCTAACCCTAACTTGTTGTGAAGCCTAGAATAGCTTAAATGAAGTTATAGCTAACCTATATTCATGCCTTAAGTTGCCTACCCGCCATTGACGAAGACTTATCGTCTGAATCATATCTATTTCGCATTTTCTGGTTTAAGGTGCAGACTATATAGGTTTAGGTTATGGTTTTCAAGACTTTCAATGTCAGTTAATGATTTATTACTGACATAGATGCTATTTCACATGTCTAACGTGTTGTTTGTTTTGCTTTACGAATACGTATGGAAAATGTATAGTATTGCATATTCTATATATTTGTTGGAATACCTGTATATGTATAGAATTTGGATTTGTGTTTAATATAATTATTTGCCGTAAATATATGCTTGTTACATGTACGAAAACTCCTTAGCGAAAGGACTTGCCCTAAATAATGCCACGGCCAATATACGCTATATACATTAAAGTGTGTAGCCCACGTATTTGGAAAAATGTTTAAATAAATATAGAACCCGAATTCATGCATGCCATGATTATCCATCATGGGTATATGCAAGTGGTATGTGGGACAACTCCCTAGTGAAAGGATTTGGCCTAATACATGTATAATCAACATACACATGTATGATAAAGCATGTAAGTGTTTGTGAAAATGACTGAATGAGTATGGAATTCGCTTTCGTGCTCGACATGGCTAATTGTCATGGATATATGATTGTTGTATAGGCGATAACCCTTTGATGAAAGGATTTTTCCTAATACGTATGCTAATGAATACATAATATGTATGATATAATGTGTAGACTAAGTGTATGTAAAAGTGTTTGAATGAGTTAGTAGTTAGTAAGATGTACCTGTAGGCGGATTGAGATATGATTCTCAACTACATCAATGATGTGTATGATTTTCTCCATAAATTGTGTGACCTAGATTATTCATGTTAACTACGTGTATGATTTCCTCCATGTATTGTATTTACGTTCAAGTCATATTTCATGATTGTTCATATGAATGTAGGATATGAATCATATGCCTGTTATTGAGCTTGTACATGATTGGGGTTGTACTACAGTCCAGGTAATCGGTAATCATACTTCAAATGGTGGTTGAGGTTGTTCGCCACGCAGGATGAGTTTAACGAATCTGAGTCGTGCTTGGGATGCTCGACAGTGGTTAGGCCACACGGAGTGCTTATGCATTCCATGTCGTTCAATTTAACGTGCGCTTGGCCTAGTTGAGCTTATTAACTAACCCGATTGACCGATGTATGTTCACCATGTTTGAACGTTATTGCTTGAACCTAAGGTACTAAACTTACTAATGAAAAGCCCCTCTAACCTTGATACCTCGATCCGCTAAGACTCATGAGCCGATTATGATGGTATGGGACACTATATTCGAGTTTTCGGCCTACGCTGGGGCTACGAGCCTCTCCGTAGTGACCAGTGAGCAACCCAGACTCATGAGCCGATTATGGTGGTATAGGACACTATATTCGAGCTGTCGGCCTGCATTGTTTGGTGATGGGAGAGTGGTGTAACGATTGCGTGTAACAGCCCTAGCAGCCCTTGTAATGACCTCGAGTGTACTCTGAGTCTACATGGGGGCGACGACCCTTCCGTAGCAATAAGAGTACAAGCTAGGCCTGTATTGATTTGGTGATGGGGGAGTGGTATAACGATTTTGTGTAACAGCTCTGGCAGCCCTTGCAGCGACCTAGAACCGTAACATCGTATGAGATTATCTCGGACTAACGACCCGAGAATGGATCATCGTTTAGGTAATGATGCAAGGGAGGTACCTTAGCTTCCCAATCCTGCTGTATGAAAAGGACTAATAAGAACTTGGTAAACATGCTCATATCATCGCACTGCATGTGCTATCGATGTTGGTGAAAGAACACTGAGGAAGTGACTGACATGCGCGACCGTAAGATGAAGATCGCAGAGGGAGATTGTGGTGAGGGCATGCATCATTCCCTCATATCATTCTTGCATTAAAAAGAGTATCTAGGACATATTTAATTGTACTATTTTATTATTACTA
Source organism: Magnolia kwangsiensis (assembly GCA_037074715.1). Classification (NCBI taxonomy): domain Eukaryota; kingdom Viridiplantae; phylum Streptophyta; class Magnoliopsida; order Magnoliales; family Magnoliaceae; genus Magnolia; species Magnolia kwangsiensis. The sequence goes on along the minus strand of CM073580.1, from coordinate 16,558,366 downwards.
CTTGATTGAATTGATAACATGTTAACCTTTGTTGTATAGTTTCCACTGAGTTGATCACTCACTCCCACATTTCGAGACAGTGTTTGCAACACCAACTAGTCCCTATTTTAGTTTTAGATGGTGGCAATGCTTACGAGGCAGAGCGGGTCCTTTTGGCGATGAGGAGGGTTTCTCCTATAAGCAGTTCTCAGGCTGGTTCATGTGAACATGCCCTGATTAACGGGGATTCAGGGTTATGTTGGTAGTGATTTATCACTTTTTGATATATTTATTTGGAGACACGTCTTGTAATTATGACCTGACAGAGCATACATATCTTGGAGACTTATGTTGATTTATATATGTATTTTCATCTTCCACTCGTGTTTTCAGACTGTCCCTCAATTATATTTGCTATTTTAGCTTAATCCACTTCATGTTTTATGCATTAATGCAGCCGACATTCATCCATCATTGAAAACGTTGCATAAGTGATGTTCTGAAACTCAAGAGTGGAGTTTATGCTCGACCTCCGATTTTCAGGGCGTTACAATCACATGGCATGAAAATCAAACTGCTCCTCATCAATGGGCCACACCATTGAAACCAATGGGAAAATAATATGTAGTTCGAACTCTTTTAAAACATGGGGCCATTCTTTATTGGCATTACCAGATGGATGGCTCCTTTGGGATGCAATATTTCTATGACCCACATATACATAAATTTTCTATGACCCTGAGCTCCATGAGACCATACATATGACTTGAACCATTTGTTTCACTAGCTCATTTTAAGGTACGAATTAAAAAATGAGGTAGATTTAATACTCAAGTAAGCCACCCATATTTGATGGGGAGAACCTGAGTTTTCAAGTGAGGACGTTAATTGCCTATAGGCCAAAGCCTTACAGACCCTACCGTCATGCCCGTACAAAATATCCAACAGTCATATCATCCAAATCATTGATCACATGGGGTTCACTTAATGTTCGGGGGACATGTGGAAGCAACATCGAGTTAGAATCAAATAATAAGATATCAAAAAAACCAAGCACACAGAAAATATATATATATATATATATATATATATATATATATATATATATATATATATATATATATATATATATATACTCTCACAAGAAAAAACCACAGCACAAACTGACAATGAATCAGCTATGATAATTAATGTTACAAGAGATGGAAAAAATTACCGATCCGAGAATTAACCCTGAAAACCATATAAAACCATATCTTAGATTTTCCTATGTTCACAAAAGCCCTAAAACACATTTTCAATACATTAAAACTGAATTAGAAAATAAAACCTATAATTCTGCAAAACTACGCAAGTCGATTAATGGGAGCTTCAATCAGATCAAGTGTCATCAACGACCCATCAATAGGATTGAAATCATCTTTGATTGGAATGATTTGGACCCACAAACTGTCCAACAAGAAAAGGCCAAAAAATTGAGAGTTTATCAATGGGATCGAGTGGTATGTCTATGCCATCAACAAACCCAGTTACAGACAAATTAAAGATATCTGACAACAATATCCATTATGTCTTCAATTATCATAAACCACAACTCTACACTCCATCTCTAGTTGCCTTCATCATAGCTCCATCATTATTATCGCTTCTCATACACACTTCGTCTTCGTCAAGCCTTCGCCAAACCCAAAGAATTTACATAGAACTTTAACTTCTCTATAGGAACCACCTTCATAAGTATGTTCGTCATATTCATACTTGTGTGGATCTTCTCAAGAATCATTTTACCTTTCTCAAACACCTGTCAAATAAAATGATGACGAACATCAATATATTTAGTAAAAGAATGATAAACTGAGTACTTCGTCAAATTAATTGCGGTTTTGATATCACAATTTACTAACACAGCTTTCAACTGAAACCTAAGATGATTTATCATCTCTCTCAACCAAACACCTTCTTTAAATACTTTTTTCATTATCATATACTCTGCTTTGGCTGTGAAAGAGCCACCACAAATTGAAGCTTCAATATTCAACTGATCGCTCCACCCACTAGCACAAATGAGTAGCCAGAAGTTGATATCATGTTGTCTACATTACCTACATAATCGGCATCCTCAAAGCCCACTAACTTGTCCACAGACTTTTCAAATGTCAAAACATAGTCTATTGTATATCAAATATACCGAAATAGCAATTTCACTACCCCCAATGTTGCTTACCGAGGTTAGCCATGTATCTTCTTACAACATCCACTGTATGTAAAATATCATGTCTCTTAGATACCATAGCTTACATCAAATTGTCAATAACTCTCGAATAGAGCACACAAGACATCACTTATTTTTCTTCATTTGCAGTAGGACATTGTTTAAAAGAAAGCCTAAACTGAATAGCATGGGGTGTGCAAACTGGTTTCGTCTTGTCCATACTGAACTTTATCATTACATTCTCACGGTATTTTTCCTATGATAACTATAGCCTACTTCTCTGTCTGTCTCAATAAATATCTATGTTGAGAATCTTCTTTATAGCCCCCAAATCTTTCATTTCGAATGTATGTATTGATTTCGAACATGTTATGGCTGAAAATAAGCATGTCATCTACGTACAATACTAGTACGATAAATTGTTCATCATTTAATATTTTATAATAGACACAATGATCATATTCACTTCTGGTAAATCGCTGACTCAACATGAAAGTATTAAATCTTTTGTACCACTACTTAAGCGATAGTTTCAGGCCATATAATGACTTCGTCTGCGTGCAAACTTTATTCTCAGCCCCTTTTACTTAGAATTCTTATAGTCGTTTCATGTAAATATGCTCCTTTAACTCCCCATGTAAGAAAGCAGTCTTCGTATCCATCTGATTCAATTTCAGGATGCATTGGGCAATTAACGCCAATACAAATCTAACAGACACCTTCTTGACTACAGGCATAAAAATCTTGCTTCAGTCATCACCCTTCTTCTGCACATACAATTTTGCGACCAATCTTGCCTTATATCTATCCTACTTCTTCTTGTAAATCCACTTATAACCAATTATTTTACGCCTCATTAGAAGCTCCGCTAGCTCTCATGTCTCATTATGTAGGGAATCCATCTCGTCAGTGGAAGCATCTCATAGCCACTATCTACTTCTTCGCATCAGAACTATCTAACACTTCCTGAAAGGTTGACGAATCCCCCTCATCTATAATGAGGGTGAATGCAACATTCGAATCATCCATGTATCTGACTGGAAATCTATGATCTCTTAACGGATTTCTTCTGAGAGATTGATGCTCTACCTACTCCTGTACCTCTCTCTATAGCTGCTTAGCCTTTGTTTCATTCTTTTAAATTTCAATATCAATGATCGTTGATTTCTCTGGTTCCTTATATTCATCCTTGTGGAACAAGGAATCTTCATCAAACTTGACATATCGACTAATTATGATCTTTCATATGACTTGGTTGTAAAGCCTGTACCCTTTTACACCATCACCATGGCTCACAAAAATACACTTTTTAGCCCTTTGGTCTTGCTAATTTCTCTCAACCGATAGAACATGAGAGTAAGCGTGTAAGACCCGTATCCTAGTTTGTACTGTTCCGTCAACTCCCGCGATCCTTCCGGTCGAATTCGGCAATCTTCGACCACTTTTTGATATTTGCTCGCGATCCTAAGCTGAGACCTGTATGTCAAAGATGGCTAAAATTGAAACCTATACCTTAACGACCGCGCCATCGCCGCGGTTCTAACGCCGCGACTCGTACACCGACCCGATACCCAGGCTAAAAGATGTCATTATGCGTTCAATTCGAAGAAAACACCATGCGTTACGAATTACGAGGGAATCTCTACGATATGTCCCATTAATCAATCAATCACTCATGCCAAGTACAAGTCAAGTCACTCCATACCCAAGTACAACAACCCATACCTTTCTCTTACACAAGCAAGCCCAAGGTCAACCCTCACATCACCTTACCTCTCTCTCCACCCATCCTTTCTTACAACACACTACTCCACCCATCACCCATCACACCACATCCATCACCCTTTTTCACCCATTACTCCTCTCTCTCTCTCATTCATTCTCAAAAAAAAAAAATTCCAAGAAAAAGAGCTTCACACGTCCAAGCTCTCTCTCTCTCTCCCAAATGTCAAGTGTGGCCCACCTTCCCTACTCTCTCATCTCTCATCTCAACCGTTGATCCATCATCTACCACCGTTAAAAGTCAAGCAAAGGAGCATTGGAGGTCAAGGGAGCAAGGAGGAGGCTTAGAGGTGGGTGATCATCCTTCATTTCAATTTTTAAGGGCCCACTTGTTGTGGGACCCACTCGATGTATGTGTTGTAACTATGAAGGGCCCATAGTGGCGGTGACCCTCCCCTCTATCTCACCGTATCTCTCTTTTCCTCTCTTTTTTTCTCTCTCTCTCTCCTCTCCCTAAAATGAAGTGGGCCATGTTAAATCCACTCCATTCATCAATGGTGTGGTCCACCACATTTTAGGTGATATGATATATGTATATATACATATTTATTGATATATGTATATATATACATATATATTATATTATATTAATATTATATATATATATATATATATATATATATATATGTATATGGGTATGGTGGGCCACGTACATGTGGGACCCACCATGATGATGTGTTCATCCATGTCGTCCAGCGTCCAGGGACGCTGGACTAGAGGCATGGGAGTGAAGAGGTTAACGTGGAGTGTGTGTACTATCAGGGGTGTGTACTTACAAGCTTTAAAAAAAAAAGAAAAGGAAGGGAAATGGTGGGCCCTCCAACATGGCCCCACCTTGATGTGTATATTTAATCCAAGCCATCCATTATATTCTTAGGATCATTTTAGGCGTTGAGCCGAAAAATGAGACCGATCGAATTATCTGGCGGGCCGTGGTATTAAGAATACTAGTATTTTCCTTTAAAACTTGAAAAAATGATTGCTGGGGTCCACCAGAAGCTTGGACCCACCTGAAACTTATTTTGGACCCCTATTTTTGTGAGACACATGCAATGGACAGGATAGATCTAGTTAACGTGGATCCCATATAGGATAAAAAGAATATTTTTTTTATTAGCATGACTTTATGCCATGACGTCAAGAGACGTCCACGTTAAGGAAGAAGAATAGTGGGCTTCTCGAACATGGCCCCACCTTGATGTATGTTCTTGATCCAAGTCGTCCATTCTATTTCTCAGATTATTTTAGGCATTGAGCCAAAATTTGGGATCAATCTGATTCTCAGGTGGGCCATACCATCTAAAAACATGTGGAGACATGCCTGAGCATATAAAAGCACTTGGTGGGGCCTACCTAAAATTTGGATGCACCCTAAAATTTGACTGGACGGTCCACCATGTGGGACTCACACAATAGATGGTTTGGATCATCTCATTGTGGGCCCCATATAAAAAAAATAAAGGAAAAAAAAAAAGGGGGACGCCAGCTTCCAGCGCTGGCGAGTGGCGGGCGGACGAGGTGGCTGGGGCTCACGGCCCTAGCAGTGGACCCCACGTGGTGCGATTCAAACATCCACACCGTCCATTAGGAAGCCCCCTAGGGCAGTGGAGTCCCTGCTAAAAATCAGCCGTATACGGACTCAGATGGGCCATACCATCTAAAATCATGTGAAGACACGCCTAAAACATATAAAAACACTTGGTGGGGCCTACCTGAGATTTGGACATGGCTGAAACTTGGTCTGGACCCTCAGTTAGATGGGATTCACATAATGAGTGGGTTGGATTGGCGAACCACCTTGCGGTGGGCCCCCGACCGTGGCCTCATGAATTGGTTGAATGACAAATAAACATTATAGTGGGCCCATGCCGCTGGAACGTGCCAGCGCCCAGCGGTGGCTTGGCCGTGGGCCCCCACTCAGATGTATGTATTGTGTCCATGCCGTCCATCACGTGAGCCCCTGGCCACGTGACATTATGAACAGGTTTGGATGGCAATGAACATTTCAGTGGGCTCCACGTACGTGTGACCTATTAACAGTTTGGATGTCAAACAAATATCACAGTGGGCCCCCTGACTACGTGACCTTGTGAATAGGTTGTATGGAAAATAAACATTTTCAGTGGACCCCAGCTTTCACAGGTCCACGCGATTTGTTTTAAATATATTGGATGTCAAATAAATATTACAGTGGGCCCTCCTTGTCCATGTGACCTTATGGACAAATTGTATGGCAAATAAACATTTCAGTGGGCCCATGGTCCATTTGACCTCATGAATAGTTTGGATGGTGAACAACGTCACCATGAGCTCCAGGTCCACATGACCTTATGGACTGTTTGGGTGGCAAATAAACATCGCTGTGGGCTTGGACAGATTGGGTGTAAATAGACATTTTGGTGGGCCCCTATTCATATGACCTTATCAACAGATTGGATAGGAAAATAAACATCTTGGCGCGCCTCACATGAGGCCCACTTCGATATATATGGGCTGATGTATTTAGGCCCCTCTTGACATGTGATTAAGCCCACCTTAATGCATTTGTAGCCATTGTCGAGGCCCACTTTGTTATATATGGGCCCATGTGTGTAGGCCCATTTAATGTATTGTGGCCCACTGTTGAGGCCCACCTTGGTATATCTATGTGATTAGGCCCATTTGATGCACATAAAGCTCATGTGATTGGGGCTCATTTTTAATGCATACTGAGGCCCATGGGTTATGACTCATTGCAAAGGACCTAAGGCCCATTAGTGAGGCTCATTGAGGTGATCCATTTGATGAATGTAGAGCCCATATGATACGGCCCAAATTGATGTACTTTAGGCCCAATTGGGGGCAACTAGGTCCATTGCAATGCGTGATCCCCCATGGCATATGATGATGTTTGTAGCAAGTAATGCCTTGGGAACAATGATGGTTAGATGCCCACATTGTAAGGATGACGACGGTTAAATGTCCGCACCGTCACTCTCCCTAGGGCCCACTGATAGGCCCATATTGTAGTCTACAGGCCGTTTAGGCCCATCTTTATTTTGAGCAAAGCCCACCTATTTTGTATTTAAGGCCCGTGGAAGTAGCCCAATGAGATGCATTTACGGCCCTTGTGCCAAGGCCCATGGCGATGTATATGCAGCCCACGAGTGAGGCCCGATGTGATGAAATTATGACCTATGATGATGTATATTAGACCTTGTATGAGGCCCGTTGTGATGTGTATCCAACCCGTGATTAGGGCCAATATGATATTTTTATGGCCCATCTTGATATATTAGTGCGGCCCATTGATGTAGCCCACTTGATGTGAATGAGGCCCATACGCAGGGCCCACCTATGAAATATATATTAGGCCCATGTGAACGACCCATAGTGATGTATTTGCGGCCCAGTTGATAAGGCCCATAGTGATGTATTTGTAGCCTGTATAGCGAGGCCTGTCATAATGTATATGTAACCCTTGTATGAGGCCCATGTGAGAGACCCATCGTGGTGTGTATTAAGCTCTTAAGTGGGACCCATGGTGTTGTATATTTGGCCCTTGTATGAGGCCATGGGTCCACTATATGTTAGGCTCTATGTGGGCCATTCCTTGGGACAATATTGGTTAAATGTCCACATTGTCGAGGCCGATTGTTGATATTGACTGTGAGTATGTGATAGCATAGCATCATGATACATGCCCATACACATCATCTGCATGTTTGTTATGAGTTGTAGTTGATCATTTCATTTGTTATTGAATATGTTGATATGAGACTCCCTGATAGGCGGAGGTTACCTCACATGAGCGCACGACATGCGCAGGATTGATGTATGACTGGATTGTGTGACTCATGCATCTTGCATTGTGTGTTATACGCCCTAGCGACATCAGGGTCGTAGCCTCCACAGGCATATCGTGGATGGCCAGACAGGACACCGAAAATGTTTGGTTCTAGCATACGGGCACCATAGATGTCCCTGGGTAAAAATTCCTAAACCTCCGTGGCCATAAGATGACTCCAACGTCGAGACCGAGTGGATATATGAGTGCACGAAGGCCGAATACCAGGAGGCCGCGTCTTCCACTGTGTCGTGGTCGGTTGGAAAGGGGTGTGACCTTATCTGCCTGAGTGAGGGGGCAATGTCTAGGTTGAGTTTGACCAGCTTGAGGAATGGGTCCGCTATCGATGAGCCGGGCCTGATATTGGCAGGCGGATAGTGAGGTCTCTTCCACTTACCCAGTTGTGCGCTTGGATAGGGGCGGCAAGCTGGCGTAGATTGTAATAAACTCCGGTAATGATCCCCGAGATGAACCGTACTGATATGTGGATTTAGTGAGCAGGAGTTGCATACTCATTCATTCATTCATTCATTCACTATTCACTCGGGCTGATGGTACGCAACTATTTGTCAAGTGTGCCTTCGCAATGGCCATGATTTCGGTTGGGACGCGTGACTAACCTGAGATCAGGAGTTTACCACATTGAGTCTGACTATCTAAATTTACGTATGAGACTGGTTTGGATAGAAGTCCCTTATGGTGGATCCCGTAGCCTGCGATACTACGTACTATCATCCCGACTTCACACTCCAGCATGGTCATTCTATTAGCACCACATATTGCATATTGCATTATATCCTTGGCATATGGCATTTTGGGTTGTTATGTTTCTGTATTCCTATGACTTAGATGAGAGTGATGATATTTGTTAGTTCTTCTGAATCGTATATTGCATTATATCTTTGTCATCCGATATTTGATTATTTATGACTCATCATTTGAATAGCTGTCCTATATTGCGTATTCTGATATTAATTGACTCATGGACATGTCCGTATTTCTGCTTACTCTGTTATCATATGATTTATGATCTTGTCTGTATTTCGGTTTACTCAGATAATTTCTGCTCTTGTCAGTATTTCTGCTTATTCCAACATTGTATGATTTATGGATTATCAGTGTTTTCGGTATTGTATGATTAAGGCACTGTATTGAATACTTGACACTTACCTTATGCACACACTTACACCACCCTCTAAGCTTTCTATAAACTTATGTACGATAGATGCGTGTAGGTAAAGTTAAGTTACAGCAGCGTCGAGCTTAGAGCGTGTAATGGTCTTTCGAAGCTTGATTTTGATATATGTATTTTCCTTTCAGTATTGTACTCAAATGATTATATTAGTGGATATGTGATGATGATGTTACCTTTGTGAATTGGGTAATCTTGTGGTTATGCTTATTACGAGTTAATTGTACAAAAAAAAATCTCCTTGTAGGATCTCGGGATCGGAATCTAGCATATGAATGCTAGGAGCCGAGAATGGGGTACTACGGAGGCTGTCGGCACTGGATTCGGTGATCGAGATTCTTGTGAATCCGATTTCTAGATTTGGGGCGTGACAAAGCGTCTTAACAAATACACGCAACTTTGAATAGTATACCTCATGTCACTCCATACTTCTTCAGGAATCTTGCAATTTATCGACATAGACAGGAACTAAATCACCAGGTAACAAGTTGTGTTAACAACCTCCATCCATAACTCTTTCTCCAATCCAGTATTACTCAACATGCTTCACGCTCTCTCTAAGAGAGTTTGATTCATCCGTTCTATCACTATATTATGTTTAGGAGTGTGTCTTAGTGTATTGTATCTCATAATCCTTTCATCTTTGCAAAATTGATTGAATTCATTTGAAGTGAATTCACATCTATTATCTATCCATAATACCTTCATTTTCTACCCTATTTACCTTTCAATCATCACCTTCCACACTTTAAATGTGACAAAAATATCAGATTTATTTTTGAGAAAATGAATCTACGCTTTCTTGGAATAGTCATCGATGAATGATATAAAATATGATGACCCCACAACAAAAACAATGGATAATAAACCCCATATATCTAAATGCACATACTCAAGCACACATTTGCAAACATATTTTCTGGTTTTAAAAGTTAGCCTAAACTGTTTACCATATATATACAATGCTCACATATATTAAGTTCAATACTTTTAAAAATAGGAATCAAACAGCGATTAAATAGATTCAAATATTAATAAAACAGTATTTCTGTAACATCCTGAAAATTGGAGGGTCGAGTAGAAACCCAACTCCCGAGTTCCAAAACATCACTTATGCAACATAGTAATGATGAATGAATATTGTCTGTAGAAGGGCATTAAACATGATTGGAATTATACCAAAAATAGCATATCATACTCTAAAGGCGTTTAAATTATGCAAGCGGAAGACTGTGATAAGTATTTAAACTAGATAAGAGTGATAGTAAGCCCTCAGAGTATGAATGTCACTAGGTTAACAATTACAAATTTGATTATAAAATGCACAAAATGAGAAAAATATAATGTCTTCTATCCCAAATACCAAAGCCTCGTCGGTGTAACTCCAGTTCAAATAGACCTGCCAGAGAGTTACATGTAGGAGAACTCATCATCAAAAAGTAAAGTCCGGCTCCGCTTCACAAGCATCGCCCTTACCTAAAACTAAGACATGGTCTGGTTGGTGTGTACAACACTGTCCCGTAAATGAAACAAAGGCCTATGTGTCCAATGGTATTACGAGGGATATATCAATTTTCTCTGAGCGTGTGTTGATTTGAGGGGGTGTGTTGATTTGACCTAGTGTTCAATCCGAGGGATATATCAATTTTCTCTGAGCGTGAATAGTTTCTAATCAAAACAACGTTCCTAAGAGTCATTAAAAAAGCCTATACATAGTAGGGGTTTTAACGAAGGAGTGAGGTCTCACACCAACCTAATCAAGCCTACAAATTAAGTCTATCTTTCAATCATCTTAGCATATTCAGTCTTTTACATTCCTTAGTATAACTAATAGCCTAGTCTTATCTTAGGAGTAGCACTTCACATATGTCCATACTAGCTAAGGAGGTCATAAGGTTCATGTTATTACTTTATCGAATCTCCTATACTGACAGATCATTCTAAATCTAAGAGAACCAACTCTAGGTCCAAAACACCAAGGGCCTATGTGGCCAGTGGTATTACGTTGTATTAGATGGATTATGTTGCTAATCCCACCTCGGGATTGAAAATGGCATGTTTGGTAGGAGGGTGGGACGGGACTAAAATCAATTACATAGACTTTGGAAAATGAGCCTTGCGTTGAAAAGTATGAGATGAGATTTCCAAATCCCATGACGATGAATTTTCAAGGGTAATATGAAAGGAGAACCCGGGATTTACTTTTAATTGCATACATTCCAAGCATGGTATTGGAAATCACGAGATGCACCCAATCTAAAAAAAATACCTTACACATACATTCATTGTTACGTTAACTATTCCACCCATAATAATCTCACCAAATGTAGTTGGCCGAATGGGCCCTAAGTGTCCTAATATTTGGAGGTTTGCAAAGAAGATGGTGGAGACGGGTATGCATGTAGAGGATAGATGAATGCATGAAACGATAAAGAAATAACACTATTCTAGGAAGAAGGAGGTGGGATATGAGGTTTGTACGATTTTGAGAGAAGGTGGAAGGTGAGATTTTGAAGGTATTGGATAAAAAAGGGGTTTTAGGCTTTGAGATTGAGTGTAAAGTGTTGTGGTCGACCCACAACCTAAAGCCATTCATTTCTAGGTTTGAAATTCTTCAGGGAATGACTCAAACCCATCAACTGATGGCCTAGAGGCGACTTAGGTCGCTTGACGCGACGAAAGATAAGTTATAGACTAAATTACCATATAGTCTCACCTGTCGACGAAACTTGAGATTCTAATGTGATTTTTAGGTTTTATCGACCCATTCCTAATTCAGAGTCGTCAAAGTGCGTCGTGTTACCATAATTCAGGCCCGGTTTAATCCAAATCATGCTCTAATACCATCTGTAACATCCTGAAAATCGAGTGGTCGAGTAGAAACCCAACTCCTGAGTTCCAAAACATCACTTATGCAACATAGATAATGATGAATGAATGTTTTCTGTAGAAGGGCATTAAACATGATTGGGATTATACCAAAAACAGCATATCATACTCCAAAGGCATTTAAATTATGCAAGCGAAAGACTGTGATAAGTATTTAAACAAGATAAGAGTAATAGTAAACCCTCAAAGTATGAATGTCACTAGGTTAACAATTACAAGTTTGATTATAAAATACACAAAATGAGAAAAATGTAATGTCTTCTATCCCAAATACCGAAGCCCCGTCGATGCAACTCCAAGTCAAATAGACCCTCCAGAGAGTTACATGTAGGAGAACTCATCATCAAAAAGTAAACTCCGGCTCCACTTCACAAGCATCGCCCTCGCCTGAAACTAAGACAAGGTCTGGTTGGTGTATACAACACCGTCCCGTAACGTGGGAGTGAGTAGCTAACTTAGTGAAATAATAGAGTAAAGATTAACATGTTATCAAATCAGTCAAACGGTAATGATGAAGCAAACATAGCAAACATTCCTAAATACTGTAGTTAATGTAAGAATGAAATGACATGATGTATGTCCTTGCCTACGTACTCCCTCATGCGACACCGCCTTACATTCACGGCATGCTTTCATCCCTTAGTGCTCCACATCTTCTAGGCACATGCAGTGCGATATGAACATGATTACCGAATTGTTATTAGTTCTTTTCATACAGCAAAATTGGGAAGCTAAGGTACCTCCCTTATATCAATTCTCAGCACTGATCCAGTCTAGGGTCGTCAATCCTAACATATCTCATACGAAGTGCGGTTCTAGGTCACTGCAAGGGCTGTCAGGACTGTTACACGCAATCGTTACACCACTCCCCCATCACCAAATCAATACAGGCCTAGTTTGTACTCTTGTTGTTACAAAAGGGTCGTCGCCTCCACGTAGACTCAGAGTATGCTCGAGGTCACTACAAAGGGCTATCAGGGCTGTTACACGCAATCGTTACACCACTCCCCCATCACCAAATCAGTGTAGGCTGACAGCTCGAATACAGTGTCTCATACCACCATATTCGGCTCACGAGTCTAGGTTGCTCATTGGTCACTACGGGGAGGCTCGTGGCCCCAACATAGGCCGATAGCTTGACCACAGTGTCCCATACCACCATGCTCGGCTCATGAGTCTTAGCGGATCGAGGTACTATAGTTAATGAAATTTTCACTGGTAAGTTTGGTACTTTAGATTCAAGCAATAACGTCCATACATGGTTAACATACATCGGGCTAATCGGGTTACTTGACGAGTTTAACTAGTACGAGCGCCCGTTGAGTTGATCGACATGAAGTGCATAAGCACCTCGTGTGGCCTAACCACTGTCGACAAGCAACGCACGGCTCCAGTTCGTCAAACACGTCCTACATGACGAATAGGTCTCGGCCACGAACTCAAGGCGTATTACCGATTGCCTGGACTATACAATAGCCCCAACCACATTCCATTACATCAAATATTCATATGAAATACTCAAAGCAGTAGCGGAGCAATAATTCAAATTATACTATCATTTGAGCATGTTCTGAAAAGCAATGTAAACATGAATTCTCACATGTTCAATTCATAAACAAACAGTCATCAGCATATGACATACGTGGAGGAAATCATACACATTGTTAAGGAGATTGAGAATCATATCTCAATTTGCATACAGGTACACCTTACTAACTACAAATCATTCAGACATTTTTACCAACACTTAGCCTACACAATTCATCATACAAGTTATATATCAAGTAACATACATATTAGGGCAAATCCTTTCGTCAAAGGGTTGTTGCCTAAACAATCATCATATATCCATGACAGTTAGTCGTGGCGAGCACGAATACAGTTTCTATACTCATTCGATCATTATCACAAACACTTAGACTATACGTACTAACATACATAGCGTATGTTGACCAAGACATACATCAGGGCGAACCCTTTCGCCAAGGAATCGTCACACATATAACTAGCATATACATACAACAGTTAATCATGACAAACATAATTTCAGATTTTATACGTATACCGTATTTTATACAAATACCAAGAATACGATAAACTCTACATAATACGTACATAACTGAAATACAAAACAGACTTCGCATTCTAAATGTGAAATAGCATTCAGATCATGAATCTATCATTATCCGACATTAAAAGTGTTGAAAACTATAACCTAAGCATCTATAGTCCGCACCTTACGCCGTAGAAGCGTAACGAACTCGTTAGAAACTCTAAGTCTTCGTATACGTGGAATATCAACCTATAATATAAGCCAAGTTAGCTATCTAGCTATTAGCATCAATAGAAACCCTAAAACAAGCTAGGGTTAGGTTTTTCTTACCTAAGAACGAAGTTAAAATCGCCGTAGTAGCGACACGGATGTGATGAATAAACACGTATAATAACAGAAGCGATTATCAGGAATAACTCCCACACCTTCACTCACATTCTCTCTCTCTTTCCTTCTCTTTCTTTCTCCTCTCTCCCTTAGGTTTAAGAAATTCGTACAGGATATGAGAGAGGGGGTTTAAGCCTCTTATATAGGCCCAAAACCGATGGAAATAGCCCTAGGGCCACGGTATACTTAAGTTATAACTAAATCGGATCTGTTCCGATCCAACGGAATATTTCTGGAGGTCCTTTTACTAAATGCGGTCGGACTTAAGCTCACTAGTATAGGATCTAGGTCAAGCTAAATTTTCAGTCCAATCGGGTTTACAGATCGACCGTGGTGGATCAGCTTCAATTCAACGGTTACCGAAATTCGATTAGGGTCACAAGTACTTTCACATGTATGGGCCACCTTTCCTGATCCGAGGGTGAATTTGGGTTGAAATCTAACGGTCATAACGCTTAGAAACATCGCGCAAGCGACACGTTCCAGATTATTTAAAATTATATTTAATTTCTTAAAAATCTTCATTTTCTCACTCTCTTCACTCCGGACTCGATGAAATGGTCTCAGGACATTGTTTGGCCTTGATTTTCAAGGAGATAGTCAAGTCCAACTAGGCGGTCATAATTGTCTAAGTTCATCGCTATCAGACTTTCGACATGCGGTACAGGTCCGATACGGAGTTTCAAGGTGCTCTCGAGAGTAACTGGGTTTAGAGATTGATCCTAAATTTTAGAGTAACATAGCGTTAACAATTCTATAGGTTTTGGGTATTACAGATCGTATTTAAAGTGGTTGGTGCTAATTTTATAAGTAATCTAGTTTAGCGCCAGTTAATACTCGCCTAATTTCTAAAGGATTTGATTCTAAGAGATTTCTACTCGAGGTAGTACTCAGGCCTTTGTAGTTTGTATAGGAAGTGATCCAAGCTATTAATACTTAATTAAATTACGCCCTAATTACAACAGAATAAGGTCCTAGGACAGTTCTATGTCTAAGGACGTTCATTGCAAAGTTAGAAAAAATTTGGGATGTTACAATTTCAAACATTAGACTGATCTAAAACTCAAGTGGATTACACCACACAAAATATTGGAGATAATGCCCACCATTAAAAATTTTATGGCGGCCACAGAAAGTTTTGTATTAATGCGATATTTTTTCCTACATCTTATCTGAGTGGTAATAACCATATGAATGGTTCTGATGGCATATAAATATCATGGTCAATTCTAGGAAGATTTCATCGGTGGATGTTTCTGTTATCACCATTTTTTACAGTGTGGTGCACATGAGTTTTAGATCCGTGTTATTTTTCAATTCCTCTCATATTGTGATTCTTATAAACTGATGGACATAATGGATTTATCGCAAGCATCTCTAGGCTCCACAAAGATTTTGACCATAGGAACTTCCCATGCCTGGGACACAAGCAACTCGCATTCGATTATATAGGAGACATTCCTATTATAAACTTCAATTTTAACTTAGAAGCCTTTCCAAACCTCCAACACTTTACTTTCCATTTCTAAACTTTAGAGCCTTTTGGAACGAGAATACCCTTGCTATACCACAAACCCATCTTCCTAAAATCTTCTCCTCTCTTCATATTTCTTCCTACAATTAACTCCTCTCTTCCATTTCTAAACTATTTCTTCCCGAAATCTATACTTCATTTTCTTCATTCAATCTCCACTTCAAACCTATTACATTAAAAAGGAATTTGAGAGATAGAAAAGGAAGAAAATGGTGCCTCAATCCAAGAAGCCATGCATTGCAGGTATAATCGAAGAAATTTCCCTAAACCCTAAACCATAAACCCTATGATTACTAGTATTCGGTCAATTTGCATGAGTACTCGATTAATTTACACCCTTCTTTAAACCCTAAACCCTAACAATATACGTTTTGCATGACTCATCGGTCATTTGTACTAGTTCTCGGTCAATGTGCACGAGTTCTTGGCCATTTGCTCGAGTTCTCGGTCAATTTTCCCAAGTTCTCAGCCATTTTCACCAAGTTCTCAGTCAATTTCAGCGAATTCTCAATCACTTTTCTCAAGTTCTCGGTCATTTTCATCGAGTTCTCAGTAAATTATATCGAGTTCTTAGTCAATTTTCACCTAGTTCTCGATCAATTTCACCGAGTTTTAGGTCAATTTTCCTGAGTTCTCGGCCAATTTCAACGAGGTTTAAGTGCACATTTAGACGCTTGATTAGAATGAA
Organism: Magnolia kwangsiensis; assembly: GCA_037074715.1. Lineage (NCBI taxonomy): Eukaryota > Viridiplantae > Streptophyta > Magnoliopsida > Magnoliales > Magnoliaceae > Magnolia > Magnolia kwangsiensis. The sequence continues at coordinate 16,541,824 of CM073580.1, read as the reverse complement.
TTACAATAATTGAATTGAATGAAGAAGCAATAACTATTGTGAAAGTAGCATTGCTCCATCTATAATTAGCGAGTTCTCGATCATTACAGCTGTTTCAAAAGCATAAAATTGTAGGGTTTGTTCATCATAATGAATTAAAATGGCACCATCTTTATTTATCTTTTCTTTATTTAACTAATTTGTTGCAATTAAATTCAATTTGAGCCTCCAAATGCACCTTAAATATGAACTTGGTATTCACCCAAGCCTTTCTATTTTGTAGGGCTCTAAATACTAATTCTAGGCTCCATTTCTTATGAAACCAATGAAATCAAGAGTCACCCAACTAGTTCTCTGTAGTGAAGAATTATAGAATGTGATGCTTGTGGTTATATGCATGATAAATACATGACCCACTTTTATCACATTGTACCATAGATGGATCATGCTCTAAATATTTAGGGTATTGCTTACTACGTATATTGCATGGACATGGATATGAAATTCTAAGTCTCATGCTAGTACAAAGTGTTAAATTCATCAAACCCCAAGAATATGATCCATCCATGATACACACCTTCTCTCTATATTACTATTATTACTATTTTAGAATGTGTTTATATCTTTTCTTGAAATTCACTACCTGACAATGCACATGAACCATGGGATGTCCAAAGGATCACGATTGACTGTGAAAATAACATTGTCAGTCGTGAAAGCCTAGTGGGCACCCAGAAATTGTAATCCACGATTAATAGTAAAAATCCATGGTCGACCATGAAGTAGACAGAGAGTCACGATTGACAATGAAAATCTATGGTCGATCGTGAAAAATGAGAATTGAAAACCATTGTAAGACCCATACAGTGAATTTGACCCTATGGTCAATTTCCAAGTACTCGGTGAATTTACGATGATTAAAAACTATCTCAACACCTGTTCTTAGTGAATTTGACCGAGTATGGACAATTTTCAACTACTCAGTGAATTTACAACGGTTAAAAACTGTCTCAACACCTATTCTCAGTGAATTTGACCGAGCAAGGTTAATTTTGAAGTACTCGGTGAATTTATGATGGTTGAAAATAGACGCACGACCTGTACTCGATGAATTTGACGGAGTACTCGGTCAATTTTTAAGTGCTCGGTGAATTTACAATGGTTGAAAACCATCTCAACACCCGTTCTTGGGTCAAATTTTTAAGTACTATGTGAATTTACGACGGTTGAAAACCATCGCAAGATTAAAAGTATACTAAACAAATTATCATAACTACCTAATTTATGGCTATCAATTTGATTGTTAAAATAATAAATAGTCTTCAATCCATATTCAACATAAATTTGATTTCTTTACATGGCCTGTTTATATAGGAGGTTAGAATCATCTCATCAATTTGATTTCATTACATGGCCTGTCTATATTAAATCATCTAATGGTTTAGATTGAGTTACATGTGCATGATACTCTTTTAAAGTAGTGAGTTTTTTTTATTACTACTCTCTTTTTCATTTGTGCATATTACCTTTCACATTTGAGAATCACAAATGCTAAGCAAAAAGCTTCATTACCAACATTCAGAATCATTCAGCGAAATTGAAAATGAATCACTAAATTATAATAAGCAATATCACTATTACAATAACAAGCCAAATTCAATAATAATTTTCTCCAAACAAATAAATGATCAGATACACTTTTGACTACATATTGTTGCAAGGTCTTATGTGGTGTGCATTCTCATATTTGAGCCTGAGCCGAAAAATCATCCTGATCTAAAACTCATGTGAGCCACACAATAGGTAAAAGGAGGGGGCGCCGCCAAAGAAAAATCTTATATTCAACCATGGAACCCTCCATGATGTATGTAAGCCACCCAACCTGTTCATCACAACTGCCAAAGGAAGGTATGTTGTCCCCTTTCATGATTATTACTTTTATTTCTAAGTTTTAATTGTAGTAGTAAATCTGTAATTTCATTAATGTTTAAAGATGTCTTGTAATTAAATAATTTGTCGTCACATTACATTCAAACATAAAATACATTAAAAAAAAAATACATTATTCCTCTGGTATTAAAAACTTGCACCTCCGTTGGTTACGCCCCATTTATTTGCACCTTCCGCACTTATTTTCTTTCATTTTCACGTGAAGGAATTCTTATTTTTTCGGCCTTTTGGCTAAACTCTTACATCGTGGGGGTTTAATTTTCGTATAATACTCCTTGAATTCATTTGATATTTTCCATTAGCTCTTGTCACATACAGGGTACAAAGATTCGTTATATGTGATCTGGTAATTTTGCGCTGTATATAATGGAGAATAGTAGATATAATGAGGAATATTATAGTTCATACGTGTTGAAAGAACATGCAAACAAGGCAACCCTTTGATGTCAAACTCACTTCATGTACATGAAAGCTCACTAAGCTTAATTGTGTCATTTTAATCTCCCATAATATAATACTCAGCTTGAGAAATTGCATGACAATGGACATCTCATGCCTTTAGTTTAAGACCCTTTAGTTGTTCCTCCGCCATAGTGTCAACGGTCCAATAAATGATTATGTACATTCTCCTCTTCTAGAACATTTCTTGTATCTTAAATCTGATCGTTTCTATTAGTATAGTCACGGAGTATTCTCATTCTTCTTTAAACAAAGCATTAACGCACTCCGATATATTAGTAGTGACCAAGTTGAATCTTTTTCATGAAAAATGCAAAGATGCCCATCTTTCGTATCCTATTTCTGTCAACCATAATAATCATGTATATTTTAGATAGAAGCTTCTCATATGTAATCCCGATACTCAAAGCAATACTTTTTTATTTTCCACCCTTATACATATATCCATTATTTTCATAGATTAACTCCCCGCCATAAGAGCATACGATGATTCTTACAACCGTTAACTGAAAACAAACATGTTAAAATATTCTCAATGGATCATTACATAATAAGAACATACCATAAGAAAGTACTGGGTGAATTTGACCTAGTACTCGGTGAATTTAATCAAGCACTATGTGAATGTACGGGGTGAATTTGATTGAGTACGGGGTGAATTGCACTGGTCAATAATTTCATTGTAAAAAAACACATTCCTTATTACTTCTAGGTGAAATACAATGACTAATAATACACGGTCGACCCTAGATGTCCAGAGAGTCACAGTTGACCATGAAAATCCATGGTCAACTATGTAAGCCTAGTGGGGACACAGAATGTAAAGTCCACGGACGACCATAAAATAGATAGCGAATCAAGGTCGACCATGAAAGTTCACGGTCAACCGTGAACAAGGTAAATTTCACCAAGTACTAAGTGAATTTGACTGAGTAGCAGGTGAATTTTCACCAACCAATTTCACTACTAAAAAACACATTCATTCTTCATTCTTACCTCCCAAAGTTGCCGTTCTAGTGAAACACGAGTTCAAAAAAGAGAAGAAGAGTATAGTGCACTAAAACACAATTTCAAAATATAATCTTTAAAAAGATTGTAAAAAATCTTTATGGACAAAACTCGAAAGATTTCAAGTTTAACAATGTGACCGGTTTAAAGCAATAAATAGAACCCTGAGAAAGATTGTAGATATAAAATGATAATAACGGAAGATTCAACTAAAGACTCTAGGAAGAAAAATGAAGAAAAAATGTGTTTTTTTTGGTGTAATTGAAAGAAAGGAATATAATTCAAAATTCAAGGGTAATTTTATCTTAAAAAATTCAACCCATACAGTATAAGCTTTAAAAGGCTGCCCAGTTATAAGTGAAATTACAGAAATTTTTTTCGATTATATACGGTCATTTTAATTGTAACTTACCATATGGTCGGTCGAGTTCTTTGGGCACACTTTAACGTACTTACGACATCCACATCGTCCATCAGTTGTGGCCTGCCATTTTTGGTCCGATTCCCGAAATCAGTCTAATCTATAAATTCAAGTAGACAACACCATTGAAAATAATGTAAAATCACTACCAAAACCTCCGAATCAAATGGTATGGCCCACCAGAGCTTTGTAACGAATTAATCATTGGATTGTACTGTCATCGTGGTGGGACACAGTTGATGAACAGGTTGCATTGCATATATACATCATGGTGGGCCACACATGCAATTAAAGGATTTCAATGGTGAGTGTTCCACCCTACTGTTACTTAATGTGTGGTTCACCTAAGGTTTGGATCGTTTTGAATTTCCGGTCCAATGCCTAATATGTGGTGGACCAACTGATAGACGGAGTGGATTTACTACAGATATCAAAGTGGGGCCACGTAGCTCGACTGTATCGTAACTTACCATTCATTCTCCTTCACAATTCATATCCCTTTAAATTAAGTGGTCTCACATGCAGCTAGTGGGTCTTTAATCGGCATCTCAACTATGGACAACATCTGACCCGTTCAAAGGATAATAACGTCAGCCGTTGAAACCTTCCCAGGACCCACATTGGATGTTTATTTGTCATCAACCTGTTCATAAGGTCCCACAAAAATGAAAAATACAAATACCCGCTTGATCCAAAACTGGTGTGGCTATAAGATGTTTTTTAACGGTTGGTGTTCAATTTATACTGTTTTCTGTAGTGTGGTCCACATAAGATTTGAATATGTTTAAATTTTGAGATCATACTAAAATGAACTGGTAAAACGAATGGACGGTGTGGATAAGATACATATATCACAGTGGACCCCACGGAGTTACTCAGTACGCAACTCCCTTCCAACAGTGCCACAGCATAAAAAACCGAGCGCGGACTAGGTACTACCCAGACCAGGACCTAGCTTGAGACGGTTGGTCCTGTAAGCGGCGTGAGCTCAAAAAAGGCATATCAAAGGCTCGAGTGGACCACACCACAGTAAGCAGTGATGACAATGATCCCCACCGTTGAAACCTTCCTAGGGCCCACCGTGATGTCTATTTGCCATTCAACCTGATCATAAGGTCGCATAGATCTGGATGAAGGGAAACCAGAAATATCAGCTTGATCCAAAACTTCTTTGGCCCCAAGAGGTTTTCAGCGGTTGGAATTCAATCCCACTTTTTCCTGTAGTGATCTGCCTAATTTTTGGGATCATCACCTAAAATTACTTTTTAAAATGGATGGACGGTATGGATAAAACACATACATCACGGTGGGCCCCACGAAAGCCCTTGACAGGACCGTCCGTCTCTAGCCAGGTCCTGGTGGGAGGTAGTACCCAATCCGCGCCACAAACAACCCCACCGGGAAATGAAAAGGAGAAGCTCGCGTTAGAGGCACGCCCCTTCGACTCCACACGAATCTCCACGAGCCGTGTATCATCAGGTGGGCCATATGTGTTCTAGACAAATGGACGGTCTAAACAGTCTTGCTTCGACGGCGCCGTTGTAGGAGAGGGCTGGTATCGCGATAGCAAGTACAAGTAGCAGTATTTTTGAACCCTCCATGGCTCCCCTTCTTGGTGTGGATGCATGGAAGTTCATTGGGACACTTTGACAAACACCTAGAAAACACGAGAATTTACGTTCTTATGCGATTTGGGATTTGTTTGGTTCTTGTCGTTTGATGTCTAAAATTGCAGATTTCGTTCTTGCCCTAAAATTCCATTCGGGCATTTCAACGAACATCTGGCGTCCACCTAATGGTTTTGGTTCTTAACTCATTTGGGTGTTTCTCTTCGTCATTGGATTTCTATAAATATCAAGTTCAGACTGAAAGACTTGGGTTCTTTAATTTATCTGTTGAATCTAAGATTACAGATTTCATGTTCTTGTCTGCTTCGAATGATGTGTTGTTTGCAATTTGGTGGTTGGAACTAAGATAGCGGAATTTTGGGTTGTTATCTACTTTTAGTAACTTGGGTTATTCTGTATTTGGTGGTTGAATTCCCTTTTCTCTGAGGAATTCTAAAATCCGGGCAGTTAAAAACGCTGATCAATGGCAATGTGGCATACAGTTTTCTCAAAAACTATCAGTTGAAAAACTGCAGAAATTCTAAGTAATGTCAATCTGCATGATCAGACGGCTCTCAATGACGATCACCCAGTTGGTTAGGAACAAACTCCACAAAATTAGTATCGATTTTGCTGAATTTTCATATGTAAGACTGTCTCTGTCACCCGTAGACAATCAGATGGCTTCCGGATGGATTTTCTCGGACTTGCAAAAGCGATTAATGACTACAAGCAAGCGGGTCCAAGACAGAAGCAAGAAGAAGCGGGTCCATGATCTCGAAATAGTGACCGAGAAGTGGAAGATAGCATCGAAGGTGTTGTTTGTGATAGAGCTTCTAAAGAAAGAACCCGAGCAGATCATGCGTCTGAGAGAATTGGAACGGTACCGGCAGCAGATCAACCTGCGGAAGCCGCACAAGGTCTCAGATTTCATCCACAAGTCCCCAAAGCTGTTCGAATTGTACAAGGACCAGAAGGGCGTGATATGGTGCGGGCTGACACAGCAGGGTGAGGACCTTGTGGCAGAGGAGGAGCGACTCAAGGAAGAGCACAGCCCACAACTGGCCCAGTATGTCACGAGGTTCTTGATGATGTCGGTCGATAAACGGCTCCAAGTCGACAAGATTGCCCACTTTAGGCGTGACTTGGGTCTGCCTTATGATTTCCGGAATCAGTGGATTCATATGTTTCCGGAACTCTTCAAGGCAGTCAAAATCGACGATGTTGAGTACTTGGAACTTGTGTCGTGGAACCCGGCTTGGGCAGTGACAGAGTTGGAGAAGAAGTTAGCAGTGGGACCGGAATCTGATCGCCCTCCACCAGGGCTGCTTTGCCTTCCTTTCCCATTGAAGTTCCCAGCAAACTACAAGAAGATCTTTAGATACGGCGGACAGATTGAGCATTTCCAAAAACGGCCATATCTATCACCATATGCTGATCCATGTGATTTGAGCCCAGGATCGCGGGAATTTGATAAGAGGGCAGTTGCGGTCATGCATGAGCTGCTGAGCTTTACGCTTGAGAAAAGGCTGGTGACGGACCATCTGACCCACTTCCGGCAGGAATTCAAGATGCCCCAGAAGCTGATGCGGCTTCTTTTGAAGCATTTTGGCATCTTTTACGTTTCGGAGAGGGGAAAGAGGCTGAGCGTGTACTTGACGGAAGCATATGAAGGTTCGGAATTGATTGAGAAATGCCCATTGGTGCTTTGGAAGGAGAAGATTCAGAACCTTGTTGGTTATAGAGGGCGGAAAAAGAGGCTCAAAATGTTTAATGAATTTTCGGACATGGAGGATGAGAAGCTGTTTGAAGACGAGCCTAACGGCGAAAATGCATTTGGGGAGTTCAACAATGAAGCAAATGTGGGTCCACTAGATGGTGCTTTACTTACAGATGATGAGGAGATGGCAGTTGCAGAAGAAGTATACAATGCGTACAAGGATTCATCTTGAGGTTAGAAACCTTACAAATTGCTAAGGAGTAGGGAGATTCCGCAAGAAGGCAGATTGAAGAGGAGATTTGTAGCACATGTGTGAGATTTGGCCCGTTCATCAGGTGGAGTGGTTCTACCTGTTGAGTAGACCAGCCTGATCTTTGAGCCACGAGATGTTCTCGGTGGGGCCCAACTAATGTATGGCCCGCACATGTGCCACATTGGCACGCACGCCTTCTCTCCAATCTGTCATTGCGGATGATTTATTTGCATTTCTCTTGAAATGTCCTCTTGATTCAAGTACCATGATCCCAAATTTTCATTTTGAGTTTTGAAATGTTTATACGTTTCTTTTGTAATGTGTATTTCCATGCTCTAAATGATGCGATATTGATTTGAGTACATGAATATCAAGCTAAGCAATTGATGCTCCTTTGTGCTTTCTTTGATGCCATATCACCAGAGTCCTTGTTTAAGGGTTTGTTTGGATTCTCACTTGAGATGAATTGTGATAACTCAATTGAAAGCAAAGGCAATGATCAAAATGGCGGTGGATCATTTTAATTTATATTGATGACCTGCCCTGAGTGCTATTCCACGATTTTCAAGTTTATCCCAAAATGACATGAATCCTATCTATTGGTTGTTAGTCCTGGTGTAGGGAGTAGGCTTAGTCCCACTTTTGTCATGTCCACTTTATTGAATTAAATTATTGCAACTAGAACTTAAGAAAAGAAGAAGAAATTCCAATCCAAACAACCAGCACTAACGAACAGTCATTTCTTGTTTTTATCAAAGCAATCTAGACATGGATTAACTATTCCCATCATCCAAAAAGTTAGGTAGTGAAACTACTATTGTATGATGAGAAAATCAACCTGCTAATGTTATCTAATATAATCGAGAAAACATTCTCATTTGCAAATTATAATTCATATTTCAAGTAGTGACTCAAGTGCTCTAATGCCGTGTTAGAAAGTGTGGATGCATATTAGAATTGCTTTTATTGGCATTTGACATTTAGAAGATTTTATCAAGAAGCAGTTCATTAAATGAAATGAAAGTGATACACTAGAAGGGAGGACCACATGGTGATATATGCCCACGACCATGGCTTTTTTACTCGGCGACTCGTTTTATCCCGAGTCTAATTACGACTCGCCCAAGTCAAGCCTATTTGCACTACTGATTCATGGTCTCAAACAGGGTTGGACTGGTGGAGTCTGAGAGTCAACTCAAACGAGTTGTCAATCCATGCCCATGACTGTGCAGAGGGGTTACTTCCAAACATTTCAACTAGCAAGACGATCGCCACACAATTTGCTCTTTCCTGATGGAACCAAGAAACTTGAACAATTGGTTCAGTAGCACCTCTTGAAGACCCTGTGAGGAATTAAAACTTACTTTCTACACATGAAAATGATTAGTTTGAAAGCTCAATAGGTGTCAGAGCTGCATGTTCCAATTAAAACAGAGCATTGACTGGCAACCCAAGTCCTTCTGAGGTGGATTGTGCATAAAGACCAGGACCGTACCCTTTTTTCTCTCTTGTTCTTTTTTCCCCCTTTTTTGAGAACTACCAAGATTTTTTAATTAAAAATAATAATAATAATTTATTTTTTTTCTCCTGAAGAAAGGGAGAATTAAAACATCATGAATCCTTTTTTAAAAAATCAAATCATCATAAAAAATGTAGTGAATTCCAAAAAATATAAAATGGCCTATTGAACCCCTCTCTGGCTAACATATCTGTCATTTCATTTGCCCCTCTGCCATATAAGCAAACTAAGGCCTTGTTTGGTTATGACTAAAAAATGAGTTCCTGGTCGCTTCGGGTAGGGACAAGGCACAGGGACCTGATAGTTTACTGATCACTTTTTTCCAGTCTTTTGGGATTTAATCAGTAAGGATTTGTTGGCTTTTGTTGAGGACTTTGCTGCCTCGGCTAACTTAACCCCGGAATTAGGCTGTACATTCCTGGCCCTTACTCCGAAATTGCATAGTGCAGAGGAGTTAAAGAACTTCAGACCCATTAGTCTGGTAGGTAGTCCTTACAAGATTTCATCGAAGATTCTCAGTTAAAGGTTACGAGGAGTGCTATCCAGGGTTATTTCCCACTTCCAGAGCGCTTTTATCTCAGGTCATCAAATCCTGGATGGTGCTCTGATTGCCCACGAGTGCATTGACTCCTGTTTCAAAGCTGGGTCGAATCGTATTGCGTGCAAACTTGATATAGAGAATGCATAGGATCATGTCAATTGGTCATTTTTGAACTACTTGAAAGAATGGGTCTTGGGGTTGCTTGGAGAAATTAGATTCAATGTTGTATTTTGTCGGCCTAGTTTTTTATTCTGCTGAATGGTTCCTCATTTATCTTCTACAAGTCTTCCCGAGGTCTTCATTAGGGGTATCCTCTTTTCTTTTTGTGATCATTTTGGAAGCTTCGAGCATATTACTTTGCAGAGGCCAATTAGTCGATCTTTTTAAAGGCTTCTCGGTTAATAATTCTCCTCAACTAATTACTCATTCGCAGTTTGCTGCTGATACTATTCTGTTCTGTGAGGCTAAGGCCTCTATGGTGGCAAACTTGAGGTTGACTGTGGGTTGGTTTGAGATCATATCAAGCATAAAAGTGAATTTATCTAAATTAGAAATGTTGGGTATTCATACTCCCCAGGACACCCTTCTAGGTCTGGCTGAGATTTTTGAATGCCGCATTGGATCCTTCCCTTCTTCATATTTGGGCCTTCCCCTTTGCTTGGGGAAACCCCCGAAGCACCTTTGGTAGGGCTGAAAGTCAGGTGGGTTGGTGTTCAACCCTAGCCCAACCCAAGGTTCCTATACCTCAACCCTAACCCATCCCAACCCAACCTCAGGTTGGGAATTCTCAACCCAAGCCCAACCCTAGCGGGCTCGGTCAGGTTGGTCGGGTGGAAAGGTATGGTGAGAGTGGCCCCTTCGGTGGTGGATAGTGCCAGTTTTCAGGTGAGGGATGGATCCAAAGTAAGATTTTGGGATGGTGTTTGGTGTGTGGATGCCCTGCTTCGGACCTCTTTTCGGAACCTTGCTAATTTAATCCTTCGGGTAATATCTCAATGGCCAGCTATGTGTCTGTTCAGGGGGTTTGGACAACCCCGTGTTGTAGGAATCAGACTGACTCAGAATATGATGGTTTTGTGAGTTTGTTATCTCATTTGCAAGGTGAGAAGATGGCTCAAGATGTGGGAGAATCTATGGCTTGGAGGTTCTAAATGAAGTTGTTTTATCGGCAATTATCTTAGAGAGAGCAGCTTGGGGCCTCTTCACATCCAACTTTCTGTTGGTCCTACTACGGAGCTCCTCCTAAAGTAGCTTATGCCTGGCTGGTTGGGAGGAACAAGATTCTGACTATCGACAATCTCTGCAAAAGAAATATGGTGTTGCTAAATGTTTGTATTCTTTATTTAGATGTGGAAGAGACGGTGGAGCATCTGTTTATTCACTGTGCTTTTGTCGGTATTGTTTGGTCTGGTATTTTCAGCAAGGCTAACATTAGCTGGGTAATGTCGGGATTGGTAGAGGCCATATTCGGAGCCTGGCATGGGGATAAAGGGGGTTCATTGGGGTCCCGTAGGTGGAGGATAGTGCCGCTTGCATTTTTATGGTCAGTCTGGTTTGAAAGAAATAATCCGACCTTCAGAAATGAGAAGCATCCCACCTTGGGGGTTCTTAGTTGAGTTGTCTTTGTATTGATGATTAAGGCTGTTGTAGAGTTTTGGGTAGGCGTGTACATCGAGTCGAACTGAGTCGAGCTAGCCTCAGCTCGACTCGGCTCGATCACTGGCTGACCTCAGCTCGAACTTGGCTCGGCTCGGTCCTCGAGCCTGACTGGCCAGCTCAGCTCGGTTCGGTCAGCAGCTCTGGCCAAGATCGAGCCGAGTTCACCATTGAAGCATTTCCACAAACACCTGAATTGCAACTTCAAAATCCCACTGTTTTACAAACAGAGGCAATGGATCCCTTCCTTTTTTTATTCCTATAGATTCCTTGGTCATAGAAAAAAGAACAAAGAAGAAAGAAAAGAGAGGAGAAAAGGGAAAGAAAACAAAGAAAAGAAAGAAGTAGAAAATGGGGCTTGCTTATGATTGATCAAGACCTTGTCTACTGGCTTATCATCATTGACCTCAGATAGTGAGCCAAGGAGGCTCATGTGACTTGTGGTTGATTTAAGCTGGTCACCGTGTTTTGGTGTTTTAGCTCCTAATTCAGTCCTAATGTGCAGTTGAATCAATCAATCTACACCATCCATCAAATAGTAATCCACTTCCAACCAACACTGACGCCCAATAGTCAACAAGGTGTGGCTGCAGGTAGAGCAACTGCAGGTTTGTTTCTGCATGCCTCCCTCATATATTTTGGATTTTTAAGGCATTTATGCCAATTTGTGTTGCTGTGAAACTCTCAACTCAACTTTGGATTTTTAAGGCCTGTAACAGTGTGAAACTCTCAAGAACAGTAAGACTGCAATATTTGTGTGGTGTGCATGTTACATTTGGATGTTAAGGCATGTGTCATTTTGTTTCATGTACATACCTTCCTTGCCACCAGCCACATTTTGTTGAGTCATTTTATCGAACAGTTGGTGAGCAACATCAATGGAAAAGTAACCGAGTCACCGAACTGGTTCAATCCGAGTTCAATTCGAGCTGGATTTGATCCGAGTCGAGTTGAGCTGGGGCCTGCTCAAACTCTGTTCGAACTCATTTTCGAGCTCAAAAAATCAGCTCAACCCAGCTTGAACTCAGCTTCGAACCAAGTCGTATCAAGCTTTTTCAAGTCAAGTCGAGCGAGCTAACCGAGCTAGCTTGGTTCGTGTACACCCCTAGTTTTGGGGTGGGTCTTGTTTTACTTTTTGGGTGGCCTCAGGCCTTTTTGTGGGCTAGGTTTGGGTGGGGTTTGTATAGTTTTCTTATCTTGTTTGTTTCTCTTTGTTGGTTTTTTTGTTTCTTGGTTGCCGCCTCAATGAAGTTTTTTTCATCTCTCCAAAAAAAAAATCATATCATGTTAGTTAATGGTAATTATGTATTGGATATTTTAGTAAGGACTAAAAATAATTTCGATAACTCATAACTTATCACCATCACCATCACCATCTAAGCCTTATCTCAATTAATTGGGGTCGGCTACATGATAACTTGTAACTTCTATAAACCAAAATCTCTGGTACATAATTATTGTAACAAAAATGGGATGAAATCATTTTTTAAGTGGCAACCAAAGAGGGGGGCTTAACCCTGCGCAGAGAAGATGGATTTCATTGAAAACAAATCTCGTCTATTGGGTCATGACTACCACACAACTCATTACAGTAGTGGATTTCCTTTCAACTAACAAGGCCATAGCGTGTACCAATGACATTCACAATCTTTAGGGTCAAGGCCTCCACTTCGGTCGTCATCCACGCCAGCAGGACCGTCCGTCTTCATTCTTCAGCTTGCCAATGATCCCACTAGGATAGGGATTACCTTGTGAGGAACCATTAAAATTCTACTAACCACTCTGTGGGCTCCTCAATCTAGAAACTTTGGCATTCGTAATACTGGTTGTATTATGGTGATAAGGATTGGCATTTGTTATAGTGATCAACTTTGGTATTGTAACTGCTAGAGGATATACTGCTGCAATCAGCATTATGTAACAGCGGTCATGAAATTATTTCATTGTGCTCTGCCACTATTTGCAGCGATAAGCGATGTAGCTGTGTGTCAATAGAACAGGCATTGGAATTTCAACTGGGAGTACGCACGTGAGTTCTGTAGTAATAGATTTTAAAAAATTGATAAAATATTTTGAAAGATCTTATTCAAAAAACCTATTGACGTATGATTCTGCTACATTAATGGAATTTTCTTTATGATAGATCAATGGCAAGTTTTGAACAAAGATCAATAGTTATTTCATAGGGTTAATTCTGTAATTTCCGACAGATTAGTGTTTCCAGTTGATTGGTGTTGTGGACCAACATTGGTCAGATGGTACCCCATTTTACAGATCGACTGGTTCATTTGGAGCTGATGTTAATCCGATCATGTCGATTATGTAGCAAATATCATATGTATTTGTTTGGTGGTAAAATGTGGCCTGCATGTATCTCAATCAACTCTGTCCAAATTTTGAGTTGCCATCACTAATCACGAATTGAGTCTAGCTGAGCTGTACCCTTAGGGCCTGTTTGGAACATGGGATTAAATGGTATGGAATTGCATTAAATGGAATTAACACCATTATTGTACAATGATTACATGTCTGGAAATACCATGGTATTTTGACTGTCCAATCGCAAGTTTGGGATCAAATGTTTCCTTTGGGAAATACACTGTATTAAGTGAAGCCTGCATTTTGTGAACCATGGAATTATAATCAACAGACCAGATTTCGCAACTGATGCCAGTCACCTATACACATGTGCAACTCGAATGTCATGTGTGAAGTGCACATTTGGATGGATGGCGTGGATAAAACACATGCATGAATGTGAGGCTCACAGATGTAGTGGATTTCGAAATCCACCAGAAATCCTACTATTGGCACTGGATGATATGAAACCGGGATTAATCCAATACTTCCCGTCGTTTCCAAACGCCGGATGGAATTTGCATGGGACCAAATGCAATTCCATACCACCTAATCCCACTTAATCCAATACTTTCCGTCGTTTCCAAACACCAGACAGGCCCTTGTGTCACTAAAAATCATGGTTTTGAGACCTTTCCGAAAAAAAAAAAAAAATCGGCCGAGTCCAGTGCAACTTGTGTGGACTCAATATAAACCCAGTCCAATTTGACACCAAGAGTCATCCCTGACTTGAGCAGCTCAGGTTGATTCAATGCCCAAGTTGGCCAAGCCATGCCTCGACTCAAGACCAGGCGAGTTGGTCCTAGTCGGCAAGTCTTAAATCCATTTTAATTATCATGAGGTGGGATGTGCTAAGTATGGTAAATATTGTTTATTTAATTGCAGTATTGATTTGTGATTGAAACTCCCAATTTCTCTCTTCTTTCTAATAGGGATGACTCTTTGAGGAGGCACAATTTTTTTTGGAGACTCAAAGCATTGAATGGTGTTGCCACCATGGTTTTCTCTTCACTGACTACACCTATACAGTTGGTGGGAGAAGATCAGAGAGTGATTAGGTAAGACCATATCCTCATGCAATCATGTGAACCAGGATATAGAGATTTATGAGTTGTATTCACAATGTCTCTAGGATAAAAGAAACTGCAGTTATCTATGCTACTCTAGATTCCAATGCATGTGTTTCTTCTCTCCTAAACTATAGGCTCACTCCATATTTCTAATGATATTTCAATGTTTTGTTCAGTGCGTATACAGCTGTGGTGTGTTCGCACTAGTTCATTTACTTCACTCTGGTAGATTTGACTCACAAGTTGGTATTAGAATAACCTGTCTTTGGCGTGGATTTAAGTAGCCATTTTGAATGTGACTTGCCTGGGGACCAAAAAGGGTGTGACTCGCCCGACTTGGTCCCGTTTCATTCCCGCACAGGTGTGGCTACTTGTTTTGTTTCAGACCGAAACTGATACGACTTGGACGATATTGAATCATATCATATGATTTTTTAAATCAGTCTTCGGTAACAACTTCTTTTGATGTATTTGCAAAAATGTTAACAACATAACCTTTAGGCCCTGTTTCAATTGGTGGAATTCAAAAAGTGACTGTGGAAAAGATGTTTTCTTTCCGTTGATGTGAGTTTTTCCACCAATTGTGACAATAAGGTAATGTTTCTATTTCTCCCAAAAAAAAAAAAAAAAGTGTTTTCCTTTTCTGTTTTGAAACTTGTGAATCCTCATATTTCACTTTTTAACCACTGGCCATTGTATTTTCCCCTGGAAATCACCAAGAGTAAAACAAACCACCTTTTGTAGGATTCTTTTCCACTGATGACGCTACCCACAGTTTTCCTCAGATCTGGTGATTTCCTTTCTAAACCTACATCTTGGATTCCACCAATCCAAACAGGCCTTTAGTTGTCTCATCATCTTCTTAGCCTGTGTTCCAGCAATTTGGGGTTGGCTTTTAAAGGGTAGATTGGCAGTTAAGATGATTGGCTTTTTATCTCCTCGCCCATATAAAGAAAGAAAGAAGAAAATTCTAAAACTGATGATTTTGTCTTTGCAACTTACAAGGACTCTTCTAGCTAGAGACCTTGAAGCGCTTCATGTACAAAAAGGATGGTTGAAACAACTTCTTTGATAAAATTATTGCTAACTGCTTTTTCACTTACCATGCAATGACTCAGCAATTTTTCTCATCTAATTTCATGTTGCTAATTCTCATGGAGAAGAAGACCACCCTCCCTCATCCTCTCTTTCCATCATGCATGCCAGAATTCCCATTTTCAAGACATTGATTATTTTTTTATTTTTTTATTTTTTTGTGATGCAGGTGTGGCATTATTACTAGGGAGAAGATCCATGCCGTTTCAGGCATTGAAGGGTGTGAAGAGATGAACACTAAGGATGTCCCATTTTATGATGTGCCTGAGGCTGGTGATAGAAAGAGGAGGCTAAACATGACAATGGGGAAGACCTTTGAGATTGGAAAGCTTAGGTGGATTGATATGTGGTTCCAAAATGGTAGGGCTAATTTGGAAACCAGGCAACTGGAAAATGTCTATGGTATGTTTTCTAATTTATTTAATTTCAATTTTGATGAATGAATGTCTTGATTTAACTATTGAAAGGGTGGAATTCAAGAAATGACAGTTTCCTACTTATCTAGAGAGAAAAGCTGTAGTTTGATTTTAACTTGGTCTATTCTTTTACAGTTTCCATCAATTCAAGTTGTCATTCAATTGAAATCATTGATGGGTATTACTGGGTCTTAACTCAATTTTCTATTGATGCATTGATCTAACGGTGCAGATCTTGGCTTTGGATTGTAATGTGATTGTATCTTTGCTTGATTCAATGGTAGTTTTCTAACTGGACTGTAATTTGATGGGCTTTTTTTTTTTTTTTTTTTTTTTTTGAAAGCAACGAAGATTTTATTAAAGAAGGAAAGGAAAAAAGGCGAACAACAAGCACTGCCGAGATAGCAGAGCCACATTAAAAAGAAAAGAAAACAAACAGAAAACAGAACTAAGAGCCTAGGAAAAGTAAATCAAAACCCTTAAGAACAAGAACATTGGCAGCCCATTCGATAACATAGTTTTTTGCCCGAAGCCCCACAGTGGAAACCGAGGATTGGGAATTGTTGAAGCATCTCTCGTTTCTTTCTTTCCACACCACCCACCATATAGCAGCTAGAGCCATGCGCAGACCAAAGATCGACCCTTTACCAATTTGAACCCGTGCCAGTACTCCAAGAATTGATGGGCCAAACCCGGAACACACCCGCTGACCTTGAAACGAATCTGGAAATCCTCCCAAATCTTGGTGACGAGCGGGCAGTGAACAAACAGGTGATCAACAGATTCCTCATTTCTCATACAACATAGACAGATATTAGGGAGTTGCATACCTTTTTTCTTCAAATTATCGATCGTGAGGATCCTATTTTTGGATGTGAGCCAAAGGAAACAGATGAATTTGGGAGGAATAGGGTATTTCCAGATGAAAGCAGAAGCTCAGGAATCCTTGGAGAGGGGAGTCTGCAGTGCGTATAGGGATTTGACAGAAAATCTGCTAAACTTGTCGTTAACCCAAATTATCTTATCCGATTCCGACTAGTTGGGAGAAGCAGTGGACAGAAGTCCGAGGAGGTTTGCATACTCATTTATCTCCCAGTCGTGCAGGTCCCTTCAACAAGGAATGCTCCAGACAATTCCTACATCAGAAGCTGAATAAAACTCAGAGACAGGTTTGTCCTTATTGATAATGAGGCGATAGATGGCTGGAAATGAGTCCTTGAATCTTGAGTCTCCAAGATGGCTGGAAATGAGTCCTTGAATCTTGAGTCTCCAATCCAACAGTCTTTCCAAAAACGGATAAAGTTACCCCTGCCCAATTCAAAGCCCAAATTGCTTATGACAAGGTGTTTGGATCGCAGGATGCCTCTCCAAATGTGAGAGACTTTGTAAGCTGATGAGTCTTTTGTCCACCATCCTCCCGGCGAGGTCCCATATTTTCCTTTGACGACATTGCACCATAAAGCGTATGGTTCCGATCCCAATCTCCATGTCCATTTCCCCAGAAGAGATCTGTTCATGATCCACAGGCATTTGATGCTTGCCCCCCCTTCTTGAAAATGGCTGCACACCTCCTTCTAGTCTTAGAGGTGGAACTTCTTCTGATTGTCCTTTCCAGACCACAGGAAGTTTTTACGCAGATTGTCTATACGACGGAGAATCGTCTAAGGGCAATTGAAAAGATACATGAAGTAAAGGGGGATGTTGGATAAGGCAGCTTTGATGAGAGTGATTCTTCCCCCCATGGATAAGAATCTACATTTCCATCTGGCCAAGGATTTGTGGAATTTTTCTACGATCTTGTCCCACATAGATAACGGGGGGGGGGGCATAAGCGAGAGGGAGCCCTACGAATGAAGTTGGAAACTGAGCCTAAGAGCAACCAATGAATGCTGCGTACTTCTGAAGATCACTATCCGATAGGTTCACCCCAAAAATTTTTGATTTGTTCATATTGATTCACTGCCCGAAAACTGCCTTGAAGCATCTGAGAGTTGTGTGAAGATTGGAGATGGCTTCTTCCTCTACTTCAATCATAATGAGAGTGTCATCTGCAAATTGGATATGGGAGATCGGGTTATGGATCCCAGGCATTGCTATTCCGCTGAAGAGGGCAGCATGCTCACCTTTTGGCAACATCTAAGAGAGGGCCTCACCAATGAGGAGAAAGAGAAGTGGGGATAAAGGGTCCCCCTGCTGCAGACTTCTAGTGCTAGGGAAAAAACCTTTCAGGGCGCCATATAGAAGAACGGAAAAGTGGGCTGATTCGATACAGGACTTAATCCAAGCCCTCCACTTACCTCCAAACCCCATACGAGTCATGAGGTATTGAAGAAACCCCCAGTCGACGTGGTCGTAGGCTTTCTCGATATTGAGTTTGCAAAATAGGCTTTTAGATCTAGAGATGTGGCAAGTATGGAGAACTTCATTAGCGATTAATGCACCGTCAATTATCTGTCTGTCTCGAATAAATGCATTCTGATACTTAGAAATCAGCTTCCCTATCACCGTCGACAATCTGATAGCTAGGATTTTGGCCAGTATTTTGTACACGTCGTCGATCAAGCTAATAGTTCTAAATTCCGAGAAGGAGGTGGCTCCAGCTGTTTTGGGAATGAGGGCCATAAATGATGCTCCAATGCCCTTCAAAAGCTTGCTTCTTGAATGGAACTCATGAAGGAAGTTCATGACATCTGACTGCACCGTGTCCCAGAAGAATTGAAAGAAACTGATGGGAATCCGTCAGGACCCGGAGATTTGTCACTTTCCATGGCATCAATAGCAAATTTAGCTTCTGATTTCGAGAATGGGACTTCCAAGATATCCGCTTCAGATTTCTGCAGCGAGAGGAAAGAGATCCTGTCCAGGCGAGGTCTGTTTCATTCCTCGGAGGAAAGAACGGATCTGAAATGCTCCACGGCCAATTGCGAGATCTCACGAGGATCGTCATACTGGACCCCATCTTTGGAAATGCTGAGAATGGTCTTCGCCCAGGTTTTCATGTTAGCGATAGAGTGGAAGTATTGTGTGTTTTTATCACCTTTCGATATCCATCTCGCTCTCGATTTCAACCTCCAAGTAATTTCATCTTCAAGGGAGCTGGCCGTTAGAGCTTGGATAATCTGAATGCATTTGGAGAGGAATTCCGTCAAAAGGTCAGAATCGGCAACCTTAGAATCCATGTCACGCAGTTCATTGAAGAGAGCTTCTGTCCCCTTATCACGCTAACGGAGAACAAAAAGCTTCCACTCTTTGATTTTGTCCTTGATGAATCTCAGTTTAATGATCAACTTGTGACCAGCATAACCTTCGAATTGGGAGGAGGTCCACCAGTCAATAATATTTTCCTTGAATCCTTGAATACGAAGCCAGGCCGAATTGAATTTAAAAGGTTTGGGGCCCCAATTGACTTCGGAATCAGTGAGAAGGATAGGACAGTGATTAGAGGTCGTGCGAGGGCGATCTAAGTAACAGCTGGGAATATATCGATCCAGTCAGAAGATAAAAGGAACCTGTCAAGCCTGGATTGAATCTGTGATTTGCGGTTGTTGGACCAAGTATATTTAGCGCATGCGAGGGGGAGGTCTAAAAGCTAATGGTCCTGGATCCAATTAGAGAAGGAGATCATAGCAGCGGTGGATCTCCTTTTGCGGGAGTGCTCCTCCTCGAACCTGACAACATTGAAGTCGCCCACGAAGCAACAGGGGCCTGAAAATGATTGTCTCATGACAGTCAATTCATCCCAGAACTTTTGCCTTAAGGAATCATCGTTAGGGCCATAAACTGAGATGATACAGAGAGAAAGATTAGAGTTCTTATCTTTTAGAATGGCTGCTTTCGAGAAAGAACCTGTCAACGATAATTGAAGGTCCCACTGCGAAGACTTTCAAGCGATGAGAATTCCACCTGAGGATCCTTTCGCGTCTAGAGTCACAAACTGCTTGTCTGGAGTATCCCAAATTGTAGAAAGCAGGGACCCGGAGAAAGAAGGGACTTTGGTTTCCTGAAGACAAATGACCTCTGGATTTTTACGCCCAATGGATCTTTTGATGAGGCTCTTCTTCTCTTTGGAGCCGAGACCCTTGACATTCCAAGAGAGAATAATCATTGGGGAACAGAGCTTCCTCGAAGTCCCTTTCGACCGCATCTGGAGGACGTCGACGAGATGGAGGTTGGTGACGGATGGAGCCTGAGAAGTTCTCTGTTGCACGTCATATGGGGAGCTTGTTTCACCGGCGTGTGCAGAGGCAGCATTCCCGCCCACTACCGGTCCTAGATCAAAATGAATACCCCATTTTAGTTGTTTACCCGACATCAGTGACAATTGAAGCTAGCTAAAAGACCTATAATGGAGAACACCTTGTTGACCATGCTTCGCCAATCATACAGGAACGATACGGAAGTTGAAAAGCTAGGAATGGAGAATACCCACTCCTCGAGCTAGGAAGACCTAAGTGGGGGAGGAAGGGGTCTTCCCCTTTTCTCGATGAACTGAAAGAGTTCGGTGTAGTCTTCGATCCTGTTCCCGAACAATAAACCGAGGGAGCAGCCCACCGCATCTCTTATCCATCTTTTGTTCCTGATTTCTTCAAAGGTTTCTTCTCTACTTTTGTCGACCAGTTGATCTCCCGAGTTGAGGGATTGAGCGCACGGAGGGATGTCTTTGCACATCTGTAGAGGTTCTGCCATGATGACGTCGGAGGGGTAGTCTTCCTGAAACAAAGTGAGGGGGCCCAGGTCTGCCCAGTCTCTGGACTGGGGATCAGAGACCGTGGGAGAAGAGGGGACGGGAGAGGCAGATCGAATATCAAAAGATGAGTCTAAGTTAGACGGGTTCGGGTAGAAAGGGAGAGGGAGTGGGTTCGGGGGCTGATCGGGTTCGGGAGGATGATCGGGTTCAATGCTTTGGTTCAGGTGGGTGGGGTGGTGAGGTAAGGGTTCGGGATGATAATGGATCCTCACTTGGAGGAAGGGATCCGGATCCGGGTAGAGAGGGGACCCGAAAGGACCGAGGGTAAGTCGACTAGGGACGTTAGCTTAGGGGAGGAGTCTTGAGTGTCCATCTGGATAGATCACGAGCCGTCGATAAGGTCGGAGGGGGACACGCGTCGGGACACTACGAGGCCTATGTCGGCTTCGAACGCGAGGCATTGATTGTGCTACAGGGAACAGCCACGTGTCGAGGTGGTCGTTGAGCGCTGAGGAGAAACAATCGCCATCAGCACAGGCGCTGCCTTATCGAGGCCACGTGGCTCGATATCCATCAACCTCGAAACCTCCCCGCTGAATTCAGGGTTTTCCTTCGTCAGACGATTTACGAGGGGAGCCGTGGAGCTGCCACGCATACCCTCTGATTGATGGCTTCTGACCGGATTTGAAAAGGTGGCAAGCGCGATGATGGCCTAGTTGATCGGTGGTCCGGCGGAGGATGAGAATGGTGCTCCTTCTTCTCCCTGTCTCTGATGTAGCTGCAAATGCGAGAAAGAAATCGATTCTCTTGAGTTCCACACATCTCCCCATCTAGGTTGGAATGAGTTGGGATGTTCCCTTTTAACCGGAAGCAAGATAGTCTGGTTATTAACCTTGAGACGGAGATGGTTCAGGAGAGGGGATCCTTTCGGTCTTCTTACCCGGGCTCTAATGATGCCGAGTTCCACCCCCATCTGCATTTTGGGGTCTATTTCGAGGATGAAACCAAGACGAGAGACTGCTTTTATGATGAAATCATCAGACCAGCATTCCATCGGCACATCCCAAATATGCAACCAGATGTTTTCTTTCCTGAAAATAGAAAACTCTTCCCAATCTATGATCTTAACAACCGGGCCCGACGCATGCAAATGGTCTGCCATCTTAAGCATATCAGGATTTAAACCTGGACAAACCCTGACCCATAACGTATTATACCCTAAGGGTTTGATGTCGGAGTTCCCGTACTAGAAGCCAATACAATCTCGAACCCATTCCCTTACTGCCAGGATAGTAGCGTCGTCGGTCATGATGATAACAACTGACTTTGCTAGTTCGCTACGGTTTTTCTCAAATGTCGCCTGATTGACAGAGAGAAAATTCCTCCTGCTCATCGGGGGCCTCGTTGCTAGGGGGGTGACAAAGGTCAGTGGTGATCGTATGTAGAAGCGGTTCCGCTTGAGAATCAGCTGAGGTACCATGAAGAAGAGTGTCTTTAAAAGAGCCAAGAACCGACCTAGCAAGGGGGGTCGAGGGAATAGTTGACTTTCGGCTCAGTCCGGGATGAGAAGGACGGTTGTCCGTGGCTAAGTTAGCGCTTCTCTGAGTCGAAGTTGGGAGTAGAGATTTGGGGCCGTATCGAGCTCTTTGGACTAAAAGTTTTTTACCGTCATAACTATCTCCATGAAGCATGGCTACCGCCCTTGCCAGCTCTGCTTCGCTACTCATACGAACAAGAGCAAAACCCTGGTAGGCACCACTATCTTTGTCACGTGGCATGACAACGTCCATTACAGCTCCCGCTCTGCCGAATACTCTTTCTAAGTTGAGTGGGGTCCATCCAAATGGGTAACCTTTGATGAAGAGGGTGGGGTAGGAGTATTTGCGTCGAGAGGTGTTCATGTGAAGGCGGTGTCGGTTTCTAGGTTGGATGGTAGTTCTTGTAGTATCGCGTTTCGATGGGACCTCTTCCAGAGTCATCTTCCTCGCATCGAAATCCACAACCTCGAGATGTCAGTAGGGCGACATCGTCGTGTTCATCGGCGTCCAATGAACTAATTGATCTGGCTAGAAACCTATTAATGGATCTGAGTTACCATCAGGATCTTTGGTGGGGTTACGTTGCTCTCCATGTTGTTATCCTCTAATTGGTCAATGGCGGGTTCCAAACTGGCTACCCTTGCGAATAGCGTGGTCAATGGGGCTTTAAAATTTTCTGAAAAACAGAGATGGTATTTATTAAGTCGAATGGTGTGAGTTTTTGCACTCTTATTGCCCGTCCCATGCCCAACAAAGGAGGGTTGTGTCACATAGGCAGCTGGAGTAAAACTTCTTCCATAACCTTGGGTTTTTTTAAGCAACAGAAATGAGAATAGCTCTAACATCAACTTGGATATCTCAAGAACGCCGGTGGTTGATAACCTGCCATCAAACTGAGCCCCTTTCCCATCATGATGCTGGTGAATGTGGTCACAAAAATCTTCCAGATTGGAAGATCATAGCCGTCAATATTGGTCCTGATTTAAACGGCTCTCAGTCCAATTTTCTGACCCGTTTACAAAACTGGTTGGGTTTTGGTCCAAGCACCTTGGACCAGTAGAAAATCAGGTTGGGTCAGGTACTTCATCGTGCATCCTTCTCATGAAGTGTAGTTATCAATGGTCTAAATTTACAAATACTTGCCCATTGATCAGAGGTTAGAATTGTTCGATTTGATCCAATTCTCCAAACGGACGTCCATTAATCAATTCCATTTTGAGGTACTGACCTATCCATGATGGGCTTCAGTTTTTTACGACTGTGTATCAATATACTTTGCCAGAGTATCAAGTCCCTTAAAATTACTCTTTTTCCTTGGCCTCTCGTCTTGGTTTTTTCACTCAATGATCCCAACCCATTCCAAAGCCCGGTTACAAGCCAGCCAAGGCCTGATGGATACTTGAACTTGGTCGGATTCCGTCCGCATCTTGATTTGATATGTTGAGAGCACAGGATTGAAAATCAGTTTCATCGTATTATTTCACCACCAAAAATTGTATCATCCATGTCATTAGGGCTGATGGGGGGATATTCAATTCCAAATTCAAGTGGCGTGTCCCACAGTTTCCATTAATCTCCCACAGTTTCCATTCCAAATTCAAGTGGCGTGTCCCACAGTTTCCATTAACCCTCAATATGGGCAATCCATCAAATGGGTCCATCCTTGATTGCCCATCTCTCTCAAAAAATCACTTTTGACTAGATGATCTTAACTATCCAATTAATGGCTAAGGAAAGTGATTGTTTATACTGCTCAAACTACAAACAGTCCATTAATCTAGACATTCCATGATGTGGGTCCTAAGCTTGATTGCCCATACCTCTTAAAAGTCATTTTGATTGATTGATCTTATTAGTGTTTCAATCAATGTCTGGTGCAATGGATGGCCTACATTGATCATACTACTACTTATTCAGTCATTAATCTTGACCATCCATCATTGATCATACCAAAAAAATCACTTCGATGTTCCTGTCTAATAAATGCCTAGTGAAATGAATGGTCCTGTTGATCATGCTACAGACGTCAATCATTGATCTAGATCATACATCATCTGGCTCCTGCCTTTCATTGCCCATCAATTTAAATTTTTTTTTTTTTAAAAAAAAAAAAAAAACCATATTACTTTAGTGATCCATGTAGCACAATCATCAGTAAACAAGATGGATGATCCCTATTGACCATACTACAAACAGTGTCAGAATTGATTTAAGACCCCAACGTAATTCCCACCTTAAGAGTGTCCATCTTTCTTAAGAGGGAGTGATTGTAATTTCCTAATTTTAGATTTTTTGATGTGCTTAGAGCATTTAATTATTCCAGTACATTCCATTGTTCAAGTAGCCCAAGCATAAAACTCATATCACAAGTTGAAAGTGGGACTCGCAGGTATCCAAATAACCATAAAGTGGAAACATTGAAAAATTAATCAATTTTAAGATTTACAGGAATAGAATTACCTCAGATGCATAACCATAATCATCTTATAAAATTCTCAAGAGCTGAATTACCTCGGATGTATAATTCACGATCATTTTCTTTATTATATGGAAACATATACAAAGATGAAGGAAAGC
The DNA here is from genome assembly GCA_037074715.1 of Magnolia kwangsiensis. Taxonomy (NCBI): domain Eukaryota; kingdom Viridiplantae; phylum Streptophyta; class Magnoliopsida; order Magnoliales; family Magnoliaceae; genus Magnolia; species Magnolia kwangsiensis. The sequence goes on along the minus strand of CM073580.1, from coordinate 16,516,970 downwards.
CTATTAGCAATGTTGTCTCCAATCATGGAGGAAAATATTATGCATTCTATGAGATCTTTAAATTCAGTAGACTAAGGTTTGTAGAAGGGAAAAGATTTCTAAAACTTTTGGATCGTTTGGTTTGTAGAAGGGAAAAGATTTCTAAAACTTTTGGATCGTTTAGTTATGGTGGTAATGAGGTGTATCAAATGCCATGTTCCCTCATGATAAGAAAAATAAAATCCATCCTACACCCTCTAGTTTGGTAGATTCAATGTAAGACTATTGAGACTATAATCCTCCTGTGGGGAATGACATTGCACCAAATCTCTAAATAGATAAGAGGCGATTCATCCCAATCTTCATTCGCTTGTCTGGACCATTTATGTAATCACATTCAATTGGGTACAATTCTTTTTCCTTATCCATGCATATACATGAATCTTAATATTTTAATTATGATACACTTATTTTCTTTTAAGATTGAATGGATTTTATCTTGACAAACTTAATCAATCAATATTCGTTAATAATATAATAATATATAAATATTTTTCTAAAATAACAATTTACAATAATATCTGACTGTCTATTCAATTTGCCGCCTTAGATTTTTTATTTTTATTTTTATTTTTTTACACACGCACACACACCCCACACACTCACACTAGTGGAATTTCACCACCTATGGGTACTCGAACCCATGACCGGATGACTCACAACATTGAAAGGATTACACCTATGATCTTCTTTGTAAATGCTTCTATCAAAACTTCATCGGTGCCCATCTTTTTGAATGGTCCAATAAAATTATTGGAGGTGTTTTTTGTTTTTTAATTTATTTATTTTTACCCATGCCCGCACACCCCCACACATTCACACTTAAGTGGAATTTCACCACCTTTAGAATAGCACATGAGAGATCTAAACATGTGGGTCCACCATGAATCCTTGTCCCCCCTCATTAGCGGCTACATTCGGTTCATTGGTGCAAGTGACAGCACACACAGATAGATTATAGCCGTCCGTGTGTGGGCCATGGTGGTTTGTACAAATAATCATTGAAAGAGCGGTGCATCCGGACGCGGATTTCCTGCAAAGCCTTTCGCAGGAAGTTCATGCTCAAGGATGCTGGTTGGGCCTACAGATATGTTTGTGAGAAATCCATCCCATCCATCAGTTTTTTAGCTCATTTTAGGACATGTGACAAAAAATGAGGTGTATATAACACTCAAGTGGTCCACAAGAGAGGAAACAGTGGAAATTCAGTGAGCACCGTTGAAGCATTCTCATGGCCATAAATGTTTTGTATCAGCCTATATTTCGGGTGTTTTCACTTCATCCCATTGGTAATAACCTTATAAACGGTTTGGATAGCATATAAACATCAAGGTGGGGCCTAGGAAGGTTTCAACGGTAGGAATTTCCTTCACAATTTTCCCTCTCGTGTGACCCATTTTAGTTTTTTATCCACCTCATTTTTAGTTTCTGGCCCTAAAATGAGCTCGCAAATCGGATGGACGGAATGGATTTCTCACATACATTTCTGTGGGCCCCACCCAACATCGTTGTAAAGGAACTTCCCTGCTAAGGGCTTTCGCAGGAAGTCCGCGTCCGGTGCCTACTGTCGAGATTTCCACCAATGGGGCTCATGGGATGTGCCACAAGGGCCCAGTGGCCACATCTGGATCATGGGCCCACTCATGCTGTCCAATCTAGCCCAGGCAGCGTAATATGGGAGTCGGATTTGGGAGTGACCCTCCCCACAATGATGTATATGTTTTATCCATGCTATCTCTCCATTTTTTTTCAGCTCATTTTAAGGGCATGAGCCCAAGAAATGAGACCGATCTAAATCTCAAGTAGACTACATCACAGAAACAGTAGTGATTGAGTGTTGATGACCACGAAAACTATGTCAACAGTAGATGCTATAGGATTTCTAGTAAAATCCACTACATTTATAGCCCTACATGGATGCATGTGTTTTATCCACGCCATCCACCATATGTGCTCTTTACACGAGTCATACTAGTTAGCATCAGTTGTGAAATTGTGAAATGTAATTCATAGATTACAATTCCAAAGTCCACCAACTGCAAGTTTTACTTTATACAATATTTCTTCTGAAGGAAGTATGTGATCGGAGATGTGGGATTGGACACTGGACGGTCAAAATACTATAATACTTTCATACATATAATCATTGTGTAATAATGGTGTTAATTCCATCTAATGCAATTTCATATTATTTAATTACAAGTTTTAAATAGGCCCACAAAAAATAATAAAAGAAAACTAAAAATAAAAGATTGGTTGTCGATTTTATTAATATATGTTTTTTTTTTTTTTTTGGGGGGGGGTGGGGGGAGGGGGGGGCCATGGGGTTAGCTTGTTAGTACACGCCCATGTCCGTACACACACTCCATGTTAGCCACCCCCGCTAGGGATTGATACCAAGACCTCAAGTGTTGAAACGAAGTAATATGAGTGCAATACAATGGGCAAAAACAAAGGTTAATAAGTAAAAGAAAATATCAATGGTAGTTTATACTAAGGAAATGGTCATAGTCTTAATGATACTTCGAACCTGAATGATTGTAAAAAATGCTAAATTATTGCGAGACAATCGTGGTGTACAGTTAACAACAGGATATGACCCAAGAGTAAATAAATAAGAACTCAATAATTTAGGGATCTAATAACATTATTGTGGATATTCATACTCACCTACTAGTGTCCTATGATAATGCATTTGACAATAATAGACACTAAATTAACAGTAATGGAAACTAAATTAAGAAGATAAATTAAAGGCTCCATACTTACTACAGTATGGTGCTGGAGAGAAGTGGATAAAACTAGAATTAAACTAACTAAAATAGATATCCATGAAAGATGAAAGAAATACACAATGTAAAGTTGAAAGGCTTGTGATTGGCGTGAGGCACTGAACTCCTTTACATATGTTGCTTTTCCAGTTTTCAAGAGGTGGTGGACATATATAATTTGCATAAGAGTCATGTGATTAGATCATAGTTGTATCCTACTTGATTTTGGAGTCTTTGTGGTATTATGCCACCATAACTATCTCATTTTTTTAATCATCATACCACTTCTTTTTATTTGTTTTAATTTTCATTAGAGTTGTACATGAGTCGAATCGAGTCGAGCTTGCATAGCTCGAATCGACTCGGCCAACAGTTGACCCCAAGTCAAACTCGGCTCAGCTCGGCCCTTAAGCCTGACTAGCCAACTTGACTCAGTTTGGTTAGTAGCTCGGGCAGTTCGAACCGAGTTCGAGCTTCTGTGACATTTTCTCAAACATATGAAATGCACCTTCAATTTCTCACAGATGCAACATAACAGCAACAGTTTGCAGGCATTTCATCAAACACTCAATACGTAACATTAAAATCAAAATACAAAAGTAGTTTGTCATGTAAATTATTATTATTTTTTTGTAGTGATTTGTTTTGTATCAGACCTTCCTCACCACCAACTAATCCTGCAGATAATGTATGAACCCGAAACACCATTTCATTGAGTGTAATACCCCGGGTTTTCAGGAGCCGTGTAAGAACTCGGCTCCTAAATTCTCATGTGTCATGGGTGCCCTAATGGAATTCATATTTTAATTACATTTGGATGATCTCATAAACAATGGAGGATTTAACAAGGCATGAAGCAAAAGTACGTCATAAGCACTATTAATTGCTACTAAATATAAAAATATTCAGACAATGAATCCAAAATCATCTAAATAGGGAACTAATCTCACCCATACATGACCCAAAGTGACTAGGGCCCTGGTCCATATCCCGCGGTAGCCCGAACTCAACTAAAAAGATTTGTCGAAAGTCTGGAAACAGGGAAGCTCTTCTTCCCTATCCTTGCTCACCTCGCTCGGCTCATCGAGCTCCACCTCACCTGCATCTAGTAAAGGTTTAATTTGGTTGATGTTTTAAAACATCGTCCCAGAGTGTGTGTGGGTGATCAAATCAGTGGGTACTATTAATCTTAAGTTGTAACAAGCATCAATTACATTAAGAACTTAATGAAAAGCAATCATTCATAAATACCTATCTGATCTGGTTAATGCATATACATGATAGATGATATGATGCATGCCCTCGCTACAACACTCTCTCAACCGACTCCACCTAATGATCGCGCATGACCAACACTCCCTCAAAGCGACCTTGACTGCCGAGTCGTCACCCTAACTAGTGCGATGCAATGTAATCATGTTAACCGAGTTCTTAGTTAAGTCCATTCATCCAGTAGGTTAGGGAATCTGATATACCCAACGTATCAATGCCCTGAACTGGTTGCGATGTCTAGGCCCCTCAACGAGCTAGGCCAGGGCACCACGATCCTTGATCCCATCAAGTTTCTCATCCCCGACTTCAAGCACATGGGGAGTGCTGAGAACTGGGATCGCTCGCGGTCACTACGGGGAGGTTCGTCACCCCAGCGTAAGCCGACAGCTCGAATACAGTGTCTCATTCTACCATGCCAGGCTCACAAGTCGGTGGATCTATTTCAATTGGTTTACGATAGGCTACAACGATTGTAGGGTGTTCCAGGTTCCATACATATGTGAGCAAACAGGGTTAACAAACAAGGTTGGACAATAAAGAGGCTAGACCACATGAGTTTAGGTAAACACGTGAAAGACGACATCGGGTACAAGCAACCCATGTAGTCTAATTATTGTCGCCCACACGCACTCACCCAAATCCATGGGTTTAGTCTTAGGATAATCCTACTAACGGGATCACCTTCACTCTCTCCATTTTCCTGACCAACCCAAGGGTTGAGGGTAATTCCATAACATGCCACAATCCGATTCATCGCATAATACAAGTAGAAGCATACATGCATATCTTCCAATATAAAATCTAAAGTTTCTCTACCAAGCAAAGCTAATCATAATATGAACTAAGGATGCAAGTGTGTTGTGTGGGTTAGTGAGGAAGCTAAGCACTTCCTACACATATGGAACTAAATTGCACAAGAATTAATACGGTATACATGTTATAGAGCAACATCATATGAGAAATCAAATAAGACATAAACATGATATTATCAATTCGTACCAAATCATGTGAGAAGCAAAAACAACATCATATAAGAAAATCAACAAGATATACAATTCCAAACAATTCCAAACAAACCAACAATTCCTAGGTTTTCTCTAGATTCTCGAAATACATCATCCAAGCATTAAACTCCTAATGAAATTGGTGTTAAGCCACCTAAGGATAATAGTCCGCACCTTAAGAGGAGATTTCCATTCTTTGAGATCTTAGGGCTTGAAGATTTAGGTAAAACTGTCAATTCATAAATTAAATCAAGAAAGACAATATTAATGCCTAGAAATCTATACTATGTTACTCTATTGAAGGGAAAATATATCATTCTTACCTCTGCTTCTTGGCATAAGTGGGTTTGGTGGAGGTTTTGTAGTATCCACTGGTTTGGTTGAGAAAATATCAATCTTACAAGCATTAAGATTTCCCTCACCCACATAAACACTCTCTCCCTTCATCTCTTCTTCCTTTCTTCTTTCTCCCTTTTCTCTCTTCTCTCTTTCTCTCTTTCTCTCTTTCTTTTCCCTAGGGAAAAATCGTATAGGAAGAGGGGGTGCCCAAATGAGGCCCTTTTATAATATCAGATTTGTTGTAAATTACCCCAAGGGCTAGATTTTTACTATACTAGACGTATGAGAGGGTCTTTCTAAGCTCTAGGGCCCACTATAGGGTGTACAAGTCGATATACATCATAGGATAGTTAGCTCTAATGATGATCTACGTATGGATATGATCGGCCCGCCATTTGGATGCACTGATCGACAGATATGATTAAAAGTCTATTCAACGATCACCGATAGTCGATCGGGGCCGCGGCTATACAGATATGAGCATGGAAATATCCTCACTCCGCGTGAGAAGTTTGGTCATAAACCAACGGTCCCAAATCATCAACTTTGCATAAGAGTGGACAACCCAATTCACTTAAGTTTTAGTTCATTCCTTTAAAGTATTCGCACTTCTTATACACGCGTCCTTTAGCTCAAGTTGAGCGGTTCTGGGCACCACCCAGGTTTGACTCCCGCGATGGACGTCAAGCCTAGTAAGACGGACATTATTCTATAGTTTTGGAACTAGTAGCCCACCAATGAGCGGTCTAGAGCTCATTCGGAAAATCAGGACATTTCTGAAATGAATTAGGTATTGAGATTTCTCGTGAACAATGATTAGGGTTTGGATTAACTATGTTCATAGCGTGGCTTATTTATAACTAGTGAAAGTGGAGATTTGGTCATGATTACTCTAAACTGTCGGTTTTAGGCTAAAAGAGTAACGAGATTGATTTGATTTATTATTTAAGATCCGGGCCTTGTCTGACTCGGCTTCGGTTGGATCTTTAATTTAATTATAATTGTCTTGATTTATTAGCGATGGGTCAGTTAGATTTGGACCCTATGTGAGTAAATCATGGGGTTACACCTGATGTTCAAGTGATCAGACAGATTCGTTGGCTTCCTACGGTTGATTAATTGGACTGATGCAGCTCTTTACTGGTACCACCCCTGTATAAACTAACATTAAGTGTTAATTGTCATTAAGTAATATTATAAGTTAATTAATAAAGAAATCTATACTATGTTACTCTATTGAAGGGAAAATATATCATTCTTACCTCTGCTTCTTGGCATAAGTGGGTTTGGTGGAGGTTTTGTAGTATCCACTGGTTTGGTTGAGAAAATATCAATCTTACAAGCATTAAGATTTCCCTCACCCACATAAACACTCTCTCCCTTCATCTCTTCTTCCTTTCTTCTTTCTCCCTTTTCTCTCTTCTCTCTTTCTCTCTTTCTCTCTTTCTTTTCCCTAGGGAAAAATCGTATAGGAAGAGGGGGTGCCCAAATGAGGCCCTTTTATAATATCAGATTTGTTGTAAATTACCCCAAGGGCTAGATTTTTACCATACTAGACGTATGAGAGGGTCTTTCTAAGCTCTAGGGCCCACTATAGGGTGTACAAGTCGATATACATCATAGGATAGTTAGCTCTAATGATGATCTACGTATGGATATGATCGGCCCGCCATTTGGATGCACTGATCGACAGATATGATTAAAAGTCTATTCAACGATCACCGATAGTCGATCGGGGCCGCGGCTATACAGATATGAGCATGGAAATATCCTCACTCCGCGTGAGAAGTTTGGTCATAAACCAACGGTCCCAAATCATCAACTTTGCATAAGAGTGGACAACCCAATTCACTTAAGTTTTAGTTCATTCCTTTAAAGTATTCGCACTTCTTATACACGCGTCCTTTAGCTCAAGTTGAGCGGTTCTGGGCACCACCCAGGTTTGACTCCCGCGATGGACGTCAAGCCTAGTAAGACGGACATTATTCTATAGTTTTGGAACTAGTAGCCCACCAATGAGCGGTCTAGAGCTCATTCGGAAAATCAGGACATTTCTGAAATGAATTAGGTATTGAGATTTCTCGTGAACAATGATTAGGGTTTGGATTAACTATGTTCATAGCGTGGCTTATTTATAACTAGTGAAAGTGGAGATTTGGTCATGATTACTCTAAACTGTCGGTTTTAGGCTAAAAGAGTAACGAGATTGATTTGATTTATTATTTAAGATCCGGGCCTTGTCTGACTCGGCTTCGGTTGGATCTTTAATTTAATTATAATTGTCTTGATTTATTAGCGATGGGTCAGTTAGATTTGGACCCTATGTGAGTAAATCATGGGGTTACACCTGATGTTCAAGTGATCAGACAGATTCGTTGGCTTCCTACGGTTGATTAATTGGACTGATGCAGCTCTTTACTGGTACCACCCCTGTATAAACTAACATTAAGTGTTAATTGTCATTAAGTAATATTATAAGTTAATTAATAAAAAAATATATTTTAAGGATATTTAGAAATCCAAAACAGTGAAAATTCAAGATGTTACATTGAGTCATTTCATCAAACACTTAGGGGTCGTTTGGCATCGTGGATTGGTGGGGGTTTCAAATTCCCTTATTATTTGACAGCATAAAGTAAATGGGGGTTTCAAATCTCCTCTTTGAGAGGGTTTGCAATCCACGGTGAGAGTTTTGATTACACCTAAAATTATTTCAATAATTGCAGGTGTAACATGTGTGTCACTATACACTCATTCTATTGGACACATAGCCTACTAATGATTATCAACATTGTCCAAACAATGTCCATGTAAATCAGCACCGTCCAAACATTGTCCAGCATCGTCCAAACATTATCCATATTAATCAACGATTAAAAATCGTTGGTCAATCACTTAGACATGATCTTGTGCTTGCGGTCCATCCAAGACTTGAAATTTCTTCATTTTCAGGCAAAGCATATATTTCAGTGGGCTTATCACAGCCATAGTGTCAAAAATTATATATCTCATTAATTAAGGATATTAAAGTTGATTTAATAATTTAAAACCCTTGTAAATATACCATGGATAAGTATTTTTTAATTAAAGTGGATTCACACTCTAGGGTGTCAAATACACTGGAAGGATTGCCAATCCAGGGGGTTTCCAATCCTGAGGATTTCAAATCTACGGGGTTCCAAATCCACACTCCCAAACAGGCCCTTACTGAGCAACGTTAATATCAAAATAACCGAGTCACCGAATTGATTCAATCCAAATTCGATCCGAGTCGATTCAAGCTTGAACTCGGCTAAAAATTTTGCTGATCAAAAAATCAACTCCACTCAACTTGAACTCAATTTTGAACCGAGTCGAATCAAGCTTTTTCAGGTCGAGTCAAGTGAGTTATCCAAGGCAAATCGATTCATGTACATCTTTAGTTTTTATAGTTTTTAGATGGTTCTGAAATATTCTTTTGAATTATCTCTTTGAATCAGAGTTGTAGAATGGTCATGCCGCGCCCACCATTGATTATATAAGAGTCACCCTAACAAATCTTTAATATTAAAGTGTGTTGTGTGTCACGTGTTGTGAAATAGACTATTGCCAACTACTTGCGGAAGAATTATTTGAAAAATGAGTTTGTCAATACACGAATATCAGCCTAATCCAAAAGCTCAAGGTTTCAACGGTGCTTGTCCAATCGACACTCTTTCTTGTAGTAAGGTCGACTTGAGCTATTAACTTTCGTTATTTTTTATATCACCCATTGATATAAGCTGGCAGAGACGATGTCCAAAGTGGATATGAAAGAGACATCATGGTGGGCCCGACACGGGGCTTATGGTCACGGGATTTCGAAAGCCCGCGTTATAGGAAAGTCACATGCAAGCTACCCTCTTTAGTCAACACGTGCGAATGAAATTCATATCTTTCTTTATTAAACAACACGTGACATTGTCCGGCCGTGTACTCAGAAGTTTTGAATTTTTTTCAACGAATTGCCCATGCCCCGCCCATAGAAAGTTCGAAAGTTATGTGGGGCCCACGAGGATGCTCGTGAGAAATCTGCTCCGTACATCTGTTTATCAAGCTAAAAATCTGGCAGATGTCAAACCTTCACAGAGTCCATGATGATGTATATATGCCATCTAGACCGTTGATAAGGTTATTACCACTTTCCTATCCAAAATTTCCTGAGTAAATTGTGTGGGGACCACCATGGATGTATGTTCCTTATCCACACGGCACATCTGTTTTTACAGATCATTTTAAGGTATGATTTCAAAATGTTATCATTTCTAGTGGTCAAGTGGACCACACCACAGGAAATAGTGGGAATGATGATCTCCACTGTTGAAACCTTCCTAGTTTCAACAGTGATGTTTATTTTCGATCCAACGGTTCATAAGGGCAGACAAACGTGGATGATGGGAAAACACAAATATCAGCTTCACCCAAATCTTCTGTGGGCCCAAGAAGTTTTCAACGGTAGAGTGTGGTCCACTTGAGCTTTTGATATACTTAAATTTTGGGCTCATGTAGATGGATAACATGAATAAAAGACTTAAATCATGAGGACCCCACAGTTTTCTAAATACATTAAAGGATCTTGATTAACTCAGACTACCAATTCGCTTCCCTACCGTTCATGCGGCGTGACTAACTCAGACTACCAATTCGCTTCCCTACCGTTCATGCGGCGAGGTTTACTTGGGGCGTGTTTGGGCGGGGGGATTAGATGGGATTAGATGGGATGGGAGGGATCAGGTGGGATGGGATTCAAAAAACATAATTGTTACCCATAGCAGGGATTGTTTCCTGATGCCATGCTTTGTTGGTAATAGGGTGATAGATTAAATGGATATACCCATCATCATTTGAAATTACTAAGAATAACACATATGTGTTATATCTAAACCGTTTATTTGTTTTATTACCTCATTTTATGACATGAGCCTAAAAATGAGGTAGATCCGAAACTTATGCGGCCCCAAAGAAGTTTTCAACGATAAGTATTCAATCCCTGTTGCTTTTTATAGTGGGGTCTACTTGAGCTTTAGATTTATCTGATATTTTGGCCCATGGTCTAAAATAATCTCAAAAAATGGGTGAACAGTGTGGATATAGCCCACACATCATGGTGAGACCTACACAACTTGTTAACATTGACTGAAATTGGCACGAGACCAAATGCAATTCCATCAATCTAATTCTAAGCTTTCTCATTTTTCCAAACATGGAGTGGAATTGGCACGGGACCAGATGAATCCCATCTCACCTAATCCCAATGCCCAAACACGCCCCTAGTTTCTTAGATATGCCGCGGGCCTAGTTTCTTTTTTTTATTCGCTGGTTGGTATTTGGTGCGATTTTGCTTCCTCTGAACATGAGTGTTCCTGCCGCCAAAAGTTAGTTGGGTCGACAGTGATGCTTGCGAGAAACTCACTTTCAACTAGCGTGCCATCTCATGTTAGTCCGTTGGCCTAAAAGTAATGCATATTCAAAATTCAAATGAGTCCTAGTAGGAAATAATGAAAATTGAATACCCACCATTAAGTGACACATGAAGTTGTTGCCGCCAATTCAATCAAACAATGTCATACAAGCAAACTAAGATTTGGATTGATTTTTTGTTTATGGGTTATATGTATAAGCGTACTAATTTACTCAACTCAAAGATTTGATTGACTCGATGGTGTTCCCATGTCGAGATGGATAGATTGAAAATTAGACACATGATTTAGTTATCATCTTAACTGGCAATTAAAATTCCATTCAGGCGATTTGTAAAAGGATAAGAGTTGGCCCTTCCAAATATTCATGAAAGGATAGGATTTGGCCCTTCCAAATGAGTTTCTTTTATCTTAGAACAATGGACTTGCATCTACAAATCTAAAGACTTATTCTTGTAACATGATTCGATACTATAGTTCAACAATAAATATAGAGAGAAAATATAAGTTGGTTGTGTTGGGCCACCTGATTAAATATGAAGTTAAGCTTATCTTAAAATTTCTCCTAATGGATGTTAAAATGAGCTTAATCTTAATTAATGGTTCACTTTCAATGATTGAGGCTCAATTTTAGGAAAAATGTATAGTCAAGATAAGTAAATGGTTGGACAAAATTTGGTGATTGATTGATGGTAGGAGAAGTCTATATCTAAAACTTCACCATTTGTGCCAAAATAAAAGAATTGGCTTCAACGTTTAACAGTGTAGGATCATAAATCGGGGTTTAAATTTTGTATAACATTGTATTCATATGAAACCAAAGTGTGATCCAAATTTGATTTATGATGGACAACTGAAAGTAATTGGATTTGAAGATCCAAATTTATATAGAATTAGTAAGCCTCGAGAGAATAACTTCGCATCTAAAAAAAAAATTACAGAATGAGGTCTTCCTATATCACACTTGGTTTAAATGATGGGCAATCAAAATCATTCATATGAATGAAAATATCCTACTACGACTACTTACGAGCTTTCCTCAGTCGATGGACACTAAAATCAACGATTAAGGAATTAATTTGTCGATTGAGTCACTTTTACAATGATTTAATGGCTGAAATTTAACATGTATAGTTAATTTATAATACATAAATATGATATAAAATTTTACATCAAACGGATTATGAAAAGTATGTTATCTAGGATTGAAGTGTTCTTATATTAATGGTTTTTTACAATAATAGCACTTATGATCAATTTGAGGGACGGTGATTTGTTCGTTGTCCAATCGGAACGAAGCTTCGTAGTAGGCGGTCATGATGTGCGGGATGGATATATGTTCATTCTCGATCAAAACTAGGCTTCGTGGCATGGTAAACGATGGAGGGTGGATTTTCGTTAATGTGTTCATTTCTCGATCGGAATCAGCTTTGTGGTGAGATAACTGATGAAGTGATAGGTTGTTCATAGTCATAGTTGGGTTCCACATGATGGATGATGGTCTTTTAAGGTGGGCCCACATAATGGTCAATTGACATCAAAGGTGGGCCCACATGATGAAAGACCCATATTGAAGGTGGGGTCCCACATAATGAATGGTCCACATCAAAGTAGGCCTACATAATGGATGCAGTTGGCTTCACATGATGAACAGTCCACATCAAAGTGTGGCCCCTCATAATGGACAGTTCACATCAAGTGGACCCCACCTAATGAACGGTCCACTTCCAAGGTCTCGTATGATGGATGACCCATTTTCAAAGTGGGCCACATGATGGATGTCCACATAAAAGGTGCATCCCACATAATGAATGATGGATATCAAAAGTAGGCCCCACGTGATGAACCATCCACTTTGAAGGTAGGGTTCACATTATTGGACACATCCAATGTACACCCGACATGATGGTGATGAGTAGTGGACATTGAAGAGCCCCACATAAAAGACAATTAGCATTAATGGTGGAACCCACATGATAGATACCCTACATCAGGGTGGGACCCTAATGATGAATGATCCACATCTAAGACGGTCCTTATATGATGGACGCCCCACTTTGATGGTTTGGCTCACTCATTGGATGGTCTACATCAAAGGTGGGGCTCCATATAATGATTAATTCACATCAAATGTATGACATGATAGATGAATTTTACTAAAAAAATGTTTATTTAAAACAAGAGCTAAAATAAATAAAGCTCATTAGAATAGTTCTTATTGAAAAAACTCTTATTAAATTAGAGTACGGATGTCAAAGAAGCCATTATTTACAAAAAATTCATGTAAGACATGGAAAATCAAACAAGCTCTTCAAGTATCTTAGATGTTCATGAGTTTTGGGCCCAAGTAGATCAAGAGGCAGTGTTACGATACACTTAGCCTACATGACATGGATTTAATTTTAAAGCATCACTTATCAGGTAATCAGGTTTTGGGTGTTTTTTTAAGTGGCATAAAAAGTATATGTGCCTTTATTGATTAACGAATTTCTAGAAGCTTGAGTGGGTGCTAAAGTTCAGGTAAGAAAGAAAGGGGAAAAAGATAAAAAGGTAAGCTGACACTTTTGGTGTGACAACCTATCATGAGAGATGCCTCCAGGCGAACTATATGGTTGGTGGATTATGCGTCATGGTTGGTTCCACTCCGTCATCTCTACGGCTCAACAAAGAAAGGGTCCCTGCGAAAAACAGTGGCCCACTTGGTCCTCAAAGTAGTTCTACTCATAATCAGTTTGTACAACTTGGCCCATGGTTTATTAATCCAGACCGTTGAAAATTTTTTGGTATTTTTGAAAAAATAAAAAAACTAAGCAGGCATTTTGGTTGCATAAATATTATAATATTTCATTTTTAATCGGTCTAATTTAGTAGAAAATTTCATGATATTTTATTATATTTAAAGCATATGTCAGCGATGAATCTCAATTTTTTAATAATTTCTTTGTAGGCGGTGGTATGAAAATCTTATATATAAACACGCGCAGAAATGCTTACTTGCGAACCAGTTTCTACTTACTACATACATACTGATTTTTTTGAGAAATTATCGTATCTAATGAGTCTCGAAAATCTGAACGGTTTATATGAAGCAGAACTTCATGAAACCCTTTAGTATGAATTTTTACTGTGATCCAAAACTTTGGTGGGCCATAAAAAATGCAAACAATTTTTTCCCTTGATTTGAATTTATCTTTGCTATGGCTCACCAGAATCTTAGATCTGGGTGAAAATTGACCTCCTAAGGTTTCATAGGATTCCGCATCTTATGGACCATTCGAATTCGACACAATTTTTTGATAATTTCTTTATAGGCGGTGGAATGAAAATCTTATATATACACACGCGGAAAAATGCTCACTTGCGAACCAGTTTCAACTTACTACATACATACTAACTTTTTTGAGAAATTATCATATATGATGAGTCTCGAAAATCTAAACGGTCTACATGAAGCAAAACCTCATGAAACCCTTTAGTATGAATTTTTACTATGATCCAAAACTTTGGTGGGCCATGAAAAATGCAAACAATTTTTTTCCTTGATTTGAATTTATCTTTGCTATGGCTCACCAGAATCTTAGATCAGGGTGAAAATTGACCTCCTAAGGTTTCATAGGATTCCACGTCTTATGGACCATTCGGATTCGACACAATTTTTTGATAATTTCTTTATAGGCGGTGGTATGAAAATCTTATATATACACACGCGCGAAAATGCTCACTTGCGAACCAGTTTCTACTTACTACATACATACTAACTTTTTTGAGAAATTATCATATATGATGAGTCTCGAAAATCTAAACGGTCTACATGAAGCAAAACCTCATGAAACCCTTTAGTATGAATTTTTACTATGATCCAAAACTTTGGTGGGCCATGAAAAATGCAAACAATTTTTTCCCTTGATTTGAATTTATCTTTGCTATGGCTCACCAGAATCTTAGATCAGGGTAAAAATTGACATCATAGGGTTTCATATGATTCCGCATCTTATGGACCATTCGGATTCAACACCCATGACATGTGTGCAAAGGTACATACATACATAAGTGTGTAGGTGATCATGCCTCTCTCTATATACACACACGAGGAATGCTTACCTATGCACTAGCTCATGTGAAAACTTGTGAGAGCTTTTTCGAAACTCGTCTCCCTGTATGAGTCCAAAATTTGTACATTTGATCTGTTTATATGATGTAACTCCTCGTGAAACCTCTGAGCCCAACTTCCATCCTAATTCAAAACTTCAATAGGCCATGGCATAAAGAAATAATTTCCTCCATTTATTTGTCTACATTTTTCCATGACCCACTAAGGTTTTGAATAAGGGTAAAAGGCATGTCTTAAGGGTTTCATAGAATGCTACATCACGCGCATTGTTTAAATTTTAGACCGATATCACATGGGAGATGAGTTTTGAAAAAGTTCTCACTAGAGCTATTGAGAAGTGGCATGCACTTGAGCATCTCTCTTTCTCTCTCTCTATAAGATTCATTATTTCAACGTTTAAGTGATTTTAGTCCATAAATGAAATAATCTCACTAGAAAATTGCAAGAAACTAAAGATGTTGAGATTTTGAAAGTCTGGTGTCATTTATCACAATACTATGGTTTGGTTAATTTTCCACTAATCTTAGAGATATTTGTGACAATGGATGAAACCAAAGGCACACTGATCAATGCTACAGTGAAAAGATCTTCAAACTCTTGGTTGTTTTAAAATTTATGTGATTTTTCCTTAAATTGGTTTTAATGTGAAAATTATTTAAAATATTAAATAATTCATTATACTTATATTTTAAACTTAAAATGATTTATGAATTTCTAATAAAATATTTATTTTATTGTGGCGAAGATTTTTCTAATAACATCGTAATAAAAATCTTAAAATCACAAACGTGAGAGACCGGCTGAGAGCAGGATTTGCCAGTACAATAGGAACCACAGGGTTTTGATAGGGTATGGTGTCCTCTGCTACAATAGGTACGTACACGTTTCCACTACGATTCGGTAGTGCCTCCTTCAGTACTGAGATTGATGCTGTGGGCCCACCATAATGTATGTGTTTTATCCCTGCTGTCCACTCATTTATTGTGCATTTTTGGGCATGAGCTTGAGGTAGATCCAAATCTTAGTTGGACCACACTATAGGAAACAGATGTGATTGAATGTGCACCAATAAAAACCTTCCTAAGCCTATTTATTTGCCATCTAATCTCTTGATTAAGTCACACACATCGGGATAATGGATATAGAGAGGAAAAAAAAACCAAATATAAGTTTGATTCGTAACTTTTGTAGCCCATGAAATTTTAATGGTGAGTGTTTAGTCACCACCCTTTCCTGTTTTGTGGACCACCTTAGATTTGGATCTACCTATTTTTTGTGCTAATGCCCTAAAATGAGCTGGAAAAAATGGATGAATGGCATGGATAAAACAAATACATCGTGGTGGGGCATACATAACCGATGGCACTGGAGGGGTAGTACTTCCGGAAGCGGATTGGCTGGTGTACCAAAGGGTGTGTTGACGTCACCAAGTTATGTGGGCCTCAACATGAGGTATTTGTTATATCCAAACCGTCCATCTATTTGGCAAGATTGTTATAGGGCTTGAGCTAAAAAATAAGACAGATTCAAAGATCAACTGGACCACACTGCAGAAAGTAGCCGGAGATTAAATGTCTACCACTGAAACCTTCATGGGTCACAGAAGCATTGGATTAATCTGATATTCGTTTTTCTCCCTTCATCTACGTCTGACCTAGATTGGATGGAAAATAAATATCATGGTGAGTCATATGAATGTTTTAATGGTAAAAATCATTGTCCCATTGCTATTTGTCGTGTGAAACACTTGAGCTTTGAATATTACTTATTTTTGGGCTAATGTACTGAAATGAACTCGCAAAATGGATGGACGGTGTGGATATAATAAATACATCATTGCGAGGGCATGTAACTTTGATCAGCTCGGAGGTGATATTTGCACGCCACGTACACATCACCGTATACCGGCCAATCCAATTCCACGGTTTCCACAGCCAGAGGACATTCGTGATTGATCTGAACCGTTCATGTTTTCATCACTATAATATAGAAGTAATGTACATATAATCATGCTTCTCTGTTGATTGCTAGCTTTGAATATAAGCTCTTAAATATTCATCTTCATACACAGTCAGTCGTTCAATAAATATTTCTTACAAGGCCTATAGCTCAGAATCGAGATAATGAACGGTTCAGATCATCATTCAGGATGCACTCCGGGGTGGAAACCAGCCCTTGTATCTGCACCGTACATTTTTGGCTATCCATCGTGTTCCAAATGTTTCACAAAATGGAAGATCATAGCCACCCATCTTGGGTATTTTTCGATTGAGTGGGGACTATTGCTGCAATCTTCTCCTTGGCTATTTTTTCGTGGGACCCAAAATGAAGCAACGGTCCCGATGATTAAACCAACGGCCCTTATTGCACAGACAGAAAAACTAGAGTAGACTGTTTATACCCTCAGCCCAAGGATCCTATTCAAAACGCAGACCAGCGTCGGACCATTTCCTTGATTTTGGTGTTGTCATTGTACCAGCGAGAGAAATGGTCAGACATAGCGGCTGTACCATATGTTATGATACAGCCAGTTTTTTCCTGCTAACGTGTCACATATGTTAATATTTTGTCCGTAAAAATTCTGGACCGATCAATGATGATATTTTTCTAAGAAAATAAGATGGATCTGATCATTGGGTGGGCCACACCATTACACAATCTAATACCATCATCTGTCCATTGATATTTACGTTGTTTGTCTCTGTACGTTTGGATCGGCCTGATTTTTGTGTCAGGTGATCATCACCATACGGCCTTTTTAAGGAAGCGGATTGGCTGGCGTACCACACACCACCGACCTGACTGGTGTTAGTACGTGTCGTGCGAAGACGAGAGCTGATGCTACTTGAGTTCCGGGTTGTACGAACGGTCCAAATGAGATGAAAGCACATGGACCTAAAATGATGTATTTATCATACACAAACCGTTCATCCATTTTCCGACTGTATTTTAGAGCTTCAGCCCAAAAATAAGTCATATACAAAGCTCAAGTTAACTACACCACATATGGAAGTGGGAAAATGATTCTCACCATTAAAACATTGGTATGCCACCGTAACTTTTATTTTACATCCAATCGATTCATAAGGTTAAACTCATACCCGAATGAAGATTAAAAACAAATATCATTTCCACTCAAAACTTCCGTAACCCCAAAAAACGTTTCAATTGTAAACGTTTAATTCTCACCGTGTTTCACGGTGTTATTCACTTAGCTTCTGGATCTGTCTTATTTTCATAATAAACTTTACAAAGTGTTCACCAAATGCATAGATTACTTGGATATAACACGTACCTCGTGATGGGACCCACAAAACTTAGTGATATCGACACACCAGCCAGACGATTGTGTGTGGAAGACGAGCCAACTTCTCCTTTTTTAACGGATTAGATATTTTAAAATAGCATTTTAGCCTTAAAAAACTTAGTTATCTCGTAATTAGGGGTGTGCATTGAGTCGAAACGAGTCGAGTTGGCCTTAGCTCGACTCGGCTTGAGCACTGGCTGACCTCAGCTCAAACACGGATCGGCTTAGTCCTCCAGCTTGACTGGCAAGCTCCAGTCAACATCTTGGGCTAACTCGAGCCAAGTTTGTCATTAAGGCATTTCCATAAACACTTGAACTGGAACTTCACAATTTTACTGATTGTAAAATACAGACAATGATTTTACATGTATTTTATCAAACACCTCCTAAGTAATGTAAAAACTAAAAAAAATAAAGAGAAAAAAAAATTATTTGTTTACTATGTATACCTTGCTTGCCATCAACCAAATCTTCCTTGCCATTAGCCAAACCTTCCTTGCCACATTTGGTTGAGTCATTTTACCAAACAGTTGGTGAGCAATATTAATGACAAAGTAACTAAGTTATCAAATTGGTTCAACTCGAGCTGGATTCAATCTGAGTCAAGTTGAACCGAAGCGGGGCCTGCTCAAACTTATTTTCAAGCTCAAAAAATCAGCTGGACTGGGCTTGAACTTAACTTCAAATGGATTTAAATCAAATAAGCCATGCGAGCTAACCGAGCTAGCTCGGTTCACGTACACCCCTACTCGTTACTTATGATACACATGCTATTTTAAAAGTCGAAAAAGGATGGGATCCTACCAACCAACTAAGCTCTGTTGGGCATAAATTATTGAGTGTGTGAAATCCACTCAGTCCATCAGGTTTTCTTCTCATTTTTGTTGCTTGTGTAAAAAATCAGATCCATTAAAACTCATGTGGACCGGACAACCTGACAATGTCAAATCACGCCTAAATTATAATTCACGAGGTGTGGGCCGGCTGATTATCAGGTCACTCAAATTTTTTGATGGTCTGTTTATCATGGTGAGGATCACCTGATGAACGGGTTGGATTAAGCATATACATCATGATGGGCTCTAAACATAACCCCATGTTGTGCGTCCACTCCCTGTTGCTCCTATGGTAGGGTACATTTAAGTTGTGGCTCGGCCTACAGTCAGGATGACGTGGCATAATGACAATACGGACAACCTATTATCGAGAGGCCCACCTGATAGACTGAGTAGATGTCACAAGCACGGAAGCGGATTGGCTGGTGTACCACATACCAGCAACCTAGCTGGTATGGGTACGTGTGGTGCGAAGACAAAGGCTGACGTTCCTCCAGCTCCGAATTGTCCCAACAGTTCAAAGGTGATCCAAATTACATGGCCCCACGATAATGTATTTATCATATCTATACTGTTCATCAATTTGGAGATATCATTTTAAATCTTGATCTCTAAAATTAGTAATTTTCAAAGCCTAAGTGGACCACATCACAAATA
This sequence comes from Magnolia kwangsiensis, assembly GCA_037074715.1. Lineage (NCBI taxonomy): Eukaryota > Viridiplantae > Streptophyta > Magnoliopsida > Magnoliales > Magnoliaceae > Magnolia > Magnolia kwangsiensis. The sequence goes on along the minus strand of CM073580.1, from coordinate 16,497,196 downwards.
GTAGTGGGACAATGATTCTTACTGTTAAAACATTCGTAGGCCCACGGTAATGTTTATTTTCCATCCAATTTGTTCATGACATCACACAGACCTGGATGAAGAGAAAAAACAATATTGATCAAAAATTTCTATGACACCCGGATTTCAATGGTAGGCGTTTAATCTTCCATTGCTTTTTTACATTATGGTCCACTTGACTTTTGGATTTGTCTTATTTTTTGGATCAAGCATTATGACGAGCTCACCAAGTGGACAAACGGTTTAGATATAAGTCATACCTCACTATGAGACCCACATAATTTGGTGGGTGGGCATTTGGACAATAGCTAATTTTGTCTTAGTTAACTGAAATTTGAAATGATATGTGAAAATGAATAGATGGTGTGGATAAAGTTCATACATCACAGTGGCCCCTCAATGGCCCTCGGAGCCCCTGCTTGTCCCAAGCTCTACCAGGCGGGGTAGTACCTAATCCGCACTCGTCATGGGAGGGGAAACCGATTGGCTACTCTCCCTGCCACCAGCCCTGTCACTGGTAGCCGGTGTTCTGTGCTCTATAAGCCCTACCATAATGTATGTGTTTCATCCATTCCATCATCCATTTTTACCTATGATTTTAAGGCTTGATTCCAAAAAGGAGAGGGATATAAATCTAAGGTGAACCACACCACACGAAAACAATAATGATTGGATATCCACCATTAAAATCCTCCTAAGGCCAACTGTACTGTTTATTTGACATCCAATCTGTTGATTAAGTCATATAGGCCTAGATGAATGGAAAAAACAAACATCATCTCGATCCAAAACTTTTATGGCACCCAAAAGGTTTTTAAGGGCCGACACTCATTTAACACCATTTCATGTAATGTGGTCCACTTGATATTGGGATATATCTCATTTTTGGTCACATAGATCTCGAAAAATAGACGAACAACATGGATGAAATACATACATCATGGTGGGGCCCACATAACACCAACCACCAGCCCTGAGCTGGTGGCGGGGGACTAGGCAATCCTTTTCCCATGGGAGGAAGCAGATTGGTAGGTGCACCTCACACTAGCTATATAGCTGTTGTGTGTATGTGTCGTGCCAAGGTAAGCACTGATGCTCTTTGAGCTTTGTATTGCATGAATGGTTCAAAGGAAATCAAAGTTATAGGGCCCCACAGTAATGTATTTATTATATCTATACCTCTCATCTATTTTCAAAGATCATTTTAGGGCATTATCTAAAAAATAAATGCTATCCAAATAGATAATAGTGGGGATAATGATTTTCAACGTTAAACAATTTATAAGGCCCACCATAATGTTTATTTTCCATCTAATTTGTTCATAAAGCTACAACGACTTAAATAAAAATAAAAAATAAATTTCATATTGATCCAAAACTTCAATGACCCTAAAAAGGATTTCAATGATAGACGTCTACTGCTTTTTAGAGTGTGATCCGCTTCTACTGCTTTTTAGAGTGTGATCCGCTTAATAGATAGATCTGTTTTATTTTTCATCTCAAGCTTTGAGACTCCTACGGTTTGAATATAACACATATCTCATAATTAAGCCCAAAAAACTTGCTGATATTAATACAACGAATATATAGTTGGTGTGACGTACAAATGAGATATGATCAACTTGATCTTTGGATTTGCTTCAATTTTGGCCTCAATCTATTAAATTAGATGTAAAAATGGATAGACAGCGTAGATAGACCACATACATTCAAGGTGGCCCAAATGAGTTTACTCAGTATGATAAGAGCATACTGAGTAGCTGAGTACACAATCCGATTTCAACGTTGTGGCCATACAAAGCTCTGTGTTGCCCTCGCTGCGTATAACAGGTGTCTTGGAGGATTTCAGTCCAAGTGCAGGCGGGAATGGTTGAGATCAGATAATCCTGACCGTCTAATTAGTGGCTCGCAAATGAATGATTTGGGAAAAAAAAAAAAAAAGGCTAACTATTCACATTAATTGCCCAACTGTCTAGTAGGTGGACGGTTATGATCATCCCACTAATGCGATTTTCGGGCCATGATCAATCCATGTTTGTTCACAAGACATTTGGTCCAACCAGCTGGGTGTCTGACGTGTACATCACAGATTGGAGCACCAATCAAAGCGGCGAACGCCAGTGCTCTCATTTTGATCTTGTGGGACCACGGCACAGAGGAATCTGATTTATCGGACAATCTTAATCGTCTGATCACTGCCCTCTAGATGGGCACGCGAATCGGAAAAGATCCAATAATTGGACGGCTAGAATTTATCAAGCAATTGTAGTTTGTAAATAGCCATGCATCCATAGAGTGGCCCACCAGATGAAAAGTATAGATTATAGATTATTGTGGCAGGTGTCGATCTTGACTCTTGGAATCCAAAGGGTACCAGACAGAAACTAGCGGCTCAGACTTTATCAGACAGATTCCAGTAATTGGACGGCCAAGATCATCCGATCATGAGAACAGGGCTGGGTCAGGGCCCATTAGGCGCAGCCCATCATACTAGCGAACCATTCAGTCCCGTAACCGTTGGATTAAGGCCTGCCCATGTTGTTCTTGTGCCCACAGTGTCGAACGGCCAAGATGGAAGCTGGCTAGCATTTCGGCTGGTTGAAAATGAATACGGTAGTGACATCTGTCCGCAGTCGACTTGTAAGGGAAATGTAACGATCGTGACCGTCCATCTAATGATATCGATGAAAAATGTCCCAGAATACATGTAGATGGGATGATCATAGCCATCGAATCAGTGGAAACAGATATTGTTAACGTTAACGTTCAATATGGGAACTTAATAGGAGTGATAGATAGACACAGCTATCTGAAACCGTTGATTTCCTAAAAAACGGTCCATTCGGAATAGGGACCGATGGATGGACGGTCCCAACTGGTACATCCCCTGCCACGTGTACCGTGGATAGAAGGCTACGCCATTTTCCGGCTCCTTCCGGATGTACCGGATTTTTTCACCCCAAGCGTAGGTGGATTGCCCTAACGAAAGCTCCGTCTACTATCCTGCGCATTATACTACAATATGGTGCTTAGGACTCGTTTCTTTACCGTACACGTGTCATTTTCCTCAATCCTACCCGTCCAAATAATTGGATGCACTGTATATTGGTTTAGAACCAAAACCAGATTGATTAAAAGAGGATTATCTCTTATTTCTGGGATATTTTATTATTTAAAATTTACACCGTTCATCAGATTTCTAACTAGAATTTTTCTAACTTTCTAAATTTAGTGTCTTTTTCTTATTCGATACATCTATAATAATTTTAGACGGTTCAGATTTATATAAATTCCACGTGAATGTCAGAAAACATGACACGTGTACCGTTGTTGTAGTGCGACGTCAGCATCTTTAATTCCTCTCTTCGTCACCTAAAACAATCAACTTTGAATTCTCCAACAAACAGCCACCAAACTTTCACAAAAAGAAAATTATTGCAAAATAGAAAAAGAAAAGACAGGTAGTCCTCATGACTACTGAAGTTAAAACGTAGTCTCTCAGATCCGGTAGGACGAATGCGGTTGGATACCACCAGTCACCCCCAAACACTTGTGAGTCACTCCGGTTCAGCCTAACTCAACTCAGGTTCGAACAAGTCGATCCCAGTCACTCCTGTTTGGCCCGTCGAATTAAGTGATGTGGAATTGTATTAGAGGGGATAAACACCATTATTGTGCAATGATTACATGTCTCCAGATACTATGATATGTGGGCCATCCAATTTCCATATTCGGGATAAAATTATAGCCCCTGGGAAAACACTGGATTAAATAAAATTTTATTTGGTGAATCATGAAATTATAATTAACGAATCAAATTCATAATGGATATCGGTCATATATATATATATAGAGGCATGCTCCCCTATGCACCTACACACGTGCGCACCTTTGCACACATGTCATGAGACTCAAATCCGAATGGTCCATAAGATGCAGAATTCCATGAAACCGTAGGAGGTGAATTTTCACAATGATCTAAGATTCTGGTGGGCCATAAAAAAGAGAAATGCAAATTAAGGGAGGAAACTGTTTCATTTTTTATGGCCCATCAAAGTTTTAGATCAAAGTAAAACTTGGGTCCGGAGGGTTTCACGAGGTGCTACTTCACATGAACAGTTCAGATTTTGGATCCAATCATGTATGATGGTTTATCAAAAAAGTTCGTACATAGTACGTACGAACCGGTTCGTAGGTGAGCGTTTCCGTGTGTGTGTGTGTGTGTATATAAGTCATATATAAAGGGCATATATGAATGGATGACATGGATAAAACACGCGCATCAATGTGGGGCTCACGTGCAATGGATTTCAAAATTCACAAAAATCCTACTTTAGATTAAATGCAATTTCATCATACTTAATTTAAATCCATTCCGTCATCCTCAAAAGCTAGATGGAATTTGTACTAAACAAATGCAATTTTATCTCACCTAATTTGAATTCATTCAGTCATCCTCAAATGCTAGATGAAATTTGTACTAACCAAATACAATTCCATCCCACCTAATCCCATCTAATACCATGCACCAAATACCCCCTTAAACCATGGTACATGGACCCATGTGAGAGATTATATAGTACACTAAATAAGTTAAAACATAATAGAGCAATTTCGCCAGGCTATGCATCAATTAGAACCATCTATCTTATAGTCCTTACCATGGATCACGAAATGTTGAAGACATACTTATATCTTATTATTCTACCCATCTAAATAGTTTCCTTCAAAGCAATGGTAGTGAGAGCAAGCAATTAACAGCCAAAATGGACCATAATAAAATGAAGAAAAGTTATAATTATAAAAGCATGATTTTCAAACCACCTACAACAAGACCCACTAAATCGGTGGCCATAATTGGCACAACACCCGGCCAAGTACACTATAATAACACATATAAAATTCCCCACATGTTCAAAAAGTGGTTTTATTAAAGACTTCAATTATTGCATAAAAAAGATGAATGTCACCGAAACCAATACAAATATAAATTAAAAAAAAGCAACTTCACTTCTTACTAATTGCCGATAGATTGTTTACAAATTCACATTTTATAGTAAAGTAGATGAGTAAGATTAAATAACTAGAGCTAACTTTATTTTTTATATGCACTTACATCCCTCCCACACTCATGCACTCACACCAAAGTAGGGTTATTTAGGGCCCATTTGGCCAGGTGGATTGGAAAGGATTGAATGGTATTAGGGTGGATGATATGGATTTCTAGGTAAGGATAGTGTTGTCAGTGGATTGTCTTGAGATATAGGGGATTGCTATATTCAGTTTGTTTGGCATGCTCAACCAATCCTAGGATTAAACTTTTCCATCCCTTCCAATTCCTCGAACCAAACGTGTCCTAGGAAAATTTGAACGGATTAGGGTGGATTGGATGAGATTTAAAGGTAATGATGGTGTTATTAGTAGATTGTCATAAGATCCATGGGATTGGGATCAAATCACCGACTCTATTTGGTAGGCCCAACTAATCCCGGGATTTAACTTTCAATCCCTTCCAATCCGACCTGCTAAACGGGCCCTTATGGGATTGAATCGGAACGGGTCAGTTAGAATCAGGGTAACTCGGGGTGCCTTGTGGGATCAAACCGGATTGGGTTAGCTATAGCCCGAGTCGACTCGGATGAGTCGCAATAGACTCGACTCGTGTCCTTTAAACGCCGGGTCCAACTAGCGGACTACGGATACACTTTGGGAATCCGCGGACTACAAGGCCAGTCCTTAGAAAAAGAACATATTAAAAAAAAGGAAAAAAAAAAGAAAGAAAGAAAACTCTTAGATTTTACAAATTCTCTCTCCCTCTTTCTCACCGAAGTAAAATTCTAACAAGATAATATATGGGTTTTGTTCTATTGTCCCAATATTTCCAATCCACACAAATCCATTGGTTTTGGAATTTTCAAAATTTTGGGTAATTCCCTCACGGAAAAATGGAAAAAATAACATAGATTTTGAGTTTGCAGTTATTTTTTCCCCTTCTTGAGGGAGAAGTAAGTTGCATTGGATTTCGTTGCTTTTATTTAAGATTTTATTGAAATGGAGTGTTTTTATTGATGGGTTTTGGTTGGATTTTTCATAGGCATTGCCATTTTTTTTGGGGGGGTTTTGGGTGGGTTGGATTGTAGAGAGATTTGGTGTTTTTGGGGGTCTTTTAATGTGTTTCTCTTTTTGATTTCTGTCTTTGGGTTTTTGGTTTTCTGTTTAGTTTTGGGATTGGATTTTTTGGGTTTTGGGTAGGGAAGTTGCTGTTTTTGAGGGGTTTTTGATGGGTTTTTCTGAGTGATTTCTGTTTTTGGGATTCTCTCCTCTTTCCCGTTTCTGGTTTTTCTTAGTTTGATCAGTGGATGCTATGTGCTGGGGCCGTGGGGTTTGGATCTCACCATTGATTGTTTGATCTGTTCCTCATGCTTGTCCATTTGGTCTTTTGGGTGTTTTGATTTTACCTTTGATTCTTCTTAATTTGCAAGTTTCTGGGTGTTTTCTGCCTTCGGGTTTGCATAATTGCTGTTTGTGCATTCATGGGTCTGTATTTGGAATTGAATGCAAGGGAGAGGATGTTTTTAAGTTATTTTCATTTTTCGTTTCTGGGAGTCCGAGGGTGAGAGAAATGGATATATGGTTTGTTGCCGCAGCTGCTGGTGCTGGATATTTAGCCAAGTACTGGAAGAATGTGGTGAAGGATAAGGAAGCTTCATCGGAATCGGACATTGGGAAATCGAGTAATGAAAAGTCCGATTTCATGCCTTTGTTGGATAATAAACAGATTGGTCAGAAGAGAGCAGGTCCTGGAAGATTGGGCTCCCATGATCGGAGCTGTATATTTCGAAGGCGTGCCTGCAGGCACTTCGGCCATGAGTCTTCTTCGAATGTGGAAGATATGTCGTGTGTGGATGTTTCGGGTTCTTTGACGGATGAAGTCACTTCTACTAGTGGAGTAGATGGTGGAAATTTGAGAAATTCAGGGGAATGTGATGAGCGGAATGCATTTTCTTCGTTGAGCATGCCGTCACCAGAGTTTCCTATGAAGGAAAATCATCAAGAGGGTGAGAATAAGATCAATGGAAATAGTGATTTTGCTGATATATCTGGTTGTGAATCGAATGACCACGCCAATGCATTGCATTCCGAGTTTTATCAAAGAAAATTCAGCGCTGGATTTGAATTTTGCAGAGTTAGAAGCTCCCGTAATGGTAAATGGCGTCGCAGGTATTCTTCCATTAGACCGTTGAGTTCACTGGAGAGCTGTGTTGTTGCTCAGATGTATAAAGAGCATGTTGAAATGGAAGAGTATGTTTTCAGTTCACTTCAGACACCGCCATCTATGCCAAAGATGAGACCTTTTATTATAACCGATGGGAACCGTATAATCAGCAAGGGAAGTAATGATGCTTTGAGTGTGCGGTTTGAGAGTCAGGACCATTGGTTGCATATGGAGGATAGGGTGAAATCGAGAGAGAAGGAAATTATGATTGGGATCCCGCCTCTTTCTAAAGCGGGATTGATAGAGCTTCCAAGGAAGCAGGAAAAACAGAAAGGAAAGGTGCATGGTGGACGAGCAAATGGTTATGATGCAGGCCATGATTGTGAAAAATTACCTTCACAAGGTAGTTGCACTCTTTGCTTTGCATTTTTTGGGTAGCTAAACATCTTGTTGAAATTGAAATTTGTTGAAATTGAAAATGATCATGAAGGTCATGCATTACGGGACATAATTAGTGCCTTTTTTTAAAAAGATTTGTTTTAGTGTCATGAATTGATAGTCCATACGTGTTTGTCCAATTTTTGGTGATCCAGACTATTTTTATTTGATGGGTCTGGACATGGATAGTGATGCCTCTAAATCTCTCAGATTGGAAAGATCAATGGACTCCAGTTAGATTCTTAAGAAATAAATGAAACAACAGTGTGTAAGAAAGCCAACTATTTGATGGCCAGGAATTTTCCAATTTTGGGATTTTTTTGGGGCATTCCCATCCCGGTGGGCTCCATCAGATAAGCGATATGAACTACAAACCATGGCCCAACTTGTATGGATTGGTTGATTGGGATGCTAAATTCTTCGTGATGCATTAGTACACCCTTATCCTGTAATTCTGTTTTATAAGAACTGTCCTCTAGTTTCTTAGGGGGTGTTTGGATCGTAAGTTGGTTAAGATAAGCTAATTATGCCACAAGTAGCTTATTGTAACTTCTACTTATTAAGAAGATAAGTATGTTTGGTAACAACATACTTATCAGATTCTCCTCTCTTTCGTCTCTCATGATGTCTCTCTTCAGCAACTTATGAAAAGTAGAAAAGTTAAAAAAAATTAATTGAAGTGATTAAGTACTTTTAAGTAAAAAAGTTACTTATAACTAATCATAAACCAAACTTATCTGAAATAAGTCACTTATCTACTGCCGCAAGTAGAAAAAGTAACTTATTTGGTGGTATCCAAATGGGCCCTAGTCTCAAAACAAGGGATCGACATATGGTTGATTTTCTAATCTTGTCCATTACCATAGATTTTCATCTCCAAACCTAACAAAAATATACTCTCTTTTTTCAATAAACGGAATTATTCATGGGTGAAATCAAAGAAACAAAACTATGGCACAGGCTAGGAGTTGCCAACTACAAGTGAGTGTCTTGTGTCGTCTCTCCATCTTTGGCTGAAGGGTACCTTATTCGCTTCTCTCTAAACATTTATTTTTGATTGGTAATGAAGAATTTTGGTATAAAAAAATAAGTTACTGGCATAATAGATGAATTCCCTACCACCCGACCAGACTTAAAAAAAAAAAAAGAACAACAACAACTCAGCTCCAGACGATAAATCTTCTGTCTGAAATTTGAGGATTTGCACTCATTGCTCCGACCTTAGCAAGCTTGTCAGCATCTTCATTGGCCTCCCTGGGGACGTAGCTAACTGTCTGATTCATATATAAATCCACGCCTTCCTCGATCAAGTCAGGGAGGAGACTTCTGTCTGAAATTTGAAGTTTTTTGAAGGTTCGCGCTCATTGCTCTGACCTTAGCAAGCCTCTCAGCGTCTTCATTGGCCTTCCTGGGGACTTGAGAGAAACTTCTTTCGACAATGCCGCTGCTTTGTCAAAACCGTTGCATTGGAGTCCTTAACTAGGCCACCTACCCCTGGTAGCCTGCCCCAGCGAACAACCATTAAAGTTGATGTTGTAATACCCAAAAGGGAGAGCTTCCCAGCCCGTGACACTTTTCACTTTCTGCCAGCTGAACATGATAACTTCACTCTAGCTAGGAAGCAGCATCAAGGAAGAGAAGCCCCTGAATTTAGAGTTTGATTTTGCCCATAATGTTAAAAGAGTGAAAATAAGTTTGCTATGATCTCACCAATTTCCCCTTACCATTGACTACCCTTTTGTTCCTTTCTAGCTATATGGACCAAAATGTAACTTGCATCACCATAACCCAAGGCATCTCCCCGATATAGAAACCCAAGTTGCTGATGTCTAGCTATGAATACGGTCCAACACTGTCTCTAGAAATACCCACCTCATTTTAATTTTGAAATCTCAACCTGCCAGATCTCCTCGCATAGATGCAATGGATTTTTTTTATTTTTTATTTTTAATTGAAAGATAATATTTTGTTAAAAAGCCTGCCAAAAGGCGAAAGCAAAATAAAGCATAAAAGAAAGACAAAAACAATATACAAAAAGGGCCAAAAAAGAGTCCCCAAAACAGCCCAAACCCCCACAAGGGATCCCAGTGCTTTAAAAGCCAGATAGCTTTCATAACAATTATTTGAGAGGAGACCTTGCTATTCCTAAAGCACCTGCTATTTCTTTCCAACCTGATAGACCAAAGAGCCGCAAGCAAAGCCATTCTCCATTTGCACTTATCTTTGTTACTGGAGACACCTTCATTCCAGGAGAGAAAAAGGTCAAATACTATCTTTGGCATAGCCCATGAGATATTGAAAAATGAAAATAGTAAGCACATTGCCCTAAAACCCCTTCGAAAATTGGCAGTGAATGAAGAGGTGATCCACAATCTCCTCATCCTGCAAGGCATTAGGGATTACCATTCCCCTCTCACGTAAATTGTCGATGGTAAGAACTCTGTTTCTCCCAAGAAGCTATGCAAATGCAACAACTTTAGGTGGAGCTCCATATCTTCACATGTGAGCCGTGTGGCTAGCACTTGGAGAAGCAAAAGAGGAAGATAATGCCATAAGGAGGGACTACACAAAGAACCTCTCCGAACAATCTAAAAGCCGCGTCGACGAATCTCTTTCCTCCAGGCAGGGGCAAATGCCTTCTAGCTGAGACATCAATCTAGCAAATTCCTTGATCTCCACATTCGAAAGATTTCAATGACACGGAGGCAACCACACAACTTGAGCTCGACCCGAGAAACATGGCCCGTAACATTTTGAATTGGACATAGGCCCTCAATTAAAGGAAACTCGATCGGAGGGTCGATTCTCCTAACCAGATGTCATCCCCGAATTGAACCTTGTCATTGCTGGTGCCGCCAACAAAGAAACCTGTATGGGGCAAAACTTTACCAGCCATCCTTGCAATAGACCTCCAACCAAACGAGGCTCTGTAGGGGGAGGACTCCGTAATCCACCAACCCAAATTGGATAAACCATATTTGCCAGCAACAACCTATGTCCACAATGTCCCTTCCTCCTCCCCAAACCGCCACACCCACTTCCCCAATAAACCTGAATTGACATCCCCCAGCTTCCTGATACTTGCACCACCCTCTTTGAAAGGCTTGCAGACCTCCTAACACAAGAGGTGAAACTTGCCTTTTAAAGCACCACCTTACCAAAGAAAATCTCTCTGCAACTAGTCAATATGGGAATAACTGATTGTGGACATTGGCAAAGAGACATCAAATAGAGAGGAAGATTAGAAAGGGCAGATTTGATTAAGGTAATCATCCCGTCCAAAGAGAGTAACCTACTTTTTTAGGGAGACAGTTTCCTCTCCATCCTCTCAATGATTGAATCCCACAAGGTCAACAAAGGCTTCCCAATAATAGAGGAAGCCTCATATAGGAGGATGGGAACACCCCTGCTCGACACCTCATAATAGCAGCTAGCGAACTGATTTCTGCCTTCTCCTGACAAATGCCCAACATTTCAGTCTTGGACAAATCGAACGTTAGACACAAAACAGCTTCAAAGCAATGGATGATTTTACAAATGTTTTCCACCTCAGACGCCTCACAGAAAATCAGGGTGTGATCCGCAAACTGAAGATGGAAAATAGGGGTGTCATCTGCAATGGATATAGTAGTTGATTAACCAATTCTTCTGTTGCACGACATAGATTGCACCTACCATCCCTCTTTTCTTCAGGTGATCCATTGCAAGGGTCTTATCGAAGCATGCCAACTACACAAAAGCTCTAACTTTCATTCGAACCCCCATGGACCAGACTACTAAAAATCGAGGCTCTATGAGAGATTCCCTTTTACAGCACACAAACAAGAGAATTGATAGGAAAACTGCAATTTGGTTATCTGAGGCTTACCTTGGAATGTAAACGATAGGATTTGACAATAGAGCCAAGCTGTAGATATCCTCTTCCTTCAGGTTGCGTCTGAAAGAAAGGCACCAAGTTATCTTCCCAGCTCCAAATGGCCGAGCCAACACTATGAGAAACAAAATTCACATCGTGCATGTTATCGGCTTCCTCATACTTCATTATAAGCACCTCCTTTAGCAACAAAGTCTCTTCACTACCTAGCCTCCATTGATACTTGCACAGTAACCTGTGATTTATCATCTAGATGCTCTCGAGCCCTATGTCATCAGTGTTCTTAGGCTTACAGACATCCTCCCAGAAAATGGATGGAATTTGTGGGAGTCTTCACAATTGTTCCATAGATATCGCTTTTGGATGGACTTGATTTGGGCCACTACCTTCACTGGACATTGGAGAATAGATAGCAAGTTTGCATTGGCAGTGAGGCAAGAACATACTTGATGAGGGTGATTCCTTCCCTCCTGAAGAGGAGAAGCTTCCTTTACAAGAGGCGAGCTTCCTCTTGTATCTTTCTATCATCCCATCCCAAATTTTTGCACCAGTTCTTAGTTGAGGAGCGGATGGAACGCCCATGTGAATTAAATAATTAATAGAAAGGATGAAACCCCACAACCAATCTCCTTCGCTATTGCAGACAGAGAGGTAGAATCAAAATTCACTCCTGATATGCTACTTTTGGAGTGCTTAACCTGCAGCTTGGATACCACTTCAAAACAGAAGGAGAATGTCTCTGTGATTTTTAACCTCCCTGATTGAACCATCCCCAAGACAACAATGTATCGTCCATATATTGAATGTGAGTAACCTTAGCCGCTACATTTCTACCAAACATTCCTCTGATTAGATCGCTCCAGCCAACTTCTAAAGCATTCCGGACAATGCTTCTCCAACTATAGAAAAGAGGAGCAGTCGGGGATAAGGGGTTGTCCTGAGGATGCTACATTCTTCGTTGAAGTGGTTCTTAGGAGACCCATTGATGAGAGTCGAGAACCATGATGAAGATATATAGGCCTTTTGATTTATTCCTGCCATTTCCTTCAAAATCTCATGCAACCAAGTAAGAAAATTAATATTTCCAGTCAATGCTGTCATAAGCTTTCGCAAACTCCACCTTGAAGAGAAAGCGCTTGTATCCTTTCCTTTTGTATTCATCCACAAGCTTGTTTCCAATGAAGGGCCATCTCAAACCAATCTTGCTGGAGTGAACACACTTTGGGACACCAAAATGAAACCGTTTGTCACTCTTCTCAATCACACAACTATAGTCTTGTTAATTTCGCTGATGAGACTGATACACATATAATCAGAAGCGTACTCTTTACCCTCTTTCTTCAGGATCAGAGAGATGAAAGATGCTTCAGGAGATTTGGCTACTTCTTCTTGCTCATCTAACTCTGCGCCAGAACAGCCATTAGATCCTCTTTGATCACCTCCAAGTAGTGCTAAAGGAATACCAAAGGAAAGCCATCCAGCCCAGCAGCCCTGCCCCCTTTTGCGTTGAAAATGATAGCCCTGACGCCCTCTTTTTTGAACACTTCTTCAGGTCCATTGCTTGCTTAGTATTGATAGAATCAAATTGCACTTCCCACAGAGGGGAACACTTTGGAAAAAGCAAAATGGAAAAATTGACAACAATCGCATCTCCTTGCTGAATAGAAGCCCAAGATCCAGTTAGCTTTGCGGTGCATGCTAGCGATCTTATGGCAGTAGGCTGTGTTATTGCCCCCCTCCTTGATTTGCTTATCGTGCTAGCTTTGCTTCCAGTGTATCTTTTCCCTTCTTACCAATGCTTCCGATAACTCAGCGGTCTGCTCTTTCTACTTGTAGCTTCTGTTTATAGAGAACCTTAGACTTGCTTCCTCTCTTTCCAGATCAGCCATCATCCTCTGTGGCATGTACATGTAAGATCGCTTTCATGTACTTAAGGTCTCCGAAGACCTCATTGTGGACTTTCAGCTTCATTGTCAACAGTTTGAGCTTATCATTGAACCGATGACCAGTTTTACCAAGAGGATGGAAAAAAGACCACCTAATCCGCATTGGAGGGATGAAATTGGAGTGATCCAACCACATCGACTCAAAATGGAACGGCTTCGGTCCCCTTGACTCCATTATGGTAGCTAGGAAAATTGGCTTATGGTCCGACATTCTGTTGTGCAAAACTCCCTAATTAGCTTCTGGGAAGGTCGAGGCAGGGACCACTTGCCTTTGACCGAATCCACCTTCTTGAGAGACTCAAGAGTCCCAGACCACCCCAATCTGCAGTGACCTTCATTTCTCCTTGATGCATGTATGCCCAGCCCCTGTAATTGTTGGTTCAGTGACAATCCGGCATGTGCATCCGATCCTGGTTGCTTGTTTGGTGGGCCTCACTGTATGGTTGCTTTGGTTCACTCATTTGGTGAACCAGGGCATGCAAAAAATAAAAAGATCTTATATATATATATATATATATATATATATATATATATATATATATATATATATATTCTAGTTTCATATGCTGCCCACCTCTCGAGTGGACTGGGGTCAGGACATCGACAAGGTGGGTCCTGCCTCATGGGTGGTTTGGATGTTCATTGGAAGAGCTAGCTTGCCATGTGCATCACATAAAGGGGCTAGACTACAAACACATGGGGGATCAAACTAACATGAATGAATACGTATGTGCAAGATGCACTTGTATAGACCTCTATATTTCTCTCTTTCAAGGATACGGTTTAAACAAAAAAGAAGATTATGTACACATCGCATGCCCTCATATTTATTTTTTATCAGAAGACTCACATGCAAACATTATATGTTAACACAATTAAAATGCCCAAGTTGAAATAGAAATGTCATGTCTCTACATGAAATGCTGCTTTATTTTTGAAGCTCGCCATGATCCAAACCTGTATCTGTTAGCTTACATAACTGTCCTTCGTTTATTAATATTTGCTCCTTTCCTAACAATAACATTCCACCAGGATTGCCTGACGGGATTGGGATGTACCTGCTTTGTCTTGGGATTGGCATTGGTGTTATGTATACCACTCTATCGAATAAAAGAGAAGTAGACAACTTGAATGAGTTGCTGAAACAAACCCAAAACCTGGTGCAAGATTTACACGAGGAGCTAGAGATGAAAGATTCGATGACGGTGAAGGAGCTAGTGAATGAAGCTTGTGGATTTGAAGAAATTAGTGATCCTTCTGCTGAAATCAAGGGATCAATCAGCCCCCACTCGTATCCGGTTCAAACTACATATTCCCCTGACCAAGAACCTGATGAATCTATCCCATCCGATGATAACAGAGAGCATGCTCAGGAGGGAGAGAACTCAGATTCTATGAGTAAAATTGAGGCAGAGCTTGAAGCTGAATTGGAGAGATTGGAAATGAACATGAATGCTTCTAGTCTAGAGAGAACGTTGTCTGATCTCGGTGAGGTAAGCTTCAATTTAGAAGTTGGAAGTATATATATATTTTTTTTCCCATTTTTTTTTCACAAAATCTACAATTTAGTTTTCTTAGAGATCCAAATGTGAGGAAACAATTATTAGCATTTCTACCTTCAAAATTCCAAATGATTATTTCAGTGTTTCAACAATATTTTCACAGTTCTGTGGTTATGCAACAGGTCACACGTGCAAGCTCACACACACACACACACACACTAGTGTCCTTACATACCCATTGGATTGGTATTTTATTCAGGAGAAGTTCTCAAATCCAGCTGGTTGGGCCACAACTTACCATCCATCCTGTGAATAACTTCCAACCTTATGTGTGCGCGGCATCCAACCCGTCCAGCAGGTTGGCCCATCATTAGGAACACTTTCCAAATATTAGCAACATACACTCATCTGGTGAATCACACTTGTATTTTGTTATTTATCAATGGACACACATTTTTTTCTATGGCGTGGCCCACCTGATGAGTGGATGGGGCCCATTTTTGCAAAAAGTGATCTTCTTTGTGGGGTCAACCTGTTGGAAGGGTTGGATATTGCATGCACTTGATAGGTTGGAAATTAATCACTAGGTGGATGGTAACTTATTGTCCAACTGTTTAGATTTCAGACCTTATCTTCATTGAGAACTGATGGTTTTAGGATCATTATCTTGGTTTAATTGCTATTTTACAGAAAAAGACACTGGAATTAGTATACAGGAAATGTTAAATCAAGGTGTTTTGTAACGGTAACGGTGGCCGTAACGGCCACCACTGTTACCTTTACGATACGGGTCATAACGGCTGTTACGGCCCCCGTAACGGCCATTACGATCTCTCTTTTTTTTTATTGGTAAAAAATCTTGAAAAACCTGTATTTGCCCTGTAATGTTGCTTAAAAAGTACGAAAAACCTGTATCTGCCCCATAACAAACAATTACGGGGCTGTTATGGCCTTTATAGTGGACGTAACGTGCCGTTAACTGCAATTGTAGGTCTTTTTTTTTTTTTTTTTTCCATAATGGCTGTTACGGCCGTTATGACCCTGTAACACATAACGGTTGCCACCGTTATCTTTACGTAACGGCCTTTACGGCACGCCATGATTCAAATACTATATTCAACTGCTTCCTATATAGCCACATCTTTTGTGTATTTCATCTTATAAGTATTCAGTCTTGTAATGATGTTGGGGTGTGTGTGTGTGTGTGTAATAAAAAAAAACAGTCTTGTATGGATCTTCTAGGAATGCAGATGTCCTCAGACATGCAATAACTAATGTTTCACAGCAGTGTTACAAATAGTGATGCCTTTTTTTTTTTTTTTTTTTTTGCAGTACAGTTCAACATCAGTGTTTTACGAGGGTGTTGCAATGAGAACTTGATGTTTTTCATTGCTTTACATGGGTACTGCAATTTGCAATTGTGGGCCATGATAAACCTAGCAATTTGGTATTGTTTCAGCCACTGGTAACTTTGCTCATGTCTCTCCATTGAGGTGTCCATGGGCTTGTGTAGTGTGTATCATCATCATAGACTTGTTCTGGCTATTTGGGTCAGTTTTACAAATCGTGTGTCGCCAATCATTCCTATCCAAATCTTTGCTAATCATTGCTATTTGGAACCCCATTTTCGGTAAGCCAACAATCCTTCATGTCCCTTTCGCCACATCTATCTAAGACCTTTTAGATCTTCCCTTATCCTCCTTTATGGCTCCAGAATGCTATTTAAATTTCCCTGCTTGCATCCCAATTTTGTAGCACATGGAAGCTTTTGGTCTATGATTCTTAAAAATAAGGGTTAGTATTTCTTATCTTTGCAAATAACTATTAGGGTATTTGCAAATGCCCACATAAAAATAATATGTTTGCAAATAACCACATTGTTAATTCATGGTTATTGCACGTACTCACTTTTGGTTAGTTTTTTCTAATGGCTGATAACTTTCTTTTTTTCCCCCTTCATATTTTGAAGAAAATGATGAAACTACCCCTACCCTAAACCTCTCTGCAACTAAAAAGAATAAAGAAAAAAAAACCCAATTAAAAGTATTATGTGGTATGTTCCATAAGGAGAATTAAAGGATTTATATTCTTCCCGTGGAGGACAATTTTGTTGAATGTTCCATATGGGCATTTTTGTCATTTTCTAATGGTTGCCAATGGAAGTTATGAAAAACTAGCAGAAAGTGGGTATTTGCAATAACACCGAATAGCAATGTGGTTATTTGAAAACCATATATTTTTATGTGGGTACCCTATTGTTGACATGGGAATCTGCAAAAACCCCTAAAAATAAATACGAGAAGAGGCGCATTGTTTCCATCTTGCAGGCGGAAGCATTGATCCTCACTGTTTGAATATTGGAATGTCTTTGGTGAGTCGGTGACACAAACAAAATTTAAAATTTAGAGTACCCAACAATGTATTGTATCTACTTGTAAAATTTAATTCCTATTAATATTAGTAGATGACTGCCTTCTATTACGTTATCACTAAGACAAGCCAGAGTTTGCCTGGATAAACTTGGTGAGAGTCAGAGACTTGGAAGCACTCCCTCATATGCTGGCTTGGCTTAACGATTGTCAGTTTGTGAGGATTTTTGTCTTTTTCCTGGACACTGATGCAATCTGGCTTCTTGCTCGAACCAAGTGCAACAGGAGTGTTGTATGGAAATGCAAATTCCAAGCATACAACAAACTTGATTTGTAAGATTGCATGTATGTGATTGGAGAAACTGTAGCTACCAAAAGTGATTGGCGAGGGAAGTGTTTGTAGGAGAGAACAGCAATGATGACAAAAGGTTAGAAATGAGGATGCATTTGGTTGCACCATGCTACTATTATATTAACACATTCAGTGGTCTAATGAAGTGGAACTGAAATTGTAATTCCCTTGTAGTTGTATTTGTGGGACTGGATCCCTTTTTTGTCGACAATATTTGCACAAATTTTCTATTTTGCTCCCACTTCGAATCACGGTTTGGTCTCACACTTCCGCTCATGCTTCCTAACTGTTTGTATGTGAAACATTTTGAAACAGCGCCTCCCCACTCCATAATACCCGAACCCACAGCTGCTTTGCTTCACTCTTCGTGCAACTACACGATGATATTTTACTGAAGAGAAAATAGAGGAAAAGATACAAAATCCATTGAGGCAAGGGTAAGAATTGCTATATAAATAAAAGATCTATTGACCCCTTAGCCACAGAGTCATCAATATAATTAGCCTCTCTAGCGACTAGATGATTTTTGATTTCCGTGGGCCGGGAATGCATCTATAGGTTGTTTAAAGATTTAGTTGCAAGATCCTTCTAACTAGGTGGAGTTTCATGAGAGGAGTCATCTAACAACGGAGTTAGGAACTTCATCGCTATTATTCCAAAGGTTTCTGGGGCGGATTGCTTGAACGACTTTAGGCCAATTAGCTTGATTGGGGGGGCATATAAGATTCTTGCAAAAGTGTTGGCACTCAGATTTAGAGTAGTCTTGGATTTTGTTATATCTTAAGAATCAAGGAGTGTTTATTGCAGGCAGACAACTTTTGGATAGTGCATTAATAGCTCACAAGTGTGTCAACTCCAATTACAAGGAAGGTGTGAAAGGATTAGTGTGCAAACCGGACGTAGAAAAGGCATGTGATCATGTCAATTAGAAATGGTTGGACTACTTGTTATGTCGAATGGGATATGGGTTGAAGTGGAGGGGTTGGATGAGGGTGTGTAATTGATCGGCCAAATTTCAGTTTTGGTTAATGGTTCCCCTAAAGGCTTCTTCAGTTCATCGATGGGTATTTGGCAGGGGAATCCCCTCTCCCCCTTTTCGTTTATTGTGGTTGTGGAAGCACTAAGCAGGATGTTAGACAAAGGTTGCATGCATCATTTACGATTTCAGGCCGAGCAATGTCAGCTCTCCAATCTCCCATCTCTAGTTCACTGACGATACCATACTTTTTTTTTGTGAAGCAAGTGAAACTATGGTGGATAAATTAAGACTGATTATTTTGTACTTTGAAGTGGTCTCGTGTTTGAAAATAAATATTGCAAAAAGTGAAATGTTGAGGGTGCATATGGTTAAGGGGGAAGTCGAACAGATGGTGTCGATTTTCGGGTGTCAAGCGGGGTTTTTTCCTTCTACTTATCTTGGGCTTCCCCTCTGTATTGGGAAGCCGGCAAAGCACTTGTGGGATGCGGTGGTGGAGAGATTCAAAAGGAAGCTCTCTAATTGGAAAGCTTGGTCCTCTCCTTTGGGGATTGAATCACTCTTATTAAAGTAGCATTGTCCAATCTCCCATTATATTTCATGTCCCTATTCAGCTGCTGTAGAAACATGACAAATGATGAAGTGGAGGAGTTTGTGAGGCTTCTCGATTGACTCTTAACCGTTGTTTGTCGGCAAGGGATGAAGGGGACAAAATGCTTTAGCTAAAGAAAAAGTTTGGTTGCTTTTCGGTTTGGTCCTCCTATGTTCTCTTGTGGCACTCAGACAAGGACAACTTTTTGGTTTGGTCCTTATATGGTCACAGACTTGTGGCTTTTGGATGGGTAGTCAGAAGAGGCAGAGTCCTCACTATTGACAACCTCCAATGACAATCAATGGTGTTACCTATTGTGTGCGTGATGTGAATGGCACACGCCTAGACGGTGGATCATCTCTTCATCCATTGCCCATTTGCTAGGGTAGTGCATAGTAGTTTTTTTAGATTCTTTAACATGTCTTGGGTGATGGCCGAATTGGTTAGGGAGCTATTCTTGTTATGGCATGGGGTGGAACTGGGAAGAATGTAACAGTTACGTGGAGATTGGTTTTTCTAGCTTCCTTATGGGCTAGGGGTGGTCTTCTTAAAGGCTCATATTCTTGCGGTTGAGTGGGCTTCTTGTATTAAATTTGTGGAAGACTCTCTCTCTGCTCCGTGATTCATGCTTCCTGCAACTATAAGGTTTAGAATAAAGAATAATTCCAAGAAGGAAGACATCCACCCGAAGCCCAAGCTATCTCAAAGGATGATTCCCCTTCAACAATAAGAGAGCCTTCCTCAACTAACAAAATATGATACCTCGGACTGGGTCCAAATTGCAGTTTTGTTACTTTCAAATTGGATATGAAAGGAAACTGCAATTCGAGGCTGCTTCCCGATTGTGAATACTTGGAACTGTCATTATTTTTTTGTCACTTCCTCTTTTGATTAAACTGAACGTTCACCTCTGATGACATCACTTCTTGATTAAACCGAAACATCTAGGAATTGTGAAATTCGAATGCGGGAGTGGCACCTTAAGCGAAAGCATGGTACAACTATTTGTAGGACCGATGGACTGCATGGTTGATTTTTCACCAGTGCCCAGTTCAACAACTATAGCAAAATGTCTGGTTAGTGCCCATAAGTTGATGGCAGCTGCCAATCGCAGCCAGTTCAGGCTTGTTTCTAGAGAAGGAAAATCATTAGTAGAAGTGCTTTCTAGGGAAGGTGTTTCTAAGCCATCACTTGTCATTGGAGACGGATATCCATTACTTCCGTGAATAATTTCTCCCCCCTTTTTAATGAAATTTCTTTTATTATCGTAAAAAAATTTAAAAAAGAAAAAAGAAAAAAGGGTGCCCAGAAAGTACTTCAAACTACAAGAAAAGTGTGCCGTGTCACATGGTGAAGAATGGCTATTTACTATCTTAGTAAGTGCTGGTGGTAGTATAATGATCCAACCACATCTTCTCAAACAATTCCTAACCACGAGTTTTCATTTCCTTATCCATTTTGTCAATTCTGATTGTGTGGACCTGCTTCTGTGAATTCAACATCTGATACATGTTCTTTGAGGCATTTATTGGTGATTTTTCTAGAAACACATGGTTATTTGCTGATAGCAAAAGCGGCAAGTAGTTTTAAACAATTCAATGCTATAATCAAAGCTCAGTTCAAGGGTATAGCTCCCCTGCCTTTTGAGGAAGCTGCTTGCTTGCTGAAAAATTCCCGCATGGCCCTTATAGTTAGTGACACAGTCTTAAATAGTAGGAGCTTTACTTCTATTTCTTTCCCAACAACTGCTAGCTGTTTTCAGAGTTGATCAAACTTCCTATTTGACTCGATATTAGTTGTCCTCTAGCATACGTATTCTCAGCAAAGAAATCCCATATCCTTTGGTGATTCACACAGGAGAAATCTTTGCTGTTCCTTGCGTTATGAACGTGGAACATTTTGCAGTCTCTAAGTTCTTAAGATGATTAAACAAAGTCTTGTTGTCGAGCACTGACAAGGGTTGCTGAAAGATTGGTTTTGCTTCTCACTGAGCAAAAGGGCGTTCCCTACATTTTATTAGATGTTGTTGTTGTTTGAAATTTTAAAATTCAAGATATGCTAGTGTACAGGTCTGTGTCGGGCTTTTAAAATCTAAAGTTGACAAAGGGATCTTGATGGAAAAACCGACCAAAGGCAAGAGGGTCTACACTGTCCAAATTTTTGAGAATGCTGTTACACTCAAGGTTTGCTAGGAATGGAGAGGGGAATGATGAAGTGCTGGACATTACATCACAACTAGTGCTGCTGAGGATGCTCCTCTACTGTACTCATGGCATGTACCTGAAGTCCACACTGCCCCAATAGTGGGATCCAATGAAGATGGATTACAACCCAAAGTTATGGAGAAAGTATGATCCTAAATGGTGATTGGGGGACAAAATGGACAATGAGAATGAAAAGTGGTTGCTGGTCCATAGTTCAACAAATGAATGTTCATTAATCAGAAAGTCAGGATTGTTGGATCGATCTGGTTTTGGAGCTACAGCCTCTATGGTGGGTTCCACTATTTGGATGTTTCAGATTTGAGCTCCATGCCATGTACGACAGGGGAGATGTAGCACTGTAGTTGTGTATGTAATGCCCAGCACCGCATTATTTCCTTGTTGGAGAGAAATGGTGTCTCAACTACTTGCCTTTCGTTTCAAAATCTAGAAATCTTACCTGCTGGAAAACATTTCTCTATGTGATATGGAAGTAATCAATGAACCTATGACACAGCATTGAATTACACAAGCTACGCAGCTGGAAGCAGTGTGACAAATATTGCCAAGATTTTCAAAATCTTGTGGTAATTTCTGAATGAAATACACTATGGGCCTGTTTGATTTTCCATGTTACATGTAAATATTTGTAAATAAGTAATTACTTTTTCATCTGGTTTGAAAATGCATGTGTATTTGTGCTTCGAAAATCAGTCCAAAAGTGGTGGCTTAAATTTGTGGGTCCCACCATGATGTATATGACATGTCTGCGCCATCCATCTGTTTTATCAGAACATTTTAGGGGATGAGCTGAAAAATGAAGCAGATCCAACGCTCAAGTGGCCCACACCAATGGAATCAGTGGCCATAATACGTCCACCGTTGAAAGTTATTTCTTTCACTGGGCCCACATGGATGTTTATTTTTCATCTAACCAGTTCAGAAGGTCACATAGACATGGATAAGGGGAAAACACCAATATCAGCTTGATCCAAAACTTCTGGGCTCCCCAAGAAGTTATTAACGGTTGGGCCTTGATTCCCACTGTTTCCTGTGGTGTGTTCCACTTGAGCATTGGATTGGCCTCATTTTTCACCTCATGCCCTAAGTCAGCTGGCATGGGGGATGGACTGTAGATAAGCCACATACATCACGGTGGGGCCCACATTTAGTTCACAGGTTCCTTGTTTTTAGATTTCAAAAAGTAAGTGTCGGTGTGTGTGTTGGGAAAGATGTGGTAATTACCTAAGTAAATAATTATTACCCATTTACATGGTAATTACGGTCAACGCGGAAAATCAAACGGGCCCTAAACGATATTATCATGAGATTTTCAAAATCTCTAAAGGTTTAAGATATCATGTTTTTATCATGATATTAATACAAAAAATAGTAAAAGCATCATGAAATTTGTTGTATATATATATATATTTTTAATGACGATAGGGTGTCCCCGCCCCTTTTAAAGGTGAGACTATTATTTAATGTAATATATTATATTATTAAAATTAAAATTTATTTAATAATGTATACTAAATATTTCTAAATATTTTTACTTTTGGTGAGATTTTCCTTATAATATCCCGAGAAAACCCTCAAAATTTGAAAATCTCCCGAGAAATTTCTGAAAACAAGATTTGCAACATGGCTTGAAGCAAACTGCTACAGCATAAATTAGAAGTACCCACCTCTTTTTAAAATTGAAATCTCATTACTATGATATGTCTGGACATTTCTAGCAAAACAAAGGAAGTTGGTTCTCCCATATGCAGGTTCTTTTTACAGAAGATTACAAGTTGGCCTTCAACGAAGCCAAACTATGATGCCTTCTAGCTGGGGAAGACTCAAATCAAGAGCAGAATATTTTAAAATGGGCAAGAAATCATTTCAGTGGCCTATTTGATTCTTTACAAAGTGACCTGAATTGGGCTAACCTAATGCCCTTTTGTTTTCCCTTTCCTTTTCTTTTCCTTTTGAATAACATGCATGTATGCTTCAGCTTTGCAGCAGAAAAGACAACTATATTCATATTCTACATGCATGAGATTCAAATTGTCCATCAGGTGGGGCCTGACATGTACACCACCTAACCAAAACCCAAAAGATCAGCCTAGTTCATTTATCAGATGGCTTGCGGTATATGAAACAAATGAAAGCCTAAAACAAAATTTTCTAGCCATTCATTTGTCTTGTATTCTGTAACCTGATGGACAGCTTGGGTTTTTACTGCACGTGCTGGCGTGTAGATTGGGCTGAGGTCTGTCGAGAATTAGCAGTCTGCTGTAACCTTGTATCCTGGTTTTTGAACGCTGCTGCACTGGTATTATGTTTACAACTGTCCTTGTGCACTGGCAATGTGTGAATTTCTTCTATTGAGTCATGGGGCAGGAACCATCCGTTTGTGGGCCTTCTTATTCAATGTTCTTTCCATTTGCTTAAAATTTGGTCTTACTATGGGATCCATGTGCTGCATGTCGATATCCAAACCGTCCAACAAGTGTGCTGCACCATGATGAAGAGACTTCCTAAAAATCAAGCTGATCCAATCATCACTCAGGTGGGTGACACCGTAGAAAACGATATTGAACTCCATAAAAAGCCTACCAATTCAAATTGTGGGGCCCACCTAATGTTGGGTTGGCCTGGTTTTCAGTAGTCCATCATCATGGTGAGCCACCCGTTGGACAGGTTGGATGTCATTCGCACAGCACGTGGACACGCATGCACACATTGATCTTCTATGGTTGTCACAAGTGCAGTTTAATTGAGTTTTTCATGTGGAATATTTCGTTGCAGCTTGATCCAGACCTTGTAGCAGATGTTGTTCATGGAGAACTGAGAGCAGACATGATGAATGGCGGGACCGACTCCAACAACCATGAAGAAACGAATGGCAGCTCCACTACTCACATGCAGCCTGCCAACTACGCTGTCTCACCCACAGAGCTAAGCCTGCGACTACACGAGGTCATCCAGTCGAGGCTAGAGGAACGGATCTCAGAGCTTGAATCAGCACTCCAAGACAGCCAGAAGCGGCTGCACTTCGTGGAAGCCGAGTGGATGAACTCTCAGAGGGGCTTATCGAACAGCGATGTAGGATCTCCATCCACCCAAGAGAGCCCGACCACGATCGAACATGGCAATACCATGGCCTGCCCCTTGTTTCTCAATCTATCAGGGGACGCGCTGAATGCATACAATGAGGCTTACATGGAGTTCATGGGGATAGAAACGGATGAAGAGAGGTCGCTGTCCATGATCAATGGAAGTAGGCAGATCAACGGTGGGGATGATCCAGTGGGTCAGATTGGTGGGGCGCGAAATGGGTCATTGCCGCATCTTGAAATAAGTCAGAGGAAGCCAATCGACGTTGGAGGGAGCGAAGATGAGGACAATGAAAACTATGATGAAATCGGTAAGCTGTTGATTAAGCAAATTGTAGAGAAAACAAGGCAAGGTTCACCTGTTGTCCTAAATGCTCAAAGAATGCTATTTTCAATGGATGAACAGCTACCATTTGAATGAATTTCTTTTATTTCTTGCCATAGTATGTATTGGTTTATTTTATTTTATTTACATGTGCATAGCTTGGATTCTTCAATGGGCACGTGTAATCCATGAAATCATATAAATCACACCATGCCACAATGATTTCAGGACTCGGGTCTGAGATGACACGTCTGGTTGACTTGGATTCGGTGCTACCCGATCTGGTTTGATACCATGACTGACCCTTGAGTGACCCTCGACTAGGGCTCCTATTTGGGTTAGGGTTCTCCTGAACCCAACTTGTCAAGGTCCTCAGGTTGGAAAATCCCAACCCAATTTGAATTAGGGTTAGGTTTGGGTTTGGTGAATATGGGTTGGGTTGGGTTGGGTTGGGTTGGGAGTGCTTGTGTATTAGGGTCAGGTCAAGTATGGATGACCTTGGGTTGGACTTTGGGTCAGGTCAGGTTGTGGGTTGGGTCCTCTTGAGGTTGGGTTGACCCTCAAGATGGCATGCCGAAATTACCCCACTACACCTGACTTGGGCAAGTCATGACTCGAGATTGGACAAGTTGATCAGAGCAGTGGATGTTGGGTGCAAATGCATGGCAAATTACAGTTGTGTTAAAGGCCCTGTTTGTTAAATCTGAACCCTAAAGCCAGTGGATGTTGGGTGCAAATGCATGGCAAATTACAGTTGTGTTAAAGGCCCTGTTTGTTAAATCTGAACCCTAAAGCCTGAATCTGAAATCTGAAGCCTGAATCTGAAATCTGAAGTCAAAAAACTTGTTTGATAATTATGGTTGAAGTCTGAAAATTAAGTACTGAATTTGAAACAATATGTTTGTTAACAAACATCTAAAATGTCTGAAATATGTTAATTTGACACATTTGCCCTATCTCCTGTTTGGAAATGTTTTACACCTGATGCAGATTTCCCACCATCTTTAATCTCCTTTAAATTCATTCGCACAACTCAGAGCTCAATGAGCATCAGCGTTATATAGCTACTGTTTCTTGTGTGGCCCACTTGAGTCTTAGATCCACCTCATCTTTTGTCGCTTGTACTAAAATTAGCTTTTAAAACAAATGAATGGAGTATATTTCTTAAAAACATGGTGGTGGGCCCCACCTAGCATCCTTGTGAAGGAACTTCTTGCGAACGGCTTTCGCAGGAAATCTGCATCCATCCAATCTGCGCCTGGTGTACCAGATGGAAAACCGATTGGCTAGTCCCACTGCCACCCTCCAATGGCTGATGGCCAGTGCTCTATGGGCCCTACCATGATGTATGTGTTTCATCCATGCCAATGGCTGATGATCAGTGCTCTATGGGCCCCACCATGATGTATGTGTTTCATCCATGCTGTCCATATATTTTTCCAAATCATTTTATAGTATGAGACCAAAAATGAGGTATATCCCAATCTCAAGTGGACCACATTACCGGAAACAGTGTTGAATGAGCTTTGCCCATTGAAAACCTTCTGGGGGCATAAAGGTTTTGGATCAAGATGATTTTATTTATTTATTATTTTTATTTTATTTTATTTTTTTATTTTTTACTTCATCTTGGGAATGTATGACCTAATAAACATATTGGATGTCAAATAAACGGTACAGTGGGAACTAGGGGGATATGAATGGTGGATATCCAATCACTATTGTTTTCCTGTGGTGTGGTCCACCTGAGATTTATATCCCTCTTATTTTTGGGATAAAGACATAAAATGAGATACGTAGAAATATATGAATGGAATGGATAAAACACATGCATCATGGGGGCCACATAGCACCGACCACCACCAACTGGGATGGTGGCAGGGGAGTAGCCAATCCGTTTCCGTATCCAGCTACATAGCTGGTGTAGATGGCACGGATTAGATACTGATGAGACTCCTGCTGAAGTGGCGTCACCAAGTTATGTGGACCCCACTATGATGTATGTGTTGTATGCAAAACGTCCATTCATTTGGAGATATTATTTTAATGCATGACCCGGAGAATGAGGCAGATCCAAAGCTTTAGGGACCCACAACGTAAAAGTCAATAAGGAAAACGCTGGCTCAAAGGAAAAGGTAATTCAAGTGTGCTGTATTAAAGGAAAATGTATTTAGAAAAATTTCTACCATTGAAACCTCTCTAATTGGACAGTGATGTTTACATGCCATCCATACCATTCATAACGCCATTCCAACTGGAATGAACTGAAAACACAAATATTAGCATGATTCAAAACTTCAGTGGCCCCACGAGTATTTCAACTGTGGACATCTAGTTATCACAATTTAGGCCCACCTGAGCATTGGATACGGTTCATCTTTGGCCTCATGTCCTAAAATGAATTCACAAAATGGATGGACGGTGAAGATTTCTCACAAACATCCCAGTGGCCCCACCTGCGTTCCCAGCGCAGGAACTTCCCCGGAAAGGCTTTCGCAGGAGATCCGTCCAAGATGGAAACGGATTGGCTACTCCCCCAGCCACCGTGGTCAGTGCTCTATTAGACCCTTCATGATGTATATGTTTCATCCATTCCGTTCATCCATTTTTACAGATCATTCTAGTGCTTCAGCCCAAAAATTAGAGGGATATAAATCTCAGGTGGACCACACCATAGGAAAACAATAATGATTGGATATGCATCATTAAAATTCTCCTAAGGCCCACTGTACTATTTATTTGACATCCAATCTTTTTATTGGGTCATACAGGCCCAGATGAAGGGGAAAAAAAAAATATTAGCTTGATCCAAAACTTTTATGCCCCCCAAAAGGTTTTTAATGGTGGACACTCATTCAACACTATTTCCTGTAATGTGGCCCACTTGAGATTTTGATATATCTAATTTTTTGTCCCATATCATGAAATGATCTGAAAAAATAGATGGATGACATGGATGAAACACATACATCATGGTAGGCCCCATAGATCATCAACCCTAGCCAATGGCTGGTGGCAGTGGGAGTAGCCAATCCGTTCTCGTCTTGTACGAGGACGCGGATTGTGTACTACCCCTGCTTGTCCCTAGCTCCAAACAGGCAGTTCTGTCGGTGGGCCCGCCGTGATGTATATGTACATCCAAATCATCAATCCCTTTTTTCAGATTATTTTCAGGCATGAAAACAAAAATGAGGCGGATCCAACGCTCAAATGGACCACACCAAAAATAGCAGCGGGATAATGATTTTCACCGTTAAAAAATTCACAGGTCTCATTGTAACGTTTATTTTCCATCTAATCTATTCATAAGGTTAAAAATATTTGTATGAAGAGAAAAAATAAATTTTAATGTCAAAAATATCTGTATGAGGAGAAAAAACAAATTTCATATTGATCTGAAACTTCTGTGACCCCAGAAGGATTTCAATGGTAGACGTTCAATCTCCCTCTTCTTTTTGCAGTGTGGTCCAGTTTTTTTTTTTTTAGATTTGTCTTATTTTTTGGTCCAACCCTTATGATGAGCTCGAAAAATGGATGGATATAACAAATAAGTCATGATGGGACCCACAACTTGCTGACATCAATACACCAACCAATCTGCCTCCTAAATCCCAATTCGTAGCGCGTCCTACCCCCGTTCGGACAGTCTAGGTAGAGATCTGTAGGGCCCACTATGATGTAAGTATTTTATCGAAGCCATTTAAAAATTTAGCGCGTCCTACCCCTTTTTAGACACCCCGAATTTTTTGCCAACCTGTGGTTAGACGTCCTTAGGCAATGGGTCAACCATATCACTCTCAGAACTCAATTCCAAAGCCAAAGAAATCATTTAGGACTAAATTCTTTACAAATTTAACGTGAATTAACTAGCGCTAAACTAGATTACCTGTAAAATTAGCACCAACCACTTTAAATACGATCTGTAAGACCTAAAACCTATAGAATCATTGACGCTATCTTACCCTAAAATTCAGGATCAAACTCTAAACCTGTTTGTTCTTAGGAACCCTTTGAAACTTTGTATTGGATCTAGACCACACGTTGAAAGTCTGATAGTGATGAACTTAGACCATTACGACCGCCTAGTTGGACTTGACAATCACCTAGAAAATTAAGCCTAACCGATGTCCTGACACCATTTTACTGAGTCCGGAGTGAAGAAAGTGAGAAAAGGAAGATATTTAGAAAATTAATTCTATTTTAGAGTAATCTGGCACGTGTCACTTGCGCGCTATTTTTAAGCGTTCTGACCGTTAGATTTCGACCCAAATTTACCCTCGGATCAGGATAGGTGGCCCTTACATGTCATAACACTTGTGACCCTGATCGAGTTTCGGTGACCGCTGAACTGAAACTGGTCCGCCACGGTCGATCTGGAAACCCGACCGGACTGAAAACTTAGCTTGACCTAGATCCAATATTAGAGAGTTTAAGTCCGACCACATTTAGTAACAGAACCTCCAGAAGTGCTCTGTTGGATCGGAATAGACCCAATTTGGTTATAACTTAAGTATACCTTGACTTCAACTCTGTTTTCATTATGTTTGGGCTTATAAAAGGGCCTTAAACTCTCTCTCACAAATTCCATACGAATTTTTAAACCCTAGCTAAGAAAGAGAGAAAACAGAGAGAGAGTGGGAGAAAAGTTGGTGGTTCTTCCTGGAATTCTTCCCAGCTTTGCTACGTGCCTAATCCACCTATTCGTATCGCTTTTTCGGCAACTCCAGCTTCGTTCTTAGGTAAGAAAACCTAACCCTAATCAGTTCTAGAGGTTTGGATAGCGTAAGTGATGAAATAACTAACCTATTTCATGCTACAGGTTACCTTTATGCCGTAGACAAAGACTTAGAGTCTCTGTCGAGTTCGTTGCGATTCTACGGCGTAAGGTGCGGACTATATGCGTTTAGGCTATGGTTTCCAAGACTTTCAATGTTAAGTAATGATTTATTCTTGCTTAGGATGCTATTTCACATGTAGAAAGTGCTGTCCGTTTCATTTTTCAGTTATACATTGATTATATTGAATATACTGTATTCCTCGTATTTGTAGAAAATACCGTATACGTATAAAATTTAGATTTGTGTTCAACATGATTATTTGCCGTGTATATATGTTTATTGCATGTGTGACAGCTTCTTAGCGAAATGACTTGCCCTGAATCATGCCACGGCCAATATACGCTGTATATGTTAAAGTATGTAGCCCACGTGTTTGTGAAAATGTCTAAATGAATACGGAACCCGGATTCATGCATGCCATGATTATCTGTCGTGGGTATATGCAAGTGGTATATGGGGCAACTCTCTAGTGAAAGGATTTGGCCTAATACATGTATAACCAACATACACATGTATGATAATGTATGTATTCTAAGTGTTTGTAAGAATGACTGAATGAGTATGGAATTCGCTTTCGTGCTCGCCATGACTAACTGTCATGAATATATGGTTGTTGTATAGGCGATAACCCTTTGACGAAAGGATTCGCCCTAATACGTATGTTAACTAATACATACCATGTTTGATATAAGGAGTACGCTAAGTGTTTGTAAATACGTCTATATGAATAAATACTTGTAAACTGTTCTTTAAATGGATGTTGAGATAAGATTCTCAGCCACTCTAATGATGTGTATGATTTCCTTCATGAATCATGTCACGCATATTATCCATGTTAATTGTGTGTATGGTTTCCTCCATGGATTGATTAACCTAGATGAATCATATTACATGTGCGTATGATTTCCTCCATGTACTGTATTTACATTTAAGTTATACTTCATGAATATTCATATGAAAATAGGATATGAATCATATGCCTGTATTTGAGCTTGTTCGTGATTGGGGCTGTACTACAGTCCAGGTAATCGGTAAGCGTACTCCAAATGGTGGTTGAGGTTGTTCGCCATGTAGGATGAGTTTAACGAATCTGAGTCATGCTTGGGATGTTCGGCAATGGTTAGGCCACACGGAGTGCTTATGCATTCCATGTCGTTCAACTCAATATGCGCTTGGCCTAGTTGAGCTTATCAACTAACCCGATTGACCGATGTTTGTTCACCATGTTTAGTCGCAACTGTTTGAATCTAAGACACCGAGCTTACTAGTGAAACTCCCGTTAACCATGGTACCAAGATCTCCTAAAACTCATGAGCCGGGCATAGTGGTATGGGACACCGTGGTCGAGCTGTCGGCTTATGCTGGGGCCACAAACCTCCCCGTAGTGACCAGTGAGCACCCTACTCTGAGCAGATTATGGTGGTATGAGACACTATATTCTTTCTGTCAGCCTACACTGTTTGGTGATGGGGGAGTGGAGGAACGATTGCGCGCAACAGCCCTGACAGCCCTTTGTAGTGACCTTGAGTCTATCCTGACACTGCATATGGGCGACGAGTTCTGTTGTAGTTTTAAGGATATAAATAGGCTTGTATTGATAAGGTGATGGGGGAGAGGAGCAATGATTGCGCGTAACAGCCCTGACAGCCCTTGCAGCGACCTAGAATCATAATATCGTATGAGATTCCCTAGGATTGACGACCCTAGAATGGATCAACGTTGGAAAATGATACAAGGGAGGTGTCTTAGCTTTCCAATCTTGCTGTATGAAAATGACTAATAAGAACTTGATAGTCATACTCATGACATCGCACTGCATGTGCCATTGACGTTGGTGTGAGAGCACAGTGGTAGTGATTCATGCCGCGATTGTTAGATGATGTCGCATGAGGGAGTTTGTGGTGAGGGCATGCATCATTCTTCATATCATCCTTGCATTAACAAGAGTATCTAGGACCTGTTTGATTGTACTGCCTTATCATTACTGCTTGATTGAATTGATAACATGTTAACCTTTGCTGTATAGTTTCCACTGAGTTAGCAACTCACTCCCACGTTACGGGATGGTGTTTGCAACACCAAAAAGTCCCTGTTTTAGTTTTAGATGATGGCGATGCTTGCGAAGCAGAGCCGAACTTTATGATGATGAGGAGGATTTCTCCTATATGCAGATTCTGATCGACGGGGTTACAGGGTTACTGATTAGATGCCAATATACTTGGTATTATGCTTTTTATTTAAACACCCATGTATATTCTTTTCTTTTCATTTTTGGAGTATACATGTATTTAGCTTAACCTGGTAACATGTTCACACTTTGGAGACTTACAATCAATTATACATTTTATATATATTTATCACAGTCTTCCGCTTGAGAAACTTAACTGTCTCTAGAGTATGATATGCTGTTTTGGCTTAATTTACCTCATGTTTTATGCCTTATGCTGATAACAATTCATCCATTATTGAAAATGTTGCATAAGTAATGTTCTGAAACTCATGAGTGGAATTTATGCTCGACCCCCAATTTTCAGGATGTTACAATATTGGACGTATCTGCTTATTCTGACATTTGGAGTCAAAGTTGATTGATTTGGATTGAGCCGTTATATAGATTTTACCACGCCTGCATAATATAAAACAAACTGAGTAACCAACACATGAGAGATTTACAACATCAACAAAGTCTCTCTCTCTCTCTCTCTCTCTACATAACAGGCAATCCATATCAAAGGTGACACATCATGATGGATAACTCACATTGAAGGTGGAGCCCATATGATGGCTGGTTACATCAAAGGCGATCTCCACATTGTTTACACCTGTTTTTAATACACATACGTGAACCAATGAGATGCCACCACGTGTCGGCACTATGCGCTTAATAAAGAACGAAATTCTACTTGCGTACTAAGTGTTTACACCTAACTTGGCGTGACCAAATGAAACGGTTCAGAAGGTGTCATGCGGCACTCGCACCACATGTGGTGTAGATCAACTTCAAAAGAAAAGTTAGAGATGTGTGCACATTAATTGGTATAGTTATATCAAAAGTACTCTCTATAAAAGTAATAGTCTCATTAAAGCCAGTTTATCTAAGCATTAAATGTTAGAATGCTATCAAAGCAGATCTATATCAAGCATTAAATGCTAGAATCTTGTCAAAAACAATTATCTACCAATGCCAAAGCCAAGTGACATAAGGACTCTAACAACTTTTTTATATAGGAGTCCAATGCCATGAAGACTCTAGCCGACGTAAGCGTATTTGTCATACACATGGTCCTATATGAAAGGCTACGTTGATGTGGAGAATCGAGGAGATTTGCACAACCGATCATCCAGATCTTTCATAATATTGAAGATTATGCAAGGCCACTGCATCTCATAAGCCTATAAAAGTAGCAATCGACGAAGATCTTAGGCCCTACGCCAAACACTGTATCTTTACCTTACTTTTTATCTTATCATATCCAAGCTCAGTTTTAACATATATCGCTACTGTCCAGCGTCATCGTTACAATACTATAGGATTAGTATAAACATCCATAACCTCTTTGGATCCCAATCAACTGAGTTCTTACTTGGGCGATTAATATTTTTGGTCACATCTTGTTGACCATTCGTCTAGGTCATTTGTTCATACAGATGGATTATGTATTTATGTTTTTCATTATTTTTATTTTATTATCATTTTGTTAATTGTAATGAGCTTCATTCCAATATTAATAAAATCAACATTGTTTTAGCCTTTTTAGTTGATCTATTCATCTTCTTTCTTTTAAGAAATACATTTACTGCACTTAATGGTGAAAGAAAAGTTCTTAACATAAGATAAAAAGAATCCATCGGAAGGATTGACCCTTATCTTTTCTCAAATTACTTTATCAACTGGTGGTTGAGACGATAATTGAAATTTCGAATTCAATCTTACTTAGTCATTCCAACGATGGGGTCACCAATGTTCCATCAAATATTGAGTTGAGTACAACTTTGGCACCCCCTCACTCACACGTACATCGAATATAGGCCCTCGATCACACGTGTGGCCTCGTGTTTGATTGAATTGCACAAACACACATGATGGCCAATTAACATTGATGGTGGGCCCATATGATGAAGGGCCCACATCAAAGTAGGCCCACATAATGGGTTGTCCACATCAAAGGTTGGCCCATAATGATAAATGACCACATCCAAAGCACACCCTGCATGATGGACAGCCCACATTGAAGGTGGGACTCACATGATGAACCGTCCACATCAAAGGTGGGTTCCACAAGATGGGCAATGGACAAATAAGGTGGGTCCCACATAATGGACATCTACATCAAAGGCCAGTGCCAAATGACGAATACCCCACATCCAAGCAGGCCCTACATGATGGACGCTGCACATCGAAGGTGGGGGCCCATATGATGGATGGTCCACATCAAAGGTAAGCTCCTCTTGATGGGTGATGGATATTGAAGTTGGGCTTCACATGATGAATAATAACATTGATGGTGGGCCACACATGATGGATAATCCATAATAAAGCCAGGCCCACATGTGGACAG
The DNA here is from genome assembly GCA_037074715.1 of Magnolia kwangsiensis. NCBI lineage: Eukaryota > Viridiplantae > Streptophyta > Magnoliopsida > Magnoliales > Magnoliaceae > Magnolia > Magnolia kwangsiensis. The sequence continues at coordinate 16,462,886 of CM073580.1, read as the reverse complement.
TTCGCATCGAAGGTGGGTTCCTGATGATGAATAAACTGCATCCAAAATAGGCCGTGCATGATGAACGGTCCACATTAAAGATGCCCCCCACTTGGACTGCCCACATCCAATGCCCAAAATGATAGATGGCCCACATCAAAGGTGGGCCTCGCAAGGTGGATGGTCCATGTTGGAGGTAGGCTCTCACGATGGATAGCTCACGTTGAAAGATAGGGCGAAAATGGGCCCAATATAATGAACTGTCTACATCAAATGTTGGCCCAAGATCATGGACGGTGGACATTAAGGGTGGACCAAACAAACCTGCGGACTAGGTACTCATGTGATTCTGGAAACCCAAACATGCTTTTCTACTTTTAAGGTGATAAATATCTTCTTCCTTATAAGATAGCTACGAAAAAAAACTACCTAGGGCATAAGCAGCAAACTGAAGATCACAAACAGAATTTTTGTTGTCCACAAAATTTGGTTAGGACTGCTGGATCGAATTGCGTTTTCTGGGATTTTATCCATTAACTGTGGGACCATAAAAGAGTGGTCCGGATTATCCATTTATATCGGGACCTTTCAAATACTTTTGCCCTTTTCCTCTTCTCGAACGTCTACTAGCATGCCACAAATCCAACGGCTAAAATTGTCCCACCATCAACTGTTGTATCCACTCCATTCATCCATTTCCATCTGATGTTTTATATGCCATCCAACCTGTTTTTACATGACGCCCTAACATAGTTACCAAAACAACCGATGGACGGTGCATATAACACGAACATCAAGGTGTGCTCCATAGAGAATAAGATCATATCACATGGTATACCTGTAAACCCTAAAGAAGCCTGGATAAAAAATAAGAACCAGGTAGGCTACTATGAATAGGAACCGTTAGAAAATCTCTTTAATAACATACAAGCATTTGGATCTCACCTGATTTCTATCATAGCTGCAACAACAGAAAAAATACCTAATCATCCAACATCTCTCTCAGATGTTAAATTCCATGGAATTCTCAGTCACCATTTACACCATAGAAATAAAAAAAGAAAACCAAGAAAAAGAAAGAAGTGAAAAGGCACATGAGACTGATATAAATTCCTCCAAAAAGCTATAACAGATGCTGCTAATTAAAAAGAAAGAAAGAAAAGGAAAAAAAAAAGGCTACTTCCATGAATGCCTTCTCATCATCAATTCATGCTCCTCGCATCAACCTCGCTTGTTGGCAAAGTCGGCTGGCTCATCGTCGTCAACATCATCCCTGATATTCCCCTCTATCGGGCTGCCTTGGTTGTAACCGCCGCCAGCATTCATGCTGCCTTGGCTACTTCCATATCCCAATCCTCCACTCCCGCCATAGCTGCCGCTGCTGCTATCGGCAGCACCCATGTAACCATCATTGTTTCCACCCCCACTGGCAGCACCAATGTAACCATCATTGCCTCCACCCCCACTGGCAGCACCAATGTAACCATCATTGCCTCCACCCTCACTGGCACCACTGTAATTTCCACCATTGCTGTTGCCGCCATAACCACCACTTCCACTACCATAGCTGCCACCACCGCCACTGCTTCCATAGCTGTCTCCACCGTAACCACCTGTTCCTCCACTGCCATAACCACCACCTCCACTTCCATAGCTATTACCACCGCCATAGCTGCCACCGCTGCCGTCACCATAACCACCACCGCCGCCACCATAACCACCACCTCCATAGCCACCGCCACCATACCCACCACGGAATCCTCCAGTCCTATCCGTTGCATAGTTCACTCTTACCATCCTCCCATGCAAATCCTGTAATAAGATTTCAAATCAGCTGACCTGGAGACTGACACATTGCATAGGCGAATGACATCAAACAAATAACATATAATGTTTTTATAAATCATTGTAATTATTCACATCTAACACAAAGTCCCAAAAACTGAGTAATCACCATCTACCTAAAATCAAGAGATCCCATAACAACCAACTAGTGTTACTGTTGTATGACTCTAACAACAGTTGTGAAGCAGGGGGGAAAAAAAAGAACTGTCAATTAAATGGATGATTGATATAGATTACTGAATATACAAGGAATGGTCCAACCATTGATCTGGACATTCCATCATTTGAGTCTTACCTTCGATTGCCACCGATCCTTCTCAGCAAATTACTTCAATCAGATAAATATAGCATTCCAATCACAAGGGCTAGGGAAATGCATGAGCCATATTGATTATACAATAAATGGTCCTATAATTGACCTAGACCATCCATCTCTTGGGTTTTGCCATTACACAAATCATGTGACCAATGTGAATTTTAGCAGCAAAAACCTTAAAGATTGGGCCCACCTTATTAGGCTTCTGGATGCCATCAGGCAGATTTGGATTTACAATGGAGGGAGAAGGGACTTGTAAAGTTTGTGGAACTAGAAATAGCAACAACTCGAGAAATTGAAATTTGCTGCTTTGAAGGAATGTAATTATGTAATAACAAGGCTTTCTGTAACCCTGACAAAGTCTAGTGACAATGTATACTGGATGGTTGGATTTGGCAGTTAGGGTGGGGAGATTGTAGTAGAGATTCCTTTTGTTGTTTGGTGGGGCTCGAAGCTTCTATATTGGAGATCACCTTCTTGAAATTCTTTTGATAGAACTTTGTTACTGTAACTCAAAGAGCACTAAACACCCTATCATCAAGTGGAACCTAAACGTGCATGTGGAGAGGGTGCACCTGGGCTAGCAAACCACATATATAATCATAAATATCATCCCCCCATATTATGGGTACCCATAAGAAGATGAGCTTGTGTTCCCAAACATCAATGCATTGGTAGATTCATATTTTGGGAGATTCTGGAGTACAATGTCCTGTTTCCCAACAAGTGGGCTGCATCTTAAAATTGATGGGCATTTCATCACAATGACATGAATCCAAGTCTGAGATGTTAGATGTGCAATCTTTCAATCTTTATCTATCTCCAAATTACATAGATGAGAGGCTTTATAGCTCAGTCCACCGCACAAAATGAAGGCGCTACCCATTATGTGCATGTGGGCTGTGGGGCTTACTTCCTAGCTCTGGTGGGAGTAGTGACTAGCGTTATAGGTTGTTGGGTGGCCAGAAGGTTTCCACGAGTAACTCAGTTTGGGTGACTGATGTCAGATATCCACGCACTGGACATGTAGCTTACTGAATCGGTTACGACACAGATGGGAATGCATGCCATGAAAGAAAGTGTCGAGTCTGATACATCAAACATGTACTCATAATCCTTGTACCGAGTCATCTCTCCCAGGGCTCCCACTCAAGCATTCAAAGGCAGTCATTGATCCGATTGGCCATTGCTCTATTTTCAACATTTCTGAGTTGATCCTAGAGTTGGTGGACAAAGAACATAAAAGATAATAGCAATTAAACTGGCCATACCTTTCCATCCATTGCAGCAATGGCAGCAGATGCCTCCTCACTAGATGTGAAATTAACAAAGCCAAAGCCTCTAGATCTGCCCGTCTCACGATCCATGATAACTCTCGCTACATGAGGGAATCAATTCAATTATTCATGATTTTTTTTTTCTTCTGAAAATTGTTAAGAGTTTGAGCAAGGAAAATGAGTATTTGGCATACCCTCGATGACTTCTCCATAACTAGTAAATGCTTCTCTCAGACTTTGCTCATCCGTGCTATACGAGAGTCCTAAGATAAAGAACAGGAAAACAACATTAAACAAAATAAAAGGATGGAAAATGCAGAATCTTTCAGAAAGAACAAGTGCAAAACGCACCTCCAATAAAGAGTTTGGAAGATGACATGCATCGAATCGCTTGAAATATTGATGGACTCCATGCAGGTAAGTCCGATCTAATATGATTGCTTACGACCCTCTTTAGTATATTTCCAATTCTACTAGTGAAGGCCATTGTTCGAAATCAGACCCTAAATCAAGGCAGAAACAGAGAAGCTGTTACATCACCATTTTCTTAAGCATTAGAGAATGAAAAACTGGTGTGGGAGATCTAACAACAAAACCACATATTTCATCCTACGAGACATCAGAAACACGAAAGGAAAACAAAAGATCAAAGAAATTTCAGATTGATAGCTATCGATCGTTACATAGAGCAAACCAGCACTCAAAATCACTTCAAAAACGTATAATCCGTAGCAGGAATTCGAAAACACAAACAGAAGAAGAAGATTAAGAAAAACCATCTCCACCAAAGAAAAACCCTAGAAAATGAAATAGCTTCAAGAAAGCAGCAGATTCTTCAGAGATTTACACAGATTCTGGAATCGAGAATCTGAAAAAAGAATTGATAATGGAAAATCGGAACACTGTAAATGAGAAATTAGGGTTTTGAAGATGGAAGAGAAACGAACCTTGGAGAGGTTCGTTGAATCCTCTGCTGCCTCTTTTCCCCTCAGCTAAAACCCTTGTCGGCTTGATTCGAGAGGGTTTATGACATGAGAGGGAGGTGTTTATTTATATATGGTCGAGACAAATCTCATCCGTCCGAGACGTATTCGAGTGACAAAGGCCGTAGGATGAAAGCAGTCTCTCAGTCGAGGATTTTTTTTAATAAAGGGGTTTTTGCCAAAAAAAAAAAAAAAAGGCACCTCAAGTCCAACCGTTTCGACATTCATTTTGGAATAAGTAATTGAATAGAGTAAACCCTACGGGGTCCACCATTTTACTGCATGTGTCTTATAACGCCGTCCACCCATTTTATTAATACATTTTATGTCATGAACCCAAAATTAAATGATATCCAAAACTCAAGTGGACCACGCCACATGACACAGTGTGAATTGAATGCCCACTATCTTATAAACATGCTAGATGGAAAATAAACATTATCCATATACGTGTGAGATTATAAACATAGTGGATAGTAAATATACATAGTGGTGGGCATTATGAAGTTTTTAACGGTGGATGTCATTTTTCTCACTAATTTCTATGATGTGGTTCACTTAAGCTTTGAATATACTTCAATTTTAAGATCAAGACCTAAAATGTGATGGTAGAGCAGTTGGACTTCATTTTGGTATTTATTTGAAATCCACCCTAATCATTATGTGCCTAATCTTATATTAAGGTCAGGATAATAAAAAATCAACTCCATGGATTATTAACATAATTAGAAGTGCAAATCCAAAGCACATCCTTCAAATAATTTCCCTTGGTATGAGTCGTATGACCCAACTAAATTCTTAATGGTATATATATATATATATATATATATATATATATATATATATATATATATATATATATATATATAAAATCCAATAACTATTTTATTACATGACATCTAATGATGGGAGTGGATTCCATGTAATAATTGCAGTGGGCCCTCTAAAAATCAAGGGTGGATTCTCATCGAACTATTTTCCTAGTCATGGCTGATGTAGAGTAGGTCGTGGATAATTTTATGGCCAAGATGGACCTAAATAGGCTTGATCGGAGACAGAGGTGATCCAGACCGTCAGAACTTAAAACGGACATATCTCGCAAATCAGAATGAGTTATCGGACATACTGAAATTGCGGTGAAGACCGCTTGAGTCGAAGTAGGAATATGCCAATATGTCCTAGAGGGGGGGTGAATAGGACTTTTTAAAGTTTTATGATATATTCAAAATCCTATTGCACCAATCCTATCAGATATGCGATTATCAGGATTACTTAAATGTAACTCTACTGGCTTCTAAGCCTAGTAGAGGATCCAATCACAAATTTCTTGAAAAATAAATACGTTGCATATAGGTTGTGATGGATATGACTGTGTGTGTATATGAGGTGTGATTTTAGATTATCAGATATAAGAGTATGTAAAAAATATCACATAATGAAAAATAATAACAATCACAAACACAGTTATTTTTATAGTGGTTCGACTATTTGTTTACTCCACTCCCGGCTGTCACACTCATCCTTTGAGAGTACCGGATTTCACTAAGGAGGTTTCCCACAGTTCACCTCAAACCTAAGGTTTTAAATCAGGTTCACCTTCAACCTTTACATGGAGGTTTCTACTCGGTTCACCTCTAACCCTGAAATTTTGCTAGTGTACTCCTAACCAGATGTTTATGCCCATACAGAGAAAGGGTCCACACAACGCATCCGGATGTTTATGCTCTCCACAGAGCAAGGGTCCACACAACGCACTCACAACGTATACTCCTGCCGGAGGCCTCCTTTGATGACTTCAAAGGGTGAGCAACACTTAAGACTCAATCCTAAAAAGGAATGATCACAAGTGTCCTCTGGACTCTAGATACTTACTGATAAGTTGATGAGTCTCATTTTACGCAATGTCGAAGATCTCCTCCTTGTTGTTGAAGAGTTTTCGGCTCCCTTGATCCGCAACACAAAAGTGTACCAGTGCTAAGCTTCGGGTCGGGTCAAGGTCAGGATGGAAATCCACTCTCGTGGAATTTTCCTATAAGGAAGATAGAGTGATTTTCGTCATTTATTCATTTAAGGCATCCCAGCTTAATGATATGCTATTAAGATAGTTGCTGGAGGATCCTTGAATGTGGAAGTTTATTTTTCAATCCACTCTATTGAATATCAATGGTATGAGTAAATTGGAAGATGAACTCCCATGAGAGAAAGGGCTTTGGGTATATGATCTGAGGGTAAGACACACAAAAGCACTCTCTTCTTTCTCTACCAGCAACATGACCAAGTCTCTCTTTAAATAGGCAAAAGGCTTCAACGGATACAAAACGGTCATATTTATGACTGAGTTCGATGTCATCCAGCATGGTCGATATCATCGAGCGTATACTCTTGATGGGATCGACTGTCCGCTCGATAACATAAACTTTAAAGTCATACGCTTTTGAAACCTATTGCCAGCTGATCGATGAGATCGATACTTGTGTCGATGTCATCGAATTTCGAACTCCGATTCCATCGATACTTGGATCGATCTATCGACAATTGAAGAATGAGAGAGATTAGCTGAAATATTTCAGGATATAGGATATGATCGAGGGTCAACCGATGTCATCGAAATTTGAATGTCGATGATATCAAGACCGTGTCGATAGGATCGATAAATCATATAGATTTACCTATAAGCACGCTAGACAGTTTGTGTCCAGACTCGATCCAATCGACCAGGACTTGATACTATCGACAAAGGAATATCGATTTCCTCGAGTGGCCCCCGATCAACTTTTAGAACATCCTGAAATATTTGCTGGAGGAAACATGCGCCTATTATCAATATAATCGAACGACTTCCGAGATGATCAATATTTAAATTTAGATTGAATCGGAACAATCATCGATATATCGAAGCTTATAGTAGTTTTCTTTAGAAAAATAGGGGCACTGAAAAACTGCCTGTCGATATTATCGATTCACTTTCGATGGTCATGATATTCGAATATCAATGATATCGATTGAAACTTCGATATATCGAAAAATCGTCCAGATGAATGTGCGGTTGCTGGACGCTTTTTGTCCTCACTCGATTGTATCGATTGAGATGCCAAGGACATCGACAGAGCAGGTCGATCATATCGAAAGGGGTATCGATACAATCAACAGGGTAAGAAAACTTGAAGATTTTACTGTTTGATAAAAAATTTTCTTATTATAAAACCCTAAGATATTCTACTTAGTTTTAAGGGTTTTAATCACCTGGTGTTTTGAGACATGGGATGTGAGGCTATGATTTACCTAAGGCGAGCTTCCACACACCTAGTTGAGGCAGACGCTTGAATTGATCTTCTTGTTGGGCGTTGTAGTCCGACTGACTCAACTTACACTGTAACTGACAAACAAGAGCACTAGTAGGTGCACTTACAATCTCCCCCTTTGTCAATTACATGACAAAATACCCAAAACACCCAAGGAAGATATCTAGACAGATACATCCTAAATTGTGTGTACATGCTTTTACACAATTTTATAAATTCTAATATAGCCATGTACACAATCAGTATTTGCTCCCCCTTACTGTAAAACTTTTCCTTTCTTGGTGCAGCTGCTCCCCCTTACACCTGCAACATATAAATATCAAATTTTTCACATGGGGTGTTTTAACTTTTCTCCCCCTTTTTGTTAGTCATTGACAATGATAAAGCAGTAGATATTGACTGAAGTTGTGAGGGAGAATCAGCAGATATAGATGTATAGAGATGAAATCATTTTAAAATATATATCATCTTCAGAAGATATAAATGCATATTAAATAAAGCATTGACACAATCAGATAAGATAATCATGAAAAACACATGCATTCCATATCAGATAGTAGATAAACCAGGGGATCTCATATATCACGATGACAGTAAGAATAAAAGTATACGCAGCCATATTCAACAAAATATTCATCATTCAAAACATGTACTGCCACAGACAGCAGTAGAACTTTTAACAGTCCAAATTCTAACAAAACCATCAAGGGACTAAGTCTTCTATACCCAGAGAGTTTTTATACAAAAAAAAAACTTTAGTGATGCATCATACCTATGCAAGAGCAAAGAGCATTCAAAAAGATATTAATGCTCTCAGCATTTCAGTGAGAATTCTCAGATCGGTGATGCATTGGACTTTCATCAACCTCTACAGTGCTTACAGGTTATTTGGAATTTGCTGTGTATCATGGTGTAGAGTTGCCAGCATGGTTTTGATCTCCAGAAGACGGATTTCACACTTATCTAGCTGTTTCATCATGTGAGATTGTCTATCAAGCAGATCTTGTATAACATTTTGATTAACTACAGCCTGTATGTTTTTGCAAGAGACGGGGCTGTGTACAAAACATTCTTTGTTTGAGCTTGAATTGACTCCTCCACGGGGCATACTGGCCATGATATGGTAGATGTTATTTCGAGTAATCCAAATACACGGGTGTGGAAAATCGTTGGTAGAAGGCAGCCCAAAGTGTTGTGAAAGCTTGGTCACAAGACACAGGAAAGGAAGTGCAGTGATGGATTCATCTAAAAACACCCGAATTAATTATTGAAGAATGAGAGTGGGTAGGCAGACGTGAATACCGAGATGAACATCATACAACACATTTAGAATGTATGGAGACAGCTTGTTCCCAGAGACTTCACAGGGACAAACATTTGTGCTGAAAATGTTGTGAAGAATTTTGTATGCAGGATTGAGATATTTGACATGAAGAACATTCTCTGCATTGCTGTGGATCGTAGCTCCGTTGAGTAACTTCTTCCCATACACCAAAACCATTCATATTTCGTTCCGACACGGGTATCCTAGTAACTTCTACACCATCCAGACGACTTATCAGTCTGGGAGTGATGTGCTTAGTCCGATTTATTGATAGTAACTGAAATGAATGGAGGATTATTGTCAACATTGTATATTAAGTTTAGAAACTGATGCACAAGAGATTATGTTGAAATTCCCCTCCAACATTCATGATATTGCCCCATCCGATCAGTTCCAAGAGATTAATAATCCCAACTGGTTCAACACATTTACTATGATAAGCTCGTTCTGCCATGATTTCTAATCCTGAAAATGAATATGAGGCAGTTACATTTTTCTTACCTTGCTTGTTTTTAGTTCAGACACTTTGTATAAGGAAAAATAGCTAACCAAGAGAAGAAAAATGCTTTGGAAGACGAAACGCCACGCTCGCCCGACTTCTATCGTATACCCTTTATCAATGATGAGTTCGAGGGAAAACCAATCGACCCCACGTTTCAGATTCATGAAAGGTCATTGATGGGATCAATTTTTGTGCAGATGATTTGTTCGATCCAATGATTCATTTATCGAGAGGAAAGATGAGACAAGTTATCTCCAGTCTTCGATAATCTTCCATACATGCGTATCTTTAAATATTTTAATGTCAGCTTCAGTATACAAAAATAGTTGTACCATCCAAGATTATAAACATCAGAATGTTTATACACAAAAAGCTTTTAAGGCATAAAAACCTCAGATATCTTATGATAATTGCCAAAAATGCATCATTTCTCACATCCATCCAGATCTTGAAGCTATGACCTTAACTTATTTTCCACGCTCAATTATTACTGGGCATATGGATCATCATTTTTTATAACATAGTAGTGAGTACTGGTGCAAAGACCCTTCATAACTTGTTTTCTTGATAAGTCCAGGATCTTGCATTATAGCTCGTCGAATAACCTCATGCTTATTGTCACATATTTGAGAAATGATTAGAAGGTTATGTGTCAACCCTTCTACTAGGAGAGCATTCTCATTTTTGAGCATTTCAAATCCGACAATAATTGTCACGCCCCAAACCAGGAAATCAGATTCACAGAAATTTCGATCGCCGAATCCTGTGCCGATAGCCTCCATAGTACCCCATTCTCGGTTCCTAGCATTCATATGCCAGATTTTCAATCCTGGGATCCTACAAGGAGGATTTTTTTTTTTGTACATTTAACTAGTAATAACCATAACCACAAGTTTACTCAAATCATAAAGGCAACATTATCATCACATATCCACTAATATAATCATTTGAATACAATGCTAAAAGGGAAATATATATGTTAAAATCAAAGCTCTAGAAAATAGCTGCACGCTCCAAGCTCAATGCTGCTATAACCTAACATCACTTGCACGCATCTATCGTGCATAAGCTTATAGAAAGCTTAGAGGGTGGTGTAAGTGTGTGCACGAGATAAGTGCCAAGTATTGAATACAATATCATAATCATACAATACCGAAAAGTAATTAATCCATAAATCATACAATGACTGAATAGGTAGAAATACTGATAAGAGCAGGAATTATCAGCATAAACAGAAATACTGACAAGATTATAATTATGCGATAACAGAATAAGCGGAAGTATGAACAAGTCCATAAGTTAATCAATATCAGAATACGCAATATAGGACATCTATGCAAATGATGAGTCATAGATAATCAAATATCAAATGACAAGGATATAATATAATACACAATTCGAAAGAGCTAACAAATATCATCACTCTCATCTAAGTCACAGGAATACAGAAACATAACAACTCACAATGTCACACGTCGAAGATGTAATGGAATATACAGTATATGGTGCTAATGGAATGACCATGCTGGAGTGTGATGTCGGGATGATAGTACGTAGTATCGCAGGCTACGGGGTCCAACACAAGGAACCTCTATCCAAACCAGTCCCATACCTAAATTTGGATAGTCTGACTCAACGTGGTGAACTCCTGATCTCAGGTTAGTCGCGCACCTAACCGAAATTCTTGTCATAACGAAGATACACAATAATTAGTTGCGCACCACCAGCCTTAGTGGATAGTGAATGGATGAATGAATAAGTATGCAACTCTTACTCTGTAGCCTGTCAGCACAGTAGCCTGCCAACCACTGGTAGCTCACCCAGTGTGGTAGCTCGCCCATGCCTCAGCCCCGCCCACATCACACCCACCCACATTAGCATCTGCCCACGTGCGTCCGCCCACATACAACAGTGACGGAGTGTCATAATATCATGTCAGTCCTCATATCAGTACGGTTCCTCTCTGAAAAAATCACCGGGGTCTATTACACTTCAAACCACCTGCCGCCCCGATCAAGCGCACAATTGGGTAAGTGAAAAAGATCTCACTATCTGCCTGTCAGTAGTCTGCCAATACCTACCCGGCTCGCCGATAGCGGACCCATTCCTCGAGCTGGTCAAACTTAGCCTAGCCATGCCTACTCCCTCGAGCGGGTAAGGCCGCACCCCCTTCCAACCGACCACGACACAGTGGAGAGCGCAACCATCTGGTAATCGGTACTCAACGCTCATCTACCCACTCGGTCTAGACGTTGGAGCATTCTCTGGAATCAAGAGGGTGTTTAGGAATTTTCACCCAGGGCCATCTATGACGGCTTGATGCTCGAACAGACTTTTGGTGTCCCATCTGGCCATCCACGATATGCCTGTGGAGGCTACGGCCCTGATGTCACTAGGGCGTATAGTAATCACAACACAATGCAAGATGCATGAGTCATACAATCCAATCATGCATCAATCCTGCGCATGTCATGCGCTCATGTGAGATAATCTCCACCTATCAGGGAGTCTCACATCATCCTGCCCAATGACATATGCAATGGTCAATCACATCTCATAACAAACATGCAGATGATGCGAATGGGCATGTATTATGATGTTATGATGTCACATACTCATAAAACGTATCAATAACCAGCGTCGACAATGTGGACTTTTAACCAACATTGTCCCCAAGAAATGGCCCACATAGAATCAAATATATAATGGGCACATGACCTCACACAAGGGCAAAATATACGAAACAGGTGGGCCCTGGTCATGGGGCTAACACATATCACAATGGGTCTTGCCTATAGGCCTCAAATACATCTGGATGGGTCGCACCCATGGACCTTAGATATATCACAATGGGCCTCAAATATACTTCGCAGGTGAGTCACATACCTGGGTCTAATACACATCAATATGGCTACATCACATAGGCCTAATATACATCACTATGGCCACAACCCATGGGCTTTAAATACACAATAGGTGGGCCCTACACATGGGCCTCAAATATATACCACGGGTGAGCCTCAATGGACGGGTAACCAATATAACAGGATGGGCCTAATGACATGGACCGCATAAATATATCGAATAGGCTGCACCAATTGGGCCTTACATACATTGCAATGGGCCATGATCCATGGGCCTTGCATACATCACAATGAGCCTTGCAACATGGGCCTCATATATATTTAAGGTGGGCCTCAACAACGGGCCTTATACACATCAAGGTGGGCCTCAACAACGGGCCTCATACACATCAAGGTGGGCCTCAACAACGGGCCTCATACACATCAAGGTGGGCCTCAACAACGGGCCTCATACACATCAAGGTGGGCCTCAACAACGGGCCTCATATATGGCCTTAGCAACAGGCCACAAATATATCAAGATGGGCCTAATCAATCATATGGGCTAAATCAATTAAATGACCGATACGAGCAGGCCGATCAAATAGACCGATACAAATGGGCTGTGTGTCATGGAGTTATACTAAGCATGTTATACAGTAATGCCCTATCCTTACAATGCAGCTGGCCTAGACGGCTTGCATACAACAAGTACGGGCCTACCAATGGGCCCTAGGGAGAGTCGCAATATGGACATTTAACCAACATTATACTCGCAATGTGGACGTCAAACCAACATTGCTCCCAAGGTGTAGCCCGTAGTGAATAACATTACGTAAACCAAGTTGGGATCACACATTACAATGGACCTTAGGTACACCCCATTGGGCCTTAAATACATCAAATGGGCTATGTCATATGGGCCTTTTACTCATCAAATGGGCCACATCAATGGGCCGCACCAATGGGCCTTATGTGCATTGCAATGGGTCATAACCCGTGGACCTTAGATTGCATCAAATGGTTCTCGACCCATGGGACTTATACATATCAAATAGGCCTAATCCTATGGGCCTTAAAATACATCAAATGGGTCCAATCCCATGGACCTTGGAACACATCAAATGGGTCCACTCTATGGGTCTTAAATTACATCAAATGGGCCTAATCCCATGGGCTTTAAAATACATCAAATGGGTCCAATCCTATGGACCTTGGAACACATCAAATGGGTCCACTCTATGGGCCTTAAATTACATCAAATGGGCCTAATCCCATGGGCTTTAAAATACATCAAATGGGTCCAATCCCATGGACCTTGGAACACATCAAATGGGTCCACTCTATGGGCCTTAAATAGTTCAACAACTAGCTACATTCATGGATCCAATTAAATTCAACTGTGGTGGGCCTCAAAAGTGCATTCATTAAGCCCAACATTTAAGGAACTAAAGGTATAAATCATTTTCTCTAAGATCTTTATAATATGGTGGGCCCCACTCCTCAAAATTTCAGCCCAAGGCTAGCATAATTATAACATGTTGCTGTCCTAAATTTGGACACTCCATTGGAGTGGGTCCAAGGCCTCTAAAACTCTGAAAATTGAGGGCCAAGGTCCCTCATCATGCATACAATGAGAGAAAACCCAAAAAGGTGGCCCACCATCAGAAGAAATATTTTTGAATTATGATTTTTTTTTATCAAGGCATATTGCTGGACCGCACAGCAGAAAAAATCTGGGAGTCCAACCATCTTAGCCCATTCTTTTGGATACCAAAACGGGGTCACTTGAGGTTGAAATTTCACAGAGTGATACTTCTATAGGTGGGTCACACCTCCACAAAATTTCATAATTTTTAAATATCTCTAAGTATTTTAATTAATTTAAACAAAACAGACTGTGTAGAAAAATCGGACAGACCTCGACGTCCTAACGTGGTAGGCCAGTCCGGCCCTCACCAGGGTGTGTATAGGGGTCCATTGGCCCTAAAATTTGGTAAGTGGGTTCTAACATAAGTGGACCACACTCTTAAAAAATTTTAGAATTTTTAGACATCTGTAAATATTTTAATTCATTTACATAAATCAATCTGTCCTGAAAATCGGACTGATCTAGACACCATATTATAATGGGCCGGTCCCGCCATCACCATGGTGTGTACAGGCGTCCATTGGCCCCAAAATTTTGTAGGTGGGTCCTACCATAAGTAGGTCACCCCTCTGAAAATTTTTATAATTTTTAAACATCCATAGGTATTTTAATAAATTTTAAAAATTCAACTGTCCATGGTGGAATGTTGCTGGAACAGTGCATAAAATCCTGATTGTCCACCTCACTTGGACCACACCTTTGGGACCCCAATAAAGGTCAGTTGGGAATGAAATTTGGGGGACATCAAGATGAGATCCTCACCTTTCAGAAAAGTATATTTAATAGGTATGAATAGTCCCCCAAACAGTCCCAAAATCTGGTCCAAAAACAACCAGAAACTGTCTAGAAAATTTTGGACAGTAACATGTACTTAGATAAAATTTATTATATAAGTTAAATAAAAATGAAAATACATTAATGGGACACACACATCAGGAAATAAAATGAGAGAAAAGAGAGATAGAAGGACAATCTGGCCATAGGGAAAGGGGCTCTGCCACTATTGAGCCCTCCCAAGATCAATCACACCCACACATCATACCTAGATCTACATTTACAACATGGATCTTGTACATACATGGCCTGTAATTAAAATTCATGGTGAGAATGTCATCCCCACCATAGTTATAAGGTCTAGATGACCCAAACATAATATGATATGAAATAAAACTACTGTGATGGAGCCCATAGAGAAAGGCTCCATGCATAGATCATGTATGCATAAGGTAGGCCATTAGGCCACAACCATGGGATTGTGTGGGATCTCCACCATTAATTGGTGGGTCCTACACTTTCCTCATGAAAGAAAGAAAACATCTAGGCTATAGAAATCAGATTTTTACATCTAGAGGAGCACCCACCGTTCCATCTTCTTGCTCCTATGAGTTCCTTAGCACCTTAGCTTTGTTTCCAATGGAGGAGATGGAGAATGGATGGTTAGGATGGGAGATCATGGGGTAGAAAAGTGGGCCACACTTGAAGTTTTAAAAGAGAGGGAGAGGCTTGGAGAATTCTCATACGTATGAGATTTCTCTCCTTAGATTTTTTTGAGTTTGAAAATGAGAAAGAGAGAGAGAGAGTTGTAAAGGGAGAGAGAGATGGGTGAGTGATGGGTGTAAGAAAATCTTGACTTTTGTGGCCATTTGTGTAAGAAAAGCATAGGTGGTGTAAGAACTTTTTGACTTTGAGGGCTTTTGGTGTAAGAGAGGTATGAGCTTGTAAGAGATTCTTGACTTTTATAGTTGCTTGGGAATGGATGAGAGGTGATGTATACTTGACATGTACTTGACATGTGATGGATTGATGGGATTGATGTGACACCTCGTAGAGATTCTGTTGAGTTTCGCAACGCGCGGCATTTTCTTCGCATCGAACGTTGGCCCATATCTCTTGACCAGGGTATCGCCTCGGCGCGCAAATCACGGCATTGGAACTGCAGCGACGACGCGATCACTATGGTAAAGGTCTTGGGTTGAGTCGATATGGGTTGACGGCATACGAATCAAGGTCGCACGTAAATATTGGTTAAGGGTCGAAGGTTGTCGAAATTCGACCGGTAAGATCGCGGAAGTCTATGGAACGGTATGGTCTAGGATACGAGGCTTACAATAATAGTCCCATACCCCATTACCTTAGCGGTGCTTCCATCTCCAAATGTGACCATCTCATCATCAAGATTTGAATAATTTGCAAGAAGGGATTTGTCACTCGTTACATGTCTTGAGCAACCGTTATCTAGGAACCCTTTAGTATAATTGCCTATTTTTCTTGAAGACGTTGCTTTTTCTTCACTATGGGTTTGTTTGGGCACATTTGATAACTGAATCACATTCCCTTGATTGATCAAAATTTTCTGATTTAGTTGGGCCATTTAATTCAACATCTCATCCATTTTCTTTATCATTCTTGGTGGAGATGGATGTTTCTTACCTCCTACCATGTACCTTAGTGGACTCTTGACATTTTGCATTACAAAATTTAATTGAGTCCTTCCAATTGTAAAGCATTCAAATTTGTAGTGGCCTGAGTCTCCACATAAATGACAAACAAGAGTGGCCCTAGTTCTACTTCCTGATGCAGTTGATTTCTTAAGTGTTTGTGCTGTATTTTTGGAGCTTGGTTTGCCTTTTACATATCCTAATACACTCTTGTCTTTACTAAGTCTTCCCATCCTTAAAAGTCTTCCTAATTTGTCATTACTCTACGAAAATTTGTAGTTTAACTCAACAGTTTTTCTAGATTGTTTTGCATCAATTTTGAATGTATGATGTTCATTCTTAAGCCATATGTTTTCATCTTTCAGTAGTTCAATCTGTTTGATCAATTTTAAGGATTCAGATTTTAGGAATAGATTCATTCTTACTCATCATTAGATGGAAATGACTCTTTGATTTAAGGTTCATCAACTTTCTCATTTAATACTGGGATGTTTATGGATGAGCAGTCTTCTTTACTTTCTGAATCACTGGAGTTAGAGTTTAATTCTTCAGTGTCATCCCAAGTAGCTGCCATGGTTTTTCCTTTAGTTTTTCTGTTGGGGCATTCAGTGGACAGATGTCCAAATTTTTTGTAATTCTAGCACTGAGGCTCTTTGGAGATTTGCCTATATTGTGCTTGCTTTCCATCTGATTGCCTCTGAAAGAATGGCCACGGTTCTTGTTGAAGAATCTTTTGAACCTTTGAGTCAAGAGAGTCATTTCCTCATCCTCATTATTTCTACTTCCTCATTTGTTGTGTTCTTTATAGTTTTGAGGACAGTACTTTTTGAATTTAGGAGTTTATTTGAAGTGTAGTTCAAAAGTTTATAGAGAACGTACTAGTTCTTCTATTTTCATATCATCCATATTCTTACACTTCAATTGTTGAAACTTGTGAGTTGAAACGTTCTGGTAGGGATCTTAGTATTTTCCTACAAATTTTTAGACCAGAACTTTCTTTCCAAATCCACCTATGGAATTACAAATGATATTTAGCTTTGAAAAAATATTCCATGAAGGTCTCATCATCCTCCATTCTGATGTGTTCAAATTGAGACGTTAAGAGTTGTACCTAGGACCTTTTTACTGTGCTCGCTCCCTTTTGGGTTGTTTTCAATAGACCCCATGCCTCTTTAGATGTGTCACACGATTCTTGGGACACAACACAGTAGATAGCATTCATTGCTTTTGCTTCAGACGTTTGTTGTTCTTTCTCGAATGCAGTCCACATTTCGTTGGATTTAGGTTTGGAGATAGTTGTGCCATTTTCAAGAATAATTTGATTGCTCGGTGGCACATATCCAGTTTCAATTATGTCCAAACATCATGATCCAAACAGTGTATCCTAGACTTCCAATAAGCATAATTTGAACCATTAAATACTGGAGGTCTAGAGAGCGATGAGCCCTCTCCTTTGGCCATATTCCTAAACTTCAGTCAAGATCACTCTCTAAGCAGTGAAGCCCCTTAAAGAGAGACCCGCTCTGATACCAATTGAAATTGTGGTGAAGATTGCTTGAGTCGAAGTAGGAATATGCCAATATGTCCTAGAGGGGGGGTGAATGGGACTTTTTAAAGTTTTATAATATATTCAAAATCCTATTGCACTAATCCTATCGGATATGCTTCCAAGCCTAGTAGAGGATCCAATCATAAACTTCTTGAAAAATAAATACATTGCATATAGGTTGTGATGGATATGACTGTGTGTGTATATGAGGTGTGATCTTAGATTATCAGATATAAGAGTATGTAGGAAATATCACACAATGAAAAATAATAACAATCACAAACACAGTCATTTTTATAGTGGTTCAACTACTTGTTTACTCCACTCCCGGCTGTCACACTCATCCCTTGAGAGTACCGAATTTCACTAAGGAGGTTTCCCATGGTTCACCTCAAACTTAAGGTTTTAAATCAGGTTCACCTTCAACCTTTACACGGAGGTTTCTACTCGGTTCACTTCTAACCTTGGAGTTTTACTGGTGCACTCATAACCAGATGTTTATGCCCACACAGAGCAAGGGTCCACATAACACACCCAGATGTTTATGCTCTCCACAGAGCAAGGGTCCACACAATGCACCCACAATGTACACTCCCACCGGAGGTCTCCTTTGAGGACTTCAAAGGGTGAGCAACACTTAAGACCCAATCCTAGAAAGGAATGATCACAAGTGTCCTCTGGATCTAGATACTTACAGATAAGTTGATGAGTCCCATTCAACGTAATATCAAAGATCTCCTCCTTGTTGTTGAAGAGTCTTCAGCTCCCTTGATCCACAACACACAAGATGTACTAGTACTAGGCTTCGGGTCGGGTCAAGATTAGGACGAAAATCCACTCTCTTGGAATTTTTTTATAAGGAAGATAGAGTGATTCCTGTCATTTATTCATTCAAGGCATCCCAACTTAATGATATGCTATTAAGATAGTTGTTGGAGGATCTTTGAATGCGAAAGTTCATTTCCCAATCCACTCTATTGAATGTCAATGGTAAGAGTGGATTAAAAGATGAACTCCCGTGAGAGAAAGGGCTTTGGGTATATGATCTGAGGGTAAGACACACAAAAGCACTCTCTTCTTTCTCTACCAGCAACATGACCAAGTCTCTCTTTAAATAGGCAAAAGGTTTCAACGGATAGAAAACGGTCATATTTATGACTGAGTTCGATGTCATCGAGCATGGTCGATATCATCGAGCGTATACTCTCGATGGGATCGATTGTCTGCTCGATAACATAAACTTCAAAGTCATACGCTTTTGAAACCTATTGCCAGCTGATCGATGGGATCGATACTTGTGTCGATGTCATCGAATTTCGAACTCCGATTCCATCGATACTTGGATTGATCTATCTACACTTGAAGAATGAGAGAGATTAGCCGAAATATTTTAGGATATAGGATATGATCGAAGGTCAACCGATGTCATCGAAATTTAAATGTCGATGATATCAAGACCGTGTCGATAGGATTGATAAATCATATGGATTTACCAATAAGCACGCTGGACAGTTTGTGTCCAAACTCGATCCAATCGACCAGGACTTGATAGTATTAACAAAGGAATCTTGATTTTCTCGAGTGGTCCCCGATCAACTTTTAGAATATCTTAAAATATTTGTTGGAGGAAACACGCGCCCATTGTTGATATAATCGAATGACTTTCGAGATGATCGATATTTAAATTTAGATTGAATCGGAACAGTCATTGATATATCGAAGCTTATAGTAGTTTTCTTTAGAAAAACAGGGGCGCTGAAAAACTGCCTGTCGATATTATCGATCCACTTTCGATGGGCTCGATATTTGAATATCGATGATATCGATTGAAACTTCGATATATCGAAAAATCGTCCGCATGAATGTGCGGTTGTTGGACGCTTTTTGTCCTCACTCAATTGTATCGATTGAGGTGCCGAGGACATCGACAGAGCAGGTCGATCATATCGAAAGGGGTATCGATACAATCGACAGGGTAGGAAAACTTGAAGATTTTCCTGTTTGATAAAAAATTTTCTTATTATAAAATTTTAAGATGTTCTACTTAGTTTTAAGGGTTTTAATCACCTGGTGTTTTGGGACATGGGATGTGAGGCTATGATTTACCTAAGGCGAGCTTCCACACACTCAGTTGAGGCAGACGCTTGAATTGATCTTCTTGTTGGGCGCTGTAGTCCGACTTACTCAACTTACACCGTAATTGACATACAAGAGCACTAGTAGGTGCACTTACACATACCATATATGATTTTGGGGGTAGGACAAGCTACTTTAGCCACCCCACCTCGCTACGCCGCGTTGCCACGCTAAATTTGTAAGATTCCATCAGATCGATGGTTGAAATCTTTGTTTATTTTCATTTTTACTATTTATAGTAAGTTTTAGTTTGATTATAACTCTTCATCTGTTGGGCCTTAGGAGTTGCATCCAACATGAAAAGTGCTTAGAATAATTAGGAGAATAACATGGTTGAGCCAAATAGGACATTTGCTATTTTTGGCCGAAAACATGAGGTCTAGTGGAAATCATGACCGTCTATAAATAGTAAGTCACTATTTCTAGGAGTTTTAGTTATAATATAATTCTGAAACTTCTTCATAAGGTTTATGTTATTATTCAAGAGGTTGTAAGCTCGTATTTCATCATCAATCAAATTATTTCAAAATTTTCAAAATTATTTCTATTTTCTTCATTTCCTCGTGGATTCAAGGTATCATTGTGAGGAGTCCAGATAAGTTCTGTGGATTTGGAAAAGTTACCCTTTAAAGAAGACGGTGCTTGACCTCAACACGTCTTTCTCTATGTCAGTTTGGTATCAGAGCAAGGCTCTTCCTCGGATCTATGACTTCTAATGATAGGTCGTGTAACACCCCGTATTTTTCAATACTTTGGTGTTACCATTTTAATCCAAATTAGTATGAACGTGTGTGGAAACACACGTAGCTTATGTTACACATCATCATTTAGCAATTCACGATCTGTCCATCTTAACCATTTGATATGGACCGCGGTGATTAGTTCAATCCGCCCTAGACCCTAATAGCTTTTAACCTTATAGATTTGAGCTAGCACAATCCACAATGCATTTGTAGAGTCTAAAGTCAATCCACCTCGGATTGACTCTGGATCGTTTATGGTAAGATTGCGTCTCCAACCTGTGATCTAAACTGGCAACTAGGCTTGCAGTATTCATCTTGTCGCAGGGATAAGTTAAACCTCAAATTGTCCTAAGCTAATGTGTATAACCTAATCCAATTATCCAACATGAACCCTAAGACCTGAATTAAGAAATCTATTATTCATGTAGTTTTTGAAACTCTATATTATGATACATCACTTAATGATTACAATCAGTCCCTTCGATCGCTAATTTTTTTTGATGTTATTCACCTATAAACTAGGCTAGAAACCCTAAAAATCACAAATGATGATATTTAGAATTAACCGGACTGTCAAATCTTTGTAATAAACTATATAACGTCACCATCTAAAACCTAAACTTCAACTAGTGTGGCCCCTTGAGGAATATAGCTGCCCATTTATCCATAAATTTGTGTCGTGGGCCACTTGGTCCATCCTTTATGAGGCTTGTGCCAATCGATGTAAAAAACAGTCACATAAGCTAATAATCCAACCATCTGGTAATGGTAACCAAAACTAGAATTTCCCCTAGAAGTGATTAAGGACTCTTAGGAACCCTAAAAGTCAGATTTGAAGATGATTTGGCCATCGGATTGACAGAAATCCACCAATATGGACCACAACCCTCAATCTACCAATCAACCACTTAATCATGACCTATGGGTCATCTGATCATCGAGATTACCTTTGATTTCCACATAAGCAACCCTTGAGGCTTTTTAGATAGGAATAGACTAAGATCAGAGTGGGACCCACCACACGATTAAAATTACATGCTTATAGAAAATAAAAATGAGATGATTTATAATAAAGTAACTAGAAATAAATATTATTATTAGGATACCAACGTATCACGATGATCTTGAACATATAAATGATCCCCTAGAAACCTTTTGACCATTGATGTCCAGTCTCAAAAAGATCTGACCATCGGAACGACGTAATCGGCACTTAAAAGGCCCTAATCAAGTTGTGGGGCCCATCTGAGAGTTGGATTTTCCTGATATTTGGTCAGAGGCCCTGACTAGGACCTCCAAAGCTAATGAACAGAGTGTATTTTATGAAAACATCACGGTGGACCCCACCAATGTTGTGTGTGCACCAGGAGTGGTGCACTCGCTGTGCACCAGTCTAAGAAGCCCGATCAAGCTAGGTTAACCCAAGAATTTCCAAAGAAGGAAATTCTCCTCTTTCTCTTCATTTTTCACCAGCGGACGTATGTTCGTCCGTAGTTTCGATCAGTGGCCCACCCACATTGGCCATCTAGACGATCCAAACTGTCCATCGTGTTCAGGGCTTGGGCTCGACTGAAACCTCACTATCTTGCATGTTGGGATGCACATGCGTGGGCACAATCTTCGCTGCAATCAGGTCCTGGAAACACAATGTTTTCAAATATGGGAACTGTCCTCACGCCAGCTCAGCGAACTGCGTGAGCTCGCCCTTCCTACATCTTAACCATTTGATTCCCAGCAATCCTAGCCGTTTATACCGTGTTACTAGGGTCTTGTAAAGGAAGAGACCTAAAACCAAGCCGTCTTCCTCTCCATGCGAACCGACCAGAGAAAACTCCATTAAGCTTCCATGTGTGCATTCTCTGAGCTCCCTTGGGGTTATCCACACCCTCCATGCCAACCAGATCGAAGGAAAACTGAACATCATGCAATCTGCCATGGTCGTCCGACCTTCTTCCACGTTCGAGCTACACCAGTTGCCTCGAGTCAGGGCGGAATCGGATTGAGCCAAGGCCTCTATTGGGCCTTCAGAGAAGTAGAATGCAACGACCCTAAATTTTAGCATGAATTTCAACTTGAAATAGGATAAGCCACCCTACTTAAAACTAACAATCCAATTAAAAGCAACTATTTGACTTTAAACAACCCCTTGATACTAACTAACACAACTAAATAAGCACTAACCATCTAACTAAGATAACCAACACTAAATCTCCTAGTGCAAGCCTTTTCAAGAATGGAGGCGGATTGATCTTCAGTTTAGAACTACTCGTAAACCCTGTAGGATAAACAGACCGCTCAGAGCTCGTCCATAATCAATTAGGACCTATCAAAACACCCACCTTGGGAGTTCGATGATCTTGCAAGGCGAATTAAAGGTGTGGATCGGCCAAGATCACGGGGTGGATGCCAAATTTGATCTGTGTGTATACACAGATAGTGTGCTCGTGTTGTGCACGGAATCACCACATTGGGTCAAACGAGCTTTGACCAGATAGAAATCGCGAACGCTGTGGAATTTCAAAATTTCCTCCTACCCGACGCTCTTTCAAATCAGGCCATCCGTTTGATGATGTAAATGACCACCATTCGAATAAAGAATGGTGATCTAGACCGTCCATCGGATGGGAAGGGCCCCACCGACCCTACCTTGCTTAGTTTCACAATGGAAACCTACCTGCGCAAGCTCAGGCATCGACTGGTCAGGCATGGTGGAAGGAAATTGCTGGTGTGAAGAGAAACTCCATGTCCTCTGCCTGGCTGGCTAATCCAGTCGTTTAGAGTTGTCGGACTCCATCTAAGCGTGCAGAGAAAATCTGCATCAGCCCTACAATTGCCGAAAATGGATACCTACACGGAAAAGGCAGAAGAATAACTTCCATATTAGGATGGAGAGATCTCCACCCTTCTCCGGCTTCTGGAAACTTCATTTGAGGGATCTGGGACGTCCGACCTAGGGTTGTTTGAAATATCTAGTAAGGGAGTTGAGAAATTAGCAAGACACAACCACATCTCTAACTGTCTCCATTTTAACAAGGATCATAAACAACGGCTCTCTTCGCACTGTGAGATGGACCTCACATTACTTCTAAGCCATATCAGGACCGTCCAAACGTCCCTAATCTTTGGATAAACCGCCCAGTTGAAAAATGCCATTATCATCTTCCATCTTCCTTAAACCGACTGTGAAACACACATTTTGCAAAAACGAGCCCATTCACTGATCCAGGCTGTTCATCGTGTGGCTCACCCCATTTAAAATCCATCTGGACAGTCGTATAGCACCCTGCACCAGATCTAATGCATTGGAAAATCCTGATGGCAGGCCATTCTCGGCTAACACATGATTACTCTGCGCTAATCTTTGTGATTAGTCCTGGATATTTCCAGATACAGGATGGCTATAAATAGCCATGTATTAGGGCTAATCCCAAGGAAGGAAGAGAGAAGAATTAGGAAAGGAGAGATAGAGAGCGCAGCCGAGCCAGTTGCATGCCCTGTAGCAGCTCGACTCAGCCCAAAACGAGTCAGGGACTGGTTCGACTCGTCCCTCTGCCATGTGAGAGATAGATAAGTGAGATAGATAGGGAGATTTGTGAGGGAAGAAAGAGAGTGTGGGAATAGGGGAAGAGTCTTAGCAGCCGTCAGCCTGGAACCGGCGTAACTCGTTGAGAGCCCTGCTCATCAGCTCCACTCACCCAAACCCCGGTTTAGGTAATGGAAATTGAATCCCTTCCTATCATGGTTTTTCACTAATCTCATTAGTAACTTGACCCAACGTCTTCCTAGCTCAGGCCAACATTTGCTCAGAACGACTATCAGGATTGAGCCAAAGAGATGAGTTCCTGATTCCTGTAAACTCGGAGAAGCTCACGCTGCATCCAGACCTCTTGTCAGCACCCAGACATCGTCCTTAGTCAGGTAACCATGCACATCTGCCCTCTGTTATTAACAGATTTCACCCACCCGGCTGACTGGTTTCACAATCGGCTTAACTCGGTTGCGAGTTAAGTGACTCAGCACCATGCCAGTGTGAAAAAAAAAACCGATCTGCCCTCATGGCAGTAGTCAGTTTTCTTAGAGCTGGGACCGACACTGCGAGCCGAGCTTTGGTTCGCTAGAAATAGTAGGTAGAAGTGCCGTTTGCACTCGAGTCACTATCGAGTCAGCGACTCAGGTACAACGTAGGAGAATAGATCCCAACTCAGTTGGGCCTGGGGAGGAGATTGCCCCAGTTGACCTGAAACCCAGTCAGGGGCAATCAAAGCCTGCCCGATTGAGGGTTGACTCAATCGGTTTCCCCAACTGAGCTAACTCAATGCTCAATAACGGGCTGACTCGGTCAGTTACCCAACTGAGTCAAACCGACTCCAATCATCTGGAGATGATTTGAGCAGCATTGGATTCAATAGGTCAATAATTTAACCCCATAATTAGTAAATTTCTTAAAGATCAATTCAACAAGTCGTTGGTTGAAAATTCTGTCCGAGTCGACTCGGTCGTGACTCACTGGGGTCTTGTAATATTTCCTCTAGGAACAACTAGTGACTAGTTACCTTAGAAGACACTTCTTCCTTCAATCTATCTAATCAAGTAAGTAGAAATCAAGGTTTAACTAACACTATTTCACTTCAATGTCCCATCAACTTTTGATGTTAAGCCCACCATTTGATAGTTTATTTCTATTCTTTTATTTATTTCTCATTATTTAAAATTAATAATAATCACAAAAAAGTTACCCGAATATTTTTTAATTTCTTTTTGTATAGATAAATAATTTTATTATTTTCTTGATAATGATATTGCATTTTTGTTATGGTAAAGTTGTAAATGGGCCGAGTCCAGACCCATTACATCTAGCTGATTTATGCAATCTTTACTAAGAAGACAAGTTTAAGAAATTGGGACGCGGATTGCGTCCTACTCTTGCGAGGATGGTAATCCGTCCGGGGCAGGGCTCTGTGTAGTAGACTGTGGTGTAAATATTTTATCCATGTGGTTCTTTTCTTAGATCATTTTAATGTATGATCCTAAAAATGAAGAATGTACACAGCAGCTCTGGACTACACCAAAGAAAGCTGCATTGATAAGCACACCTACAGTTGAAAATTTTCTAAGGGTCACCGTGATGATTTTTTTTACCATCCAACCTATTAATAAGGTGATGTAGACTTGGATGAAGTGAAAAAACAAATATCAGCTTGATCGGAAACTTTTACATCTCTTAAGAAGTTTTTAATGATGAAAGTTAAATCCCCACTTTGTGGTTCGCTTAAGCCCTTTACCTTCTCATTTATTGGATCGTACCTTAAAATGGTATGAAAAAAACGATGAACGGCGTGGATAAGATATTTATATCACGGTGGGCCCCACAGAGCCCTACCCGTACGGATTACCGTCCGGGCGGGTAGGACGCAATCCACGTCCAAGAAATTCGGGTGATTCGTTCGTAACGGACGCGCCGCCTGTGGAGACGGAGAAAAGATCTGGTGTTATGCAGGTACCAGCCCTGTTAACGTGGGCCCACTCGATGATTCTTTTTATATCTACACCGTCCATCTGTTTATCTTATTCATTTTAGATCTAATTCCAAAAGTTAAGTAGATCCGGATTTCAGGTGGACCACACCACAGGAAACAGTGGTGTGTGAGTTCCTCACCGTTAAAAGTTCCAAAGGCTTCATATTAAGGTTTTATTAATGTTTATTTGAAATCCAACCTCTTAATAATGTCAAAAAGACATGTATAAAGGTAAAAATAAAAAGATGGGCTTGATCCAAAACTTTTGTAACCCCTAAAAAGTTTTTAATAATCATTAATCACTACTTCTAGTGATGCTGTTCACCTTTGATTTGGATATTCTTAAGGTTTGGGATTGCAACTTGAATTTCGATGGGAAAACAGGTGGAGGGCGTGGATATTAAAAAAACATGAAGGTGGGTCCTATATGGTAAGGGTAAGGTGATACCCGGTGTTACCAGTCTGTTAGGAGCTCGGACAGGCTAGGCTCCGAGGGACCTCCGTGATGTATGGATTCCATCCACACCGTCCATCCATTTTATTAAATGATTTTAGTACATAATTTTAAAAATAAGAAAGATCCAAGCTCAAATAGACCACACATGGGGGATTAAATTCTTACTTTTGAAATGTTATAAGGGACCATAGAAGTTTTGGATTAGGATGATATCTGTGTTTTCACTTCATCCATGTGTATACGGCTATATCAACAGGTTGTATGACAAATAAAAACATGGTAGGCCGTAAAAAGGTTTCAATGGTGGGTGTCCTTAGCACCGCTGCTTCCAGTAGTGTGGTCCACTTGAGCCTTGGATTTGCCTTATTTTTAGGTTATCAATCCAAAATGAAGTGGAAATATGAATGAATGGTTTAGATAAAATTCATACATCACGGTGGCACCTTGGTGGCCCCTTGAAGCCTAGGATTGATTGGTTTGGCCCATGCTGGTGTGCTAATGTCAGCAAGTTCTCTAGTCCCACCATGATGTATATGTTACATTCATGCATACATATATTTAAGGATTGATTGGTTTGGCCCATGCTGGTGTGCTAATGTCAGCAAGTTCTCTAGTCCCACCATGATGTATATGTTACATTCATGCATACATATATTTTGCAAGAACATACCATGCTAAAAAAAAAAATGAGGCAGATCTAAAGTTTAAGTGTACCACACCACAAAAGCATCAAAGATTCAATGCCTACCATTGAAAGCATATTATATGTTGGCCACATAAGTTTTGAATCAAGTTAATATTTCTATTGTCCCTTTGTCCAAGTCTATGTGACCTTAAGTTATAGATGCCTTTATTAATTATTACTGCTTTCCCTCTTGTGGTCCACTTAAGCTTTGGATCTATTCATTTTTGGGCATGTACTAAAATGATCTTGATAAATGGATGCATGGCATGGTATAACTCAAACATAATGGTGAGCCAACAGAACTTGGTGAAGTAAACACACCGTGCAATCCGCTTGCTCCAAAGCGAAAACCTTTAGCGGCTTCTGTTAGTGAAGCTAAGTGGGGTCCATTGTGATCATTATTAAAAATCTACTCTATTAATCCATTTTACCGATTCATGTTTGGATACAGTCCCAAAAATGAAACAGATCCAAAACTCAAGTGCTCGTTAAAAGAGTAAAAAGTAGTACCTAAATTCTCACTTTTTACTTGGAGTCGACTGATTTTTACATCCATACGATCATTCATGCAGGCTTGAATAGAAAACACAAAAATAAATGCCTATCCTAGACTTCAATCGTCCCACTAATGTTTCAACGTTAGATGTTCAATCCTGATTGTCTCCGGCTGTGAGGCTCACCTGAGTTTTGCATCTGCCTCATTTTTGGATGCATATATATCATAACATAATCTAGCAAAATGGATGAATGGAGTGGATTTGTCGTAATCATCATGGTGGGGTCCACTTAGCTCATAGCTCTTGAGAGGGGATGAACTCGGTGTTCTGTGGGCCCCACAATGATGTATGTATTTTATGGATGTCATCTATCCATTTTTTCAGTTCATTTTACAGATTGATAAAAAATGAGGCTGATCTAAATCTTAGGAACACCACAAAAAACAATAATGATTGAATTTTCACCATTAAAAACCTCCTAGGGCTCACTATAAGGGCCTGTTTGGATTCGTGTATTGTATTGTATTGTATTGTATTTGAGCACTGTTCACGTATACATTGGAAGTTTTTCAGAATACATTCAAATCAAGCAAATACTAATTAATGTTTGGATTGGATGTATTGGTTGGCATAGTATACAATACCTTATACAGATCAATGTTTGGATAGGAGGTATTAAAACTGAGTACTGTACAATCATACAAAGGTCAACTCTACCGGTACAGATGGTCAACCCATGTTTGGGTAGCAACGGAAAAGAATTAACTACTCCCCCTAACACCAGCCAATGGCTGGTGGTCGGTGCTCTGTGGGGCCCGCCATGATGTATGTCTTTCATCCATTCCATCCATCTGTTTTGGATCATGATCATTTTAGTTTTCAATCTTCAGCTGGGCCTGTATGACTTAATCAACAGAGTGGATGTCAAATAAATAGTACAGTGGCCCACAGCCAGGATTTTAATGGTAAATATCCAATCACTATTTTTTTCATGTGGTGTGGTCCACCTGAGATTTATATACCTCTCATTTTTGGGATCAAGCCCTAAAATGATCTTTTAAAATCAGTGAATCCAATGGATGAAACACATACATCATGGTGGGGCCCACAGATCATCGACCACCAGCCCAGGGCTGGTGTCAGGGGGAGTAGCCAATCCGTTTCCGGTAGCAACCCACCTGTGATTTTCATGTCTTGATGCTGGTGCTATGATTAAATGGGCCACACTACTTACCACAGTTTAAGCTCGATTAAATACCAAAGTAGAAGACACCCACAAGCAACACTATGAGCGATTAGATTAAGTGGGCCACTTCCCATCACAAAGATGGACGCTGATTAGATTTTCATCCATACCGCAGTATCACATGGGTGTTTCACAGTCGTTCATACGATTCTACGGAGTGGCTTCTTCCCGTGCTACGTGTTAATTAAGTTTCAATTATAGAGACGACATGGCTACTCTTGCGCTCGAGATGTTTGTTTCCATCACATCATATGTTCCCACGTAGATCAAATTGACAAGATCCAGTCCATTGATTATTTAAGAAGTATATTGTGACTAGGACCTGGTCTGGAAATAAACGGATCAAGTTCATCAAAGGGAAAGAGACTTAAGTCGATTGTGGACCACCACCATCTTCACCTAATCATAAACTTAAACATTGAAGTAACTTAACAAAGGGTATGAGAATTTAATAAGGGCCCAACATTATGAACGGTCTGGATCCCAAATGAACGTTCAAACTCACACGTGTAGTAAATATAGATTTCGTGTAGCTGCTCTACCAAGTAGCTCTCCGAATTTTAGTTGACCATGACGTTCAAAACTTGTCCGCAGCCGAATACAGCGCAATGAAGAGTGTTGTACTGACGGACTATAAACGTCCTTGCAATACTCTACCGCCTTTCTGAAATTTTGGCTCGCGGCTGTATTCGCGCGCTTGTGATTCAATTCATATTCACTTTTATCCAAACATAGTAAATGTCACATCATACTGCCTAATATGATACAATACAACCAAAAATGCATATCCAAACAGGCCCTAATGCTTATTTGACATTCACCCCATTGATCAAGTCATACGGAACTGGATGAAGGGAAACAAAAACTATTAATTTGATCTAATGGTTTTTTGCCTCCAAAATTTTGTTATAGGTGGTCCACTCGAGATTTGGATCTTCCTCAATTTTGGTCTTATAGCATAAAATGATCTTAAAAAATGGATGAACGACATGGATAAGAGGCATACATCATGGTGGTGCCCATATAGCACCAACCACCCGAAGCAGACTGCGTACTGAGTAACTCAGTACCCTAAGGGTACTGAGTAAACTATGTGGAATCCACCATTATTTATTTATTATATCCACTTTGTTCATTCATGTTAACAAATAATTTTAGATCTTGAGCTCAAAATATAAGAATATCCAAAGCACAAGTGGACCACACCATAAGAAACAATGTGATTGAACCTCTACCATCGAAACCTTCTTGGAGGCCACGAAAATTTTGGTTCAGGCTGATGTTTGTTCTTTCTCTTCATCCATGTCTTTGTGATCTTATGAATAGGTTGGATGACAAATAAACATTACTTTGCACCCTAGAAAGATTTCAACGATGGAAATCATTATTCCACACTGTTTCCAATGGCATGGTCCACCTGAGCTTTGGATTTACTTCAATTTTGGTATCAACCCCTAAAATTAGCAGGAAAAATATATGGACAGTGTCGATAAACCACATACATTCATAGTGGGCCTAACAGAGTTTACTCAGTATGGTAAAAGTGTACTGAGTAACTTAGTATGCAATTCGATTTCCCAAACATGCCTGTGTTTGAAGCATGGGATTAGATAAGTTTAAGTGAGATGGAATTACCAAAATGTAATGAATATACTGTGTCAGGGATTGTCGTCTAATCCTATGTGTCAGGGATTGTCGTCTAATCCTATGAGTTGGAGGCGATCCCACTTCATGTCTGGGAAACATATTGGCTACTCATCCTGCCGCTACCGGTTGGTGCTCTATGGACCCCACCATGATGTATGTGTTTCATCCATGCCATTCACCCATTCTTCCATGTCATTTTATGGGATGAGCCAAAAAATGAGTTTGATCCAAATCTCAAGTAAACTGCACAATTGGCCCTAAGAGATTTTTAATCGTGTAATTCAATTACTACTGTTTTCCCATAGTGTGGTCCACCTGAGATTTATATCTACCTCATCTTTGAGATCAAGTCCAAAAATTATATTTCAAAATAGATGGACATCATGGATAAAACACATACATCATATGGTGGGGTCCACATAACACCGACCAGTACCTATATGAAATCCAAAATAAGATTGCAAAAACCCTTGTCTTAAGGTTGATTCCAAGAAAGGGCTTCACAACCCATATCTTATGTGAGTCCCAAACAGGCTTAGCAATAATCCATAGGATCTTAAAACCTACACCCACTTAATCCCATTTAAACCCATGTGCCTAACACCCCTTCAGTGGGTGTTAGCCTTACCGTAGGGCCCACCTTGACATGTGTTGTATATTCACACCGTCCATCTGTTTCTCCCGCCTAATTTAGGACTAGTCAGATGCGCAATCCTTACTTCCGTACTATCAGTTTTTTAGAAATTAGCTGATTCGGCCGTAACAGGCCGCGTCTGGAAATGGAAGCGGATTCCGTCACACGACGTATCTGGCCTGTTGATCGTCACTAGGTCCTACCATGATATATGTGTCACATCTACACCGTCTGTTCATTTTGCAAGAACATTTCAGGGTTCATTCCAAAAATGAGGCAGCTCCATAACTTAAGTAAATCACACAAAAAAAAAAGTGGGGATTAAATGCCTGCCATTAAAATTTTATGGAATGCTACGTAAGTTTTGGATGAAACTAGTTTCTGTTGTCCTTTCACCAGCGTGGCCTTATGAAATGGTCAGATGGCAAATATACAACACGGTGAGCCATATAAAAGTTCCAACGGTGGATGTCATTATTACCACTATTTTCTGTGGTGTGGTGCACTTGATCTTGAAATTATCTCTAAAAATGGATGAACAGGATAAATGTAACACATACATGATGGTGGGCCCACATAACCTGGTGTTAATCCGCTTCATGTTAGAACCTTTAGTCATTCATGCTATGGAAGCTAGGTAGGGCTCACCCTGATGTTAGTGAGAAATCCACCTTGTCCATCTGTTTCTTTGGATCATGTTAGGCATAATTTTAAAATTTAAGCAGATCCAATGCTCAAGTGGCCGTGTCACAGGAAAAAAACAAAAAAAAACAAAGTAGGGAAATGCCCACCATTGAAATATCTCTTGGAGTCCACCTTAATATTTATATCCCATCCATACCAATCATAAGGTTGTTCATATTGGCATTTTAGCCTAATCCATAACTTCCGTTGTCCAACTAATGTTTCAACGGTAGACACTCCATCCTCATTATTTACTGCCAATGTGGTCTACTTGGGTTTTGGATCTTCTTTCTATGTACAAAAGATCATGAAAAAAATGAGGATACCCCCTCACGTGAGCTTTTTTATGCATCTGATTTTTTGTTATCTTCCCTTCATCCGATGATTAACCCCTGATGATGATTGGGTTTGATTAAAGATACACACCATGGTGGCACCAATCACAAACTTATTGTTGGCATCCGATCTCCAATGGTCCTTGTGGTATGGCCCACCTGATCTGTGGTTCTAGCTGATTATTTTTATTTTTATTTTTTCTGTCTCTAAGTATAGTATGGACTAAATATCTAATATTAGAGGATTTTTGTAGCCGTTGAACTTAAGCGTGGCTTCCCAATCAACTTCACCCACTTATTTATTCTAAATTAATGTTCTCCGTCTGCTGGAGGGAGGGAGACAGACTTTATCTCAGTTTATTTCCAAAGATACAAAATGAATTTTACTTAGAATTCAAGTATGACGCACCAAAGAAAATAAGTGAGATCTATACTGAATATTTACAAGGCATATAGCAATGATTATATGCCTATAGCAATGATTATATGAAATCCATTTCAACCGTTAAATGCCACGACAAAATTTTGGCACAAGAACTAAACAGCGTGTCCATATCGAGGGAAATAGTTTGGAGGATGATTGTTGCCATGTACACTATTTCTAATAGTGTGGTCCACCTAAATTATAAATATATAAATATACATGGTTTTAGGGACTATGTGACCCATCACGGTGTATGTGTTTTATATCTACGCTATCCATCACTTCCCATATAATTTTAAGACATGATCTCAAAAGTAAAGAAGAACTAAATCTCAAGTGAACCGCACAATAGGAAACAGAATTAATTGAACACCCACGGTTAAAAAGTAAGCAAGGTTCACTGTAATTTTTCTTTGCCATCGACCGGTTGATAAAAACACAAATATCAGCTTGATCTAAAACTTTTGTGGACCCTGAAAGTTTTTAATGGTGGTAGTTCAATCACTGCTATTTCGTGGTCTACCTCGAATTTGAATCCGCTTTATTTTTGGGATCATTCTTTAAAATGAGATGAAAAAACATACAGACGGCGTGGATATAAATCACATACATCTTGATAGGCCCCACAGTCCCGAAACCACCCAGATACCTACTTCTACTAACGTGTGGCCCACCTGAGATTTTTACCAACCCCAGATACAATTTTTTTTTTTTTTTTTTTTTAACACACGCGCACACCTTCCACACGCTAGTGGAATTTCATCACCTATTGGCTACTCGAGGCCGGTGAGAATGTGCAGATGGAGGTTTCTGTTAGACGCAAAACCTGTGCAGGGTACACGTGTCTTAAGAAGATTCGCAGCAGGGGATATTCATTCAAACGGCCCGTTTCCAGGAAAGTGTCGCTGAGAAATCCTCAACCCACTAGGAATGCAACCTATCAACGGTTTCGAAGCCTCCAGAAGATTTCAACGGTGGGTATTTCCATTTTTGGCGTGTCCCACGTAAGTCTTAGATCCGACCAAAGATCTTACCGCAATACAGGCCGTCCAAACTGATGATCACAGCCGATCTTCGGCTTGCGTAAACATGGATCTCATATCTCGTTAAACATGGGAAGTTACACGTGTGGTGTTTTCGTTTCCACGGCTTTCTATCGTGTAGCTGACATGAGATTTTTTTTTTTAAATTTTATTTATTTATTTATTTTATTTTTCTAAATCTCACTCATCTGTTCTCTAGAAACTATTGAATGGAATGGATTTCTCACATACATCACACAGTGGGCCCCACCAATCTTCAACCTGCGTAAACTTCGGTCCTGTGTTGTTAATCGTGGGAACGTACACGTGTGGTGAGGGAATAGCCGGGTATACTATATATATACTCCTCACTTGAAAACTCCCATTCTCTTCTTTCCATATATCCAGAAATTAAGTTCTTCTTCATCTTCTTCCTCCTCAGAGAGAGAGAGAGAGAGATATGAAACCTAAGTTGAAATTCCCTCCAGGTTATCGCTTCCTTCCCACTGACTCTGAATTACTAGTACATTATCTTAATAATAAGAATCTAGGCCTTCCACTTCCTGCTGAAGTAATCGAAGAAATCGATATCTACAACTTCAATCCTGATGATCTTGCAAGTAATGAAACAAACGATTCTCTCTTTCTTTTTCTTTTCTTTCTTTTCTTTTTATTTTATTTTTAATCTAAAATCAAGATTCGATTTGCAGGTCAGTTTGCGGATGAAGAAGAGAAGGACATGTATTTTTTCACACAAAGGAATCGTAAGTATGAGGGTGGATCACGCCCAGCTAGGAAAGCAGGAAACGGATACTGGAAGGCTACTACGGGACATACAACGGTTCTTGATCAAGATAAAGTAGTTGGATATAAGATGAATTTGAAATTCCACGTTGGTACGGCACCTAAGGGGAAGAAAACAGATTGGTTGATGACAGAGTATAGGATCGACCAGGTTGATCCTCCTACAACGACTACTGAGACTGAGGCTGTGAAGAGAAAGAGGAAGATGGTGGCTGCAACTCAAGAGGATCATCACATAAGAGTAAGAAAAAAAATTTCTCGAATACATATTTTTCACGTACAATCCATTGCATGGTGTCCTAACAACGTGAAATATCTTTTATTTATTTATTTATTAATATGATTGCATTTTGATTTTCATT
This sequence comes from Magnolia kwangsiensis, assembly GCA_037074715.1. NCBI lineage: Eukaryota > Viridiplantae > Streptophyta > Magnoliopsida > Magnoliales > Magnoliaceae > Magnolia > Magnolia kwangsiensis. The sequence goes on along the minus strand of CM073580.1, from coordinate 16,427,685 downwards.
GCAGATGAATGGATTTGTTTTGTGTCGAATATACAAGCATAAATGGGGAGGTAAGAAAACAAATGAAACACCTGTTAATGAAGTCGAAGAAGACAGCGCGTCATATCTGGCTCCTTGTTATGAAGATCAAATGAACATGGATATGATATTCGACCAAATTACTCCAGAAGTAGATAGTTTGCTTAATATTCCGTGGGATAACAACGAATATCTTCCACCACTAACATTGTCTGATTTCAATGGCCCATCATCTTTTGATGTTATGCCCATCATTTGATAGTTTATTTCTATTCTTTTATTTATTTCTCATTATTTAATTTATTTTTTTTAAAAAACTGTGACCCAAATATTTTGTAATTTTTTTTGTACAGATGAAATATAATTTTATTATTTTCTTCATAATGATATATATATATTTTTCTTATGGTTGATATCTGAAAAATGATTGGTAGAGCTGTAAACGGGCCGAGTTCAGGCCCATAGTGATTGGCTGATATATGCGATCTTTACTTCAAGAAGGCAAGTTTTAGATATTGGGTTGATTCGTCCGTAACGGACGTGTAGCCTGCGCAAACGGTGAGAAGATAAGGTGTTATCACGGTGATACCTTAGTTACCGTGGGGCCCACTTGATGATTCTTTTTATATCTAGGCCGTCTATCCGTTTCTCCAGCTCATTTTAGACTTGATTTCAAAAATTAAGCAGATTGGATCACAGGTGGACTTCGCCGCATGAAAATAGTGGTGTGTGAGTTCCTGACCGTTAAAAATTCCAAAGGCTACATATTGATGTTTTCTTAATTTTTATTTGACATCTAACCTATTAATAATGTAAATCAGAGCTGTATGGAGGGAAAAGTACAAAGACGAGCTTGATCCAAAACTTTTGTAACCTATAAAAAGTTTTTAACCATCATTCATCACTAATTCTAGTGATGTGGTCTACCTGAGATTTGGATATTCTTGAAATTTCAATGGAAAAACAGATGGACGGCGACATTAAAAAAAACACATGATATTGGGCTCTACAAGGTAAGGATAAAAACCGCTAAGGTGTTATCCGGTATTACCCGAATAACCGCTAATTCGCTCCTGCGTAAACTGAAGCGCGTGGTTTGCCTATGCTGACGTCATTGAATCATGTATTTTCACCGTGATTTAATTGTTACATTCGTACGTAAATATATTTTGAGATAATATTCCATAGTACGTGAAACAAAAAAAAAACATGTACTCCTTTCATCATTTCTTAAATATGATGTAGTCAACCCAAACCTTAAAAGTGCCCACACCACAGGGTAAGTAAAATCAATTGGATCCGGTTGATATATGATTTTGCCCTTCATATATAAACATCTAGGTAAGACGCTTGAACGGTTGATGTCCACATTGCGTTGTTTCCTGTGATGTGGCCCACTTACTATTTGTCCGCTGGTGAAACCAACGGATGCGGAGAGGATTTCGGACAAACATCACGATGGACCCATACAGTGTTTTATTAGACATGCTGCCTCCGTTATGGGATCGAATTAGGTGCGGTCCAGCCTCACCCAACATGGGTCCTGAACATGGGGCCCACCTTGATGTGTGTTTTGCATATCTATGTAGTTCATCTATTTTGCTCGCTCCTTCCAGATCATGATCAGCAAAAAATATGAAGCAGATCCAAATCTCCAGTGGATCATATCATAGAAAACATTGGTGATTGACCGTTAAAAATAAGTTTTTATATATATATATATATATATATATATATATATATATATATATATATATATATATATATATATGGGAAAAGGTACAATGCGCTCGAGCTGATTTTAAGGTCCCATGAGGTTGAGCTATGTGGGCCCCACCGTGATGCATTTCGAACATCTACCCCATCAGTCAGATGCACCATTCCATTGTGGGCCTACGTCTCAAAAATCAAGTCAATCCATTAATTGTATGGGCCACACCATATACAGAAGTTGAGAGGAGCCGTGCACCATTAAAACGTTCATAATCATTTTTTGGGTCCACCGAGATGTGGTTTGCAAATCCAGCCCATCCATTATGTGTGTCCCACTTGGATGAGGGTTCAGACCAAGTTTCAGATGCATGCAAATTTCAGGTGGGTCCCACCAAGTGCTTTTATATGTTTTTGACATGTCTTCACATGATTTTAGATGGTATGGCACACCTGAGTTCCGTACACGACTGATTTTTGGGATATCCCATAATTTAAAGGGGACCCATCAAATGCACGGTGTTAATGGTCAACACTCATCATGGTGGGGCCCACACAACTTGACCTCATGGGAGCTTATCGTGAGCTCGAGCACATAATACCTTTTCCATATATATATGGGAAAAGATACAATGCGCTCGAGGGCCCCTCCGTGATGCATGTCGACCATCAACACCGTGCATTTGATGGGTCCCCTTTAAATTATGAGATATCCCAAAAATCAGAGGTGGGCCATACCATCTAAAATCATGTGAAGTCATGCCAAAAACATATAAAAGCACTTGGTGGGGCCCACCTGAAATTTGCATGCGTCTGAAACTTGGTCTGAACCCTCATCCAAGTGGGACACACATAATGGATGGGATGGATTTGTAAACCACATCTCGGTGGGCCCAAAAAATGATTATAAATGTTTTAATGGTACACAACCCCTCTCAACTTCTGTATATGGTGTGGCCCACACAAGTAACAGATTGACTTGATTTTTGAGACCTAGGCCCACGATGGAATGATGCATCTGACCAATGGAGTAGAAGTTCAAAACGCATCACGGTGGGGCCCACACAACTCGACCTCATGGGACGTTAAAATCAGCTGGAGTGCATTGTACCTTTTCCCTTTCTATATATATATATATATATATATATATATATATATATATATATATATATATATATATATATATATATATATATATATGTGCCAGTATCATGAGTAACTTTGCATGTGTCATGGGTGTAGAATTTGAACGGTCCACATGATGTGGCACAGCCTAAAACTCTCATGGCCTATTTTTCAACAAAATCCAAGAGTCTAGTGGACTATAGCCGAGAGAAATAAAAATCAAGGGAAAAAACTATTTGCTTTTGTTATGGCCCACCAAAGTTTTGGATCGGGCTGAAAATTAGGCTAGTGAGTTTTCATAGGGTGCCGCATCATGTGGACCATTCAGATTTTGTGCTCATGACACATGTGCAAAGGTGTACGTAGGTGCTCAAGTAAGAAGGTGGGCAAGTTAGCATTTCTCTAAACTACTTCCGCTGTGTGCCGACGTGAATCCCGAATGAATATGGTTTTTCGGCCAGTAGCTTAAAATTTTAAAATTTTATGTGGAATCTACTATTTTGTAAAGTAGACATCTCTCTACCACCTATTTCCTTTAGCGTGGGTCACCCAAATCACAAAGCTCTTTTTTTTTCGTCTATAAACCTAACCTAGTACGGGACTAAATATGTAATATTAGAGGATATCTTTGTGGATTAGTTGAAATTCAGCCTCCAAATCAACTTCACCCTCTTTATCTTAAATGTTCTTCAGGTGTTAGAAAGAGGAAGACACCCAGACTCTTTTTTTTTTTTTTTAAATAAATAAATAATTTTTTAAATGAAAGAATTCATTTCCGATGAAAAAGGCTTATAAAAGCCCTACACAGGATTTTGGGCCCCTTCGTACCTAAATTTAACGAAAGGACTTATTATAAGGGGTCACAGACGACTCCCTGTAGAAGAAAGAGAAAAAGGACAGGGAGCAAAAACTCGAAGCTAAGGCCTTAACTAACTTTTCTAAGCGACCCAAGCCCGATCCTATCCAGAAATATCATACTGTGGATGTGGCGAGGGAGCGTCCTCGGATGAAATGAATCGAGTTTAGCTGGAGATGGCTCCCTTCCCGAGCCATACCGTCCGTAGGGCCGTTGCCTTCTTTGAGCGTATGAGAGAAGGGGAAATCGCCCAACCGGTGCAGATGGTTAATGCGGGTAATCCAGGGTCTCCACTTCCACGAAATGTTGGTCTGAATAGTGAGAGTAGATAACATCAAGTTTGAATCCGACTCAACCATTACTCTGTTTAAACCTTTTTCCAAGCAGAGGAGCATCCCATCGTGAATAGCGCGGAGCTCCGCCAGATTGTTTGAGCCGACCCCATAAACCGCGGAGAAACCGAAGATGAAGGATCCATATTCATTTCTACATATGCCACCCCCGCTTGAGAGGCCAGGATTGTTTAGCACCGACTCGTCGACGTTTAATTTGACCCAACCAAGGGAAGGCTTTCTCCATTTCACTACAACTGAGGCAGAGCGTCTAAGAAGCAAGGACGGATTGAGGAGCCTGGGGCCTTGAGGTCTCTCCAGATTGCCCATCTTTTCTTCTCCGATTACCAAATTCTCCCACCATCTGACTCGGGCCTTAGATCTGTTGAGGTTCATAGGGGAGTTGTCATAGACAGCTGCATTCTTGGAGCGCCAAATCTCCCACATAATGATGATTGGAAGCAGGTATCTGACCGAGTTTGGCGCAGAACCTGGGGCCACCGCGCTTCTCCAATGTAGCAACTTGCTATCTATAGTGTTATGATGCAGTGGGGGGACACCACACAACGTGCCGAAAACTGTTTAAAGGACAGAAGTATGACTACCAGAGAGGAAGAGATGGGAAATGGTCTCCACCTATGGCCTGGCATTTCCATCTTCCGAGCAGCAACAACATTTAGAAGCGAGGGCCACCCCTTTTGCTTGAACTCTGTTCTCAACTGGAGTCGTATTGTGCAGAATTCTTCACTGAAGATGGAGAATTTTGGGTGGAGAGAACTATGCTAGATCCAGGTCCTTAGCAGTCTCCAGGTTGACCGCAGGAAAAATGATCCTGAAGATTCTAAAGGCCAAACGCATTCAGCAGGGGTATCCGTCGTTACAAAACTGTCATTGAATATCTCGTCGATGAAGTGTTGAGGCAGGAACGAAAGGACCTGGGAAGGAGAGAGAGGACTTGCTAGACTGAGGACGTCTTTGACTTGCAAATCAAAGAGCTAGGGAGGGATTGGGATGTTCAGCAAGTGCTGGAGGGGGCTCCTGCCCAACCAGTTTTCTGTCCAGATATTTAGCTCCTCTCGGCCAACTTGGCATTGCACCGTCTCCGAGAGAAGCGGAAGAAGAGCCTTTATTCACTTCCACAGCGGGGACTGACCTGAATCAGAAGGAGATAGCCCGTTGGAGAGAAGATCGCCACTGTGTTTGTGCCGCATGAGCTTCACCCAAGGGCCCGGGTGCTCCTCGAACTTAACGACCCACACTAACTTTAGCCAGAGAGCATCCATGACTTCATTTAGCCGCCTAACACCCAGCCCACCTTCGACGAATGGTTTGGTAATTTTATTCCATGCCAGCCAATGGAGTTTTCTCTTCCCTTTAAACCAGCCTCAGAAGAAATTCGAAAAGCACTTCTCTAACTTATCCAACACCTGACGTGGGATGTGCATTGCAGACATAATGTGGATAGGGAAGCTGCCTAACACATGATGAATTAACGTGATTCTACCCGCTTGAGAGATCAGTCTGCCCGCCCAGCCAGCAGTCTTCCTCTCAACCTTCTCTACCAAAAAATGGAGCTCCACCGATTTAATTCTGCCCTGGCACAAAGGGGCATCCAGATAGTGAAGCACTCTACAAGCCTTGTGGAAACCAATAATGGATGTAATCGATCTGATCCTGAGAGGCGTCAGGTTTTTGAGTAGATGAAGGAGCTCTTCTGCAAGTTCATTTTTTGCCCCGTTGAATCCTGGAAAAGAGTGAGAAACTGTTGGACCAGTTGAAGAGATTCTCTTTTGCCATTTGTGAAGAGGAGAATGTCATCAGCGTATAGCAAATGGGAGATGATGGGGCTGCCACGACGCATTGCAAAAGGCTGGCAATCGCTGCTCGCCAGCATAAGGTTGAGCTTAGCTGAGAAAGCCTCCATGGCTATGATAAACAAAGCTGGAGAAAGAGGGTCTCCCTGCCTCAAGCCCCTTGAAGATTTGAAGAAGTTCGTCGGTTCACCATTAATAAGAATGGAGAACCAGTTGTTTCCCCAACAGACTTTCATGCGTTGAACCCACCTCTGACTGAAGCCAAATTTGAGGAGCACATGCTTAAGCTAACTCCAGCTGACCCTGTCATAAGGTCAAGTTTGAGTATGAGATTACCCCCCCCCCCCCCCCCCCCCCCCCAGGCCTTTCTATTGATATCTCTGATCAATTCTTGCCTTAGCGCAATGTTTTCGGCTATTGATCTCCCCTGGACGAAGGCTCCTTGTTCCTGTGATATCATCTTAGGTAATAAAGATCTCAACCTGTTAGCTAAGAGTTTTACAAAGATTTTATAGATAACATTACACAAACTAATAGGACGAAAATTAGCAAAAGAACTAGCAGCCGGGGACTTAGGAATGAGATAGATAAGGTTTGAAGTAAAAGCTCTGGAGAGAGAGGACCCTGTCATCATATCCGTCGCTGCTTTGTAAATTAATGTCCCTGCCCACAATATCCTAGTAGCTTGCGAAGACACTTAGGGCCTCTTTGGGAGCATGGATTTGGAACCCCTTGGATTCGCAACCCCCATGATTGGAAACCCCGTGGATTGGTAATCCTCTCGGTGTGTTTGGCACCTTGAAGTGTAAATCAACTTTAATTCAAAAATACCTATGCATAGTATATTTACAGGGGTTCGAATTTAATTACTAAATTAACTTTAATATCCTCAATTAGTGAGATATATAATTTTTGACATTATGGTTGTGATAAGCCCGCTAAAATATATGCTTTGGCTAAAAATGATGAAATTCCAAGTCTCGGATGGACCGCAAGCACAAGATCATGTTTGAGTGACTAACAAACGATTTTTAATCGTTGATTAATATGGACAATGTTTGGACGGTGCTGAACAATATTTGGACAGTGCTGATCTACATGAACACTGTTTGGATGGTGCTGATCATTGTTAGTGGGCCATGTGCCCAGTAAAATGATAGTGTACAGTGACATACATTTATACCTGCAACTATTGAAACCATTTTAGGTGTAATCCAAGCTCTCGCCGTAGATTACAAAACCCCCTGGATTGACAATCCCCTGTTGCTTTATGCTGCCAAACAACCAAGGGGGTTTCAAACCCCCTCTAATCCCCTCCAATACCCTCCCATCCAAGGTGCCAAACGACCCCTTAGATTTAGTGTTATATATATATATATTAACAAACTGAATATATTCGGATGAAGAGATTTACAAGACACATACCCAAAAAAATGTAGGCGGCCTCCAAAAAACAAAAAGAGGATATGGGCTGCTTATCATATCCATTTTAAGGGTCGCTGACTGCTAAAACGACTTGAGACTTCCTTAAAACTCTCTAATTGCCTCCAACCCCACTTTATCTAACGGATACAGACCCTTATATGGACAAACAAATCATTTGCCTTACTGAAAAGTCTCTTACCTTATCTTTCACTACCATCTTTGGCCAGCCCGTTCCATTTTATTTTATTTTTTAAATCTCAGTTCAGCTCCATAGATACAAGATGACGTTGACTCTTTTATTATTTATTTATTTATTATTTTAAGAAATTATTACACACGCACACACACACCCACACACTCACGCTAGTGAATTTCACCACCCATGGGTACTCAGAACCCTTGACCAGCACACACACCCCACACACTCACGCTAGATGCAAGATGAAGTTGACTTGGAATACAGGTATGCTATACTAAAGAAATAAGTTGGAGAAATCTCTACACTCCGTATTTACAAGGCTTACGATGATGATTATATGAAATCCACTCTAACCATTACATGCCATATCAAAATTTAGGCTAAACAACAGGTCCATTTGTTATTCTTGTGGGCCATATCAGAGGAAATATTTGAAAGATGCATGATCCTTGACACATACAATATTTCCGACCATGTGATCCATCTAAATCACAAATATATACACATACTTGGCTTCGGTTGTTCAAGCACTATGGCCTAGTATGATGTATGTGTTTTATATCCACGCTGTCCATTCATTTTACCAATAATTTTAGGGCGAGCTCAAAAGTAAAATAGTCATAATTGAACATCCACTATTAAAAATTAGTAAGATGTTTACTATAATAATTTTTTTTTTGCCATCCAACCTCTTGATAAAGTCACACAGACATGGATGAATTGAAAACACAAATATCAGCTTAATCTAAAACTTCTGTGGAGCCAAAGAATTTAATGGTGGTTGTTCAATCACCACTATTTACTATGGTGTGGCCCACCTTAGATGTAGATCTGCTTTATTTTTCGGATCATGCTTTAAAATGAGATGAAAAAACAGACAGACAGTGTGGATATAAATCACATTAGTCATGATAGGCCCCACAGTCCCGAAAGCAACCAGATACACCGAAGCCGCTCCCCATCAAGACGGATTCATTGACTCGTGTCCGCATCTTATTACTTCTACTACCGTGTTGCCCACTTGAGATTTGTATCAACCCCAGAAAGATAAATGGACGGTGAGGATTTACAGACGGAGCTTTCTCTTAGACTTAATACGTGTGCAGGGTACACGTGTCTTAAGAAGATTCGCAGCAGGGGATATTCAATGAAACGGCCTGTTTCCAGGAAAGTGTCACTGAGAAATCCTCAACCCACTATCAACGGTTTCGAAGCCCCAGGAAGATTTCAACAGTGGTTGTTTCCATTTTTGTCATTTGTCCCACGCAAGTCTTATATCTGACCAAAGATCATATCCTAATATAGACCGTCGAAACTGATGATCATAGCCGTCTCCACCGATCTTCGGCTTGCATAAACATGGCTCTCATATCTCGTTAAATGTGGGTAGTTACACGTGTGGTATTTTCATTTCCACGGCTTTCTATCGTGTGGCTGACATGAGTCCTTTTTTTTTTTTAAAAAAAAATAAAAATCGATGAGTGCTTTAGAAACTAATGAATGGAGTGGATTTCTCACATACATCACACAGTGGGCCCCACCAATCTTCCACCTGCGTAAACTTCGGTACCCATGTGGTGAGCGAATAGTCGGTTACTATACATTATATATTCAGATGAAAGAATCACTACTCCTCACTTGAAAACTCCCATTCTCTTCTTTCCAAATATCCAGAAACTTCTTCTTTTTCTTCTTCCTCCTCCTCAGAGAGAGATGAAACCTATGTTGAAATTCCCTCCAGGTTATCGCTTCCTTCCCACCGACTCGGAATTATTAGTACATTATCTTAATAATAAGAATCTAGGTCTTCCACTCCCCGCTCAAGTAATCCAAGAAATCGATATCTACAACTTCAATCCTGATGATCTTGCAAGTAATGAAACAAACGATTCTCTCTTTCTTTTTCTTTTCTTTCTTTTCTTTTTATTTTATTTTTAATCTAAAATCAAGATTCGATTTGCAGGTCAGTTTGTGGATGAAGAAGAGAAGGACATGTATTTTTTCACACAAAGGAATCGTAAGTATGAGGGTGGATCACGCCCAGCTAGGAAAGCAGGAAACGGATACTGGAAGGCTACTACGGGACATACAACGGTTCTTGATCAAGATAAAGTAGTTGGATATAAGATGAATTTGAAATTCCACGTTGGTACGGCACCTAAGGGGAAGAAAACAGATTGGTTGATGACAGAGTATAGGATCGACCAGGTTGATCCTCCTACAACGACTACTGAGACTGAGGCTACGAAGAGAAAGAGGAAGATGGTGGCTGCAACTCAAGAGGATCATCACATAAGAGTAAGAAAAAAAATTTCTCGAATACATATTTTTCACGTACAATCCATTGCATGGTGTCCTAACAATGTGAAATATCTTTTATTTATTTATTTATTAATATGATTGCATTTTGATTTTCATTGCAGATGAATGGATTTGTTTTGTGTCGAATATACAAGCATAAGTCGGGAGCTAAGAAAACGAATGAAGCACCAGTCAATGAAGTTATTGAAGAAGACTGCACATCATATATGGCTCCTTGTTATGAAGATGATCAAGTGAACATCATCGACTACAAGTGCATGCATTCCCTATCTTGGGACATGATATTCGAAGAAATTACTCCAGAAGTAGATGGATTGATTAATATTCCGTGGGATAATAACGAATATCTCCCACCACTAACATTATCTGATTTCAATGACCCATCACCCTTTGATGTTATGCCCACCATTTGATAGTTTATTTCTATTCTTTTATTTATTTCTCATTATTTATTATTATTATTATTTTTTAAAGTGACACAAATATTTTGTAATTTTCTTTATACAGATAAATAATTGAATTATTTTTTTGATAATGATATTATATTTTTGTTATGGTTGATATCTGAAAAATGATTGGTAGAGCTGTAAATGGGCCGAGTTCAGGCCCACAGCGATCTTTACTTCTTTAAGAAGTCAAGTTTTAGATTCAGGGATGATTCTTCCGTAACTGACGCGCCTCATGCGGAAACGGAGAGAAGATAAGCGTTATCACGGTGACACCTTAGTTACCGTGGGACCCACTTGATGATTCTATTTATATCCAGGCCGTTTATCCATTTCTCCCGCTCATTTTAAACTTGATTTCAAAAATTAAGCAGATCTGGATCTCAGGTAGACTTCACCACATGAAACAGTGGTGTGTGAGTTCCTCACCGTTAAAAATTCCAAAGGCTACATAGTGAGGTTCTCTTAATTTTTATTTGACATCCAAACTATTAATAATTTCAATAAGACTTATATGGAGGGAAAAGTATAAATATGATCTTGATCCAAAACTTTTGTAGCCCACAAAATTCTTTTTAATAATCATTCATCACTGATTCTAATGATGTGGTCCACATAAGATTTTAAGATTTTCATACTCTTAAGGTTTTGGATCTCAATTTAAATATCTATTTAAAAACATATAGACGGCGTAGATATAACAAAATTACATAAATGTGGGCCCTACAAGGTAAGGGTAAAACCCGCTTAGGTGTTACCCGGTGTTACCGAATAACAGCCAATCCGCTCCCGCGCAAACGGAAGCGCGTGGATTGCGTAGCTTGCCGCGTGCTGACGTCACTCAATTATGTATTTCTACCGTGATTTATCTTCGTTGCATTCATGCGTACATATATTCTGAGAGAATATTTTATGGTATGTCAAGAAAAAAAGGGATAGATACAAAGCTTAAGTGGACCACACCAAAGCAATAAGGATTCAATGTCTACCTTTGATAACATATTATTGGCCACAAGAATTTTGAATCAAGTTGGTATTTCCGTTGACCTTACATAGGATCTCACGGTTTATTACATTTTACAATGGCCTACTTATGCATGTGTCAGTTACCACATTCTACGGGAATGGATGGAGGAAGCGTGTTAATCAAAAGGCTCTATGGCCCATCATGATGTGGCAACATGTATATGATGTAGCCAATCCAAAATTTAAAAGTGCCCACACTACAGGGTACTTAAAATCCTTTTTGGATCCGGCTGATTTATAGGTTTTCCCTTCATATATAAACATCTAGGTAGGACGCTTCACCGGTTGATGTCCACATTGTGTTGTTCCCTGTGGTGTGGCCGACATGATGTTTGTCCGCTGGTGAAACCAACGGACGCGGAGAGGATTTCAGACACATCATCGTAGACCCATAGAGGGTTTTGATAGACATGCTGCCTCCGGTCTAAGATCCATTTAGGTGCGGTCCAACCTCACCCAACATGTGTCCTGACCGTTAAAAATATCACGTGGGCTGAAAAAGTTTTGGATTTAGCTTTTCTATATATATATAATAAAAGGCTAGGCTATGCTCCTATCATTGATAATATGAACATGGGGTGTACAATGTATAAATTCTCACAAAAAGGTTCGGCCATATCAGTCACATAAAAAAAGAGAAGCAACAAGGAAAGCAAACAAAAAGCGAGCGGGACCACAGAAAAAGGCTTAGCACAGGCTACCCAAGAATCAAAACAGGACTTGAAGAAAGAGGGGTCATGATCAACAGGGGCACTGCGCGGGGATAAGACCTAGGTAGGCACGCCAAAAGAGTTATCCAACTCCCGTTTTCCGTTTCCCTCTCCTCAGTTGATCCATGTTTGCTTTGTGAGGAAGAAGAGCTCCCCTGATAAGTTGGGGAAGCAAAGAAATGGAAGGGAAGGTCATGTCTGTTGGATCTAAAACCCAACTTCTGCTGACGTGTGGCTGTAGCCACCTTAAAAAAGAAAAACTGAAATTTTAGAGGAAGAGAGAACTGCTGCTACTGGAATTGGAATTGAATGAAAATCGTATTACACTGCTGCCTTTTATAGGCTTTCTTATTCATGGAAATGACTAAACTATCCCTGTCTAGATTCATTCTAGGGGCAGCTAAAGAATAAAAAAAAATCTAGAAAGAAATTCAGAAAAGTATACTGTTTATCTTCACCCACCTAGCAAAACTAAACTTAGAAAAAATCTCACAGCTGGACAAATCTCACAACTAGCACAAAAAATCCTTCTACGGTTTTGGATTTGCACAAATCCTCCACCGTATCCAACAATGTCCGCCCCTTCAAAACAAAATTGGTTTCATTCCGAGCATCGTTCTTAGTCGTTTGAATGCGTCTGTAGGTAATGCCTTTGTGAAAATATCCGCCACATGTTCCGTAGTATGACAATATTCTAATTTCATCATTTTCTGCTTCACATGATCTCTCAGAAAATGATATCAAGTATCAATGTGTTTGCTTCTTCCATGTTGTACCGGATTTTTGGCTAGCTCGATTGCCGACTTGTTGTCCACATATATGACTGTTGAATCTTCCTGCGGATGCTTCAGCTCCTTTAGCAGGTTTCTCAACCAAATTTCCTCACAGATGGTGGACGATGCTGCCATGTACTCTGCTTCACATGTAGATAGGGCGACCACACTCTGCTTCTTCGAATTCCATGTGAATGCTGTCGACCCAAGATAGAAAACATAGCCAGTGGTACTCTTTCTCTCATCTTGGTCACCACCCCAATCACTATCAGAGTATCCATACAGCAACGTTTCATCATTGTATGGATAAAAAAGACCGAATTTCATTGTTCCTTTGATGTACCTGAGGATTCTTTTTGCAATTAGCTAGTGTGATTCTTTTGATGCTTCCATATAACGGCTTAGAAGCCCAACACAGTAGACTATATCTGGCCTAGTGATTGTGAGGTACCTTAAGCTTCCGATTAGGCTCTTAAATAGGGTTGAGTCGGCGTTTCTTCCTTCTCCATCTTTCGTGAGCTTCAGGCCTGTTGTAACAGGTGTATTTACAGCTTTACAATTGTCCATCTTAAACTTTTCAAGTAATTCCTTAGCATACTTTTTTTGTGATATATAGATACCACCATGTTGTTGCTTCACTTCAATGTCCAGAAAAAAGGACATCAGACCTCCATCTGTCATCTCGAACTCCTTAAACATGGCTTTCTTAAATTCTTCAAACATTGCCTGGCTATTCCAAGTGAACAGTAGATCATCAACATATAAGCAAGCGATAAGCATATCACTACGGGCATTCTTCTTTGTGTAGACGGCATGCTCATATGGACATCTGACAAAACCATTCTCTTGAAGATAACCGCCGATTCGTGCATTCCAAGCACGAGGAGCTTGCTTCAACCCATACAGGGCTTTATTCAGCCGATACTCCTTGTGTTCCTTCCCTTGTATGACAAAACCTTCAGGCTGGTCAACGTATACTTCTTCTTCTAGTATTCTATTTAGGAATGCAGATTTCACATCCAGTTGGTAGATCATCCAACTGTGATGAGCTGTAAGGGAGATAATCATTCGTACAGTGTCAAGGCGAGCAACTGGGGTGAAAACTTCTTCATAGTCTACCCTATATTTCTGTTTGTAACCTTTTGCTACGAGCCTTGCTTTATATCGTTCGATCTTACCATCGGCATTTCGCTTGATTTTGTACACCCATTTGAGACCAATCGTCTTCTGGCTTTTAGGGAGTGAGGTCAACTCCCATGTTCGATTCTTCTCGATGGTATGAATCTCTTCTTCCATTGCCTTTCTCCAACATTCTTCATTCACAGCTTCCTCGAATGTGAGAGGCTCGTAGTCCGCATACAGGCAGAGTAAGTTTACTTCTTCAGTTTCTGCATAGATGTCATTCAGGCTTCTCATTTTAACAGGAGCCAAGGGTGAAGGAGAATCAGATGAAGATGTGCTCGATGAATTCTGATTTGATGAAGTACTTCAAGGAGATATGGAACGTACTCCTGAACTTCTGTGATTCGAAGGGGGTGATGTGGGTATTTGATCTGGCTTCTCATGTCTCTCTTCTTCGTATTCTTCGACCTCAACCTGCTTTTCTTTGGCCGAATTTTTCTCGTTCCATTTATATACTTCTTCCTCACAGAATACAACATCTCTACTCACCACCAGCTTATTGGTTAGTGGGTTGTAGAGCTTGCATGCCTTTGACTATTCGCTGTAGTTGATGAAAATGCACTTCTCGCCACGATCATCAAGCTTTTTCCTTTTCGCTTCTGGAACTTGAGCGTAGGCGACACACCCAAAGATCTTAAGGTGCGCCACGCTCGGCTTGTATCCACTCTATGCTTCTTGCGGTGTCTGAAATCTGACACTCTTAGTCGGACACCTATTGAGCAGATAGGCAGTACAGGCAACTGCCTCTGTCCAGAATTTCTTTGACAGATTTTTCTCCTTCAGCATGGTCCTCGTCATATCGAGGATGGTGCGGTTCTTCCGTTCTGTAATTCTATTTTGTTGTGGCGTGTACGCTGCAGTGTGTTGCTGCCTAATGCCATGTTCCCTGCAATATTCTCAAAAAATATTTGAGGTGTACTCCCCACCTCTGTCAGATCGGAGGGTTTTGATTTTAAGACCACTTTCTTTTTCAACTAGGGCCTTAAAATTTTTGAAAATAGTAAAAGCAGTAGACTTCTCTTTGATTATATACACCCATAATTTTCTACTGAAATCGTCAATGAAGGTAATAAAGTATTTATTACCTCCTAGAGAGATTGGCTCTAATGGTCCACAGATGTCAGTGTGAACCAACTGCAACGGTCCTCTTGCTCTTTGGGATACTCCACTCGGAAAGGAGTTTCTTTGTTATTTTTCAAGTGTGCACGCCTCACACATGTTCTGGAGCTTCAATAGCAGGCAAGCCATGCACTATGCTTGATGAGGACAGAAGTTTCAGGCTATTAAAGTTTAGATGGCCAAAGCGAAGATGCCACATCCAGGAATCAGTCTTTACTTTTTCATAAAAACACTTCTCAAGCATTGTGTTTATATGGAGAGGAAACATACGATTCTTCACCATCTGGACTTTTACAATCAAATGTCCATGCATATCTCTTATAGAAAGAGAAGAGTTCTCCATGTGTATAACATACCCTTTTTTGAGGAGTTGTTCGAGACTCAGTATATTACTTTTCATGTTGGGCACATAGTACACATTGGAGATATAGTTTGGAACACCATTCTTCTGAAAGATTTTGATTTTACCTTTACCTTTCACTGGTGTTTTTGATGAGTTTTCAAACGTTACATCGCCATGAACTCCTTCTGTGAGTTCCACAAAGAGTTTCTTGTCACCACACATATGATTACTTACACCTGTGTTGAGATACCATACATCTTGCTGATCACTGCCTTTCTCTTGTGCAAGGAGAAGTGTGAAGCTTTCTTGTTCATGGCTTGATGCTTCGGCATAGTTGGATAGCTCGTCTTGAGTCACCGGCTTGCTCCAGCAATCGGATGCATAGTGGCCAAGCTTATTGCAATTGTAGCATTGAACATTCTTTGTACTTCCTCGTCCACGCATAGATCTACCTCTACCATTTCTTCTTCCACAGAAATTGATATTCTTCTGCTGATTTTGGCTTTGGCCATGGCTTTGTTGGTATCCGTGCCCTCTGCCTCTTGCGCGATTGTTAGCAAAACGTCCACCACGTTGTGAACTTCCACGTCCATCATTGTTATCATTTAGAGTCAATCTTGACTCCAAAGCTTGTTCCATCGGCATGACATTAGTATTCTTCTGCATTCGTTGCTCATAAACTTGCAACGATCCTATCAACTCCTCAATGGAGAGTTTCTCAATATCTTTTGATTCTTCGATCGTCACAACCACATGTTCAAACTTGGTTGTGAGGGATCGAAGTATCTTTTCAATAACTCGGACATCTTCAATCTTTTCACCATTCCTTTTCAAATTATTTACAATTACAAGCAAATGCAAAAAGTAATCAGTAATATTCTCATATTCCTTCATGTGAGTTGCTTCGAACTCGGCTCTTAATGTTTGAAGGCGAACCCGCTTCACTCGATATACACCCTTGAAGATGGTGCCAAGGGTATCCCATGCTTGCTTGCTTGATATTGCTTCGACAATCTTTTCGAAGGTGGATTCATCTAACCCTTGATAGAGGAGAAACAAAGCTTTATTGTCTCTCTTCCTTTGATTTTTTAGAGCGATTTTTTCTTCATTGGTGAGTGCAGCTTCTTCTTCCAGAGTGGGTGCTTTATACCTATCGGTGACGATCTCCCATAGTTCTTGCGACCCGAACAATGCCTTCATTTGGATGCACCATTTTTCATAGTTGTCCTTTGACAACTTACGAACCTGCGGCTGGATTGTGCTTGCCATCTTTTCTATTTTTAAACCGAAATGACTGATTTTTTTTGAAACAGTGGAGTCGTGGACAGATTTTTATCTTTTTGCAATCTGATTTTTTTTGAAAAAACAGATTTTTTTCAAATCTGATTTTTTAAATCAGTTTTCTGAAAACTAAATTTTTTTTTTTTTGCAAACAGATTTTTTTAAACTGCGGCTGCGGCTGCAATCTGATTTTTCAAAAAACAGAAATTTTTCAAAAAAACTATGGCTGCAATCTGATTTTTTAACATGTGGCGCATTCAAAACAGATTTTTTTTTTTGAAAACAGGGAGTGCAATCTGATTTTGAAAATAGATTGTTGCTGCAATCTGATTTTTTAAACAGATTGTTGCTGCAATCTGATTTTTTTAACCTGTGGCGCATTCAAAACAGATTTTTTTTAAAAACAGGGAGTGCAATCTGATTTTGAAAACAGATTGTTGCTGTAATTTGATTTTTGAAAACAGATTTTTTTTTTTTTGAAAACAGGGAATGCGGCAGGACCTTTTTCTCACGGCTGATCAGGCCCAAAGATCAGTGGCTCTGATACCAATTTGTTGGATCTAAAACCCAACTTCTGCTGACGTGTGGCTGTGGCCACCTTAAAAAAGAAAAACTAAAATTTTAGAGGAAGAGAGAACTGCTGCTACTGGAATTGGAATTGAATGAAAATTGTATTACACTGTTGCCTTTTATAGGCTTTCTTATTCATGGAAATGACTAAACTATCCCTATCTAGATTCATTCTAGGGGCAGCTAAAGAATAAAAAAAATCTAGAAAGAAATCTAGAAAAATATACTGTTTATCTTCACCCACCTAGCAAAACTAAACTTAGAAAAAATCTCACAGCTGGAAAGATCTCACAACTAACACAAAAAATCCTTCTACATTTTTGGATTTGCACAAATCCTCCACCGTATCCAACAATGTCCGCCCCTCCACCACTAGCAATCTTGGCTAGACCGTCCGCTACGGAGTTGCCCTGGCGAGGAATGTGAGAAAACTGCAGGTTTAGAGATTGAGAGAAATGGAGAATGGTGCCAAGCTGATACCGCAAGTTCCAGCCACATGGGAGGGGAGATGAGGAGACAGCTTCAAAGATGATGCGGGAGTCAGTTTCTACTATAATGTTGCCGAGCTCCATATTTGCATAGATTGACAAGCTGTCAACCATAGCCTATGCCTCAACAATGTTATTCGAGCCCGGGCCATACATTTTGTGGAAAGAAAAAATCAGGTTCCCAGAATGGTCCCTGTAGATGTCACCCCCTCCACCAGCTCCTGGATTGCCCCTAGCTAATTCATCAACATTAAGTTTCAACCAGCCCCTATCTGGTTTAGCCCACTTGATGACTTGGGTTGAGGTGGAAGAAGATGATTCATGATTTTGAATGCCCAGAGCTTGCATAATCAGGCTTTCTCTGGATGAGATGTCGTTTGGGTTAAGAAGCAGGTTCCCGACCTCATTTAGCAAGCGAGAGACTTTATGGATCGTCTGGGATGCGGAGAACATGGAGTTTTCAAATTTGGCTTCATTCCTGCCTAACCAGATTTCCCATATGATGAATGGACGGGCTAAGCCAAGGAGGATCAGCCATCTGGAGGATTTTTGTGCAATCAAACTCCATTGGTGGACCTGTTGTTCAATAGATTGATTGCCGAGGAAAGGAATGTGGAGGAGGTGAGTGAAGAAGGACCAAACCTTTAAGGCAATGTACCCTTGGCAGAAGAGGTGGTCAAGACTCTCTACATTTGGTTGAGGAGAGCTGGAGTTGCCTAGGGAATATGGGATGGAGCAAGTACGGTGGCTGAGAGGGAGAGGCTGAAGTGTGAGACGCATGGGTGGCAACCTCTGGAGCAGGGAGGGGCTGTTGATGGGCAGGCTCTCAACAGCAGCAGTAGCAGCAGATCTGCGCACTATAGGGACCTGATGGCCCAAGGAGATGAGCTCGAAAGAGCTAGAGGGGTTGCCTATGTTGCGGCAGCAGCACTTGGACGCGAGGCTGATTCCGATTCTCTAGATGGACAAATCAACTGAGACAGCCCTGTGCATCACCTTCCAGAGGAAAATCTCTATCTTCAGGGGGAGTAGTTTGTTCCAAGCCCAAATGGTCCAGTGTTCAATGTCTCGCCACTTATGTATTGAGTTCCAGGCGAATAGAAGCAAAAATTTCCCTGACGAATTCAAGTTCCAGACTAAGCGGTCGTCCCTATGAGAGATGGATACATCGCTCTTCTTAATTGGGTTGATGATTTTCGATGAAAGGATTCCAACGATGGAGGAGAGATCCCAAGTACTTGAGGGATTCCAGAAGTCTCTTATCTTGGTTTCTCTGTTAGTGACAACAGAGGGGGGAGAAATGACACCAATTAGCAGACCTCTACCTGTCCAGTTATGTTTCTAGAAGCTGATATCTCCTTTCCCTATCATCCATCTGGAGTGGATAAAGAAGAGTATTTGAGCTTGAATGTCCTTCTAGGAGCTGGAGCCCTCCAACTTGGAACGACCATCTGCATTGATGAATTTGCGAAGATACTTGGCTGAGAAAAGTTTGGCTCAGAGAAAGTTACCTGCTAAGAGGTTCCAGGCCATTTTACATCAAAAGTTGCGCATAACATCGCGAAGCCGCCTGACACCGAGACCCCCTTTCGCCTTTGGGTAGCACACTCTCTCCCATGTAATTTAGTGCCTTTTGCTACCCGCATCGGTATTCCCCCAGAAAAAGTAGGCAAGAGCTTTCTCAATATTATTGTAGGCTTTCTTAAGAAAGTTGACAGCTGACATCATGGGGATTGGAAAACTTGAGAGAACGTGCGTGATCAGCACCAGTTTGGTGGCCTGGTTGAGGATCTTATCTTTCCAACCTTCGATTTTTGACTCAATCTTCTAGATGAGAGGAAGGGGAAGCATGTATCTGATTCTACCTTTGCATAGCGGGGTTCCCAGATAAGTAACAGGGAAGGCAGCTTGCTTGAAGCCCGATAGATGGTCGATTTATGTAGCAGTGTTGGCCGGAGCACGCTTAGGCAAGATGAAGAAGCTCTTGGCATTATTGACTCTTTGACCCGAGGCCCTCTCATAGGTGTGGATGAAGGAGAGAAGGCAGCAAATCAATTTGATCATGCCATAAAGAAAAATCATTGTGTTGTCAACAAATAATAGGTGAAAAATAATTGGGCAATTTCTGGGGAGACTGAATGACTGACAAATGCCTGAGAGGAAGAGACGATTCAGCCCTCTACTAAGAATCTTGGCTGCGATGATAAACATCACTGGGGATAGAAGATTGCCTTGCTGAAACCCTCTAGATGATTGGAAGAAGCCGAAGTTCCTGCTGTTGATGGATAAGGAGAACCAGCAGTCTTCTCAGCATTGTTGAGAGAAACGGACCCAGTCAGGGTCAAAACCGAACTTCAGAAGAACCCGACAGATGAAACTCCATTCCAGGAGGTCATATGCCTTCTCCATGTCTAGCTTAATAATAATGTTTCCCACATGAGCCTTCCTATCAATCTCAAAGGCCATTTCTGAGGTCAAGGAAATGCTATCAGCTATTGATCTACCTTTGATGAACACGCTTTGTTCATGGGAGATGATGTTGGGGAGGATATTGGATAATCTGGAAGCGATGATTCTGGAAAATATCTTATGGATGTAGTTGCATAAGCTGATGAGTCTGAAGTCAGCAAATATCGTCGCAATGGACTTTTTCAAGATGAGGAATATGGAAGTACATCGAAAAGCTCTAGGAGTGATGCCTCTTGTGAAGAATTCACATGCAACCTCAAGAAGATCATCTTTAATGATATTCCAACACGAAGAGAAGAATGTGCCTGAAAAGTCATTCGGACCTGGGGCACTATCTAGGGGGACCGCAATGATCGCTTCCCTGACTTCATCCATAGAAAGTGGTTGAGAAAGGAAAGAGTTCATCTAACTAGTGATGATGGGAGGGATGCAGTCAAGAAGATTGTCTTCCTCTAGAAGGTGGTTGGTTTCAGATTGAAATAGTTACTGGAAGAAAGAGACGGCTGCTTCACCAATCTTAGAGGCTGAAGTGATTGTGGTGCCCGATTGGAGTTTGATGGCTGATATGGTTAATCTTCTTCTATTATAAATCACGTACAAAGTTTTGGAAGAATCTAGTGTTGTAGTCACCCTCTATCAATCACGGAGTCGTGGAAGAATCTAGTGTTGCAGTCACCCTCTTTAAGCTACACACACGCGCACACACACACACATGGAAATGGTTTTATGCAATCGAATATCAACACCATGCATTTGATTGGTCCCCTTTAAATTATAGGATATCCCAAAAATCAGATGTATATGGAACTTAATTGGGCCATACTATTTATAAAATCACGTGAAGACATGCCTAAAACATATAAAAGCACTTGGTGGGGCCCACCTGAAATTTGAATGTGTCTAAAACTTGGTCTAACCCCTCATGTAAGTGAGACACAGATAATGCTTGGGCTGGATTTGTGAACCACATCTCGGTGGGCCAAAAAATGATTATGAACGTTTTAATGGGAGGGTAACCCCTCTCGACTTTTGTATGTGGTGTGGCCTAACAAGTTATGGAATGATTTGATTTTTAAGCCTGAGGCCCACCATGGAATGGTGCATCTGACTAATGGGGTTGATGTTTGACACGCATCATGGTGGGGCCCATATAGCTCGACCTCATGAGAAGTTCCCATGAGATCAAACCATTTCTCTCTCTCTCTCTCTCTCTCTCACACACACACACACACACACACACACACACACACACACACATATAAATTGAAATTTCATTGATTTAAACAACTAAGATACAAAAGGAGCAGATCTTCGGGCTCATCTGGTGTAACGTCCCGTACTTTTCCATACCCGGGTGTTACCAGGTAACCTAGCTTAGGAGGAATACAAACGTAACTTAGTTAAATGTTCACCTGTGTTCTACCCTAAATTAGACTGATAGGGATATCATGCATCCATTCCTCGAGTCACCCAACTATTCATCAATACTTGGACAATCATTGGCTAGCTTACTTGAATTCATGTCTTAGAAGTGATTAGATCATCTGATTAGCCCTCTTAAAGACATGTCTTGGGACTAATTATAATGCTAGAATACTCGATTAGCTACTTGAACAAATGCATTGGGATTGGTCAGTTTACTTAAACAAATGTATAGAGTTAATTGGAATACTTGATTACTATACTTAATAAATATCTTAGGATAGATGAGAACACTTGATTAGTTCACTTAAACCAATGCCTTAGAAGTAATTAGAATACTTGATAGGTTGGCTGAAATACATGTCTTAGATTAATTAAAATATTTGATTAGTTTGTTTAAGAACATGTTTTAGAATTGATTAAATTACGTGACTAATTACTCTAAGCATATATCAGGGCATCTAATCCCTACTTCAACCACTTATCCCCAACCGAATGGTCTTTTGGACCCTTTCAACCGTTGACGTTCAATCTTGGAAAGATCCGACCACAAGATCGGCAGGAAGTCCATGAATAGGGCCTAAATCAAGTCATGGGCCCTACCTAGGCATTGGATCTGCTTGATCCTTGATCAAGGGCCTTACCTGGGGCCTCCTTAGTGGGATGGATGGAGTGGATTAGAACACTAACATTTCAGTGGGTCCCTACATGACGTGTGTACACCAAAAGCACTTGTGTGCGAAGGCCACCAAAACCTCTGGCTTGGTCAAACAAGTCTTGACCGACCATTTTACAAAATGTAAATATCTCCCGCTATTTCCCTCTCTGTTTTAAACGGATGCACTTCAAGCCTCTAGGTGGGCCACCACGCCCACTTTTCGAACCATCCAAGCCGTCCAAACTTTTCACGGGGCCCGGCTTAACAAAACGGTATAGCCGTTTGATTACCCGTAAACGGACGAAGGTGATTGAACGCCACCATCCAATCCTTGCCAAAAACAACCCGACCGAGAGCCTGTGGGAGGAAAGAGAGAGAGAACCTCCCTTCCTCTTTGGGAAGGACGAATCCCAGCCATCCAAATGGTGTTATCTCAGCCGTCCGTCGATCCTCACGTGAGCTAGGGTTTCTTGTGAAAAACCGAAGCCAAAAACCTCCTATCCGCCGGCTGTTTTCTAGAAAACCGGTATTAGGATTTCATCCCAACCCTTCATTCGAATCCAATGGCCATAGGGAGATCTAGGGCTCATTATAAGGGCGTTAGAGTCGAGAAAACAGGAGCTCATCCTCCATTTTTACAGCCACAACAAAAAACCGGCCGTTTCCCTCCAACCTCCGAACCCACCACCCTAATCCCCTCCAAGCTTTGAGAAAGCTTGTCTGAGAGCTTTCTAGGACCCATAGGAATCATTTGAAAGGAGCAGATTGGAGGAAGAAGCTACCATTTACAATCTGCCATTGACGACCATGCCATCTTCACCAAACCACTGGCTCGCTCAGACTCAGTTAAACTGAATCCTGGGCTTGTTAGATATGTCAGAGAGGAGGAAAAAGAAGAAAAAAGAAAGAGAAGAAGGAGAAGAGAAAGGAAGATAAATAGAAAGAAAAGGAAGGAAGAAATAGGGAGAAGGGGAACGGGAGAGAGTGAGAAGATGGTGCGGCTGTGCTGCCGCACCCGTCTGAGTCTGGTTGGGTCGCGAGTCGATTCAGGGATCCTTCCCTGACCTGAAAGGAAGAAGAAGGCCATGGAATGAGAGCGAGAGTGGGTGTTGGGGTAGTGCGGCTGCACCATCTCTAAGCTACTGCGCCAACTCAGTTCGAGTGACTCGCTAGGCCGAGTCAGTCCAAGCTTCGGGTTGAGTCAGGCCAAATTTCGTGCCTGGCTGGATCCAGATATCGTCTGGATGAAGGGAAGAAAGGAAGAGGAGGAATTGAGAGAGAGAGAGAGAGAGAGAGAGAGAGAGAGAGAGAGAGAGAGAGAGAGAGAGAGAGAGGGTTGAGACAGGGTTGCTGCTGAGTCAACTCAGCTGAAACCGAGCTAGACTGGGTCAAGTTGGGTTTTGATGGGTCCATGTCTTGCTGGACATTCCGGCAGGTGAAGAAAAGAAAGGGAGAAAGAAGAGAGATAGGAGGAAGAAGTGTGATTGTGTCAGGCCAAGTCAACTCGACTCAAACTGAGTCAACAAGGTTAGGATTTCCATTTATTTCCAGATTCATTATCAGTCATTGTGATTTTCTACTTATAGTAACAACTAATGCCATTTTAATGACATCGACTAGAAATTTTAAATAAATATTACAATGTGTTAATTAGTGTTATTGTTATTATTATTATTATCAATTATGACTCTATTATTAAATATCATTATCCTGTTTATTATTCTTAAATATTAATTTTGGTTAGTGTCACCATAATGATTATTTTGCTACATTAACTAATATAAATTGTAACACTATGGTTAACAATTATTTTCTAATTATTAAATTAACATTGTTACCATTTTCATTATTAATAGGAATGTTAAATATTAGGATGCATGACCATTAGTAAATTATCTATTCTAATGATAGTTATTATATACAAGAAATTAAAATGATACCATTATTAAATGTGAATGCGTTGTCTTATCATAGATAGTATATCATAATATTAATTATCATCATAATGATTATTAACTAATATTGACTATGACACTAATATTAGTAAATATTTTATAACTATTTAATTAACATTATAAATAATTACACACTACTAGGGTTCAACCTTAAAGATCTAGCCTAAACCTAAGCTCTAGGGTAAAACCCTAATTCCACATTAAAACCCTAAAAGATGACCCTAGGCTATGATCTTCAACCCTAAGTAGTAATTAGAAATGAGACCTAATTGTGCAAGATTATGATTTGTGGTAGGATACAATTCTAAGGGTGTAAGCACTTAGCGACACTAGGAGGCGATTTAACGTATAAGGTGATGATTCTTTCCCTTGAGCTTTTCATCTTCTCATTAGCTTAAGTTAAATTTTTTTTTAATTAAAAATTATAGTTGATATCTCTCTCTTATAATCACATGTGTTAACTATTAGAAATTGAATTGTTATATTTCCTGCTTAATGATTCATCCTGTATATTTATTCATGCTTGTGGATTATTTGTGTATTGCTTATGAACTTTGAACTGGTACATTAGTGAGAAAACCCCACCTATAAATGTACACCCATGCTTGGGATGTAACCCGACTAGTTGAGATTAAAATGGACCTTCGACTTGTTGGTTATTAAGTGGTGGTCTAGATAGATCATAGATGTGGGCCGACCATCCAAGGTTGTTGAGTTCAATGGTTTTCAAGGATAGTCTTTTATCTTATGGTTTTAATACTAGCCCTATGAGGCCTATTTTGATAATTGTCATATGTGGCTTTGTTCTGGTATTTTCTCTATATGGGTTCAATATTTTATACCGTGCAATCATGCGATGGTAAGCCCTATATACTTTAATATGATTCGCCACTAGTCGACAGGTTTCCATTAAACATCGTACGATGGTAGCCTCATGGGCCGGGGATGGTGGTAATGGGACACTATGCCCGAGCTGTCTGCCTACGCTGGGCCATGTGCTTCCCGTAGTGACCTTTGAGCTTATCTAAATTGGATGGTTATAAATGGACTAATAATGACTTGGCTAATCATGCATACATAGCACGTATTGTTCCGACTGGGTTATGTTTTCCCAGGTTCGATGATTCCGACTGGATGATGTTTCCTAGGTTCGATGATTGCATGGGTGACGGCCCACTGTCCACACGGATGAGCATCCCCGGGGCGATGATTGCATTCATACATCCTTACACCTAATAAGACCGCATTTACTCTGTTTTGATTGTTTGAATGTTTTATACTATTTCTTACCTAATGCGGCGGTGTGTAATCTTGAGGGGAATTCACACTGAGTTGGCCACTCATCCATTAAATATACAACCGTACAGGTAGTACAGGTAGTTTAAGTGATATGCATGTCCAGACTTGATGAGGAGAAGGGTATGATCGCCAGAGATGCATGACTGTATTTGCCTGGAGGAGCTGCGTGATCTTGTGGCTTATATTTATATGCTTTATGTTATTCTTCATGTATTAAATTCTTGTAAATCTTGTACTTGTTAAATTCAGAGACACTGATTTATATAAGTCATTATGGGCAACTTCTTGTATATTTGAATGATAATGAAATTTTTCTTTATGTCGATTTGTCCACATTATGATCATTTGCTTACTCTGATGAAAGAAAAAAAAATGTGTACACTCGAATTTGGCCATCCTTTAAGGTTAACACTTTGGTTTTTGGGAAATGGGTTGTGTACTCGGGTCCTGAAAAGTTAGGTTGTTACATCTGGGCTGACAAAAAGGGACCCAGACCGCCTATCCTGTCGCTATACAATGGAAAGGAAGCATATGCCAAGATATAAGATTTCCTAAGCAAACCTATGCCCACTTTATTAAGAAAACAAAGGCCTCTAATTAGCCTAGGGAGCGCGGCCTTTGTAATTGTCCAAAATGGAACCTGGTTTGTCGCGCCTAAATGGGTGAGACCATTTGTCAGCCCATTGATTTCTCGATGAATGCGGGAAATAAGAAAAATTCCTTTTTTCCTAAGAGTTTGGATTCTCGATATCCAGTAATCCCATTTCCAATGGAGGTGGGACAGACCCTTGAACACTTCCACCACAAAAGAAGAGTCCGACTCTATGAGTACGTCATGCAGCCCCTGCGCAATGCAGAGTTACATTGCATCATGAAGTGTCCGGAGTTCCGCCCTGTTATTTGAGGCATGACCGTAGCCCTTGTAGAAAGCAAAAATCAGATCTCCATCGACATTTCTACAAATAACACCACCCCCAGACGGACCGGGGTTTCTAGAGGTAGCCCCGTCAATATTTACTTTGACCTTGCCCCTCGACGGTCTGGTCCATTTTACCAGCTAGCAATGAGTCAGAAGAGAGTTGCGCGAGCAAACGAGACGGGGGTCAAACGAGCATCGTACCTGGGAGCCATGTAAAAGTTTCCCGAGAAGCCATTTAACCTTCCAAATGACCTTGTTGCTAGCAGGTCTTGTCCCATCATATTTAGCTGTGTTCCTTGCTTTCCAGATCTCCCACACAATGATGCACGGAGTTATACGTCGAAGAACAGAGGATTCTCTACCTGGGCGAATGGGATTCCACCATCTAGAAAAAATACTAGCAATGGAGGGAGGCATGGTGAGCTGAATTCCACATATGTAGCTGAACTCGTTCCAAACAGTTGACGCTAGAACCCCCCAACAAAACAAATGTTCCAAGTTTCAGCCTGTGGAGAGCCAATCTGCCCATTATCACAGCAAAAGCACCTGGATGCAAGGAAAATCCCCTGGGATTGAATCTTGTCATCCGTAGGGATAACCCGATGAAAGAGTCTCCATATGAAGATGAAGACCTTGTTGGGAATTTGACGATGCCAGATTCGTTTGGCCCAATCCATTTCTTGCCCTACTGATCTGCAGACCGACCATCCAGATTTGACCGAAAACATCCAGCTTGATCGAGGGCCCAGATGCAACGATCTGGCTGTTCCGACGTGCAGAAACCCTCATGATAAATGTGCTCCTTCACCGCCGCAGGGAGCAGATCTGCTGTAGGAACCCAAGTGTTGAAGCCATCCGAAGTGATGAGCTCATTAACAGACATGTGGAGCAGATCATTTGGGATAGGTTAATTGATCAGGTCTACTAGCCGCCTGAGCCTAGTCCAGTTCTCCCTCCAAATATTTATGGAACCACTCCCAATCTTCCAAATGACATGCTTGTTAAGAATAGGTGAAAGTAACAAAATGTGTTTTCACATGGGGGAGATAGAGAATAGGGGAGCGCCAGGGGTAGCATCCGCAAGGCTACCGTATCTAGAAGCAACAAATCCCGCCCACAGACTTTTATGTGAGCCTACTTTGACAGCCCAGGCCGTCTTCAGTCTAAGCGCCGCCATAACATCACTGAGCTTCCTAATTCCCAGATCACCATCCTCCTTCGGCCTAGAAACTTTGTCCCAGTTTATCCGGTGACATTTGTTGATGCCTTGATTCCAGCCCCAAAGAAAATTAGAAAAGGAAGATTCCATCCTACGAAGGATTTGTGACGGAATCATTGCTGCAGACATAACATGAATCAGAATACTGCAAAGGACGTGATTGAGAAGCGTACACCTGCCCGCCTGAGAGAGAAACCGAGCTTTCCACCCTTGGATTTTTCTTTCGATTTTTTCCAACAAAGGTCAGAACAGGGAGACTCTGACCCTACCTTTAACTAACGGGATTCCAAGATATATGAATGACGAGGAGGAGCATGTGGTACCAATACGTCGCTGAATATTCCTAATCCTGTTGACCGGCATTGAGGAGGCAACATGGGTACAACTTTTGTGGAAGTTGATGCGTTGACCTGAAGCCGCTTGGTAGGAAGAGAGGAAATCTTTCATTGCTTTGATTGAGGAACTGCCTCCATTAAAGAAGAGAACCGTGTCATTAGCGTAAAGAAGGTGTGAAATCTAAATGCATCCACGTTTGAGCCTGAACGGAGCACACTTCCGAGAGAGGATGAGCTTGGCAAATTCTCTACTTAGGACCTCAACCGCTAGGATGAACAGACTTTGGGACAACGGATCCCCTTGGCAGAGGCCTCTGGACGACTTAAAGAAACCGCAAGCGGAGCCATTGATAAGGACTGAAAACCAATTGTTGCTCAAGCACTTTTCGATCATGTAAATCCAACTTTAGGAGAAACCAAATCGTTGAAGGACTTGAAGAAGGAAGTTCCATTCTAAATAATCATACGCCTTTTCCATATCAAGCTTTAGGATTACATTCCCACCTCTGACTTTTCTCGCAATCTCATTGACCATCTCCTGAGCCAAAGTCACACTTTCCGATATTGAACGCCCTCGGACAAAGGCTCCTTGTTCTTTGGACACTATATTGGGGAGAATGTGTGCCAATCTGTCAGCAATTACTTTGGCAAAAATTTTATAGACGCCGTTACAAAGATTGATGGGGCGGAAGTCTGCGAAGTCTTTGGGAGCAGATTTTTTTGGAATCAAACATATGAGCGAAGCAGAGAACACACGGGGCAGATTTCCACCAAGAAAAAACTGAGTCAACGCTTTATAAATATCGGGACCAACAATATCCCGACAAGAAGCAAAGAAAGCCCCTGATATACCATCTGGACCGGGGGCGCTATCCCGAGGAACGAAAAAAACCGCTCTTTTAACCTCGTCTAGAGAGGGGTAGCTCATGAGGAATGCATTGTCTGTAGCCGAAATCGCCTGCGGAATCAACTCCAGGAGACTGTCTTGAATTTTATTCAGTTCTGACGTGAACAGCTTGGAGACATAACGCACAACTTCTTCTTGTATCCGAATTGGATCTGATGTGGAGATGCCCGTTTTCAGCTGAATTTCGTCTATGCTGGCCCGCCTAATCTTATATGTGGCTGACATATGGAAGTATTTTGTGTTTCGGTCTCCTTCATGTATCCAATTATTTCAGGATTTTTGCTTCCAAAAGACCTCTTTAGCCAATTCCAAATGTTCAAGCTGATTCCTAGCTGCCTGAAGCTCCCCTTGGCTGATTTACTGCGACACTTGATTCTGGCTTTCCAACCTGGCAATGTTCTGTTCTGCTATTTTGTGTTGCTGAAAAATGTTCCCAAAAACTGATTTGTTCCACTCTTTTAATCGCAATTTCACCTTCCGCAGTTTCAACATGAGATTTGTAATAGGCTGTTTTGAGAGGTCCTCCCTCCACGCTTGCATGATGACATTGGGAAAATCCTGATGCAAAGTCCACATACGCTGAAAACGAAAGGAATTGGGAGAAGCACGCGTGAGAGAAGGAAACAAGGGGAGCAAAGGGCAATGATCGGAGCTGACGCGGGGGAGATGTTTCACTTGGAAACAGGGAAAATCATTTATCCAACTACCATTACAGAGAACCCTGTCTAAGCGAGCCCAAACCCTGGAACTACCGGCCTGATTGTTGCTCCAGGTGAACCTGTTGCCTCTAAATCCCGCATCGGTCAATCCGACAAAGTCCATAGCATCTGCAAAATCCGTGTTGTGCCCCAAGTCCTGCCTTCTGTGGCTGTACCTTTTAGCAGTGGATAGGACCATATTGAAGTCGCCGCCCACTGCCCAAGGACTAGAGAGAGAGAGAGAGGAATGCTCATCAACATCTCTCATCAGCACACCTTTTTACATGAGTATCCATGAGTACCTTTGCACATGTGTCGACATGGGCATAAAATTTGAATGGTCCGCGTGATGCGGCACCCCCTAAAACTCTCGGGGCCTATTTTTCAACCAAATCCAAAACTCTAGTGGCCTATAACAAAGAGAAATGCAAATCAAGGGAGAAAAATATTTGCTTTTGCCATGGCCCACCAGAGTTTTGGACTGGGCTGAAAATTAGGTTTGTGAGGTTTTAGGGCGAGCCGTATCATGTGGACTGTTCAGATTTTGGGCTCATGACATGTGTGCAAAGGTGCACACAGGTGCTCAAGAAAGAAGGTGCGCAGGTGAACATTCCTCTCCACACTCGGCTGCCCTTTAAACAATTTCTATTATGTGGCCCACGTGAATCTCGAATGAATATGGTTTTTTGGTCACTAGCCTAAAATTTTAAGTGGAATCTACTATTGTATTACAAAACTTTTTTTTTCATCATTAAGCGTAATATGCGACTAATATTAGAGGAACTTTATGGGTAGTTGAAATTCAAGAGCCGTCTCCTAATCAATTTTGCCCTCTTTATCCTAAATGTTCTCTGGGTGCTGGAGGGAGGGAGATGTTAAAATTTGTGGTTTTTGAAAAATTAAAATATGCAAAATTTTTGAGATTTTTGTTTTGCTGCCAAAATGTTTTTTGGAAATTTAAAATTAAAAAGTGTGATATGTGCTTTTGTCCCACATTGGAAATGATAGGAGAAGAATTGAGATTTATATGTGAATGTGTGTGTAGTATTCTTACTTAGAGCTTTACAGATTGATATGCTTAGATTGCGTGCGAAGTGTAAAATGCGCCAACTGGCACTACTACAACCACACTGCTTGTACCCGAGCGCGAGCGTGCACATGCGTGTGCGTATGTTCCAGTGATACGCACTTGATATGAAGATGAAGTTACTTGGAATGTTAGTATGCCACACTAAAAAAAAATAAGTGGGAGAAATGTCTACACTAGATATTTACAAAGCCTACCATGATGATTATATGAAATCCACTCCATCCATGAGATGCCACATTCATGTGGGCTATATCAAAGGAAATATTTGGAGGATGCTCGTTAACATATACACTATTTCCAATCACTTGGTCCATCTAAATCACAAATATATAAACATACTTCGGGCTTTAGTTGTTCAAGCAATGTGTCGCCCACCATTATGTATGCGTTTTATCTCCACACTGTCCATCCATTTTCCTAATAATTTTAAGACGTGACCGCAAAAGTAAATAAGATATAAATCTCTAGTGGATCACACCGTAGAAAATTGTGGTAATTGAACACCCACTATTAAAAATTAGGAAGGCGCTCACCGTGATTTTTCTTTGTCATCCAGCCCGTTGATAAACTCACACGGACATGGATGAATCGAAAACACAAATATCAACTTGATCTAAGACTGGTGGTTATTCAATCACCACTAATTACTACAGTGTGGTCCACCTCGAATTTGGATCTGCTTATTTTTGGGATCATGCTTTAAAATAAGATGAAAAAACTAGACAGACGGCGTGGATATAAATCGCATACATCATGATAGGCCCCACAGTCCCGAAACCAATCAGATACACCGAAGCCGCTCCCAATCAAGACGGATTCATTAACTCGTGTCCACGTCCTATTACTGCTACTACCGTGTTGCCCACCTGGGATTTGCATCAACCCCAGAAAGAAAAATGGACGGTGAGGATGTGCAGACGGAGCTTTCTCTTAGACGTAATACGTGTGCAGGGTACACGTGTCTTAAGAAGATTCGCAGCAGGGGATATTCAATCAAACGGCCTGTTTCCCGGAAAGTCTCTGAGATATCCTCAACCCATTTCGAATAACCTATCAACGGTTTCGATGCCCCAAGAAGATTTCTACGGCGGGTGTTTCCATTTTTGTCATATCTCAGTAAACGTGGGAAGGCACACCTGTGGTGATGGAATCGCCGGGTGCGTACTCTATATTCAAATGAAAGAATCACTCCTCACTTGAAAACTCCCATTCTCTTCTTTCCAGATATCCAGAAAGTTCTTCTTCTTCATCTTCTTCCTCCTCAGAGAGAGAGATGAAACCTAATTTGAAATTCCCTCCAGGTTATCGATTCCTTCCCACTGACTCTGAATTATTACTACATTATCTTAATAATAAGAATGCAGGCCTTCCACTTCCCGCTGAAATAATCCAAGAAATCGATATCTACAACTTCAATCCCGATCAGCTTTCAAGTAAGGAAACAAACGATTCTTTCTTTTCTTTCTTTCTTTCTTTCTTTTTTTTTTTTTTTCATCTAAAATCAAGATTCGATTTGCAGGTCATTTTGAGGTTGAAGAGGAGAAAGACATGTATTTCTTCACACAAAGGAATCGTAAGTATGAGGGTGGATCACGACCAGCTCGGAAAGCAGGAAACGGATACTGGAAGGCTACTACCGGACATACAATGGTTCTTGATCAAGAAAAAGTAGTTGGGTATAAGATGAATTTGAAATTCCATGTTGGTACAGCGCCTAAAGGGCAAAAAACAGATTGGCTAATGACAGAGTATAGGATCGACGAGGTTGATCCTCCTACAACAACGAGTGCTACTGAGATGGGCAATGGAAAGAGAAAGAGGAAGATGGTGGCTGCAACTCAGGAGGATCATCACATAAAAGTAAGAAACAAATAACTCAAATACATATATTTCAATTGCATCTCTATCACACAAGTTTATATATAGATATTAAAAATTAGGATATGTAAACATCTAATGCATGAATTCACGTACAATACATTGCATGGTGTCCTAATAACGTGAAATATCTTTATTTATTTGTTTATTTATTAATATGATTGTATTTTGATTTTCATTGCAGATGAATGGATTTGTTTTATGTCGAATCTACAAGAATAGGTGGGCAGATAAGAAAACTAACGAAACCACTAACGACATGCAGTCATCAACTTCATTTTGGGGCAGGCTACTCGACGAAATAACTCCAGAAGTAGATAGATGTACGTGGAATAACAACGAAGATCTCCCACCACTAACATTATCTGAAGTAGATAGATGGCTGTGTGATAACAACGAAGATCTCCCACCGCTAACATTATCTGATTTCAACGCCAACTAATATGGGACATCACCATGTTCGGCCTTTTGATCCTTTTTGTGAATTTGATATATATAGGTAGTTTATTTCTATTTTTATTTTTATTTCTCATTATTTAAAATTAATAATAATTACGAGAATTATTTTTTTTTGGAACAGATGAAATAAATTTATTATTTTCTTGATAATGATACGATGTTTTTGTTATGGTTGATATTTCAAAAATGATGGGCCGAGTTTAGGCCCATTATATCTGGGCCAAATAGTTCAAAGACAGCTATTGGCTGATTTATGCTTATCTTTACTTCTGTGAGAAGACAAGTTTTAGAAATTGGGGTGATTCGTCCGTGACACCCTAGTTATCCGTGGGGACCACTTGATGATTCTTTTTATATCTACCCTGTCTATCCGTTTCTCCTGCTCATTTTAGACCTGATTTCATAAATTAAACAGATCTGCATATCAGGTGGACCACACCACAGGAAACAGTGGTGTGTGAGTTCCTCACCATTAAAAATTCCAAAGGTTCCATAGTAAGGTTTATATATATACGACATCAAAACTCTAAATAACGTCAAGAAGACATGTATGAACGAAAAAGTACAAAGATGAGCTTGATCCAAAACTTTGGTAACCCACCAAAGTTTTTTAATAACCATTCATTACTGCTAATGATGTGAGGATGGTATGGATATACAAAAATTATATGAAAGTGGCTTACTAGACAATACACACACCCATAGACTCACACCGTAGTGGGATTTCACCACCCGTGAATACTTGAACCCTTGACCGTTGAAACTCCAGAGAGTCTACCACCGAAGCAAGAGTGAGAATCCAACATTACAAAAGGATTCAACACATACCATTTAAAAATATATTATAGGCCACAAGTTTTGAATTAAGCTAATATTTTTGTTGTCCCTTCGTATAAGAACAATGTGACCTCGTACGAAAAGGTTTCAACTACTGATGTCATTTTTAACATTGCTTTCTGTTGTGGGGTCTGCTCTGACCTATTTTTGGGCACATGCCCTAAAATGATCTCGAAAAATGGATGTATAATGAGTATATAACTCATACATAATGGTGGGCCAACAGAACTTGGTGACCTAAATGCCGCTTGCTGCAAAAGCCAAAATCATTAGCAATTTATGTTACTGAAGCTATGTGGGGCTACTATAATAATTGTTAAAAATCTACATTTTTCATCTGTTTTACCCATACTGATATGATCCAAAAAAATGAGATAGATTCAAAACTTAACTGAGCATTGAAGAGAGGAAAAAGTTGGCAGGGAAATGTTACTTTTTCTTGGGGATGTTTAAATGCCATCCATACCTTCCATAAGGTCATTCATGCTTGCTTGAACTGAAAACACAAAAATATTAGCCTATCCAGGACGTCTGTCCTCCCACTAAAGTTTAAATGTTGATGTTCAATCCTCATTGTCCTTCGAGACCCACTTGAATTTTGCATCTGCGTTATTTTTTGCGTCATACCTTAACATAATCTAGCAAAATGAATGGATAGAGTGGATTTTTCACCAGCATCATGGTGAGCCCCACCTAGCTCGCTGTTCTTGGGAGGGGATGCTTTGACTAGTGAGGTAGGTGTTCTGTGGGCCCCACAATATATTTTATGCATGCCATCCATCCATTTTTCCAGATCATTTTATGGTTTGATCTGAAAATTGAGGCATATCTAAATCTTAGTGGACAGCCCCCCACCCCCCAAAAATAAAAATAAAAAATAATAATAATAATAATAATAATTGAATTTCTACTCTTAAAAACCGGCTCACTGTAATATTTATTTGACATCCAACCTATTGATTAGGTCATATAGGCTTGGATGGAGGGAAACAATAAATATCAATTTGATCCAACGCTTTTGTGCCTCTAAAAAGTTTTTATAGGTGGCCGTTCATTCAAAACTATTTCCTATAATGTGGTCCACTTGAGACTTAGATATACCTCAATTTTTGTCTCATACTATAAAGGCGTGTTTGATCCATGAAATTGAATGGTATTGAATTATATTAGATGGGATTAATATCATTATTACACAGTGATTGCATGTATGGAAATACCATGGTATTGTAGTCATCCAACCCCATGTTTGGGATAAGAAAAATCATGTTTAGTAGACCATGGAATTATAATAAACTAACCAAATTCAAAATGAATGTCATCCACTTGTATACATAATCATAATGTCATGTGTAAATGGTGAATATGGATGGATATATGGCATGGATAGCATGCATTAATGTGGGACCCACATTTGTAGTGGATTTCAAAATTTACGAAAATCCTGCATGGAACCAAATGCACTTCCTTGAGAGTAAATGCAATTCCACATCCACCCGATCCCAACCTTTTCTATCCTCTCCAAATGCTGGATGGAATTACACCGACCAAATACAATTCTATCCCACCTAATCTCATCTAATGCCCTGCGCTAAACGTTGCCTAAAATGATATGAAAGAAACACATACATCATGTGTGTGGCCCATACAGCACCAACTGCTAGCTATTGGCCCAATCCGGGAACGGATTAGGTGTTACCTAGGTAAGAGCTTTTCGTAGTTCCCACCTTGATGACATGTTGTATATTCACACCGTATATCCATTTTTTCCACCTAATTTAAGATCAGCCGGATACAGATCTAACAGCGGTTGGCTGATTCATGCCTCATCCTTATTTCTC
The DNA here is from genome assembly GCA_037074715.1 of Magnolia kwangsiensis. Lineage (NCBI taxonomy): Eukaryota > Viridiplantae > Streptophyta > Magnoliopsida > Magnoliales > Magnoliaceae > Magnolia > Magnolia kwangsiensis. Next base: position 16,391,963 of record CM073580.1, on the reverse strand, counting down.
TACGACGACCAGTTTGTAGAAATGATCAAGTGATTCGTCCCTGACGGATGCGCTGCATCGGGAAACAGAAGCGGATTGCGTTGTGTTGACGTCACCAGGACCTACCATGACATGTGTGTTACATCTACACCGTTTATTTATTTTGGAGGAATATTTTAGGGCTCAACCGAAAAAGTAAGTAAATCCATAGCTAAAGTAAACCACACCAAAAGAGCTGTGGGGATTAAATGGTTACCATTAAAAATTGATAGGATGCTACCTAAGTTTTGGATGAAGTTGATATTTATGTCATCCTTTCATCCAAGAATGTGTGACCTTATGAATAGGTTAGATGGAAAATAAACATTATGGTGGGCCTTATAAAAGTTTCAATGTTGGATGCCATTATCATCACTACTTTCTGTGATGTGGTGCACTTAAGCTTTGGATTAGCTTCATTTTTAACCTATGCCTTAAAATGATTTTTAAAATTGGATGAGCGGTGTGGATATAACACATATAATGGTTGGCCTATATCACTTGCATCAATATGCTTCTTGCAATTACCTTTAGCCGTTCCTGCTAGGGAAGCTAGGTAGGGCCCACCATGATGTTGGTTACAAATCCATTCCGTCCATCTGTTTTTTTTAAATCATGTCTGGGCATTATTCTAAAAATGATTTTTAGATCATGTTAGGGCATGATTCTAAAAATGAAGCAGCAGATCCAATACTGAGTGGGCCTTAATATAGGCAAAAAAGTGGACAGGAAAATACATACCATTGAAATATCTCCAAAGTCCACTATGATGTTTATATCCATCCATGCCATTCATAAGGTCGTTCGTATGAATTTTAGCCTGATGCAAAACTTCATTCTCCCATCTAATGTTTCAACGGTATAAGTTCAACCCTCACTGTTTCATGCCAATGTGGTCCACTTGGGTTTTGGATTTGCCTATTTTTGGGCACACGTCCTAATATTGTGTGAAAAATGGATGGACAGGTTGTATTTAACACAAGGATCACGGTGGGCCCACTTACCTTCCTGTGGCAGGAAGTTCCAGCAAAAGGCTTTTTACCCTATTTTTAAGGAATCGGCGTCACTGCCGTAATTCATCCCACACATGTGGCACTGATGTACTTCTATCTAGACCGTCCAAATTTTAGATCCTATGTGGATGAAGCATAAATGTAAAATAGCATTGATCAGGAAATCTTAACCATCAGATTGATAGCTACTAATTGTTAAAGTAAAACAGTTAGTAGTCCAACTTTGAATAGAAAAGAAGAGAATATTAATTTATATTACTATTTAAAATTTTTACTTATTCTGAATCCATGATTAGTTTAGCAATTTGAACGGTCTGGATTGCCCTAAAACTACACATGAAGATTCAACATCGTTTATCAAAGGTGAGTAACTTATATATATATATATATATTGATAACCCCAGAACTTATACCACAGTAGGATTTACCTCATGTGAAATTCATGTTAGTCTATTCATTCCGTGTGCAACGAAAAGCAATGCTTTGCATCCCACCGTCATGTGATGACATCCATACCGTCCAACATTTATGGAAGATCATGTTAGAACCAAAGGACGAACGTCAGGCCGATCTAAAATTAAAATGGGCCACATCAGAAAGAACTTTGAGGATGTGCGCGCCTACAAGTGAAACTTCCCTGGGCTCTTTGTTCTATCAATGCTGTCGGACTCACGTTAAGGAAGGGTTAGATGGAACTTAGGCATCTGTCTGATATGGGTGGGTCCCAGGAAGGTTTGGGAGCGGATTCGGTGAGGCTGGGGATCAACGAACGGGAGCAGATTAAGTGTTACCTGCGTGACACTTGTAGTGGGTGTTACCCTGACCGTGGGGCCTACTTTAATGTCGTGTTACATATCCACACCCTCCATCAATTTTTCCAGCTCATTTTAGAGCATAGTCCAAAATTTGAAGCAGATCCAAATCTCAAATGGATCACACACTAGGAATTGCATATCCAAATTTCACCACTAAAAACTCCCTAAGGCCCACCGTAATGTTTATTTGTCATCCAACCTGTTTATAAGGTCACGGAGATAATGAAATGCAAAACTCAAGTGGACCACATCATAGGAAATAGTCGTCATTGAACACCCACCATTAAAAAATTCCTTGCCCATTATGTTTATTTTTCATGGGCTTGAATATTTATTTATCATCTAACTTGTTGATAAGGTTACAAAGAAGTGTACAAAGTACAAATACAAATATAAGCTTGATCCAAATCTCTCGTGGCCCACGGGAAGTTTTCAGTAGGAATTCAATCCCTATTATGTAGTGCATGACATTTGGATCTGCATCATTTTGGGACCATATCTTAAGGTAAGCTAGATATGCAACACATACATCAAGGTGGGCCAGGGTCACGGCAATATCAACTAACCTGTTACCCGCGTAATCCCTAATCAACTCCCTCGGGAAAGACAATAAAGCCTTGCATGGTGAGGTTTGATTGGGCTAGCCGGTGGACTGACTTCAGTCAAGTACCTGCTCAGCAGAACTTATTTCAAACATACTCTGCGTAGCCCCACATCTACAGCACGTTGTACAACACAGTGGTCCCGTGGCCTCACTAAATTCAGTTCCCCGCATGTCCCTTGGAAAATGGTGCTAATAGCCTGTGGTCCCCACCAACAGATAGTTCATGTAGGTGAAAGCTATGTGGGGTCCACCATAACATCCGTGATGATAACTTGACAGAATTTGGAAACAGGTTTGTGGGCATCAATCTTGTGATTTAGGGGATGATTTAAGGGTGTTATATGTTAAAATAAAATACAAAATTCAACTGTGGCCATTTCAATTTTCTTTATTTCTTGTCCTGTGGCTCACCTGAGTTATGAATCTAGCCAATCACTGGACTTCTTACCTATTATTAGCTTGCAAAGATGATGTTCTCGTAGACATCTCAATGAGCCCCACGTAGCTTCCACCTACGGGAACTTTCGGTTTGCGTGGGCAGATGCAATTTGCATCCCTTATGAAGAGGATTTATTTGATACTCTGATTCCATGGGAGACGCTTGATACTCATGCACTTAAATCCACTGCTGATCAAGTTACAGCCTTCAAACATATTGGTTGAACAATCCTAACTTCTAATTTATGGGCACACACATTTTTAAGATAAGGCCATTGAATACTTCTTATTGTTCACTTTCCAATAAGGGTCCATTTGGATACCACCAAATAAGTTGCTTTTTCAACTCACAGCAGTAGAAAAGTAACTTATTTCAGTTAAGTAAGTTTAGTATGTGATTAGTGATAAGTAACTTTTTACTTAAAACTACTTAATCACTTCATATATATATATATATATATATATATATATATATATATATATATATATATATATATATATAGAGGAATGCTCATCTGCGAACCGGTTCGTACGTACTACGTACGAACTTTTTTGAGAACCCATCATAGGTGATGTGGATCCTAAATCTGAATTGTTCATGTGAAGCAGCACCCCGTGAAACCCCCAAGGCTGAAGTTTTTTTTCGAAAATGCTGGTGGGCCATAGCAAAGAGAAATGCAAATCAAGGAAGGAAACTGTTTTCATATTTCATGGCCCATCAAGTTTTGGATCAAATTAAAACTTCGGCCAGAGGGGTTTCATGGGGTGCTGCTTCACATGAACGGTTCAGATTTAGGATCCACATCACTTATGATGGGTTCTCAAAAAAGTTCGTACGTAGTACGTACGAACCGGTTCGCAGGTGAGCGTTCCTCTCTCTCTCTCTCTCTCTCTCTCTCTCTCTCTCTATATATATATATATATATATATATATATATATAAACTTTTCTACTTTTCAAGATAAGGCCATTGGATACTTTTTATTTTTTACTATCTAATAAGGGAATCCAATAAGGCCCTGTTTGGATACCACTAAATAAGTTAGTTTTTCTACTTACATCAATAGATAAGTAACTTATTTCAATTAAGTTTAGTTTATGATTAGTTATAAGTAACTTTTTACTTAAAAGAACTTAATTACTTTAGTTAATTTATTTTTAAAAAATTTTCCACTTTTCAAGTTAAGGTCACTGGATACTTCTTATTTTTTATTGTCCAATAAAGGCCAATTTGGATACCACCAAATAAATTACATTTTCTACTTACAGCAATAGATAAGTAACTTATTTCACTTAAGTTTAGTTTATGATTAGTTATATATAAGTAACCTTTTACTTTAAAGTATTTAATCACTTTGGTTAATTTTTTTAAACTTTTTTACTTTTCATCAGTTGTTAAAGGGAGGAATAGGAGAGATGAAAGAGATGAGAAGCTGATAAGTATGTTGTTTACCAAATATACTTATCTTCTTAATAAGTAGAAATTAAGATAAGTTACTTGTGGCATAGGTAACTTATCTTAAGCAACATATGATTCAAATGAGCCTTAAAGATCCGGAACTGCTCCTCTGTTATGTAGGAAAGTAGGGTGGTTCGAGACCAGGAAACAGAGGTTTCAGCCCCTACTCACCAAGTGGGCGATTCCTCTGAAGACCAGGAGAGGCCAGTCCTGCTCCTAAAGACTTGTGAGCGGGACCTAGTAGACCCTTTCAAAGGAGACCAAGACCAGGAAAAAGATGTCGATTCCAACGTGAACATCATAAAAAATGACAAGGCTTCCAAACCCAGGCAAACAAGATGTGTGCTGACAAAATTGGGTAATGGGGACTGGCAAAGTAGATTGAGACGTCTAAAGAGGAGGGCCATAAATTCAGGTTGTGTGACAGATGGTTAAAGTCCTTGTATGGAATGCCCGAGGGGTTGGAAATACCCCGACAATTAGGACGGCTAAAAGAATTATCAGAAGTTCCAATCCATGCCTTGTGCCTATCCTTGAGCCAATGCTTAGGGAGGACAAACGAGTGGAAATTGGGCTCAAGCTCGGCTACCACTCCTCTTCTTCTAATGTGGCGGATGGGGAAAAAATATGGGTCTTTTACAACAATTAGGTCAATGTTAATGTCCTGCACTCCACTAATCAAATGCTCTCTTTAAGCCTTTCTTTGTAGGTTAATCAGAATCCAATTACTTTATTCATAGTTTATGCTAGCTGTGGGCGAGTGACTAGAAGATCCTTATGGGAAGACATTATAACCATCAACAGAAATATGCAGGGACTGTGGGCTGTCTGTGGGGACTTCAATGTTGTGCTTGAAGCTGCAGACAGATTAGGGAACAGGAGAAACTCCGATCCGAGCTCGTTAGAATTTGCAGAAGCTGTGGATAACTCGGGTCTGCGTGATGTGGTGTAAGACCCGTATCCTAGCCTGTACTATTCCGTCGACTCCCATGATCCTTCCCGACGAATTCTGGCAACTTGTGACCTATAATCGATGTTTGCGAACGACCCTAAGTCGTATCCCGTAGATCTGAGTCAGCCTAATCCGAGACTTGTACCATTGCGACCGCACCGTCGCCGCGGCTCCAACGCCACGACTCGTGCACCAATTTGATACCCTGGTGGGGAGATGTAGACCCGTGTTCAGTTCAAGAAAAAACACCGCGCGTTGCAAATCTCAAGAGAATCTCTACAACATGTCTCATCCATCCCATCAATCACCTAATGTCAAGTACAAAGTAACTCATGCTTTCTCTCTCCAAAGTCAACTCTTTCTCACCCTCTCCCTTACACCACCTTACATGTCAAGTACCACATCCATCACTCACCTCACCCTTTCACCCATCACACCCATCCCTCATCTCTCTTACAACTCTCTCTCTCTCTCTCTCTCTCTCTCTCTCTCTCTCTCTCTCTCTCTCTCTCTCTCTCTCTCTTTCTCATTTCTCATCTCAACTCCGAACTAGCAAGAGCATCACAAGTCTAAGCCCTCGCATATGAGAGAAAAGTGATTTTTGGTGGCTCACCTTTCTATTCCAAAAGCTCTCATCTTAGCCATCCATTTCCCATCTCCACCATCAAAGTGAAGCATAAGGAGAGTGGCTTCCCAACGGACCAAGAAGATCAAGTGGTGGGTGCTTTCATAGCTTAGATTTTATATTTTTATGATGAGCCAAGTGAGGCCTACCGATCAAATATTTGGATCTCACTTTGGACCCTAAGATGTGGCCGATGGCCCACCTTGATTATCAATATCATTCCATGATGGGGCCATTCTCCATGGACCCCATCATGATGTTTACCTTCCGAGCTTGTATATGGGTCATTTAGACCGTCTATTTTCGTGGAGAAGGGATCTCCACCGTTGGATTTCAATTTTTATGGGCCCACATGTTATGTGACCCACTTGATTTATGTTGTAGATCATGGAAGGGAGGGCCCATAGTGTCGGGGTCCCTCCATCACGTGTGTCCCACTCTCTATCTCTCTCTTTCCCTCTCTATTTCATTTTTTTATGTGATCATGACATGATTGTGTGGCCCCCTTGGATGTACCCCACCATGAGGTATGTATTTTATCCAAACCATTTATAAGTGGGGCCCACTTTAAATGTATATGTTCCACACCACCCAGCCATGTGGTGGCCACCTGAGCAAGGCCCACCTTACATATATGTGTCACGCCAAGCCGTCCAGCGTCTCTGGACGCTGGACGTGTAGTGTAAAAAAAAAAAGAAAAGAAAGGGAGATTTCTTTTGATTTTGGGGTGGACCACTCATGCAAGCCCCACCTTGATGCATGTTGTTAATCCACGCCATCCATTCTATTCTCCAGATCATTTTACCTGTTGAGCCAAAAAAAAAGAAGCTGATCCGAGTATCTGATGGGCCATAGCATTGAAATTAATGTCATTACCGTTGAAGTCTACCCTGATAGTCCTATACACCTAAAAATATCAGATATTGGACTTGTTTGGTCCGTCTCAGGCCATGGAAACTAGTGGTCGAGATGGATTTGGTTAAAACAGGCCCCACGCAAGAAAAACCTTAGAAAAATGCGATTTCAAAAAAAATAAAAAAATAACAACAACAACATTGTTGTTGCTGCTGACAGGAGAGGACGCGCAGGCGTCCTACGCTCGGACGGCGGGCGTGAGGCAGCAACCCACGGCTCCAGTCGTGGGCCCCACCTTTATGTTTATTTGTCATCGTACCTGTTCATGAGGTGGGCCACCCCCTGAGGTGGGCCCCCTCTAAATTTCAGTCGCATCCAACGCTCAGGTGGCCCACATCAGAGAAAACAGTGTGAATTGAGTGTCTACCATTGAAGCCCTTTCATGGGCCACAGAAGTTTTGGATCAAGATGAAATTTGTATTCCCTCTTCATCCAGGTGTACAACCTTACCAACCAGTTGGATGGAAAATAAATGTTATGGTGGGCCCCACGTGGGAGCCCACAGTGATGTATGTGTTGTACTCCCACCGTCTAGGCGGACGGTGGAGTCCACAGTGATGTATGTGTTGTATTCCCACCGTCCAGCGGACGGTGGAGCCCACTGTGATGTACATGTTTATCCGCACTATCCACTGATTGGACAGTGGGACCCACCATGATTTATGTGTTCTATCCACTCTGTCCACACTAAATCGTGTGTGTGGGTGTGTGTATATATATATATATATATATATATATATTATATATAATATTGTATATATTATATATATTATATATGTATATATGTATGATGCTGGGCCTTCATGTGGACCCCCACCATGATGCATGTGTTACATCCAAACCGTCCATCCACTTTGTGAGCTCATTTCATGGAATGAGCTACAGAATGAGGCAGATCTAAAGTTCAAGTGGACCCCACCATTTAAATAGTGGGGATAGTGACATGCACCGTTCATAACTTCTTAAGGGCCACTGTAGTTCCGACCAAGATGATGTGTTGCCTTCACTTCATCTACCTCCATGTTAACTTATAAATAGGTTGGATTCCAAAAAAAAGGCATAACAGTGGGCCCCTGTAGGATTTAATGGTGGAAATCATTATCACCACTTTTATTTGGTTGTGGCCCATCTGACATATGTATGGGGCCCAATTAGAGTGGCCCATTTGATATACATAAGGCCCATGTTACGAGGCCCATTGTGACGTATTCAAAGGCCAAGGGCTATGGCCCATTGCAATGTACGTAAGGCCCATTGATGTGGCCCACTGGATTTATATAAGGCCCATATGATGTGGCCCATATGATGTATTTAAGGACCATGAGTCGAGGCCCAATGGGATGTCCTTAGGGTCTATTGCAATGTGTGATGCCTCCTTGGGTTGTGTAATGATGTTTCATGGCGGGTCATGCCTTGGGAGCAATGTTTGTTTGACGTCCATATTGTGAGGTAATGTTGGTTAAACGTCCACATTACGGCTCTCCCTAGAGCCCATTAATAGGCCCATACTTATTGTGTGTAGGCCATCTAGACCCATCTTCATTGTGAGAGTAGTTCATCACCTTATAATATGCTTAGTGTAACTCCATGATTCATGCCCATACACATCATATGTATGCCTGATATGAGGATTGTTTGATCATAGCATATGCCATTGAGTAGACTATTTACGGGACTCCTTATGAGACGGAGTACCTACATTATCGTGCTGTACGTGCAGGATTGCTGCATGACTGGATAGTGTGACTCATGCTTCCCGCATATATGTGACTTGATCATGGTACGCCCTAGTGACATCAGGGTCGTAGCCTCCATGAGCACATTGTGGATGGCTAAATGGGACACCGAAAATACTTGGTTCTAGCACTGTGGGCATTTAGAATGTCCTTGGGTGAAAGTCCCAGAACCTTCGAGGCCAGGAGTAGCCCCAACGTCTATACCGAGTGGAACATGAGCGTCCGAGTGCCGAATACTAGTAGGCTACGTCTCCCACTGTGTCGTGGTCGGTTGGGAGGCGGTGTGGCCTTATCCGCCCGAGTGAGGGGGCTATAAGCTAGGCTGAGTATGACCAGCTCGTAAATGGGTCCGTTATCGACGAGCCAGGTAGGTATTGGTAGACTACTGGTCAGGCGGATAGTGAGGTTTATTCCGCTTGCTTGACTGTGCAGCTAGGGAGGAGGCAGTCAGTGCGAAGTGTATTACACCCCGGTAATTTTTCCAGAGAGCAACCATACTGATATGTGGACTTATTGAGCAGGAATTGCATATTCATCCATTCATTCATTCATTATCCACTCGGGCTGGTGGTGCGTAACCATTTGTTACGTGTACCTTCGCATGGCCAGGATTTCGGTTAGGCGCGTGACTAACCTGAGATCAGGAGTTACCACATTGTGTCTGACTATCCAAATTTAGATATGAGACTAGTTTGGATAGAAGTTTCTTGTGATGGACCCCATAACCTGTGATACTTCGTACTATCATCCTGAGTTCACATTCCAGCATGGTCATTTCATTCGCACCTCATATTACATTGCATCGCAGTACTTAGCATTTTGGGTTACTATGTTCTTATACTTATATGGCCTAGATAAGATTGATGGTATTCGTGGTTTGTCAGGATTTGCATATTACATTGCATCCTCAGCATCTATTATTGTCTTATTATGTTTTACATCGCATAGCCTTGGTACGGCTGATAACACTCATGGACTTACTAGTATATTTTCGCTTACTCTAATATCATATGATTCATGATCTTGTCATTTTTCCTTCTTATCTCGATGATCTATGATTTATGGGCTTTATTGTATACTTGTCACTTACCACACACACTTACACTACCCTCTAAGCTTTCTATAAGCTTATGCACAATAGATGCGTGCAGGTGACGTTAGCTTGCAGCAGTGTTTAGCTTGGAGCGTGCAGCTATCTTCTGAAGCTTTGATTTCGATATATGTATTTTCCTTTTAGCATTGTATTCAAATGATTATATTAGTGGATATCTGATGATGATGTTGCCTTTATGATTTGGGTGAACTTGTGGTTATGCTTTTTATGAGACAAATATACGTTGAAAAATCCTCCTTGTAGGATCCTAGGATCAGAACTTGGCGTTTGTACACCGAGAGTCGAGAATGGGGTACTACGGAGGCTGTCGGCACTGGGTTCGGCGATCAGGATTCCTGTAAATCCGATTTTCGAGTTTGGAGCATGACATGCGGGCTTCTCAGGAAACCGATACACTTGGTGCAATAATAGATCAGGGGCGGCTAGATCATGGACAAGGCTGGATAGAGCCTTAATTAATGATAACTGGGCCATATTTTCCGACGGTTTAGAGTGGAACACCTCCCCAGGGTCAGCTCTGACCACTCTCCCTTGCTTCTAGTCTTCCCGCGGGAGCAGTCCTTGAGTGCCTTGCCTTTTAGATTTCAAAGAATGTGGACCTTCCATGAGTCCTTCCAGCAAGTTGTACGTGATCCTGGGAGGGGCAGTTATCCCCTCAGCCTATGATCAATCTTCAGCTCAAACTTCGGAGTGTAAAGAGAGCCTTAAATGGAATCGAGATGTGTTTGGGAACATCTTTCAACTGCTGAAATCAACAGAGAGAGTGGAAGAAGTGGAAGAGAAGATGCAAAACCAGCTGGGTTTGAACCTCTCCAATGAGTTGGCTTTGGCTAGGCAGAAATTAGCAAAAGTGGAGCTATTGGAAGAGGTTTATTGGAAACAAAAAGCTAGAAACTCATGGCTAAATGAAGGTGACCGAATGACTAAATTATTTCACCAGATGGCTCAAGAAAGAGTAAGGAAAGCAGAAATCAGGTCTATTACGTTGGATGATGGTACCGTCATTGAGGGCCAACAAGCTCTTAAGAAGGTCGCTGTCTCTTACTTTCAAAATGCATTCAAAGGGGAAAATTCTCCCCTCGACCCAACCATCCTCTCTTCCGTTCCCCACCTGGTTACTAGAGAGGAGAATTCCATGTTGATTGAATCCCCTTCGCAACAAGAGGTGTTGTGAATGTGGAGCCACATTTGGGCCACCTTCAAACAGTCGTAGGGACCTGCTCGACCGGTTGTGGACTGTCGACTCAAAGTCCAGCGAGTCCGATTTTTTTCATGTTTGGGCCCTTCGACCAGTCGTAGGAACTGTTCGATTGGTCGTAGTACGACTAGTCATAGCTCCCATTCGACCAGTTGTAGGTTACGTAGATTCGTTTCCGAATCTGATGCGGACTACGGATTTTAGTATCGCCTTTCACAAGGGTGCAGAAGGAAAGTTGCCTAAACTGTATATAGGTATTGTTGGGGTTTTTCTAGAATATTGGAAAATAATTTTAAGGTGTGGGCTAAAGAATTTCTATGATCTTTCAAGGGAGAGGTTGGTATTTTACCTTATAATATTTATTTTTCTTCATTGTGGAAGTTTGCATCCATGGTTTTTTACCCTAGTTTGGGGTTTTTTCACGTATATCTTGTCTTGTGGTTTATTTGAATTGCTTTGATCCATTTCTAGTTTATATTTCTTTTTGTTTATCATTTATGGGTGAGGCCTGGGATTGGATCTCGGCTCACTGCGTTGTTAGCGTGCTGCGCAACAACTGGTATCAAAGCTATTAGTTTAGTTCTATTGGGAGCGATGGCGGAAGATGGAAAAACTAGAATTGAGAAGTTTGATGGTTGAAACTTTACCTTCTGGAAGATGCAAATGGAGAATTATCTGTATCAGAAGGACCTCTACATTCCTCTAGGAGGAAAAGAGAAGAAACTAGAAAAGATGACAGATGATGAATGAATTTTACTGGATAGAAAAGCTTTAGGAACAATCCGATTCTCTTTATCTAAGAGCGTCGCCTTCAACATATCCAAGGTGAAAACGACAAAAGAATTGATGAAAACCCTAGCCACCATGTATGAAAAACCTTCAACATCCAATAAGGTTCATCTTATGAAACAACTATTCAACATGAAAATGTCAGATGGTGGGAGCGTGACTGAACATCTAAACGAGTTCAATACAGTCACGAGCCAGTTGGAATCCGTTAGCATCGTTTTTTTAGGATGAGGTCAGGGCACCATTGATCTTATCCAGTCTGCTAGACAGTTGGGATGGTTTGGTGATTACTGTGAGCAATTCTTCAGGATCAACAAAACTAAAATTTGATGATGTGGTCGGTCTAGTTCTTAGCGAAGAATCTAGAAGGAAAGCATCAGGAGTTTCAGGGGATTCAGGGAATGCTCTAAACGTTGAAGGAAGAGGAAGATGGTTGAACAAAGGAGGTAATAAACACGGGCGTTCTAAGTCGAGGAAGAAGTCCAAGGGACCGAAAGACAAAGAAGGGTGTTGACATTGCGGCAAGAAGAGGCACATGAAACATGATTGCAAGGCGCTCAAGAAATAAGAAGGAAGCTCTCAAGGTGGGAAGGATTCAGTGAATCTATCCGAGAAGAGTGACACAGAGGCGTTGATCTCATCTCTTGATGCGAGGAATGAGTCTTCGGTTATAGACTCGGGTGCTTCGTTTCATGCCACTTCATGTAAGGAAGTTCTGCGTAATTATGTGTCAGGTGATTTTGGGAGAGTTTACCTGTGTGATGATGAGTCGTGCAGTATCGTTGGAAAGGGAGACATTCAGGTCAATCAGAAAGACGGAACAGTTTTGAAATTAAAGGATGTCAAACATGTACCGAGTTTGAGAAGGAATCTGATCTTAGTGGGGCAGTTGGCTGACACCAGTTATGTGACGACATTCATCAGTGATTCCTAGAAGATCACAAAAGGTGCCTTGGTGATATCTTGAGAAAAAAAGGAAGGTACTTTGTACGTGACTTCGGGATCGTATAGTTCACTCGCAGTCGCATCAACTGGAGTGAATGGGCAGTTATGGCATCAGAGGATGGGACATATGAGTGAGAAAGGGATGATAGTGTTATTGTCAAAGGAGAAGTTACCAGGGCTGAAGTCTATTGACTTGAAATTCTGTGATGACTGCGTGTATGGCAAGAAGAAGAGGGTAAGCTTCAAAAAGACAGGACGTACTCTAAAGATGTATCTATTGGAGCTTGTACACACTGACGTGTAGGGACCGGTACAGGTATCATCTCTTGGTAGCTCACGTTATTTTGATTCCTTTATTAATGATGCTAGTAAAAAACTGTGAGTTTATTTCTTAAAACATAAATCTGATTTATTTGATGCGTTTAAGAAGTGAAAAGTCATGGTAGAAAACGAGACAAGTAAAATAGTAAAGTGTCTCAGATCTGATAATGGGGGTGTAACACCCTGAAAATTGGGGGTCGAGTATAGTTCAGCTCCCGAGTTCCAAAACATCACTTATGCAACATTTTCAATGATGAATGAATGTTGGCTGTATTAGTGTATAAAACATGAAATAGATTAAGCCAAATCAGCAAATCATAATTCAGGGACAATGAGAAAAAGTAAACGAAAGTCTAAAATACGTAAATACATCAATACAAGTCTCCAAAATATGAGTGCTCTGCCAGGTCAATAAGTACAAAGGTTACATCAAATAGATATGACAAAATGTAATGGTCCTCTATAAAGTGTAAACCCTGAAGCCCCGACGATCTGGACTCGTCTCACGCGAATCCGCCCGAAAACTACATAAACGAGAATGCTTCCTTGTCATTATCAAACTCCGGCTCCGCCTCGCAGGCATCACCATCACCTGCAGCTAAGTCAGAGTCTGGTTGGTATTTAAATACCGTCCCAGAACGTGGGAGTGAGTGATCAACTCAGTGGAACTATACCATAAAGGTTAACATGTTATCAATTCAATCAAGCAGTAATGATAAAGCAACACAATCAAACATCCCTAATTACTCTGATTAATGCAAGTATGTATGAAGTAATGATGCATGCTCTCACCTACACTCCCTCTGCGATCTTCATCTTACAGTCGCACATGTCAGTCACTTCCTCAGTGCTCTGCTCAACACCAAATGGCACATGTAGTGCGGTGCATGTACATGATTACCAAGTTCTTATTAGTCATTTTCATACAACAGGATTGGGAAGCTAAGGTACCTCCCTTATATCAATACCCAAACAATGATCCATTCTAGGGTCGTCAGTCCTAGACAATCTCATACGATATTATAGTTCTAGATCGCTGTAAAGGGCTCGTCACTAATCAATACAGGTCTAGTTATATCCTAAATACTACAATAAGGCTCGTCACCCCAATACGGTTTCAGGATATACTCGAGGTCACTACAAAGGGCTCGTCACCAATCAATGTATGCCGACAGCACGAATACAGTATCCCATACCACCATATTAGGCTCACGAGTCTAGGTTGCTCACTGGTCACTACGAGGAGGCTCGTCGCCCCAGTGTAGGCCGACAACACGACCACGGTGTCCCATACCACTATGTCCGGCTCATGAGTCTTAGGGGATCGAGGTACAAAGGTTAACGGGATTTCACTGGTAAGTTTAGTACCTTAGATTCAAACAGTAGCGTCCAAACATGGTGAACATACATCGGTCAATCGGGTTAATTGATGAGCTCGATTAGGACGATCGCACATTGAGTTGATCGACATGAAATGCATAAGCACTCCGTGTGGCCTAACTAATGCCGAACATCCCAAGTACGGCTCGGATTCATCGAACACATCCTGCGTGGCGAAAGCAATCTCAACCACCAGTTCGAGAGCAGTTATGGAATATAACTTAAATATGAATGCACAGTACATGAAGGAAATCATACATATAATTAACTCAATTCCTACAATCATAATAGTGAATATTTAACTCAATTCCTACAATCATATAACATGTTATGGAATATAACTTAAATATGAATGCACAGTACATGAAGGAAATCATACATATAATTAACATGGATAGTTAGACTAAACAGTTCATGGAGGAAATCATACACACAAGTAAGATAGTTGGGATTTCATATATCAAATCCCTCATAAATCATACTTTGCTAACTACTAACTCATTTAGACATTTTCACAAATAGTTAGACTACACTTTTCAACATACATCACGTATGTCGGCCGTATTACGTATTAGGGCAAATCCTTTTTGCGGAGGAGTTGTCGCATACATAACAATCATATACCTACGACAAATAATCATGGCAATCATAACATCAAATTCCTTAGGCATACAAACATTTCAACAAACACATGAAATACCCTATTTACAACATATGTTAGACATATACGTAAAACAAAACAGATGGCACATTTAACATGTGTAATAGCGTCCACGTCAATAATAAATCATCAGACATTGAAAGTCTTGAAAACCATAACATATACGTATATAGTCCACACCTTAAATCAGAAAATGTGAAATGGATATGATTTAGACGACAAGTCTTCGTTAACGGTGAATAAGCAACCTAAGGCATGAATTAGGTTAGCTACATCAACACTTAGACTATTCTAAATTCTAAAACAGGTTAGGGTTTGATTGTCTTATCCAAAAATAGACTTAGAATCGCCGGAATAACAATTCAGATGCGATGGATTAGACACGTAGAGTAGCCGGGAAGAATCCTAAGATGAATCACCAACTTCTCTCTCACTTTCTCTCTCTTTCTTAGCTAGGGTTTGAGAATTCGTATGGAATTTGTGAGAAAGGGTTTAAGGTCCTTATATAGGCCCAAAACTAATGAAATTAATCTCAGGGTCATGGTATACTTAGGTTATAACCAAATCGGGCTTATTTCGATCTAACAGAGCATTCTGGAGGTCCCTTTACTGAATGCGGTCAGACTTAAGCTTACAATTATTGGATCTTGATCAAGTTAAGTTTTCAGTCCGATCGGGTTTCCAGATTGACCGTGAGGACTAGTTTCAGTTCAACGGTCATCGAAACTCGATCAGGGCCACAAGCATATTGGCATATGTAGGATATCTTCCCTAATCCGATGGTGAATTTGGGTCAGAATCCAACGGTCAGAATGCTTATAAATGGCGCGCAAGCGACACGACTCAAATTACTTAAATTTATATTTAATTTCTAAATAAATTCACCTTTCTCACACTCTTCGCTTCGGACTCAAGCAAATCATCTCAGGACGTCATTTGGACTTGATTTTTGAGGTGATAGTCAAGTCCAACTAGGCAGTCATAATTGTTTAAGTTCATCGCTATCAGACTTTCGACGTATGGTCCACGTCCATTATAGAGTTTCATTGTGCTACCGAGAGCAACTGGGTTTAGAGTTGGATCCTAGATTCAGGGTAATGTAGCGTTACTAATTCTATAGGTTTTGGGTCTTATAGATCGCATTTAAAGTGATTGGTGCTAATTTCTCAGGTAATCTAGTTTGACGCTAGTTAAGTCTCTTTAAATTTTTAAAGGATTAGGTTCTAAAGGATTTCTACTAGAGGTGGTACTCGGATCTTTGTACAGATTTTTCTAGGACGTTACAGGGGGAGAGTATTGTGACAAGAGGTTTGAGGAGTACTGTGCAGCAATTGAAATCAAACATCAGAAAATAATTTTAAGGACACCATAGCAGAATGGTGTGGCTGAGTGCATTAATAAGATCATCCTTGAGCGCGCCGGGAGCATGAGGTTACATGCAGGGTTGCCCAAAACCTTTTGAAAAAATGCTGTGAATATTGTCGTATATCTTATCAATAGAAGTCCCTTAGCACCATTGGATGGTGGGCTACCAGAAGAAACGTGGACTGGGAAAGAAGTGAATCTTACACATCTCAGAGTGTTCGGTTGCACTTCATATGTTCACATTGATGCAGAGTACAGAAACAAGATGGATGCGAAATCTAGGAGATACACGTTTATAGGCTACGGGCAGGATGATTTTGGCTACAGGTTTTGAAATGTAGAAAATAAGAAAATCATCAGAAGCAAGGACGTAGTCTTCAATGAAAAAGTGATGCATAAGGACAGTGTGTAGAAAAATAAGGCCGAAGAAAAGGAATTCGTAGAGTTGGAAGAGTTACCAGATATGAGTGTTATAGCGTCACAGGATGATCATGCACAGGAGCATTATGAGGCAGAGCCACAGACACTGGTGGTGAAGAGATCTGCTCGGGAGAGGAGACCCACGGTCCGATACTCACCCTCCTTACATTATCTACTGCTGACAAATAATGGTGAGCCAGAATATTTTGAAGAGGTATTACAGTCAGATACACGGGTTAAGTGGGAGCAGGACATGGATGAGGAGATGGACTATCTTGAGTCTAATCATACATGGGAGCTAGACACTCTACCTAAGGATAAGAAAGCTCTTCATAACAAGTGAGTTTATAGACTGAAGGAGGAGCACGATGGTTCGAAACGGTACAAGGCAAGACTGGTTGTAAAAGGGTTTCAACAGAAGGCAGGTATCGATTTCACCAAAATATGTTCACCTGTGGTGAAAATTTTTACGATTCGTATGGTCTTGAGTATAGTGGTTATAGAGGACTTACATTTAGAGCAGCTAGATGTTAAGACAACCTTTCTTCATGGGGACCTTGAAGAAGATATATATATGCATCAACCGACAGGATACGTGGCACCAGGTAATGAGAACAAGGTGCGCAGACTGAAGAAGAGTTTATATGGCCTGAAATAGGCCCCGATGTAGTGGTATAAGAAGTTCAATAGTTTCATATCGGGAAACGATTTTAGGAGATGTCATGCAGACTATTACTGTTATTTGAAGAAGTTTGATACGCCGTACATTCTCCTTCTTCTGTACGTTGATGATATGCTTGTGGCCAGTTTAAGTATGAAGGACATCTCAGATCTCAAAAGACAACTATCTAGAGAAGTTTTCATGAAGGATTTAAGAGCTGCAAAATAAATCTTAGGCATGAGAATAAAACGTGACAGGAAAAATAAGAAACTGGTTTTGTCACAAGCAGAGTACATAGCAAAGGTACTTAATCGATTCAATATAGGAGGTGCTAAGCCGGTTAACACTCCATTAGCCAACCACTTCAAGTTATCTAAGGAGCAAAGAGTAAAGATGCAGGAGGAACGAGACTACATGGCTAAAGTCCCATACGCGTCAGCGATTGGGAGTCTCATGTATACTATGGTAAGCACGAGACCAGACATTGCTCAAGCAGTGGAAGTTGTTAGCAGCAGGTTCATGAATAACCCCAGTAAGGAACATTGGGAAGCTGTGAAGTGGATCCTTAGATACCTGGTAAGTACTAAGGATGTAGGGTTGTGCTATGGTGGATCGAAAATCAAGCTACAAGGTTACGTGGATTCAGATTTGACTGGAGATATCGACAGCAGAAGAAGCACTACAGGTTATGTGTTCACTCTGGGTAGTGATGCAGTCAGTTGGGTTTCTCAGTTACAAAAGATAGTATCTATCAGTACGACAGAAGTAGAATATGTTGCGGCTACAAAAGCATGAAAGGAGATGGTGTGGATGTAAGGTTTTATGAAAGAGTTGCGAAAAAAGCAAGTAGATTGTAAGCTATATAGTGACAGTCAGAGTGCAATACACTTGGCTAAGAATTCAGCCTTTCATTTAAGGACCAAGCATATTGCCATCAGATATCACTTCATTTGCTCGTTATTGAGAGATGAATCGATTGTTCTGGAGAAAATTCATACAAGTGAGAATCCTGCAGATATGCTGACCAAGGCGGTCACACGAGAGAAATTGAAGCTCTGTTCAGCTTTAATTGGTCTTCAGGCTTGAAGATGGGGAGGTGGTGCACTCCGGATGAAGAAGACGAAGGTTTATGGCAATATGTCTCTAAGTGAAAAATTATCGAGAATGTGGAGCCACATCTGGGCCGCCTTTGACCAGTCGTAGGACATGCTCGACCGGTTGTAGGGGCCTGCTAGACCGGTCATGGACCGTCAACTCAAAGTCCAGTGAGTCCTTTTTTTTCATGTTTGAGCCCTTCGACCAGTCAAAGGAACTATTCGACTGGTCGTAGTACGACCAGTCGTAACTCCCATTCGACTAGTCGTAGGTTACGCAGATTCGTTTCTGAATCTGATGCGGACTGCCGATTTTGGTGTCGCCTTTTGCAAGGCTATAGAAGGAAAGTTGCCTAAACTATGTATAGGTGTTCCTAGGATTTTTCTAGGTGAATTTAGAATATTGAAAAATAATTTTAAAGTGTGAGCTAAGGGATTTCTATGATCTTCCAAGGGAGAGGTTAGTATTTTGCCTTGTAATCTTTATTTTTCTTCATGGTGAAAGTTTGTATCCGTAGTTTTTTACCCTAGTTTGGAGTTTTTCTATATATATCTGGTCTTGTGGTTTGTTTAGATTGCTTTGATCTGTTTCTAGTTTATATTTCTTTCTGTTTATCGTTTGTGGGTGAGGCCTGAGATTGGATCTCGGCTCTCCTCTTCCAAAAGATGGGGCTCCTGGCCCGGACAGGTTTTCGTCTAGTTTCTTCTCCACCTGCTGGTCTATTATTGGGCAGGACATTGTAAAAGCAGCTGAATATTTCTTCCAAGGTGGAGACATCCTCCGAGCGCTCACCTCTACTCTAATCTGCCTCGTTCCAAAATCTAATTCAGCTTCCTCCTTCGCTGAATATTGTCTGATTAGCCTATGTAACTGTATCTATAAGGTATTCTCTAAAATCCTGGCAACCAGGCTCGGGCTGGTGCTACCAAATATCATCTCAGCTAAACAGGGGGCTTTCATTCGAGGCAGATCCATAATAGAAAATGTGATCCTTGCTCAGGAGCTCCTCAGAGATATTAATAGAAAAGTCAAGGGTGGCAATATCATCTTGAAGCTCGACATGGAAAAGGCATACGACAGAGTTGAGTGGGGGTTCTTGAAGTCAGTGTTGAGTAGATTCGACTTCAACAATAGGTGGATATCCTTAGTGGAAAAATGTTGGCGGAATAGTTGGTTCTCAGTTCTGCTAAACAGAGAAGCAGCAGGTTATTTTAAGTCATCCAGAGGCCTCCGCTAGGGAGACCCGATATCGCCAGGCCTTTTCATCATTACAGCCGAAGTATTGAGTAGAGGCTTTAAGGACATCATTGCTCGTGGAATTTTCCAGCGTTTCCACCTCAAGCAGGGCTATCCGGTTATTTCCCATTCGCTCTTTACAGATGACACCCTTTTGTTTCTTAATGGAAGGAGATCATCTGCTCAAGGTACTCTAAATTTCCTTTCGGCTTTCCAAATCGCGTCGAGACAAAAAATCAATTACAGCAAGACCTCTTTCATTTGTTCAAGTAAGTGGGCTACCAGCAAAATCAGGCTCATGGAAAATCTCCTGGGCTTTCCTAAAGCTTCTGCTACTATGAAGTACCTAGGCGTTCCTATCAAGGTGGGCAGATTAAAAAAATCAGACTTTCTATTCCTTCAAGACCAGATTATCAGCAAAATCAATGGGTGGAAAGCCAAGTTTTCATTTGTTCAAGTAAGTAGTTTTTAATCATGTTCTAAATAGCATCCCCATCCACATTCTTGTAGCATCTCCGATCTCGGTGGCAGTTCTAGACAGCTTGGAAAAGCATTTCGCTGACTTCCTATGGGGATGGGCTGATGGGAAGAAGAAGCTCTATTGGGTTAGTTGGCGAAAAGTCTGTAGACCGGTCAGTGAAGGTGGTCTAGGAATCACTCCGCTGAAGGAATCCGTGAGGGCAATAAGGATGAAGCTAGCTTAGATTGCTAGAGTAGGGAAGCCTGAGTGCCTTTGGGGAAAGCTGATGAGGGCTAAACATCCTCATGATTTCAGATCGGGTGCGCACAACAATGGGCATCGGATTGTCTCCCCTCTTTGGTCTAGTATCAAGACCCTGTTTCCTCTCCTTGAGGAAATTCTCCAATGGCAGATTGGTCGTGGAGAGATCAGCCTTTGGGACCAAAACTGGACTGGGTTGGGGCCCCTTACTAACCAAGTTCATTCTGAAATTCTTATTTCTCTCCAGGGTCTTCAAGTTAGAGATTTGATTGACAATAATGGGCCATTGCCTCCTTCTTCAATTTTTTCTTTCCTTCCTCAGCTAGTCATTGATATCATCTTTTCGGAGGGATTTGCTACGTCGGATGATCCAGATACTTGTCTCTGGCCCCTCAACCCTTCAGGTTCATTTACTGTCAAGTCGGCTAGTGATTCCTGTCGGTCTAGACAGATGCAAAGAAGTTGGGCTAAGGAGGTTTGGCATGGCAGTCTCCCGCCCAAGATTACAACCTTTGTTTGGAGATTGATCCATGGAGCCATTGCTGTGGATGTCAGAATTGAAGCCAAAGGTGTAAACCTAACTTCTAAATGCGTCTGTTGTGGTGAGGATCCTGCATCCCCCTCTGCGCCTGAGTCTGTGTCTCGTTTATTCCTTCAGGGGGGGGGGGGGGGGGGGGGCTAGCGACCTCGGTTTGAAATCACTTTAGGACCATTTTCGCTCTCCCTCCTCTTCAGGCACACTCCATAGAGGCTCGGCTTAATCAGTGGCGGTTTGCAGATACAGGAGACATGATCATGACCCGTCGGAAGATTGTGCCATGCTTGCTTCAATGGAAGATTTGGAGGGTGAGGAATGCTTCCAGGATGGGAGGTAAGACAGCCTCTAGTGCAGGCATTATAGCCCGAGTTAATTGGTGGTTGGATTCCCTTTGCCCAGTTTCTACCAAGATCGACAACAGGCGTAGATTTGATATTGTCAAGTGGGGGAAACCAAAAGAGGACTGGGTTAAGCTTAACTTGGACGGGTCGGGGTGTGGTAATCCAGGTCCTTCGGGTGGTGGAGGACTCTGCAGGAATTCTGAAGGGAACTTTCTTTTCACTTTCTCTATGGGTTATGGAGATGGGTCCAGTAACAGGGCAGAACTCTGTACGGTATGGAATGGGCTCTTTTCTTGTCTTACCCTTGGCTTCTCTAAGGTTGAAATGGAATCGGATTCTCTCTTTGTTATTGATCTGATTGGGGGGAAAACCAACGCCAACTAGGCGTGGATCCAATGGCTTAAGAGAATCCAATCTCTCATGTCATGTGGGATCTTCTCCTTTCGTCACATCTCGCAGGAGATGAATGGCCTGGCGGATGCTCTGGCTCGTCTTGGGAGCAACTCTCAAAGATTCTCCTCCTTCAACTCTATTTTAGATCTCCCTGCTGAAATTAGAGGCCTAATCAGGCTAGACAAAATTGGTTTAGGTGTCATTAAGGAGAAATCTTAGGACTTTTGTCTAGGATTTTCTGTCTTCCTAGGCCTTTTAGCTGCATGATAGGTGTGGTCCCCCCTTTTGTCGGGGCCCACCCGAAAAGCTGTATATTTTGTGTTTAATGAAATTGTGGCATGCGCCCACTTTTTAGAAAAAAAATGATAGGGTCGTCTTTTGTCGCAGTGGAGCACACATCCCAAGTGGAAACATGAATCACATTCTTAGTAAATTAAAAATGTCCCAAAAAAAAAAAAAAACACCCATTATGGTTTGGGCAAATGGTTTCAGCCGTGGTTTGCTCCTCATAGGCATGAGTTTAATTCCTCTCTCCGTGCACTACCCAATTAATGCACGTGTTGGTGGGATAATTGTCTGCATCCATTGAAAGCTTAAAGGGGTGAAGATACACTGTCGTAATAATAATAATAATAAATGTCAATCTAATAGTCAAATAATTAAATAGGAGCCCATCATCCTAACACTCTACCAGACTATCAAAAGTACTTTTCTTTTAGTAAACCCTAATTAACAGGACCAAACTCATTATGCCTAATACACCCAAGCTATATGGGCTAATCATATTGTACATGTAAAATCCACTCAATCCATCAGGTGATAGCCCTAATCTTCTTTGTACATTCAAATGATCATCCCTATAAAAAAAATGCCAATAATGTGCAACTTCTTATAGAAGTGGTGTGCGCCTCAAGTGAGATTTTTTTAATAGCTGCTTTCTGTTATCTTCCCTTCATCTGATGATTAACACCTAATGATGAACGGGTTTGATAAGAGATATACACCATAATGGCACCAAACATAAACTTATTGTTGGCATCGGATCCGCACTGGTCCTTGGGGTATGGCTCACTTGAGTTGTGTATCTAGCTGATTTTGAATGGACGTCACATACGACATAGTGGGCCCACAAAGCTTTAGCGTCATCCCTATTGGTTCTTGCAATATAGCCTGTTGGGAGGACCGCAGAAGCACACGGAGATGAATCTAGGATAGCAATCCAATAGCACCAAGCAATAACAAAAAGAACACAACAATTTTAATGTGGAAAAACCCTTGCAGGAAAAAACCACAGTACGAAACGACAGATATCACTATAAAAGCAGAAATTACAAAGAGAAAGAGCTTACCTGATTTGAACAACACTGAATCTCACCCTTGTTATACCCTTTTAAACCCTAGGATGAATTAAGAACCCTTAGAATACCTCTCAATCTTGTTTACACCCATATATATATCCTTGGGAAGAATCTCAAACGAAATCGGAAACAAATTTCGTATATCCGGTGGATCGGTGAAAATCTACACGAAACAGTTCAATGTCATCGACACTTACCCTTCCATGAAATCAAAGCCACTTCGATGACATGGAAAAAATTGCCAAAACTATCCAGAGACAAAACATAGATTTTCTGAAAATATTCGATGGCTTGACTTAGCTTCGATGACATCGAACACTCCTCGATGTCATAAAAAAAGGTCACAATATGTCCAGCAACCAACAAAGAAAATTTGAAAAATACTCGATGACATCGAACCTATCATCGACAGACTGTTGATTATATATTTAAGACATCAATTAACAATAATCCCCACCATATCTTCAATCATCAAATGTGTAGCTTCTTGTCCTCTTCTCTTATCTTTGCCTCGCATTATGACTTCATCAATGCTTCTCGCGCATACTCCGTTCTCATTTTATGCCATCACCAAGCTTAGAGAATTAGCATAAAACTTGAACTTATTTATAGGAACCATCTTGGTGAGCATATCTGTCAGATTCATATTGGTGTGAATCTTCTCCATAGTCACGCCTCCTTCCTTAAGCACCTTCATGACTTGCTCACTCATGTGGCACAAAAGAGCATGCCACATACATGCAGACATGGAATCTGCAACAGTCATTGTCGTTCCACCTACTAAAGTGTTGTTGATCAATCTATAAAGGTTTATGTGCTTCTGCGCTCTCATAACCACAAGTGCTCCTTTTGAAACTTTTAGGACATCATTAAAACTGGTGAACTTCCACCATATAGCTTTGAGTGCACCGAGAGAAATTAAACACTTATTTATATCAGGAACGTGCCTGACATTAGTGAAGATATGCTTCATCCCATTAAACATCTTTATGCGTACCGTACCAACAGTCACAACATTATAGGCATATATCATTGCCCATAAAGACTTGTCCACCATCGCATTCTATATAGTTGGTGAATCAACTCCGATGAGGATTCATATAATATAAAGCTCCTGTGTCAAGGATTCAATCGTCTTTACAATCATTGTGCTAGTGTCTGATCATAGACACAGACAACATATCACATGTGTTTGTCTCTTCATTAGATGTAACAATATTGGCCTACTTGGAAGAAGCCTCTGAGGTTTCTTTCTTCAACTTAGGATTTGTACAATCCTTCTTCATGTTTCATGTCATCCTATAGTTCCAGCACTTTAACTTGTATTTGTCTTTACACTTGAATTCAGATCTAGACCTTGAAGATCATGTATCTCGCTCAGTTTTTCTGTCTCTTGTAAGTTGTGCATCAGAAGAGGTCCCTAGACTACCGTTTATCTTTCTCATAGCCTTTCCCTAAAGGGATGAGATAACGGTGTCCACACTTAAGGACAATTTACGGGTGCATAATGAGTCCTTGAACGACTCATACAACACTGAAAGAGAATTTAATAAAATACATGTATGATCTTTATCTTTGACCACTTCCTCCATTTCTAGCAACTTGCAAATCAACTTATTAAAATTACTAATGTGGGCTTTCACATCTCCACCCTCTACTATCCTGAAGTTGAACAATTGTAACTTCAAGTGCAAGCGATTATCAATGGACTTTTTTGCATAAACGTCCTCTAACTTCGCCTACAAACTTGTTGCGGTTTTCTCCCTCAAGACATTATAAAGAACCTCATCTATGAGACATAATTGGATATAAGATTTAGCCTTCTTATCAAAAGTATTCCAATCATCGTCACTCATAGACAGTCGATACTCCTCAAGAGCCTCATCTTCGCCTTGCATAGTTAATATGCTAATTATCTTAAACTTCCAGAACTTAAATTTATTTGTACATGAGTACTTCTCAATATCATCCTTAGTGTTTACCATTGATTCTTATCTTTTATATTCAAGTTTGTGCCACAACATTATCTCTGATACCATTTGTCACGCCCCAAACTCGGAAACCGAGCTCACAGAATTCCCGATCGCCGAATCCGGCGCCGACAGCCTCCGTAGAACCCCATTCTCGGCTCCTAGCTCCCATTTGCCAGGTTCCGATCCTGGGATGCTACGAGGAGGATTTTCAATGTCAGTTTGATTCGTAATAAGCATAACTAAAGGCATAACCCACAAACAACAACCAAGCACTCCATTACATTTTCACTATGATCAAAAACTTTACAAGTACAATGAGCATAAAGGGAAATACAATGGTAAAAAATAAAAACTCCAAAATGCTCTGCAACGTGCCCCTGTCTCAACGCTGCTGCGAACCAACGTCACCTGCACGCAACGGTCGTGCATAAGCTTACAGAAAGCTTAGAGGGTGGTGAAAGTGTGTGCGCAAGGTAGTAATATGTACATGCAATGTCAGAGTGATGCAGAATATGTAAATGAAAATATAATATCATGAGCCGTACCAAGGCTTATGCGATGCAAGACATGAATGGTATCGGCCATCCCAAGGCCATGCAATGTATAATGCAACTCAAGCATACGGATACTCATCAATGTCCACACATCAATACAGCTCAAAGTATAGAATATCACCGGGGTCTAGTACACTCTAAACCAGATTGCTGCCACATCGCGCACAATAAGGTAAGTGGAAGAGACCTCACTATCCGTCTGCCAATATCGGGTGCGACTCGTCGATAGCGGACCCATTCCTCGAGTTGGTCAAACTCAGCCTAGCATTGCCCCCTACACTCGGGCGAGTAAGGCCGCATCCCCTTCCAACCGACCACGACACAGTGGAGAGCATAGCCAACTGGTGTTCGGCACTCAGTGCTCATCTACCCACTCGGTCTAGACGTTGGAGCAACCTCTTGGTACCATAAGGGTTTAGGAACTTTCACCCAGGGATATCTATAGTATCCCATGTAGAACAAGATTTTCGGTATCCAATCCTGCCAACCACGATGTGTCTGTGGAGGCTACGGCCCTGATGTTGCTAGGGCGTACAATAACCATGTCACACAAGTGCGAAATGCATGATTCACGCTGTCCAGTCATGCAACAATTCATGCGCATATCGTGCGCTCATGTAGGGCAATACTGCCTAACCAGGAGCCCATAAACAACCTGCCCGAAGGCATATGCTATGATCAGTCAGTCCTCATATCAAGCATACATATGATGCGTATGATCATGAGTCATGAAACTATACTAAACATGTTATAATGAAATGAACTATTTAACAATGCAGATGGACCTGGACGGTCAATACACAGCAAGTACGGCCTGGTGATGGGCCCTAAGAAGAGTCGTAATGTGGACATCCAACCAGCATTACGCTCGCAATGTGGACGTCAAACCAACATTGCTCCCAAGGCACGATCGTTGTGAACATCGTACTTAGTCTATAATGGATTTACGCATTGCAATGGACCGTAGGTTGTCCCCATTGGACCTTACATATATATCAAATGGGCCATACCCTATGGGCTTTTATTCATCAGATGGGCCACATAAATGGGCCACACCAATGGGTCTTATGTGCATTGCAATGGGTCAAACCCGTGGGCCTTAGATTGCATCAATTGGACCTAGTCACATGAGTCTAGTATGTATCAAATGGGCCACACCAATTGGACCCCCAAAATGTATATCAACTGGGCCTCAACCCAGAGGCCTTATATGAGTCGAATGGGCCTAAATCCCTAGGCCTTAAACAATTCTAATGGGCCTAATCCATGAGCTTGCATGCATATCAAAGTGGGCCTAATCCCATGGACCCTTTCTTAATCAAATGGGTGTAGTCCCATGGGTCTTACAATATAACAAATGGGTCCACTTCCATGGGCTTTAAGAATGCAACAAATAAGTCCAATTTTATGGGCCTAGAAGTACATCAAATGGCCTAGTCACATGGCCTTAGATCATATCCATTGGGCCTAAAACCATAGGCCTTAAATATCAGGTTAAGCCCATAGGCTTTACATATCAAGTGGGCCTAAGTTCTTAGGCCTTAAATGTCAAATTAGCCTAAGCTCATAGGCTTTACATATCAGGTGGGCCCAAGTTCATAGGCCTTAGATGAATCAAATGGGCCTAGCCCATAAACATTTCATAAATCAAATGGGTCTAGCCCATATATGAATGGTTCATCTCACCACTAGTTCAAGCTTTAAAATGATCCCATCCGATGGACGGACGGTCTGGATGCACTACAGGTATCATGACGGGTCCCACTACCGCCGGTTAGGCGGGGCACACACAACAAGGAAGGCTCCACCGTCCGCTGGACGGTGGAGATGCTGGAATATCAAGGTGGACACCACCGTCCACTGGACGGTGGTCTTAAGGCACACTACATTGTGGGTCCCATGTGAGGCCCACCCAAATGTCTAGATGCCATCCAACCCGTTCGTAAGGTCACTTGGACCGGGATGAAGGGAAGACATAAATTTCAGCTCGATCCAATACTTCTGTGGGCCCCAGGAAAATTTTCAATGGCAACACTCAATTCTACTGTTTCACGTAGTGTGGGCCACCTGAGTTTCGGATCTGTCCCATTTTTGGAAGGGGACCACTTTAGAGGGTGGCCCACCCGATGAACAGTTTGAATATCATATAAACATCAAGGTGGGGCCCACGGCTGGAGCCGTGGGTCCACGGCGTCCACCCACCCGTCGCCTGGCAGCCGTGCAGGTGCTGCCAGCGCCTGACGCAGCAGCATCTGCTGCCACACTCCATTTCTCTCTCTCTCTTGAATTTCGATTTTTTTGACAAAAAGTATGTGTGGGGCCCGCTTTCTGACAATCCACTCCAGCTATAGCGATCAGTGGTCCGAGGCCGTCTAAATGAGTCCAAAGTTTGGATTTTTTTGACGCTAGAAGATGAATAAAATGAGAAAATAGATCCTTGAATGGTCGAGGTGCATTATTTGATGCTATGGCCCACCAGGTCTTCCAATCAACCCCAAACTTCTACCCAACGGCTAAAAAGTCATGGGTAAGAGGATGGACGACTTGGATCGAACAAAAACATCATGGTGGAGCCTATGCAAAGGGACCACCCAAAAGCCTTCCTTTCTTTCTTCCTTTTTCCTTTTTTTTTTTTTTGATTGCCTTTACAACGTCCAGCGTCCCAGACGCTGGACAGTGATATATTAAAAAAAATTTTGGAAATGGTGGGCCCTGATGAAGTGGGCCACCACATGATGGGCGACATGGGAATAACGTCTAAGGTGGGCCCCACTTGAATAAAATAAATACATCAAGATGGGATCCATTCAAGTGGGCCACACCATCCTATTGCAATAAAATAAAATAAAATAAAATAAAATAAAATAAAATAAAAGAGAGAGAGAGAGAGAGACATGGAGAGTGGGACACGGCTTGTGATGGAGGGACCCCGTCATTATGGGCCCTCCCATACATGAAATCATGTATCAAATGGGTCATTTTGCACATGTGACCGTCAAACTAAAGATCAACGGTGGGGATCCTTTCCCCACCAATATGGATGGTCTAGATGACCTTTCCAAATGAAAATAAACATCATAATGGGGTCCATGGAGAATGGCCCCATCATGGAATGATCATGATGATCCAAGTGGTCCATCGGCCACATTTTAGGGTCCCAAGTGAGATCCACACCATTGATCGGTGGGCCTCACTTGGTCCACCATAAAAATAAATAAATCTACCCTATAGAGGCACCCACCGTCCGATCTTCTCGCTCCTAGGGGTTCCTTGGCACCTTAGCTTCAACTTCAATGGTTAAGATGAAGAATGGAGGGTTGAGATGAGAGATTTTGGGGTAAGAAGGTGGGCCACTTGGAGCTTAGAAGGGTTTGAGAAATTTCATACGTGGGACTCTTGGAATTCTCTTGTTGCTTGGAAATTTTGAAATGAGAAAGAGAGAAAGAGAGAGAGTGATGTAAAGGGAGAGAGAGGGAGTGATGGATGGATGGGTGAGTGATGTTTGTGTAAGAAATCTTGGACTTTTGTGGCTTTTATGTAAGAGAGGTATGGGATGTGAAGACTTTTGTGGTCTTTTGTGTAAGAAAGGTATGGGTTAGGAAGACTTTTGTGGTTGCTTGGAAAAATGGGTGAGAGTGATGTGTACTTGACATGTGATGGGTTGATGGGTGATTGATTGATGGGATTGATGTGATTGATGTGACACATCGTTGAGATTCCCTTGGTTTTCGTAACGCGCGGTGTTTTCTCGCACCGAACGTTGACCCATATCTCTTGATCAGGGTATCGCCTCGGCGCGCGAGTCGCGGTATCGGAACCGCGACGACGGCGCGGTCGCTATGGTATTGGTCGCGGGTTGAGTCGACTCGGGTTGTCGGCATAAGATTCAGGATCGCGCGTCGATACTGGTTAAGGATCGAAAGTTGCCGGAATTCGACCGGTAAGATCGCGGAAGTGTACGGAAAGGTACGGACCAAGATACGGGTCTTACAGCTCTCCCCTCCTTATAAAAATTTCATCCTCAAAATTTACACAAGCGTCGCAACTAAGCATAACTCGCGAGGAATAAGAAACATAACGTCATCATATAGAATCAGGGACAGCGTACAAAATACAATACATGATAATCAACCATCAAAAAGATGAGGATATCGCTCTCGAATCTCAGCCTCACGCTCCCACGAAGCCTCCTCCACAGAATGGTGACCCCACTGCACCTTCACCAACGGAATGACCTTGGTTCTGAGGACCTGCTCCTTCCGATCAAGGATACGAACTGGCTGCTCAATGTAAGAAGCGTCCTCACGAACCTCCAACGGCTGCCAATCAATGACGGGAACTATGTCTGACCTACACTTCCTCAACATGGAGACGTGAAACACGTTGTGGATGCCAGACAACTGAGATGGCAAGGCAAGCCGATAGGCCACGGCGCCAACGCGCCCAGTGATCTCAAAAGGTCCTATGAATCTCGGGGCAAGCTTGCCCTTCGCTCCAAATCGAACTACACCCTTCATGGGCGAGACCTTGAGATACACATGGTCCCCTACATCAAACTCCAAGGGACGACGCCGACGATCAGCAGAACTCTTCTGTCGGCTCTGAGCTGTGCGCATCCTCTGCATGATGATGTCAATAGCCTCTGAAGTCTCCTGCACAAGCTCGGGACCTAGGAGACGGCGCTCTCCAACCTCGGTCCAACAACTCGGTGATCTGCATGGTCTGCCATATAGTGCCTCAAAAGGAGCCATGCCGATGGTCGCCTGATAGCTGTTATTGTATGCGAACTCAGTCAATCGCAGATGCTCATCCCAGCTACTCCCGAAGTCAATCGCGCAGGCCCGAAGCATATCCTCAAGTATCTGGTTGACCCTCTCGGTCTGGCCATCGGTCTGCGGATGGTACGCGGTGCTGAGCTGTAAATCAGTCCCCATCGCTCGCTGGAAGCTCCCCCAAAACTGAGACGTGAACCTTGAGTCTCGGTCAGAAACGATCGAGACTGGAACGCCATGCAGTCTCACAATCTCCTCAATAAACAGTCTCGCAAGCCGGTCCATAGAGCAAGTCGCACGCATCGCAAGGAAATATGCCGACTTCGTCAGACGATCCACAACAACCCAAATGGCGTCATGACTGCGCTGAGTCCTCGGCAAACCCATAATGAAATCGGTCGACACGTGCTCCCACTTCCACATCGGGACACTCAACGGCTGCAACAGACCAGGAGGTCTCTGATGATCGGCCTTGACACGCTGGCACGTGTCACATTCGGCCACAAAACTGGCTATCTGACGCTTCATCCCTGCCTAAAAATACTGTCGCCTCATGTCACGGTACATCTTCGTCGAGCCCAGGTGGATAGAAAATCGCGATCGATGTGCCTCGGTCATAAGATCTCTGCGTAACTCTGTAATATCTGGGACACATAATCGGCCTCTGAAGCGAAGTCCACCGTCTGTACCGATCTACCAATCAACCTGACCCTCAGATGCCGCCTCAGCCATATAACTCTGCAACGACTGATCAGCCTGCTGAGCCTCGATCACCCTAGCGACAAGAGAGGGTTGAATCGACAGGCTCGATAACTGTACAATGGAAGACTGTAGGCCGAACTCAAAGTCATACGCAGCAATATCCTCAAGCATCCGCCACTCCTGAATCATCATATGCGCCACTAAGCCTCGTGGCTGACGGCTGAGGGTATCTGCCACCACGTTCGCCTTGCCCGGGTGGTACTGGAGGTCGAAATCATAGTCTTTCAGGAGCTCCATCCAGCGCCTCTGTCTCATATTCAACTCAGACTGCGAGAAGAGGTACTTCAAGCTCTTGTGATCAGAGAAGAGCTCGAACCTAACCCCGTAAAGGTAGTGCCTTCACACCTTCAGTGCGAAGACAACTGCAGCCAGCTCTAGATCATGTGTAGGATAGTTCAGCTCATGGACCTTGAGCTGACGAGATGCAAAGGCCACTGGTCTCCCGTGCTGCATCAGGACAGCACCCAAGCCGATATGCGAGGCATCAGTGAACACAATGAATCCGTCACTCCCAGAGGGAAGAGTGAGGACAGGAGCAGACGTCAGACGGTCCTTCAACTCCATGAATGCTCGCTCGCATGCGTCACTCCAAATAAACTCTGCACCCTTCCAAGTCAACCTGGTCAGCGGGGCTGCAATACGAGAAAAGCCCTCGATGAAACATCGGTAATAGCCCGCCAAGCCAAGGAAACTACGGATCTCTATCGCAGTCGTGGGCTGGCCCCACTGACGCACTGCCTCGACCTTCGAGGGGTCCACTGCGACACCCTCCCTCGTCACCACGTGACCGAGAAACTTCACCTCCTCCTGCTAGAACTCGCACTTCTCCAGCTTCGCATACAGCTGGTGTGCGTGGAGGGTCTGTAAAGTAATCTCCAAGTGCTGCTCATGCTCCTCACGGGTCCTCGAGTAGATCAGAATGTCGTCGATGAAGACTACAAAAAACTGATCTAGATATGGGCGAAAAACCTCGTTCATCAGCTGCATGAAGACCGCGGGTGCATTGGTCAGTCCGAAGGACATGACCTGAAACTCAAAATGACCGTAACGCGTCCTGAATGCCGTCTTTGGAATGTCCTCATCTTGGACCCGAATCTGATGATAACCGGAACGCAGGTCAATCTTTGAAAAGAACTGTGCACCCTGCAGCTGGTCGAACAAATCATCAATCCTAGGGAGCGGGTACTTGTTCTTGATCGTGACTTTGTTGAGCTCGCGATAGTCAACGCAGAGCCTCAACGAGTCATCCTTCTTCTTCACGAAGAGTACCGGTGCTCCCCACGACGAACTGCTCGGACGGATAAAACCCAACTCACGTAACTCGTCCAACTGCTTCTGCAGTTCCCGTAACTCCAATGGTGCCATATGATATGGGGCCTTCGAAATAGGCGCGGTACCGAGCACGAGATCAATCTGGAACTCGGTGAGTCGACAAGGCAGTAATCCCGGAATCTCCTGAAACACATCGGAAAAATCACAAACCACGGGCAGATGGTCGATGTAAACGGCAACAGGCTCCTCTATGGCACAAGACATCAAGCAAGACAACCGCTCTCCTCTGGCCTCTGCAACGAACTCAAACTGTGGCACGCCGGGTATACGGAACGTGACGGTCCTCGCGGCGCAATCCAAAATGGCATAGTACTCGGCGAGCCAATCCATGCCTAAGATGACGTCGAACTCAGACATCGGCAAAACGAACAGATCGGCAGGCAGAAAGGTATCCCCAACTAGAACGGGGCATGACGAGCAAAATCGTCCTAACACTGCAGCCCTCCCCAAGGGAGTCGATACCGATAGGCTCTCATCAGCAGACTCCAACGGTAAGCCAGCTGATCGACAGAAGCTCTCGGCCACAAAAGAATGCGATGCACCAGAATCAAATAGTACACGTGCAATGCATGCAGAAACTGGAAGTATACCCTCAACGACTCCTCCGGATGACTGCGGATCCTGCTGAACCGCATAGAATCTAGCCTGAGCTAGCTGGGGAGGTGCCTG
This sequence comes from Magnolia kwangsiensis, assembly GCA_037074715.1. Classification (NCBI taxonomy): domain Eukaryota; kingdom Viridiplantae; phylum Streptophyta; class Magnoliopsida; order Magnoliales; family Magnoliaceae; genus Magnolia; species Magnolia kwangsiensis. The sequence goes on along the minus strand of CM073580.1, from coordinate 16,358,791 downwards.
TCCCCTCTGAACGTGCTGCTGATGCTGCTGGGGTCGCTGAGGCGGTCGAAACTGCTGCCTCTGCTGCTGCGGCCTCTGAGGCTGGTGCTGATGCTGATGCTGCTGCTGAGGTGGCCTCGGTGGTGGAAGCTGCTGTCGCTGCTGCTGTGGGGGTCTCTGCTGCTGCGGTGGAGGTCTCTACTGCTGTGGACCTCTCTGCTGCTGCTGGGGGCTGGGACACTCCCATGAACGGTGTCCCGTCGCACCGCACCTGAAGCAAGTGCCGGTGAACTGCCTCTGAGGTGGTGGTGGAGGTGCTGCTGGTGCTGCTGGCGCTCGGAAGGCTGGGCGACCTGTACGCCTCTGCTGCTATGGTCGACCCTGCTAGGAATGCCTGGAAGAAGCCTGCCTCTTCCGGTCTCTCCTCTGACCACGATCAGACTGAGGACCGGCCCACTCAGTCTCGTATATCTGAGCTTTCCGCACTACTGCCTGGAAAGTAGGAAGCTCATGCCCAATGACACGACCTCGAAGGCCGTAACGTAAGCCGTGCTCGAAACGGCGGGCCTTCCGCCCCTCGTCATCAACCATATACGGTGCGAATCGTGATAGTGCCACAAAACGGGCCGCGTACTGTGCCACGGTCATATCTCCCTGCACCAGAGTCTCGAACTCTAAGGCTCGCTGACGTCGGATATAGTCGGGGAAGTACTGCTCCTCGAATCGGTCAACGAAGTCCTCCCATGTCCAGACATACTCAGGTCCGGCAACACGAGTAACAGAGGTCCACCAATGCTCGGCCTCACCCTGGAAGAGAAATACTGCTAACCGGACGCGCTGCTCGGTCGTGCATAACATGGTATCGAAAATCTTCTCCACATCAGAGCGCCATCTCTCTGCTGCAGTCGGATCTGGTTCTCCCTGAAAACGTGAAGGATCATGCCGTCTGAACTCACGAAGTACGGCGCTCGCGCGCTCCTGCTCTGCCTGAGCTGGTGAAACAGCTGGGCATCTGCCCTGTCCCTGTAGTGCGGCTGTCACAGCCTGTAACATCTGCTGTAACTGTGAGACACTCACAGTCATGGTCGGCTCCTCATCGGCCTCAGGTGGGGGTATCTCATCCTCATGGGACGAAGTAGGAATCTCTGAGGGTGGAACGGGAGACGCAGGTGGTAAAGCTGGAGCCTCCGATGGTGAAGCAGAATCCTCAGGTGGTGGTGTGGGAGTCGATCGAGTAACTCTCACAGGCGCTATATCCTACAGGAAAAAGCGAAGGCGCCAATCAACTTCAAAACTCTCGAAGGTACGCACGTTAACGGTCTGTAACGAAAGGTCGTGAAGCTATCTGAACTTCGGGACTTAGCCATTCTTCACTCATAGCAGACATGTAATGTTGTTCTCGGTTATTCCCAAGTTATGCTCTGATACCAACTTCTGTCACGCCCCAAACTCGAAAACCGGGCTCACAGAATTCTCGATCGCCGAATCCAGCGCCGACAGCCTGCGTAGAACCCCATTCTCGGCTCCTAGCTCCCATTTGCCAGGTTCCGATCCTGGGATGCTACGAGGATGATTTTCAATGTCAGTTTGATTCGTAATAAGCATAACCAAAGGCATAACCCACAAACAACAACCAAGCACTCCATTACATTTCCACTATGATCAAAAACTTTACAAGTACAATGAGCATAAAGGGAAATACAATGGTAAAGAACAAAAACTCCAAAATGCTCTGCAACGTGCCCCTGTCTCAACGCTGCTGCGAACCAACGTCACCTGCACGCAACGGTCGTGCATAAGCTTACAGAAAGCTTAGAGGGTGGTGAAAGTGTGTGCGCAAGGTAGTAATATGTACATGCAATGTCAGAGTGATGCGGAATATGCAAATGAAAACATAATATCATGAGCCGTACCAAGGCTTATGCGATGCAAGACATGAATGGTATCGGCCATCCCAAGGCCATGCAATGTATAATGCAAGTCAAGCATACGGATACTCGTCAATGTCCACACATCAATACAGCTCAAAGTATGGAATATCACCGGGGTCTAGTACACTCTAAACCAGATTGCCGCCACATCGCGCACAATAAGGTAAGTGGAAGAGACCTCACTATCCGTCTGCCAATATCGGGCGCGACTCGTCGATAGCGGACCCATTCCTCGAGCTGGTCAAACTCAGCCTAGCATTGTCCCCTACACTCGGGCGGGTAAGGCCGCACCCCCTTCCAACCGACCACGACACAGTGGAGAGCACAGCCAACTGGTGTTCGGCACTCAGTGCTCATCTACCCACTCGGTCTAGACGTTGGAGCAACCTCTTGGTACCATAAGGGTTTAGGGACTTTCACCCAGGGATATCTATAGTATCCCATGTAGAACAAGATTTTCGGTATCCAATCCTGCCAACCACGATGTGTCTGTGGAGGCTACGGCCTTGATGTTGCTAGGGCGTACAATAACCATGTCACACAAGTGCGAAATGCATGATTCACGCTGTCCAGTCATGCAACAATTCATGCGCATATCGTGCGCTCATGTAGGGCAATACTGCCTAACCAGGAGGCCATAAACAACTTCCCGAAGGCATATGCTATGATCAGTCAGTCCTCATATCAAGCATACATATGATGCGTATGATCATGAGTCATGAAACTATACTAAACATGTTATAATGAAATGAACTATTTAACAATGCAGATGGACCTGGACGGTCAATACACAGCAAGTACGGCCTGGTGATGGGCCCTAAGGAGAGTCGTAATGTGGACATCCAACCAGCATTACGCTCGCAATGTGGACGTCAAACCAACATTGCTCCCAAGGCACGATCGTTGTGAACATCGTACTTAGTCTATAATGGATTTACGCATTGCAATGGACCGTAGGTTGTCCCCATTGGACCTTACATATATATCAAATGGGCCATACCCTATGGGCTTTTATTCATCAGATGGGCCACATAAATGGGCCACACCAATGGGTCTTATGTGCATTACAATGGGTCAAACCCGTGGGCCTTAGATTGCATCAATTGGACCTAGTCACATGAGTCTAGTATGTATCAAATGGGCCACACCAATTGGACTCCCAAAATGTATATCAACTGGGCCTCAACCCAGAGGCCTTATATGAGTCGAATGGGCCTAAATCCCTAGGCCTTAAACAATTCTAATGGGCCTAATCCATGAGCTTGCATGCATATCAAAGTGGGCCTAATCCCATGGACCCTTTCTTAATCAAATGGGTGTAGTCCCATGGGTCTTACAATATAACAAATGGGTCCACTTCCATGGGCTTTAAGAATGCAACAAATAAGTCCAATTTTATGGGCCTAGAAGTACATCAAATGGCCTAGTCACATGGCCTTAGATCATATCCATTGGGCCTAAAACCATAGGCCTTAAATATCAGGTTAAGCCCATAGGCTTTACATATCAAGTGGGCCTAAGTTCTTGGGCCTTAAATGTCAAATTAGCCTAAGCTCATAGGCTTTACATATCAGGTGGGCCCAAGTTCATAGGCCTTAGATGAATCAAATGGGCCTAGCCCATAAACATTTCATAAATCAAATGGGTCTAGCCCATATATGAATGGTTCATCTCACCACTAGTTCAATCTTTAAAATGATCCCATCCGATGGACGGACGGTCTGGATGCACTACAGGCATCATGACGGGTCCCACTACCGCCGGTCAGGCGGGGCACACACAACAAGGAAGGCTCCACCGTCCGCTGGACGGTGGAGATGCTGGAATATCAAGGTGGACGCCACCGTCCACTAGACGGTGGTCTTAAGGCACACTACATTGTGGGTCCCATGTGAGGCCCATCCAAATGTCTAGATGTCATCCAACCCGTTCGTAAGGTCACTTGGACCGGGATGAAGGGAAGACATAAATTTCAGCTCGATCCAATACTTCTGTGGGCCCCAGGAAAATTTTCAATGGCAACACTCAATTCTACTGTTTCACGTAGTGTGGGCCACCTGAGTTTCGGATCTGTCCCATTTTTGGAGGGGGCCACTTTAGAGGGTGGCCCACCCGATGAACGGTTTGAATATCATATAAACATCAAGGTGGGGCCCACGGCTGGAGCCGTGGGTCCACGGCGTCCACCCGCCCGTCGCCTGGCAGCCGTGCAGGTGCTGCCAGCGCCTGACGCAGCAGCATCTGCTGCCACACTCCATCTCTCTCTCTCTTGAATTTCAATTTTTTTGACAAAAAGTATGTGTGGGGCCCGCTTTCTGACAATCCACTCCAGCTATAGCGATCAGTGGTCCGAGGCCGTCCAAATGAGTCCAAAGTTTGGATTTTTTTGACGCTAGAAGATGAATAAAATGAGAAAATAGATCCTTGAATGGTCGAGGTGCATTATTTGATGCTATGGCCCACCAGGTCTTCCAATCAACCCCAAACTTCTACCCAACGGCTAAAAAGTCGTGGGTAAGAGGATGGACGACTTGGATCGAACAAAAACATCATGGTGGAGCCTATGCAAAGGGACCACCCAAAAGCCTTCCTTTCTTTCTTCCTTTTTCCTTTTTTTTTTTGATTGCCTTTACAACGTCCAGCGTCCCAGACGCTGGACAGTGATATATATAAAAAATTTTTGGAAATGGTGGGCCCTGATGAAGTGGGCCACCACATGATGGGCGGCATGGGAATAACGTCTAAGGTGGGCCCCACTTGAATAAAATAAATACATCAAGATGGGATCCATTCAAGTGGGCCACACCATCCTATTGCAATAAAATAAAATAAAATAAAATAAAATAAAAGAGAGAGAGAGAGAGAGACATGGAGAGTGGGACACGGCTTGTGATGGAGGGACCCCGTCATTATGGGCCCTCCCATACATGAAATCATGCATCAAATGGGTCATTTTGCACATGTGACCGTCAAACTAAAGATCAACGGTGGGGATCCTTTCCCCACCAATATGGATGGTCTAGATGACCTTTCCAAATGAAAATAAACATCATAATGGGGTCCATGGAGAATGGCCCCATCATGGAATGATCATGATGATCCAAGTGGTCCATCGGCCACATTTTAGGGTCCCAAGTGAGATCCACACCATTGATCGGTGGGCCTCACTTGGTCTACCATAAAAATAAATAAATCTACCCTATAGAGGCACCCACCGTCCGATCTTCTCGCTCCTAGGGGTTCCTTGGCACCTTAGCTTCAACTTCAATGGTTAAGATGAAGAATGAAGGGTTGAGATGAGAGATTTTGGGGTAGGAAGGTGGGCCACTTGGAGCTTAGAAGGGTTTGAGAAATTTCATACGTGGGACTCTTGGAATTCTCTTGTTGCTTGGAAATTTTGAAATGAGAAAGAGAGAAAGAGAGAGAGTGATGTAAAGGGAGAGAGAGGGAGTGATAGATGGATGGGTGAGTGATGTTTGTGTAAGAAATCTTGGACTTTTGTGGCTTTTGTGTAAGAGGTATGGGATGTGAAGACTTTTGTGGTCTTTTGTGTAAGAAAGGTATGGGTTAGGAAGACTTTTGTGGTTGCTTGGGAAAATGGGTGAGAGTGATGTGTACTTGACATGTGATGGGTTGATGGGTGATTGATTGATGGGATTGATGTGATTGATGTGACACATCGTTGAGATTCTCTTGGTTTTCGCAACGCGCGGTGTTTTCTCGCACCGAACGTTGGCCCATATCTCTTGATCAGGGTATCGCCTCGGCGTGCGAGTCGCGGTATCGGAACCGCGACGACGGCGCGGTCGCTATGGTATTGGTCGCGGGTTGAGTCGACTCGGGTTGTCGGCATAAGATTCAGGATCGCGCGTCGATACTGGTTAAGGATCGAAAGTTGCCGGAATTCGACCGGTAAGACCGCGGAAGTGTACGGAAAGGTACGGACCAAGATACGGGTCTTACACCATTTGTTGGGAGAACTATGGAAGTATACAGAGATGAATCTAGGATAACAAGCCAGTAACACTAAGCAATAATGAAAAGAACACAACGATTTTAACATACAAAAAACTTTGCAGGAAAAAATCGGGGCACAAAAGGACAGATATCACTATGAAAGCAGAAATTACAAAGAAAAAAAGTTTACCCAATTCAAACAACCTCGAATCTCACCCTTTCCACACCCTTTGAAACCCTAGAACAAATTAAAACTCTTGGAATACCTCTCAATCCCTCTTACACCCATATATATAGCCTTGGGAAGAATCTCAAATAAAATTGAAAACAAATTTCATAGATCCGGTGGATCTGCAAAATTCTGTATGAAAAAGTTCAATGACATCAAACGCCCTTCGATGTCATTGACACTTAACCTTTGATGACATCGAAGCCACTTCGATGGCATCAAAAAAATTGACAAAACTGTCCAGAGACAAAAAATGAATTTTTTGAAAACCTTCAATTGCTCGACCTAGCTTCGATGACATCGAACACTCCTCGATGTTATCGAAAAATAGCACCAACATGTCCAGCAACCAACAGAGAAAATCCGATAAATACTCAATGACATCGAGCCGACTTCGATAGCATCTATCAACAACATGGGCCACCTAATTTATGGATCTAACTTAACTGGAATGGATGTCAATGTGACAAGATGGTGGGCCCATGGAGCTTCGGCGTTTTAGGCACCATTTTAAAATAACCATTGAAGAGGTTGGAGGATTTTGGTTTCCTTACTAGGTTCATTGTGGAATCTATTTGTGAGAATTGCAGTGAGATTCCATCATCTGTTTGAATATCAAAAGTGTCCACTTTTCGTATTGTAAGACAAACGACCGCTTAAATTACATGTATTTTTCATGCCATCATCTGCCAAACGAGGAATTGCAAAAATATCAGAAATCAAAATTCCTAAGATTCTAGGGGTCACTTAACACCATGGATATTTATTTTTTTTTTAATTATTATTATTTTGCCTTGAGGGGGAGGGGGGAAGGAATTTTAGGGAATTTCAAATCTCCTGGTATGTTTGGCACTATAAAGTAATTGGGGGTTTCAAATCCGCTCAAAAGGTGAAAGCCTGGGTTACATTAAAAATCCTTTCAAGAGTTGCACATGTGACATGTGTGTCATTGGGCTATTAATCTATTGGGCACATGGCCCACTGGTGATATTTCAAAACAATATTAACAAACGCATCACTATAATTACTTTAATACAATGATATATGTTGTCCAAACATCGTTCATGTAAATCAATGGTTAAAAAAATGTTTTTTAGTGACTTGATGTCATCTTGTGCTTGTGGCCATCCAACACTTGGAATTTCATCATTTTCTGGCAAAGTGTATATTTCGACGGGCTTATTACAACCATTGTGTCAAACATTACACATGTAAACTAATTAGAGATATTAAAGTTGATTTAGTAATTAAATTCAAATCCCTGTAAATATACTATGCATAGCTACTTTTGGATTATAGTGGATTCTAAATCCAGGGTGCCAAACACGGCAAGAGGATTTCAAATCCAGGGGGTTCCAAATCCATGCTCCCAAACAGGCCCTAGTTCCCATGATCCAAACGATCCCCTTGGAGTAAAATTCCCTCATCTATTTGGAGATCGGAAGTATTTGATTCTTGGGGTATTGCAATGACCAATGGGCATTTGAATTGATGGGATTTTGATGCCCAATATCCCCCATTGTAGGAGTTGCAAAAATAAAAGGTATTAGAATTCGTGGGAATTTTAATTCCAACAATCCAAACCACCTCTTGGAGTGAAATTTCATCATCTATGTGGAAATTAAAAGTACCCAATGTTTGGGGTATTGTAATGGCTAGTAAACATTTGACTGTTGGTATTTTTAATGCTCATCATCCCCCAAACGCAGGAATATAAAAACTAGCAGATATTAGTATTCTTGATACTTCCAATTACCACAATCCAAACAGCCCCTTGTAGTAAAATTCCATCATCCATTTGAAAATCAGCGAGTACCCATTTTTTGGGAATTGCAATGGCCAACACCCATTTGAATTGCTGGTATTTTAAATGGCTATCATCTCCCAAATGTAGGAATTGCAAAAATTGTAGGTACTGGAATTTTGAGAATTCTAATTTCCACAATCTAAACAATCCTTTAAAGTGAAATTTCATTATTTATATGGAAACCAAAACTACCAATTTTGGGTATTGCAATGACCAGCGAATTTTCAAATTGCCAGTATGTCCTATGCTCATCATCCACCAAAAGTAGAAATTGCAAAGATAACAGGTATTAGAATTCCTGAGAATCCTTATGAACCTCTTAGACTGAAATTCCATTGTCTATTTAGAAATCAAAAGCACTCATTTTTGTGTATTGAATTTGGCCAACGGATATTTGAATTGCCAATATTTTCTATGCTCATCATCCACCATACACAGGAATTGCAAAGATATAGGGTATTATCTTTCTTGAGAATTCTAATTCCCACAATCCAAATGAGTTGAGTGTGAAATTCCATCATCTATTTAGAAATCAAAAGTATTTAATTTTTTGGAGTATTGCAATCGCTGGAATCTTCAATGTTTGTCATCTCTCAAACATGCATAGAAATTGCAAAGATAGCATGCATTAGAATTCCTGAGAATTGTAATTCTCACAATCCATACGACCCTGGTAAGTTTTATGAGCCCCACCATGATGTATGTGTTATATCCGCCCAGTCTATTCATTTTTGCATATCATTTTAGAATTTGAACTCAAAAATCAGGTAGACTCAAAACTCAAGTAGACCACACCACAAAAGGTAGAAAGACTTTTAAGTTAAAAAGGATCGACATTGACAAATCGTCAGTTTTCTTAGCAGCTTGATCAAGATAATTCTAATCATAGGATTTGACTTTTTTCATTTTCTAAAAACTTGAGAATATCTGCACAAATCAACTAAAATCTATTTCAAAATTCCTAAGGCTATTGAGGCTCTAAGATTTTCCCAAGCTCAATCTAGTCAATAGAGCCAAGCCCAAAGCCCAGCAGGCTGGCCTAGCCTCTTGACACCATAGTTATGTTGGCGATGGGTCCAGTCAACCTGCCGGTCAATGGCCCAACCCACTTTTGAAGTGGATTCAGACAGAGCTAAATGGGTAGCGTGCCAGGCTTGGGCTCGAGCTAGAAATATGATTCGTTTAAGTAAATGGGTCATGCTTAGGTTTAGCCCTACTTAACCCGACCCTGCCCACATAGGTTATCAATGGGTTGGGCCAGATGAACTGACCTGACTTGCCCCGGCTCTGACAATAAAGAAGAAGAGTATAAATAAAAAATAATTATGGCTGTACATATACAGTACGTGGTCTAGGTTTGCCTAGCCTTCGCGTCGTATTCCGTTCTTAAGCCTGATGTGTGTTGAGCCGGACTTGAATGAATTTTAAATGGGTCAGGTCCTGTCGGAGGGTAATGGGTCGTGAGTTGGGTTTGGGCAAGAATTCTTAGCCCATTTAGTAAATGGCTCGGGCTTGGGCTGACCCCACCTGGCTCAACCTGACCCATTTTCGTATTAGGACAGTGGACAATCTATATCGCCGTTCATGACCATCGGTTGGGCCCAATCCACTGTTCATAAGATGCCATGAAAAAAAAAATTTATAGTAGAATGATCCGATTCAAACAGTGGCATGCAAGAATGGATGGAAAAGATTGTTCATAGAAGATAGATCAAGTTGCAGATGTGTAGGACCATCCAATTGCCATGATTTTTGCACCTTGAGTGGAAGAAGAGTGGACTGGACCCTAATGGATTGTCCAGATAGGTTTAGTTGCCAAGTGAATCCAAAATGCAACCATGTGTTAAGATCGACCTTGGTTCCAACCTAGTGGAACCATCAAGTGTGAAAGATCTAAGCCGATCATCAGGTGGGCCCATGTTTTAGAGATCCGAAATGTGGTCCGATGTGACCCACCATGAAAGGACCATGACCCAAAAATATCCAAGATTGGAAAATCCTCAGTTCTTTTAGTTAACGAGGACTACTAACAACATATTAGAAGGAAATAGAATTGAAAGGCTAGGATTCTCCGGTTGAGGATATTTTCAGGGCACGGTACATCCATGTTGGGTACCAACAGGCCAACGGTCTAGATTACTGAATGATGGGTCTCACAGGTACAAAATGAAAACCCTGAGTGCAACATGGCTCAGTGGCCATAAAAATAGTCTATACTCACAAGGGCAGTAATCTCTTGTACTTGAAATATAATACGAAAGCTGCATATATTACCACATAAGAGATGCTGGTTACAATAAGGACTTAAATTCAGTTCCATGATTACTTATTATTTTGATTATATATATATATATATATATATATATATATATATATATATATATATATATATATATTTCAGTTTAAATGCGTTGTGTAAGTTTTTTGACTCCGTCAAAGACATTTAACTTTTCTCTTAAAAAGACTACCCATGAATACCTAGCGTAGTCATCAACTACAACCAGAAAATATATTTTTTTCGCCTTTACGCTCTATTCTAGTTGGTCTGACTAAATCCATATGGAGTAGTTCAAGAGGTCGTGTATGTTGCATTTGATGTCTTAAATTTAATTAGATTCTGTACAGGTTTTTCGTGCAACTACGAAAGTGCACTACAAGAAAAGGTGGCTTTAGCCTCAGTTCAAAACTAAGGCTAAAAAGATTAAAAAGTGAGGCTAAAACCTTTAGCCTCAGCTATCCAAACCGAGGTTGAAACCCCCGTAGCTAAAGGCTTTAGCCTCAGTTTTAGCAACCGAGGCTAAAATGACTTTTATAGCCTCAGTTCTTTTAGCTTCAGTTTTCTCATAATGAGGCTAAATTAAAATTTTAGCCTCCATTGTTTCCAACCAAGACTAAATCCAAATTTTAGCTTCAGTTGCCTCCAATTGAAACTAAATCTATTTTTAACCTCGGTTCTCAACAACTGAGGCTAAAGCCTTTAGCCACGAAATTTCAACCTTAGTTCTCAACTACCGAGGCTAAATCCAAGCCTCAGTTATAAATTGAGGCTAAAAATGTTTATTTTTTTAATATTTATTTAAACTACAAATCCATTTATTCAATCCACTTATGAAACAATCAATCATGAAAGCCACAATATCAACAAAACAGTTAACTACAGTCTATTTAAAGTTTAACTCAATCAAACTGTTATATAACATTAGGTTCCAAAAATAATACAAAGTCATGGCCACGCCCATCATCACCGGTGCCGTCGTGCTTGGCGGACCCTAACATAACACTGCATGTCCATCTTCTGCTGCTTCCAGGCCAGCATCATCATTGCCTCCACCAACATTCTCCATTTGGATTGTGCGTAGCAGGCCCTGCAACCTCAACAAGTAGCTTTGGCCTGCTAGCTGCGTGTGCACGTAGTGTGTGGCCATCAAAACACTAGCAGAGGGACACCCAGAGTCAGCGTGAAGGTTGGAGAGGGCGTTGAGGTCGAGGTTAGGGAAGACAGAGTAGCGGCAACGGGGGCACTTCACATTCAGCCGGAGCCACTCGTCAATGCATTCCACATAGAAATTGTGGGAACAAGTGAGCCCCTGATCCTGCACATGCTCAATCAGAACCCATTCTCAATTTTCTAAAATAAACAAATCTCACAAATCTGGGGTTCTTCGCAGCACACACTCATAGCCATTAAAGCTTTTTCTGGTCAGATTGAGTTGTTCTTTACATGGGCCCTGATATGATGTACTTAATATGCTATTATCTGCATTTCGGTACCTGCCCATCATCCCAATCATTTCCATCTGCTTCTGTACCACTGCCATAGAATCTGGTGACTTGACTGCTTTTATCCTGTTTATAGAATTTTCTCCATCTGCAATAAGTCCCATTCTGACTTCCACATTGCGCCTCAGAACCGTCTCAATTGAATTTGTGATACTGCTCAAAAATCTCTCAGCTCTGGATTTAATATCTTTATTCCCAAACGCTATATATGCAGTCATGACACCTGCATGCAGTAGAATACCAATCTCATTTGAACATATACCATTATATATGTGTCTATGTATAATATAGAGAAATATATGGTGTGAGACCTGTATCTTAGTCCGTACCTTTCCGTACACTTTCGCGGTCTTACCGGTCGAATTCCGACAACTTTCGACCCTTAACCAGTATCGACGCGCGACCCTGGTTCATGTGCCGACAACCCGAGTCGACTCAACCCGAGACCAATACCATAGCGACCGCACCGTCGCCGCGGTTCCGATACCGCGACTCGCGCGCCGAGGCGATACCCTGGTCAAGAGTTATGGGCCAACGTTCGGTGCGAGAAAACGCCGCGCATTGCAAAACCAAGAGAATCTCTACAATGTGTCACATCAATCACATCAATCCCATCAATCAATCACCCATCAATCCATCACATGTCAAGTACACATCACTCTCACCCATTTTTCCAAGCAACCACAAAAGTCTTCACATCCCATACCTCTCTTACACAAAAAGCCACAAAAGACTTCATCTCCCATACCTCTCTTACACAAAAGCCTCAAAAGTCAAGCTTTTCTTACACAACCATCACTCACCCATCCTCCATCACTCGCTCTCTCTCCCTTTACATCACTCTCTCTCTTTCTCTCTTTCTCATTTCAAAATCCCAAAGCTAAGAAGCTCCATACGTATGGGAATTTGCAAGAGCTCCTAAGCTCTAAGTGGCCCACCCTCCTACCCCAAAATCTTTCATCTAAACCCTCCATTCTTCATCTTAACCATTGAAGTTGAAGCTAAGGTGCCAAGGAACCTCTAGGAGCAAGAAGATCGGACGGTGGGTGCCTCTATAAGGTAGTTTTTATTGTTTTTATGGTGGACCAAGTGAGGCCCACCGATCCATGGTGTGGATCTCACTTGGGACCCTTATTTGTGGCCAATGGACCACTTGGATCATCATGATCATTCCATGATGGGACCATTCTCCATGGACCCCATCATGATGTTTATTTTCATTTGGAAAGGTCATCTAAACCATCCATATTGGTGGGAAAAGGATCCCCACCGTTGATCTTTAGTTTTGACGGTCACATGTGCAAAATGACCTATTTGATGTATGATTTCATGTATGGGAGGGCCCATAATGACGGGGTCCCTCCATCACAAGCCGTGTCCCACTCTCCATGTCTCTCTCTCTCTCTCTCTTTTATTTTACTTTATTGCAATAGGATGGTGTGGCCCACTTGAATGGATCCCATCTTGATGTATTTATTTTATTCAAGTGGGGCCCACCTTAGATGTTATTCCCATGCTGCCCATCATGTGGTGGCCCACTTCATCAGGGCCCACCATTCAAAAAAAAAAAAAAGGGGCAACGTGACCGTGCAGCGTCTGGGATGCTGGACGTTGTTTTTAAAGAAAAGAAGAAAAAGGGAGAAGTGAAGGAGAAGTTTTGGTGGCTCCCTTGCATAAGCCCCATCCTGATGTTTATGTTCGATCCAAGCCGTCCATCCTCTTAACCACGGCATTTTAGCCGTTGGGTAAAAGTTTGGAGCTGATCCAATCACCTGGTGGGCCATAGCGCCTAAAATTACATCCTCACCTTTCAAATACCATCTTCTCATTTTTATTTCATTTTCTTTCACCAAAAAAATTTTAACTTTAGGCTCTTTGGACTTGTTTCGAGCCGAGGAAACCAATGGTTGGTGTGGATTTAGGTGATGTGGACCCCACCTTCAAAAATCCTCAAATATTAGGATTTTTCAAAAAAAAAAAAAAAGGGTAGGAAGAGGCAGCAGCCATTGCTGCTGCTGTGTCAGGTGATGCAGGCGGGCGGGCGGGCTGCCGTGCAGCCACCCACGGGTGCTGCCGTGGGCCCCACATGATGTATATGTTTTATCTACCCCGTTCATTGGGTGGGTCCCCTGCTCAGGTGGGTCCCCTCCGAATTTCAGGTTGATCCAAAACTCAGGTGGCCCACACCGTAGGAAACAGTGTGAATAAACATCTACCATTGAAAAGTTTTTGGGGCCCACAGAAGTCTTGGATCAAGCTGAAATTTATGCTATCCCTTCATTCAGGTCCGAGTGACCTTATGAGTGGGTTGGATGGCAAATTAATATTACGGAGTGGGCCCCACATGGGACCCACACTTATGTATTTGTTTTAAGGTACCGTCCACAGCCGTGGACGGTGGGTTCCCACCTGATGTTGCGTGGCCTCCACCGTCCAGCGGACGGTGGGGCCCTGTGTGATGTATGTGTTATACCTGCACTGTCCACTGGACGGTGGGACCCACCATGATGCGTATAATGCATCCAGACCATCCATCCACTTGTATAGACCATTTTAAGGCCTATGGGAAAGGCCCATTTGATTTGTAAAGGCCTATGGGTTAGGCCCCATTTGGACTGTAAATGGCCTATGGGCTAGGCCCATTTGATTTATGAAACGCTTATGAGCTAGGCCCATTGATTCATTTAAGGCCTAAGAACTTGGGCCCACCTGATATGTAAAGCCCCTGGGCTTAGGCTCACTTGATATTTAATGCCTATGGGTTTAGGCCCACTTGATGTGTTTCAAGTCCATGGGACTAGGCCCATTTGATATACTTCAAGGTCCATGCAATTGAACCCATTTGTTGCATTCTTAAAACCCATGGAAGTGGACCCATTTGATATATTGTGAGGCCCATGGGACTAAACCCATTTGATGATAAAAGTGGTCCATGGAATTAGCCCCATTGGATTTATTTGAGACCCATGAGTTAGGCCCGTTTTATTTGATTAAAGCCTAGGGGTTTAGGCCCATTTGACTCATGTCAGGTCCATGGGTTGAGGCCCACTTGATCTGCACGTGGGACCCAATTGGTGTGGCCCATTGGTCACATATTAGACGCATAAGACTAAGCTCATTTGATGCGATCCAAGGCCCACGGATTTTGACCCATTGCAATGCACATAAGACCCATTGATATGGCCCATTTATATGGCCCATCTGATAACTAAAAGGCCCATAAGATAAGGCCCATTTGATATATATGTAAGGTCCAATGGGGATAACCTACGGTCCATTGCAATGTGTAAATCCATTACAGACTAAGTACTGACGTTTACAAAGATCGTACCTAGGAAGCAATGTTGGTTTGACGTCCACATTGCGAGTGTAATGCTGGTTGGATGTCCACATTACAACTCTCCTTAGGGCCCATTACTGGGCCGTACTTATCGTGTATAGACCGTCCTGGCCCATCTGCATTGTAAGATAATTCATTTTATTATAACATGTTTAGTATAGTTTCATGACCCATGATCATACGCATCATATGTATGCTTGATATGAGGATTGACTGATCATAGCATATGCCTTCGGGCAGGTTGTTTATGGGCTCCCGGTTAGGCGGTGTTGCCCTACATGAGTGCACGATATGCGCAGGATTGGTTGCATGACTGGATAGCGTGATTCATGCATTCTGCATCTGTGTGACATGGTTATTGAACGCCCTAGCGACATCAGGGCCGTAGCCTCCACGGACGCATCGTGGTTGGCAGGATTGGATACCGAAAATCTTGTTCTACATGGGGTACTATAGATATCCCTGGGTGAGAGTCCCTAAACCCTTATGGTACCAAGAGGTTGCTCCAACATCTAGACCGAGTGGGTAGATGAGCGCTGAGTGCCGAATACCAGTTGGCTGTGCTCTTCACTGTGTCGTGGTCGGTTGGAAGGGGGTGCAGCCTTACCCGCCCGAGTGTAGGGGGCAATGCTAGGCTGAGTTTAACCAGCTCGAGGAATGGGTCCGCTATTGACGAGTCGCGCCCGATATTGGCAGACAGATAGTGTGGTCTCTTCCACTTACCTTATTGCGCGCGATATGGCGGCAATCTGGTTTAGAGTGTACTAGACCCCGGTGATATTCCATATTTGAGTTGTACTGATATGTGGACATTGATGAGGATCTGTATGCTTGAGTTGCATTGCACATTGCATGGCCTTGGGATGGCCGATACCATTCATGTCTTGCATCGCATAAGCCTTGGTACGGCTCATGATATTATGGTTCCATCCGCATATTCCGCATTACTCTAACATTGCATTCATATTACTACCTTGCGCACACACTTTCACCACCCTCTAAGCTTTCTGTAAGCTTATGCACGACCGTTGCGTGCGGATGACGTTGGATCGCAGCAGCGTTGAGGCAGGAGCACGTTGCAGAGTGTTTGGAGTTTTTGGTTCTTTACCATTGTATTTCCCTTTATGCTCATTGTACTTGTAAAGTTTTTGATCATAGTGGAAATGTAATGGAGTTCTTGGTTGTTGTTTGTGGGTTATGCCTTTGGTTATGCTTATTACGAATCAGACTGACATTGAAAATTCTCCTCGTAGCATCCCAGGATCGGAACCTGGCGAATAGGAGCTAGGAGCCGAGAATGGGGTTCTACGGAGGCTGTCGGCGCCGGATACGGCGATCGGGAATTCTGTGAGCCCGGTTTCTGAGTTTGGGGCGTGACATATGGGGAGAGAGAGAGAGAAAGAGAGAGAGAGAGAGAGAGAGAGAGAGAGAGAGAGAGAGCTGAATTCATGGGTCCAGCCATTCTTTTGTAAAGTTCGTTAGTTTTCCATAAACTTGGCCAATTCAAACTTGAAAATGAAAGATACACAAATCTTTGTCTTAGCCTTCGAAAATCATATTTAACGGAAAAAAATAAATAAAAATAAAAAAATAAATTGTCAATTCTCAAAACAAAAAATGCAGATAGAAAAAAATACATTTTGCTTCATGGGAGTTGATGGCGTGTCAAGTGTTCAGTGTAGATATTTTGGGCAGCAAGTATTGGAACTCCCAAAGGAAAAATCCTTCTAAAAAATAAAAGCAAAAAGAAGTGTACTGGATTTAAAAATTTTGTAGAAGCAATCCTGGAGCAATGTTCTTGACCCAAAAAACAAACCTGCAAATGTTGATAGTTGGAACTTGAATACTTGCAATTGGCCCGGAAAACAAACCTGCAAATGTTGTCAGGAAATTGTTTTTAGAAAAAAGTTTCACTACTTCCGAACTTCAGTTGGGAAATCAATAAATACAAAGGGAAAATTAAAATAAAATAAATAATTGCGTGGTTGGAAGAAAGGGCAAAAGACATGGTCCCAAGGTTTCCTCGGGTTCATATGCCATGTAAAAGGTCAATGCTTTCTAAGAAAAATATGAAATGGCAGTATCGCTGAGTTACAGACAGTTGAAATTCCTAATGGACAAAACCTCGATTTGACAGCGAAGTTAGTAACCACCTAACCTTGATTTCATAAACAAGAATGATTAGTTTCGTAAAACTTGAAATAAATAAATCCCAGTAACACCGGACATAAGAAATAAAGAAGAAAACAAATAAACAAGGCAATTTGCAGCAAGTTAAATGCATATTTATATGTTGTACCAACCATGATTTTATTCATTGACTTTAAACAATAATGATTAGTTCCACAAAACTTGAAATAAATAATCCCAGTAACACCAGACCTAAGAAAAAGAAGAAGAAGAAGAAGAAGAAAAAAAAAAAAAAAAAAACAAGGTAATTTGCAACAAGTTACATGCAGATTTATCATGGAATAGCAAATGTAAATGCGGTAAACAGTTCCCTAAATTGCCTTGACAAATTATCTGTCGTAGATGCTATCAGTATCAAGCTCCAGTAACAACATTTCAAGGCATCCTACGTAACATGAAAACCAATTACTAATAAGAAATTTAACCTCAAGAAGTCCAATCTAGATCTGCACAGGCTGAAACGAAATAATCAAGAGAGAATTCATGTGAGGATCGAAATTGTAGAAGCAATACAATAACCATGTCCCAATATGCCATAGAAAAACATATTTCAATATCATGAATGAAAAACCCATCCTTACTGAAAGCCATGAACAGATTTGCTTTTTTTTTTAAAATAATAAAATTTTAACATAATAATAGGTCAAACGCTGAATCCTTTAATTTCCTTTCCCTCATAATAATTTCTCTTTTTTATCTATAGGAATAACATCTTTCTTGTATCATTTGATTTTATTCTATCGATTTCAGATATGAACAGAAACTTGGACAGGGCTATAGTTTTTTTTTTTTCTAATCGCAGCAACAAAAATAGGGAGCCTAGGAATTTGGAGCCATCGATTAGAACCAACATGCATATTTAATTCACAGTTAAAATGAGAGTTTCAACTTCTGAAGGAGTATACCTTGTTCATCATATTCCATTGACCAACTTGGGGCAAGCAATCCTTTTCTCTACCAGTGTCATGGTATTTAACCTGCAAAACCAACCAGAAGCAATGATGAAAAATTATAAAGCACTCACAGGAGGGAATTCCTGTGGTTAAATTAGCTAGTCAATGAACCAAATCCCACATTTGTTAAAAAAATACCAATTTATTTACCCAAGGTGCAGGTAAAATGCGTGCTTCAACTGAAGCAAGTTTCTCACTGATTTTGATGCCAAACTCCTTTGCATAAGGATCTTCGTGGTAAGCATTGTGGTAAGCACTAAAGAATAGTTTCTAGGAATTTCATGTGCTTGCTCTACATACTTTTGGAATGTTCTCGAGGCATGGTAAGAATAACTTGCAATTTTTTTTTGTGCGACATTGGAACATCTTTTGTGCACTTTTACCTCCTACGTTCTTGTTACTTTCTTGTATGCATCAACTAATGCTTTTGGTATTTGGGATATCTGACCACAGAAATTATGAACTAAGTAAACTGAAATTTAATTAGAGAAATGATCCAGTGCTCCCACAGCTCTACAAATTATGTGCTCCCAATGCATAGGGCTACCTAAACAGACCAATCAAACAATTTTGACAGTCCCTTTGACCCAACCCACCCTTCGTTGGGACACGAACAAGCCATCCAATTAATAGAACCATAAAATGGAGAGTCGAGATTGCTATGAAAAAGGTCCAATTAACATATTAACCACCCATTTGGTGGGGCACATTTGTTAATGATTCCAAACAATCACCTTGCCCAGATGACTCTAACCAACACATTCATGTTTTGGAAAACAGAATGTCAGCAAATGAAAGTTCAACTTTTGGACAGTTATGATAATCCAATCAGTGTATTTTGCAAGGTGGCCCATGAAGTGTGGTTGAACCTAATGGACAATCTGGATCTATTGATTGGATAATTCATGTCTCTTCATTCAACTAGGAGTTGCCTTATCTTATAGTGATACATGAACAATGGATTGTCTCTTTAAAATAATTACCTCTGTATATAAATTATTTCCATGTATAATTTACCTACAAGACAATTCATATATAATTTATAAACGAAATAGTACTCCATTTAACTGAGTATGATAAACTAAGTGAGAGGAAGTAACTGCTAAATGTGTATGATAACCATAAGTCATTTTTCTGCAATGATCCAAAATAAGAAAGAAAGAACAAGCAATGTACAGAGGTGAAAGAGAAGGAATAAACATACACAGATGTAAGACGTGCAAAGTTGTAGGATATAATGAGTAATCACACATTCAACTAATGAAAACCTCGATTTAATAGCGAAGTTACCTGACAAAACCTCGATTTGACAGATATAATGAGTAATCACAAATTAAACTAATGAAAACTATGGGTGTACCTACTGATATTTTATAGGAATTCCTTGGGATATTAGTCTAGGACCATAGATTTAGGAGGAACTGAAATTCATGGAAAAAAAGAAAAACAGATGGTCTAGTAATCCAATTGGTGTGGTTTCTTTTGCTATGCTCCATCTAATTAAAAGGGCCCATGACTGGGACAATCTGGATTGATTTCCATAGTCCATGTGTGTCATGTGTAGCTCCCAATAATCATTATTCACAAAAGGCACTTTCTTTCTTTTTTTAAAAAACTAATGTGGATATCAGGTCAGAAAAATAAAAATAGCATAAATCGCAAAATAGTTAAACACCTTGAAAATCTCCTGCACAGTCTCATAGTATAAACTAGCTTTAGCCCATCCACCAGTAAATAGCACACTGTTCACCAGGTTGAGCTTCTACAGTAGATGAACATTGTATGTCAAAGCCATCTATTTATCATAAAAACAAGTGCAAATAGAAGGAGAAGCCAACCAACATCTTCAAATAATAACTATTTAATGAAAGAACATTCAAGAACGTAAGATGTGGTTGCACACGCAACTAAATTGGATTTCAATGGTGAGGTAATCAAATTGCAACAACCTCCATTAGTATTTGTATGAGGAAGTAGCCCCCAAACTGCAATTATGCCCTGTTCAGCACTGTGGATGTGTGGATGTTGAATCTGTCAGAGTATTGTACAATTCCGCTTCTCAATAGTTTTGGTTTCCTTTTTCCTGCAGGCTAAAGGAATTTCTGGGAGGTTTGCGATCTATTTCCGGATAGAGCCAAAGGCCTCCACTTGCTTGTCTGTTAAGGTGTCAAACATAACAGTCAACATATATAGATAAAAGGGAATGAGTTCCCAATAGAAGGAGCTCAACTATGCCCACAGCCATACATACCATGGCAATAACATGTGTTTCTCATCCAACATGGGCAAAAATAAAAAATAAAAGTTTAGCATAGAGGCAATACTCCAAAACTCATTGTATGCATGTGTTACATACCCACAGCTATAATTCACTGAAGCCATACTGTTTCTCAAATGGCCTTCAACAATAACCTTGCGAGAGACCTCAATGTTGGCAGTTTTTCACCCAAGACACAAAAATAAGTCCTAACTATGCTACGAAATATTTGATCTTCGTACACAGAAACTGACTGAGCAAAATGCTCTACCCTCTCCAATATTACCTGGACATGTTGAATTGCCTAGCATTAGGAAGTGTGGGTTGTGGGTGTAGCCAACCCGCAATTAAGGATATGGCAAAAAAAAATAATAGCAAAAGAGCTCCAGTATAAAGATCTGTCATTTAAGCAGTTTACTTTGAGTATATGTAACCCACATGTACAATTTCTTTGTGCTCGTGTATCAAACATCACACACAACTGGAGTATCAAAAATCCCCTTTGGGTGAAGATTCACCATGATTCTTCTAAATGATGCAAAACTAACATCTAAATCTCAGCAAATTAGAAGATACTAAATCTCAAAATGTATTTCAAATGCATGATATTACATAAATCAAAGATAAATCTCTAAAATCTACATATATAAACCTAAATTACAACTTAAATCAGCAAGAATCGAAACAAAATCCAATGAAATCTCTAAGAATAAAGAGACATAAGTTGGATCAAGATCAAAACAGATCAAACACCAGAAATCAAAAAAAAATTACAAAAATCAAACCCTAAGTGGAAAATCAAAGCTCCAAACAATGAGATCCGAAAGGAAAACAGATCTATCAACAAGAATCGGATCAAAATCCAACGAAATCTCTCATAATCAAGAGACATAAGCTGGATTCATATTAAAATAGATTAAGCACTAAAAATTGAGAGAAAAAAAATCCATAAGTGGAAAAAAAAATTAGAAAAGAGCTCACTGTCTTTTGAAGATCTGATGAGAGAGAGAGAGAGAGACAGAAGAGCTGACAAAGATGAGAGAAATATTGGAGAAGACATAGAGAAGAGCTAGGGTTCGGTTCGGTGAGGAGCTGATATCGGCGTATATGCCCCTTGTTTATCTAGCTTGCATGGAAATAGGCAATGGAGGAGCAAATTTTGCAGCAGAGAACAAGGTTTTGCTCTCAAATCGAACACCAAACACTAATCGTTGATATTACAATGCAGAAACTGCTCAAATCCAGCAAATGAGGTAAAAATGACAGGATTTTCCACTTCCTGAGGAAGATTTCAGTGAAAACAGTAAAAAAAAAAAAAAATTTTAAAAAAAAAAAAACCCCTTAGATCGAACAAAAAAAAAAAACGCAAAAATTGGATTTTGAACAGCCAAATGGAGAAAACGCACGAAAATGAGAGATTTCTGCCCCGATTTCTGATTTTCGAGAGGATTTCAGTTGAGAAATCAGTAGAAAAAATGAGAGAATGAGTACCTGAAATCGGCGAAGAGATTTCTGGTGTGGAGGACAGAATTGATGTTTGGCATTGTAAAAGATCGAATTGTAGAAGTTGAATGTGATTTTGATCTGTTTTTCTTTCAGAGCTTGGGGATTTTGACAGATAGAATTGCAGAAGTAAAACACGATTTCGCTCTATTTTCCTCTCGGACTTAGGGATTTTGAGAGAGAGCTCTGCTTCAAGCTTCCAAGTTCCAAAATGAATAAAAGCCACGAAAATGATATATTCATAAGAAACGGAACATGGTATACTCGTCTCTCTACGGTACACATGGCAGGCAATGCGGAAATCGAGTCCGTTCATTTGCAGGGCCCAAAATGAGATTTGGATCTATTTCATTTTTGGGTTCCTGCACTAAAATTAATTCTTAATTTTATCAATTTTACGAAAATTCTCAAAAAGAAAAAAATCAAGATTCTTATTTTATTTTTTTAATTATAAATTTTTTCAAGATTATAAATTTGTTGAAATTTATCAAAAAAATTAAAATTCTCAATTTTTTCAAAATTATCAAAAAATAAAAATAAAAAAAATCATTTCTTAATAGTTTTAGAAATTCTTAACTTTTTTCAGAATTTTCAATTATTTGAAATTTCTCAATTTTTTAATATTTTCCAATTTCTTTTGAGATTCTCAAATTCAAAATTCTTTTTTCTTTTCAAAAATTTCAAAATTTTTCAAAATTCTCAATTTTTTTTAAATTCTTACTTTTTCATAATTATCATTTTTTTTATTCTTAATTTTTTAAAAGTTCTCAAAATTAAAAAAAATTCTTAGTTCTTAGAAAATTCAAAATTCCAATTTTTTTCAAAACTCTCAATTTTTTCACAATTGTCTTAATTTTTTTTTTTTCAAATTTCTCAATTTTTTCACAATTGTCAAAAATTTTAAAAATTATTAATTCTTTCAAGATTCTCATTTTTTTTCAATATTATTAAATGTAGACTTGTAGCCTCGGTTCCTATGTAACAAAGGCCAAAAAGTAGACTTTTCGCCTCGGTTCCTATGTAACTGAGGCTAAAATGTAGACCTTTCGCCTCGGTTCCCATGCAACTGAGGCTAAAATGTACACCTTTTGCCTCGATTCCTGTAAAACTGAGGCTAAAATGTAGACCTTTCGCCTAAGTTCATGTGGAATTGAGGCTAAAAAGTAGACCTTTTGCCTCGGTTCCTATGCAACTGAGGGTAAAAAGTAAACCTTTCGCCTCAGTTCCTATGCAACTGAGGCTAAAAAGTAGACCTTTCACCTCAATTCCTATGCAACTGAGGCTAAAAAGTAGCCCTTTCGCCTCGGTTCCTATGCAACTGAGGCTAAAAAGTAGCCCTTTCGCCTCGGTTCCTATGCAACTGAGGCTAAAAAGTAGACCTTTCGCCTTGGTTCCTATACAATTGAGGCTAGAAAGTAGACCTTTCACCTTGGTTCCTATACGACTGAGACTAAAAAGTAGACCTTTCACCTCGGTTACTATGCAACTGAGGCTAAAAAGTAGACTTTTAGCCTCAGTTCCCTAACAACTAAGGCTAAAAAGTAGCCCTTTCGCCTCGGTTTCCATGCAACCGAGGCTAAAAAATAGACCTTTCGCCTTGGTTCCTATACAACTGAGGCTAAAAAGTAGACCTTTTGCCTTGGTTACTATGTAACTAAGGCTAAAAAGTAGACCTTTCACCTCGGTTACTATGCAACTGAGGCTAAAACGTAGACTTTTAGCCTTAGTTCCCTAGCAAGTGAGGCGAAAAATGAACTTTTAGCCTCAGTTCCTTAGCAACCGAGGCTAAAAAACATATTTAGCCTCCATTTTTTCAACCGAGGCTAAAAAATTGAGGCTAAAGCCCCCTTTTCTTGTAGTGGTGCGAGATTTGTTTCCGATTTCGTTTGATATTCTTTCTAAAACTATATATATGGGTGTAAATGGGATTGGGAGGGATTCTAAGGCATTCTAAGTTTTCTAAAAGAGGGCTCTAGGGTTTTAAGGGGTGAAAAAGGTGAGGTTTGAGGATTGCTTAAGCCGGGTAACTTCTCTATCTTTGTAACCTGTGCTTTCATAGTGAAATTTCTGTCGCTTTGTGCCATGGTTTTTTCCTGAAAGGGTTTTCCACATTAAATCTTTGTATTCTCTTGTGTTTGCTTAGTGCTCTTATGGTTATCCTAGATCCATATTTGTGTGAATTCCACAACATAAATCCAAACAAGTGGTATCAAAGATATCGTTGGAGCACAGATCTGAATTTACAGGATTATCAATAATGGGAAACACCAAGTTTGATATTGAGAAGTACTCAGGAAAAAATAATTTTGAGTTATGAAAGATAAAGATGATTAGTCTATTAACTAAGCAAGGCGAAGTTAAGGCTCTTGAGGAGCAAAAATCGAATATGAAAGATGAAGAATGAGAGAATCTTGATAGTAATGCTTTAGCCTCCATCCTTTTGTCTCACGAATGAGGTTCTCTATAATATTTTGAGGGAGAAAACTGCGGTTAGTTTATGGGTGAAGTTAGAGAATATCTATGCGAAAAAATTATTTGAAAAACGCCTACACTTGAAGCTACAATGGTATACCTTCAAGATGGCAGAGGGTGAAAATCTGGAGGCCCACATCAACAATTTAATAAATTGATTTGCAAACTGCTGGATATGGACGAAGTGATCAAAGATGAGGAACAAGCATGTATGTTGTTAAATTCTCTTCCGACATCATATGAGTCATTCAAGGACACAATGTATACTGCAAATAAAACTCCGAGTGTCAACACTGTTATCTCAGCCCTTCAAGGGAAGCCCCTGAGAAAGCTAAACGGTGGCATGAGGACATCTTCCAATGCACTGATTATGAGGGGTAGGAATACTGATCGAAGTACAGGATCCTCAAGACCTACATCCAAATCCAAGGGCAAGGGCAAAAGAAAACTAAAGCGCTGGAACTGTGGGATGACATGACACATGAAAAAGGATTGTAGCAATCCTAAAGTGAAGAAAGAAAACCGAAAGGCTTCTTCCAAGGAGGCCAATGTTGTCACATCTGATGAAGAAATAAGTGGTGGTGATGTTCTGTCTGTGTCCATGATTGGTCACTTGCACGACAATCATAAAGATGAATGGATCCTTAACACAGGAGCATCATATCATATGACTCCTCATCGGAGTTAGTTCGCTAGTTACAAGGAATGTGATGGTGGACAGGTCTTTATGGGCAATGACAATGCTTGTAATGTTGTGGCTATTGGTACGGTGAACATCAAGATATTTGATGGGATGGAGCGTACCTTGACTGATGTCAAGCATGTTCTTGATATGCAAAAAAGTCTGATTTCTATCAGTGCACTCAAGGCTATAGGGTGCAAGTTCACTGGTATTGATGGTGTTCTTAAAGTTTCAAAAGGAGCACTCGTGGTTATGAGAGTGCAAAGGTACAGAAACCTTTACAGGTTAATCGGGAGCACTTCAATGGGTGGAGTGGCAACAGCTATTACAGATTCCACATCTCTTTGTATATGGCATGCTCGTCAGGGCCACATGAGCGAGCAGGGCATAAAGATACTATCTAATAGTTATTTATTCCAACTTTTAAAAATTTTGATTTAGATATATGCGAGCATTGTATGTATGGTATACACTCTAGATTATCTTTTAAAATTAGAAAACATATATGTAAGAGAGTGTTTGATTATATGCACTTTGAAGTATGGGGGCCATCGCCAGAAGTTTCCATTGGGGGTCATCATTGTTTGTTTCATTTGTTGAGACTACTCCAGGAAAGTTTGGATTTACTTCATGAAACCTAAATCTGAAGTTTTCACCTTATTCAAACAATAGAAGGCAATGGTGGAAAAATAGTTATGGCGAAAAATAAAGGTTTTAAGGACTGACAATGGTGGAGAATTCACTTCCACTAAATTTAATGAATATTGCAAAAATGAATGGATCATTAAGCACAACACAATGTGCCACACGCTCGAACAAAATTGTGTAGCTGAGCGAATAAATCAGACTCTCTTGGAGAGGGCCCGATGCACGTTAAGTAATGTTGCATTGGGTAAGGACTTATATACTGAGGCCGTTAACATGGCTTTGTATTTGGTGAACCGGTCACCTTCTACAACAATTGAATGTAAAATCTTAGAGGAAGTATGAAGTGGTCATAAGATGGACTACTCAGATTTGCGCATATTTGGTTGTGAGGCTTAATATCATATACCGTCAGTTAAGAGAGATAAGTTAGACCATAGATCCAGAAAGTATATATTTATTGGCTATGGTATTGGTGTAAAAGGTTAAAGGTTATTTGACAGGTCACACGCAAGGTCATCACTAACCATGACGTCAGATTTGATGAAAGCTCCCTATTCCACAAGAATAATCAAGAGGAGCAAGAGAAATTGGAAAGGTTGATTGTAAATGTCCAGATTGATATATATGATACTCAAGCAGAGACAGATGCGCAGACAGAGGTACAGGATCAGGTAGAGTATCCACCTGTGAGAAGAAACCCACCGCATGATCGCAGGTTACCGGCAAGGTATATGGACGACTCTAATATTGCATATGCCCTCATTACAAATGAGAAGAACCCATCTACTATTCAGGAGGCTCTTGATGAGCCTAATGTAGAAGAGTGGAAGGCGGTTATGGACGATGAGATGGACTGGTTGTACAAAAACCACACATAGGAGCTGGTGGAGCTTCCAGTGGGCTGAAAAGCGATCGGATGCAAGTGCTTATTTGAAAGAAAATAGGATAAATACAAAGCAAGGCTGATAGTGAAGGGTTATAATCAGAGAGAAGGAATTGACTTCATAGAGATATTCGCATCGGTGGTTAAGCAGGTGTCTATAGATTCGTGTTTGCATTAATTGCCCAATACATTCTCAAGCTGAAACAAATGGATGTCAAGACTGCATTCCTGCATGAGGAGTTGGAAGAGGAGATTTACATGAAGTAAATAGAGGGCTACGAAGTTAAAGGGGTAGAGAAAAAGATTTGCAGGTTAATGAGGTCATTGTACGGCCTGAAATAGTTGCCTAGGCAGTGGTATAAAAAATTTGATTCTTTCATGTTAAGTCAGAAATTTACTCAAAGTGAATACGATCACTGTGTCTATTACAAGATAGTAGGTGATGGCAAATTCATCATCCTAGTATTGTATGTTGATGATATGTTGATCGTCAGTCATTATATGTCTGAAATTAACTTACTGAAGACTCAGTTATCAGGGACATTCGAGATGAAAGATCTGGGGCTGCAAAGAGGGAACTCAACATAGATAATCATAAAGACAGGAAGAGGAGCATGCTTTAGTTATCACAAGAAAAATACCTTAAAAAGCTGTTGATCAAGTATAGGATAGACCAAGCAAAGCCAGTGAGCGTTCCCCACGCAACTCACTTCAAGCTTTCTTTAGAACAATGTCCTAAATCAAATGAGAAAAAATAGATTATGTCTCATGTGTCTTATTCAAATATGGTTGGCAGTTTAATGTATATCATAATCTGTACGAGACCAGATATTTCACAGGTAATTGGTGTTGTGAGAAGATACATGTCAAACTCCGGCAAGCAACATTGGGAGCGGTGGCTACTTCAATACATTCGAGGTGTGAAAGACTACGTCTTAACTTTTGAGAAGACAAGGACAAAGTTGGTAGGTTATGTGGATTCAGACTATGCGGGTAGTGTGGATTTCAAAAAGTCCACTTCTGATTACTCGATTGTACTAGCAGGTGGAGCAATTAGTTGGATGTCAAAGCTTCAGTCCGTGGTGGCTCTTTTCATGACTGAAGCAGAATAAATGGCAGTGACAGACGCATTTAAGGAAGGTGTTTTGTTGAGAGGCCTAATAAATCAGTTGGGACTTCAGCAGAAGGTCATGCCGGTTAATTGTGATAGCGAGAGTGCTATCAATTTGACTAAAAATTTTATTTATCACTCTCGTACTAAACACATTGATGTTCGTCACCTTTTTATCCGAAAAGTGCTTGAAAAAGGATGTGTAACACTGGAGAAGATTCATACCAGCGTGAATCCAATATGCTCACCAAGGTTATTTCCTCAGAGAAGCTCAAGTTCTGTGCAACTTCTCTGGGCTTGGCGATGGCATAAAAGAAAGATGGAGTGTGCACAAGAAGCATTGATAAAGCTATGATGCAAGGCAGAGATAAGAGAAAGATAAAGAGCTACACGTTTAAAGATTAAAGACATGGTGGAGATTGTTGTATTTGATGTCTTAAATCTAATCAGATTTTGCGCAGGTTTTTCGTGCAACTGTAAAAGTGCGGGATTTGTTTCTGATTTCTTTTTTCGCGCAACTGCAAAAGTGCAGGATTTGTTTCGGATTTCATTTGGGATTCTTTCTAAAATTATATATGTGTGTAAACGGGATTGGGAGGGATTCTAAGGCATTCTAAGTTTTCTAAAAGGGGTCTCTAAGGTTTCAAAGGGTGAAAAAGGTGAGGTTTGAGGATTGCTCAAGACAGGTAAGCTCTTTATCTTTGTAATATGTGCTTTCATAGTAGAATTTTTATTGCTTTGTGTTATGATTTTTTTCTCAAAAGGATTTTCCACATTAAATCTTTGTGTTTTCTTGTGTTTGCTTGGTGCTCTTGGATTACTATCCTAGATCCATATCTACGTGATTACGCAGCACAATCCCAATAGTGTAATAGATAAGGTGTTCACTTTCTTGCAACTACTAATTTACTTGCCTATCTAACATTCACTACATATTTTATTTTCTATCTTTTTCAATTTGGATAAGCCACGTAGGTGATTTCTGTTGCTCAAATTATATAGATCTCTATAGTCTATATATCTAAGACGTTGATACCATAGTTCAGTCTCGTCTATTTGGACCATGTAGCATACATGACTTGTTGAGTAAGAATCATCAATGATATAGCAATTTTCAAACGTTCTACGAGCATTTAATACTACATGACCTTTATTATTAATTATTTAGGTCACATCCGTGATCCAAAAATTTTACACAATGTTTATTATTACAGATTTGAGATTTGCTCAGTAGATTATGTTTTAAGCTTTCAACATATAAAACATTATCGAAGATAGGTAAGTTGGGAAGTGATACATTAACTTTTCTAGTTGCTTCCATCTCTGAATGTAATTGAGCCGCCATTGATTTTTTTTATGTTTGATAGTATAAATTTATCACTTGTCCTATGTTTAG
Organism: Magnolia kwangsiensis; assembly: GCA_037074715.1. Classification (NCBI taxonomy): domain Eukaryota; kingdom Viridiplantae; phylum Streptophyta; class Magnoliopsida; order Magnoliales; family Magnoliaceae; genus Magnolia; species Magnolia kwangsiensis. The sequence continues at coordinate 16,329,673 of CM073580.1, read as the reverse complement.
AACATCCATTATCCAGGTACCATCTTGAATGGCTATTTGCTTTGAAAACTATGTGGATAACAAGACACTTAACCCTTGGAACTCATTTCATTATGGTTTTAGGATTTGGAGGATCTCTTACTTTTCGTCGTGTTTGGGAGTTAGGAATTCTCATGTTTCTATTTACTCCATTCTTACCTGAGTTGGACTTCAATAGCTCTTTGAGCAAGCCCACGATTTTTTCAAGTAGAGGAGGATTTCTATTTTCTCTCCTTTAATATTTGTGGTAGTTAGCACAATTTTTTACATTAGAGGCTTGAAAGGGTTTTGCATTTTTGAAGTTATTCGTTTTATAGTTTAACTCTTTTAGAGTTTCTGCTTTAGAGTTTGAGGACTCTCCTTGTAGGAGAAGAATCATTAGATTTCAAAGTGTTATTTTTAATATAACCCAATCCAGATCTGTCACCACATCTCCGAGATGAGGTTAACAACTTTTCAAGTTTCTAGTCACCTTGGGTATATTTCCAAGTGTCTTTTGAACTCTGAAGGGAGGAAACTTCAAGTTTTAATATCTCATTTTTAGATTTAAGATTTTGCAATTCAGAAATTTTTAGACTTAAATCTAACTTAGAATTTTCAAAATAGTCAGGAAAATGAGATTTTTCTAAAATAGTCTTTTCAAGTTCTAATTGTAATTTAGTACAATTTTCTTTTTGAATTTTTAGTTAGCAACAATATTACAACTTTTTCTGTATAAGGCATCATATGCAACTTGAAGATCATCTTCATTTTTAAAGTCACTTCTTGGAGTTTCATAATCAGATGTTTCGCAATCATCTGAGGAAGTGATTATAACTATAGTCATAAAGGCTTTCAAATCATTTGTCAATTTTTGCTCTGATTTGTCAGTTTCTAAATTATTTTCAGATTTTGATGATTCATCCTAAGTAACTATCATGCATTTTCTTCTTGATTTATCCTTTTTAGGACATTTAGAAGTAAAATGCACATATTCTGAACAATTGAAGCATTTAATGTCTTTTCTTTTAGATTTTCAAGTTTAAATTTCCTTTTCTTTTGTCAAACGGTTTTTCAAAATCTGTTCTTTTGTTATTTTTGAAATTTCTATAGAATTTCTTTTCCAATATAGGCTTATCATCCTCATTTCCTCAATATCTGAATTTACGTTTTGAATCTTTTGATTTACATTTAGAGAATTTAAGGGTAATGGACTTTATCTTAGGATCTTTGAAATTCAACTCGCAAGTTTGAAGGGATCCAACTAACTCATCAACCTTCATAGTATCGGTATCCTCCAATTCGTGTATAGCCGTAACTTTTGAATTAAACCTATCAGGAAGTGATCGAAGTATTTTTGCACAAACCTTGCTTTTAGGGATTCTATCTCCAAAACCCCACATGAAATTAAATATGTCATTTAGTTTCGTATAAAAGTCCATAAATAACTCACCTTCTTTTATACGAATTTTTTCAAATTTGGTTGTGAGGATTTGGATCTTAGACTTTTTGACAATGTTAGTTCCTTCATGTATCATCTCAAGAATATCCCATGCTTGTTTAGTTGTATCACACGAAATGATTCTTTTAAATTCATTTGGTGATACAGCATAAGTTATTGTATTTAAGGCTTTGTATTAACACTACTTTCACTTTTCTAAGTGATCATCTAAAAAGAATAAGTAGTTTCTTTCATGGACGTGGTTCTGTTCTCAGCTAATACTTCCATCATAGGAGGGATCCATTGTGTCACAATGGCTTGTCACACACTCTCATAAATGGATTTGAGGAAAATCCTCATCCTGGCTTTCCAATATATATGAATAATTTTAGTCATTAAAGGGATGTGGCATTGTAATGGATAAGCTTTCAAAATTTGACATCTCAAGACTCTGCATGTAGCTCTATGAGATAAATTCCAAAAACAGCAATCTTGCTCTGATACCACTTGGAAGATGAGCTATCAATGGAATAAATAATCTTAAGCACCGAAAGTATTGAAACCTTTATTCCAAATAATTTGTAGGACAACCTTCACCTAGTATTTTAAGCAGGACAACCTTATATCGCGATGTCTTTGAAATTAATCTTTCATACTAGCAAGAGAAGATAAAATAAATACAACATTCATCACAAAGAATGAAATAAATATAACATTCATCACAAATAATAAAATAAATAGTCACCACAGAGGCACAATGGGTTATAGTGGTTCGGTGGTTAAACCCACACCTACTACACTCTCAAAATTACTACCCTCGTAATTTTGGCTTTCACTATATCAAGATTTTCATAGGTTTATATTAACAACCTCTTACAGTCCTTTTGATTTTCATGGGCTATCATAATCAAACCCCATTTATGATTTTCACAGGCTATCACAAATCAAACCATAGAGATTTTCGAGCAATCTCAGAAAAATCCAAATAAAATAATGTAATTGACAATGTACTTATTTTCAAATGATGATTCGAAAAAATAGTCGAAGCTTGAAGCAACGATATGATGGATCCATTCTCATGGATAGAGTTTCATTCTCAGCTAATACTTTCATCATAGGAGGGATCCATTGTGTCACAATGGCTTGCCACATACTCTCATAAATGGATTTGAGGAAAATCCTCATCCTAGCCAATATGAATAATTTGAGCCATCAAAAGGATGTGGCCTAGTAATAGATAAGCTTTCGAAATTTGATATCTTAAAACTCTGGATCTAGCACTAGGAGATAAATCCAAAAAAGAACAACATTGCTCTGATACCACTTGAAAGATGAGCTATCATGTCCTTGAGGGGGGGGGGGGGGGGGGGGGGTGAATAGAACAATACCAAATTATTTGAAATAAAGCGGAATAAATAATCTTAATCGCCAAAAGTATCGAAACCTTAATTCCAAATAATTCGTAGGACAACTTCACCTAGTATTTTAAGCAGGACAACCTTATATCACGATTTCTTTGAAATCAATCTTTCAAATTAGAAAGATAAGATAAAATAAATACAACATTCACCACAAAGAATGAAATAAATATAACATTCACCACAAATAATAAAATAAACAGTCACCACAGAGGCATAAGGGGTTATAGTGGTTCGGTGGTTAAATCCACACCTAGTCTACTCTCAAAATTACTGCCCTCATAATTTTGGCTTTCATTATACCAAGGTTTTCACAAGTTCACATTAATAACCTCTTATAGTTCTTGTGATTTTCATGAGCTATCATATTAAAGCCCCTTTGTGATTTTCACAGGCTATCACAAATCAATCCATAGAGATTTATGGGCAATCTCAAAAAAACCAAATAAAATAATGTAATTAACAGTGTATTTATTTTCAAATGATAATTCGAAGAAGCGGTTGAAGCTTAAAGGAGCGATATTCTTTCTTAAGTGTAGAGGAGGCAATATTTGCTCAATTAGAAAGAATATAGGGATCTACTGTATTTCAAATGCGACAGATTCAATTATCTGTTTCTCAAGAGGAGTATAAATTACTCTCTAAAATTTATTTAAGATCAGCTTGAGAAAGGGAATTGAATAAGCTAAATGAAATTTATAAATACTATACAAATAGCTTGATGAGAACCTGAGTTTGTCTCTTACTTGCAGAAGGTTTTTTAGTGAATTTCGTTGTAGAATAGAATGAGAGATTATCCTTATTTATAGCCAAAGGATTTGGAAATTCAGTCAACCTAAGAATAAATTTGGCTGGTCGAATTCCAATGACTATCAAATTGTGCAGGACAATATTTATCCAAAATTTGGTTGGCCCAAGCGAATATTCGGCTGGCCGAATTCCATCAAAAATCCAAGAATACTTTGCCAGAAAATGACCCAAACTTTTCTCAGGCTGGCAGAACTTCAAGTTAGGCTAACCGAACCTAAAGTTAGGTTGTCCGAACCTAAAGTTAAGTTGGCCGAATTTGCAACAAATTTTTTAAATTTTCAAATCTAAAAAATTGCTCGAACCTAAAGTTAGGGTTTTTTTTTTTTTTTTTTAAGTGGAATCGTGCCACTAGAATTTCATTAATAGTAAAAGGATGTACAACCTTTCGGACAGGTACCAACAAAAAGGATTCAAACCTCGCCTATCATATACCAGGATTCACAATAGACTATGGACAGAGCACAATCAAACTATCCACAGGAGGCAGGGCCAGGATCGGGCCTAGTAGGGGCGCAACTCAAAACCGACAAAATATAGAGGGAGCTACCGATCAAATAGATTTGAGGTTTCCAAGCCCAGCATTGTCTAGGACCAAGGATCCCCTAATACTTCTTGAAAGATCTATGCGAGATCTAAAGAGACTGTTGGCACACTCCTCGCTGGCCAATCTAGCCAAAGCGTCTGCCACTGAGTTACCCTCACGAAAAATATGGCCAAAGGAGAGGTTGAGAAGGTGACTCGGTTGATGAATGGCTCCCATCCTGTACCAAATATTCCACGGGTAGGGAGCCGAGGGATTGCTAGTTGCATCCATGATGATCTTTAAGTCGGATTCAACAATAATGTTAGACAAGCCCAAATTGGAGCAGATGACAATACCATCAAGCATAGCCTAAGCTCCCGCGATTGTATTTGTAGCTCTACCATAGTTTGTGGAAAGCAAAGATCAGCCACCCCTGGTGGTCCCTGCAGACACCCCCTCCACCGCTTTCCCCTAGGTTCCCACGCGAAGAACCATCTGTGTTCAACTTAAACCATCCACTTCTCATCTTAGACCATTTGACGATGAAGGATTTCTCTGTCGGAGGAGAACAGATTTTTTCCAAACGAAGAGCTTGACTAGTGACGAATTCCATGAAAGAGGTGTTGTCCTGCTTTGGCATTGGGTTTCCTACTTCTTGCATCCATCTAATAACTCTGGAGATGATCTAATTGGCTGACATCTTTACACCTTCAAATCTGGAAGCATTTCGACTCAAGCATAGCTCCCAGGTGATGAAACAGGGGGTTAGCCCCAACAACTGCTTGAGGCGGGAGGATGTGGATGCCTTGGAGGACCAAAGCTTGATTCTGTTATGGATGGTCTGATTGGGGATTGGGGGGATGTTAAAGATACAAGTAAAATGAGCCCATACCTCGCTTGCAATCATTCCTTTGCAGAAAAGGTGGTCAAGGTCTTCCATATGAGAAGATGAAGAAGGATGTTGTTGCCTTTGAGGGTCGGTATGCGTCTGGAGTTGGCCATATGAACTTTGCAAGATTGGAAGATCTGAAGGATGGGAGAGGACCACACTATTCAAGCTGCTTAGACAATGAGGATGAGCCTCCCTCTCAGAAGACACTGTCCCCTTGGACAGAGGCGGTTGGAAGCTTTAGATCCCCTGGCCCATTGATTGCAATTAGCCCTAAAAAGCTCCATTTCCGAAGTCCTAACTACCTGTTGAGCTGCCATTAACCTCCCTGCAACATTCACATCTGGAGGCCATGTACACAGCAGACTTCTAAACTGTAATATCTATAGGGATTGCATTCAGCATAATCTTCCAAAGGAACAAACCCATTTTTGGTGGAAGCATCTTGTTCTAGGCCCACACGGCCCATTGAAGCTTCGACTACTGCTGTCCGTACCCATTCCAAGCAGACTTCAAAGAAAAACTGCCTAATGCAGTCAAGTCCCAAACCAAGATATCTTCCCTATCTAAGAGAGCTATGGAGCTATCTTTTAATGTCTGAATGGTAGTTGTAGGGAGAAGGGGTTATAAATGTGACAAGTTTCACCTACCAGATAGCGGGTTGAAATCCCTCACCATCACGTCCCGAAGGTGGTACGGGATTGGGCATAGGGTTGCGCCTGTTAGACAACCCCTCCCCCCCCCCCCCCCCCCCCCCCCGACCAATTATGATTCCAGAAAATTGACTCTCCCCTCTCCAATGAGCCACTTGGAGTGAAGAATAGTAAAAGGAAGCGTCTTGATCATATCCTTCCATACCAAGGAAGCAATTGTGATGTTCCTTTCTCTAGATTGAATGAATTTGTTGATATACTTAGCTAATATGAATTTTTCCCAAAGAGATCTCCCTTGCAGGAGATTCCAGCCCATTGTAATTTTAAAAGCTCGCATAACATCCTCCATACTTTTGATACCTAGGCCTCCCTCAGAGAGTGGAATACACATCCTAGACCACCTCACCCAATGTTTTTTCTTCTGACCTTCCACGCTACGCCAAAAGAAATTGGAAAAACTCGCCTCCAGCATTTTGTAAACTGCTATGGGGATGTTCACAGAAGACAAGACATGAACGGGGATGCTCGACAACATGTGCTTGATCAAGACTATCTTCGCCGCTGGGTTCGGGAGTCTGGATTTCCAACCCTCGATCTCGCTTAAGATTTTCTGGACGATTGGAAACAACAGGGGAGTACGAGTTTTACCTTTGTTAAGAGGAACACCCAGATATGTGCATGGGAGGAAGGCTTGTTTGAAACCTGTCATTTGGCTCATCTTCCGAGCTCTGGCTTTTGATGCCTTCTTCGGGGCAATGAAGGAGGTTTTATCCACATTCACCTTTTGGCCTGAAGCGTTTTCATACTTACCCATGAATTTGAGAAGCGATCACATTGTGGCTAGCCTGCCATTCAAAAACAAGATTGTATCAGTAGCAAAAAATAAGTGAGTTATCATGGGGCAGTTTTGAGAAAGTTTGAACGCTTGACATGTCCCTGTTGTGAATAGGTTGCAGATGCCATGGCTTAGGACTTTAGCTGCAAGGATAAATAGTGAAGGAGAGAGAGGATCTCCCTGTCTTAATCCTCTAGATGATTGAAAGAATCCAAAAGCTCTACCATTGATTAGGATGAAGAACCAGCTCCCTATCTAGCAACGCTGCGCTTGGAGGATCCATTGCTGATCGAAACCAAACTTCTTTAGCACAACAGCAAGAAAGTATCCTAATCCCGAACCTGACAGTTTAGGCCACACAGGCCAAGGTTCTAATCCCGAGCCTAAGATTTATGTTCTACACAAGAGCAAGGGTCCTACTCTCGAACCCAACAACTTAAGCCACATAGGCCAAGGTCTTAATCCTAAACCTAAGATTTAAGCTTTACACAAGAGCACAGTTCCTACTCCCGTACCCAACAATTTAGGCCACACAGGCCAAGGTTTTAATTCTGAACTTGACAGTTTAAGCCATAAGCCAAGGTCCCACACTAGGCACCTAATCGAGTTTGAGGATAGCAAACTCTTAGCCTCAATCCCTCACAAGGAAGGAGGCTAACCTTTAGACTCTTAACCATGACACGTACTTGTCGGATTGAGTCCTTTTTTGTAGCTTGTCTTAGGTTGCTTGATCTTCACTCTCTCGTGCTTGAATTAGCTGCCTAATGCTCCCCCAATCGCTATATTGTAGTTTACCTATTTGTTTCAGCTTTACAATCAAGAACCTTGCAAATGGTGTTCCTATTAAGGTAACCAAGGTAATTAGAGTTGGTTGAATCTCTAACTAATGTTATGAATGGATTTCCTAAGAGATTTAACTGATGGATGCACTAGAGTATGATTGAGACTAAGGATATACCTATAGGTTGGGTCTCAATACTTTAGTGAAGACTTGAGATCATATTCTACATAAATTCGAGCTTTGAATGCTCTCGAGATGATAAATCACAATGAAAAGAGCATGAATCTCATATGGATGGAGTCTAGGTAGGCTAGGATAAGCTTGGGTTGCACTAGGGACTCTAAAATGTCTCAATCCATGATTTTCACAAAATTCTAGGTCCTATATTTATAGAGAAAAGGGCCCAACAGATCTATAACGGATAGTTTTCGGTCCTACCGAGTGAACATTCGGTAATACCGAAATATAGTCGGTGGTACCGAATTAGATCCTGAAGTTTTCTAAATGATTGTTGTTACTTTCGATGGTATCGAAAGTTGTTCATCAGTAGGAGTCAATGGCACCAAAATTCTAGTCGGTGGTACCGAATTATCTTCAAAAGCTTCTAGACTATTTTGGGCACTTTCGGTAATACCGAAGGCGTCTTCTGTGCTACCGAAGGTGCCATTCGGTGGCACATTTTCCTACCGAATGTAGACAGATTTTCCTATTTTAAATCCTTGTCCATTAAATCATTCAACAACTTAGAACTTCCTAAAGTCAAGACTGAAATGATAGAAAATATGAACTTGGGATTGGCTTGAATAGATGACCTAAGTGGGTTTTCCTATTTGTGTTAGAATCATCCATAGGCAAGATTCTGATCATAGAAGCTTCTTTGGATTTTGACTTTGTAGCTTGGGCTTCTACTCCAGTTGCATCGTCAGTCTTCATTTGCCAAGTACTCATCTGACTATTTAACACAACTAGTCACGTGATTGACAAACAAGTGTGCAAGGTGAGTGCACTAACAGGAATAATTAGTTCAAAGCTGCGGCTACTTGTCATTTTAATAAAGCTTTGAGATGCTTAGACTAAAGAAAGATTAAAATTGAAAGATATCTTTCTTTATGCATATAAATTGTTTTCTATTCTGGCAGATATATTTTTCCGAATAAATATATTTTAAAAAAAATCAAGTGGGGATTGCTGTAAAATATTGATTTTAAATATATTTTAAATAAAAATAATTATTATATATTATAAAGTTGTTTTTTGTAAAACTCACTTTTTTTTTTAATGTTTTGGGAATAGTCCCACGTTGGAAAAGATGAAAGAAACTTTTGTAGTTATATGAGAAAGGTGTACTATAATGTTTACTCACTTAGTCCGAGGTGTATCAAGCTTGCTTGTTCCAGTGCAAAGCACTGGAACACCCACGTGCATGCTCGGGCTCGAGCTTGGTATCGGTCACGGGTTCAGTGCAAGGGCGTGGGCATATGGGGCATGTGAGGCATGTGAGGTAGTGTGGTTGTAGAGGCGCTAGTGGAGCGCTTTGCACTTCGCACGTCCGTATCGTGTCACAGAGGGTCGCTCTTTCGCGACCTTACGCGAAACGAGTCGCAGTGTGATAGAGAGCTAAGGCGGATGGCTGGAAGTCTAGAGGACTAAATGAGATCCTATGACTTATATAGAGGCTGGAAATGTAACCGTTGAAGTGAGGTGTAACTCCTCATACAATTTATGGCTGACCATGCAGAAACTGTTGCATATGGCTAGCCCAACAACTAGAAACGGCTAGCCATTTGAGTCTAAACGGTCAGAAACTGTTGCATGTAGCAGCTGTTACCACATGCACAACAGTCAGAAACTGCCAATAACGGCTAATTTCTCCCAACGACTAGAAACGGTCATGTGTATTTTGACCGTGGATTTAAGGCCCTGGACCTAAATTGTCAGTAATCCTAACCTATATAGACAGTGCCTGGATGGGTTTACAATCCTTCATAAACACACTCCAAGCATACTCATACGAATCAAAACTTTTCTTACAAACAGATACTCCAACAAAACAGCAAGGTTCAACCGAGCCATTGCCTAAAGAACAAACCAACGTCATGGTCTAGAACGGTTCACCCGAACCATAATCTAAAGAATAGACCAGTGCAGTGGTCTAACACACCTTTCTCTACAATAAAACTGGCCTTTACCGGCGATTTTAACTGTCGGTAAAGGCCTAGAAAACCACCGGTAAAATTTTTACTGGCGGTCAAGTAACCGTCAACAAAGGCGGCATCCTTAAAGATTTTGCAACAGTTATAGTCGATAGCCATTGTAAAGATCTACCGCTGCTTCCTATTATGAAAAAAGGTAAAAGCTTTTTCCTAAAGATCTTTACCTTTTTTCTTTCTTGCCTTTCGGTACTAAGGATTTTGGTCAGCACACGCATGTACAAGGCAGCTCATGTAGACATCTGCCAGCGTGGCAAATTTGCTATGAGATCTAATTCATTCATTAGAGCGGAGCCTCTACCTAGATGCTATTCCCCAAGAATCAGGCTGGCCCACTCGTCAGGTGTGCCACAGTTTATGAAACAAATAACTGCTCAAAAAAACTTGGCTGAAGTGTCTTTACGTATCCAACTGCTTCTAAGATTATGGCCCACCTACTGAATGGACCAGATTTACTTTCATAACATGGTCAAAACCACCTGATGAATAGCTTGGACATTGCACCTGGACGCTGCAATGGGACAAAGTGCTGGTGTGTGCATGGACTGCCTTGCTTACATGTGTGAACTTAGCAAAGCATGATTACCTATAAACAGTTGCAGGTTAGCATAACGCACCAATGCTCTTTTGGGACATGTCATGTGTGTACTACATCCGAGCTGTGGAAAAGGAAGCCCACTATGAAGATCTCCTGGAACAAAAATAGTCCGGTCCACTCATCAGCATGTCAAATTTAAAACGTCCAGTGCTTTCATCGTGTACTGCATCCCATCAATCCAAGACAATTCCATCATGCGTCTCAACATTACAGCAACATATATACATATTTCGGGCAAAAATTATGTTGATGAACCTGCAAGGTGTCACAAGAAAACAAAATTCGAACATGAGGAGCAATGATAGTTCTTATAGAAAAATAAATTTGAAGCAAGACTAGTCAAATGAATGGCCGCTAGGAACTGTATGATTTACATAATAACCAAGAAGAAGTAATCAAATATAAATCACAAACATCTATGCACATCAGATTTTAGACTTGATTTGACCAAGAAGGTTACTGATTGAGATATCCACAACAAATCATAGTATTAGAACCGCTATGCCAATTAGTATTAGAACTGCCACACTAGTTAATATTAAAGCAAATCCTGTCGTCAAGTCCATGACTTCAAATAGTAGATTGGGCAGTGATAACCCTATACACAATTCCTTAGAATCAACTAGTGATTAGGGAAGAGCCAGTGCCCTTGCAGCAAACAATGCAGTTGGTGCAAGTCAGGATTGTTCAATTAACTAAGGTCATGAATCACAAACATAATTATGGTAATGAATGGCCAAGACGGCAAAAAGGGCTCATGGTTAGCTACTTCGAGGTCCAATAAGTATATACTCATACCAGACCATAGGCAACAACCCTAAATAGGCGAGATTAATTAAGACGGCCAGATTTTTTTTGTCTAATTTATGATACGGCCAGCTCAATCATTGGGTCAGATTTAATGTGCATTTTCCACTTGTAGGAAAGTTGTGGCTGCTTAAAAAGCTACTTAAAAAGAGGCAAAAGAACAAAAGAAGAAATACATCAAACATTCAAAGTTCAACAACTTCAAAGAATCACAAACCTTGACATTAATTTTTAAGGCAACATACTCAAGATATTGTTTATTGACTCTGGACACCTTTCTTGTTTGGCAACACTGTGACACTATGCCCAACTCCATTTCGCAAACGCATTTTATCTTTCCTGCAAAATCAGAAAACAAAACACTTTAGTTGATTCATTCCATCTCTCTAAGATTTAGGGCCTTGGTTGCACTCACCATACGAACCACTCACGTCAGCTAAAATGATAATAAGCAATTGGACATGTTTCTTCAATTGTGAAGGTTCCTGGGTTGTGCCGCTCTTCAATTGGATGAGCTCCAATGTATTGTGCAAATTTCAAAATAGCTTGCTGACCATAAGGCCTAGAAAATTGGACAATGATGTCTTGAGGGTTTTCTACTGAAATGAGAGCAGAGAAGAATAAGAAAAGAACAAGTGAATTTGATCTGTCTGGAATTTGGCATATGAGGACTCCACTCCTAGCATTATTTGAGTAACTTTATGTCCAGACAGTGAGTGAATATTGCATGAATCAATGCATATTTTGGTGCAATTGTATTTGCAATGACTGAATAGAGAGAAGGTGTAGCCATGCAGCAATCACATAATTTCGCAGAGGCACATATCAACTTCATCACCTGGTTCTGATTCAATTGGGAACAATCACATCAACCATTCCATCTTTTTGAATGATAGAGAGAAGGTAACAAAATGTAGTGTTTCAAGGAATTTCACGACCATCAATTGTAATTAAATCCTTGCCTTTATAACTATTACTAAAGTCGAATTCCAATACTTCATATGGGTTCTGCTAACTTCTAAGCCTCTTGTCTTTATAACCTTTCTCCAAACCCCTAGTTTCACATTTTCCTGCTCTAGTTGATAGCTGTGACAATTGATTTACTTTCCATGTATACTAGTCTCATCAATCAACCATGTGATCTTATTTGACATGGTTCCCACATTTCGAGAGTGTGACATGCAGATGAGGTATTAGACATGTTTGTCTTTAAAAAAATCAGTTTTGGAGAAAAGTTGGTATAATTATTTTATATAACTAAAATATGTTGTTTTGTAGTATATTGCAATTATTTTTATGTAAAAGACCCAAAAATAAATAAAAATAACAATAAACCTAGAAATAAATGTTAGAAAATGATCCGAAAATAAAAGATAATGATATACAAAAAGTATTTCATATGACACACAAACATAGACACCCAACTGCATGGAAAATTTTAGGAAAAGAAACGACAGATGTAGTGTCCTTGTTTCATGACCAGCAACATGATCACCTACATCTGCTTGGCGTACGTGCTTTCACATGTCTTGACGTGCTTCATCAAATCTAGAAGATAAGCCATAAATTCTCTCCTTTTGTTTTGAATCTTTTGATGGAATAAACGTGTAAGACCCGTATCTTGGTCCGTACCGTTCCGTAGACTCCCGCGGTCTTACCGGTCGAATTCCGGCAACCTTCGACCCTTAATCGATATCGACGCGCGACCCTAATTCATGTGCCGACAACCCGAGTCGATTCAACCCGAGACCAATACCATAACGACCGCGCCGTCGTTGCGGTTCCGATACCGCGACTCGCGCGCCGAGGCGATGCCCTGGTCAAGAGTTATGGGCCAACGTTCGGTGCGAGAAAACGCCGTGCGTTGCGAAAACCAAGGGAATCTCTATGATGTGTCACATCAATCACATCAATCCCATCAATCAATCACCCATCAATCCATCACATGTCAAGTACACATCACTTTCATCCCTTTTTTCAAGCAACCACAAAAGTCTCCCAAACCCATACCTCTCTTACACAAAAAGCCACCAAAGTCTTCACCACCCATACCTCTCTTACACCAAAGCCACAAAAGTCAAAGATTTCTTACACAAACATCACTCACCACATCCATCCATCACTCTCTCTCTCTCCCTTTACATCACTCTCTCTCTTTCTCTCTTTCTCATTTCAAAATTTCTAAGCAACAAAAATTCGAAGAGTCCCACGTATGGAATTTCTCAAACCCTCCTAAACTTCAAGTGGCCCACCTCTTTATCCCAAAATCTTCCATCTCAACCCTCCATTCTTCATCTTAACCATTAAAGTTGAAGCCAAGGTGCCAAGGAACCCCTAGGAGCGAGAAGATCGGACGGTGGGTGCTTCTATGGGGTAGATTTTCTTGTTTTTATGGTGGACCAAGTGAGGCCCACCGATCAATGGTGTGGATCTCACTTGGGACCCTAAAATGTGGTCGATGGACCACTTGGATCATCATGATCGTTCCATGATGGGGCCATTCTCCATGGACCCCATCATGATGTTTATTTCATTGCAAAAGGTCATCTAGACCGTCCATAACGGTGGGGAATGGATCTCCACCGTTGATTTACATTTTGATGGTCTCATGTTCAACGGGATCCATTTATTGTATGATTCATTGCAAGGGAGGGCCCATAATGTCGGGATCCCTCCATCACAAGGCGTGTCCCACTCTCCATGTTTCTCCCTCTCTCTCTTTTATTTCTTGTATTTTATTTTATTTCATTTTTATGCTAAGGGGTTGTGTGGCCCACTTGAATGAACCTCACCTTGAGGTATTTATTTTGTGCAAGGGTCCTTCAAGTGGGGCCCACCTTGCATGTTGTACCTCCATCATCCATCAGTGGTGGCCCACTTCAAAAGGCCCACCACAATGCTTTTAAAAATAATAATAATAATAAAAGAGCCGATCGTCTAGCGTCTGGGACGCTGTACGTCCCTGGACAAAAGAAAAAAAAAAAAGGTGAAAAAGAGAAGTTTGAGGGGTGGTCCTCTTGTGTAGGCCCCACCTTGAGTTGTATATTCGATCCAAGCCGTTCATCCTCTTACCCACGGCATTTTAGCCGTTGGGTAAAAGTTTGGAGCTGATCCAATCACCTGGTAGGCCATAGCATCAAATATTGCGCCCTCACCATTCAAACTCTATTTTCTTATTTTATTTCTCTTCCAAGCATCAAAAAAATTCAAACTCTGGACTCATTTGGAAGGCCTCGAGCTACTGATCGCAATGGCCGGGACGGATCCTGGTGCAACGGGCCCCGCACGTGAAAAACCTCAGAAAATCATTTTTTTCAGATTTTTGCAAAGGGGGTTGCCCCCCCTCCCTGACAACGTGCAGCGCTGAACGCTGCTGCATGCAGCCGTGCAGCGGCAGCGGACGTCCAGTAGGGGCCCACGGCCCTGCGTGTGGGCCCCCCTATAATGTGTATTTGTCATCCAGCTTGGTCATGAGGTGGGCCACCCCAGTGGCGTACCCCCCTCTAAAAATGAAACAGATCCAAAACTCAGGTGGCCCACACCACTTAAAACAGTGGAATTGAAGTCTACCATTGAAATCGATTTTTGGGCCCACAGAAGTTTCGGATAAATCTGAAATTTGTAATCTTACTTCATACAGGTCTGAGTGACCTTATGAACGGGTTGGATTTCAAATAAATATTACGGTGGGCCACATTTGTGGGACCCACGTTAATGTTTATATTTCATTTTCACCGTCCACAGCCCGTGGACGGTGAGACTCACCCTGTTGCGTGTGTTTTACACACGCCGTCTATCTATCTTTGAAGATGGGACCCACTGTCAGCTACCCATATTGTTTTATGTGGGACCCACCATTATATATATTTATGTATGTTATATAGTTTAAATGTATATTTTATAATATGAAAATTGTAGTGAGCCCTAGACCATGTGTCCCTATGAATAGTTTGGATGGAAATAAATATTTTGTAAGGCCCATGACCCATTTAATTTCAAAAGGGCATGGGCTAGGCCCATTTGATTTATAAAATGCTTATGGGCTAGGCTCATTTGATTCATTTAAAGGCCTAAGAACTTAGGCCCATTTGATGTGTTGCAAGTCCATGGGACTAGGCCCATTTGACGTACTTCAAGGCCCATGTAATTGGACCCCTTTGTTGCATTCTTCAAGCCCATGGATGTGGACGCAGTTGATATATTGTAAGGCCCATGGGACTAAACCCATTTGATTATAAAAAGGATCCATGGGATTAGGCCCATTGGACTTATTTGAGACCCATGAATTAGGCCCATTTTATTTGATTAAGGCCTAGGGGTTTAGGCCATTGAACTCATATAATGCCTATGGGTTAGGCCCATTTGACTTGAAAAAGGCCTATGGGTAAGGCCCATTTAAATTGTATAAGGCCTATGGGTTTAGGCCCATCTGATTTATGCAAGGCCTACGGTTTTAGGCCCATTTGATGTACCGTAAGGCCTAGGGGTTTAGGCCATTGTACACATATAATGCCTATGGGCTGATGTCCATTTGATGTACATGTGGGACCCAAATGGTGTGACCCATTGGTCACATATTAGACTCATGAGACTATGCTCATTTGATGCAATCCTAGGCCCACGGGTTTGACCCATTGCAATGCACATATGACCCATTGGTGTGGCCCATTTATGTGGCCCACTGATGAATAAAAGGCCTATAGGATATGGCCATTTGATATATATATGAAAGCCCAATGGGGTGAACCTAAGGTCCATTACAATGTGTAATCCCATACCGATTACGTAGCGAAGTTTAAGAAGATCGTGCCTTGGGAGCAATGTTGGTTTGACGTCCACATTGCGAGTGTAATGTTAGTTGGATGTCTACATTACGACTCTCCTTAGGGCCCATTACTGGGCCGTACTTGTTGTATTTCGAACGTCCAGGTCCATCTGCATTGTGAGATAGTCAATTTTATTATATCATGTTTAGTACAGTTTCATGACTCATAATCATACGCATCATATGTATGCTTGACGCGAGAATTGTCTATTCATAGCATTTGCCTTCGGGCAGGTTGTTTATGGGCTCCCGGTTAGGCGGTGTTGCCCTACATGAGCGCACGATATGCGCAGGATTTGTTGCATGACTGGATAGTGTGAATCATGCATTTCGCATTTGTGTGACATGGTTATTGTACGCCCTAACGACATCAGGGTTGTAGCTTCCACAGACGCATCGTGGTTGGCAGGATTGGATACCGAAAATCTTGTTCTACATGGAGTACTATAGATATCCCTGGGTGAAAGTCCCTAAACCCTTATGCTACCAAGAGGTTGCTCCAACGTCTAGACCGAGTGGGTAGATGAGCGCTGAGTGCCGATTACTAGACGGTTACGCTCTCCACTGTGTCGTGGTCGGTTGGAAGGGGGTGCGGCCTTACCCGCCCGAGAGTAGGGGGCAATGCTAGGCTGAGTTTGACCAGCTCGAGGAATGGGTCCGCTATCGACGAGTCGCGCCCGATATTGGCAGACGGATAGTGAGGTCTTTTCCACTTACCTGATTGCGCGCGATGTGGCGGCAATCTGGTTTAGAGTGTACTAGACCCCGGTGATATTCCATATTTTGAGCTGTATTGATGTGTGGACATAGATGAGGATCTGTATGCTTGAGTTGCATTACACATCGCGTGGCCTTGGGATGACCGATACCATTTATGTCTCGCATTGCATAGCCTTGGTACAGCTCATGGTATTATGGTTCTATCTGCATATTTTGCTTTACTCTGTCATTGCATGATTATATTACTACCTTGCGCACACACTTTCACCACCCTCTAAGCTTTCTGTAACTTATGCACGACCGTTGCATGCAGGTGACGTTGGATCGCAGCAGCGCTGAGGCAGGAGCACGTTGCAGAGCATTTTGGAGTCTTTATTCCTTACCATTATATTTTCCTTTATGCTCATTGTACTTGTAAAGTTTTTGATCATAGTGAAAATGTAATGGAGTTCTTGGTTGTTGTTTGTGGGTTATGCCTTTGGTTATGCTTATTACGAATCAAACTGACATTGAAAATCCTCCTCGTAGCATCCCAGGATCGGAACCTGGCGAATGGGAGCTAGGAGCCGAGAATGGAGTTCTACGGAGGCTGTCGGCGCCGGATTCGGCGATCAGGAATTCTGTGAGCCCGGTTTCCGAGTTTGGGGCGTGACAAAACGTTACAAGATTTACAAACAGAGCAAAGCAAATAACTACCAAGAATTACTTAATACAATCGTCTTCCAGCATCTTCGATAAGAATGAAAAAAAAAAAAAAAAACAACGCACATGATATTATTCCTACATAGTTTCCATTAAGAAAAAAAAAAATTGATAATTATCTATCTTCCACCCATAACTACCTCTTTAGACTGATAAATCAATGAAGTTGGCTAGTGAACTACCTTACTTCAGCCAAAGCACACTATCCCTGTTAACAATACAATCAAGACCACTGATTCAAAACCTCGAATAATTCCAAAATGATCTCAGTGATTGCATGTCAGTTTGATTCTTACCAATTCAACTAATTCATGGTGTAAATGAATCAGAATAAGAAACGCAATAACTGAGAACATTACAAAATAACAACCATGCATTCCGACTAAACAAGAAATAAAATTTAGGAGTCAAAAGTTACCTGATTAACTATCTGATTTTTGAATTTTTCAGGATGCAACTCCCGCTTTGAGTGAAATGCATAAGATACTTGAGCATCCATTCCTATATGAAACAAGACAAAAAAGTTTGCTATGTCATGAGAGTATTTTGATATAACATCTGATACCCATTTGTAAGAACACGCTTCAAGAAAAGGGTCTTTGCCGTCACAAGCGCCGCTAAAATCCCAAAAAGCGCTGGAATACTTCTCGTGGCGCTATACAAGCGCCGCTAAAAGAATGTGTCGGCAAAACTTTTGCCGGGGTAACAAACTTGATAAGCGCCGGTAATTATGCACACGTTTCAGATACATCTGAAGAAGCGCCGCTGTAAAAAGCGCCGGCAAAATTCTACCAAAGCGCTGATTCCATGGAACGATTTGTGGACAGTTTTAACCCGGAAAGCGCCGATAAAGTATATACAAGCGCCGCGAAAATCTTCAAAATGGCCATATAACTTTGATAGGCCCTTAATTACAAGGTTAAAACAATATAACAGAGTTATCAAATGGTTAGATGGGGCCATTCAACAATTTAACCAACTAGTTTTTTTTTTTCCATAACAAATTGAACCAACTAGTTTTAATACTATGAAATGTTTTTTGTAGTTATTGATACGCTACGAAACTTAGACACGACCAAAAATGTCAGTGTTAAAAACAAACAAGGTATCAAATGATGGTGTTTTGGTCAGTTGTCCATGTTTTGGCAATCCCTTCAACAAGTTGATATCCAACTAGGAATTATTACCTCAGGATAGAAAAATGATAACTCGTTCAACTCAGTTTTTCTTTCTATGCACCCAAACAGTCGTACCATAAATCAACTAAATGTCAATACAGGGGTACTTCCAAACACGCCCTTATATAGCTCTGCTGCATTACTAACAAACAAGGCTTTGTATCTCTGTGCATGTTTGGATGACAAAATGAGCATGGGATGACTTGGGCTATATGAATAAGGAAGCTATGGTCAATGTCCACACAAGCAGCTGCAGGTATCAATTTGGGAGCTTAGGTGAAAGTACATTTACACTGATAACCATGGTGAGCCCTCCATATATTGTTTAGGTTCATCCTAATGCATGTACTGACAATAGTGACAGGAAATCGATCCATACCAGAAACGCACGAAAAGCAGTTTGGATATGCATGGCAGCCCATTCCTCTTTCATATTCAGTTCAATTTGAACAATAGTCTGCACATGGAGTGAGGTAGTGGAAGAGATTGTGGTATTTGAGCTTGATTGGATATTAGCTTCTTCTGTTTGGATATGCATGGCAGCCCATTCCTCTTTCATATTCGGTTCAATTTGAACAACAGTTTGCACATGGAGTGAGCTAGTGGGAGAGGTTGCGGTATTTGAGCTTGATTGGATATTAGCATCTTCTGTTGGTTGCACAGCAATTTGGGCAAATTCATCTTCAAGTTAATGAAAGAGGTTGTACTTAACTACTATGGACCATTGCATATGGGTCTAGCCTTAGATTTCCTATGTCCTAAATGACTTTTTATGTGATAATTCTAACCATATGAACTCATCAAACATGGTATAGAAAGAAATTATTTAGATCTTCCGTCGAAAAATTAGGACATTTAATGCCTCAAGTGGGCCACAATGCACGAAACAAATAAATGGCTAGGAAATTTAGTTTGAGTCATCCATTCTTTCATACATCATGGCCCACTTGAGGATGAAATGTCCTGATTTATGAGCCAGAATATTTTTAATCAGTGCTTCCCACCGGATAGAAATTCTAGCATTTACCAATCATGATCATACCTCAAACCGCTACCTTTGAATTGATGCATGTAGGTGTCCAGCTTGTTGAAATTAAGTGGGCTCTTTTCCCTACATACAAAAAATAGAAATGCAATCTGATGTTATCATCTTTTATTAGGTTTGTTGAAATCAAGCTTCATAAGTGCCCGTATGGGCAACGCACGGAAATGCATTGATCTGGTTTCAGTTTCCACAATGTAATAATAAGATTAGTGCCATGTACTTGTAGCGTTGACTCTATGTTAAGGATTAGTCTAGCAAAGTCTTTGAAGAACAAGGTTACAACTTCCACGACGAAATTCGGGTTTATATACGTCCTGCGACTCCTCCAACTGAATGAATTGCTCATCTAAGAATCCTTGCAACCATACCCAGATTTTTGTTTTATTTTCCAACCTTCCTTGAGAATGTACATTGCTACCTAAAGTGCACCTGAGTTTTGGAAATGGACGATTATTGGGATGTCTACTGAAAATGAAGAGGCACAATAGATGCACGGTTTGGATTCCACATATGCATCATGTGAGCTCCACATAAAATGTGATCAATTCAGGGAAGAAATGATAGGCCCACAATGATAATCTCCAATAAATTGTATCCGCTATGTTGAAAGCAAAAAATGTATACTAAAACAGTTTCGGCAACCATGATGCCACAACACCCCCCCCCCCCCCCCCCCCCCAAAAAAAAAAAAAAAAAAAAAAAAATCCTTTGTAATTTTAAACTTAGAGAGGCCTAAAATGGCACTCTTCACATAAATAGCTCTCAATATGACAAAAATCACCTCAAAATCAAAGTGGGTTTTTTTTTTTTCATAATATGAGAAAAATTGTTGTAACAATCTTATTACCTAAATAAGTGTAGAAGAGAAGAACCTGCTCAAAAAGGGACTTTTTCATTACTAGTTCATCCATGCCATTGATCTGATGCCCGCCATCATGGATGAAACATGAAAAGAAAAAAAATAAATCTCCCTAATTGGAAGATCCTAACTACCAAATCTTTTTCTCCATTGAATGCAGACTGTCAGTGCATTTCTTTTTAAACGTGTATTGATATTCCTACAATGGAAAGGTTAGAGTCAACCAAATGAAGAGATTTTTCAATGAGATTTACACTAAAAAAAAGGACAATGAGAACCTAATTACCCTATCAGTTAATGAAGCTTGAAGTAATTTCTGGAAGAAAAATCTTGACTCATGAGGTCCTACTTTTACCAATCCACATGAACCATGTTCCCAAAGGACAAGTAGCATTGTAATGACAATTGACAACACATAGGAAGATGCACTCAGATAACAAAAACAAGGAATACAGAAAATTTACATTTTCCTGTGAGATTATAAAACAATGATATTCAATTATTGGCATCAAATGCATTTGAATTTGAACTACAATTCCCTTTAAGTTTATAGCCCATCAAAGACATAAATTCCACCTGAATTTCAATTAGAAGTTTGGGACCATCCTATCATGTGCGGCTTACCTATGATGGCCCATCCCTTTGAGAAATGAACATCACATGGAAAGGAGAGAGGAGTGGAGAAAAGAAATCGACAAAGAATAACTTTCTTTGAAAATGAAACATTTTCCAAGAAAATCTATTTTCTTGGAAACAAATTTTCAAGAAAACTTGTTTTAATCTGACTAAAAAATTAAACATAAGATTACTAAACTTAAAAATAAATTTCTTAGTTGTATCCAGGAGTGCTAGACAAAGACAGACATGCATCAACACTTGACATAGCTTAATTTCAAAAGAAGTGCCATGTCTTTGTTACATAGGTTTCGATGCATCCCTTATTCTTTACATAAGTTTGGAACTTTGGATGCATCCCTTATTCTTTACATAAGTTTGAAACTTTGGATGCATCCCTTGTTCTTTCTCCACATATCTTTTTGAATTTATTAAAATCATAGGAAATACAAGCCTTTCCATAATTTCAATTTCTGTACCACAAACATTAGTCTAATGAGTGGACTGGCCTCATCTTGGGCCACGTCACCATCTAGACAGTCAGTCCAACCCTGGTGCATGGCTTTGATGTGACACATAGGAGTGACCTGGTGTAGTCATAGCTGTGATCCTAGCAAAGAAAATATACCAAAAAACAACATGGTTGAGAGAGAGTATTTGGACAACCTGCTCAATAATTTCATGCTGCTGCAGGTTCCTTGAAAACCCTCCCTTGCCAGTAACACAAAATGAGCAACGCGACGGGCAGCCTACCTGGATATTTTAAGAGAAAAAGCATTACAAAATATACAAAGAAGATTAGAATATGTATATATGTATTTGTGTGTATGCACGCATGCAAGTAACCTTGCTAACATTCAAGCCATTTTACTTCCCAAACAGAAAATTGTGCATGAAAAGAAAAGTTGATCAGCATGGATTTGTTGCTGTGTGAAAAGCACCTTACCTGTGAAGATATACAAGCAGTGAGGCAATAAGAACCTTTAGGGCGTGTTTGGGCAGTGGGATTAGAAGGGATTAGGTGGGATGGGATTCATCTGGTCCTGTGCCAATTCCACTCCCTGTTCGGGAAGAATGGAATTAGGTGGGAATTAGATTAGATGGAATTGCATTGGGTCCTGTGCCAATATCACTCAATGTTAGCAAGTTGTGTAGGTCCCACCATGATGTGTGGGCTATATCCACACCGTCCACCCATTTTTTGAGATTATTTTAGAGCATGGGCCAAAAAATCAAGTAAATCTAAAGCTCGAGTGGACCCCACCATAGAAAGCAACGGGGATTGAATAATTACCATTGAAAACTTCTTTGGGGCCACATAAGTTTTGGATCTACCTCATTTTTAGGTCCATGCCATAAAATGAGGTTACAAAATAAATGAACGGTTATAACACGTGTGTTATTCTCAGTAATTTCAAATGATGATGGGTATATCCATTCAATGTACCACCGTATTACCAACAAAGCATGGAATTAATCTTATCCCATGGCAACAGGGGACAATCCCTGCCATGGGTAATAATTATGTTTTTTGAATCCCATCCCACCTAATCCCTTCTAATCCCACCGCCCAAACACGCCCTTATTATCTTCAGCTAGTATCCCAACAGTTTCAACCAGTCTATCATCCTCCAACTTGATCAATATCGGAAATTCAACCAGAGATAAACAAAAAACTGCAGGAAGTTATTTTTCTTGCACCCACCACCTCAAAGATCAGAGTTGCCAACCAGTCACCTGGTAATAGATATTCCTTATAGACCAAGCCAGGACTGTCAATGAGCCAAGCTTGGGCATGGGTTCAGACCAGCTGGCCGATGTGGCATTTTCAAAATCCAGGCCGAAGTCAAATGCAGATTCATACAAATACCGACTTCCCAACCATGAACTGAGCTTCTGGGAAAGCGAGCTGATAAAATATTTTCATGGTAACATCCAAACTGCTTGTACAAACTAATATTTTCTAGGTTATTTGAGAAACCACAACATTCACACTGAGGAAGTAAATTATAAAATTCATCAAGCCCTTTCTAGGAACTGCCAAATGCATGGATTTGGCTTCAGTCCACACTATTCCTCATACCTGTAGGATTTGGGTTCAGTCCACACTATTCCTTCATAAATGTATCGATGGATTAGAAGAAATTCACACCAGGCTAATTAGCAGTACCAACAGAATCAAACTAAAGGAATGACAAAGTGGAAATGGAAGATAATATTCTTACTAGGTATACCTTACAAGAATAAATAATAATTTTTTATTTTATTTTTTTTTTAAAAAAAAAAAAGCTCAATTTTGAAAGCCATTAAAAATCATCACAGTTTACACAGTAAATTAGTTTCAAGGAAATGAAGGCAAAAGATCCCCGAAGTGTAGGGGTTTTTTTTTTTTTTTTTCCTTTTTTTTTTTTGAAGTTTTCTATTTATAAGGATCTTTTGCCATCGCCCTGTTTTTAATTAGCGCCAGCAAAAGATCCCCTTAGTGTCGTCTATACAACGTTTTCTTGTAGTGTTACTTGGGTGAGATACGTCTATTGGAGTATCCCTTCTCCTAGCAGCAGAAATTAGTGTTTCAATATTCAGAGCAGCTCTAAAATCTGTGCTATATATATGAATGCTGCCTAGGCATACCTAAAATCAGTAGCACTCCAACCGAAATTAGCAGCAGAATAGGCATTCAGATCAATTAAAGGAGAAAAGAATAATGAATAAGGAAGATGGCCATCCATAACTATAAGACAACTTCAGTCATTAAAAATTTTCATCTACTTATCTACATAGCAAAAGTGTTGTTTGAAATCTTACAATTATTTTAGATTCAGCAGATCCGTAAATATGTTGCCAATAGGCCCAGATAGGGAATTGTGGCCAAGATTCCTGCATACAGATGGAATGTGATTCATGAAAATCTGTCCTGTATTCATAAACCAAAACTTGTTCTCATTCAACAAGAAACTTACAGAGAGTGGAGATATTTCACAGAAGCGAAGGAGGATGGGATGTTTTGGCTGATTTGATTAAATGCCAAATTTCTGCATTGCAAAAAATAAAAATAAAAAAAAATAAAAAAATAAAAATAAAAATAACAGAAACAATAACATGATTGAAGGATGAAAAAATATGTATATTTGCTAACCTCAAAATTAGTAACGAAAACCAAACAAAAGAAAAGAAAAGAAATCAAGCCAACCACCCAAGGCCAACTATCAAAACAAGAGATCACTCAAATCACCCTACTGATTTTTTTTTCTCTCGCATGACCAATTCTAAATATCAAATATGCATCTTGAGGCCCATGTAAGCATATCAACATCTCATGGACAAGGTTACAATTAGACCTTCCATGTGATGGAGCAACATATCAAGAGCTGGGATGAAGTATTTGGGGTAATCTAATAGTATACATTCACAATTCATACTTGCTTTTCTTTGATCTATGTTTACAATTACAGGTCATGTACTTAAACCATGACATGACAAAAACTAAGAAAGGGACATACCTTAATATGTACAATTTTGAACTCCATTTGAGGGGATTCTGATAATCAAACCAATTAAAAAGATCAGGCTGATGACTTAAACTAAAAAAAAAAACAAAGATTCTTACACAAAGATGTTTGTCTAATTAGAAAATATACTCAAATAATCAAGGAGAACAATCGGTACAAAACTACATATATCCATGGGAAGGCTGTGCATCAAAGAAAATGGTAGCCCTTTCGACAGGAACAATAATAACTTCCTTGTGAATTTATGCAATTATGCTGACAAAGTTTCTTTTACTCCTATTCCAAAAATTCGAACCATGCAGATCTGATGCATAGAAATTGAATGACTTCTCATACACAAGACTAATTCACCATGATACCGGGATCCTTCAATCCCTGTGGGTAATCTGCAACAGTTATGACATGACATGCCTATCTCATCCATGCTGGATATTGGCTTAGTAATGCCCAGATACTTGTATAAGAAAAAAAAAAACCCAATTAATTGGGATAAGCCTTAGATGATGATGATTATTTTATATAAGAAAAAATTTAAATGTCAAAATATAAATATTTAAAGTTTGATTAAAATAACAAAGAGCATGTGTCACTCCTGCCCAGTTTTCCACCATAAATTTGTGTTGCGGTATTATCCATATGCACTTTTTCCTACCAAAATTTCAAGAACTTGGCAACAGAAATCTATAGTGCCATCAACTCATATGGTGAGATGGCATGCGATGTGTGGACCACATAAAACCTTCCCAAAAAATAAAATCATGATATGTTTCCTCCAACATATCATTAGATCATGAAAAAAAAAAAACCCAACTTAGATGCAGATTTAGCTCATCACATATCCATGAACAGATTCCTTTTAATACCACAACAATGTCTGTCTTTATGGCCCTAACACAAAAGTAACAGTGAAAGCACAATCCAAAAAGGCATTCCCAACATTGGAAAAAAAAATAAAATACCCACAACCCATTCCCCTCTTTTTACATGATTTTTATTGACAACATGCAACATAAGTGCATCAAAAGGCATCGGCAGGGCTTGTGTAGATTGGCGCTACAAGATTGTGCTTTTTCAATTTCTGCTCTTCCAATGCAAGGGAGGTACCATCTTCCATGTCATTCATACCAACTTGGTTGGCGTACATGGACAAGATCATAACCATTCATTCAGTAGGTCCAATAGTGAATGGTTAACAAAGAAAAAGTTGCCTAGAATATCCTGACCCTATAATCAATGGCAAACAAATGGTCACCAAAAGAAAACCCAGCAGCAGTTCTCGGATCTCTATTGTCCTTGTAATCATCCTTTTCAAAAACAAATCTTAGGTTCTAATCTGGTAATGTTCCTTAGCAACAACCATTAGATTTACAAGCACAAAACTAAATATATCTCCATCCCTACAGAAGCCAATTCTGGGAAAACTCACATATCAAAATCTGAAACAAATGAGGAACTTTGAAAATGATGCAGGGTGGCTAGGGACAATTATATACCAAAGTTACAATGAATACAGACTTACTATGGATTAAGTAGTGGCTTTAATAACAAGAACAGATAGAATAATAAGTAGTTGCTTTACAATGGACATACAACTGATAGAAAGAGAATTTTGTAGGCCAACCTTTAAATTCAAAATAAACCTGTTTAAAGATTACATTACTTTGCTCACGGATAATTAAACCAACTGTTTGGGAGGAAAGAAATGGAAGATGCTTCAATGGGACTGCTAATTCATCGGATTTTGTTGCTTCTAGAGCTAGGCGGCTAGTAGTTGAATGGGCGAGTAATGTTGATAAACTTAAGGGCTGTAATCTGATCTTTTTAGGAGCTTAGCTGCACCACTATCTCAGCGGTGCAGCTTCCTCCTTGTACTTATTTGGCTATCTTAATATATTTTGTAACCCTTCAAAAAACGAAAATATAATTAAACCAACGGGCTGAAAAGAAAAACCAGATGTCAATGACAGAAGCTTACCAAATCCTTCAAACCCAAAAAAAAAAAAAAAAGGTGGATGCATAACAATTATCTTTAATTATGAAAACAACATAACTCTGAAACATTCAAAGTGAGTGCAATGGTAACATACTGACTGAAGGTAGCAAGCATCTTCTATAGCATACTGGTTCTCCTGCCATTTTAACAAATCCACTTAAGTCAATTTCGAATTACAACATAGCAGAAACAACATTTAAAAGAAACATAAATAATAATAAATAAATTAAAACTATGATTGAAACAGGATTTAGAATGGACTGAAATAAAATTTGAAATAAACAAGGAACTTTGAAAATGACGCAAGGTGCTAGGGACAATTATATACCAAAGTTACAATGAATACAGATTTACTATGGATTAAGCAGTCGCTTTAAATTTTCCAAAAACTCATTTTAGGAAACCACATCCAAGCTACAAAAGGCAGGGAGACTACAAAATATCAGGAAGAAAAGAGTCACAATCAAGCAATTGAAATAAACATGTATTGCCAATATCATCCATAGTACCTCCGATACTATTGATAATATTTTCGATGCTAAGAAAATATTTGTAAATAAACCAGTGGTATTTTAGTGTTGGCACATCCATGGTGGTACCCAACAAGAGAACACCAAGCTCCCAACTGAAATACGTGTGCTGTGTGTTTGGAGGTTGAAACTGATTTGCATATCAACATTTTTAGAGACTGTTTGGATGACACCCTTTTGTCATTTCCATTCTTTCTTTCTTCTTTTTTTTCTTTTTTTTTTTTGGAATTTGCAAGTACGACTGTGGCTTTATCAAAACAGCTCTCATACTCTGCACAAAAATGAATCTGAAAATGGTTGATTTTCCGCCATCTTCAACATGCGGAAAATGGTGTTGTATGTGCAGGATCCAAACCGCACATAAGGTCAGTGTAGCATGAAAATATCATGCAACAATCACCATCATCCATTGTTTAGGTGAGCCACTAGTGTGCTATTAACTTGTACCATTTAAAGACTTCCTGACAAGTACTAACAGCTGTAGTGGTGATTATTGGTCGAAAATGATCAAGATTGGTTTTCAAATGCCATCCAAACAGGTCCTTATGTTCTTTCCTCATTTGAGATGTCCTTTCATAGCCTTTAACTGGAACTGATTCCTAATCAGTTCCAAACCATTTACTACCATTGTAAATCCCTAATTAGGGTTTCAACATTGTAAATCAACAAGAATGGAATCATGTATTAGAGATCATGATCTCTAATACATAATTATGATTGAATAAAAAGAGATGAGCTCATTTTCAGGCGTCTGCCAAACAGGCCCTAAAATATTTCATATAAATTATAAAAATAGTGCAATAAGGACAAGGCAACTCCTTTTTATCCCCCCACCCAAAAACTGAAATGCAATGTCTGTCAGTTTCATGGGGATTTTATCACCAATAAAAATGAGAAGACAGTCACAACAGGATTTCCATCTTATTTTCCCACAGCAAGAGCTACATATCTCTATCCTGTCACTAAAACTAGGAACCAAACAAATTTAAAAAATCCGATCACATATATACAAATAGACCAATTCAACCATCCACAAATATGAGCAAGAAATTTTGAACCAAAAAATCACAATTAATCTCTGTAAACCCAGATGAAAGCAGCAAAACTTATTTTTGTTGCAATAAACGCTTAAATTTTTTTATTTTATTTTTTTAAAAAAATAAAATAATAAAACAAATAAATAAATCAATTCAACAGCATCCCCTTGGGCTGATTAAGCATAACACTTCAGCGACAAAACAAAGATCTATCCGTCTCTTCCACAAAAACCACAAAAAGAGCCTCTCTTAGATATCACAAAGAGAAATCTCCAAACAAAAGAACAGAAGAGACGACAATCAAATTCCAAAAAATAAAAAGAAATGGAAAGGAATCCAAACCGAACAAATTCATATTTCAAATTTCCTAACTTCTATTTCTCAATCTATCAAATAAAAATGCATAAATCATTCCTTCTACTCAAATACAGAACCGAATCCCTAAACAATATACAGAAATTCCTCTAAGAGACGAGAAACAAATACCTAATCATGTTCTCCGCCGAGGCTTAGATAAGAAACCCTAGCCTCCAACGGCTGGGATTCTTCAGCGAAGATCTCAGGGTAGAGCTTGCAGCTTTCCTCCATCCAAGAAGAGATTGAGAACTTCAATCGAGATGATGCGTCAGTTGATGAAAATCATCATCAAAGAGGATAAAAAAAGCTCTCGGAAGAATCAGGGTTTTTCTCTCTCCCTCCGAAGTGGAGAAAAGCAGGGTATCCTACCCATGAAGGAACTTGTTTGATGGCAAGGAAGAGAGGGAGAGAGAGGAGTTGCTGGTTCTGCCGCTGAAATATGGGCAGAGGAGTTGCAGAGAGAGAGAGAGTAGGGGGCAAGGAATGGGAAGTAGCGGAAATGAGGCTAGAGCCCTTTTTTTTCAAATTTATAGGGAACCTTTGCCGGCGCTAACAAAGGATCCCCAAAACCATCAGTAAAGCTATAATTTGTTGTAGTGACAACTTTCAAAGATATATTTATTCTAGGACTAGAAAACTTATCTTTCTCAAGCTAAATAAAATGAAGAAAACATAACAATGAAATTTCTACACATCTGAAGCTACATAAGAAAGACGCTTCGTACTTTAAAGGCTATTACAGACCATGATAAAGAAAAAAACTGAAAAAAAGAAGTGACAGAGCCACTACAGAACTGACAGTGACAAATAGATCTCGGCATGCCAAAAGCATCTCGAATGGGGCCACCCTTGACCAATGGTCCTATAAACTCTCACAAGGATAAGTGGTACTATAAATAATTGTGCAAAGCAAAGTTCATACCCAGGCTAAAGTAGTTCCAGAATCCCCCGTGAAATGTGTGGTAACCTGCCTGAGAAGAGGCCACCCTTAAGCGAGTCAGTAATTTAACAAGATACTGGTATCAGAAAGTAGTTTCCCCATTATTTAATTAGATAAAATCAATCCATGTTTCATATGAAAATATTCTTTGTTCTTTCCAAGTACTTGTGTGAACAATGAAACAAGAAAACGTGCAAAAATGGATAAAACAGTTATGACATGCTGTTGGAAGATAGATATTTAAGGTATTCAAACAGTAACAGTGGCCGCAACGGCCAGCCTTATGGCCATTACAATACAGACTGTAACAGCTGTTATGGCCCCTGTAACTCCCATTATGGCCATGTAACAGTGAACATTATTTTATAGGAAGAAAATGTATTGACTCCATATCAGACTCTTCCAGGCCTGTATTGGCCTGTTACTGCCTCGTAGCAAGCCATTATGGGCCATAGCAGGCAGCTGTTACGGGCCATCTTTTAGAACGGGCATTACAACTCCACATGGCGTAACAGGTCACACCGTTACCGTTATGTAACCAAATTTTAATACCATGATAGGTAGGCAATGTCTTCCGTGAGATGATGGATAGTTTTGTATTTTATTAATTAACAAAAGAGAAGGTTTCAAGTCCAACCAGTTGGACCATAGTTTATGGTCCGCCCAGCGAATAACTTCCAACCAATCTTGTCCGTGCGACATCCAACCCTTTAGGCAAAATTCAGCCCCATCCACTCATTAGGTGGGCCACACCATAGAAAACAATGCTTATCCGTTGACAAATAACAAAATATAATTGTGGTCCACTCGATGAATGTGGCTGATCTTCTGCAAGGTAATCCCATTGATTGGGCCAACCTATTCAACGGGTTGGATCTCGCACATACATGAAAGGTTGGAAGTTATTTGCTGGGTTGACCATAAATATGGTCCAAGCGGTTGGATTGAAACCTTCTGTTAACAAAAAACCACAGATAAAAATTAATCAATATATTCTTTTCATCCCAAACAGTCACAAATTATGGCAACCCAATAAATAGTTCAGATTGGGAAACCCTATTTTTGAGATTTCGTAATATAAGTAAATATTCACAACACATATAAAAGTTATATCCATCAAGATAATGGAATGCTAATGGAGATTACCAAATATGTAGAATGTATGCATATTAAATGTCCCATTTCTAGTCAATAATCACAGAGATTCATATATCGACTCTGTCAGACCCTTATTGCCCCTCAAGAAAGAGCGCCATTTTTCCAAAACACTTCCTCATCTTCTTCTTAATGACATCTTTCTATAATTTTCTCCTTATGCTCATCTGCCACATTTTAATGTTCTTCAACCATTTACTGCTTCTTTTTCCTTCCGTAGAAACTCATGATTGGTTTGCTTCAACTGATATTTAGGAAAGAAAAATTAAAGTAGAATTCAGTCTTCTGATTCTAAATTTGAGTTGGTTAAGTCAACCAAACTCGAAAGTTGATTGACTTGTAAATCACAAAAAATAAAAGGGCTAGTGACCTCTAATGCTTAATCCTTTCAGGAATAAAGTTTTTCTTCTATTTTTGAAAGACAGGCAAATTTCATTAAGCACAGCCAACGAGAAAAAACTCCAAGCTTGGATGTGATGATGAGAAATCATCATAAGAGAATTATATGGTTTTGCTCGCTTGATTAAATTTGAGGAGACAATTTTTTTGGTAGAAGAAAGATCAATAGAGATCAATCGAGGATGGGTATTATTAAGTTTGGGGAAAATAGATGATAAGAAGCGAAGGGAAGAGTAAAGTGGTTCTTTTACATATACTGGATAGATGAGGGCGATTTTTTATGTCTCAGTCAATTCCAAGTCCAATACATATTTTTTGTACATTGTACTCGTAAAAAGAAGAAAATATGGGCGAATGTGGATGCCTTCAATGGAAAATTACACATGAAGTTCAAACTGAACTCTGGAGGAACATTCGAAAACACCCAATCTAATAAAAGAGCTTGCTGAAAAAACTAAGTTATTAGCTAATGGTTAAAGCCAATCGATAAGCAATGTCATTAAAAGATTATTTAAATACCCGAGGCAGAAGAGCTAAGAGAGGTGCAGGAAGCAACTCTGGAAGGACACACCCTGTCATGCTCAAGAAGAGATTGAAGCCGACCAATTATGGAGGGGAAGGTCAGACATGAATACAGAAAACATCATAGGAGAACCACAAGGCTCCAGCATAATTCTCAGAAAGGAGGGAGGGTTGATAGTGTGAGAACTACAGACACTTCTTTTTTAAAGGCAGCAAGAACAGAATCAGTCACAAAGCTGCAATTCTAAGCATTGAAGAGAGATATAATCTCATTTCTCTTCTATCATTCTCGTAAGGTGGTAGCAATACTTTGCATTACCTATTAAAAAGATCAAATCAAAGCCCTATAAATTAAAACCTTAACAAAAATTCCTAAAACAGAAAACCCTAATCAAAAGCAAAATCAACATGCCAATCCATCAAAAACTCCAAAATGGAAAAACCTACACTTCTTTTTTTTTCTTTTTTCCTTTTTTTTTTTTTTGAAAATTTGAAATGCTGCTAGATTCCAGCCTCTTCACATGACTATTAGAAAATCCAGTGTGCATTATCTGCAAGTCCAGCACTCAGACACAGAAAGTGATGAAAAGGAATCAGTCTCACCTTTTACCTCCCCTTTCCTGTTACAGGTTCAGAGTCAGCCCAGCCCTTGTACTGGTACCACGCAAACAGAACCCCTCTACATCATTGCCAATTGCAAGAAACAATGTTTTAAGTGAGTATACAAAAAAAAAAAAGACGAATATCAGTGGTCCTTCAAATGGATCATCCCAATCACACTTGTGAAGGGAAATGCAGAAAAGGACATCAGGATCTTTGTTTTCTTCATGAATATGCTATGCTACAGCAGGAAAACAGATGGGAACACATGTCAAAAAAGCTATCACAAATCATCCTTATCATCAGCCGGCTGCCCTCTTGCTGCTTTCTCCGCTTCTTCCAAGACGAATGCTTGGAGTGATTCAACATCCTTTGTACCTTTATATTTTGCAAATTCTTCACCCTCGTAGAAGACTTGGGCCTGTTTAGGAGCGTGGATTTGGAACCCCCTGGATTGGCAATCCTCCCAGAGTCTGAATCAACTTTAATTAAAAAACACCTATGCATGGTATATTTACAGTTAAAGGGATTTGAATTTAATTACTAAATCAACTTTAACATTCTCAATTAGTGAGATATATAATTTTTAACACCATGGTTGTGGTAAGCCCGCTGAAATATATGCTTTGCTTGAAAATGATGAAATTCGAAGTCTCGGATGGACCGCAAACACAAGATCATGTCAGAGTGACTGACCAACTATTTTTAATCGTGGACAATGTTTGGACGGTGCTGATTTACATGGACAATGTTTGGACAGTGCTGTTCTTCATTAGTGGGCCATGTGCCCAATAGAATGATATTGTACAGTGACACACATATTACACCTGCGACTATTGAAATGATTTTAGGTGTAATCCAAGCTCTCACCGTGGATTGCAAACCTTTGAGGGGATTAGAAACCCCCTAGATTTGAAACCCCCAGTTACTTTGCCCTGCCAAACAGCCAAGGAGATTTGAACCCCCTCCAATCCACGGTGCCAAACGACCCCTAAATGTAGGATAAGAATGAATATCAACTTTGGTACATACTGATTTACTTGTACTGCAATCAACCTGCCCTATCTCAATCTCATCTTCATGAATGTGTGGCCCAACTTGATCAATGACTAGATTAAGAACATTCAAGTGAGAAAGAGGAATTTCATCAGCTTACATGCTGGACCTATTGGGGCCCATCCAAAGTCTTGGTCCCTGATTCGGCAGGGGTTTTGGATTGGGCCCATTTCTGCTCCTACCAAGATTCTTAGGGCCAAACGCCAAAAGCAAGCATCCAAAAACTCCATTAGAAAACATTTTTAGAACCTCTTTGTGGAAAACTGACCAAAATACAGCCAGACCAGATGATCCTAGCCATGCAATCCGTGATCAGCAAATCAATGGTAGCGAAAAAACCAGAACCACTAGGTTGTGCAATAAGTGGATATTCAATGTGTGAAGCTGAAGAAAAGTGGCGGCTAGGATTGCATTAAAGGTGTGGTTCTTGAAAACAGGGACCAAGCAATGGAGGGTACGGTCCCGAATCCTGCTACAGTAACTCTAGCAATACAAAGGCATTTTCAACAGAAATACGAGTGTGAGAGAGAAAAAGAGACGGAGAGGAAATACATACTGGGGCGTGCACCTTCCTCTACTTCTGGTGTATAAAAATCCTCTCATTACTGACAATAACACCCTACTTTTTTTACTCTCCACCCCCACCTACTTCTGCTGCTGATGCTGCTAATCCCACAAGAAAGAAAGCAAGGAAAATGAGAGATGATTTCCCCATTTTCTCTTTCTCTGTTTTTTTTAAACTTTCGCTTCTCTCTATTCTCTCATCTCATTCATCTCTCCCCCCTTCTGTCTTCAGTTCAGAAAGAGCGTTTTTAAATGACAGATCTCGTACCGTTCCACAGCCCTCCCCAAGTCCTCCCACAATGAGCCCAACTTCTTACCATATTTACACCAAGGGACACGGAACTGCACGAACCACACAGCGTCCTTCTCCTTCACCGTGTCTGCGAAGGTATCAGTTGTGAGGGCCCTAATAATAAAAACACTGAAAAAACCCTAATAATAAGTCCCAAAACAGAAAAACCCTAAGGGCCTGTTTGGATGCCTATAAATTAGGTAAGTGAAAAGTCACTTAAAGGGAAGTCACTTACAAGTGATGCTTGAGGGAGAAAAATTGTCTGTAAGTAACTTACAACCTATAAGTTACTTACAAACAAATCTACCAAAAAACTACAGGGCGAGGGGGGTGGGAAGTCACTTCCCTGTAAGTCACTTACAGGCTCAACGGTCATATTTTTAAAAAGAGGGGAAGAGGGAGAAACGCACCAACCCACCAACCACCATTATAGCCATGAAGCTCCAGCCAATGAAGAGGAAGTAGCAGCCATTGAAGGAACTCCAGCAAGCCTTGCAGCAGTTCAGTCAATCCACATCCTACAACACTATTACCGCAGTAAAGCTTCATTATTACCGCACCAACAACCGCCATTTACCACACCAACAACCACCATTGATAAGCTTCTATAAAAAGAGGATTGCAGGTTTCGTCTCTCCATCCCAAGCTCTCTCTCTCTCCCTCTCTACAATCTCTCTCCCCCTGCCTCTCTGCAATCTCTCTCCCCCTCCCTCTTTGCAATCTCTCTCCGTCGCTGGTAACCTCACTGTAGACGGTAGGGTTTCATCCACCTTTTTTTTCCCCTTTGAAAACGGGAGTGGTTTTGATATCTTTTTTTTTCCCTTTGAAAACGGGGAGTGGTTAGCGTTATTAAATAACGCACGCTGGCACACCTGCACACGTGTGTATTTTTTCACACCTGTTATGGACCTCTAATCTGAACGGACCATATGATGCAGCATCCCATGAAAACATTTAGGGACCAATTTGCACCCTGAATTAAAACTCTGGTGGGCCATAGAAAAGAGAGATGCAAATCAAGGTAGGGAAATGTTTTCTTTTTTCACGGCCCATCAATATTTTAGATCAAAGTATAAGTTAGTTAATGGAGGTTTCATGGGGTTCTGCATAACGTGGACCGTTCGGATTTTGGACTTAAATCACGTATTATGAGTTCTCCAAAAGTTCTCAAAGGAACTCTTGCCAAATGGTGCACGGCTGAGTATTATGCTGAGTAATGCGTAAACTCCGTGGGATCCACCATGATATAAGTATTTGATCCACACTGTCCATCCATTTCAATACTTAATTTTAGACGAAGAAATAGATGGACGGATTGGATAAACCAGTCCTAATTTGGGATTGCATTGAAATTTTATGGTTTTGGATGATAGCTTCTTTGTATGATGATGGAAAGTCACAAGGTTTTTCTTCTATTACATGAATTACAGCTTTTGATATTCAGTTTTTGATGCATCCAGCCCACTAATGAAGCATGTGACGACATATGCTACCAGATTAAAATATGTGGCCCAGATAGGCATTTTATTGGACTTCAGGACTGCAGTGGGCCTATCAGTCAAACCTTAGTGTTTATTTATCCTCTATACATGGCCATAAGCATATTTTTGGGTCTTGATCAAGCTGTACAGCACCACAACACTAATGTTGTGCATGGGATGGTGTTCTTGGTCTTTAATATCAACTAGTGCAGCGAAGTACAGCCATATGGTTGTATACATTGACCTTGTGCTTGATATATAGAGAGGCCTATTTGAATTAGAAGTCTTTATTGTCAGTTTCTTTAGTTAAGAAACTTTCTTTTTTGTAGCTTGAGTAGGGTTAGAACAGTATCATGTGTATCAATGAGAATAAAGGAAGAAAGAAAGATGTAGATTGAATTATTCTCAAATTGAATTCATGCAAAATGGCAAATCAGTTCAATGGGATTAGACTCTGAAGCAAATGCACATCTCTGTTTTTCCCATATCAACTCTCATCTACTCAGTTTGTATAACTGGGTCCGGACCTTTGATAACATGGTCCTAATTGTGGATGACCCATACACCAAAAATCCCAGATTGGATGATCCTATTGGCATTTCTTCCATTGAACGTGAGCCAGTGCTTTGTATTTTCTTTCTTATCTCTTGCATCAACTTTTATTTATTTATTTATTTATTTATTATAAGTTGGGACTAGGGTCAACAAAAGCTAGTTGTTTGAGCATGCATTTTTCCACCAAAATTTAAAGAAAGTTCTTTTCCCCCTTAGATTTTGGTATCAATTGACTATATATTTATTCTTTGATTTTTAGATCTATTTGCGAAATAGATTCGGATTCTGAGATGGATTTTTATATGATGTCTACAATGACCACTGCTTGTGCATTAATGACCATTTGGCTTGATAAAAACAATATGTTAGAAGGATCACAAGAACATCAACGAAATTGGACAGGCGCACAGGCTGCGAATGCAATTATTAATGGACCGGGCCCAACATGCTTCAACTACATTCGTATGCACAAAGACGCTTTCTTTAGCCTTCGTGATATGATACAAGACAAGAGTAACCTGCGAGGCACATTTGGCGTATCACTGGAGGAACAGTTAGTAATTTTTCTTCATATAATTAGCCATAATATTAAGAACCGTGTCATGCAACATCATTTTAACCATTCTGGAGAAACAATTAGTTGTCACTTTAATAGAATGCTTAATGCAGTTGTACTTTTACAACGGATATTATAAAACCACCTAGAAATGGTGTACCATCCGAAATAATGAATAGTACAAGATTTTTCCTATACTTTAAGGATTGTGTTGGAGCTATAGACTGCTCACATATTCCAGCGATGATCAATGTAAAAGAGCAAGCCAAGTGGCGTAATCGAAAGGGATTTATTTCCCAAAATGTGTTAGCAAGCTGCTCTTTTGATTTAACATTTCAATATGTACTAGCGGGGTGGGAGGGATCGGCATCAAATTCACGAATACTGGTAGATGCTCTTAACCGACAACACAAATTGATTGTCCCAGCAAGTACTGATCTAAGTAGACATATAGATATATATTTATTTATTAATAAGCATATTACATTTACGTGACTTTTAAGGTGTGTTTTTTTTTGTTTAAAGGCAAATATTACTTAGTAGATGCTGGTTTTGTGAATGCGCCGGGTTTTTTAGTACCATTCCGTGGCGTTCGGTATCATCTAAAAGAATTTAGGCAAGGTTGTCAACCTAGGACAAAGGAAGAGTTGTTTAATCTTCGTCATTCCTCATTGCGGAATGCTATAGAACGCGCTTTTGGAGTATTAAAGGCACGATTTTCTATATTGAAGATTGCTTCAGGCTATCCTTTAAATACACAAGTCAATATAGTCACTGCATGTTGTATCCTACATAATCATATTATCAATGAAAAACGTGATCAAGAGCTTGATTTTGAAAATAACAATGATATCGGTGATGGTGAAGATGAAAGTGAGATGCATGAAGATGAAGGTAATGAGAGTAGTGAAGATGAGAATGAATGCGACTTTCGAAATGAATCTGCGGCTGCTAGAAGGAAAAAACAAAGATAGAGAAAATTTCGACTTGGACTTGCATCAGCTATGTGGGAATCATATAAGTCAGAACAGAACATCAATTAGTTATATATATATATATATATATATATATATATATATATATATATATATATATTTAGAATGTGGATGTTGATAGAAAGATTATTGCAATTTATAATATTTCTACATCTATTTATAATTTATATATTATTTCTATATCTTATGTGGCTTTACATGTTTGTAATGTTTAAATGTATAATGTTTTAAGGTATGTCACGAAATGCGAAGGCAAGCGGCAGTGGCCGAAAGGCACAAATTAACTGGACATCATACATGGATGAATGTATGGCAAATGCCTTAGTTGAGGAAGTATCGCTGGGAAAAAAATCTGACAACGCTTTTCGAGAAGCTAATATGAATAAAGTAGCAAAAATTGTGATGGAGACATTTTCTGTGCAAGTGGATGGAGAAAAGTGCACGAATCGGTTACGAACGCTTAAAAAGAAATATAACTTGGCAAAGCTTGCACTTAGCAAAAGTGGCTTCGGTTGGGACGAAGAAAGGAAATGTGTTACCGTTGAACCAGACATTTGGGATGAATTCATCAAGGTGAAGTTCATTCAAAACTTGAAGTCATTCATATACAGTGAAAACTAACTAAATTTTATTTGTTTTATAGGCAAAACCTGAAGATATTCATATCAGAAACAAGTCATTCCCGCTACTAGCTCAGTTTGATATTGTATGTGGGGACGATTCTGCTACCGGGAACGCAGCACGAACCACATCCGATCTTGAGGAAGAAGTCATCCATTCATCTCATTACATGGATGACATCCCATTGTCCTCATACCCCTCTAGATCATATACACCATTTGCACCACCCGATGATGTATATTCTGACGGAACACAAGGTCAATATCAAAATGGTGAAGGAAGTGGTCAAAGGGATGTGAGAAACTCTGCTCCAAGGCCATTAAAGAAGAAGAAGAATGCCTTTATTGCATCAACTGTTATTGAAAAGTTTGAACGCATGCAGGAAATAATGGATGAATATGTTTCATTCAAAACTAAAACAGCAGGAAGACTATGGGATGAGTTGGAGAATATGACAACCATTGATTTTGACATGATGTATAGGGCCTACACATTCCTTGCAGAAAGACCGCATTTTGCTTCTACGTTCCTATATCATGTAAGTCCTATTCAAAGGAATGAATGGTTGGAGAGGATGATTCCCTAGTAAAAAAATTTAAATGTCATTTCTATAGTTAAAGAAGACATTGGTAATGTAATTTAATTATTAAATTTTCTATTAATATTTTTAAGTTTATTCTCAATGCTTAAATTGAGTTATTACTCCATATTATAGATATTTTGAATTCGTGGGCCCACTTTTATAGCCCACTTGATGATTTGTTTAGCTTAATAATTATCTCAAATATTCATCTTGATGGGTTTAACAAAATAACATTTTTGATCCTATATTTTTTTTTATATAATTATAACATTTTAGAACGATTCCCCAATCCAAGATCTGCTCGATGTGAATATACAGCTTTCTACCTGTAAGTAACTTACAGGCTATTCAAACAGAAAAACTAACTTACCTGTAAGTGACTTACAGCTTACATCCAAACAGGTTACCTGTAAGTAACTTTCACCTGTAAGTCACTTACAACTTAAAAGAACTTACAGGCATCCAAACAGGCCCTAATCGAAAGCCTGACCTAAATGCCGATCCATCAGAAAACTCGAAACAAAAATCCATAATCAAAACTCTAATTTAAAAAATAAAAATAAAAATAAAAAACCTACGAATCAGAACCCTAATGATGGTGGACGATTGCAGTTGGAGATGGGTTTGGCTATTGATGATGAGGGACGGGCGGCCTCTTATGATGGTAGTGGCTGTTGATGGAGGTTGGGCGGCCGTGCACTGAGACCAGATCCGTTGCTACTGGAGATGGGCAAGACTCTGGACAGTGGCGGTGGTTGATGGGTTAGGGTTTGGAGAAGAAAGCAGGAGAACAGAGGTAGTCTTCTAGGGTTTGGAGAAGAAAGCAGGAGAATAGAGGTAGTCTTCTAGGGTTTGGAGATAGCAACGGTTAGGGGTTTGGAGAAGAAAAAGGCTTTTGACGTAAATGGTAAAATAATAATAATAATAATAAAAGGGAAAAACAAATTTTTATTAGGAGTGAGCCACAACGATTCATATCTAAACGACGGTTTGTGTTAGCTGCCGGTAAATTAGGCAAGCAAGTCCCACATTTGTTGCAGTGTCTTCTCTATTTTTTAGATTTTTCTTCTTATCATTTCCGTCAGATGTTTGTGTACAAGAGTTTTATTAATGCATCCTCGCATTTGCTGAACGCTGATTTACATTAGGCTCGTCATATCGTAGAAGTGATTTGCAGGCAAATAACCCTTTAAGGACAGTGTCCTCAGCAATCAAACGCTACGCCATCACATGCAGCCTAACAAAATGATCACTAATAACATCTTTGCCACTCTTGAACTCGCCATCTCTCTCTCTCTCTCTCTTTCTCTCTCGCTCTCTCTTAAAAGCTGGAAGAGTGTTTGGAATGTGTTAGCAAGCTGAAATATATAGACGGGAATGTGTTAATGGGAGATGACAAACGTTGATAGTGCTTCGGATCATTACATTTTAAAAATGGTTGTTCACATGCAAGCGACAAAATCCGACTCTGTTTTTGTCCAGATGTCGGACGTGGAGTGTGTCGTCCTCACCTTGGTTTGGCACTTCAAACCAATGCTTTCCCGTTCGTGTGTTGTCCTCACGTACCTTCGCTTATCTCTTCAAACCAATGCTTTCCCGTTAGTGTGGTGTACGTCCTCACCTTCGCTTGTCTCTTCAAACCAATGCTCTTCGAACAAATGCTTTCCCGTTTTGTCAGTATTCGATATATCCTTGTATAACAATAAATTTAGGGATTTTTCAAGCCTAATCAGCTAATCTTTATTGGTAGCTCCCCATGGGCATGGTAAGACATACATCATGTTGGTTCCCACAGCTTTTCCTGCACTAGACCCCCACCCACCTCCGCATCCAAGCTAATTAGTCTGTTCCGGGATACCAAATTCGAGATTCCCACTATCGGGTCAGAGCTTTGGATAGCTCCTCTATAACTAAAGAGGAAATCTAGCATTTTAACAGATGTTCTTGCCGTCCCTCTTCACATCTCACTGAAAATTGTTGCATAACCGATGTTCTTGCCATCCATTTTCATCATCCTCAAACAGTCGTGTAGGGTGGCATTGTAAGCCGAGGTCACAGGAAGTGGAGTATTTTCTTGAGGAAAAAAATAAAAACTCTGAATTTTCTGCCGAACCCATTTCACCATGCGATATCTACGCGTCCAATCCCGATGAGCTAGCAAGTAAGGAAACAAAGGACTCTCTCTCTTTCTCACTCTCACTCTCTTTTGTAATATTTGGAAATGTGTATCCGACAACTGGATTTAATTTGCAGGTAAGTATCAGGTTGAAGGGGAGAACATGTACTTCTTTACACAGCTGAATCTTCAGCATTATGGTGGGTCGCGTGCAAATTTCGCCAAGCCAATGACGGTTTTTGGTTGACTTCTCATGGATTTTTTTTTTTTTTTTTTTTTTTTTTACACACGCACACAAACCCCACACACTCACGCTGGTGGAATTTCACCACCTATGGGTACTCGAACCCTTGACTAGGAGTTGAAACTCCTGAGAGTCTACCACCCGGGCAAGACTTCTGATGGATATAAACCTGTTAAGAATCCAGGAAACCCACTTGGTTATAAGAAAATTACTTTGAACTTCTACAAGGGCGTGAAGTCCAAAGGAAAGAAAACCAATTGTATAGATCATGAGCAGCCCAAGCCAATGAAAACTGACTGGCTGATGAAAGAGTATAGGCTCGATGAGGTAAAGCCTCCCACCGTGGAAACTACGGCTGAGGCTTGTGGTCAGAAAGGGAAAAGGGTGGCTGAAACCCAGGATGATAATTTTAAAAAGGTGAGAAACAAATAAGAAAAAGATATATAGCTTGCTCCCATATTCATCTCTCAGGTATGTAGATACCAAAAATAGGATATAAACACTTGTTGCGTGATTTCACGTAAAATTCATTGCATGGTAACCTTGTAATGCGAAATACATAATCTCTATTACATTTTCAGTCATTTTTTCCTCAGGTATATTGATTTTTCTTACAGATTTGTTTTGTTTTTTTTTCCTTGATTTACTAACATTATTGCAATTTAACTTTTGTTGCGGATGAAAAAATATGTTCTTTGTCAAATTTACAAAAAGAGTAGAGCCGAGAAAACTAATAAAAATTGATAAGAAGAAAAGGGTAGCTAAGAAAACTACTAAAGACCTTATCGATGAAGTTATTACGAAAGAGCATACATCATATTTCACTCCAGATCAACCAAACATCATCAACGACGAATGTCTCCCCACTACACCTGGCATGCAGATTTACTCTCAAGAAGATTCATTTACAGACATTGTTTGGGAAGACTATTTCACTCCAGATCAAACGAACATCATCAGCAACGAATGTCTCTCCGCCACACCTGGCATGCAGATTTACTCTCAAGAAGATACATTTACAGGAATTGTTTGGGAGGACTTATTACATGCTCAGATCAATTCAACCTCTACCTCAAATTCCTCGACTTTCCTGGACAAAAAAAAAAAAAGGTGATCAAGATTTGCACCAACTAAGGGATGGCTCATAAACAAAAATAATGACAAAATAGAGATGGCTCAAATATGTTTACGTTTTAGTTATAGATGAAATATTTTCTTATTTTCTTCATAATGTTAATTATATGATTTTCTTCCTGTTGTTGAACTCTCAAATTCTTATATTTGGAAATACAAGATATGTGGGCCCCATCAAGATATGTGTTTTATCCAAACCGTCCATCCATTTTACTAGCTCATTTTAAAGCACAAGCTTAAAAAAGACGCTAATCCAAAGCTCAAATTAACCACACCAAACAATGGGGATTAAATGCCCATCGATGTATGTATTACCACACTCTCCTTCCATTTTTACCTATCATTCTAGGGTATGAGACAAAATAATAAAGAAGATATAAATCTCCAATGGACCATTCATTAAATAGTGGTAATTGAGACCCTGCCATTAAAAACATTCTAGGTCCGCTATAATGTTCACTAATTTTATTTGCCATCAAATCTATTGATAATGTGACATAAACCTAGATGAAGGGAAAATAAAGTTATCAACTTAATCCAAAACTTTTGTAGCTAATAATGGTCAATGACCACATTTTACCATGGCATGGTTCTCTTGAGGATTGGATTTTCTTTATTTTAGGCTCATGCCGTAAAATGATCTCAAAAAATGGATGCATTGCGCAGACATGGAATACCTAAATAAAGGTGGGCTACCATAAGGGCCCCACCTAATCAGCTACCTTATGCACACCAAAGGTTCCGTTAAGAAAAAGTTGCCGGGCAAGGAAATCCT
Source organism: Magnolia kwangsiensis (assembly GCA_037074715.1). Lineage (NCBI taxonomy): Eukaryota > Viridiplantae > Streptophyta > Magnoliopsida > Magnoliales > Magnoliaceae > Magnolia > Magnolia kwangsiensis. The sequence continues at coordinate 16,286,753 of CM073580.1, read as the reverse complement.
TGCCAATATCCACCCTGATGTTTATCCACCATTCAAACCTTTTCATAAGGTCATCCCTATTGAGATGAACTGAAAAATTAAAAACATATATATATATATATATATATATATATATATATATATATATATATATATATATATATATATATATATATATATATATTAATCTGATCGGAAATCCATGTAGCCCTATGAATGTTTCAACGGTGGACTTTCAATCCTCATTGTTTCTGTCATGGGGCCTACTTGATTCTTGGATCCGTCTATTTTTATGTTCATGTCCTGACATAATCTGACAGAACAAATGGGCAGGTGGATTTCTAACAAACATCATGGTGGGCCCTCCCTAGCTAGCTTTAGATTACAAAAAGTTACTGTGTAGCATGAAAGGATTTGGCAGTCAATCAATATAGCGAAGCCTAGCATGAATGGGTTTCACAGGCAATGAATATTTTATAATTTTCTTTGGGTGTGACTTTCATTTTTGATTAGTTTGTTAGTGTTTTCCACTTTTGAGATTAGATTTGACTGATTTGCCTAATTACAAAGTGACCCAAATACATACCATTATTCCAAACCCAAATTTTCTCAGCCCGGACCTAACCTAAATTCAAGCGAGGCTGTTGTTTTCCAACATGAACCAATCCATGCATGCACCTTGACAACCCAATGGACTTGGGTTTAGGCAACGCAAACCCACCCATGTTGGGAACAGGTTATTTTGAGCGGGCCCCAACTAGCTTTAGATTACACTTTCATGCATGTCGAAGACCAGCGGTGGTGATACGAAATCTTAGCAAGAAAGTGTTTGCAGGAAGTCAATATCTCGATGCCCAGCGATAAAGGGCTTATGCGGCAATAGTCACTTTTTTCAAATGGGAGATTGACAGTACTCCCTTCTAAGTCTGGGCAAATTGCCTCGAAAGCTATGTCATCCCATTTACTCTTAAGGGCGTGTTTGATTTTCCAATTCCCATCTTCAATTGCCGCACTCTGGTCCCATGATTGATTTGACGGCTTACATTTTTCAACATGCAAATGGCAAATATTGTGAAATATTAGTGGGTCCCACCATGATGCATATCATATATCTACACCGTTCACCCATTATGTCAGATGGATTTATGATATAAGCCAAAAAATGAGGCATATCCAAAGCTCAAGTGGACCACGCCATAGAAAAATGTGAATTAAATACTTATCATTAAAAACTTCCTGGGGCCATTGTTTCTTTTGGTATCGGCCAGTTGAGTGTTGGATCTGACTCATTTTTCTTCTCATAGCTTAAAATGTTGTGATAAAATGAATGGACGGAATGGATATATTATATACATCAAGATAAGGTCCTAAAATGGCCACTGCTACTTTTGAACCGGTTTCCAAGAAATAAAATTCCCATGAATATTCAAATAGGTGAAACAGTAATAATCACCCATTTCTAGGGTATTTACCGTTTCCGGTGAAACGATAAAAATCAAACTGGCCCTAAGAAGGGCCTTCTGACATGCTTTCAAAAATTACTTGGATCAAAATGCCCTTTGTCCTTATTTCAGTAGTTGTACGGTTTTTTAGAAAATAAAAAGTTACATTGTATTTAATGTCAATAAAGTGATGTGTACGAAACTCTTTTTTGCGCATGGGCAAAGACAAAACTCGTGGGGCCCATACTGATGTTTGTGTATAATCCATGCCACTCATCCTTTTTGTCATGTCATGGGCTAGGGCCCAAATATTAGCCTTAGCAAAAGCTCGTGTGGGCCACATAATAGAAAATAATGGTGACAATGGAACCTACTGTTGAAACTTTCCAGGCTCACTGTGATGCTTGTTAGAAGTAGACACTGCCCAAATTAGGACTTTTTAGGCCCACGACAAGTTAGCCGATAAGGTGGATGGATCAGATCACCCCCATTATGAGCCTTAAGCTATGGTACCAATGATTTGGTAGAAAAAGAAGTGAACACGTTCAAAACTATAATTCATACAACATGACAACCACAACCCATATAACATGGCAACTACGACCTATGCAAACCACGACCAAATGGGCCCATACTAATGTATGTGTATAATCCATTTCACCCATCCTTTTTATCGTGTCATTTTAGGGCTAGGGCCCAAATATCAACCCTATCCAGTGCTGTTATGGCCCATAAAATAGAAAAAAATGGTGACTATTGAAAGTTTGCAGGCTCACTATGTGTTTATTAGAAGTGGATATTGTCCAAGTTAGGACTTTTTGAGCCCATGCCGAGCTGGCCAACAAGGTGGATGGATCGGTTCACTCCATTGTGAGCCTTAAGTTATGGTACCAATGGTTTGGTTGAAAAGGAATTGAACACGTTGAACACCACGATCCATACAACATAACAATCACGACCCATATAACATGAGAACTATGACTCATGCAAACCACAACGACCCATAGAAACCACGACCTAAATGGGCTGTAGTTGCATGGATCGTAGTTGTCATGTTATATGGGTCTTAATTGTCATGTTATACGGGGTCTCAATTATATGGATCGCAATTGTCCTTCTATATGGGTCGCAGTTATCCTGTTATATGGGTCACGGTCGCAGTTGTCCTGCTATATGGGTCTTAGTTGTCCTGTTATATGGGTCTCAGTTGTATGGATCACAGTTGTTTTATTATATGGGTCACAGTTATCCTTTTATATGGGTCGCGATTGCAGTTGTCCTGTTATATGGGTCTTACTTATCCTATTATATGGGTCTTAGTTGTATAGATCGTAGTTGTCCTTTTATACAGGTCACAATTATCCTGTTATATGGGTCGTGATCGCAATTGTCCTATTATATGGGTCTTAGTTGTCCTGTTATATAGGTCTCAGTTGTATGGATCACAGTTGTCCTGTTGTATGGGTCGCAGTTATCCTGTTATATGGGTCGCGGTCGCAGTTGTCCGATTATATGAGTCTTAGTTGTCCTTTTATATGGGTCTCAGTTGTATGGATCGCAGTTGTCTTGTTGTATGGGCCGTAGTTTTCCTGTTATATGGGTTGCAGTTGTATGGATCGCAGTTGTCCTATTACATGGGTCGCAGTTATCCCGTTATATGGGTTGCGGTCGCACTTGTCCTGTTATTTGGGTCGCAGTTGTCCTGTTATATGGGTCGTGGTTGTCATGGGTTGTGATTATCATGTTATATATGGCCCACGATGGGGTAATCCGATCCATCTACCTTATTGACCAGCTTGTTGTGAGCCCAAAAAGTCTTGACTTGGGCCCACATTGATGTTTGTTAGAAGTGGACAATGCCCAAGTCACCATTACTGATGTTTCAACAGTCACCATTATTTTCAAAAAGTCCCGACTTCGGCCCACATCTGATCCATTGATGTTTCAATAGTCATCATTATTTTCTATTCTGTGGGCCAAACGAGCACTGGATCAAGCTGATATTTGGGCCCTAGCCTTAAAATGACATGAAAAGAAGGATAGGCGGCATGGATTATACACATACATCAGTGTAGGGCTAAGTTAGGATTTTAGGGCCCACGACAAGCTGGATAATAAGGTGGATGGATCAGATCACCCCATTATGGGTCATATATAACATGGTAACCACGACCCATATAACAGGACAACTGAGACGCAAATTATATGACAACTGCAACCGTGACCAATATAACAAGACAACTAAGACCCATATAACAGGACAATTGCGATCCATATAACTGCGACTCATATAATAAGACAACTGTGATCCATACAACTGCGACCCATATAACAGGATAAGCACGACCCATACAACCTAACAACTGCAAATCATACAACTGAGACCCATATAACAGGACAACTGTGACTGTGACCCATATAACAGGATAACTGCGACCCATACGACAAGACAACTGTGATCCATACAATTGAGACCCATATAACAGGACAACTGCGATCGTGACTCAGACCCATATAATAGGACAAATGCGATCCATACAACTGAGACCCATATAACAGGACAACTACGACCGCGACCCATATAACAGGACAACTAAGACCCATATAATGGGATAACTGTGACCGCGACCCATATAATAGGATAACTTAAGACCCGACTCGAGTTCGCATGTGTGCATGTGTGTGTGAGAGTATGCATCTCATTTATTTTGATCCCGCAGTCCTACCGATCGAATTCCGGCGGCCCGCGACCCTCAAATAGTGTTTACGATCATCTTTAAGTCCGGTCATATAGACTCGACTTGGATCGAGTCGAAACCTATGCCATTGCGACCGCATTGCTGCCGCAGTTTCAATGTCGCATCTTATGCGTCCATCCGATGTATGGATCATAAGTTGTATACATTTCATTATATGACCATTGATTATGTAGCCCACTTAGGTGGAATGTATGTGGACCACTATCACTCTTAGCACAAGTTCCAAGGTATACTACCCACACACTATATAAAGATCCATAACTAACACCACCAAGCACAAACACCACCAAGAGACCTATTCTAACCTACAACTTTGTAAACTCCTCCCTATGGCAATGATGGATTACAAAACCATCATGGTCTCTCTCTTTCTCCTTATCTCTCCTTCCTTCTCATTTTTTCCCTTCATAGCTAGCAACCTTCCTCCAAAAATCCTCAAATTCTCCAGCCCCTAAAATCCCACAACCCCTCAAATCCAACCCTTGAAAACACATCTCAACCATCAAAATCTTATCCTTGCTCCAAGATCTTCATGTATAGAAGTTTGAGAGATGGATTCTTGTGGGTGACTATTCTTTTGTTGAATTCATTTCTTTTTTTAATCTCATTATTTCTTCATGGATGGATCACATGGGACTCACCAATCCATGGTGGGGATCTAATTTGATCCCATAGATGTGGCCCTTTGGCCCATCCTACATGCATGTCATGATCCATGATGAGGTCATTCTCCATGGACTCCATCATGATGTATTTAATGATCCACTCCATATCAAGGTCATCTAGACCTTAAGGACCATGTTAGGATGACATTCCAACCATCCATAGCAATTATAGATTATGCATATAGTGATTTTATGTTACATGCACAATCAATGTAGTTACATGGGTATGATTCATTCTTGGTAGGGCCCATTAGTGGCGGGGCCCTACCCCATGGCCGGATTGTGTTTCTTATCCATATTTTCTTTCCTATCTTTATAGTAAATCTAATGTATGTGTGGCCCACTTGATGTGCCATGCAACTAGGCCCAAGTGGTTAGACATTCAGGCCCACCTTGTTGCCCCATATTATTGGCATGTTTTGAACAGTCTTTGGGCTTGATTTTATGGATGATCTTAGAAGGGGCTTGGGTCTAAGAATTGTGTGACCCATCTAGGTAAACCCCACCCTGAGGAAATGGTGATTTATTTCCTTTTTAATTATCTTTTGGGGTGGTTTCGACAGCAACATGCTACTGTCCAAATCTGCCTGGACAGATTTTTAGGCCACCTTGGAGCCTGATTTCTGAATCTTTGGTGGGAATACTGAAACAAAATAATATGTGATTTTTGTAGCCTCATGACCCACCTACAACCATACCAAATTTCAGTCCCATCTGACATTCATTGGGGTCCCAAAGGTGTGGTCCAAGTGAGGTGGACAGTTTAGATTTTCTGTACTGTTCCAGCAACATTCCACCCTGGACAGGTTAGAATTTTAAAATTTATTAAAATATTTTTAGGTGTATAAAAATTCTAAACATTTACAGGGAGATGACCCACCCATGGTAGGACCTACTTACCAAATTTTGGGGCCAATGGACACCTGTACGCACTAAGGTGGTGGCTGGACCAGCCCACTATAATGTGGTGTCCAAATCAGTCTGATTTTCAGGACAGATTGATTTCTTTAAATGAATTAAAATATTTCTCCATGTTTAAAAATTATAAAATTTTGTGGGGGTGCGATCCGCTTATGGTATGACCCACCTACAAATTTTTGGGTCTAATGGACCCCTGTGTACACCGTGGTAAGGGCCGGACTGGCCCACCATGTTAGGACGTTCAGGCCAGTCTGATTTTCAGGATAGATTGTATTATTCAAATTAATTAAAATATTTATAGATGTCCAAAAATTTTAAAATTTTGTAGGAGTGTGTCCCACCCATGGAAGGACCACCCTACAAATTTTTAGGGCCATCGGGCCTCTGTATCGACCGTGGTGTGGTCTGCAATTTGGATCAGTTTTGGGTCAAATACCCAGGCTCGTAGGACTAACCACCATGGGACGCCCCTACCTTGGGTTGCTGGGCCTACATTCTAATGGCATGGCCTACTTGAAGTAAGTGTTGTATATCTCCCTTTTTATCTGGTGGGGCCCACTATAATATATGTGGATCACCATGGGTCAATAACCCATCTAAATTAAATAAATTTTTAGACTCCAGTAGGCCCAGGAAATGGGTGGGCTGAAATTCCAGCAAGGGGCCCAAAATTTACTACATGGTTGATTGTTTAGGAACTATTGTGGCATGCTAGATTTGAGAGAGTGTTGCACACACTCCTTGCTTTCCTTCCTTAGACATTTTTGGGTGTAATTAGTGCCTCTTAAGGCTCATCTTTTGATGGAATTTTTTGCCCCGTGTTCGACCGGTCGAAGGCTGGTACGACCAATCGTGGGAGTCGAGTCGTAGTCGACTCAAAGTATAGCGATTAGACTATTTTTTCTGGGGGGTGCTCGACCGGTCGTAAGTGGTCCACGACCGATCGAACCTACGCAGATTCGTTCCGTGATTTTGCGCGGATTTCGTGTCACATGTCCTTTCACAACTGGGATGCGGAAGGAAGTTTTCTAAAACTATAAAAAGGGGTCCTCAGAATTTTTTTAGGGTAAGTTATGTGAAGAAAAAGCACAAGAGGGTTTCCTAAAGGGTTTAGGGAAATCAAAGGTGAGAGAGTGAGAGAAAGAGAGAGAGGAAGCTTGTAAAAGGGAGCCGTTGTCTCAGCGCTTCTACGTCCTCGTGATCGGTGAGATCCCTCTGTTTTTCTTTTATTCTCTTATTGTTCATCCACTCCTGCGTGAGTGACGAAGGTTGTAACGTTCTACTTCATAGTGGATTGTTGATTTGGACGAGGTCCTGTGGTTTTCACCTCTTTGAGGGTTTTCCACGTAAAAAACTCTTGTGTGGTGTGATTGTTGCTTTGATTTGTTTCATTGCTATTATTATCCCATAATTCCGGTTTATTCGGGAGGCTAGATCTTAAGGTTTTGTGCAAGGCCCCCAACAAAGTGGTATCAGAGCCAGGTTCATTGAACGGGTAGGATCAGTTTGGAATTATGGAAGGTGGCTCATCAAGGATGTTCAGCCTCAATAGTTCTAACTGGACCATATGGAAGGCTAAGATGGAAGACTTGTTTTATTACAAGGACCTATACTCTCCAATTTTAGGTATATCAGCAAAATCAAAGGATATGTCTGATGAAGATTAGAAGAAGTTGGACCGAAAGGCGGTGAGGTTTATTAGACAATGGCTGGATGATATTGTGTTCCATCATGTGTCTACAGAAACCTCAGCCGCTAGCCAATAGCTGAAATTAGAAAGGCTATATGAGAGGAAGACATCCGGTAATAAGATTTTTCTGATAAGGCGACTTGTGAATCTCAAGTTCAAGGATGATGATTCTATGGCCGAGCACATGGATGAGGTCAGCAATACAATGAACCAACCCTCTTCTATGAAGATGGTCCTGAATGATGAATTGCAGGCTTTGCTTTTGCTTAGTTCATTGCCTGACAGTTGGGAGACATTGGTGGTGTCACTAAGTAACTCCGCGCTAGACGTAAAGATATCCATGAAACAGGTTACTAGCTGTCTCTTCAATGAAGAGATAAGGAGGAAGTCTTAGGGGTCTACTCAGCAAGAGGCCCTTGTGACATAGGAATGGAGGAGAGGAAAGAACAGGAAGGGTGGGATGGCTCGAGATAAATCAAGAGGCAAGTCGAGTAAAAGAAAAGATGTTAAATACTGAAATTATGGCAAGAAGGGCCACTATAAGCATGAATGTCGTAAGGCTAAGAAAGACAAGAAAGGAAAAGGAAAGGAAAAGGATGATGAATCAGATTTCACTACGGTTGCTTCAGATGAGGACGTTGTAGTTTTTCTTTCTGCAGATCATGATATATGTCTCACAGCTACGAGTCAGGACACCAACTGGGTGATTGACTCAGAAGCTTCTTTTCATGCAACTTCATGCAGAGATTTCTTCACAAGTTACAAGTCAGATGACTATGGGACTGTGAAGATGGGAAATTCTGGCGTATCGAATATCGTGAAAGTTGGTGATATTTGTGTGAAGACCGATGTTGGCTGCACGTTGGTTCTCAGGGATGTGAGGCATATCCCAGACCTTCCCCTCAACTTGATGTCGACGGAAAGGTTGGATGATGATGGCTATGAAAGCCAGTTTGCTGGTGGGCGCTGGAAGCTCATCAAGGATTCGTTGATCGCAGCCCGAGGAAAGAAGTGTTGCACCCTGTATAAGGCAAGTGTTTGTACATGCAAGGGTGGGTTAAACGCAGTAGAAGATTGAGTTATTGACATGTGGCACAGGCGTCTAGGCCACATGAGTAAAAAGGGCTTCAGCGACTAGCGAGGAAGCATCTTCTTCCTGATGTGACAGGTATACCTCTCAAAACCTGTCTTGATTATTTATCAGGGAAACAGCATACAGTTTCATTCATTAAATCTGCTTCTCATGTTAATAAAGAGCATGCATTAGATTTGGTTTATTCTGATGTGTGTGATCCTATGAGGATAAAAACCTTGGGTGGGGCATTGTATTTTGTTACTTTTATAGATGATACATCTAGGAGGGTTTAGGTTTATGCTTTGAAATCTAAGGATGAGGTCTTTAGTGTGTTTAAGTTGTTTTATGCTATGGTCGAGAGAGAGACAGGTAGATCATTGAAGTGCATCCGCACTGACAATGGTGGTGAATACATTGGTAACTTTCATGAGTACTGCAAGTCCCTAGGTATACGGCATGAACAGACGGTTCTAAAGACCCCCTAGTATAATGGTATAGCTGAACAAATGAATCGCACCATTGTTGAAAGAATCAGATGTATGTTATCCCGTGCGAAGTTGCCCAAGACGTTCTGGGGAGAAGCAATGCACACGGCGGTATATCTGATAAACAGGTCTCCATCAGCCCCATTGAATGGAGAAGTACCTGAGAAAGTGTGGACTGGACAGGATCCATCGTACAGTCATCTAAGGGTGTTTGGATGCAGAGCATCCGTTCACGTACCGAAGGACGAGAGGTCCAAGCTCGATATGAAGATCAGGCAGTGCGTGTTCTTAGGGTACGGTGATGAAAAGTTCGGTTACAGATTATGGGATCCGACCGAGAGGAAGCTCGTCAGGAGTAGAGATGTGGTATTCTTTGAAGATCAGTGTATAGAAGATATTGGTAAGCCAGAGAAGAACCAGCCTAGTTCAAGTGAGCTAGAGGATATGGATCCAGTTATTCCTCCCGTGGTGCCTGAAGACGGGGGAGTACAGCAAGGTGCAGAGGACGAAAGAGTTCCTTCAGAAGATGGACCAGGGGAGCAGCCCCCACTTAATCCACCTATTGAGCCACAGGTGAGGAGGTCGTCTAGAGACAGACAACCATCCAAGAGGTACTCGCTGCATGAGTACATTATGTTGATTGATGGGGGAGAGCCAGAAGATTATTCTGAGGCCCTAGCCGATAAGCATAAGGAGGAGTGGTTGAAAGCTATGTAAGAGGAGATGGAATCCTTGCATAAGAACCACACTTATGACATGGTGAAACTACCTAAGGGCAAGAAAGCTCTGAGCAACAAGTGGGTGTTCAAAAAGAAGGTTGAGCAGAAGAATTCACAGACGAGGTTCAAGGCCAGACTTGTGGTAAAAGGGTTCGGTCAAACGAAAGGCATAAACTTCGAGGAGATATTCTCACCATTGGTGAAGATGACATCCATACGGGTGTTGCTTGGATTGGCAGCTAGCATGGATCTGGAGATAGAGTAGTTTGACATTAAAATTGCTTTCCTCCACGGTGACTTAGAAGAAGAGATCTACATACACTAACCAAATGGGTTCGAAGTCAAGGGCAAGGAGCATATGGTGTGTAGGCTGAGGAAGGGCTTGTATGGGCTGAAACAAGCACCACGACAATGGTACAAGAAGTTTGATTTGTTCATGTTACAGAATGGGTATGACAGAATAGAGTCGGACCATTGTGTGTTCACGCTCAAGTTCTCAAACGGTGATTTCTTAGTTCTCCTCTTATATGTTGATGACATACTCATCATGGAAAAAGATATCAAGAAGATTTATAGGCTGAAACAGGAGTTGGGCAAGTCGTTTGCAATGAAAGACTTGGGCCCGGCTAAACAGATCCTAGGAATGGAAATAACCCGTGACAGAAGTAGCAGGAAGCTTTGTCTGTCACAAGAACAGTATATTGAGAAAGTCCTAGAGCGGTTAAATATGAATGCAGCGAAGCTAGTCAGTACTCCACTGGATGGTCACTTCAGATTAAGTGACAGGCAGTGTCCCAAGATGAAAGCAGAGGTGGAAGAGATACAGAAGATACCCTACGCATCTGCTGTAGGAAGTTTGATGTATGTTATGGTGTGTACACGCTCAGACATAGCATATGCGGTTGGTATTGTTAGCCGGTATCTTGCAAATTCTGGCAAAGAACATTGGGAAGCAGTGAAGTGGATACTGTGATATCTAATCATCCAGGTTGAGCCTATGCTATGGTGACGGTAAACCTGTGTTAGAAGGCTACACAGATGCAGATATAGCAGGTGACATAGACTCCAGGAAGTCTACATCGGGGTTCATGTTCACGTTTGCAGGGGGAGCGGTTTCTTGGCAGAGCAAGCTACAGAGGATCGTATCATTGTCGACGATAGAGGCTGAGTACATTGCAGTCACAAAGGTATGTAAAGAGATGTTTTGGATGAAGAGGTTCCTACAAGAACTTAGCTTGAAACAGGAGCAGCACGTGGTCTATTGCTATAGTCAAAGTGGTATACACTTGAGCAATAATTTAAGTCAGCATTCCAAGTTGAAGCACATAAAAATGCGGTATCACTGGATCAGGGATACTTTGGAACAGAAGGTGTTGCAGCTTGAGAAGGTCCACAAGGACGATAATGGGTCAGACATGATGACCAAGGCGTTGCTCAAGGACAAATTTGAGGTTTGTAGAAACCTGACTGGCTTGAAGAAGGTGAATTCCTCCCGGGTCAAAAAGGGAGAGATTTAATGAAGTTTTTTATCCTGTGTTCGACCGGCGTAGGCCTTACTCGACCGGTCGAAGGCTGGTACGACCAGTTGTGGGAGTTGAGCGTAGCTCAACTCAAAGTCCAACAATTGGACTATTTTTTTCGGAGGGTGGTCGACCGGTTGTCAGTGGTCCACGACCAGTTGAAGGATGTGCTCGACCAGTCGTAAGAGGTCCATGACCGATCGAACCTATGCAGATTCGTTCTAAGATTTTACACGAATTTCGTGTCGCAAGTACTTTCACAACTAGGATGCGGAAGGGAGTTTCCTAAAACTATAAAAAGGGGTTCTTAGGATTTTTCTAGGGTATGTTGTGTGAAGAAAAAGTATAAGAGGGTTTCCTAAAGGGTTTAGGGATATCAAAAGTGAGAGAATGAGAGAAAAGAGAGAGAGGAAGCTTGTGAAAGGGAGCCGTCCTCTCAACGCTTCTATGTCCTCATGATCGGTGAAATACCTCTATTTTTCTTTTATTCTCTTATTGTTTATCCAGTCCTACGTGACTGACGAAGGTTTTAACATTCTACTTTATAGTAGATTGTTGATTTGGACGAGGTCCCGTGATTTTCACCTCTTTGAGGGTTTTCCACGTAAAAAACTCTTGTGTGGTGTGTGATTGTTGCTTTGATTTGTTTCATTGCATTATTATCCCATAATTTTGGTTTGTTCGGGAGGCTAGATCCTAAGGTTTTGTGCAAGGCCCCCAACATCTTTGAAGTGATAATATGAGCTAGTATTAACCAGATTTTTGGTAGTTTTATGGGACATTTGGGCTGAAAACCTATTCCTTGAGCCCAAGACTGTGCAGGGGCTGACCTTATTATTTTACGAGCCTAATGGGCCGTCTACAAATTAATCATGTGTATTTATTAGCCTTGATGCCCTCATAAAAATGCTTAATTGTGGGCTGACTTGCAAGGGCCACATAAATGTATATTGTGGAAGGTCTTGCTAAGTCTTTGGGCTGATATGGCAAGGCCCACACTATCAATATAGGCCTTTCCCATGTATATTCTTGGGCTTATGGGTTGACCTTAAGTCCACCATAATGTATGAATTGGATGACTTTTATTTTGGGCCATTTTCTTAGGGGCCCATATGTAATATAGTATATTCATGGCCGCCCCTTTTGTGATAGTGATTAGGCCTTTTGGACTCAGTTCTTTTGGATAGGCCCATTGATCTTGGGACTATACTCTCCCATCTATTGTGATGAGCTTAAGGGCAATCATATGCAAGAAGTTCGGCTCTTGGCTGCCCACTAAATTGACCCTATACTTAGGCCAAAAGTGAGGCCCAACTTACTTATGTTAAATGTAAAACTTATTCATGTAAATGAATTACTGGGCTGCCCATGAAACCCACCACAATACGTGAAATTATGACCTTTGTGGTTTGGCTCAAACCTTACTTGAGGGTCCACTATCTGGCTTATAAGTTAGCCTTAGTGTATGGCCCATTAGGTCATGCATTGCGTGGGCTTTAGACCTTATATTATATGAGTAGTGGCGGGCTACCTCTTGAAAGTCAGTTGAAGTTGAATGTCCTCCTGGGTGATCCTAAGGTAAGCCCATGAGTTTCTCTATGGATGGTTAAAGGCCCACTATAGACCCTAGGTCATTTGTTTAAGGCTCAATGTATATGTATGTGGAACCTACCTTAACGCATGTTTGGTCCAGGCCATTCAAGCCTTGGATCGCCCAATTATAGATGCACTTTTTTCCTTTGGTTACTGCTAGACTCACAATCCAGTTGCAGACCCACTTGATTTTTTCATGATATATACGCACTCTCCATCTGGTGGGGTCCCCCGATGAATATAGTTGGCTTTCATGAGATTATTTTCACATAGTTAACTAATTTCTGGACCTTAGCAGGTCTAGGAAGTCAACTAGCCAAAAGTTTATCAAATGGCTTTAAATATAAAATTTTATGGTTAAAACTTTATTCGGTTGTGGGGCCCACCATATTGAGAACTTGTGTACGTGTTACATGCTTATGTTTTCTTATAATCTTTGGGCTTAATCAGTGCATTCTTTTGAGTCACTTTTAGTGATCAGATGAGGACCCCATCTTATATCAGATTTTTTTGGGACATCCCATGGGCCCAGAGTGAGTTGGGACGTCTCAGCTTGGCCCAACCATATATTGGACCAACTTCCATCATTTTGAAGGACTTGTGGGCTAAGATAATGATAGTATTGGGCCCTTGGTTGCCACTTAAATTGTTAGTTATTGGGTTGATGTAGTTGGGCCTATTTCATCTAAACTTAAACTTATTTTTGGGTCATATATTGTATACATGGGCTGCCTACCAAGTCCAACTTAATGCATGAATTATATGGCCATTGGGAATTGAGCCTTGGGCCTTAATTCTCCTCTTGGGGCCCATATTGTTAAAAGTGGTATTTTATCTTTTTATAGCCTATTATAAGGAATATATATATGTATATGGTTACCTTTATTTTATCTTAAATGTAGGCCTTGGGTCTTCTGTCCATATAGTTAATGGTTGATATGCCTTTTTGGAGGAATAATGGTTAAATGTCCCCATTATGGACCCCTCTAGGCCCAATTGTATCTAAATATGATTAGAGCTCATCTTAAACTCTTGTTAGACTCACTTCTGTATTACTTAGACACGTAGTGTATATGCTTAGTCTCATGGGCTACCTCAGGTAAATGGGCCCCCACTAGAGGTGGGATTCCTTATGGATATTGTCTAAATACCTAGTTTTGGTCCCTTCTTAGATAGGAGGAGTGTACTACTTTGTATATCACCGCATAATGCGTCTAGACTCATCTTCATGGCCCATGTGCATCATTGTATGCTTGGATGACACTGTGTGTGTGGTTATGATTGTGTCATTGAGCATTGCATGATGCCTTCCCCGAGGGACGTGGTATCCCCTCTTGAGCACGTTAGATGCTTGGGATTGATGCATAGTTGATTGTGTGGTTCATGCATCTGGCATTGCATAGCATATAAGCATTATCGCCCTTGCTTCATTAGGGCTGTAGCCTCCACAGATACATCGTGGATGGCCATGTTTGGACACTGAAAATGTTACTTGAGCATACCAGGTGCATAGGATGCCCATGGGTGAAATTTCTAAAACTCTCATGGTACTAAGGATCTGCTCCAGCTCCATGACCAGGTGGAATATATGATCGCACGAGGGCCTTATACCGTTAGGCCGCGACTCCCACTATCGTGTAGTCGGTTGGATAGGGGTGTAGCCTTACTCGCCTGATTTAAGGAGGCATTGCTGGCTGAGTCTGACCAGCTCGTGAATGAGTCCGCTACCTTTAGGCCTTGCTGGTGATTAGTTGTCCGTAGGCAGGAAAGTGAGATCTCTTATGCTCGTTTGACTGTGTAGGGTCTATAAAGCGGCAGTCATCCAGCAGTGTAATGGACCCTGGTGATTTTCTTATGATGGAAATGTACTTGATATGTGGATTGGATATGAGCATTGGCATTACTTCGCATTACATTTGCATCGCCTGTGTAAGCCTCATATTGCATTACCTTGGCATGACGCTCAGTACTCATTGCATTACATTACTCATTACACTATGTAGCCTTGGTATGACTTCCTGCATTATCGTACTGCCTTGGTATAGCTTCTTACGTTCATGATAGCCTTGGTAAGGCTACTGGTATTGGTATTGATCATGACTCCCTTCTGCATTTTCTATCTTCTTCTGAGCACCATTGTCACACACTTTCATCACCCTCTAAGCTTTCTATAAGCTTATGCACGATTGATGCATACAGGAGATCCTAAGTTGGTGTCTTAGCAGCGAAGCTTGGATAGGTGTGGGAGCCGATGGTCAAGTGTTGCAGATCCTCTTCCTTCTTTCTTCTGCTATCTTATGTATGTCATTTTGGACCTTATGAAAACTTGTAAAAGTTCAAATTCATAATAGATTTTGTGATGTGTGCCTTTGTTATTCTCAAATTTACTTGTTGTGATCTTGGGTATGCTCGTATTAGAAATGATTATATTATTATAAAAATCCTCCTTGTCAGATCCCAGGATCGGAACCTACCTCAGGAGCCGAGAATGGGGTACTACGGAGGCTGTTGCGGCCAGAACCAACCATCGAATTCCTTGTGAGTCCGGTTACTGAGTCTGGGGTGTGACAATAACTTTGACCCATATAATAGGACAACTGCAATCCATACAATTGAGACCCATATAACAGGACAACTAACACTCATAAAACATGACAACTACGATCCATACAATTGCAGCCCATTTGCGTCGTGGTTTCCATGGGTTGTCGTGGTTTGCATAGGTCGTAGTTGTTATGTTATATGGGTCATGGTTGTCATGTTGTATGGACCATGGTGTTCAATGTGTTCAATTCCTTTTTCAACTAAACCATTGGTATCATAACTTAAGGCCCACAATGGAGTGATCCGATCCATCCACCTTGTCAGCCAGCTCGGAGTGGGCCTAAAAAGTCCTAACTTGGGCAATATCCACTTCTAATAAGCATCACAGTGAGCCTATAAACTTTCAACAATCACCATTATTTTCTATTTTGTGGACCATAAAAGCACCGGATTGGGTTAATATTTGGGCCCTAAGCCTAAAATGACACAACAAAAAAGATGGGCGAAATAGATTATACACATACATTAGTGTGGGCCCATTTGGGTCGTGGTTTGCATGGGTCGTAGTTGCCATATTATATGGGTCGTGGTTGTCATGTTATATGGATCATGGTTTTGAACATATTCACTTCCTTTTCTATCAAACCATTGGTACCATAGCTTAAAGCCCACAATGGGGGTGATCCGATCCATCCACCTTGTCGGCTAACTTGTCATGGGCCCAAAAAGTCCTGACTTGGGCAATGTCCACTTCTAACAAGCATTACAGTGTGCCTGAAAAGTTTCAACAGTGGGTTCCATTATCACCATTATTTTCTATTATGTGGCCGACACGAGCTCTGGCTAAGGCTAATATTTGGGCCATAGCCCTAAAATGACACGACAAAAAGGATGGGCAGCATGGATTATACACAAACATCAATGTGGGCTCCACGAGTTTGGTCCTTGCCCACACGTAAAAAAGGGTTCCCTACACATCACTTTCTTGACATTAAATACGACGTAACTTCTTATTCCCTAAAAAACTGTAGAACCAGTGAAACAAGGACAAGGACATTTTGGTCCAAGTAATTTTCAAAAGCCCGTCAAAAGGCCACTTTTGAAATATATGAAATGACCTAGATTTCTAAGTAATTGACCCAAACTTCGAAGTAAGTACAGTCAATTTCCCTTTTCAAATTTTCTTTGTAACGGTTTGACTTTCTTTTAGTTAGTACTGTTTAGACGATGGGTTTCCTGCTACTGTTTAGACATGGTATTGCCTTCCTGCGTAAAGTTCTTGCATTGTGATGCTAGGTGGGGCCCACCGTGATGTTTGGGAGAAATCCACCCGTCCATTCTTTTTTAGATCAGTATAGGATTTGCGACAATAAATTAGGTAGATCTAAAACTCAAGTGGGCCACATGAGAGGGGAAATTAGGGAAATAATTTCCGACCATTGAAATCTTTTTGGCATCTACCTTGATGTTTATATCCCATCTAAACTGTTTATAAGGTCATTCCCACTGAGATGAAGTAAAATAACAAAAAAATTAGCCTGATACTACATACACCCCATTTTTGGTTGCATGTCCTAAATGATTAGAGAGAGAGAGAGAGAGAGAGAGAGAGATGAACATAGTGAATTTCTCTTAAACATCAAGGTGGCCCACCTAGCATCCCAGGCAGGTACTTCCTTTCCACTCTTAATATTAAAGGAGGAGACCAACCGTATCTTTTCCACTCTTTGACTAAGGGAGGAGACTGAAGGAGGAAACGCCCACTAAGACTCCTCAACCCTTCGGAGGAAACGACCACTAGGACTCCTCAACCTTCTTTTTTTTTACACACACACCCATGTTGTACTGGAATTTCTTTCCCACTCCACAGTGTTATATGGAGTCCACATCCAGTGTCTTTCCCACTCCATAATGTAGAACACAGCACTGAGATCCATGTTGTGTTAATGTGGTAAAGTTCTGTGAGCCCTTCGTAATTTATGTGTTATATCCATGCGTCTATCCTTTCTTTCTGATCATTTTAGGACATAAGTCTAAAAATAAGATAGATCCAACACTCAAGTAAACTTCAATATTAAGCAGTGGATTGAACACCTAACATTGAAAACTTTTTGAGGGCTACGAAAGTTCTGTATCAAGCTGATATTCGTGTTGTCCCTTCATCCAGGTCACTGCGACCTAATCAACAAATAAACATTATAGTGGGTCCAAAATCTGTTTAATGGTGAATATTAAGTTTCCTTGTGGTGTGATTCATGAGAGATTTAGATTTGCCTCACTTTTGGATCCATGCCCTAAATTGATATGGGAAAATGGACCAACAGAGTGGATGTAACACATACATCGTGGTGGGCCCACAGAACCGACCACTACCAAGTCTCAATATTGATGGTCACTACTGAAACGAGTACTTTACGAACTGTTTTGTTTTTTTTTTTTTTTTGTTTGCTTTTTTTTTCATCCTTCTCATTAACCGCCTTATGGCGCAATTGAGTTTTGGACCTATCCCATGTGTGAGCTCATGAAATGTAAGGACAGATTGGATTTCCCACTGACATCGTGGTGGGCCCACAGAGCATACTTCCGCCTCTAGGAACTTTCCCTGCACGAGGGAGCACGAGTTTTTATGACATCCTCACGGTCCATTATTTTTATTATAGAGGAAATAATTTCATTATTTTCCACATAATAATATGTTAATTTTTATTTATCTATCCAATCCTCATATTTGGAAAGACCATTGGCGGGGTTACCAATGGGCTGAGTTTAGGGCAGACAAAATCAAAAAATTGAATAAGCCTGGCCCATCAGGCCCAACCCAAACAGTTCAAGATGTGGACTCAAGCCTACCCCTGGCCAGCCCATTGACACCATAGTCATTAACTACCCAGTTAAGATCCCTTTGTTCGTTTTTCTCCGTTTTAGAAAATGGGGTGACTCATCCCTCACGTGTGGGACTGGTGGATCCCATGAGGACGAATCATGAAGGTTAAATCACATTCATTAAATCCAGACCATTATGGTATTGATTGGTACTGTAAACTTCCTGGGAAAAAACTATGTGGAATGAAACTCTTATTTTCTTATTGTGGTTGACTCAGATATAAAAATGCATTTGACTTAGAGTTGTCAGTAGCCAAAAGAATCTTGGAATCTACAGTCAGCTAGAAATCGTAAAATCGCTTAAAGGTCGGAGAATGATAAGATTCACCGACTCAAATGATTCTCGTGGTTGGTATGTGACTATAAATCATAGATAAGAGTATTGGTTTTTTAAAAAAAAAAAAGAGATTATGTACTCTTCTCTACCCGTGCAATACACAATCTTTACTTGACAGGACTATGGTTTTTTGATAGAACTATGGTTTTTTGATAGATTCAGAGGAATTACGACATTACTATATCTAGCTACACTTTGTAGAGTAGAATAATCCGAGTAGGCTAAAAGAAAAAATAAATAGTACCTAGCCTTACTGCACAGGATTTAAGACCCAGAATAAACAATCAAAAAATAAATATACTTAGCCTTACTCTATAGGTTTAAGACCTCATGTAGGTAAGTAAAACGAAAAGTAGGAAGTTAGAAGAGAGAATTTGTAGAAATAAAATAAAAAGGCGA
Organism: Magnolia kwangsiensis; assembly: GCA_037074715.1. Lineage (NCBI taxonomy): Eukaryota > Viridiplantae > Streptophyta > Magnoliopsida > Magnoliales > Magnoliaceae > Magnolia > Magnolia kwangsiensis. The sequence continues at coordinate 16,267,742 of CM073580.1, read as the reverse complement.
GTGCACATGTACTGCTAGTGTTTTGGTATGTGTGGAATTAAATATGTCTTAATTATAGATGTGAGAAAAAAATGGAAAAATCAAGCACTTTTTTAGGTCAAAAGGCTTTGCCAGATATTACGAATCTCGACCCTACTCGTTGACTTCGGTATGTCTTCGGTATTTTAGACTTTTGGATTGACAGTGTAAGATAGAGAGTATTTCTCGAGATAACAGAGAAAATTAAGTTATTCGTAACTTTTAAAGAAAAGAAAATTGTTACAACTAAGTTGGCTTTAAGATTCTCATTGGGTAGAGTTCCCTTAGCTTTTCCTTTCCTTGAAATTTCTTGCCTCTCTGGACATTTTCTCCCTGGACTATCTTCTTTCTATCCTCATTTCTATATTGGAGAGCTTCTTAAATAGACAAGGGTGTTCCGTACACTATCATCAAATGATCTCATCGATGCATCGCACATTGACGGTGGCAGCTCTGATTGGTTAGAATCACGGTCGAGATAGAAACATGGTAGCTCCTAAGTGGGTAGAGCTAGAAAAAGTTTTTTCGCAACCATTTTTTTTTAATATGGTTTTTTACCCACCATTTTTCCATAAACAGTTTACACACATCCATATCCAGACATGGCATCTTTTTGGCAATTTGGGAGTACACTACTGGTGACCTCGGGTTGGTACTCCCTCGTCTAGTCTATTACTAGTATGTCCCGGTATTAGTCAATCTGACCTAATGTTTTCTTCCAAGGTATACTTTTGGCCATGTAATTGTCTCAGTTGGTGACTAATTGAAGTCAACTAGTGGGTTTTGATTTTATCTAAGGTGAGGTGTCTACAGATATCCCTCTTTAGCAGAGGTTGGAGTATAACCAAATGTCAAAGCAAGTAGACAACTAATTTCTAGATTAGACATAGACGCGATCTGGTCTATTCTTTACCAGAGTGTCATTGTTGAGAGGTTATATTAGTTAAATCTTAATCCGAAAATCTCATGAGGGTTGGGGAAAACATTACAATTTGTTCCTACACATTTTACGGCTTTATGAGGCACTGAATTTCTACCCTTTCACACCGTGATTCAACAGGTGTGCATCGAAGGAGTCTGTAAGTTTGGATTGTGGGTTATTAGAACTCTTGTGCTTTCTGCAACCTTACCAGGATAATGCATTTTGGTCTAGAAAGGTAATTTTCAATGTTGCATGATCCCCTAGGATCGCCTATAAGATAGGTCATTTGTAATGGGTTGTTGGTTGTGCATTTTGCGGTTTATGGATCTCATTCATAGTTGTATGCTGGCTAGCAACCTCGTCCATAATTGTATAATGACCAACAACCTCATCTACAGCCAGTGGCGGTCAACTCATCTCATCCATATCTATAGGTTGGCCAACAACCTTATCCAATACTGTGAGCTGAACAACAACCTCATGCACAATGACTTCTCTTACAGCCACAAGGTGCCCTACCTTATCCTTCATAACAGGTTGACTAATAGCCTCATCTGTATCCATGGGTAGCCTAGAATGAGCCGCCTCCATGGATTGCAGTGATGTGCTAATAGCCTTTATTGAAATCACATATTAGATATGTAATTCACAATGTGTTATTAAAAATTAAACCAAATGCAATTTCATAGATACTCGTCCCTCAAGAGATTCATCTCTGCACGTAATGAGACATTCTCTTCCTTGAGACGCTTCTATTCCTCTTCCAATGCATCAATGTGTTTCATCTCATTTCTTAATTCATACACATCATTCCTGATGTTCCCAAGTCTATGGTTAAAATTCTTTAAAGTGAATATTGTTTTCTTGTTTTAATTGAATACTTTTGTCATCGATTCCTCGATTGAGGCACAAAAATTCACCTCTAGTTTTGATATTTCACTTCCTTTCTTTCTCACTTACTCATCTTCTTCCTCTCTCGTTTTCCCTCTCACATCCTCTCTCACTTCTTCTCCCAAGTCTCTACCATCTCTCACTTCCTCTCAGATTTCCTCTTTCAGCTACTCTCCCACTTCCTCTTCAACTTCTTTTTTCACAAATTTCTTCAACTCCTTTTCCGCTTCTTCTCTCTCTAATTTCATCTCGGTGATATTTTCTAGACAACCTTCTCCACCAACTCCTTTGTCCTAACTTCCAACCACAGATCCCCGTCCTTTGTATAGATCTCATCTTTAAAGGATTTAACGATATTAGTCTCTTCTTCCTCCTTCGTCAGTGTAAGCTCCGGAGCAATCACCACCTGAAGGAGCAATAGTGATCTATTATTTACAACATATAACCATAATGCATTCTTATAACGCAATAATAATGAATCGCCCTTATCAACACAATCTTGAAGACCTTTGAGATACATTTTTATTAGCCTACTTTATAAGAATTCCGGTTAAGTATTCTAAGAATCTCGATAGAGAATTTTCTTACGACTCACCCTCTATTGGCGGATAGCTTGAGGAATTGCTCGTATGCCCATATCTGTTTAACTAACAATATGATTCATTAAATATTAGTCGGGACATCTATTAAATATTTAAAAAATAAGAAAATACACTCTTTGAATAAGGACACCAATAAGTTACGTGTCTCGCATACTCGTATCTGCAGATATTGTATGAGGAGGGTACTCATTATTCTCATCAACACCGCCAATTGCATGATTAGCCCTATTCCTCAAATATATGTACCCCACACTACCCCAAGCGTAACTATTGAATTTATATAAATTATTGATCATTTCAATGGACTTATCTACACAATTATTCTTCTGTAGAGATGCAACTAGCAAATTCTTCACGCAAATCAAAAGCATTCGCTTCACCGCATCCTTGTGTTTTTTTTCCACAGAGAGAGATAAGCTTCTTTCAACTCATCCTTCGTCACACTTCCTTCTTTCAAATAAGTATCCCTAATTTTCATTCTTTTCATTTTTCCTGTTTGACCCTCTTCAAACTCATTTGATTTATCGGGTCCAAACCTCATACCCATCATGAGCAGGGCAAAGTCCGGCTCGATCAATTTCATGATGGTGTCTTGAAAGTCAAAAGTCATGTCACCAATATGCCTCAGCATAAGACAATGGATGATTTGACCATTACTCAGCGACCAAAAATTCCAATAGATGCACAAAACAACTATTCCTAAACATCTCTTTTCTAATAGGAGTGTTGTCAAAATTATCTTATTTATATTCCTTTTAAAAACTAAATAAAATACTTTGGAAAGACTGTTGCCTTCTTGTGAGCTAAGCAGGTGGTCCTTTTTGGTTTTTTCGATATGCATTCTGTTGGGGATTGTGCTACGGAATCACACAGAGATGAATCTAGGATAACAATCCAAGAGCACCAAGCAAACACAAGAGAATACAAATATTTAATGTGAAAAACTCTTTTATGAAAAAACTATGGCACAAAGCGACAAATCTTCACTATGAAAGTAAAAAATTACAAAGAGAAAAGACTTACCTGATTCAAACAAGCTTGAATCTCACCCTTGCTATACCATTTGTAAACCCTAGAACCCTTTTAGGAAGTCTTAAAATCCCTTAGAATAATACCTCTCAATCCCATTTACACCCATATATATAATTTTAAAAAGAATCCCAAACAAAATCAGAAAAAATCATAAATGAAATCGAAAACAAATCTCGCACTTTCGTAGTTTCGTAAAAAATCTACTCAAAATCTGATTAGATTTAAGACATCAAATATAACAATCTCGACCATTTCTTCAATCTTCAAACGTGTAATTCATTATCCTCCCCCTATTTCTACCTCACATCATATCTTCATCAATGCTTCTTATGCACACTACATCTTCCTTTTACGCAATCGCCTAGCCCAGTTGCACAGAACTTAACTTCTCTATATGAACAACCTTGGTGAGCATGTCTGCTGGATTCATACCGTTGTGAATCTTCTTCAGAGTTACGTATCATTCTTCAAGCACCTGTCGGATAAAATGGTGATGAACATCAATATGTTTAGTATAAGAGTGATAAATATAATTCTTAGCCAAATTGATGGTGCTCTCGCTATCACAATTAACCGACACAGCCTCCTGCCGAAGTCTCAATTGATTCATCATGCCTCTTAACAAAACACCTTCCTTAAATACTTCCATCACTGTCATATATTCTACTTTGGTTGTGCAAAGTGTCACTACAGACTGAAGCTTCGACATCCAACTAATTGCTCCACCCGCTAGTATAAACAAGTATTCTTAAGTTGACTTTCTGGAATCCACACTGCTTGCGTAGTTTAAATCCATATACCCTACTAAATTTACCCCTGTCTTTTCAAAAGTTAAGACATAGTCTTTTGTACCTCGAATGTATCGAAGTAGCCATTTCACCACTTCTCAATATTTTTTGTCGGTGTTTAATATATATCTACTCACAACACTGACTACCTATAAAATATCTGGTCTCATAAAGACCATGACATACATTAAACTATCAACTGCATTCAAATAAGGCACATGAGACATAACATGTTTTTCCTCATTTGATTTACAACATTGTTCTAAGGAAATCTTGAAGTGAGCCACGTGGGGAAAGCGGGACTTTACCTGGTCCATCCCATACTTGATCAGCACATTTTCAATGTATTCTGCCTGTGATAACCAAAGCCAGCTCCTCTTCCTGTCTCCATGAATATTTATTTTGAGAATCATCTTTGTAGCCCCCAAATCTTTCATCTCGAATGTCCCAGATAACTGGGGCTTCAATACGATGATTTCAGATATATCATGACTGGTGATCAATATATCATCAACATATAATACTAAGATGATGAATTTGTCATCACTCAATGTCTTATAATAGATACATTGATCATATTCACTTCGAGTAAATTTTTGACTCAACATGAAAGAATTAAATTTTTTATACCACTGTCTAAGTAACTATTTTAGGTCGTACAACGACCTCATTAACCTACAAACCTTTTTCTCTACCCCTTTAACTTCATAGCCCTCTAGTTATTTCATGTAGATCTGCTCTTCCAACTCCCTATGTAAGAAAGCAGTCTTAATATCCGTTTGTTCCAGCTCGAGATCGTATTGGGCAACTAGCGCCAACATGAATCTAACAGATACTTACTTAACCACCAGTACGAATATCTTTGTGAAATCAATTCCTTCTCTCTGAGCATAGCCCTTTATACTAGCCTCGCTTTATATCTATCATGTTTCCTTTTGAATAATCACTTACATCTGATCACTTTTCGACCCACTAGAAGTTCCACCAGCTCCCATATGTGGTTTTTATGCAATGAGTCCATCTCATCATCCATAGCCACCTTCCACGTTTTTGTATCAGGCTCACTGAGAGCCTCCTGAATGGTAGACAAGTCTCTCTCATATGTAACGAAAGCATATGCAATATTAGAGTCATCCCTATATCTCTCCGATAACCTGCAATCACGTAGTAGGTTTCTTCTCACAGGTGGCTGCTCCACCTGATTATGTACTTTTGTCTGCATATTTGTCTTTGCCTGAGTATCATCTGTTTCAATCTGAATGTCTACGATCAACCTTTCTTGATCTTCTTGATCATTCTTGTGGAATAGGGAGCTTTCATCGAATCTCACGTCATGGGTAGTGATGGTCTAAATGACCTTACGTGTGACCTTGTCGAATAACCTGTAACCTTTCACACCAACACCATAGCCAACAAAAATATACTTTTTGGTTCTATGGTCTAGCTTATTTCTCTCAACTGACAGTATATGAGAATAAGCCTCACAACCAAATATGCACAAATCTAAGTATTCCAGCTTATGAATACTCCATACTTTCTTTGAGATTTTACATTCAATTGACGTAGAAGGAAACCGGTTCACCAAATAGCAAGATGTGTTAATAGCCTCAATCTATAAGTCCTTGCCCAACGCAACATTATTTAACATGCATCGGACCCTTTCCAAGAGAGTCTGATTCATTCACTTAACCACACCGTTTTATTCGGGCGTATGGCACTATGTTGTGTCTAATGATCCCTTCATCCTTACAATATTCATTAAACTCAGTAGAAGTAAATTCTACACCACTGTTAATCCTTAAAACCTTTATTTTTCACTCCGACTATTTTTCCACAATTGTCTTCCATTGTTTGAATATAGTAAAAACTTCAGATTTACGTTTCGTGAAGTAAACCTAAACTTTTCTGGAGTAGTCGTCAATGAATGAAACAAACCATGATAACCCTCCAATGGAAACCTCTAGTGATAGCCCTCATACTTCAGAGTGCACATAATCAAGCACTCTCTTACGTACATGTTTTCCAGTTTTAAAAAATAATCTAGATTATTTACTATATATACAATGCTCGCATATATCTAAATCAAAATTCTTAAAAGTTGGAATCAAACAACGATCAGATAGTACTTTTGTGCCCCGCTTGCTCATGTGTCCCAGACGAGTATGCCACATACTTACAGAAGTGAAATTTGCAATAGCTGCTATTACTCCACCTGCTGACGTGCTTCCGATCAACCTGTAAAGGTTTTCGTGCCTTTGCGCTCTCATAACCATGAGTGTCTCTTTTGAAACTTTAAGGACACCATCAATACCAGCAAACTTGCACCCTATAGCTTCGAGTGCACCGAGAGAAATCAGACTTTTCTTTATATCAGGAACGTGTCTGGCATCAGTTAAGGTACGCTCCATGCCATCAAACATCTTGATGCTCACAGTACCAATAGCCATAACATTACAGGCATTGTCATTGCCTATAAAAACCAGTCCACCATCACATTCCTTGTAATTGGTGAACCAACTCTGATGAGGAGTCATGTGATATAATGCTCCCGTGTCAAAGATCCACTCATCTCTAAGATTTTCATGCAAGTATCCGACCATATACACAGACAAACCATCATCACTACTTATCTCTTCATCAAATGTGACGACATTGGCCTCCTTAGAAGAAGCATTTGAATTTTCTTTCTTCGTTTTAAGATTGATACAATCTCTTTTCATGTATCCAGTCATTCCATAATTTCAACACTTTAATTTTCTTTTACTTTTGCCCTTGGATTTGAATCTAGATCTTGAAAATCTTGTACCTTGCTAAATATTTCTTCCCTCATAAATAATGCATTAGAAGATATCCACATGCCACCGTTTACCTTTCTCATAGTCTTCCTTTGAAAGGCTAAGATAATGGTGTCGACAATCAGGATTTTATTTGCAGTGCATATTATGTCCTTGAATGACTTATACGATACCAAAAGAGAATTCAACAATATACATGCTTGTTCCTCATCTTTGATCATTTCTTCTATATCCAGCAGTTTGCAAACTAATTTGTTAAAGTTATTGATGGGGGCCTCTAGATCTCTACCCACTGTCATCTTGAAGTTATACCACTTTAGCTTCAAGCGTAGGCGATTTTCAAAGAAGTTTTTCATATAAATATCCTCTAACTTCGCTCATAAACTAGCCGTAGTTTTCTCCATCAAAACATTATAAAAAACCTCATTCGTGAAACATAAACGGATAGAGGCTAAAGCATTATTATCAAGAGTATCACATTATTTATCTTTCATAGTCGATTTCCACTCCTCAAGAGCCTTAGTTTCGCCTTGCTTGGTTAATAAACTAATTATCTTGATCTTCCATAACTCAAAATTATTTTTTTCTGAATACTTCTCAATATCAAACTTGGCGTTTCCCATTAATGTTAATCCTACAGATCCAGATCTGTACCCCAACGATAACTCTAATACCACTTGTTGGGGATTGTGCTGCAGAATCACACATAGATGAATCTTAGATAACAATTTAAGAGCACCAAGCAAACACAAGAAAACACAAAGATTTAACGTGAAAACCCTTTCGAAAAAAACTACGGCACAAAGCGATAGATTTTTACTATGAAAGCAGAAATTACAAAAAGAAAAGACCTACCCGATTCAAACAAGCTTAAATTCACCCTTGCTACACCATTTGCAAACCCTAAAACCCTTTTAAAGAGCTTTAGAATCCCTTAGAATAATACCTCACAATCCCATTTACACTCATATATATACTTTTAGAAAAAATTCCAAACAAAATCAGAAAGAATCATAAACAAAATCAGAAACAAATCCCGCACTTTCACAGTTGCACGAAAAATCTGCGTAGAATCTGATTAGATTTAAGACATCAAATACAACACATTCCAATAAGGGTCGAGATTATCATCCACTAAGGGTAGGTAGTTATTGTAAGGGCTGTGAAATTTACTAATAATAATAAAAGTTAAAAAAAAAAAAATCATATCTTTATTTTATATTTAAATTTAAATATCCCTCTCCGCATCTCTTAAGAATAAAAGACTTCTAGTCAAATTTAAATATTCCTCTCCGCATCTCTTAAGAATAAAAGACTTCTAGTCAAATTTAAATATCCCTCTCTGCATCTCTCAAGAATAAAAGACGTCTAGTCAAATTTAAATATTAAAGAAAAAGGCTACATGCGACAGTAGAGAAAGAGAGAAAGAGAATTTTGGAGTGCTTAGATCGGGTATGTATATTATCGTCCTTTTAATATATTTATATATTTAATATAATTTGATTCAATGAATGCAATGAACGGTGTGGATTGGTCACATGTTCATTATATTGAATCATAGGTGGATGCCCTTTAAAGGTGAGGCGAATCTAAAATTATGTAATTGTAGTTGGTGTGCATCTGATTAAATTAGATTAGATCTGATCGGATCATATGATTCATGAGGCCAAAAAAACATAAGGACCCTAATATTCAGATCAATCTAATCATCAGATGGGCCACATTAGATAGATCTAGAAGTTTTTGATAAAGAAATCTTAGATATTTTGCGCACGTGTTGGTATCACTTGGCGTAGAAGGTCGAGATGGGTCATTAGTGAATATGTGGTTAGATCCACACCACTCCTCCAATACATCGAGGTAAAACATAACAATACCTCAAGAATCTGGATGATCTGACAATCCGATGGGCCACCCCGATCAAGTAAATTTCATTCAATTTTATAATCTTCAAAAGAATTATTTGATTATTTTGGATCTGGCCACCTAAGATATTAATCAAAGGTGGGCCCCACCATGTAATAAAAAAATAAATGAACAATAATATCGTTGATAAAATTGATACGATCTCGGAATTCAAATCAACCTAATCACATTGCAGAGTCAATACTACCAAACTTAGGTGAGTGACCCAACTTGTCTCATAATTCATTAAAATTAAAATAAATAATTATGATTGTTTGATTGATTAACTGGTTTGAATATTTTGATATGATAGATGTACAAAAAAATTTATGTGTGAATATCTAATGGAGACAACTATGCCTAATATGCAGTTAGATATCATCCATAATTCACTACATTGCATAATGCACGGTCGATCCTAGGGGCCCTCCCTGAAAGAAATGTCGATCCTAGTAGAGCGCTACCAGATGCGGGCTATGCCCAAGCCTATCAAAAGGTGGAAGCTTACCCAATGGGTGGATGTGGTTTGACGATCTCCAACCTAAGCAGATGGATGATTATCCCATCTGATGCATTCATACATCATTTTACATTCATATCATTGTATATATTTTTTTATGTATTATTTTAATTACTGTGATTATGAACCATGCTGGGTTATATCACTAAGCTTGGCCAGCTTACATTTTTATTGATGGAAAAACTATACAGAGAAGCCATTAACAGATGACATGGCGCAAGAACCGGAAGGATCTACCGTACCTGAATATGACTCACCTGAAACATGGGAATACCTATCTGAAGACGAAGTGGCGGCATTAGAAAATTTTTAATTTTATGTTTTATTTTGTTAGTATAGTTTGAGTATAATATAATGCACTGGTATTTATTTTGAGACTTTAAGAAATTATTTAGTTTTATTTCTTTAGAACAATGTTAGCATGGAATAAACACCATTATAGTATAATGACATAATAAATGAATAATTTTAAAGTTTATTTTATTTTAAGGGTTGTCAAGATTTGTCTATGATTATTTGATTGGTGTTAAGTATAATGCATGTGAGATTGAGATTATGACGGACTTTGTATTGAACGTAAATATTACATACGATCAAATCAATTAAAGAATTAAGTTAGTACACCTTGTACTTGAGTTACGAACTAAAACTTGAGTCTGAGAGTGCACACTCTTTACCCAAATTTTAGAACGTGACGGTTATCCACTAAATTATGGGTCGAGGTTGTCATCCACTAAGGGCCTGTTTGGCTGGGCGATTCCCATGAGATTAGGAGGGATGGGATGGATTTTAAGGTAATGATGGTGGTGTCAGTGGATTGGTTTAAGATCCATGGGATTGCTATATCCCGAGACAAGTTCACTGGTCTGTTAGGCACGCCCGGCATATCTTGGGATTTTACCTGCCAATCCATTCAACTAAGGGATGGGATCAATTTTAAGGTAACAATGGTGATGTCAATGGATTGTTTTAAGATCCATGGGATTGCTTATATCCGGGAGAAGTACACCGGGTATGTTTGGCTCGTCATGCGTATCTCAGGATATCGCGTTCCCATTCCTTATGACACCGTGGGATCGGTCCGGCAAAACAGGCCCTAAGGGTTTAGATTGACAGCAGGACAGAAAAGGTCGATATTATCATCCAATAATAGTGTCGAGATTGACATGATCTTCTTGGCATGGTTGACATCTTAAAAGATGGCAGAGTTGTAAATGGGCCGGGTTCAGGCCCAAACAGTTCAAAGATAGAGCAATTGTCTGATTTATGAAATCTTTACTTGCCCACGAAGACCAGTTTTGCCACTGGGGCGCAGATTAGGTATTACCCGGACCCTTACCGTGGGGCCACATTGATGATTTTTTTATTTTATTATTTTTTTATTTTTTTGTATAGCCATGCCATCCATCCGTTCCTCCGGACCATTTTAGCACTGATTCCAAAAATTAAGCAGATCCGGATCCCTGGTGGACCACGTCACAAACAATGGTGTTTGAGTGTCTCACCGTTAAAATTTTCAAAGGGCCTATAGTAAGGTTTTCTTAATGTTTATTTGACATCCAACCTGTTGATCATGTCAAACCTTTATGATAGGGAAAATAAAAAGATAAGCTTGATCCAAAACTTTTATAGCCCAATTTTTTTAATTAATCATTCACCGTTGTTTCTAATGATGTGGTCTACCTGAGATTTAAATCTTCTTAAGGTTGTGTATAACGCCACTAAGGTGTTACCTGAGTAATAGCTGCTACTCTTTCGCGGAAACAGAAGCGCGCAATCCACGTGGTTTGCCGCCCGCAGGTGTGTTGATGTCACCTGCAATCCCACGATGATGTATGTGTTACATTCACACTGTACATTTATTCTATATATTTTGCAAGAGTATTTTAGAACATGACCCAAAAATAAAAGATCCAAAGCTTTAGTGGACCACACCACAAAAGACAGTAACGATTCAATGCCTACCATCCAAAACATATTGGAGGCTATGGAAGTTTTGGATCAAGCTAATATTTCTATTGGCTCTTCATCCAAGTCTATGTGATCTCATGAACAGGTTGGATGGAAAATAAACATCATCCTAGATCCATGAAGGTTTCAACTGCGGATGTCATTATGCCCACTGCTTTCTGTGGTGTGGTCCACTTGTGTTTTGGATCTGGCTTATTTTTGGACACATGCCTTAAGATGAATGTACGGTATGGATATAAATCATACATAATGGTGGGCAACAAAACTTACAGAACTTAGTGACGTAAACATACGACTGAAGTAAGTGGTGTGTGGCACATAAGGCAATCCCGTTGCTGCGAAAGCGAGTACCTTTAGCAGTTCCTGTTACTGAAGTTAGGTGGGCCCACATGATGATTGTTAGAAATTCACATTGTTCATCCCTTTTAAAGATCATGTTAGAAATTAAAAAATGAGGGAGAACCAAAACTCAAGTGCGGCTTAAATGAGAGGAAAAAGTGGGTATGAAAATGTCTTCCTGCAGTCCAGGTAATGTTTATCTGTCATTTATGCCGTTCATAAGGTCAATCCTAACTGGAATAGAAAACACAAAAATATTGGGAACGGGCTGGATATTGACAAGGTCAGTAGCCAAATTGCTACTACATGATGCATGTGTTGTATCCATACCGTCGTTTTACCGGATTATAAAGAGAATGAGATGGATCTAAAGTTCAAGCGGACCCACCATAGAAAATAGTGGGGAGAGTGACATCCACCGTTCAAAACTTCTTAGGAGCCACGGTAGTTTCCAATCAAGCTGATATTGTTGTTTTCACTTCATCTATCTCTATGTTAACTTATGAATAGGTTGAATCTCAAAAATACATCACGCTGGGCCCTATAAATGTTTCAACAGTGGGTGTGACTGCTCCCACGTTTTTTGTGGTGGGTCCACTTGAACTTTAGATCTATCTCATTCTCTTTGTAATGCCATAAAAAGATCTCTAAAAATGGTTGGACGGTATGGATACAACACATTTATCATGGTGGGGTTCACAGAGCTTGGTGACGTTACTTCAATAGCCATTTGGCTACTGACCTTGTCAGTATCCAATCCGTGTCCAAAAATATTAGCTTGATTGGAAACTTATCTCGTCCAGGAATGTTTCAACGGTGGATATTCAATCCTCAATCACCTGCTGTGAGGCTCACTTGAGTTTTGCATTCGCTCATTTTTTTTTCTCATATCCTAACATAATTCAGTAAAATGGATGTACGGAGTGAATTTGTCACAATGTCAACCTATCATAGTTCAAGTGGTGTGCACCTCACCTGAGATTTTTATATAGCTGATTTTTTGTTGTCTTCCATTCATCAGATGATTAATATCAGATGATGAATGGGTTTGATGAAAGATTAACACCATGGTGGCACCAAACACAAACTTATTGTTGGTATGGTCCACCTGATTTGTGGATCTAGCTGATTTTGAATGGACGTCAATGTGACAACATGGTGCGCCCACAGAGTAATGGCATTTTAGGCACCATTTTAAGGACTATTTTAAAATAACTGTTGAAGAGATTAGAGGATTTTGGTTTCCTTACTAGGTTCACCGTGGAATGTATTTGCAGGGAATTGCAGGGAAATTCCATCATCTGTTTGAAGATCAAAAGTAGCCATTTTTTTTTAGTATTGCAAGGCCAACAACCATCTGAATTACAAGTATTTTTCATGCCATCATCCCCCAAATGAGGAATTGCAAAAATACCAGGTATCAAAATTCCTAAGAATGCTAGTTCCCATAATACAAAAGACCCCCTTACAGTGAAATTCCCTCATCTATTTGGATTTCAGAAGTATTTGATTTTTGGGGTATTGCAATGACCAATGGCCATTTGAATTGATGGAATTTGGGATGCCCATAATCCCCTAAACATAGGAATTGCAAAAATAAAAGGTATTAGAATTCCTGGGAATTTAAATTCCAATCCAAACCACCCCTCAGAGTGAAATTTCATCATCTATGTGGAAATTAAAAGTACCCTATGTTTGGGGTATGGCAATGGCTAGTAAATATTTGAACAGCTGGTATTTTCAAAACATAGGAATATAAAAAATAGTGGATATTAGTATTCCTAAGAATTCTATTTACCACAATCCAAACAGCCCTTAAGAGTAAAATTCCATCATCCATTCGAAAATCACCAAGTACCCATTTTTGGGGTATTGCAATGGCCAACATCCATTTGATTTGCTGGTAATTTCAATGCCTATCATTTCCCAAATGTAGAAATTGCAAAAATTGTAGGTACTAGAATTTTGAGAATTCTAATTTCCACGATCCAAACAATCCTTTAAAGTGAAATTTCATCATTTACATGAAAACCAAAGGCACTCATTTTTGGGTATTGCATTGCCCAACGGATATTTGAATTACTAGTATTGTCTATGCTCATCATCCACCATACGCGGGAATTGCAAAGATACCAGGTATTATCTTTCTTGAGAATTCTAATTACAACGTTCCAAATGAGCCGAGTGTGAACTTCAATCATCTATTTTGAAGTCAAAAGTATTTATTTTTTTTAATATTGCAATGGCCAGCATCTTCGATGTCCTTCGTCACCCAAACATAGAAATTGCAAAGATAGCATGTATTGGAATTCCTGAGAATTGTAATTCTCAGTATCCATACGAACCCTAAACAATTTATAGAGCGTGAGTGCTTGCGCATATGACCACCTTACTCTACCTAAATGGCATTGTAATGCAAAGCCATTTTCACACCAGGCTTGAGCAGGATTGGCTATGGGATACAGGGGCACACTCGGGGCGGGTAGTCCGTGTGAGGCAATACCCATGTAATTTAGGGCCCACGATGGGGGTTCGGCCGAAGCCCTAACCTATGGGATGTGGGGCCTAGGCTATGAGATAAAGGAATTTACGATGCTCTAACAGTTCAAGTTTTTAAATCAAGTGATTAATTGTCCTGCATCACACCGAGGTCAGTGCGTTGACGTGGCAAAGTTTTGTGAGCCCCACTGTGATGTATGTGTTATATCCACATCATCTATACATTTTTCCATATCATTTAACAGGATGAACCCAAAAATGAGGCAGATCCAAAGCTCAATTAGACCACACCACAAAAAGTAGGGAGACTTTTAGTTTAAAAGGATCGGCACTGGCAAAATTTCAGTTTTCTTAGCATCTTAATCAAGATAATTCTAATCATAGGATTTGACTTTTTCCATTTTTGAGAAACTTGAATATCTAACAATCAACTACAATCTACTTCAAAATTCAAAGCCTGTTGGCTCTAAGAATTACCCAGTTCATAAGATGCTTTGAAAAATAAAAATAAAAAATAAAAAATAAAATCATAGTATAATGATCCAATTCAACCAGTGGCATGCAAGAATGGATGGACAAGATTGTTCATAGAAGCTAGGTCAAGATACATGGCATACGTGTGAAAGATCCAAGCCGATCATCAGGTGGGCCCCCGCTGTTTATGTATCCCAGCCTAAAAATCAGTGCCGGTCTACTTCATCAGGTGGGATGCAAAATGCAGGAGCATATAATGTTCTTGACAGAAATGGCTCATATATATGTATATTACACCGAGGAATGAAAAAAAAAACTTGAAATTCCAATTAAGATGCAATATTCTTGACAAAAATGGCTCAAATATATATGTACATTACACTGAGGAATGAAAAAAAAAAAACTAGAAATTCCAATCAAGATACAAGCGATCTTTCTCGTAAATTAGCGATCTTTCTCGTAAATTTGTTCATAGGCATACTCAGGGTTTTTATTTCGTACGGGTGGGGCCCATGTTTCAAAGATCCAAAATGCAGTCCGATGTGAGCCACCATATTGAAAAGACCATGACCCAAAAATCTCCAAGACTGGAAAATCCTCAGTTCTTTTAATTATTTGAATTTGGGCTACTAACAATATATTAGCAGGCAATAGAATTGAAAGGCTAGGGTTCTCCAGTTTAGGACTTTTTTAGGGCTCGGTCCATCCATGTAAAGGTCTAGATTACAGAACCATGGGCCTCACTTGTACATAATGAAAACCAGAAAACAACATGACTCAGTGGCCATAAAAATAGTCTATACTCACAAAGGCAGTAATCTCTTATGCTTGAAATATAAGATGAAAGCTGCATATATTACCACACAAGAGATGCTGGTTACAATAAGGACCCAATTGAAGTTGTCTGGATACCGGAAAAATGCGGGTGTAAAGTTCATCCCGAAGACGCCTGATACAACTGCAAAAATCGTAGCGACGAATGTAGCCGCCGTGAGCAGCAACTCGAATTGGATCAGCTGGTTTCGGACATTGTCCTGCATAACATGTGAAAGAAACCATGTTTACTATAGTTTCTAAAAAACGGTGACTTGACTCGGAATTCGACTGAGTCAACTGAATTCAACGAGATTTCAAGCTGACTCGCTAGTGAATTTACTCATTAGCGTGACTCAATCTCAAATTGATAAGACTTGTCGAGTTGCTTCGCTGACCCAAGGGACTAGGCATGGATCTTTTTCCAGCCAAGTTACTCAAGTTTAATAGATTGCTATAGATTGAGAATAGGGACTGAAAAAACCCCTCAAGAATTCTGATTTTCCCAGTAAAGGGATTGACTTTCTTAAGACCTCAAAACATTCTTTTGGGAGCTGCAATGACCAAAATGCCTATTTGCCTTTTCATCCTAAGCGTAGTGGATCCAAGCATTGTGGGGCCCACGTGGTGTATGCATGAGTGACCAAAATGCCCTTGTCTTCTTCTTTTTTTTAGGATTTTTACTGCAAAATTCTTCAGAAATTTGCATGATACAAAACAATGCCTTTACAAAATGAAAATCTATGGAGATGCTTTTTCAAGGGGTGAAAGTACTAAAATGCCTTCTTTTTCTCTTTGAAAGGTAGTGAAGTTAAGAATTGTGAAGCCACATGGTACGTTTGTAAAATCCAATCACCTAACATATCAAATCCAGCATGATTTTCTCATCACCCAAAAATCTGGCCAATCGAATCAGTAGCTGGGTTATGAGAACATGCACTCAAAAACCAATATGAGCCCTAATCCACTAACCATATGGATAGGACAAGGCTGATCTCGGACGTCGATCATGATGACCATCCCAGATGGACATTCTAATAAACCACAGCGTTTGTGTTACCTTGGACTTGCATGATGTCGGTTAATTGAGTAAGTCCTTTAGTAGTCCTTGGGAACTTGAAATTGAACACTACAGTCATTGACTGAGAGATTGTAGACCATGGATCTTAGTACCCTTTTTGGACCATGGCCAACACAAGTACATAGGGCACACCTGTGAACACTCTATTATGAGATATGTGGTCATCCTGTGTATGGGAACTGACTTAGGTTAGGATGGATAGTCTACACCATTAGGGAATTGACTTGATGTTAGTGTGCCTTCACCCTTAACCCACATAGGATTATGTGAGTACTATGCATATAGGATCCAGGCTATGACCATTGGTCACTTGCGTTAGTTGGATCGAGTTCAAGTCTCTAATCTATGGGCCCATTAGCGAGGACTAGATAATCAAGATGATTATAACTTGATATTGCATGAAATTGATTAATCCTTGGACCTAAGGACATGTCAGGTTTACAACTCTAACTGACAGGCCTTGGCTCTTCCTATGAGGCTACCACATGGCCGCTGAAAGTGGATGTGGCTGAGTACCATCAGGAATCAATGATTCTTACACGAGCCAACATAAGGTCCATTAGGTTTTAATATATAGCTAAATTTGTTAGATTAGAGACTCATCAAGTGATTTTTCTATTGGACCCAACACTGGAAATGTTTTAATAGACGTTTCAAAGGCTTTCAATCATTTAAGTTTTTTAACTGCTTTAATCACACTTGATGACGATTTGTTGACCCAAATCTTGTGGTTCACTATTTAATCAACATGATATGTAGATCTCTAGTGAGTGGCTATGAGGGAGGGAGGGAGGGAGGGAGGGAGGGAGGGAGGGAGGGATCCTCCATCTCCTTCTCCTTCATCCTCACAACTTGTGATCACGTGTGGCCCATATTTGTGATTATGTGTCGAAGTTGGCACCTACCAAAGATGTCGACTAGGCAAATCTTAACTTTCCTCACTGAGATAAATTGGGGAAAGGCCACTAGGTTGGAAGATTAGCATCGGATTAGAGATATCTACACCATGACCCCTTGATACATGTATGAACATGATCTAAACTCTCTGTAATTTAAATTTTCATAGAAATTTGATATGATTGTTATCGGGAGGTCCACGATAGATGAGGTTTTGTTTTAGATTGTGGAAAAAAGTTTTATTCCATTGTGTTCTCTAATTAAAACCCATCAGCTATACATAAGTTTAGATGTTTTTGAGTGATGTATATCGGTTTTTGTGGTTTGGTTCTTCTGATAATCATGGTAAGGTGCATTTCTTAGATGGGTTAGAGGTCCCCACAACTCTCAATTCACCGCTTTTTAAAGAAGAAGAAAAAAAAAAAAAATAGTTGTTTAGGTAATTTCTCTCCTCAATAAGCATTGCTTAGTAATTTCAGTTTGTGGGAAGCGTAATTTGGTCAAATCCAACTTTATGAAGAATTTTCAGTAAAATTTCCTTCTTCTTTTTTTCTCAAAAGTGGTGGAGCCAAGCATTGTGGGGTCAATGTGGTGTATGCATGACATTCATCCTGTTTAACAAATGCATCACACCATCATGATCAGACAACCCAAATAACAGTATGATCCACTCATTAGGTAGGCCACAGGTGGATCCTTATTCATGACTCAGTGGTGGACTCACAAGAGTTTCAACCCCGGGTCATGGGTTCAAGTGCCCATTGTGGTGAAATCCCATTGTGGTGAGAGTGCATCGGTGTGTATGGGTGTAAGTGCGTGTGTATATAATAATTTTTTTTTAAAAAAAAGGTGGTCCACAGGTGAATTTGGAGGTTTTTGGATACTGTAAAACGTTTCTACAATGTTTGGATCAACCTGATTTTTGGGTCATATCATCATTATGGTCTGTTGAACAGGTTGGAAATCATTCACACATTGCGTGGCCCCAAATGCTCAGACTCGATCACTTTTCCAAAAATAAAAATAAAAAATATCACCCCGAGAAAGGCTGTTTTGAAACTTTAAAAAGTCAAGGCCTTTCTGGGAAAATAATAAGTATTGAGGATTGAATTGATCAGTGAGTGGGGCTGTAAATTAGGCCTCGCAATGGGTGGCCCTGGGATGGGTTCAGGCCCAGATTTTGAACTATCAGGCTGGACCCAGCAGGCTGTGACTATTCAAATATTGATTTTACCGGCGAGGCCCGGCCCATTTCCATCCCTAGTGTAAATATTAAATAGATGTCATACACATGTTATAAGAGCACTAACTTTGTGTTGTTATAAGTTCTCACCAGTTTAATGTTGATGAAATCTTCTGTATCATCTATGTATTCTTTGAGCTGTGACACCATCCAATAAATCAATTATTAACTCATGCTAATTAAATAGAAAATCACTCAAATCTCTATATGTGTGGTGCGTGTATGAGATCTGGACTGTTCATCTGTTGGGCCCGCCCGCGGGTGGCGGTTGTATGCGAAAGATCACACCATTATGTGATCCTCGATGCCCAATTGGAGGAATTTTTCCCCATCGAATGTCGGCCACCTTTTCAGAGATCCCCTTGTTCTCTTCCCAGATTTTCCTCCATACCTTCACCGCCTTCTTGTGGGATTTCATGACCCTAAGAAATTATCAATAAAACCTGCTATCCTCAAAATCCCTCCAATAAGTGGTTAGGATTGGTTGAACGATGTGTTTTTTGGTATGTAGCATCCACATTGGGGACCAATGGATGAACAGTCCGGATCTAAGTTAAGATGTGCCACATGGAGGGAGATAGAGGGCTTGATAACTAAAAGAATGTGATGGCACTAAGATGGAGAAAGATGAATAACTTATGTAATATGTTCTTCAAGAGATAAGGGAAGGCTACCTGCAACAGTAGGATTAGCTTCCTACCTGCATTCACACGTGTGCAAGATCTGTGCCCTTCATCAGGTGAGCCCTATGATGTCTATGTCATGGCCCAAAAATCAGGCTGGTCTGCTCATATGGTAGGCCACAACTTGTATAGCAAGTGTGGACAAGGGCTGGCAATGGGTTGGGGTTAGCCCAAGCCCGACCCATTGCTAAACGGACCAAGAATTCTTACCCAAACCAAACCCACAACCCATTACCCTCTAACCAACCCAACCCACTTAAAAATTCATTAAGCTCGACTAACCCAATGCAACCAGCAACAACCCATCTCAGGTTTAAGAAAAGAATATGAGACTAAGGCTATGCACAACCTAGCCCAAACAATGGATACATACATACATATACTTTTCTTTATTTTGTTTTGGATCTTAGGTAGGTCAGTTCGGCTCATTTGGCCCAACCCATTGACATCCAATATGGGTAGGTTGGGTTGGTTCGGATAGGGTTCAACCCTAGCCTGACACATTTGCTTAAACAGGTCATATTTTTAGCCCGAGCTTGACCCGCTACCCATTTACTTTAGCCTGAACCCAACGCAAGAGTGGGTTAGGTCAGTTGACACACCGGCTGACCCGAGCTATTGCCACCCCTAATGTCGCCTAATGGTCTATCATTTTCTACCATCCATCTTTGATATAAGAGTGGACTACCTAATGTGCCTTTTCACACATTAT
This sequence comes from Magnolia kwangsiensis, assembly GCA_037074715.1. NCBI lineage: Eukaryota > Viridiplantae > Streptophyta > Magnoliopsida > Magnoliales > Magnoliaceae > Magnolia > Magnolia kwangsiensis. Next base: position 16,247,557 of record CM073580.1, on the reverse strand, counting down.
ATCACTGCATAATGCTTGACAGTAGGGCTAGCAATGGGTGTTGGCCAGTGGGTCAACTGACACAACCTGCTTCTAAGGCAGGGTCAGGCTCAGGTAAATGTGTGTGTGGCCCATTTAAGTAACTGGGTTGCGCTTGCATTGAACCCCACCTCACACACCCGCCCATACATGATATCAATGGGCCAGGCCACATGACCAGACCTAACCCAGCCCAATAACCAAAACAAACTGCTAGAAGTATAGACCTGTGTTTCATACCAATGGATTGGATGACATATACGAAACATGGTGGGCCCTCTATGAGAATCAAGGGTGTGCATCCCCTCTCAACTCTTCTTATTTGTGTGGCCCACCTAAGTCAAAATTGCCCCAATTTTTTTGCCCTTGGTCAATCAAGTATAACATGCCAGGTGGGTTGGTCTGGATGCTATCAACGCACCATGTGGGGCCCACAGCTTCAGTTTGCGCTATAATGTAGTGAAATGTTTGCGCTTGATCATTTTCAGGTACATGTAGTGTATGTATCCACTAATAAGGCCAGGCTAGCATTCCTTTTCCCGATACTATGCAGTGCATTCATGTATGTACGAGCCATGCTGGGTTGGGTTGGATCTGTTGAGCCCAACCCATTTGCAATTAAATGGGTTAAGTGGCTCGGTTCCAGCCATAGGGTAACAGGTCATGGGTCAGTTTCAGGCCCAATTTCGTCTCGTTTAGTAATATTAGGTTGGATTTGGGCTAGGTGGACCCAAACATGACCATTGCAACCCCTACCAGACAGAAAGGACAGCACCAAAAGAACCCAGAAACAATAATGATGGGGCACACCTTTCTGCAACCTAAGCCATTGATCTGATGGGATCCATCATGGAATGGGCCATGTCATAGTATCTCCACTATCGAATGATCCTAGCTGTCAAATAAAAATTGACAATCACAACAAACGGTCAACATTAGATGCAGTTCAAATCGGATTATTAGGATCATCCACGGGAGATTTTGGGTGCATCTTCCACACATCATGGGTAGCACCATACAAACAATTTGGATACCAAAAGGCAGGACCCACCTTCACAGTTCATTGATCTGAGCAAATGCTCGATGTTTGATTGCATACACAGCGAGGCCCAGCTAATGAACAGCCCAGATCTTGTAAACTTTGTGCCCCCATGCTTAGCACACGTGCTGGTGAGCAGGCATGTTAATCAGCATTTGTTCTTAAACCATGGAACTTAATCACACTTACTGATAGTAATTTGCTGAGAGTGTTGTCGATGACGACAAAATAGGCCTCGAGCAACATCTCCAGTTCTTCGATGCGATCGCCACCGCTGCTGGACGATCCATGTTTGCTCGAGCCAATAACACTACTCATCGTTTTATCAAGTTTATGAGATCCGCTGATCGAACTGACTGGTGAAACCGGTGCAGATTTTGACACGGCTGACCCAGCAGGAATGCTACTCAGGAAATATGGAACAGCCGATGGATAGGCTTCCATTCTCTCCTTCTTCTCCGTCAGATACATTTCGGCCATGTCCCCATCATCATCCATTAGCTGTTCTATTTCGTCACGGACCTGTAAATCAGATCACAAAGTTTTTGAGTATCATATGATGCTCAATTTTAAGAAACGGCTTTCTTTTTGTACGGCCCAGAAATGGCATTGGTCGGCCCCACCTTTTGGTAATCTAAGCCATTGATCTAGTGGAAATTATGTCACCAATCAGACTATCCTGACCATTTGATGAAAAATAGACTAATTACAACAAATGGTCCACCATATATGAATGATTTGACAGATCGAATGGTGAGCACCTGGATATATAGTTCAGTGGGCCATGCAAAAGCTCGATTGGACAGTGATGATTGACAAATGATAGTTTATGTATATACCTTTTGAACTCTATGAGTCAAGGCAAGGAGATGGCTCTTCTGCTTCCGCACGCGTTCAAGATTAAGAGTGCTGATTGACGAAGCTAATTCGTCTAGTACTGGATACACATCAATTTCCAGTTCTGTAACCTGCTAAAACGACAGTCATCAGACCAATGGTCTGGATCACACAACAATGAACAAATGGAAATGCCAAGGCAACTCATGCAAGGAGAGGTGGAGTACACAATTTGAAGCACCCATCACCAGATCATGGCCATTCATTATGTGGGGCTCACTTCGAATGTTCCCTGGCCCAAAAGTAGGTCTGTACACTAATCAGGTGGGCCACATATATACATAGGCTACAGGGACAGGTCTGATTTCAAGACAGGGAAGTGCACAACAGGCCCCAGCTGATGAATAGCCTGGATTTTGTACACGTGCTCATTTGCAAATAATCAGCTTGCATTTGCTTCGAAATGCCTGTCTTCAAATCTCAGAGACGCAAAAGACTAATCATGAATGGTAATCAAGCGTTGAATTTTCATAAGTTGATGTAAATCATATGTTCCATGCATCACGGAAGAAACCACACGTACATTACAAGAATAGTCGGAAGGTTTCCATGCCAGTTTGGACTGAAGTTACTGAGAAATCCTTTTCCTGAATTTGGTGGGGCCCACCATGCAAGGGATTCTTTCGGCGGAAGATCCTGCAAGATGATATTGGTGCAATTTCACCAAATGCTAGCCATTTTGCAGGAAGAATCCCACAAAAAACTAATGTTGTTGTCTCCAAATGAGAAATCCTGCGAAATGACAAGCCAAGAGCACAACTGGGGCTGAAAGCCCTACCAAATCCCTAGGAAATCCTTCTTCTTCTTTTTTTGAATTTGGCAGGGCCCATTATGCCTAGGTTATCTTGGCTTGTCATCTAGCGGGAAGAATCTTGCACGATGATAATCTTGTAGAAATCACAACATTAGTGACAGGTGATATCTCAATTATAGAGAAATTACAACACTGAGCATGTGTGGATACAACGAATCCGAGGGAAAAGAATTTGGATTCTCTTTTAATTAGAGAACTATCATTGTTTGGATAGATGAAAAACAATGGATTCCGCAAAGTAGTCATTGGCCTTATTTATAGTTAAGATTTTCTCGCACAAGATATAAGGTGACTATTATCTAATGAATATTGGATACAATGGATTCCGCAAAGTAGTCATTAGCCTTATTTATAGTCAATATTTTCTCACACAAGAAACAAGATGACTATTATCTAATGAATATTGGATTTCTGCTTGCAACGCAAACAAAAGCTTCTTTCTTTTTTTCTTTTATTTTATGTTTTTTTAGAATCCTCTTGACTATAGTGTAGGAAAAGCTAATTATTACAATTGTCCATGTCCACACCGAGATTCCTTGTATCCAAACAGACTGAGAAATCCAGCAAAACGACAAGCCAAGAGTCCAACTGGAGCTGCGTGCCCCACCAAATTCGCATTACTTTACAAGAATTTCCATCTGAACTGGCGCTTAAACATACCTGAGCATCGAGAGACATGCATGTTAGCTCCAAAGCCAGCTCCAGTGCCCTGAACTCAAAAGCCAAGTCATCTGAACTTGATTCGGTACATCCTGTAATCATATCAAGAAGGATTTAGTTCCCCAGAGAATCGACGATCCTAACAACCAAACTATGTTACTGAAGAATGGCATGTTCCTGGATCATGACTAATAAGGCACCGTTTGGACGTAGAACTTCGGAAGAAATTGGTTTTCAAGAGTGGAAACTTCAGAAACATGCAGTTTTGTGGAGAGGGACCCACATAATGACAACTCGTTTGCTGATGCATCGTTGTGGGACCCATCATGGTTGTGATTTTAAAATGATGGTTAACAAAAAATTAGCGATCCAAATGATATGCAGGTGCTTTACGAGAGATTAGAAAATGTTTGCATTCTGAGGAACTTCTTCCAACAATATTTCAGTTCCGCATATGCTGCTAACATAGCCCATTTTCATGTCCCTCTGTAGGGTCATAAGCTTCCAAACATACCATCCACTGATCTTCCCAATTCTGAATATGTGGGGTCCAAATTTCAGTCTGATCACCATTATATGATGAGCCCCACATGGATAGGGGAAGCCCCAAAAATCTCCCATGGTATAGGATCCCAAGTTCCTAAAACTTGTAAAGGTTAAGGTCTTCCAACCAGGGAGAATTTTGGGCACACCCTATAGACGAGAGCCCATAAGACCAGTGGTCTGGATCACTGAACCATGGGCCACATACGGACAGAATTCATAGGCTCAGTCCCTATTAATTCCTCAATCTGGCTCTTACCATTTTGATCTTTCTGTGTCTGAAGGCGCCTGCACAGCTCTGATTGGTACTGCACAACAGAGCTGTCCAGAGAGTTCATAAGGATAACCTCATCCGCCATAATTATGCATCTGATTTGTTCGAGATTGATGACAATCGCCTTCTCCCGGCCCAGTATCGTGGAAGGATACACAAACAAAGGGTCTAAAAGCCGAAGATCTCTTGCAGGCAGATTGCAACGCCTCATTAGAGTGGCCTTGTCGAGCGCTAGGATATGCGAGTTCCCATTCCGATCAATCTGTATCCATGACCGACTTCCGTGGCCTCTCTTCTTCAGGCCTGTAAAGCCGAATCCCTGAAATGGAGGCCTCTCTGATGCATCTAGTCTAGCATCAACAGGGAAAGACATCTGTAGCCGAAAAGAAGTTTTGGTTAATACGAATTGATCCAATTTGAATTTTTTTCCTGCAACTCCTTATTTCAAAAGGATTCCGATTATTGGAACTTCAGACCCTCTTTAACTTGATTTTATCCCACAGGCTACATACAAAACAATTTAATGGCATAAATTCCAATTCCAATTTTGCACTGTGTGTCCGTTGTTCAAACAGCATACGTCTCTGTTGTTTCGACAGCTGAAATCCTTAAAACCATCAAATTCATTTTTGTAGAAACCCCAACGCCTAAAAACCGAACCCATCGAGCAATTTCCCCCAGATTTAGTCATGCAAAGGAACATATACATCAACTGCTTCAACAATCCAAGCTCTACAAAATTCCACTTCAGTTTATGATATTTCTAAGCTGAAAGGCCTATCTCAACACCCACAAGCTGAATCTTTGATTGATTCTGGCAAAGAAGAAAAAGAAAAAGACCAAAATAAGTAGAATATTCAATTTGTAATTTTACTAATTGAAATCCTAAGAACATCAAAACCTATTAACAAAACTAATCTAGAAAATCCATCAACCAATATGAGTACAATAGTCTTTTTTCCCCTTTCTTTTAATAAGAATTCAAAGAACATCAAAACCTATCAACATGAATCGAACATATTGCTGTCATCGACACTGAAACCCCATATCATCAATCACTATCTTCCCAAAATTTGCTAGAAAATTAACCAAATACACTACTCTTTCAACTTTTAAAACCCGAACATCAAAATCACTTAATATACATCCAAATGCTTCAAAACATCCCAAATTCCTTCACTATTCCTAAACCCCAAAAGCTGTAACCCAAATCTTTTATTGGTATCATGCAAGAAACTTGCTAGAAATAACAACCTATCAACCAAAAAAGTGTAGAATAATTGAAAATCTAAACAACAAAATCAATGGATATTCATCAAATAACTTGAAACACCCAAAACTCCATATCTCCCAGCACAAAAATCACTGAAAACAAGCATCCATCACACTAAACTCCCATAGATTTTCATCAAATAATCAAGAACATTTCAAAAACAAATAAAAGTAACCACATGAGATTTCCTTATATACAACAGAAAAGATGTACAAGCACTTTGTCTTTAAGTATTCAAAATTCAAAAGAACATCAAAATCACTCAATGTGCAGCAAATAATTAAAAACAGAGAAGAAAAAACCAACAAATTCCATTGGGTTTTTGCCCAAAAAACACCTGAAAACAAGTACACATCATCCTAATCTATCACTGATTCTCATCGCATAATCACACAAACTACAAAAACAGATAAAAGGAGAAGTATTTCACATTAGATGTCCTTTTAATAACAGAAAACCCACCGTATAGAACTCCCACATCTTCAAGTTATCAAAATATGAAAAATGTTAAAATTAATCAACATGCATCAAATAACTAGAAAAGGCCCCTAATTACCGTGGTTCCAATCAAAACACCTGAAAACAAGTACACGGCATCCTGAACTCCCATTGATTTTCATCAAATAATCGCATAAACTTCAAAAACTAATAAACAGAAAAGTATCTACATGACCACTCCACTTTTCGGATAATCAAAGTACGAAGAACATCTGGGTCAATACATATGCATCGAATTGCTTGAGAGTCCAAGAACACCCAAAAGCAACTACCAATCATCATAAACCGCCATTGGTTATTTTAAGAATTGATAAATGCAAAAGCACCCACATGAGATTCCATCATCTAAACCACAAAAAATTATAATAAATCTGCATAACACTTCATTTTTCAACCAATATGCATCAAACTGCTTAAGAACATCCCAAATTTCATTGGTTTTTCAGCCCAACACAATTGAAAAAAGCTCACACATCATCCTAAAGTCACATTGATTTTCACCAAATCAAAGAAAGTTCAAAAGGAGAGATACCCATATGAGATTTCCTTCTTGACAATAGAAAAATAATTACAATAGAATCCAAATGGATTCACATCAAATGATTACACAGACTTGAAGAATTGATAAATGCAAAAGCACTCAAATGAGATTCTGTTACATATAATAGAAAAAACCCACATAAAACTCCTTTTTCAAATTAATCCAAATCTGATGAACATCAAAATCGGAAAGTATGCATTGAATCGCTGCAAAACATCCCAAATTTCACGGATTTTCCAAAAAAAAAAAAAAATGAAAACAGCTACGCATCTACTAAAATCAAATTGATTTTCACCAAAAAATCAAAGAAACTTCAAAAACAGAGATACCCATGTGAGATTCCCTTCCGTAAACAGAAAACTAATTGCAACAGAATCCAAACAGATTCACATGGGTGTAAAAAATTAAAAATTAAAAATTCCAGCCAAAAAGTACTAAATCCAGATTGATTTACACCAAACAATAAATAAATAAATAACTTAAAAAAGAAGTACACTCATATGCGAGTATAAGAGAAAATCAATCTGCAATAGAATCCAAACCGATTCAAATCTAAATTACCACAAATAACCACACAGACTTCAAGAACTAACAAATGCAAAAGAACCCACATGAGATTTCCTTAAATATAACATTAAAAAATAAAATCAAATCAAATAACACTCCATTTTTTCAACAAATCCAAATCCCGAGAACATCAGAATCGATTATTTTCACCCAAAAAAATCATAGAAACTTCAAAAGGAGGTGTAACCACATGAGATTTCCTTCTGTAAAACAGAAAACTAATCTGGAATAGAATCTAAACGGATGTAAAAGAAATATTCAAAAAGCATGTACCTCATGAACAAAGAAAATGCAGGATTTTTTTCTCTTCTTTTTTAATTTGGAAAGATGAGAACTTCAATCATAGATGAAAGCGGTCGTTGCCAATCCAGCTTCAAGGAAAGAAGAAGTATATGAAATGGACCCAGACAACATGCCCAGCATCACACAAGTTTCGTCTGGGCCCTACGGATAGAAGTTTAAGAAGAAAATCTAGCAAAGCTCCATATCAGATACAAAACAAAAGGACATATGTCATTGTCTACCCACATTGGGGTCCACCAGACCAACGGTCCCGATCAGCTGTCCATCGCCCACTTATCCATATTCAAGGACCGAGGATACTGAGTATACTCGGCCCGAGGTTCATGTAATTTGTCGGTATACGGAACGGTGGATGAATCGAACCATGAAAACGGGGGAGTTCTTCCACATACACGGAAAACTTTGATACTCTGGTGGGGTGTGATGGATGATACGCAGGTACTTAGAAATTCCATATGTGGCATATAACTAATTTAAACCGTCCAAAATATGTATCCCAGATTTGATGTCTTTTATGCAGAAAATTAGACTTATTTGGTTTAACCGAGTTTTGATTGGTGGACAATTATTGGACGGTTCAAATTGAAAAAGGACTAAATGGTCTATTTTTTCATAAATAAATGTCCACATTCAACCAATTTGATTTTGAGATCATGATGTAGAGGCAATGAATTCCACATTTTAGTTGGCTGAAGATAACCTAATGTATGCCACGTGTACAACTTCTAAGTGCATGTGTATCCACTATCCAGCGTCATGCCCTGCACGAGTATTGTATAACTCCGTACTTTTTAAAAAATATTTTTTCATTCAAGGGAATGTGAAAAATGTGGCATTTTGATTATCACCGTCTGATAGATAAATGGACCCACAACATCTACCACGTGGACGCGGATTGCGTCCTACCTCTGTGGGGGCCACCGTGATGTAAATGTTTTATCCACGCCGTTCATCCCTTTTATCATATCATTTTAAGAAATGGTCCAAAAAATGAAGCAGGTCCACAGCTCCAGTGGACCACACCAAAGGAAGATGCAGTGATAATGACACCCACAGTCGAAACCTTTCTAAGGGCTACCATGATATTTTTGTACCATCCAACCTATTCATGAGGTCATGTAGACGTGGATGCAGTGAAGAAAAAAATATCAGCTTGATCCGAAACTTCTCCAGCTCCCAAGAAGTTTTTAATGGTGTAAGTTCAATCCCCACTTTGTGGTCCACTTAAGCCATTTACCTGCCTCATGTTTTGGTTTATATCTTAAATTTATCTTAGAAAAACTATGAACGGCATGGATAAAACATTTATATCACGGTGGGCCCTACATAGCCTTTTAGGACGCAATCCGCGTCCCTACCACATGCCATACGTTCGAGCTGTATTGGGCCCACTAGTGATGTGTTTGCAATCAGAACAGTTCATCTTGTCACGCTTCTCATGATCACCGTACATGCCAAGAATCATCTTGATCCTCGATTTAAGTGGGAAACACCACAAGGAGCATTGTATAGTCACACCTAAAAGGTGTGTATTCTTTTTCTGTGGCCCACCTATTTGATGGATTTATTTTAATCGCGTCCATCCATTTCGGTGAGATTCACATGATGAGTGGCTTGGATGACATATACGCAACACGATGGATCCCACCATACATCTGGAACTTTCTATGATGCGTATCCCCATCCATCATTCCGCTTGGTGTCGCTAGAGGTGTACACGAACCGAGCTAGCTCGGTTAACTCATTCGACTCAACTTGAAAAAGCTCAATTCGACTCAGTTTGAAGCTAAGTACAATCCGAGTTGAATTGATTTTTTGAGCTCAAAAATGAGTTTAAGCTGGCCCAACTTGACTCGACTCAGATCGAACCCAGCTCGAATTGAATTCAGATCGAACCAATTCAGTGACTCAGTTACTTTGACATTGATGTTGCTCACCAAGTGTTTGATGAAATGACTCAACAAAGTATGGCCAATGGTAAGGAAGGTATGTATATAAAACCAATACCTTTTTTTCTTGCTTTTTATGTTACTTAGAAGGTGTTTGTTATAATACCTATAAGATCATTATTGTTGTCTCAAATACAGTGAGATTTTGAAGGTGCAGTCCGAGTGTTTGTGAAAATGTTGCACAAGCGAACTCGGATCGATCTTGGCTCAAACTCGACTTGAATTGGCCTGCGCTGCTAATCGAACCGAGCTGAGCTAGCCAGTCAGGCTCGAGGACCGAGCCAAGCCGAGTTCACGTCGCGGTCAGCTAGTGGCCGAGCCAAGTCTAGTTGAGGCAAGCTCGACTCAGTTCAACTTGATGTACACCCCTAGGTGTGGCCCACGGAGCTTACATGAGGGTTCTAGGCATAACATGGGCTGGTTCATGTACTGCACAGGTTGGATGGAACTAACACTCTCCAATGGGTCCCATGGTTGTAACGCTTGGTTAGAGCTGGGCATTGGATCAAGTCGGATCGGATTGGGTCCAACTCGACTCGGTCTGAAATCTACCTGGCCTGACTCGAACTCAATCTGATCCGGGATCGAGTCCAGGGCATCTAACTCGAACTGATCAGAACCACCGCTGGCTTGATCTGATCCGAGTCCAACTCGGTCAGAAAAATCGAGTCGGATCAAATTCAGCAATGTTCGGATTCATTTTCGGTGAAAATCATTATTCTCACTGCTACTTTCGGCGTGGTCCATTTGAGCTTTAGATATGATTCAATTATTTTTTTTTTTCAAATGCTCTAAAATGATCACTAAAAATGGATAAATAGTATAGATATAATATATACATCATTGTGGGGCCCATGTAATCTTGATCTCATTTGAGCCGTTCGTACAACTCGGAGCTCGAGGGGCGTCTCCGATTGTCTTTGCACGACATGTTACCGTATTGACGTGTTGTCCACGAAACTACATTGCATGTGGGCGTGGATTAGATACTGTCAGTACCAAATTGCTAACGTCACCAAGCTCCGTGGACCCCACCATGATGCGTGTGTTGTATCCCTACCGTCCAACCATTGGTGGAGATGGTTTTATGGCATGAGAAAAAAAATGAGATAGATCTAATGTTCGAGTGGACCCACCATAGAAAACCGTGGGATGAGTCACACCCACCGTTGAAACATTTATAAGGTCGACCATGATGTATTTTTTAGATCCAACTTATTCATAAGTCAACATAGAGATAGATGAAGTGAAAACAAAAATATAAGCTTGATCAGAAACTTCTGTGGCACCTAAGAAGTTTTGAACAGTGGATGTCACTGTCCCCACTTTTTTCTATGGTGGGGTCCACTTTTAGATCTAACTCATTATTTTTCTCATGCCATAAAATGATCTCTCCAAATGGATGTATACTACGGACACAAAACATGTATCATAGTGGGGTCCACAAAACTTAGTGACGTCACTACTGACTTTGTCAATATCTAATCCACAAGACACGTACCTACAGGCTAAGGCTACGGGCTACAGCCTCAATGGCGATGAGGGAAACCATAGAAAGTAGGAAAGAAACTAATGAGATACCTGCTATTTATAACTCAGATTAGACCCATGTTAGTTTTACACCATTAAGAAAATGATGGTGATTATCCAGAGCTTAGCATGGCATGTTTGTGCAACAAAGCTCACCCCATGTGTGCTAGCATGGCATGATAATTCCAAGATCCAGTCCATTCATCAGAAAGGTACTGCTATATTGATGCCCTGGCTTAAGAATCAGCTTGATCCAATCATCAGGTGGACCATGGATTGCAAAACAAAGATTTGGCTATGAAAATTAACCCACTAGCCTATTTCCAATATTGGGCCCTCAAGTTGAGTGCTCTAGATTTTTATTTTTTTTTGTTAAAACATGTACAAGGTTGGACTAACCTGATGTACAGATTAGATCTGGGTGTTATGCTGGCACACGTGTGACATCTAGCACATGCCTGTACACCTAGCAAAACTAGACTATCCAACTGCGCACATGGCACTGTTGTGAGGTAATCCTGACCATCTAAATGAAATTGCAGTAGATGGAGCATAACTGAATATTTGAAACAAAGGTAATGTCAACCATCAATTTGATAGATGTTAATTGGATGGTTAGGATAGCTTGATCGATGTGACTTCATAGATATGATGGGACCCACATTTTGAACGGTGGGGGATAGTTGTGCATCAGTGCCACATGGTATGAGATGAGTCACCATCACTTTTTAAATAGTGCAAAACTAGCATTGGAGTATTTCAAAACTAGTAGAAGCATGTGAATGGCCTTTCACTAGTGTCCAAACACTAATGGAATGGGATAGGACTGGGAAGACTCAGTGCTCATCTTCACACGTACCCACAGGCTACAACAGATATATTATATAGCTGGTGTGTGATACACTAGCCAATTTGCATAGAGTAAACTCTGTTAGGGCCCACCGTGAATGCATGTGGTTTATCCACACCTCCATTCATTTTTTCCAAATCATTTTAGTGGTTGAACCCAAAATTGGTGCATATCCAAAGCTCAAGTGGATCATATCACAGGAAAAAGCAGAAGTATTGATAAGAATCACTCCAGATTGGGTCGGTCGGATCGGTCTGGATCCATTCGGATTGGGTTTTCGGATCAGATCGGTCTGGATTGAGCACGACCTGATCTTGATCCGAAAAACTATCGGATCTGAATGACCCTACTCGATCCGCACTGATCCAGGCCGTCGGTTCGGGTCGGATCTACCAGATCGGGTTAAACATGCCCAATTCTACTCTTGGTAATCACATAGGCCAATTGCCTGTGCCCCGACCACAGAAAGGCTCACGGATTTCCTAACGGAAGCCTTTTGCAGGAAGTTCCTGCACAGGCATGCAAGATGGGGTCCATCATGATGTTCATGAGAAATTCAACCCATCCATCCATTTTTAGAGCTCATTTTAAAACATGAGATGAAAAATTAGGAGTATCCAAAACTCAAATGGCCATACAAGATGGAAAAGTGGGGAAAGGGATTCCTACCATTGAAACCTTCCTAAGCTCCACCTTGATGTTTATATGCCATCCAAACCGTCTATAAGGTCATTTTTACTGGGATGAAGTGAAAACACTATGAAATTAGACCGGTACAAAACTTTTGTTGCCGTAAATATTTCAATGGTGGTCACTAAATTTCCATTGTTTCCTTTCCTGTAGCCCAGTTGAGCTATGGATCCACATTATTTTTGCTTAAATGCTCTAAAATAATACCTAAAAATGGATGGACGGGAGGTTGGATTTCTCACAAACATCACAGTGGGGCCCACCCATAATCCTTGCGCAGGACTTTAGCTGGAAATCCGCGTCCCACGGGAAGCTCCTGTTGTCGGAAGCTATGTGGGGCCCACAAAGATGCCCGTTGCACATCGGTTTCTCAAGCTCACAGCAGAACAGGAATTAAAAAAAAAAAATCAGGAAATTTCAAAACTTAGAAAGCCCACACGATATGAAACCGTGGGGATTGAACGGCCACCGTTGAAAACTTTGTGGGAGCCACGGAAGTTTTAGATCAGTACTATATTTATGATTACAGTTTATCCCAGTCGTAACAACCTTACGAACGGCTTGGATGGTATATAAGCATCATGGTCCGCTCCAGGAAGGTTTCAACGGTGGTCATGTCCATTCTCACTATTTCCTGTTGTGTGGCCACGTTACTTTTGGATCTTCCAGTTTTTCGATTCCTGTTGTATTGTGAGCTTGAGAAACCGATGGACGGTATGGATTCTAATGAGAATATTCGTGGGCCACACGTAGCTTCGAATTTTCGTGGGCCCCACGTAGCTTAGAACCGCAGGAACTTCAAGGGAGCACAGGCGAATCTGGCAATTTGGATGACTAAAAAGGTGAATTATTTGTTAGATGTCGTGTTAGCGTTGGATACTTCACCGGCGAGTTATTTATTTATAAAGTCAGCCCGTACCTGACATTTTGTAATGACTGAAGACTTCGGTACTTGTGCATGCACGTGCATATATATATATATATATATATATATATATATATATAGACACACACATGCATCCATAAAACGTATATGCATCCACCCGCACATCCATACATTCATGCATCCTGATGTGATTACATCCATACATTCATGCATCCTAATGTGATTATTAATATGAATTTATTTGTTAGTGTAAATTATTAAATTATAATTATATTATTTTGGTGCACATATTTATATGTTTATGTATGTGCACTCCTTTCATTTATACACTTAAAACCATCCATTCATATATTAACTATAACTCAAATCTAATAATTTAAATTTATTTAATAAAAATAAATTTTAAAAATAAAAATTATTTTTAGAAAGTAAATAAATATATTAATTATTTAAACTTTCTATGAATAGTGTGTATAGTTAGTAGGAAAGAGAATACATTTTTGCTTATGCAACTAGGGTTCAAGTCTCCTCGAGTCGCACCGTTTGCGTGCGGCATGAGCTTTAGGGCTGCTTAGGCGCTTTATTAGGCGTAATTAGTACCTCGTACGTGCCCATTTTCGCAAGAAGCAAAAAAGAACCTTAGTCTTTTTGGCATACGGTTCAAACTTTTTGGGTCATGGTACAAATAGAATTGAACTAGGGTCTACCTTGATGTTTTATTACATGTTTTGTTGACTGGGAGTAATTATGACATGATTGTATATGTGACACCTATGCCACGTGTCGCTTATGTAAATACAGTTTTTACTGTTGGATAACTGTTTCTATCTGAATGGGTACAAAAATAACCGCCATAGGATAAAGAGTCATGTCCTTTCATGAAAGGCTATTGTTTGCTGTGAATGGGTATGTATTTCTTGAAGTGGCACAGTAACATCTCTTCAGGAATAAATTCATAACCTTTCAATTAATATAAATCCTAGATATTATAATCCAAAAGTAAAAACACTCTTAATTCTTAAGATTATGTCGTCTTCTGTGCAATTACTCTCAATCTGACCTCTTGCCAAGTTTTTTCTGAACTTATTAAAGGCATATCAGTGTCAAAACTAGAGAACTGTTCAACACTTAAATGTACAAATTTTCATATTGAAATTCGGATTGAGAGTTTATTGTATCCTTAAGACAATTTGCAGATTTCCTTCATTTGCACTTGCTGGAACTTCCAGAAAAAGGGTAGCAAATCTGTCATGAGAAATTGACTATTCAAGTCAAGCCTTGAACCCGATAGATTCGATTGTATCATTCTTCTATTCTCTGTTGTGTACAAGAAACACTTAATTTTCTAACAAATCTGACTATGGATCACACGCTAAACTTACGTGTTCATTCATCGTACAAGGTATGTGATTACGTATTCATCCATCCATTTTTTAATATTTTAGTTCAATTTATTAAATCATTAATATAGACAATTAATCTGACGATTTACTTATATAATTCAACTCAAAACACATTTCTCACCTAGCTAGATACGAAAGTAACCTTACATTAACCTATACATCATATTGGACTCTTAATCATCCAATTATTTACTTATATCTCAACCATCCAACCATATATCGTACTTGTATCCGTCAACTGAGCCACCCAAACACAAATTAAACCATTCACTTGTAGCTCGTGGAGTATATACTTCAAATCTAATGGTTAGTTTCCATATAGGTCACACACATTCATCACTTGAGATCATGAAAGAGTAAGAGCCATTGAAATCTAATTTTTCCACCTTAGGATAATCATATGACAATATTAAGATTATTGGATAGAGTATGTCAAGTGTTAAGTTGAATATCAAGTTTCATTTTGATTTGACGGTCCAAATTTTAGATATGTATGTTCTAAATTCTATACGACAAAAGGGGTGTTAAATAGCCAAAATGTCATGGACTCTATCAATAACAAGTAAAAAATAATAATAATAAATTAAAGTTAGTGGCATGAGTGGTTAGGGGAATACATCCGAAACTATGGTCGTACATCATGGGATCCATTAGTCTAATGGTTCATCATGGGCCAC
Source organism: Magnolia kwangsiensis (assembly GCA_037074715.1). Lineage (NCBI taxonomy): Eukaryota > Viridiplantae > Streptophyta > Magnoliopsida > Magnoliales > Magnoliaceae > Magnolia > Magnolia kwangsiensis. The sequence goes on along the minus strand of CM073580.1, from coordinate 16,232,145 downwards.
TAACCCCATATCAAATCAAAAATATATGGACCATCAACTCTCACATTCCAAATCATCCAAATTCTAACTGTTCATTCTATATGAAAGCATAAGTTTAACTATAACTGTCCATTAGCAGCCACCCGCCAATTCAATCCATTTATCCATCAACAACCTCGATGTAAATCTATTCATGCATCAAATCTTAATATACGGCACAAAAATGGGACACACAATATTTATCACGTGCCTTACATAATCTAGAGTCAGTTTCAACATATTGTGCACCATCACACTGTGCACGTGCATGCACCATTTGATAAAACAACTAGAATAATGTCACACCAAAGACTCTTTTTGTAACTCTTCTTCTTTTTCATTGGATTGGTGTTAGAATTGTAACAGAATTTCTAAAAACTAGGACTGAAAGTCAGGCGGGTTAGGTTGGGTTGGTACACAACTCTAGCCTAACCCAAGGTTCCTCCATCTTAACCCTAACCCAACCCAACCCAACCTCGGGTTAGGAATTCTTAACCCAAGCCCAACCCAAGCGGGCTCGGCCAGGTTGTTTGGGTTGATACATGCTAATATTTTTGTTTTTAAATTAGTCTATTATATTTTCAATACACGTGTTATTTTTTGTACCTATAATTTTATTAATTATTATGTAGTTATTTATCATAAAAAACTTTGTTTTCCTAAATAAACAAGCTAATATATAGGACAACTACTCCTTTAAAAGTCGTATTGTGTAGCACACAATCTATTTGGAAGAAAGAAATCCGGCATATCTTTTTAGCTTGAGTCATCAGAAATTATGTGGGCCAATGAAACCTGATGCCCGTCGGCATTGGAATTTCTTGTGCCTTCAGCACGGACTATCCACACTCAATTATAATTTATAAGTAACTTACATATCGATCGGGTTCGAGTTGGGTCGGGTAACCCAAGCCCGACTGTAACGCCCTGAAAATTGGGAGTCGTGTATACACTCGACTCCCAAGTTCTCGAGTATCACTTATACTGATTTTTACTAATTTGCGTTTAATCAGATTTAAATACGCAGCATGAAATTTCTTAGAACATGAAAAACAATCAAAACTAGTCTACTGAAATGAAAGAGGTCAAATATATACAAGTCCAAAAAAATGTAAATGGGCCGCTCAAGGCGTTGCTCAACAAAATCACAAAAAGAATAACAAGTCCAAAAGAATAGTGTGATGAGTCCACCACTCAACAATCCAAAACCCGTCCACTAGGCCGATGGAGGACCGTTCATCAGCTGGAAGTAGGACAGATCGTCCTCCTCATCAAGACTCGCGCCACCAGGCTCCTCGTACTTTACGTCACCTACAACTACGGGAGAGTCTGGTTGGTGTTTTAAAATACCGTCCTAGAGTGGGAGTGAGTGATCAACTCAATGGGTGCTATTAATCTTAAGTTACATCAGACATCAATTATATTATGAATATAATGAAAGGCAAATATTCATAAATCCTTAGCTAATCTTGTTAATGCGTATGCATGATAAATAATATGATGCATGACCTCGCCACAACACTCTCTCGAGCGACTCTGTCTAACAATCGCACATGACCAGCACTCTCTCATTGCGACCTCAACTATCGAGTCGCAAAATCCTAACTAATGCAATGCATGAATAATGTTACCCGAGTATTTAATTAGTTCTGTTCGTCCAGCAGATTGGAGAAATTAGTATACCCCACATATCCATACCCTCAACTAGTTGCAACCCAAAACCCCTCAACATGCGAGGCTAGCACCCCGCGATCGTTGATCCCTTCGGGTTCTCCATCGTCACTACGGGGAGGCTCGTCACCCCAGTGTAGACCGACAACTCAGACACAGTGTCTCATTCCACCATGCTCGGCTCACGAGTCAGTGGATCAGTTTCAATTTGGTTACTGATGGGTTACAACGGTTGAAGGGTATTCCAGGTTCCATACATACGTGAGTAGACTGGGTTAATAAATAAGATTAGTCAGTAAGTAGACTATACTGCACGGGTTTAGGCGAGTACGTGACAAACAACATCAGGTACAACCGACCCATGTAGTCTAACTACTGTCGTCCTTACGTACCCACCCAAATCCACGGGTTTAGCCTCAGGATAGTCCTACTAACGGGACCACCGTCTCTCTCCTCAGATTCCTGACCAACCTAAGGGTTTTGTGGTAATCTATAACATGTTGACAATCAGGGTTATCGACTAGCATAAGTATATCATGCATACATATTTCCCAACATAAAATTTAGATTTTTTTACAAAGCAATGCTAACAATTTTATGAAATAAAGGTGCATGTGTGTTGTGTGGGTTAGTGAGGAAGCCAAACATTTCATATATCTCCTAATACCAAAAATATATATAAAAGGATAGTGCATCAAGCATGTTATGAGGAAACATCATACAAGATTCGAACAAGGAATGCACAAGCAATCATCAATTACATACCCAATCATGTTGAGAAACATCATGCATTCCATCATTATTCTGCATTAATTTGAGGGGGATCTAAGGTGTAAGGTCTTGTCTAGATTTTTTAGATTATTCAAATACATCACCCAACAAGCCAAATCATTAGATTCATATTAAAATTGGTATTAGGCCACCTAAGAATAATAGTTTGCACATATGGATCGTTGAGATCTCAGGAACAACCTAGGAATGTGGATTTTGGGGTTGATCGGCTGGAATCCCTGAGGCAAGCACTTGCATGTTAGAACTCCATGCAAATCCCCTCTTAACACAAGGGTTTTAAGAAAAATGGATGAGGGATTTATCTATACAATCAACGGAAGTGGTTCTTGCGGTTGTGGTGGAGGGTTTCCTTGAAAAAGAGGTGGGGAGTTGCAAGATTGAACTCCCTTGGCCCCACCTTGCCTACGGTCCACCTTCACTCACACCCTCACTCTCTTCCTTCTCTCTTTACTCTCTTTGCTCTCTCTTTACCCTCTTGGTTGTGGGAGTAATGGTGGGAGTTATGAGAGAAGGAGCCTTAGGGCTTTATTTCCTAGACTTGAGCCCCTTGGCCTTAAGTTTCAACAAATTCTCACAATGGCCCTCTAGGACTCCCTTTTGACTTTGGAGCAGCCATATCACCCCCTAGGCCACCAAATTTTTTGTGTATGTGTCTCATGGCCCGATGAGGGGCCATGAAAATTTTGAAGACGATCAGACGTGGGGTTTCATCGTACAGCTTTGATCTTTAAATGACCCTTTGAGGTCCATTCTGGTTGTTGGGGCGGTTCTAATGGCCCCTTGGCTATGAAACTTATAGGATAGGTGCTCCATGGCCCCATGAAGGGCCGTGCAAAATTTGAGAGCAATCGGATGTAGGGTTTGATCGTACGGGTCCGATTTGTGATCAACGGTCACCATTCCAAGATCGGGTCCCAGAGTTTGTGGATGGGCATAGAAAAATACGTTAGGCCTTTACCGTAAATGTAGAAGGGATCCGACAGCTGGAAAGCCTGGTATCTCAATTTTATTTACAATTGCCAAATTTCAATTCTAGCCCTTGGGTGAGTTACGTTTGGTAAGTGCCGGTAGGATGGCATGGATAATTAATTTCTGGGTGTCTACTGAGTCTGTGGTCTACGATGGACCACAAGCCCAACAAGATATGAGGTTTTTTTTAATTTTAGATTTTTCTAACCTTCCTCGGTTATTGTGCAGCCTGTATAGGCTGTTACCAACAATAAGCAACTTATCTAGCTTGACAGCCCGCACTTGGTCTGATCATAACAGATTGGTCCACCTTAATGGGCTAATCATGGGTTAATTTATTTGTGGTACACCATGTACGAGTGGTTTAAGCGAATAGTCCTGTGGCAAATCCTACGTGGACGCCCCAAGACGCTGTTCTGGTTGGACGAGACGTACACCGACCCAAGTTTTATCGGGTTGGTGTTTGTACAACCCAAGCCTGAGATCGAACCCGATACATCCTACCCGAGCCCAACCTAATGTCGGGTTGATCACGGGTCGGTTGGGTTGAACCCGCCCGACTTTCAACCCTACTGAAAACCAATGACAGTGGCCCATGAACACCTATCACAATCAAAGACCTTAGGATCCAAACCATCCATCAAGCTGGCCCATGAAGGTTTCAATGATTAGCCTCCTAACCCACTTTTTCTTATCTTGTGGCCACTTAAATATGAGATCTACCTAATTTGTGAACCCATGTCCTAGCATAATTAGGAAAAATGGATAAACGGAGTAGATTTCTCACAAACATCACAGTGGACCCCACTAAACAACCTAGCGACGTGTACAACGCACAATGTCGAATCTCACTCTCCAACTCCACCTCTTATCCTTGCCAATTTTGGATGCATGAAATCCACCTACGTAGGGGAATCATCTTCTTGAATTGTGGAAGCCATATCGTCCACAACCAATCGATCTAAACTGTTTACTTTTCACACATTCATCTAAATCATACGATGACAAAGCAATTCCTACCATTCATCTCACAAACCCAACTTAACAAATTTGAGTCGTCCATCCTCAAGTCTCATCCAAACGTTGGATGTGGAGTGGTGAAATCAAGAAATCATGATTGTTCGAGACTATCCAAAACCGTCCATCATCAAACTCTATTTCATCCATCCATCCATTAAACCCCCACTGCTAATTTTGTCAACCCTCATGGCAACCATCTAACACAAACGTACTCGAGATCCTCCGACCATCACAACCATCCACCCAACTCCTCATTAATCTGGACCGTCCATGGACAAGACCTCTTAAACATATACCAAACATGCCATGTATGTCTTACCTACACTAACTCATTTCGCATGTACGTAAAGAATATAAATATTGCATGTTGTAATCACGTTGGAGACTTAAGGTGTGAATGTGTAACGCCTTAAAAATTGGGGGATTGAGCAGAAGCTCAACTCCCGAGTTCTAACGCATCATTTATGCAACATAAATAATGATATTTAAATGTTGTCCATATTAGTACATTAAACATGATTAGGATTATACTAAAACAATATCTCATACTCCAGAGATAATTAAGTTAAGCAAGTGGAAGATTGAGATAAGTATATAATGTATAGGGGTGTTTCTCAATCCCCAGAGTATGAGTATATTACTAGGCTAAATATATACATATGTTGATCCATAATATAAAAATACAAAAAATACAAATGTCCAACTAATTCATATAATCCCTGTAATCCCGTCGAATCAGAACAAGGTCTACGAAGACCTGCCTGATAGCTGAACATAGGAAAATTCTTCCTCATCGTCCATGAAGTCCATTTCACCTTCATAAACTTTGCCATTACTTGCATTTACAACAGAGTCTGGTTGGTGTTTTAAAACACCATCCCAGGTGAAAATGAGTAGCTAATTCAGTGGAACTATAAAGTAAATGTTAACATGTTATCAATTCAGTTAAGCAGTAATGATAAAGCAATATAACAATAATATCCTAAGTACTCTTATTAATGCAAGGATGGTATGCGATAATGATGCATGCCCTCGCCTGCACTCTCTCAGCGACATCATCTCACGATCACGGCATGCACCACTCCGGACACGTACGCTTCCTCGCCAAAGCACATGCATTGCGGTGCATGATCGTGTTAGCCAATACTTAATTAGGTTTATTCATATAACAAGTTCGGGAAGCTAAGGTACCTCCCTTTATATCATTTACTCAAACGATGATCCATACATGGTCATCAATCCTAGTTAATCACATACGATAGACAAGTCATAGAGCAACGTCACCCCTGATTTAAAAGTAGTGGACAAGTAAGTTTAGGTCGCTATGGGAGGCTCGTCACCTCGGTGTAGGCCTAGTTTATACTTGAGGCTACTACCGGAAAGGCTTGTCACCTTAGCGTAGGTCGACAACTCGAATACAGTGTCTCATACTCCCGTATTCGGCTCATGAGTTTGAGTTGCTCACTGGTCACTACGGGGAGGCTCGTCACCCCAGCATAGGCCGACAGCTTGACCACGGTGTCCCATACCACCATACCCGACTCATGAGTCTTAGCAGATCGTGGTACCAAGGTTGAAATGGGCTTTACATTGATAAGTGGTACCTTAGATTCAAGTAGTAGCGTCCATACATGGTAAACACATATTAGGCCAATTGAGTTACTTGACAAGCTCGACTGGTATAAGCACACGTTAAGTTAATCGACATGGAGCACATATACACTCCTCGTGGCCTAACCACTGTCGCTAATTACCGTACGACTCGGATTTATCGAACATATCGATTGTGGCAAAACTAGTTCGGCCACTAATTTGGAAATCATTACCGATTGCCTGGACTACGTAGTAGTCCTAAACTAGTCCTAAACCAACTCAAACATAACATGTGGATACATGTGATATTCATAACAACATTTAACAAACAATATCAACATAAATCTCATTTGACCATTTTAACAAAACATAAAGCATATTATTATACATATGTACTTCATTCATAAATTATGTACTAGTAAGATAGGTTACATAAAGGAAACTATAACTATATATACGGTAATTGAGAATCCTATCTCAACGCCCTTATTAAATACATTTCAACAAGCAATTTCTAAATCAAACATTTTATTAAACACTTAGACTACACATATTAACACATATGTAATAAATTAGTTATAACCTATATTATAGTAAATTCTTTCACAAAGGAGTTGCCACACATACAACAATCATGTATTCTCAACCAATAATATGGCAAGTACAAATCATAACTCTATATTCATTCAGACATTTCAACAAACACATAAAATACATTATATTCAACATAGTTCATATATATGTGTAATACACGGAAAACATTGCATCTAAATAAATGTGACAACAATCAAGTCAGTCATAAATCATTAAATGACATTGAAAGCCTTGAAAACCATAACCTAAACATTTATAGTCCGCGCCTTTCGTCGGATTGCTCTTTTCGAACTTAATTCGAATCCTAAGCTTCCGTCTATAGAACAACGACTACCTAAATCACAAAATAGGTTAGCTATTTTGTCGATTCCTCTATTTGAATTCCTAAAATGAAATTAGGGTTAAGATTTCTTATCTAAATTAGAATTGAAACAGGTTGAGTAACTTAGTACAGAGGTGAATCAGTGTGAGGAGTTGTGGGAAAAGATCCCAGCAACTATCTCCAAGAATCCTTCTTCCTTCCTTCCACTTTTCTCTCTCTCTCTCATAGGGTTTTTAGGAAATTAGTATAAGGGAGAGAAGGGGTGGCTTAAGGGCCTTATATAGGCTCAACAACGATGTAAATGGCCCCAGGGCCATGGTATACCTGACTTGTATCCAAAGAGCGCTTGTTTCAGGTAAACGGGGCTCGTCTGGAGGTCCATTACCTATCTACGTCATGGAGTAGTTCCTTGACAATGGATATAGGCCAGGTTATGATTTCGGTATGATCGGATTATTGGATCGACCATGGAGGACCTGTATCAGTTCAACAGTCATACATACTCGATCAAAGCCACAAGTATACGGACTCATGCAGCGAAATTTTCCTGATTCATGGGTGAAGTTTGGTCAGAATTTGACGATTTAAAGTCTTCAATTTCTCCTGCAAGTGAATGACCCAAATTACTTAAGTTTAAGTTCATTTTCTAAAGATATTCGCGTTTCTCACACACTTTACTCAGGGCTCAATTTGTGCATTTCTAGATACTATTTGGGCTCGATTCCCGTGACGGTTGTCAAGCCCAATAAGGTGGTCATAACCTTATAGTTTCACAGTAATCGGACTTTCGACGTGCGGTCTAGGTCCGATACAGAGTTTCAATGTGCTCTTGAGAGTAACTGGGTTTTGAGATCCTTCTGAGGTTTGTAAGGGATGTTGAGTCAATGGTATTAATGATTTTACATTTTTTCATTTATGTAGATAGTGGTTCAAGACAAATCCATTGATTATTTAGTTTAATACTTAACTGAATTCCGGCCTAATTACAACAGAATAAGGTCATAGGGTAGTTTTATATCCATTTCTAGCACTTTTAATTAGTATATTATTTTAATTATTTTTTTAATAGTTCATCATCAAGTCTACTTCATCTTCACCAAATTTCATTAGGTTTCATTTCGTGCAAAAATTCTAAAAATTTTAGAAGTAACAGATGTCCGAACTAATAATTTTTAGATAGTTGTCACATCAGCTTAGATTTAATTATATTAAAACTTTTATTATATTTTTTATTTATTTTTATATAAAATTAGACTTATCAAGCTTCAATCTAGCTTTTAAATCACATAAATCGGAGTTATATTGAGGGAGATATGACTTTTTGAAGTTGGATGAATAATGCAGAAAATCGCAGCGAGTGTCCACTGAACTTTGGTGCACCGGCGGTGCGCCGCCGACCGGGCAGTGCCGCCGCCCACCCGCTGTGATGTCTGATGGTGATTCTACCACGTGACTTTTGAAGTGGGTGTATTTTGTAAAATAGAATGAGTTATTCGACATGCAATATATGATTTTAGGGTATAAGAAGCTGCTCTATCGAAATAATTTATTTATTTTGTGAGATTCCAAAAGATTAATGGTTAAAAACTCATTTTATTTATATATTTACTATTTATAGTAAATTTTAGTTTAAGTATTGTTCTTCATTATTTAAACCTTAGGATTAATATCTAATATGAATGTACTTAAAAAAATTTAAGAATAAGTGGTGAAAAGTGAGATTTTTAAAGGAAATTGGTTGAAAAGGGGATTTGAGACTTTGAGATTAAGTTCTGAGAAGTCAGTAAGGTGTTATGATAGACTCATTACCCAAGAACGTCTAACTCTAAGTTAACAAAAATTCAGGACATTACAATCTGCTCCCCTTAAAAATAATTTCGTCCCCGAAATTGGCTAAGACTTCTATTGGGTTCGTATTCAACGAGCACATTTGTAGATACACTGACCTCGGCTATTGTAATTTAGCTCATACCCATTGTTAGGCATATTCTTTAATATGAATTGGTTTAACACTTTGAACCCTAATTGCTTTCCTTCAATGACTTCATTATTTACATTCTAAGGAAGATTCAACTCCTATTTAGCGACTTATCCTTATGCACAGTATGGATCAATTTTCTTCGATCCTAGGCCAGTGGTGCAAGGGCCCACCACGCTTCCGCTGCGCTACTTTGATTAAATGGATGTATAAACCGACTTAACTAGATTAGGCTCAAAATGTTCTACTCCCCTTAAAATTATTTCTATCCTCAAGACTCATGAATCTATGTCCCGACCCGTATGTCGAAACAAGGTGTAATTTAGGACTTATCCTTGACATGAAATGGGAAACGATCTCTCAATACATTGGTCATCCTTTCATCGATAATGTGTACTATGACATTGGTACGTATGGTCATATAAATGAGCTAAAAATGATGGGTGTTATAGTTGATTCCAGGGACAGGTGTGAGTTTGTGTCAAGATACCTAATTCTACCAAAGAAGGACTTTACTACGGTCCCGACTTATCCTCTTTAGTCATGTCTAGTTTAATAGTATAAGATAATCTATACATTATTAGTACATATGAAATTTGGACAAAATAGGTTAATGGGCAGATTATCTTTCTAAGTTTATATGCACACGATGTATGCCAAAATGGTCAGTGATTCGGGACTTAATTCTTAACTGTCTATTGCCCATTTGAGAAATTTCTTGGGCCTAAAGAATATCTCTATCCGCTGTATGTTCTTAACACTTCTCAAAGGCGAAGTAATAAACTTTTGGCTATAAGTGGTCGGGCCAACACGGAAGGAAGGTTATGCAGTGGATTTGAGCTGGATACATAAACCTTCTGCTTAGCTATGACAGAAAATTTTGTCGTATCAGTTCTTAATCCTAGTAAATCCCGATCTTCTACTTGATCAGAGCATTGAGTTCAATGGTAACTACCAAGATTAAGAATTTGATTCAAACCGCTAATACTTCGATTATATATATAGTTTCTCTACTCCGTGTTCCCGAATGTAATAAATCTTTGGAAAGACAATTCTAAAGGGTGTATTGATTTGATCTAATGTTAAAATAACTTTTCTAAGAGTTATTAAAGAAGCCTATAGGTATCGAGGGGATCCAACGAAGGAATGAAGTCTCACTCTAACTTAATTAAGCCAACTAACTAAGTCTATCTTTCAATTTTCTTAGTATATTCAGTCTTTTACATTCCTTAGTATAACCAGTAGCCTAGTCTTAACTTATGAGTAGCGGTAATCCAATAATTGTAATCCAAAGTCTATACTTATATGCTAGATGATTTCATACCATTTCTAATACAAGAAATTGTTTTATCGCTTAGGGTCAAAAGTTATCTGATTGGAATTGAGTTGCTCGACTTGAATTTAACTGCGCTCGAGCACTTCACATACGCCCATACCAGCTAAGAAGGTCCTAGGGTTCAAGTTATTAATTTATTGGATTTCCTATACTATCAGATTTTTCAAAATTTAGGAGTGCCAACTTTAGGGCCCGACACTCTAAATGTCTCAATATTTGATGGTCATTGTTTATGGACTAAACTGCGGTGTTTGGTCTCGCCTGTTGGTAGAGACCGTTTTAATGGAATTCGAGGGTGGAGATCCCATTTCGACCTTCGTTTGTCGCTTGCTAGTCTCGGCACTCGTCTTCTTCTTTGAATGGGTTGGGCGGCTAAGCCTAGTCTCATCCGGGGTCGCTCTCTCCTTTCTTGGAGAGGGAGAAGATAGCGGTGACTAGCTCAAAAAGAGCCATTGAGTTGACAAAGCTTGAAGGGTGAGATGAGTTTGTGAGTTTGGAAGGATATGAGATACCAAAGAGTGCTTTTGTGCTCAAATAGGTGAAAATGGCAAAAAATGGAGAGATGAAAATGAGGAATGTGAGGTAAGGATGAATAAGATTGAAGATTTGAAGGTTTTGAATGTATGGAAGAAGGGATTTGAGAGGGAAAAGAAGTTTTGGAGGATTTGAGAGTGAAAATAGAGTTGGAGAGGTGTGAAATGGGTTAAAACAACCCAAAAGGGGCTTTAGAGGGGTGGTGGGGTGGTCCCACACGTGAGTCAGGGCCCACATGACCGGGCAGTGGGCGGTGACACCGCCCGGGAGCTATGAAGTCAGGCAGTGCCGTCGCTTAGACTCGAGACCGCCAGTGGTGGCTTCGCTTGGGGGTGGCGCCCACCCCTCCCCAGGGTGCTGAAAACATTTGGGACCCCCATGGGTCCCTTTATAATTTACGATGTGGCCCCCACATCCGTTTGCAGTGCTTTTGGTTTTCAATTCACACATCTTCATGATTTTTGGCGTGTTTTGAGCATAGGATTCACTGAATTATCATCCAAACCCATCGATTGACGATCTAGAAGGGGTTTGAAATCGTTTTATGTGATCTTAGGCGCATACGGGGCGCATTTCAACAGTCAGTTTTGCCCGTCGGTGAAACTGAGAATCCTACGTCCGTTTCTACATTTTATTGCCCCCACCTAAGTCAAAGTACATCAGTGTGCATCATATTAGCATAACCCAAGTCCAGTTTAATCCAAATCATGCTTTGATACCATCTTGTAACACCCTGAAAATCAGAGGTTAAGCGGAAGCTCAACTCCCGAGTTTCAACGCATCACTTATGTAACATAGATAATGATGTTTACATGTTGTTCATATTAGTGCATTAAACATGATTGAGATTATACTAAAATAAAATATCATACTCCAGAGATAATTAAGTTAAGCAAGCGGAAGACTAAGATAAGTATGTAATATATAGGAGCGTTTCTCAATCCCCAGAATATGAGTATGTTACCAAGCTAAATATATACATGTGTTGATCCACAATATACAAAATAAAAAAAATACAAATGTCCAACTAATTCATATAATCCCTGTAATCTCGTCGAATCAGAACAAGGTCTATGAAGACCTGCCTGATAGCTGAACATAAGAAAATTCTTCCTCCTCATTCATGAAGTCCATTTTGCTGCATAAACTCCGTCATTACCTACATCTACAACAGAGTCTGGTTGGTGTTTTAAAACACCATCCTAAGTAGGAATGAGTAGCTAATTCAGTGGAACTATAAAGCAAAGGTTAACATGTTATCAATTCAGTCAAGCAGTAATGATAAAGAAATATAACAATCATATCATAAGTACTCTTGTTAATGCAAGGATGGTATGCGATAATGATGCATGCCTTCGCCTGCACTCCCTCAGCGACATCATCTCACGATCGTGGCATGCACCACTTCGGATACGTGTGCTTCCTTGCCAAAGCACATGCAATGCAGTGTATGATCGTGTTAGTCAATACTTAATTAGGTTTATTCATACAACAGGTTCGGGAAGCTAAGGTACCTCCCTTTATATCATTTACCCAAATGATGATCCATATAGGGTCGTCAATCCTAGTTAATCACATACGATAGGCAAGTTATAGAGCAACGTCACCCCTGATTTAAAAGAGGTAGACAGGAAAGTTTAGGTCACTACGAGAGGCTCGTCACCTGGGCGTAGGCCCAGTTTATACTCGAGGTCACTAGGGAAAAGGCTCATCACCTTAGCGTAGGCCGATAACTCGAATACAATGTCTCATACCACCATTGTCACGCCCTAAATCTGAAAATCGAATTCACAGGAATCTTGATCGTCGAATATAATGCCGACAGCCTCCGTAGTTCCCATTCTCAACTCCTAGCGTCCATACGCCGGATTTCGATCCTAGGATCCCACAAGGAAGATTTTTTATTTTTTTCCCAATGCGCATTTAACTCATAATAAGTATAACCACAAGTATATCCAAATTACAACGGCAACATTATCATCACATATCTACTAATATAAACATTTGAATACAATGTTGAAAGGGAAATACATATGTAAAAATTAAAGCTTCAGAAGTCAGATACATGCTTCAAGCTTCACGCTGCTACAACTTAACATGACCTACACGCATCTATCATGCATAAGCTTATAGAAAGCTTAGAAGGTGGTGTAAGTGTGTGCACAAGGTAAGTGTCGAGTATTCAATACAATGTCATAATCATACAATACCAAAAATACTAACAATTCATAAACCGTACAATATCGGAATAAGAAGAAATACTGACAAGATTAGGAATGATCAGAGTAAGCAGAAATATTGACAAGATCATAAATTATTAGAGTAAGTAGAAATACTGACAAGTCCATGAGTCATACATATCAGAGTACGCAATACAGATCAGTTAGGCAACTGAGGAGTCATAGAGAGCCAAATATGAGATGTCGAGGATGCATTGCAATGTGTGAATCCTGCTAAGTCCGTCTAGACCATATAAGTGCAGAAACACAGCAACTCAAAATGTCATATGCCACAGATGTAATGCAATATGTGGTACGAATGGAATGACCATGCTAGAGTGTGAAGTCGGGGTAATAGTACGTAATATCGTAGGCTATGAAGTCCATCACAAGGGACTTCTATCCAAACCAGTCTCATACCTAAATTTGGATAGTCAGAATCAATGTGACAGTCCAAACGAGCCCAATATTTGAGGTATTTTGGGTGTATAAAAATATTAGAGTAGATTTCAATGGTAGAAAATATTATTTTCTATGGTATGGCCCGCTAAAAAATTAGTTTCACTTCATTTTTCGGCTCAACACCTAAAATAATCTAGGGAATGGAATGGATGGCTTGGATTAAATTAATGCATCAAGGTGGGGCCTATATGAGTGGCGCACCCAAAAATCTAAAAGCCAACTGACGTTATATATTATATATATATATATATATATATATATATATATATATATTTTGCTTGTTAGTACACACCCATGTCAGTACACGCACTCCATGTTAGCCAGCTTCACGTCCAGCGTCCAGGGACGCTGGATAGCATGGATAAACATAGCATCACGGTGGGTCCCACAGGAACGTGGCCCACGTTTTATCAAGGTGAGTCCCACATGAACGTGGCCTACCTAATGGGTATGATATTTGTGTTTTCTCATCATCCATAAGGTAGGGTCCACATGACTTGGATGGTTTGGATAAGACATACATCAAGGTGGGGTCCATCCGAGTGGGCCACACATCACACAAAAATGAAAAAGTGAGAGAGAGAGAAGCACCCACCTCAAGATCTCTTCTTCCCTCTTCCGCCAATGCATCATAGAACCCAAATGGATGGACTTCAACGGTTGAGATGGATTATGGATGGTGGAGATGAGAGTTAGGAAGGTGGGTCACACTAGCTCTCTCATGGGAGCGATGAACGTGGGTTATTCCATGGAGGGATTTCTTGGAGAAAAAGAGATGAGAGAGGAAGTGATGTAAGAGAAGTGATGAGAGAGAGATGGTGAGGTGATGGAAAAGTTGACTTATGGAAAAGGAAAGGAGTGGTTGCTCGTAAGGAGTTATGGTTAGGGGTAGGGTAGGGTAATGTCACCCCTAGTGTGACATTATCGCAATTATGGTTTTTTATGAAAATACAACAACAGGGATAGGTGGGTCCCGCGATCAAGTGATTAATGGCCGGAATGATGTACGAGCCGGATCTCATAATCTAAGCATCGCATTGATGCACGAGACATGGCGTCGAAACCGCGGCGACGACGCAGTCGAAATGACACAGGTCTTGGGTTGAGTCAGCTTGGATTTATAGGATGTGACTCAAGAGTGTGCGCAAATGTTGTTTATGCGTCGCGAGTCATCAGAATTAGGCAGGGAGAACTGCAGGATCCTACGGAATGGAATGATCACTAGGATATGGGCTTGACAACCGTATTTGGCTCACGAGTTTGGGTTACTCACTGGTTACTACGAGAAGGCTCGTCACCCTAGGGTAGGCCGACAGCTCGACCAAGGTGTCCCATAGCACTATGTCCAGCTCATTAGTCTTAGCGGATCGTGTTACCAAGGTTAAAATGAGCTTTACATTGGTATGTGGTACCTTAGATTCAAGTAGTAGCGTCCATATATGGTAGACACACATTAGGCCAATCGAGTTACTTGACAAGCTCGACTGGTACGAGCGCACGTTAAATTAATCGACACGGAGTGCATATGCACTCCTCGTGGCCTAACCATTGTCGATAATCACCATACGACTCGGATTCATCAAACGTATCCGTTGTGGCGAAACTAGTTCGGGCACTAATTTGGAAATCATTACCGATTGCTTGGACTACGTAGTAGTCTTAAACCAACTCAAACACAGCATGTGGATACATGTGATATTCATAACAACATTTAATAAATAATATTAACATAATTCTCATTTGAGCATTTTAACAAAACATAAAGCATATTATCATACATATGTACTTCATTCATAAATTACATAATATTACGATAGGTTACATGAAGAAAACTATAACTATAGATATGGTAACTGAGAATCCTATCTCAACGTCCTTGTTAAATACATTTCAACAAGCAATTTATAAATTAGACATTTTATCAAACACTTAGACTACACATATCAACATACATGTAATAAATTAGTTATAACCTATATTATAGCAAATTCTTTCACAAAAGAGTTGTCACACTGATAAGGGTCAAATATTGCACATCAGACCCCGATTATTTCCTGATTTTAAGTATATGATAATGCTTAATGTCGTATTTTAATTGTGTTTTTATTGCAGAGAGTAATTAGGAGCGTTGACTGAAAAAAGAGTACTAAAAGCGTGGATTTGACGCTTTAAAGTCACCAAAGCAAGGGACAGACTCCAGAGGACCAAGATCGAAGGATTTACATGCTAGGGATCCGAGGAAATTAAGCCGTTTATGTTAAAGAGGCTCGAAATTGGTCCAAAATTCAAGATCACATGGTTCTAACCATCCATTTAGTTTGAAACTTCATACATGGGATGAAGGATATAAATTAACCGTACATATCAAATTTCAGCCTTTGAATCACTATAGAAGTGTCCCAACTGATAGATCAGCCCATAAACTGTTGATTCTGGGCCCACCTACAATCCGGATATGCCTTAACTTTGGTCTCAACCCCTTAAACGAGGAGACAAGAACAATGGACGGATAGGATTTCTCATAAACATCACATTGGAACCCACATACGTGAGGTGTGTGCACCGTGTACATGCACTGGAAGTGCACTGGACCACCGCTTCCAGTCAGAGTCGGTTTGACTGACTTTCTTTAAACAGAGACACGAGTCTCTGTTTCTCGTTACGTAGGGCCATCCGTGGACGGTGTAAATGGCCCACCATCTCGGTCCCTCTGATTGATCTAGACCGTTCATCAGAATCATAAGGCCCATATTACCAAGGCCTAGGTGACAAAACTCCATGAAATAATGAGGATGTATTCCCAACCGTTCAAACACAGGTTGGATGGCAGAAGCACGGATTCCCTGGGCCGCATCAACGGACAACCAAAATCGTCCATTTCCATCTTAAATTTGGAGACAGAAACAATGATCAGACTGGATTTCCAAGAAAGTATTGATCATGGGCCCCACCAGTGCCACAACGGAAGAGATCTGCATCCCTGTTTCCCGTCCGGATGCAACCCGACTTTTGCTGGCTGTGGTGTGGTCTCGGCGATGATCAGACGGTTGATCTAATCCGTCCATCGTGTAGGCCACTCAAAAACGTCCCAAGGGACGTTGATCTTTTGGATGAAATGCAAGGAAAAACGGAGTTGTGAGGCTCCGATTTTCACTGCGTAATGGTTATACATGCACAAACCTGTTGCTGCGTAAGATATCCACCGACTCTAGCCTTTCCACTGCCCTTCCAGCAGCTATATAAGGAGGAAGACGTAACGAGTCAGAGGGAGGGGGGAGCAGATCCATGCCAGAGGAGAAAGAGAAGAAAGAGAGAGAGAGAGAGAGAGAGAGAGAGAGAGAGAGAGAGAGAGAGAGAGAGAGAGAGAGGAACGAAGAAGAAAGAGAAGGGAGATGTTTTCTTTTTATAAATTTTATTTCTTCTTCTTTCTAATTGATTTTATGGATTGTTAATTTCTTATATAGGGCTGAGATAAAGCCCCTAATTTGAATAACTCTTATATATGTTGATTTTATCTGAATTTGATTGGTTTGTTTCTTTCTCTAGTGTGCTTAACTGAAAACTCTGTACTTCTACATTCTATGAGCTTAACTAAAGTCTAGATGTGGATGTTGTTTGAAATCTTATTCTAGGTGCTTGTCTGACCATGAACTGGTTTCCTATAGAGAAAGAAATAGGAATCTACATCTCTTCATGCCTGACTATGGATGGAAAGATGTGATCCTTATGCTTTAAGAGATTATACATTCTGTGTGCGAGTGTGCTTTGTTTATTTATATCAATCTGAATTAGGGTGAATCAACAGGTAAAACAAGGGTTATGATAATTAGAGGTGGATTCGAAAGTCCTAGTATTCTCCTTGATTGAATTTTTCTTATTACTCTCGGTTATTTTTCATAGATTTGTGTTAGTAATTCGCTAAACTATTTGTTGGATTAGTTAAGAAGAATCATAAATTTCGAATTGTGACAACTAGTCCTCGTGGGAACGATCTCGTAATACGTACCGTATCTACATCTGATTCATATACTTGCAAGTTTAAAATCATTTAAATCAGATTGGTTTAAATAAAACATCACACACATATAACAATCATGTGTTCTCAACCAATAATCATGGCAAGTACAAATCATAATTCCATATTCATTCAGACATTTCAACAAACACATGTCATGCATTATATTTAACATAGTTCATATATATGTGTAATACACGGAAAACATCGCATCTAAGCAAATGTGACAGTAATCAAGTCAATCATAAATCATTAACTGACATTGAAAGCCTTAAAAACCATAACCTAAACGTTTATAGTCTGCGCCTTTCATCGGATTGCTCTTTTCGAACTCAGTTCGAATCCTATGCTTCCGTCTATAGAACAACGGCTACCTAAATCACGAAATAGGTTAGCTATTTCGTCGATTACTCTATTTGAATTCCTAAAATGAAATTAGGGTTAGGATTTCTTACCCAAATCAGAATCGAAACCGGTTGAGTAGCGTAATAAAGAGGTGAATCGGTGTGAGGAGTTGTGGGAAAAGATCCCAACAACTATCTCCAAGAATCCTTCTTCCTTCCACTTCTCTCTCTCTCTCCCCTAAGGTTTTCAGGAAATTCATATGAGGGAGAGAAGGGGTGGTTTAAGGGCTTTATATAGGCTCAAAAGCGATGCAAATGGCCCCAAGGCCATGGTATACCTGGTTTGTATCTAAAGGGCGCCTATTTCGGGTAAATGGGGCTCGTCTAGAGGTTCATTACCTATCTATGTTACGGAGTGAGTTCCCTAACAATGGATCTAGGCCAGGTTATGATTTCGGTATGATCGGATTAGTGGATCGACCGTGGAGGACCTGTACCAATTCAACGGTCATGCATACTTGATCAGGGCCACAAGTATACGGACTCGTACAACGAAATTTTCCTGATCCATGGGTGAAGTTTGGTCAGAATCTAACGGTCTGAAGTCTTCAATTTCGCTCGCAAGCGAATGACCCAAATCACTTACGTTTGAGTTCATTTTATAAAGATATTCACGTTTCTCACACACTTCACTCAGGGCTCAAGTTGTGCGTTTCTGGATAATATTTGGACTCGATTCCCGTGATCGTTGTCAAGCCTAATAAGGCAGTCATAACCTTATAGTTTCGCGGTAATCATACTTTCGACGCGCGGTCCAGGTCCATGACGAAGTTTCAATGTGCTCCTGAGAGTAACTGAGTTTTGGGATACTTCCGAGGTTTGTAAGGGACGTTGAGTCAATGGTATTATTGATTTTGGGTCTTGTCATTTATGTAGATAGTGGTTTAAGCCAAATCCATCGATTATTTAGTTTAATACTTAACTGAATTCCGCCCTAATTACGACAGAATAAGGTCCTAGGGTAGTTCTATGTCCTTTTTTGGATCTTCTGGTTAGTATATTATTTTAATTATTTTTTTAGTAGTTCATCATTAAGTCTACTTTATCTCCACCAAATTTCATTAGGTTTTGTGTTGTAGAAAAATTCTAAAATTTTAGAAGTAGCAGCTATCTAAATTAATAATTTTTGGATAATTATCACATCAGCTTAGATTTAACTATATTAAAATTTTTATTATATTTTTTATTTATTTTTATATGAAACTAGACTTATCAAGCTTCTATATGGAATTTGAAGTACCTAAATTGGAGTTATATTGATAGAGATATGACTTTTTGAAGTTGAATGAATAATGTAGAAAATTGCAGCGAGTGTCCACCGAACTTTGGTGCACCGGCGGTGCGCCGCCCGCCCGCTGTGATGTCTGGTGGTGATTCTGCCACATGACTTTTGAAATGGGTATATCTTGTAAACCAGAATGATTTATTCAACATGCAATATATGACTTTGGGGTAGAAGAAGCTGCTCTATCCAAATAACCTATTTATTTTATGAGATTCCAAAATTTTAATGGTCAAAAACTCATTTTATTTATATATTTACTATTTATAGTAAATTTTAGTTTAAATATTTTTATTCTTCATTTAAACCTTAGGATTAATATCTAATATGAAAATACTTAGAAAAAATTTAAGAATAAGGTGATGAAAAGTGAGATTTTTGAAGAAAATGGGTTGAAAGGGGGATTTGAGACTTTAGGATTGAGTCTTGAGAAGTCAATAAGGTGTTATGATAGACCCATTGCCCAAGGATGTCTAACTCTAAGTTGGCAAAAATTCGGGACATTACAGAATGGATGAAGTCCAAAGAGTTGTGGTGTGAGAAGTGTTGGGGGACCGTGAAAGCACATATATATGAATCAAGTAAAGTAATCCAATCGCACCAAGCAAGCACACCATTTTTAACGTGGAAAAACACTTTCAAGGAAAAACCATGGCACAAAGCGACAGATAATCACTATGAAACACAGAAATTACAAGAGTTTAGAAAATACCTGATTCAAACAAGCCTCAAATCATCCAAGCTACACCCTTGAAACCTTAGAAATGAATTAGATGAGTTCTCTTGAATATCCTATTTTCGATTTCCACCTACATTTATAACCATGGGAAGAATCTCGAACAAAATTGAAAACAAATTCTACAGATATACATATCTGTGCATTCGTTTGATGGGACCTTCGATACGTCTCGATGTCATCAATAGGCATTCGATGGCATCAAATAGTGCTCGATGACATCGAATGGTCTGTCCATGGCATCGATAGACCCTATTTCTGAATTGATTTAAGACATAAAAAACAACGAGAAGAATGTGTTGTAGTTAGGGCATGGCATCACATGTGACTTCAGGGAATGGTAAGTGGTGTTCTACCGTGAGTGTAGAGAGGAAGCTTGGGGTTGAGACGTGAATGGCTCTGAGAGAGAGAGAGAGAGAGAGAGAGAGAGAGAGAGAGAGAGAGAGAGAGAGAGAGAGAGAGAGAGAGAGAGAGAAGAAGAAGAAGAAGAAGAAGAAGAAGAAGAAGATGAAAAAGGAAATAGAGAAAGGTAGTGCATATTAAGCGGGAGTCAGGTCCGACCATGGGACGAGTTCTTGTCGAATGCATTAAGTGCGAGTTCAGGCCGATGCTCTAATATGTAGACAGTCCTACTCACTTCTGAACTTTCTGACTTTCTGTATTTTTTGATATTTACTTTTGAAATAATTTCCTTAAATTAATATTGTCGAAATTCATTTATACCCTAATGTTTATTTTGAATTTTAACATTAATTGAATTTGATTGATTCGTAGAGTTCAATTATATTCTAACTTAATTTTTTGAATATTAAATTAATTTCACTAAATTTAGACTTTAAATCTAAGTTAGACTAATTGATTTAAATTTTATTTGATTTAGAATAATACTAAATAAATTTATTTGTGTTTGGAAAAAAAAAAACCAAATAAATAATTTCGCTAAGTATATTTTAAATTTATAATTTATAGAATTCATTGTGTTAAGATTAAATTTAAATTTGAGTTTATTCATAAATTTTGAAATTAATTGATATAAAAATAAATTATTAAAACTATATTAACTTCGAATTAATATATGAATTATTTACGTCGGTATAATATAATATCTGAAGATAAATTTTATAGGTTTAGATTAAAATTGTAAAATTTAACTTGGAATTAAATTAAGTTTGAAATAAAAATTAATAACTTAAATTAACTTGCAAATTTTAAGTTTTAAACTAATATATATTTAATTTCATTCGTAATAATTAATTTAATTTATTAATGTAATCTATGTTGGATGTAATTATGAATGTTAGAATGATTAATTAATTTAAGATTAATGTATGTTGGTTATAATTAAAATATTAACTAGTGGTTAAATGTAAATTATAAATTTCTAAAATTTTAGAATTAATATCAACTATACCAAGTGAGAATCTAAAAATATTTTTAAAGTTGCATGAAGTAAATTAATCCAAATTTAAATCTAAGATGATTTGTGAAAGTTTTAGAAAATAAATAATTCAAATTCAAATTTTGGTTATTTTATGACTAATATGAACTCTGATGTATATGATTATGTAAATTATTTAAGTTAAAATTTAATATGATATTAAATCAAACTTTTAATTTTTGTATTAATTAAAACTCTAATTTAAGTTTAAATAAAATATTAATAATTTAAATATAAGGTCCAAAGAAACTTTTTATAAATTATTAAATATGAATTTAAAATTTAAATAAAATAATTAGTTCATATTCCAAATAAGTAAAGAAATTCAAAAATCATAATTTTAGGATGAAATCAGTATTTCATCATTTTTTAAGAGTTTCTTGGTAAAATTCCAGCACTCTCACAGAAAATAGATTGATATTTCAACAATTGGAGGGACTAAATTTTAACGGCATTGGATTTATACACTTTGTATAGAACTTTTTTTTTTTCAACCCACGCACACACACTCACGCCGTAGTGGGATTTCACCACCTATGGGTACTTGAACCCTCAACCAGGTGTTGAAACTCCTGAGAGTCTACCACCGAAGTAAAAATAAGGACCGACAGGTGGTGAAATCTGATTTATTAAATCGTATTATTTAAACACCTACCCTTACTTTGGTGGTAGACTCTTAGGAGTTTCAACACCTTGTCAAGGGTTTGAGTACCCACAGGTGGTGAAATTCCACTACGGCATGAGTGTGTAGGCATATGTGTGTGTGTGTAAAAAAAATCGTATTATTTCTGATTTTAAAATCTTTTATGTCATTCATGCATTTCTATTGATTATTAAATTGTGGAAAAAAAAGAAAAAAGAAAAAGAAAGAAATAAAAGAAAATGGTATTAGTAAGTAAGTTAATCATGTTCTTTGGTGAAAAACTCTAAAGCCAGTAAGTAGGGCAATCGTATTTCTTGGGTGAAAAACCTTAGAACTTGTTGGGTCCTTCGGAGTCTCCTTCGTGTACGACGTATGAGTACAATTTTGTGCACAGACAAACTAACGTATAAATGGATCCCTCACCATGAGGTACCGATGCATGAGTGTTAATGCAACGTAGTCATCCACTTGGATATGGTGTTGTAAGAAATGATGATTATTTAATTTTTATTATGGAATTCATGAAAATGTGACATTCAGAAAATCTTTACTATTCTAACAATGCATTCATGTTATCTTTGAGATTCAATATTTTGATTCATATTTTGAATTTGAAAAAAAAATAAATATAATTTCAATATTTATTCATTTGATATAAATTTAGAAATTTCATATTTATGTTGGATTGATTCCACGAGCTGTCTTGGAGTTTAGCCGGGGCGAAGAAGAGTGAAGATTTAACCATTAGCTTAATTGTAATTATATCTCTATTTGTATTTGTAAAAAAAAAAGTATAATAGCAATTTAAAAGTGAGTTTAAATTGTAATAATTAAATATTGTATTAGATTAATGTTTGTTTGTTGTAATGATTTTTATTTAAATGTGGTTGTGAATATTTAAAATTAAATCATGATTTGAGATTCGGAGTCAGGTCTAACCAACTTGGCTACCAAATTTCAGGGTGTGACACACTTAATATGCATGCACTCATAAATTACAAATGCAAGTGTATTAAGTCAATCATATGGAACCTTAGTGGTGGGCCACGGGTGTGTCATGTCATGGTTAATAGTTGAGAATAGACATACACCCGATTAAATTTCTATGATTGTTCATAAGGCCCACTAAGACGTAGTTAAGAAATCCAGCCGTGTGTGTGTGTGTGTGCACACACACACACACACACACACACACACACACACACATGGGAAAAGGTACTATGTGCTTGACCTCACGAGTTCGTCCTATAAGGTCGAGCTGTGGGGGCCCCACCGTGATGTGTTTCGAACATCTACCCCATCAGTCAGATGCGCCATTCCATCGTGGGCCTAGGTCTTAAAAACAAGTCAATTCGTGACTTGTGTGGGCCACACCACATACAGAAGTGGAGAGGGGCCATGCACCATTAAAACATTCATAATCATTTTTGGGGCCCACAAAAGATGTGGTTTGCAAATCCAGCCCATCCATTATGTGTGTCCCACTTGTATGAGGGTTCAGACCAAGTTTCAGCAGCATTCAAAACTCAGGTGGGCCCCACCAAGTGCTTTTATATGTTTTAACGGTGTTTCACATGATTTTAGATGGTATGGCCCGAGTTTCATATACGGCTGATTTTTGGGATATCCCATAATTTAAAGGGTACCCATCAAATCCATAGTGTTGATGGTCGACACGCATCATGGTGGGGCCCACACAGCTCGACCACACGAGAGCTTATCATGAGGTCGAGCACATAGTACCTTTTCCCTATATATATATATATATATATATATATATATATATATATATATATATATATATTGGAAACGCTCACCTGCGAACCAGTTCGTACGTACTACGTACGAACTTTTTTGAGAACCTATCATACGTGATGGGGATCCAAAATCTGAACGGTTCATGTGAAGCAGCACCTCGTGAAACCCCCCGGCCTAAGTTTTACTTTGATCTAAAACTTTGATGGGCCATGCAAAATGAAATTAGTTTCCTCCCTTGATTTGCATTTTTCTTTGCTATGGCCCACTAGAATTTTAGATCGAGATGAAAATTTGTCACATGAGGTTTAATGGGATTCTGCATCACATGGACCGTTAAGATTAGACACCCATGGCACGTGCGCAAAGGTGCGCACGTGCGTAGGTGCGCAGGGGAGCATCACACACACACACTCTCTCTCTCTCTCTCTCTCTCTCTCTCTCTCTATATATATATATATATATATACACACACACACACATCGACCTCACGGGAGCTTATCGTGAGGTCGAGCACATAGTACCTTTTCCCTATATATATATATATATATATATATATATAAATGCTCACCTGCCCACCTCACGTGAGCACTTGTGCACACCATTGTACACGTGTCTTAGGCACAAAATCTGAATGGTCCAAGTGATTGGGCACCCCTTGAAACCATGTGAGATCAATTTTCAGCCTGATCCAAATCTCTAATAGGCCATAACAAAGAAAAATGCAAATCAATGGATTAAACTGTTTCCTTTTGCCATGTCCACAAGAATTATGGATCAGGATGAAATTTGGGCTAGTGAAGTTTCAAGGGGTGCCGCATCACATGGACCGTTCAGATTCTGTCTCTGAGACACGTGTGCAAATGTGTGCACGGTGCTCACGTAAGAAGGTGCGCATGTGAGCATTCCTCCACTATTTACGAAATAAGCTGTATCCCGATATTCATTTTCTAAATAATTTCTAAGTGCGTGTGTATCACACACCACGCTCTGTCAGAGCATCAAAGTTTTTCTCCAGTCCAATCATTTTCCTTCGAGGTTTCGTAGTGGACCGAAATACTCCAGATGCTCCGCCCCATGATTCACCATAATATTTTTATGGTTAATCAGATGGCCCGCAGACACTTCGTCCCGGGGCCAAAAATCAACCTGATCCACAACTTAAGTGGGCAAAGCCACGTAGAAATATATGGATGGGGATCCACACCGTAGAGTTAATATTTCATCCAATCCGTTCATCATATGAGCCTCACTAGAACGAAAGAATAATTCAAATGGGCCACAACGACTGAATTACAGGATGTAAGGGTGGGTTTGTATTGTTCCCCTTGGTGGGGCCCTCCTGTTTTCAATCAAGCTGCGTTTTGGCCACATTGTTTCAGGTGGAAGGATTCACCTATGTGGGACCCACCTTATTCAACGGTCAGATAATGTCCCACACCGAGAGGTTTGCCAAATGCGTCCTGCCCATTCACATGAAGTCACACTTGTGTGAGATCTGAGCTTTCTATGTGGTTGGAGATAATGGTTAGATGTTCACCCTAAAAAATCAGGCATTCTAACTCCTCAGTTGGGCCACGATATCCAAAATAAACTGACGGTTATAATAAATTTTCTAGCCGTCCATTGTTTTGGACGTTGTGGCCTAGATAAGGTATGAAATGTCTTGATTTATAGGGCAGAATCTCTAAACATTGTAACCCACACAATGGAATCATCAGATCTCCCCCACCTTTTGCATATTGGCACGTGCAAATGCGTCTAGAAGGCTCCCACGGACAGAGTGCGAGGATACTTCATACTTGTTAGTTATTTCATCAGCATGGACCCGGCAATTGTGCACGTGGCGCATATGATCATCAATCAATCAATCGTCCAAATTGTGGGCCCGATGTAGAATGTGAAGCAAGATGAAATTGATTGGAGAATCGTAGCCTCTGAATAGCGAATTTGGACCGTGGATTCCTTTATTATTGACCGTTCATTAAGTAGCCCCCGATAAGAGAGTTAAAATCGTTCATACAGAGTAATTTTTGTTTATGACACATCCCAAGTGGGCCCCACAATCATTCATTTCATCCGTCATGTGTCCGAATCTGGCAGTTTCTGTGCGTCGAGTGCAAAATATCAGGATGCCTAAGTTTAACTATAACTGTCCATTGGCAACCACCCGTAAATTCAATCCATTTATCCATCAACAACCTTGATGTACATCTATTCATGCATCAAATCTTAATATACGACACACACAGTATTTATCATGTGCCTCACATAATCTAGAGTCAGTTTCAACATATTGTGCACCATCACGTTGTGCATATGCTTGCACCATTTGATAAAACAATTAGAGTAATGTCACACCAAAGACTCTTTTTGCAACTATTCTTCTTTTTCATTGGACTGGTGTTAGAATTGTAACAGAATTTCTGAAAACTATGCTTGAAAGTCGTGCGAGTTGGGTCAGGTTGGTGCACAACCCTAGCCCAACCTAAGGTTCCTCCTATACCTCAACCCTAATCCAACCCAACCCAACCTCGAGTTAGGAATTCTCAACTCAAGCCCAACCAAGCGGGCTCGATTAGGTTGTTCGGGTTGATACATGCAAATATTTTTGTTATTAAATTAGTCTATTATATTTTCAATACACGTGTTATTTTTTGTACCTATAATTTTATTAATTATTAAGTAGTTATTTATCATAAAGAACTTTGTTTTTCCTAAATAAACAAGCTAATATATAGGACACCTACTCCTTTAAAAGTCGTATTGTGTAGCACCCGATCTATTTGGAAGAAAGAAATCCGACATATCTTGTTAGCTTGAGTCATCTGAAATTATGTGGGCCAATGAAACCTGACGCCCGACGGCATTAAAATTTCTTGTGCCTTCAACATAGACGATCCACATTCAATTATAATTTATAAGTAACTTATATATCGATCGAGTTTGGGTTGGGTTAGGCAACCCGAGCTCGACCCAAGTTTTATCGGGTTGGTGTTTGTACAGCCCAAGACCGAACCCGATACATCCTGCCCAAGCCCAACCTAATGTTGGGTTGATCACGAGTCGGTCGGGTTGAACCCCCCTGACTTTCAACCCTACTGAAAACCAATGACAGTGGCCCATGAACACCCATCACAATCAAAGACCTTAGGATCCAAACCATCCATCAAGCTGGCCCATGAAGGTTTCAATGATTAACCTCCCAACCCACTTTTTCTTATCTTGTGGCCACTTAAATATGAGATCTACCTCATTTGTGAACCCATGTCCTAGCATAATCAGGCAAAACTGATGAACAGAGTAGATTTCTCGCAAACATCACGGTGGACCCCACTAAACAACCTAGCGACGTGTACAACGCATGATGCTGAATCTCACTCTCCAACTCCACCTCTTATCCTTGCCAATTTCAGATGCATGAAATCCACTTACGTAGGGCAATCATCTTCTTGAATTGCGAAAGCCATACTGTCCACAACCAATCGATCTAAACCGTTTACTTTTCACACATTCAACTAAATCATACGCTGACAAAGTAACTTCTACCATTCATCTCACAAACCCAACTTAACAAATTTGAGCCGTCCATCCTCAAGTCTCATCCAAACGTTGGATGTGGAGTGGTGAAATCAAGAAATCGTGATTGTCTGAGACTATCCAAAACTGTTCATCATCAAAGTCTATTTCATCCATCCATCCATTAAACCCCTACCACTAATTTTGTCAACCCTCATGGTAACCATCTAACACAAACGTACTCGAGATCCTTCGACCATCACAACCATCCACCCAACTCCTCCTTAATCTAGACCGTCCATGGACAGGACCTCTTAGACATATACCAAACATGCCATGTATGTCTTACCTACACTAACTCATTTCACATGTATGCAAAGAATGTAAATACTGCAGGTTGTAATCACGTCGGAGACTTAAGTTGTGAATGGATGGAGTCTAGAGAGTTGTGGTGTGAGAAGTGTTGGAGGACCGCGAAAGTACACATATGAATCAAGTGAAGTAATCCAATCGCACCAAGCAAGCATAACACAAGCACACCATTTTTAACATGGAAAAAATACTTTCAGGAAAAAATCACGGCACAAAGCGACAAATAATCACTATGAAACACAGAAATTACAAGAGTTTTGTAACACCCCAGATTTTTGCCAACCTGGAGTTAAACGTCCTTAGGCAATAAGTCGATCATAATACCTTAAATTGACTTCTCAGGAGTCAATCCTAAAGTCTCAAATCCTCTTTCAAACCATTTCCTTCAAAATCTCACCTTTTACCACATCATTCTTCAAATTTTTTAAAGTACTTTCATATTAGATACAAATCCTAATGTTTAAATGGTGAATAACTAAATAAAAAATTACTGTAAATGGTAAATACATGAATAAAATGGGATTTTGACTATTGACTTCTTGAAAGATCATGATATAGATAGGATATTTGGATATATTAGCTTCTTCTATCCCAAAATCACATATTGTACGTCGCGTAACCCATTCCATATTGAAAGATACACCCATTTCAAATATCAAATCGGTGAAACCACATCAAACGGAGTCGGAGGCCTAACGGAGCATGTCTAGAGGGGCCTACAGTGGGTCCCACTTGTTTCAAGGGTCCAGGGGGCATGAGGACTTCGGCCCACTGGTGACCCCTCACCGGTTTGTCCTGTGGTCGGCGAGGACTCGTCCGTACAACGGGCCCAGTCGGGCCACATCGGGCTGGGCGGTCCGTTTTTCATAAATTTCTATGATTTTCATCCAACTTTGAAAAGTCATATCTCCCTCGTTATAACTTAGATTTAGGTGATTCAAAATTCAAATTGAAGATAAATGAGTCTAGTTTTATATAAAAATAAGTGAAAAATATAATAAAATAATTAATATAGTTAAAAATGGGTCGTAGTGACAATTATTAGAAAAATATAGTTTGGACAACTGCTGCTTCTAGAATTTTTAGAATTTTTCTACAGTATGAAATATCATGAAATTTGGTGGAGAGAAAGTAAACTTGATGATGAAATATTAAAAAAATAATTAAAATAATATACTAATTAAAAATTTCAGAAAGGGACATAGAACTGCGTTAGGACCTTATTCTAGCCTATCAGAGCAGAATTTGGATAAGTACTAAACTGAACAATCAATAGAATTCGCTCGAACCACTTTAAATATGAACTGCAAGACCCAAAATGAGTAGAATCGTCAATGTTATATTATCCTAAAACTTAGGAGCAATCTCTAAACCCAGTTGCTCTCGGGAGCATCAGGAAACTCTGAATCGGACCTAGACCGTGCGTCGAGTGTCCGATTGCTTCAAAGCTATATGAATATGATCGTCTTGTTGGACTTGACTACCACCTCGAAAATTAAGTCCAGATAGTATCCCATGACTATTTACTTGAGCCCGGAGCGAAGTGTGTGAGAAATGTAAATTTTTTAGAATTAAATCTGAATTTAAGAAATCTGAGTCGTGTCGCTTGCGGGCCAAATATAAGGATTTAGACCATCAGAATCTGACCCAAATACACCCTCAGATCAAAAAAAAAAATATCTCACACATGCCAGTGTACTTATGGCCCTGATCGGATACCGGTGACCGTTGAACTAAAACTGGTCCTCCGCATCTGATATATAAATCCGATCGGACCGAAAACTTAGCCTGACCTAGATCCATGGTCAGGAAGCTTAAGTCCGATCACATTCAGCAAAGGGGCCTCCAGAAGTGCTCCATTGGATCGGAACAGGCGCTGTTTGGCTGTAACCTAAGTATACCTTGGCCCTGGGGTCATTCTCATTACTTCTGAGCCTATATAAAGGGCTTAAACTCTCTCTCTCTCTCATTCCATACGATTTTGCAACCCTAGGAGAGAGAAGAGAGCAAAAAGAGAAGGGAAAAGAGAGAGAGAGTGGGAGAGAGAGTGGGAGAGAGTTACTGGGATTCGATCCCATCGCTCCACAGGCTAAATCACCGCTTTTGTATCGCTATTTCAGCGATTCCAACTTCGTTCTTAGGTAAGGAATCCTAACCCTAATTGGTTTTAGGAATTTGAATAGAGTGTAGGGCGAAATAGCTAACCTATTTCATGCTACAGGTTGCCATCGTGCCGTAGACAAAAACTTATGGTTTAAACTGAGTTCATTACGATTCTACCGACGAAAGGTGCGGACTATAAATGTGTAGGTTATGGTTTTCAAGGCTTTCAATGTCAGTTAATGATTTATGATTGACTTGATTGCTGTCATATGTGCTTAGATGTAAGGATTTCCGTTTATTACACATATATATGTGACTATGTTGAATATAATGCATTTCATGTGTTTGTTGAAATGTTTGAATGAATATGAAATTATGATTTGTGCTTGGTACGATTGATGTGTGGGAATACATGATTGTACATATGGCAACTCCTATGTGGAAAGATTTTTCATACTATGTGGTTTAATTAATTTATTACAAGCATGTAATATGTATAGTCTAAGTGCTTGTAGAAATGTCTAAATGAATATGAAATTTGGATATGTGCTTGTCATAATTATTAACTATGAATATATGTTTGTTATGTATGTGGCAACTCCTTTGAAAAAGGGCTTGCTAGGATATATGTTATAACTAGTTTAATACATGTGTATTAATATGTGTATTTTAAGTGTTTGATAAAATACTTGAATGAGAAAATGCTTGATGAAATGTGTTTAATGAGGGTATTGAGATAGGATTCTCGATTACCTTATTTATAATTACTATTTCATTCATATAATTTACCTTATTGCTACGTGACATATGGATGAAATGTTTATGTATGTTGACATGTACTCTATGTGTTTATTAAAATGCTTAAATGAGATTTATATCTGAATTGGCTGCTTATGCTATCTTGACTAGTGCATATGAATGCCTATTGCAATGACTGTGATTGGGACTACGTTGTAATCCAGCCAATCGGTAACAATTTCTGTTTGAGTGGTCGAGCTAGTCTCGCCACAATTGATGAGTTCGGTGAATCCGAGTTGTACGAGGATCGTCGATAACGGTACCTTGTCGATTAATTCAGTGTACGCTCATACTAGTCGGACTCGTCTAATAAACCGATTGGCCTAATGTATGTTCACTATGCATGGATGTTACTGCTTGAACCTAAGGTACCAAACTTACCAGTGAAAAAGTCCCTTTAACCTTGTTACCTCGATCCGCTAAGACTCATGAGCCGGACATGGTGGTATGGGATACCGTGGTCGAGCTGTCGGTCTATGCTGGGGCGACGAGCCTTCCCGTAGTGACTAGTGAGCAATCCAAACTCGTGAACCGAATACGATGGTATGAGACACTGTATTCGAGCTGTCGGCCTACACTGATAAGGTGACGAGCCCTTTGTAGTAACCTCGAGCATACTCTGAGACTATGTTGAGACGATGAGTCTTTCCGTAGCAACTAGAGTATAAACTAGGCCTACACTGATAAGGTGACGAGCCCTTTGTAGTGACCTAGAACCATAACATCGTATGAGATTTGCTAGGATGGACGACCCTAGAATAAATCATTGTTTGGGATCGATATAAGGGAGGTACCTTAGCTTCTCAATCCTGTTGTATGAGAAAGACTAATAAGAACTTGGAAATCACGCTCATGCACCGCATTGCATGTGTCGTTTGGTGTTGGGCAGAGCACTGAGGAAGTGACTGACATATGCGACCGTGAGATGAAGATCGCAGAGGGAGTGCAGGAGAGGGCATACATCATAACTACATCTCATTCTTTCATTAATTAGAGTACTTAGGACTTATTTTTTATACTGCTTGACTGAATTAATAACATGTTAACCTTTGCTGTATAGCTCCACTGAGTTGATCACTCACTCCTATATTACGGGATGATGTTTTAAACACCCACCAGACCCTGTTTTGGTTTTAGATGATGGCGATGCTTACGAAGCGGAGCCAGACTTTTATGATGATGAGGAGGGTTTCTCTTATATACAGCTATCAGGTGAGTCTAGGTAGACCATGTTCTGATCGATGGGGTTACATGGATGCTGATTAGACTCCATTACTCTTGATCTTTTTACAATTTTGGACCACCCATGTATATTTCATTTTGTTCATTTTAGAGTATACATGTATATATTTAACCCGGTAATATGTTTACACTTTCAAGACTTACAACACTTTATATATTTTATATATCTATCACAGTTTTTCGCTTGCGAAATTTAACTGTCTCTAGAGTATGATATGTTGTTTTGGTATAATCTCACTCACGTTTAATGCATTAATCTGAACAACATTCAATCATCATTATCTATGTTGCATAAGTGATGCGTTGGAACTCGGGAGTGAAGTTTATGCTCAACCCTCGATTTTCAGGGCGTTACAAGTTTAGAGAATACTCGATTCAAACAAGCCTTAAATCACCCAAGCTACACCCTTAAAACCCTAGAAATGAATTACAGGCGTTCTCTTGAGTATTCTATTTTTGGTTTCCACCTATATTTATAGCCATGAGAAGAATCTCGAACAAAATCGAAAACAAATTCCGCAGATATGCATATTTGCGTAAAAGCTGCGCATTCGTTTGATGGGACCTTCGATGGGTCTTGATGTCATCAACAGACCTTCGATGACATCAAATAGTGCTCGATGACATCGAATGGTCTGTCCATGGCATCGATAGACCTTATTTCTGAATTGATTTAAGACATCAAAAATAATAAGAAGACTGTGTTGTATTTAGGGCATGGCATCACATGTGACTTCAGGGAATGGTAAGTGGTGTTCTACCGTGAGTGTAGAGAGGAAGCTTGGGGTTGAGACGTGAATGGCTTTGAGAGAGAGAGAGAGAGAGAGAGAGAGAGAGAGAGAGAGAGAGAGAGAGAGAGAGAGAGAGAGAGAGAGAGAGAAGAAAATGAAAAAGGAAATAGAGAAAGGTAATGCATATTAAGCGAGAGTCAGGTTCGACCATGGGTCGTGTTCTTGTCGAATGCATCAAGTGCAAGTTCAGGCCAATGCTCTAATATGTAGGTAGTCCTACTCACTTCTGAACTTTTTAACTTTATGTATTTTCTGATATTTACTTTTGAAATAATTTTCTTAAATTAATATTGTCGAAATTCATTTATATCCTAATGTTTATTTTGAATTTTAACATTAATTGAATCTGATTGATTCGTAGAGTTCAATTATATTCTGACTTAATTTTTTAATATTAAATTAATTTCACTAACTTTAGACCTTAAATCTGAGTTAGACTAATTGATTTAAATTTTGTTTGATTTAGAATAAATACTAAATAAATTTATTTTTGTGTTTGAAAAAAAAAAACCAAATAAACAATTTCACTAAGTATATATTTAAATTTAGAAATTATAGAATTTATTGTGTTAAGATTAAATTTAAATTTGAGTTTATTCATAAATTTTGAAATTAATTGATATAAAAATAAATTATTAAAACTATATTAAGTTCGAATTAATATATGAATTATTTATGTCGGTATAATATAATATTTGAAGATAAATTTTATAGGTTTAGATCAAAATTGCTAAATTTAACTTGGAATTAAATTAACTTTGAAATAAAAATTAATAACTTAAATTAATTTGCAAATTTTGAGTTTTAAACTAATATATATTTAATTTCATACGTAATAATTAATTTAATTTATTAATGTAATCTATATTGGATGTAATTATGAATGTTAAAATGATTGATTAATTTAAGTTTAATGTATGTTGGTTATAATTAAAATATTAACTAGTGGTTAAATGTAAATTATAAACTTTTAAAATTTTAGAATTAATATCAATTATACCAAGTGAGAATCTAAAAATATTTTTAAAGTTACATGAAGTAAATTAATCCAAATTTAAATCTAAGATGATTTGTGAAAGTTTTAGAAAATAGATAATTTAAATTCAAATTTTGGTTATTTTGTGACTAATATGAACTCTGATGTATATGATTATGTAAATTATTTAAGTTAAAAATTAATATGATATTAAATCAAACTTTTAATTTTTATATTAATTAAAACTCTAATTTAAGTTAAAATAAAATATTAATAATTTAAATATAAGGTCCAAAAAAACTTTTTATAAATTATTAAATATGAATTTAAAATTTAAATAAAATAATTAGTTCATATTCCAAATAAGTAAATAAATTCAAAAATCATAATTTTGGGACAAAATCGGTATTTTATCATTTTTTAGGAGTTTCTTGGTAAAATTCCAACACTCTGATAGAAAACAGATTGATATTTCAACAATTACAGGGACTAAATTTTAACGGCGTCGGATTTATACACTTTGTATAAAACCTTTTTTTTTTGAACCCACACACACACACCACCACACACTCACACCGTAGTGGGATTTCACCACCTATGGGTACTCGAACCCTTGACCAAGTGTTGAAACTCCTGAAAGTCTACCATCGAAGTAAAAGCAAGGACCCACAAGTGGTGAAATTTGATTTATTAAATCGTATTATTTCAACACCTACCCTTGCTTCGGTGGTAGACTCTTAGGAGTTTCAACACCTGGTCAAGGGTTTGAGTACCCATAGGTGGTGAAATTCCACTACGGCATGAGTGTGTGGGTGTATGTGTGCGTGTGTAAAAAAAATTGTATTATTTCTGATTTTAAAATCTTTTATGCTATTCATGCATTTCCATTGATTATTGAATTGTGGAGAAAAAAGAAAAAAGAAAAAGAAAGAAATAAAAGAAAATAGTATTAGTAAGTAAGTTAATCATGTCCTTTGGTGAAAAACTCTAAAGCCAGCAAGTAGGGCAATCGTATTCCTTGGGTGAAAAATCTTAGAACATGTTGGATCCTTCGGAGTCTCCTTCGTATACGACGTATGAGTACAATTTTGTGCACGGACAAACTAACGTATAAATGGATCCCTCACTACGAGGTACCGATGCGTGAGTGTTAATGCAACATGTTCATCCACTTGGATATGGTGTTGTAAAAAATAATGATTATTAAATTTTTATTAAGGAATTCATGAAAGTGTGACATTCAGAGAATCTTTACTATTCTAACAATGCGTTCATGTTATCTTTAAGATTCAATATCTTGATTCATGTTTTGAATTTGAAAAAAAAATTATAATTTCATTATTTATTCATTTGATATAAATTTAAAATTTTCATATTTATGTTGGAATGATTCCATGAGCTGTCTTGGAGTTTAGCCGGGGTGAAGAAGAGTGAAGATCTAACCATCAACTTAATTGTAATTATATCTCCATATGTATTTGTAAAAAACAAAGAGTATAACAGAAATTTAAAAGTGAGTTTAAATTGTAATAATTAAATATTGTATTAGATTAATGTTTATTTGTTGTAATGATTTTTATTTAAATGTAGTTGTGAATGTTTAAAATTAAATCATAATCTGAGATTCAGAGTCAGATCTAATTAACTCGGGTACCAAATTTCAGGGTGTGACACAGTTAATATGCATGCACTCATAAATTGCAAACACAAAGTGTATTAAGTCAATCATATGCAACCTTAGTGGTGGGCCCGTTTAAATTTATGTGATTGCTCATAAGGCCCACTTAAACGTAGTTAAGAAATCCAACCCACGGGTGTCCCACTTGAATGAGGTTTCGGTCATATCTAAAACAAGGTGGCCAATATATATATATATATATATATATATATATATATATATATATATATATATATATATATATATATATATATATGAATGCTCATCTGCCCACCTCATGTGAGCACTTGCGCACACCATTGCACACATGTCTTAGGCACAAAACTTGAATGGTCCAAGTAATGTGGCACTCCTTGAAACCCTATGAGGTCAATTTTCAGCCTTATCCAATTCTATAGTGGGCCATAACAAAGAAAAATGCAAATCAAGGGATTAAACGGTTTCCTTTTGCCATGTCCACAAGAATTTTGGATCAGGAGGAAATTTGGGTTAGCTAAGTTTCAAGGAGTGCCGCATCACATGGACCGTTCAAATCCTGTCGCTGAGACACATGTGCAAATGTGCACACGGTGCTCACTTAAGAAGGTGCGCATGTGAACATTCCTCGACTATTTTCTAAATAAGTTGTTTCCCTATATCTATGTTTTAAATAATTTCTAAGTGCGTGTGTATCACACATCACACACCGTCGGAGCATCAAAGTTTTTCTCCAGTTCAATCATTTTCTTTCGAGGTTTCGTAGGACCGAAATTCTCCAGATGCTCCGCCCCCAGGATCCACCATAATATTTTTATGATTAATCAGATGGTCCGTAGACGCTTAATCCCGGTCCAAAAATCAACCTGATCCACAACTTCAGTGGGCGAAGCCACGTAGAAATATATGGATGGGGATCCACACCGTAGAGTTAATATTTCATCCAATCCGTTCATCATATGAGCCTCACTAGAACGAAAGAATAATTCAAGTGGGCCACAACGACTGAATTACAGGATGTAAGGGTGGGTTTGTATTGTTCCCCTTGGTGGGGCCCTCCTGTTTTCAATCAAGCTGCGTTTTGGCCACATTGTTTCAGGTGGAAGGATTCACCTATGTGGGACCCACCTTATTCAACGGTCAGATAATGTCCCACACCGAGAGGTTTGCCAAATGCGTCCTGCCCATTCACATGAAGTCACACTTGTGTGAGATCTGAGCTTTCTATGTGGTTGGAGATAATGGTTAGATGTTCACCCTAAAAAATCAGGCATTCTAACTCCTCAGTTGGGCCACGATATCCAAAATAAACTGACGGTTATAATAAATTTTCTAGCCGTCCATTGTTTTGGACGTTGTGGCCTAGATAAGGTATGAAATGTCTTGATTTATAGGGCAGAATCTCTGAACATTGTAACCCACACAATGGAATCATCAGATCTCCCCCACCTTTTGCATATTGGCACGTGCAAATGCGTCTAGAAGGCTCCCACGGACAGAGTGCGAGGATACTTCATACTTGTTAGTTATTTCATCAGCATGGACCCGGCAATTGTGCACGTGGCGCATATGATCATCAATCAATCAATCGTCCAAATTGTGGGCCCGATGTAGAATGTGAAGCAAGATGAAATTGATTGGAGAATCGTAGCCTCTGAATAGCGAATTTGGACCGTGGATTCCTTTATTATTGACCGTTCATTAAGTAGCCCCCGATAAGAGAGTTAAAATCGTTCATACAGAGTAATTTTTGTTTATGACACATCCCAAGTGGGCCCCACAATCATTCATTTCATCCGTCATGTGTCCGAATCTGGCAGTTTCTGTGCGTCGAGTGCAAAATATCAGGATGCATGTGCTTCGATCGTTCTCCACCAGCTAAGCAAATAACACAATGAAAGCCAGAATGATTTTTTTCCTGAGATTGCGTGCGGGTCAGCTGTTACCCGTGTAACGGACGGAAAAGGATTGGCTACTCCCCTTACACCAGTCAACGCCTGGTGGTCGGTGCTGTGTGGGCCCACCATGATGTATGTGTTTCATCCATTCTGTCCATCTTTATTTATAGATCATTTTATGTCATGAGACCAAAAATTAGATATATCCCAATCTCAACTGGACCATATATTTCAGGAAACAGTGTTGAATGAATGTCGACCATTGAAAACTTTTTGAGTCATAAAAGTTTTGAATCAAGCTGATTTTTGTTTCTGTATGACCTAATCAATAGGTTGAATGTGAAATAAACAATACAGGGGCTTTAGGAGGATTTTAATGGTGGATATCTAATCCCTATTGTTTTCCTGTGATATGGTCCAACCGAGATTTATATCCCTTT
The DNA here is from genome assembly GCA_037074715.1 of Magnolia kwangsiensis. Lineage (NCBI taxonomy): Eukaryota > Viridiplantae > Streptophyta > Magnoliopsida > Magnoliales > Magnoliaceae > Magnolia > Magnolia kwangsiensis. Next base: position 16,194,571 of record CM073580.1, on the reverse strand, counting down.
CATTTTTGGCGTCAAGCCCTAAAATGATTCGTAAAATTGGGCAAACGGCATGGATGAAACACATACATCATGGTAGGGCCTACAGAGCACCGACCATCAGCAACGGGCTAGTGGCTCCCCCGACACCAGCCAATGGATTGGCTGGCGGTCAGTGCTCCGTGGACCCTACCATGTTCATCCATGCCGTCCATCTATTTACACAGATCATTTTATGATATGAGAACAAAAATGGGTTATATGAGAATCTTAAGTGGACCGCATTATAGGAAACAGTGTTAAATGAGCGTCGACCATTAAAAAATATTTTGGAGCCATAAAATTTTTGGATCAAGCTGATTTTTGTTTTTTTCCTTCATCTGGGTCTGTATGACCTAATCAACCTATTGGATGTCAAATAAACAGTTCGGTGGGCCTTAGGAGGATTTTAATGATGGATGTCCAATCACTATTGTTTTCATGTGGTGTGGTCCACCTGAGATTTACATACCTCTCATTTTTGAGATAAAGCCATAAAGTAATTTGTAAAATTGGATGAACAGAACAATTACATCATGGTTGGGCCCACAGAGCACCGATCACCAGCCACGGGGCTGGTGTCGGGGAGTAGCCAATCCGTTTCCTACCCATGTAGCAGACGCGGATTTCCTGCCAAAGCCTTTCGCAGGAAGTTCCCTGCACTGGGAACCTACGTGGGGTCCACCGTGATGTTCGTTAGAAATCTACCCCGTCCAAATATTTTTTGAGCTATTAGGACATGAGACTAAAAATGAGCAGTATCCCGTGCTTAAGTGGGCTGAAAACATGTGGATTGAATGTCCACAGTTGAAATATTGGTGGGCCACTGAAGTTTTGAATCATGCTAATATTTGTATTTTCAGTTCATCCAAGTAGGAATGGCGTTATGAACGGTATAAACGGCACCCCCGTGTGGTTTCAACCGTAGGAATTGAATAGCCACTATTCCTTTAATGCAGCACACTTGAATTTCTACAAACATCACGGTGGGCCCATCCAGGTTTCCGGCGCAATAACTACTTGCGAAAGGCTTTGGCAGGAAATCTGCGTCCCCATGTAACACGTTAGTATGTATTTTTTGTACATATCATTTATATGTTTTTACATTTACGCAGGATTTCTTGCGAAAGTTCACTCGATGCAAGGTAGGGCCCACTATGATGTTTTTGAGAAATCGACCGTCCATTTGTTTTTCGATCTCATTTTAGGCCATGCCACCAAAAATTAGGCAATCCAAAGCTCAAGTGGGACACATGAGAGTGAGAATTGGGGAAGAAAATTCCTACCATTGAAACCTTCATGGGCATCACTTTGATGTTTATATGCCATCTAAGTCCTTTCTAAGGTCATTCCCATTGGGATGAAGTGAAGACACCCAATAATTAGCCTAATACAAAGCTTTTACAAAACTTTCGTGGCCAAACGTTTGCTTCAACGGTGGTAACTGAATTCCGACTTTTTCCTCTCGTGTGGCTCACCTAACCTTTGGATCCGTCTCATTTTTTGGGGTACTTCCTAGAATAAGCTATAAAAACGAATAAACGGGTGGATTTCTCATAAACATAATAGTGGCCCCACCTTTTATCCCAACGCAGGAACTACCAGCGAAAAAATCAGCGTCAATATTTAAATATAATGTGAACTACACCACTAAAAACACCGAGGAATGAACATTTAAAATAATAAGGAATGACCGTTAAAAATATTTGGTGGGCCACAAAAGTTTTGTATGAAGCTGGTATTTTTATTTCTCTTCATCCAATTATTCTTGACATTATCGATAGGTTGGATCGAAAATAAACATTTTAAAAACCTTACAATGGGCCCTTTGGAATTTTTAACATTGAGGCACTCAATCACCACTAATCCTGCAGTGTGGTCCACTTGATATTTGGATCTGCTTAATTTTTTGGACCACGTACTACAATGAACTGGAGAAACAGATGGACGGTGTGGATATAGAATATATCATCAAGTGAAACAAATACGAGCAAGGCTACAGGAAAGTGAAACACAGGAGATTGACTTGCCCACCTTCGAAACCTTCTTTGGGCAGGAAGCGGATTGTATCTTACCCAGCCCGCTTCTAGCCGAGAACGGTCGGATCTGTGTGGGGCCCACCCTGATGTATCTGTTTATCTATCCGGATCCAAAGATATCAGCTCAAAAAAACGGTAGATCTGACGTCCAAGTCGCCCACATCACGGACGCAGATTTACTACTGGCACGTTGAGCAGCGAGACTCCCTACCGAATTGACGTCACTAAGTTCTGTGGGCCTCATAATAATGTATGTGTTGTATCCATACCGTCCATCCATTTTGAGAGATCATTTTAGGGTATGAGCAAAAGAATTAGACAGATCCAAAGTTGTAGTAACACCACCACAGAAAACGGTAGGGAGAGTAACGCCTACCATTAAAACCTTCCGAAAGTCTACCGTGATGTTTATTTGAAATCTCACATATTCATAAGTTAACACGGACATGAAAGAATTTAAAACACAAATATCAGCCTGATAAAAAACTTTTGTGGCCCTTAGAAGTTTTTAACGGTGGGTGTCACTCTCTCCATTGTTCTTATGGTGAGGTCCACACGAGCTTTGGATCTTACTCATTCTCTGGCTTTAGCCATAAAATGATCTCCAAATGGATGGATAATATGGATACAAAACATACGTCATGGTGGGACCCACTGAATTTGGTGACGTCACTTCATTAGCGAGTCTCGCTACTCAGCCAACACACTGGTTATTCTTGCATTTAATGCAATGCAGATGGCTTAACGGCTAACGCTTTGTGCATTTAAATCAAACCAAACTAATTATTTGGTGTAGTAAAATTATGCGTTGGATGTGACTCATTTTTGGTGTCGTATCTTAAAATGATTTGAGAGAATGGATGAACGGTGTGGATAAATAGATACATCATGGTGGGCCCACAAAAATTTGCCTGCCCGTCCCCTGTTTGTTGTCTTACCCGTGCCAGCCACGAATAGATAAATCTGTGTGGCAGCTTAGCTTACCATGATATATTTATCTATCTACGCCGTCCATCCCTTTTTTAAGGCATGTGCCCAAAATAAGGAAGATCCAAAACTGAAGTGTACCACACTAAATAGTAAGCTTGGATAGCATTAAATGCAAGAGTCTTCTGTGGTGTGGTCCAATTGAGCATTCACTTTTAGGCTCGTGCTTTAAAATGACCCGAGAAGGGGGATGGATGGCATGGATAAACAGATACATCACAGTAGGCCCTACACAAATTTGCCTTATGTGGCAAGAGATACGTACGGTAGGACACAATCCTGGTGGGAATTGAGAGTTCACGGAGATAAATGGAATTTGAGAGGTATGGGAGTAATTGCGTGAAAATGAAATGAGATGCCTATATCACATCGCTCTATCAGTGAAGGATTTGGAATTCAACGAGGTGAAACACTTTTTTAAAGTTCACTTTGAGAGTAGTATGAGTAAATAAAGGTGCATTTTTTTAAGTTCACTTGAAGAGTTATATTATACTCAAATCTGAATCCAATTGGGTTTTGGATTGAGTTGAGTTTGATTGGTTCTAGTTACTACGTAACTCAGACTCGACTTGGTTTGAGTTCGGATTGGATGAATCCTACCCAATTGGGACTGACTCACCCATTTGGTTCGGATTGAGTTGGGTCCGAACAAGTTGGACAAGTCGAGTCATCCCGGGCCCAGATCCAAGTGTAGCACACGCCACCAATATCAATGATGCGTTGACGTAAAAAAGTTGTGGGCCCCACCATGATTTGTGTTATATAAAAAGTTGTGGGCCCCACCATGATTTGTATTATATCTACACCGTCCATCCATTTTTCCAAATCATTTTAGGGCATGAGACAAAAAATGAGGCAGACCACACCACATAAAGCAGTAGGGAAGCTTTTAGGTTAAAAAGATCAGCATTGACAAATCATCAGTTTTCTCAGCAGCTTTATCAAGATAATTCTAATCATAGAATTTGAGTTTTCCACTCTCTAAAAACTTGAAAAATATCTGAACAGGAATCCATGCAACCAATCAACTGAAATCTGTTCTGAAAAACTTCATTTTCTCTGAATTTCAAAAATCCCAACAGCTGGTCTGACGGGCTTTAGAAAGTACCCAAGCCCGGCCTAGTTAATAGATGGGCTTTAATTTTAAAGTCCATGCCTTGCCCTCAGGCCTAACATTCCAACCAAGACCCACTCCAAGTGGGTGAACCCAGCCCATTAATAACATAGTTAGGGTTGGCAATGGGTCGAGTCAACCCGCCAACCCTCATTTGAGGTGAATTCAGACCAAGCGAAATGAGTAGCAGGTTGGGCTCGGGCCCAAGCTAGAAATGTGACTTGTTTCAAGTAAATGGGTTAAGCTTGGGTTTAACCATACTTAACCCGACCCACCCACATAGGTTGCCACAGTTCGAAAGCGAAGGAGTATAAAAAAAATTTCTATGTTGGTACATATGCACTATCTGGTCTAGGTTTGCATAGCCTTGGTGTCGGATTCCATTTGTAAACCGTATGTGTTCAGCCAGGCTTGATGAATTTTAAGTGGGTCGGGTCCTGTCATAGGGAAATGGGTCGTAGGTCGGATTTGGGCAAGAATTCAAGGCTAGAGTGTACACGAGTTGAGTTAGCTCGCTTGACTCGCCTCAGCTCGAAAGGATTCAGACCGAGTTGAGCTGGTTTTTGGAGCTCAAAAAAATTTGGAGCCTTGTTGGGAGCTCGACTGGACTTGGATCAGCTCGGTGACTCGGTTATATTTGATATTGATGCTGCTCGTCGAGTGTTTGATATTGTTACTGTTTTGCATTTGTTAGAAGTTGAAGATGCATTGTGTTTGAAAAAATGCTGCACGGGCTTGAACTTGGCTTGAACTGGCCCGAGCTACTAACTAAATCAAGCCGAGCCGACTAGACAAGCTCAAGGACCGAGCCAAGTCGAGTTTGAGTTGGGGTTAGCTACTGGCCGAGCCAAACTGTGCCAAGCTTGAAGTTCGACTCGTGTATGACTCTATTGATGGCCCATTTGGTAAATGGTTCAGTTTGGGCTGATCCCACCTGATCCCAACCCTGACCCAATTTTGTATTAGGGCATGCAGACGTTCCATATCACTATGGACAACCATTCAAAGGATGCAATGAAAAAAATCAAACTAGTAGTAGGATCATCCAATTCAGTGCGTGGGGTCCAAGAATGGATGGACAAGATTGTTTATAGAAGATGGAGTCAAGTTCTGGATTTCCAGGACCATCCAAGTGCTATGATTTTTGCAAGTTTTTAGTGGAAGAAGTGGACTGGACTTCATGGATTCTCCAGATAGGAGTGGTTGCTAAGTGAGCCCAAAATGCAACCATGTACTTAGACCTTGGTTCTAACCTAGTGGAAAATCAACTTTCAGTGTGTCATGTGGCACGTGTGAAAGATCCAAGCCGATCATCAGGTGGGCTCCTCCATTTATGTATCCCAGCCCAAAAATCAGTGCCAGTCTACTTCGTCAGGTGGGATGCAAAATGCCGGAGCATACATAATGTTCTTGACAAAAATGGCTCATATGTATATTACACCAAGGAATGAAAAAATACTTGAAATTACAATCAACATAAAAGTAATCTTTCTAGTAAATTTGTTCATGAACATGTATGGATACTCAAGGTTTTTAGTTTCGTACAGGTGGGGCCCACGTTTCAGAGACCCAAAATGCAGTCTGGTGTGACCCACCATGAAAAAACCATGACCCAAAAATCTCCAAGACTGGAAAATCCTCAGTTCTTTTAATTAGTTGAATGTGGACTACTAACAATATATTTGCAGGCAATAGAATTAGAAGGCTAGGATTCTCCAATTGAGGAGATTTTTAGGGCACAGTCCATCCATGTTGGGTACCAACAGGCCAACGGTCTGGATCACTGAATCATGGGCCTCAGTTGTACAAAATGAAAACCCGAGTGGAATGCAGCTCGTCGGCCTTAAAAATCATCTATATATTTACAAAGGCAGTAATCTCTTATACTTAAAATATAAAATGAAAGATGCATATATTACCACACAAGAGATGCTGGTTACGATAAGGACCGAATTGAAGTTGTCCGGATACTTGAAAAATAGGGGCGTAAAGTTCATCCCGAAGATGCCCGATGCAACTGCAAAAACCGTAGCGACAAATGTAGCCGCTGTGAGAAGCAACTCGAATTGGATCAGCTGGTTTTGGACATTGTCCTGCACAAATTGTAGAAGAAGCCATGATTACTATAGTTCTAAAACTCAGTGATTCCACTCATAATTTGAGTAAATTCAACATGACGAGATTTCAAGCTGAGCTGCTAGGGAATTCACTCGTCAGTGTGACCCAGTTCCAACTCGATAAGACTCATCGAGTTGTCTCGCTTACCCAATGGGCTAGACAGTTCTTTTTTCAGCTAAGTTACTCGAATTTAGTGGACTTTAAAGCGATTAAAACCACCACTGACCACTTGATGCAACTAAAACTATCGCCCAAGCAACACGCCACGAAAATCAACGCCCATCTATTTCTAATGGCATGCGGAATATGCAAGGATCGCGTACAATAAATACAAAGAAGATAATTGAGAAAAACCCAACACCACAACCACACAAGAACATAAGATATACATGGTTCACCACTTGGGTTACATTTACGGGCAATCTAGTAAAGAAAAATTTACTATAGCAAAGAGAGATTACGAAGATCAATAAATGAAGTACCTTATTCAAGAATACAACAAAACCTCCTTGAACCTAAGCTTAAAAAGAAAATCCCCCATTTATTGAAATACCAGCAAAAGATCTTCTCACTTTGGAGACCTTGAAAAGAAAACCTTGGAGCATCTCTTGGAAAACCTTGAAGCCTTGAATCAAGCCTTTAAGAAGAAAATCCCATTTTTAAAACCCTCTTGTGCAATAAGAAATCCCTCTCCAAAATTCCTAACTCTCTTAACCCCAGCATAACCTACCTTAAAAGCCCCCCTTTCATCAGGGAAATGCCAAAAATACCCCTCCAAGGGTCCACTAACAATTGGGCCTTGTTAGCATGTGAAACATGGATCATATGGGCCCAAGAAAATGAGTAAACCCAAAGTGCTTTCGGTGTCACAATTTTAACAATTTCCACCTTGATAGCAAAATCGCTTCCTTGCCTTGCCAATCCACCATCATTACCTTGCCTTGAAGCCTAGAGAAGTCAATTTCCAATCTAATTTATCTACTTGAATGGTCTTTGTGAGCATGTCCACTACATTCTCCTTTGTTCCTACCTTCAACAAATGAATTTAGTCATCTTCAATGACTTGACAAATAAAATAGTGCCGAATTGCAATGTACTTTCTTCTCTTGTGATTAATTGGGTTCTTTGCCAAATAAATGGTGCTCATTTGTCACAAAAAAAAAATCATAGGTTTACAAACAAAATCTATCTCTCCGACAAGTACTTGAAGCCAAACCACCTCCTTACAAGCTTCCGTTACCACCATGTACTCAGCATCCATAGTTGATAATGCTACCATTCCTTGAAGCTTTACCATCCAACTTATAAAGCCATTTGCAAAACGAAATACGTATCATGTAGTTGATTTTCGCTTATCAAGATCACCAGCAAAATTTGCATCAACAAAATCATGCATCACCTTTGCCACTTTGCTATATGTAACACATGATTACTTGTGCTTCTCAAGTATCGAAGTACCCATATTTTCAGCCTCCTAATATGGTTTTCCTGGATTTTCTATAAAACGACTAAGCACCCCAACCACATAAGCTATGTCTAGCCTAGTACACATCATAGCAAACCTTAGACTTCCAACCACACTTGCATATGGAACCTGAGTCATATATCCTTCTTCCACCTCTAACTTTGGACTTTGTTTAGAAGATAACACGAAGTGAGCCGTCAATGGAGTCTTTATCGGCTTTGCCTTGCTCATGACAAACTTGTCGACCACCTTTTCAATGAACCTTCTTTGAGAAAGTAACAAGGATCCACTTTGTCTATCTCGTTTTATCTCCATTCCAAGGATTTGACATGCCGCCCCTCAAACCTTCATCTCAAATTTTCCACTTAATTGAGCCTTCGGCTCATCAATCCCTGCCTTATCTTTGCATACCAAAAGCACATCATCAACATACAAACCAAGATAAGAAAATTTCCATCACCGAAAAACTTGAAATACAAACAATGGTCATAATCACTTCTTTTATATTCAAGACTTAATATAAAAGAGTTAAACTTTTTATACCATTGCCTTGATGCTTGCTTGAGACTATACAATGATTTATTCAACTTGCATACAAGATTTTTCTTGCCCTTCACAACAAATCCTTTCGATTGTTGCATGTAGACTTCTTCTTTAATGTCCCGTGTAAAAAATAAAATAACCTTTTTTACATCCATTTGCTCAAGTTCCAAGTCTAGTAAAGCTAAAATTGCAAGAACAAACCGAATCGAAACAAATTTCACAACTTGTGCAAAATTATCAATAAAATCAATACCCCTTGGCAACTAGCCTTGCCTTGTATATTTCGATTTTACCACTTGCACTCTCCTTGATTTTATAAACCTACTTACAATCAACCGCCTTATGACCCGTTGGCATTTCCACCAAAGCTCATGTATGATTTTTTCCTAGTGCAAATATTTATCCTTGCATAGCCTTCTTCCAAGTTACTGAATCTTCACCCCGCCAGCTTAGTTCTTGATCTTTAGTCATTAGAGCCCTCAATGTCGTAGGATCCACATAATCTTTGAGATATGTCGATTGATGGATTTCACACCGTGGACGTTCCGTCATAGGTTGTGCCTCTTCTTTACCATTTTCTTCAATTCCTTCAGTTTCATCTTGATCATCTTCTTGATCCATGTGATTTACAATATTTGGAACCGAACATTCCGATGCATCTTCAAACATTGGACATCATTTTGTAGTGGACCTTCCTTCTCCTCATTTTAATATTTTGAACCTCGCAGAAGCACGTAAGACTCATCAAAATGAACATCCCAACTAATGATAATTTTCTTAGCTATTGGATCCCACAAACGAAAAACCTTTCGCTCATTTGCATAACCAACAAAAAAGCAATTCTTGGATTTAGGTTCCAATTTGTTTTTTTGACAACTAGGAATTAAAGTAAATGCATCACAACCAAATATCTTCAATTCAGAATAATCACGAGGGGTTTCAGACCATACCTCTTGTGGTGTTTTCTCTTTTAGAGCCATGATGGTGATCGGTTGACGAGTTAGAAAGCCATTGATATAGCTTCCACCCCCGCATTAGCCAACATGCTTCTAGCACGCTGCATTAGCATACGATTCATTCTTTCAGCCACGCCATTTTGTTGAGTGTAGATAACTGTGAAGTGTCGTCTGATTCCTTCATCCTTGCAAAACTTGATGAAGTCATTTGAAGTAAATTCCTTCCCATTATCCGTCATAAGAGTCTTAATGTAACATTATGTTTGCTTCTCCACCTCGGCCTTCAAATGCTTGAAAGCCATGAATACATCACCCTTGGACCTTTATGTTTTCACCCATACTTTTCCTAAGAAATCATCAATGAATGAAACGAGGTATAGAGCACCACCATATAAAGTAGTTGGTGACGGCTCCCATACATCTGTGTATGTAATCAACACACATGTACATGTGTGACTACCTTTTGAGAACTTCCAACACAACCTCCTATGCCAAAACCACAATGGAAGTTCACCATTCTCCACAACTGCATTTGCCATGTCATTTGTCACTGTGCTTCCTAGTAGCTTGTACAAATTTCCAACCTAGATACCTTTCATTATGACATGAGCTCCTTTGGAGACTTTAAGTACACCCGCTTGCCCCGTAAATTTACAACCATCCAAATCTAATTCTGAGAGGGAGATCAAGCTTCTTTTCAATCCTAGTACATGCCTTACATTTTCAAGACTAATAGTCATTCCATCAAACATCTTCAATGCAACTGAACTAACCCCAACCTTTGTGCGAGTTGAGTCATTTCCCTTCGATATAATACCGCCCTCATGTGCTTGATAAACTGTCGAGTTAGAACTCATCGTCAATACCTCATCTTCAATAGATGTCGATGTTGACACATATCTTCATTCTTGGATTAAGAGAATTGCTTGTCTTTGTTTGAATCGGATTCCTTTGAATTTTTGTTTTTCATTTCTAGCAATCTATCTTTAAGTGATCGCTCTTATTTCATACCCAACAAGCACCTTTGTCACCCCTTAATGTTGATCGACCCTGAGACTTGTTTCTTGAAAAATTATTCGGTTTGCTACCATGATCATTCGACCTTCCTCTTATCATAAGAGCTTCCGCTTTTGACCCACATGAACTTTCCAAAGATGCATTTTTTCGAAGTTCATTGGAAAGCAATGCATTATGAACTATATCCCAACCGAGTGAATCTTCCTTGATACAACTCAATGATGTAACCTGTTGTAATTCTAAGCCACAAAAAACCCCGATTAACCCTAAATATTAGAGACTTTGATATAATACGACTGTCAATCCTATGCTTTGCGGAATCACCCTCAACGAAGATAGAATAATTAAAATAGAATTAAGCAATCAAGCAATCACAGACACAATTTTATAAGGAAAACCCTTGTGCAGAAAAAAAAAAAAAAAAAACCCATGGCACAAAGTGAAAGAGACATCCACTGAGACATCCACTATAATCAAAACCTTAAGAGTTACACTACTCACCTTCTCCGATTACAAAAGCAATACGATCTCCCATTACAATGCACACCCTAGGAAAAGTCCTAACCCTTGAGAAAAATCCATTCCCAAGCCCTTAGAAGTGTAGAAAACCCTCTCAACCTGCAAAACCCTTGCCCTGTGAGAGAAAATATTCATCGTTCTTAAGCCCTAATCGAATCTGGATTTGAATAAATACCTTGACTTACGCAAACCAACATAACCCATCGGTCGGACCAACAAAATCCTTTGTTCCTGACTTCTGTCTGAGATAACCTCTACTCTGTAAGTCGGACCGACACCCAGGTCAGTCAAACTGACAAAGCCCTGCTGAAACTCCTAAACCTTGCAGAATTCAAGGCATCCGCACAACAATCTCCACCTTGACTTGTATTTTGCCAAGTCACCCTGAAGATCTCCTGCGCTAGCCTCCACCTTGAGTGGAGACCGCTCCCTGCATCCTCTGCCTGGAATGCAGCTCCATCCACAATCCTATGTAAGGGTGCCCAATCTCATCAATATTTGGTGAGATTGATCAAGCCCAAACAATGCTTGAGCTTGTTTGTAGTCACCGGCTTCGTCAACATGTCCGCGGCATTTTTGTCCATGTGAATCTTCTAAAATTGAATCTCACTTGAAGGAAAGAGTTCACATATAACATGGAACCTCACACTAATTTGCTTGGTTCTGCATGATACACTTGATTCAACACTAGATAGATAACGCTTTAACTACCATAATGCAACTGAATCATCTCTTGTTTCAACCCGAGTTCTCCAATTAAACCCTTCAACCATAACACCTCCTTTAACGCCTTTGTCGAAACCATATATTTCGCCTTTGGTATAGACAACACTATCGTAGACTATAGCATAAATCTCCAACATATTGGCCTGCCTGCTAATGCGAAAACATATCCCGTAATGGATCTCCTGTTGTCCAGATCTCCTACATGATCTGAATCCACTTATCCTACAACTCCACCTGAAGCTCCATGTCCCTCGAACATGATCCCAATGTCGATTGTGCCCCTAAGATACATGAGAAGCCATTTAACTGCATTTCAATGCTTTTTTCCTGGATTCGCCATATATTTGTTGACCATGCTAACTACCTATGAGATTTCCAACCTTGTTTAAACCATCGAATACATGAGACTCACCACTGCACTAATGTCTGGTACCCGTGACATATCTGAAATCTCATCTTCTGTACTTGGACATGACTTGGCTGACATCTTAAACTAACCTGCTAAAGGTGTGCTAACTAGCTTAACAACTTGCATGTGGAACCTCTCTAGCACATTCTGCACATATTACCCCCCCCTCCCCTCTCGAGATAGCCACAGCTTCCCAGACTCTGTCTCTGTGAATTTCCATACCTAGAATCTTCTTTGTAGCGCCTATATCCTTCATGTCAAACTTCTTGCTTAACAGAAACTTAAGCAAGATTATCTCCTTCTTGTCCTCTGCAACAATCAACATGTCATCAACATATAACATCAGTAGAATGTAGGGCATGTCCTCAAGCACCTAGTAATATATGCAGCAATTGTACTCACATTTGATATAGTCAATCTCCACCATGTAGGAATCTAACCGCTTGTAGCACTGCCTTGGAGACTGCTTCCGCCCATACAAGGACTTCTTCAGCCTACACACGTAATCTTCCTTACCAACCTCCCCTCCTCGAATTCTTATAGTTTCTTCATGTAGACAACTTCCTCCAAGTTCCCATGAAGGAATGCCATCTTCGTATTAAGCTGTATCGATTTCCGCTACCATAACCAATAGTACCCTGATAGATGTATTCACAACCGGAGAGAAAACTTCATTATAATCTATTCCTTCCCTTTGCGAGTACCATTTTGCTACAAGTCGTGCCTTGAATTTTTCGCAATATTTTTCTACTAATGCTTCCTTTTTGAACACCCACTAGCACCTTATAACCCCCTAACCTTTTGGAAGTTCCACAACTCCCATGTTTGATTCCTATGTAGAGGTTCCATCTCCTCCGCCATGGCCGACATCCACTTGTCACCATCCTTTCCAGACTTGAGCCTCTTGAAAGATGGAGGGATCTCCACTCCTTGTGAATGATGCGAAAGAAACCATGTCCTTGAACACATATCAAACCGGTGCTCTAATAGTTCGTCTCTCCTTGTTCTTGGCTATATTCTCCTGGATATACTACTAATTGTTTTGGTCAATTTCTTGCTCTTGCTAAATTTCACCTCCATTAACTGGCTCAACTGGCTCCACCTGCACCGACAATTTCTCTGCCTCACCATGTTATCGCGACTTCTTTACAGCATCCTTGTTAGCCTTCAACATGGATGCTTCATCGAAGATCGCAACTCTGCTAATGGCCACCTTTTGAGAAACTGTATCCTAAAACTTGAAACCCTTGACACATTTCTCATACCCAATAAAGATGCACTTTCTAGATTTGATATCCAACTTCGTCCTTTGTCCACTCTGCACGTGGACGTATGCTGGACACTCGAAGATCCTCAACCCTGAGTAATCAACGTCCTTACCTATCTAGATTTCATCTGCAACTTTAAAGTCCATAGTTGTAGATGGTGACCGATTCACAATAAAGCATGTCAGGTTAACCGCTTCTGCCCAGAAGCTTTTAGGGAGCCCCGCATGCAACCGCATACTTCTTGCCCTATCTAATAGGGTTCTGTTCATCCTCTCTACCACTACATTCTACTGTGGAGTCCTTGGAGTTGAGAAGTGCCTTATGATGCCATGTTCCTTACAAATTTTCATAAATTTTACCTCTCTGTACTCTGTACCATTATCTGACCTGAGACACTTGTCTCCCGATTTGCTTCTTTAGTTTCAGCTTCCATTCCTTGAACATGGCGAACACTTAAGACTTGTGCTTTAAGAAGTAGATCCAAACATTTCTTAAGTAATCGTCTATGAAGCTCACGAAGTATTGTGCTCCTCTCTTAGATGGCACTGTCACTGGCCCCCAGACATCGGAATATATGTAATCGAGCACCCCACCGCTAGTATGTGTAGCAGTCTTAAACCTTACCCTGCATTGCTTCCCATAGATGCAATGCTCACAGAAATCCATATTGCATGCTTTAACTCCCTTCAACAATTTCCGTTTATGAAATTTCATCATGCCCCTCTCGCTCATATGCCCTAGCCGCATATGCCGTAAATTTTTGTCATCTGTGGTAACATCCTCACCTATAATCGTGCTCCCAACCACTTGTATAAAATTCGTCATCTTATGTCCCTTCATTAACATCATTGTACCTCTGGTGACCTTGATTACACCGCTAGATGCGGTGAATGTGCACACATTCGTATCTACAACGCCCAAAAATCAAGTTCTTCTTCAGATCCGAGACATGCCTGACATCACTAGAGTACGTACGACTCCATCAAATATCCTTACCTTGATGGTCCATATTCTGATGGCCTTACATGCAACATAGTTCCCCATTAGACTACTCCCACCATCATAGGACTTGTAGGTATCGGACCAAGTATTATTTGGAACATATGATACGAACATCCCTAATTAAGTATCCACACATTTGGAAAATGACTCGTACCTAAGGAGACCGAGAGTAAGTCTCTTTCTAAGCTTTCTTACACTAAGCTAGCCGATTCGTCCGTGTTTTTTTAATTCTTGCTTTCTAGGCCATTCGTCTGTTTCTAGCAATCTTTCTTCAAGTGTCTCTTCGCTCCACTGTAGAAGCATCCATTCTTAGCCTTCGATTTTGATCTACACTTCTTCCTATCAGATCGAGATCGCTCCACGGATCTCCCACATCCTTGGCCCCCTTTCCCAACTAACCCCTCAACCTGAGAATCCTCGTCACTTGTTTTCTTTCTCATCTCATTAGACATGAGAGCCACAATGACTTCTTTTGTCTTCAGAGTACTCTTCCTATATAATAGAGTAGTAACAAGATGGTTGTATAACGAGGAAAGCAATACTAGAAGTAGCACCGCTTTATCTTCATCCTTTATCATCTCTTTGAGCTTAATAACGCGCTACATATCTTCGTAAACGAGTTCATATACTCTAAAAGATCGGATCCTTCATCCATAGCTCGTAAAGTTATTTCTTCACAAACAACTCGTTAGTGAGGGACTTCGCCATGTATAGATCTTCTAGTTTCTTCCACATATCCAGGGATAATTCCTCTATTAGAACATTGTACATGACTTCATCCAATAGACACGGATGGATGACACTCATTGCCTTCTGCCCTAGTTCGCTCCAGTTGTCTTTCGACATCTTTTTAAATTAGGATCCAACAATGCATTGCTCATCCCTTGTGATACTAAAATATCCTTAACCTTTTGCTGCCACAAACCTGAAATTGTTCTTCCCATCGAATATTCATATATCAAACATCAACTTTGACATCTTCTCTGAATTCTTGAACATCCTTAAATCTAATGTTTTAATACCACTTTGTTGTAATGTTGAGCTGCAACAGACTTAGAAGCACGTTCAACAAAAATAAAACAATCAAAATAGCATGAACCAATCAAGCAATCACAAACACACAATTTTATGTGGAAAACCATTGCGGAATATTTTAAAAATATATATATAAATAAAAAATCACGGCACAAAGTGACAGATCTCCACTATAATCGAAACCTTAGAGTTACACCCCTCACCTTCTCCGATTACAGAAGCAACTTGATCTCACCTTATATTGCACACCCTATGAAAAGCCCTAGCCCTTGAGAAATATCCCTTCCCAAGCCCTAAGAAGTGTAGAAAGCCCTCTCAACATGCAAAACCATTGCCCTATGAGAGAAAACATTGCCGTTCTTAAGCCCTAATCGAAATTGGACTTAAATATCTCGACTAATGCAAACCAGCGTAACTCGTCGATCGGATTGACAAATTCCTCTATTCTTGACTTATGTGTGAGATAATCTGCACTTTGTAGGTCTGACCGACACCCAGGTCGCTCGGACCGATAGAGCACTGTTGAAACTCCCAAACCTTACAGAATCCAAGGCATCCACATAACATAACCAAATTGTCATAAGACTTCAGTAAGGTACACAACAATATCACCGCCTTGTCTTCCTCTTCCATTCTCATGCCTATGCTTTCAAGTTGACAAATAATATTGTTGAATATATTTAAAGTCCGAATTTTTTGTGCCATCCTTCATCCTAGGACATAATTTGCTCTTTAAAAAAAAATCCAGTTTGTGAGGGACTTTATTTGATACAAGTTTTCTAGCTTCTCTCATAAACCTGTTGCGGTCTTCTCACCAATTATGTTGAATAACACATGATTCGCCAAATACAAGCGGATAGTAGACAATGCCTTGAGATCCATCTCATACCAATCATCATTGGTCATAGATTATGGTCTCTTTGCCTTACCAAGCAATGCCTTGTGTTGCCCTTGTTAAACCAACAAATCTTGAACTTTTAATTTCCAAAGCTAGAAATGTTAAATTTCTCCACCTCGAATCTAATACTAGCCATCTCTTCCAATTTACTACAGAAACCCAAAAGCTCTGATACCACTTAAAGCTATTAAAATTATCGTCGACCACTTGATGCAACCAAAACCACCGCCCAAGCAACACGCCACTAAAATCAAACACCCATTTGATTCTAATAGCACACGAAATATGCAGGGATCGCGTGCAATAAATAAAAAGAAGATAATGGAGAAAAACTCAAAACCATAACCACACAAGAACACAAGATATATGTGGTCCACCACTTGAGTTACATCTATGGGCAATCCAATAAAGAAAACTCCACTATAGAAAAGAAGGATTATAAAGATCAATGAATAGAGTACCTTCTTCAAGAATACAATAAAACCCCACTGAATCCAAGTTTAACAAGAAAATCCATCAACCATTGTAATGTTATCAGTAGATCTTCTCACTTTAAATACCTTGAGAAGAAAACCTTGGAGCATCTCTTGGAAAACCTTAGAGCCTTGAATAAACCCTTAAAGAAGAAAATCCCCTATCCAAAATTCGTAACTCTCTTAGCCCCCACATAATTTACACTAAGAGCCCTATTTCTCGAGAGAAATGTCAAAAATACCCATCCAAGGGTCCACTAACAATTAGGCCTTATTAGCATGTGAAACATAGGTTATATGGGCTGATAAAAGTGAATAAACCAAAAGCAATTTTGGGTGATTTTGGTGTCACAATTTTAACATAATGATATAGATTGAGAATGGAGATTTTTACTGAAAAATCCCCAAGAACTTTGATTTCCCATAAAAGGCATTGGCTTTGTTAAAACCCTCAAAAAAATCTTTTGGGAGTGCAACGACCAAAATACCCTTTTTGTCCTTTTTTTAGGAAGCGGATTACATACGTAGTAAACTCTGTGGGGCCCACCATAATTTATGTATTTTATCCACTTTGTTCATCCATTTTACCCGTAATTTTAGGGCTTGAGCTAAAAAATGAAGCATATCCAAAGCTCAAGTGGACCACACTATAGAAAGTGTGAATTGAATGTATGCATTTGAAAATTTCTTAGGGGGCACAGAAGTTTTGGATCAAGATAATGTTTGTGTTTTCCCTTCATCCATATCCATGTGATCTTATGAACAAGTTGGATGACAAATACACATCACATTGTGGGCCCTAGGAAAGTTTTAATGGAGGAAATTATTATTCCTACTGTTTCCTATGGTGTGGTCCACCAGAGCTTTGGATATGCTTCAATTTTAGGCTTAACACCTAAAATGGGCTGGAAAAAAAATGATGGATGCATGGATAAACCACATACGTTTTCAGTGGGCCCAACAAAGTTTACTCGGTACGATAAGTACGCAACCCAATTTCTTTTTTCTAAAAGAGTAAAGCCAACCATTGTGTTACCCACATGATGCATGCATGAGTGACAAAAATCCCTTTTGTCTTTTTTTCTTCTTTTTTTTTTCAATTTTTTCTTTCTTTCTTTTTTGAAATTTACTATATAATTCCTCAAAAATTTATGTTTGACCAAAAACTGCCCAAATCCGGGCAAATGCTTTTTCAAGGGGTGAAAATATCAAAATGCCTTGTTTAGTTTTTTCTTTAAAAGTATAGTGGTATTATAACACCCATATCAAACCCGCCATGATTGATGTTCACACCACCCAAAAATCTGTCCAATTGAATCACCAAATGGGCTACACATGAATTTGGATGTTTTTGAGTAGTGTATATTAGTTTTTATGGTTTGGCTCATCTTATCATTTGATCTGCCATGGTATGGTGCATTTGTTGGATGGAGTGGATGTCATAGATATAATTGTGAGCTCCACAACTCGTAGTTCACCAATTTTTTAAAGAAAAAACTAAAATGAGTGTTTATGTAATTTTTCTCATCAATAAGCATTGTTGGTGGGGGCTTATTTGGTAAAATCCAACTTTGTGAGGAATTTTGCAGTAAAATTCTCCTTTTTTGCCTAAAAAGTAATGGAGCCAAGGATTGTGGGGTCCATGTGGTGTATGCATGACATCCATCCCATCCAACAAATGCATCACACCGTCACGATCGGATAACCCAAACATCAATGTGATCCAATCATTAGGTAGGCCACAAGTTAATTTGGAGGTTCTTGGATGCTGTAAAATGTCTTATATGATGTTTGGATCAACCTGATTTTTAGGTCACATTATCATTACCGTCTGTTGAATAGGTTGGACATCGAAATGCTTAGACTTCATCAATTTTCAAAAAAAAAAAAAAAAAAACCCCAATAACTGTCTTGAAACTTCAAAAAAGTCAAGGCCTTCATTGGGAAAATAAAAAATATTGAGATTTGAATTAATCAGTGAGTGGGGCTGTAAATTAGGCCTAGCAAGGGGTGGGCCTGGGCTGGGTTCAGGCCCATTGTGAACTATTGGGCTGGACCCAGCAGCCGTGACTACTCAAAATATTGATTTTACCAGGCGGGGCCCGGCCTATTTCCATCCCTAGTGTAAGTATTAAAAAAAATCTCATACACGTGTTATAAGAGCTCTAACTTTGAATTATTATAAGTTCTCACCAGTTTAATGTTGATGAAGTCTTCAGTATTGTCTATGTATTCTTTGAGCTGTGACACCATCCAATAAATCAATGACTAACTTGCGCTAATTAAATAGAAAATCACTCAAATCTATGTATGTGTGGTACATGCATGAGATCTGGACTGTTCATCTGCTGGGCCATCCTGTGTTTAGTGGCCGTATGTCAAAGATCACACCATTATGTAATCCATGTATGAGCCATGCTGGGTTGGATTCGGTCTGTTGAGCCCGACCCATTTGGGTTTAAGTGGGTCAGGTCAGCCTACGGGTAACAGGTTGTGGATCAGTTTCAGGCCCAATTTCAGCCCGTTGAGTAAATTAGCCTTGGTCTGAACTGGCATAAACATGACCATTGCAACCCCTACCGGACAGCAAGGATCCAGCACCATAAAGAACCCAAAAACCATAATGATGGGGCACACCTTTCGGCAAGCCTAGGCCATTGATCCATCATAGAACGAGCCATGTCCTAGTATCTCCACTGTCGAATGATCCTCGCTATCAACAAAAATTGACAATCACAACAAACGGTCCACATTTAGATGGGGTTCAAATCGGATTATTAGGATCATCCACAGGGGCCATACCAACTATGTGGATACCAAAAGGTGGGACCCACCTGCACTGTTCATTGGTCTGAGCAAATTCTCGATCAAACACTGCATACACGGCAAGGCCCGCCTAATGAACAGCCCAGATCTTGCAAACTTTGTGCCGGCAAACAGGCATGTGTTTTCAGCATTTATTCTTAAACCATGGAACTTACTTGGACTTACTGATAGTAATTTGCTGAAAGTGTTGTCAATGGCGACGAAATACGCCTCGAGCAACATCTCCAGTTCTTCGATGCAATCACCACCATTCCTGGACGATCCACATTTGCTTGAATCAATATCACTACTCATCGTTTTATCAAGCTTATGAGATCCACTGATATAACTGACTGGTGCAACTGGTGCAGATTTCGACACAGCTGGCTCAGCAGGAATGCTACTCAGGAAATACGGAACAGCCGATGGATAGGCCTCCATTCTCTCCTTCTTCTCCGTCAGATACATTTCGGCCATGTCCCCATCGTCATTCATTAGCTGCTCTATTTCGTCACGGACCTGTAAATCAGATCATGAATCGTATCATATAATGATCGATTTTAATAAACAGCTTTCTTTTAGTAAGTCTCAGAAATGGCGTGGGTGGGCCCCAACCTTTTGGTAATCTAAGCCATTGATCTAGTGGGAATTATCTCACCAATCAGACTATCCTGACCATCTGATGAAAAAATGGACTAATTACAACCAATGGTCCACCATGTATGAATGATTTGACAGATCGAATGGTGGGCACCCGGATATACAGTCAGTGGGCCATACAAAATCTCGATTGGACAGTGATGATTGACAAACAATAAGTTTATGTACATACCTTTTGAACTCTATGAGTCAAGGCAAGGAGATGGCTCTTCTGCTTCCGTGCACGTTCGAGATTTAGAGTGCTGATCGACAGTGCTAGTTCATCTAGCACTGGATAAACCTGAATTTCGAGTTCTGTAACCTGCTAAAATGACAGTCATCGGACCAATGGTCTGGATCACAACCATGAACAAACAGAAATGCCAAGGCAACTCATGCAAAAGTAAAGTATACATTTTGCAGCACCCATCGCCGGATCCAGGCCATTCACCATATGGGGCTCACTTCAAATGTGCCCTAGCCCAAATGTAGTTTTGACCACTCATCAAGTCGGCCACACATATACATAGTAATGCAGAAGCATTTTCACACCGGGCTCGAGTGGGGTGGCCTGTGGGATGCAAGGGCACACTCGAGGTGGGCGGCCTGTGTGAGGCTGGTGGCTTGTGTGAGGTGGAAAACATGTGATGTGGGGCCCACGAGGAGGGTTCGGCTGAGGACCTAACCCATGAGATGTGAGGTCTAGGCTATGAGATAAAGGGATTGATTCACCATGCTCTATCAGTTCGAGCTTTTAAAGCAAGTGATTATTTGTCCTTAATCACATAGGCTACAGGTGACTGGACAGGTCCGATTTCAGCTGGCCCCAGCTGATGAATATCCTGGATTTTGTATGTGTGCTGAAAATTGTAATACCATTTTTGTTTTCAATCTTGTATTTGAAAATAATCAGGTCGCATTTTCTTTGAAATGCCTGGCCTTTGAACTTCAGAATCGGGAATTGGAATCAAGCGTTGAATTTTTGTAAGTTGATGTAAATCATATTTTCCATGCATCATGGAAGAAACCACACGAGCCTTACAAGAACATTCTGGAAGTATCAATGCCAATTTGGATTGAAATCACTGAGAAATCCTTCTTTTTTTTCTGAATTTGGTGGGGCCCACCATGCAAGGGGTTCCTTTCGGCAAAGGATCCTAGAAGATGATATTGTTGCAATTTCGCCAAATGCTTGCATTTTGCAGGAAGAATCCCACAAAACACTAATGTTGTTATCTCCAAATGAGAAATCCTGACAAACAAGCAGCCAAGCACAACTGGTGATGAAGGCCCTACCAAATCCTAGAGCAATTCTTTTTTAATTTTTAAATTTAGCGGGGCCCATTATGCCAGGGTTATCTTGACTTGTCATCTTGTGGGAAGAATCCTACAAGATGATAATCTTGCAATTTTTCCATTATCGAGAAATTACAATACTAAGCGGGTGCGGCTACAAGAAATCCAAGGGGAAAAGCAACTAGATTCCCTTAATTAGAGAACGATCGTCGTTTCGAGAGATGAAAAACAGTGAATTCTGCAAAGTAGTCATTAGCCTTATCCATAATGAAGCATGAATATAGGATTTCTGCATGCTGCCCAAACAAAACCCTTTTTTTTTAACGGAATCCACTGGGTTATGGTGTGGGGAAAACTAATTATTACAGTTGTCCATGTCCACACTGGGATTCCTTGTATCCAAACAGGCAGAGAAATCCTGCAAAACGACAAGCCAAGAGTCCAACTGGAGCTGTGTGCCCCACCAAATTCATGTAACTCCAATTACAAGAATTTCCATCCAAACTGGCACTTAAACATACCTGAGCATCAAGAGACATGCATGTTAGCTCCAAAGCCAGCTCCAGTGCCCTGAACTCAAAAGGCAAGTCATCTGAACTTGAATTGTTAAATCCTGTAATCATATCAAGAAGGATTTTACTTCCCTAGAGAATCAACGGTCCTAACAACCAAACTATGTTTATGAAGAATGGCATGTTCCTGGATCATGACTAATTAGGCACCATTTCGACGTAGAACTTCTGAAGAAATTGGTTTTCAAGAGTGGAAACTGCAGAAACTTACAGTTTTGTGGAGAGGGACCCACACAATGACAACTCGTTCACCAATGCATCGATGTGGAACCCACCACGGTTGCGATTTTAAAATGATGGTTAACAAAAGTTTAGCAATCCAAATGCTAACAGGTGCTTTAGGAGAGATTAGAAAATGTTTGTCTCGGGAACTTCTTTCAACAATATTTCAGTTCCACATATGCTGACATAGCCCATTTTCATGTCACTCCGTAGGGTCGTAAGCCTCCAAACATACCATCCACTGATCTTCCCAATTCTGGATATGTGGGGTCCAAAGTTTGGTCTAATCACCAGTTATATGATGAGCCCCACATGGATAGTGGACACCCCAAAAATCTCCCATGGTATAGGATCCCAAGTTCCTAAACCTTCTAAAGGTTAGGATCTTCCAACCCGGGAGATTTTTGGGCACACCCCATCAATGAGGGTCCATCAGATCAATGGTCTGAATCACTGAACCATGGGCCATACATGGACAGAATTGATAGGCCCAGTCCCCTATGATTCCTCAATCTGGCTCTTACCACTTTGATCTTTTTGTGTCCGAAGCCGCCTGCACAGTTCCGATTCGTACTGCACAACAGAGCTGTCCAGAGAGTTCATAAGGATAACCTCATCCGCCATAATTATGCATCTGATTTGTTCGAGATTGACGACGATCGCCTTCTCCCGGCCCAGTATCGCAGAAGGATACACAAACAAAGGGTCTAAAAGCCGAAGATCTCTCGCAGGCAGATTGCAATGCCTCATTAGAGTGGCCTTGTCGAGCGCTAGGATATGTGAATTCCCATTCCGATCAATCTGTATCCATGACCGACTTCTGTGGCCTCTCTTCTTCAGGTTTGTAAAGCCAAATCCCTGAAATGTAGGTCTCACTGATGCATCTAGTCTAGCATCAACAGGGAAAGACATTTGTAGGCCAAAAGAAGTTTTGATTAATACGAATTGATCTTATTTGAAATTTTTTTCCCACCACTCCTTATTTGAAAAGGATTACGATTATTGGAACTTCAGACCCTCTTTAACTTGATTTTATCCCACACACTATAAACAAACTGATTTAACAGCATAGATTCCAATTCCAATTTTGTACTGTGTGTCCGTTGTTCAAACAGCATAGATATCTATTGTTTCGACAACCAAAATCCTTAAAACCATCAAATTCATTTTTGTAGAAACCCCAACGCCTAAAAACCGAACCCATCAAGGAATTTCCCCCAGATTCAGTCATGCAAGA
This sequence comes from Magnolia kwangsiensis, assembly GCA_037074715.1. Classification (NCBI taxonomy): domain Eukaryota; kingdom Viridiplantae; phylum Streptophyta; class Magnoliopsida; order Magnoliales; family Magnoliaceae; genus Magnolia; species Magnolia kwangsiensis. Next base: position 16,171,216 of record CM073580.1, on the reverse strand, counting down.
GAACATATGAATCAACTGCTTCAAAAACCCAAGCTCTACAAAATGCCACTTCAGTTGATGATATTTCTAAGCTGAAAGGCCTATCTCAACACCCACAAGCTGAATCTTTGATTGATTCTGGCAAAGAAGAAAAAGAAAAAGGCCAAAATAAGTAGAATATTCAATTTGTGATTTTACTGATTGGAATCCAAAGAGCATCAAAACCTATCAACAAAACTGAATCTTGATTAGAAACCCATCAACCAATATAAATAGAATAGTCATTTTTTCTACTTTTTACTAATCAAAGCCCAAAGAACACCAAAACCTCTCAATATACATCGACCAAGTTGCCACCATTGACACTAAAAACCTCATATCATCAATCCCTATCTTCCCAAAAATTGCTGGAAAATTAATCAAACACTACTCTTTCAACTTATCAAAACCTGAACATCGAAATCACTTAATATCCATCCAATGGCCTCAAAACATCCCAAATTCCATTGCTATTCTTAAATCAGATGCCTAAATGCCAACAGCCATCCCCCAAATCTTTTATTGGTATCATTCAAGGAACTTGCTAGAAATAACGATGTATCAATCAAAAAATTGTAGAAACTTCTTTTGTTTCTTTTTGCAGTAATTAAAAATCCAAACAATGTCAAAATCAATCAATATGCATCAAATAACTTGAAACACCCCAAATTCCACATCTTTCAGCACAAAAATCCCTGAAAAAAAGCACCCATCACACTGAACTCCCATGGATTTTCATCAAACAATCAGGAACACTTCAAAAACAGATAAAAGTACCCACATGAGATTTCCTTATATATAACAGAAGATTTAGAAAGTACCTTTTAAGTATTCAAAATTCAAAAGAACATCCAAATCACTCAATATGCAGCAAACAATTCAAAAACAGAAGGGACAAAAAAATCATTGGGGTTTTATCTAAAAAACACCTTAAAACAAGTACCCATCATTCTAATCCCTCATTTATTCTCATCACATAATCGCAAAAACTTCAAAAACAGACAAAAGCAGAAATACCCACAATAGATTTCCCTTAAATAACAGAAAAACTGTATAAAACTCCCATGTTTTCAAGCAATCAAAATCTGAGAAACGTCAAAATCAATCAATATGCATCAAATAACTAGAAAAAGCCTCTAATTCCATTGGTTCCAATCAAAACACCTGAAAACAAGTACCCATCATCCTAAACTCCCATTGATTTTCATCAAACGATCACATTAACTTCAAAAACTAACAAAATGAAAAGTATCTACATGAGATTCCCTTCTACATAAAAGAAAAAGAAATTAAAGAAGAAAAGAGAAACTACAATTCCACTACATTTTTCGAATAATCCAAGTACGAAGAACATCTGATTCAATACATATGCATTGAATTGCTTGAGAACATCCCAAATTCGATGGATTTTAATCCAAAAAAACTGGAAACAAGTATCCATCATCCTATACTCCCATCAATTAATATAACATAATCACATAAACTTCAAAAACTGCTAAATGCAAAAGTACCCACATGAGATTCCCTTACGTGTAACATAAAAGATGTGCACAACACTCCATTTTTAACTATTCCAAGTCCAAAGAACATTAAAATCAATCAACATGCATTAAATAACTTGAAAGCACCCCAAATTCCATTGGTTTCGGTCCGAGAACGCCCAAAAACAAGTACCTATCATCATAACCTCCCATTGAATCACATCAAATAATCCCACAAACTTCAAGAATTGATAAATGCAAAAGCACCCACATGAGATTCCCTTGTCTAAACCAAAATAAAAAATAATAATAAATAAAATAAAATAAAATCTGCATAACACTTCATTTTTCAACCAATATGCATCAAACTGCTTAAGAACATCCCAAATTTCATTGGTTTTTTTTAGCCCAAAACAACTGAAAACAGCCCACACATCATCCTAAAGTCACATTGATTCTCACCAAATCAAAGAAAGTTCACATCAAATAATTACACAGCCCACTCCATTTTTTAATGAGATTTCCTTATTGACCACAGAAAATAATTGCAATAGAATCCAAATGGATGCACATCAAATGATTACACAGACTTCAAGAACTGATAATTGCAAAAGCACCCACATGAGATTACTTTTTACATAGGAAAAAAAAAACCACATAGCACTCCTTTTTTCAACTAACCCAATTCTGATGAACATGGAAATAAACAAATGTGCATTGAATTGCTTCAAAACATCCCTAATTGAGATACCCATGTGAGATTCCCATCTGTAAACAGAAAACTAATTGCAACAGAATCCAAACACATTCACATCAAAGAATCAGACTTCAAGAACTGATAAATGCAAGAGCACCCACATGATTCTGTTTCATAAAAATAAAAAATAAAATGCACAACACTCCATTTTTCAACAAATCCAAATCTGACGAATACCGGAATCGACCAATGTGCATTGAATTGCTTGAAAACATCCCCAATTTCACTGGCTTTTTAGCACCACCCACACCCCCCACTCTAAACAACCAAACCATACTAAATCCATTTTCAACAAATTAAATTTTAAAAAAAGGTACACCCATATGAGCATATAACAGAAAATTAATCTGCAACAGAATCCAAACCGATTCAAATCTAAATAACTACACAGACTTCAAGAACTGATAAATGCAAAATCACCCACATGAGATTCCCTTAAATATAACAGTAAAAAAATTCTTATAACACTCCATTTTTTAAACTAATCCAAATCCCAAGAACATCAGAATCGACGATTTTCAACCAAAAAAGAATCAAAGAAACTTCAAAAGGAGAAATACCCACATGAGATTTCCGTCTGTACAACGGAAAACTAGTCTGAAAAGAATCTGAACGGATGTAAAAGAAAGATTCAAAGAGCATACACCTCAGGAACTAAAAGAAACTTTAGGATTTTTTTTCTTTTCTTTTTTAAAATTGAAAGATTAGATCAATCCGTTGATTTGTGGATATTTATTCGTGTAAATAAGATCACTTGGTCCATTTCATTTTTAACCGTCCAATAATAATTAATAGCCACCAATCAATACTCCGGTAAGCAAATAGACCTAAATTTCGGTTTAAAATACATCAAATTTGAGATCCATATTTTGGACAGTTTAACTTAGTTATATGCCACATGTCGAATTTCTAGGTGCCTGCGTATCATCCATCACGCTCTACCGGAGTATCAAAGTTTTCAAACTCCTTCCATCATCCACCGTTCCGTATACTGACAGTTACGTAACCTCGGGCCGAGTATTACTCAGTTCCTCGTCCTTTGAATATGGACAAGTGGGCCAATCGACAGATGATCGGAACCGTTGGTCTGATGGACCCCAATGTTATAGACAATAACATTATTATTTTGTTTTTTTTTTTTTTTTCATATCTGTATCTTTGCTATATTTTCTTCTTAACCTTCAATCTGAAGGACACTTATAGATGGGTAGGATTGTTAAATCTGTAAGATTACTGTAGGTACCTCATCTGCTGTAGTTCCCATCAGTCCAACGGTCTGGATGATTGATCTATTGGCCCTACTGGCCCAAACCAAAGGTATGAGATGTTGTGCTTGTTATCCTGGGCCCATTTCGTATACTTGCACCTTCCTGGAAGCTGCACGGACAGAGACCGCTTTCAGCTATGACTGAAAAATACATGTTGCAGTCATACAATACTCAGGCAGCATATGACGCTTGATACGCATGCACCTAAAAGTTATACACATGGCATACGTTAGATAATGTTAAGCCACCTACAATGTCAAACTCAATGCCTTTATGTAAGATCTCAAAATCAGAATGGTAGAACAACCCTATTTTCAGTCCACGGAAAGTGAAAAATATCAGCGCGACATCGCTGCGACCCCCGGAACCAGCGATGTCGGAGCGATGTCGGGGACGGGATTGGATTTGGCTGTTCCCCCTGCCACCAGCCCCGTGGCTGTTAGTCGGTGCTACGTGGCCCTATCAAGACGTATGTGGTTCATTCATTCCGTTCATCTGTTTCTAAGGATCATTTTTAAGCTTGAGCCAAAATAAAATTGGAAGAGGAATTTTCAACTGTACGACCAGTATATGGCCCATTTCCGAGATGAAGCCCACCCCATCTTACTTTTCACAAATACTCTCCAAGTATACGGACACTTTCCCAAAGGTCGAAAATGCCCCCTGCTTTTTTCTACAAGCGGATCGGCCGCTGCTCGAAGACGAGCGTTGACGCTCATCGAACTCCGAGTTATAGGAACGGTTCAAAAGAGATCAACTTTACATGGGCCCTACAATTGTGTATTTATTCTAACCAAAACGTTCATTCATATTTCAAGATCATTTCGGAGCATTATCCCAAAAAATAAAAAAAATCATACCCAAAGATCAACTGGGCTACATTACAGAGAGCAGCAGAAAATTAATTTTCACCGTTGAAACTTTTTAGGGCCACCATAACATTTATTTTTCATCCAATCTATTCATGAGGTCATAAAGACCTAGATGAATAGGAAAAATAAATTTCATAATGATTCAAAACTTCTATGACCCCTGAAAGGGTCAACGGCAGACGTACAAAGCAAAATGGTAATGTCATTTGGAAAGGTCAGACCTATAGCTACAGATTATAACCGTAGTCATAAATACCATAATCTATAGCAATAAAATCCACCCGGGGTGGGTGCACCGAACTGACGGCCCCCGGCGCCACTTGCTGGCCTGTCCGGCGTGGCCACGCCGATCTGACGGGGTCATGCCCATAAGGTGGTCCCTATGGTTACGAATAAAAACCATAGTTAAAATCTGTAACAATAGGTTTTTTATTTTTTTTGTACATGGAGAACTTTATTCTACCTATAATTTTCTCTAACACATATTTATATAAATATGTATATATAAGCATATAGAATTTTTTGCTCTTTTTTTCCATTTCTTTCTTTATTCATTTAACAAGAATATCTTCCAAACTAAAATTAGTTACTTGATGTACCCTATATGATGTTGGGGTAGGAGAAGCTACTTTAACCAACCAATTTGGTTATTTTTCAAGATTTCATCTGCTCGATGATCGAAAATCCATTTCATTCACTTAGCAGTCAATTTTGTTCATTTCATTTGCATGCATTTCACGGTCATTTTGCTTCAATTCATGAGCACTTCCACGCATTTCATGGTCATCCGAAACATTTTCGTGTTGATTCACGGTCATTTTGAGGCATTTCGCGAGCAATTCCCTTCACTTCACAGTCATTTGCAAGCATTTTTCGGTCAATTCGCTTCAAACCATGATCATTCCCATGCATTTCACGGTCATCCCAAACAATTCCCTGTTGATTCATGGTCATTTTGAGGCATTTCGCAGTTAATTCCCTTCACTTCGCGGTCATTTGCATGCATTTCGCGGTCAATTCGCTTCAAACCATGATCATTCTCAAGCATTTCATGGTCATCCCAAATAATTCTGTGTTGATTCACGGTCATTTTGAGGCATTTCGCGGTCAATTCCCTTAACTTCACGGTCATTTGCATGCATTTCGCGGTCAATTCACTTCAAACCATGATCATTCCCATGCATTTCACGGTCATCCCAAACAATTCCGTGTTGATTCACAGTCATTTCGAGGCATTTCACGATCAATTCCCCTCACTTCACGGTCATTTGCATGCATTTCGCGGTCAATTCGCTTCAAACCATGATCATTCCCATGCATTTCACGGTCATCCCAAACAATTTCGTGTTGATTCACGGTCATTTCGAGGCATTTCACGGTCATTTCGCTTCACTTCACGGTCATTTGCATGCATTTCACAGTCAATTCGCTTCAAACCATGATCATTCTCATGCATTTCACGGTCATCCAAAACAATTCCTTGTTGATTCACGTTCAGCTCGAGGCATTTCGCGGTCAATTCCCTTCACTTCACGGTCATTTGCATGCATTTTGCGGTCAATTCGCTTCAAACCATGATCATTCACATACATTTCACGGTCATCCCAAACAATTCCGTATTGATTCACGGTCATTTCGAGGCATTTCACGGTCAAAACTCCTTCACTTCACGGTCATAGGCTTAGGTTTAGGTTTTAGGTTAAACGTTTACGTTTAGGTTTGGGTTTGAGTTTGGGTTTTTGAGATTTGTGAATGGGTTCGAGTTTAGGTTATAGGTTTTGGTTTTGATTTACGTTATAGGTTTTGGGATTTGATAAAGGGTTCGGGTTTAAGTTATAGGTTTTGGTTTCGGTTTAGGTTATAGGTTTTGGGATTTGATAAAGGGTTCGGGTTTAGGTTATAAGTTTTGGTTTTGGTTTTGGTTATAGGTTTTGGGATTTGATAATGGGTTTGGGTTTAGGTTATAGGTTTTGGTTTCGGTTTAGGTTATAGGTTTTGGGATTTGATAATGGGTTCGGGTTTAGGTTATAGGTTTTAGTTTTGGTTTAGGTTATACGTTTTGATTTAGGTTATAGGTTAATGGTTCAAGTTTAGGTTATAGGTTTTTGGATTTGAGAATGGGTTCGGGTTTAGGCTATAGGTTTTGGTTTTGGTTTAAGTTATAGATTTTGGTTTAGGTTATAGCTTTTGAGATTTGAGAATGGGTTCGGGTTTAGGTTATAAGTATAGGTTTAGGATAGGTTGTAGGTTAAGGTTTAGGGATTTGAGTTTAAGTTTAGGATAAGGTTTATGTTTAGGGATTTGAGTTTAGGTTATAGGTTTAGGGAAAGGTTAGGTTTAAGCTATAGGTTTTGAGATTTGAGAATAGTTATAGGTTTAAGTCATTCCAAACAATTCCATGTTGATTCATGGTCATTTCGAGGCATTTCGCGGTCAATTTCCTTCACTTCATGGTCATTTGAATGCATTTCACGGTCAATTCACTTCAAACCATGATAATTCCCATGCATTTCACGGTCATCACAAACAATTTCGTGCTGATCCACGGTCATTTCAAGGCATTTCATGGTCAATTTCCCTCACTTCAAGGTCACTTGCATACATTTTGCGGTCAATTCGCTTCAAACCATGATCATTCGCATGCATTTCACGGACATCCCAAACAATTCCGTGTTGATTCACGGTCATTTCGAGGCATTTCGCGTTCAATTCCCCTCACTTCAAGGTCACTTGCATGCACTTCGCGGTCAATTCGCTTTAAACCATGATCATTCTCATGCATTTCACGGTCATCCCAAACAATTCCGTATTGATTCATGGTCATTTCGAGGCATTTTGCGATCAATTCCCTTCACTTTATGGTCATTTGCAAGCATTTCGCGGTCAATTCGCTTCAAACCATGATCATTCCCATGCATTTCGCGGTCATCACAAACAATTCCGTGTTGATTCACGGTCATTTCGAGGCATTTCAAGTCAATTCCCTTCACTTCACAGTCATTTGCATGCATTTCGCAGTTAATTCACTTCAAACCATGATCATTCCCATGCATTTCACGGTCATCCCAAACAATTTTGTGTTGATTCACGGTCATTTCGAGGAATTTCACTGTCAATTCCCTTCACTTCACTGTCATTTGCATGCATTTCGCGGTCAATTTGCTTCAAACCATGATCATTCCCATGCATTTCATGGTCATCCTAAATAATTTCGTATTGATTCACGGTCATTTCGAGGCATTTCGGGGTCAAGTCCCTTTACTTCACGGTCATTTGCAAGCATTTCGCGGTCAATTCGCTTAAAACCATGATCATTCCCATGCATTTCACGGTCATCCCAAACAATTCCATGTTGATTCACGGTCATTTCGAGGCATTTCGTTGTCAATTCCCTTCACTTCACGGTCATTTGTATGCATTTCGCGATCAATTTGCTTCAATTCATGATCAATTTCAAGCATTTTACGGTCATTCGAAACAATTCCTGTGTTGATTCACGGTCATTTCGAGGCATTTCGCGGTTAATTCCCTTCGCTTCACAGTAATTTACATGCATTTCACGGTCATTTCGCTTCAAACCATGATCATTCTCATGCATTTTACGGTCATCCCAAACAATTTCGTGTTGATTCACGGTCATTTCGAGGCACTTCTCGGTCAATTGCCTTCACTTCATGGTCATTTGCATGCATTCGCGGTCAATTCGCTTCAAACCATGATCATTCCCTTGCATTTCACAGTCATCCCAAACAATTTCATGTTGATTCACGGTCATTTCGAGGCATTTCGCGATCAATTCCCTTCACTTCACAGTCATTTGCATGCATTTCACAGTCAATTCGCTTCAAACCATGATCATTCCCATGCATTTCACGGTCATCCCAAACAATTTCGTGTTGATTCATGGTCATTCTGAGACATTTCGAGGTCAATTCCCTTCACTTCACGGTCATTTGCTAGCATTTCGTGGTCAATTCGCTTCAAACCATGATCATTCCCATGCATTTCACGGTCATCCGAAACAATTCCGTATTGATTCACGATCATTTCAAGGCATTTCGTGGTTAATTCCCTTCACTTCATGGTCATTTGCATGCATTTTGCGGTCAATTCACTTCAAACCATGATCATTCCCATGCATTTCACAGTCATTCGAAACAATTCCGTGTTGATTCAAGGTCATTTCGAGGCATTTCGCTGTCAATTGCCTTCACGTCATGGTCATTTGCATGCATTTCGCGGTCAATTCGCTTCAAACCATGATCATTCCCATGCATTTCACGGTCATCCCAAACAATTCCGTGCTGATTCACGGTCATTTCGAGGCATTTCGCGGTCAATTCCCTTCACTTCACGGTCATTTGAATGCATTTCACGATCAATTCGCTTAAAACCATGATCATTCCCATGCATTTCACGGTCATCCCAAACAATGTCGTGTTGATTCACGGTCATTTAGAGGCATTTCGCGGTCAATTCCCTTCACTTCAGGGTCATTTGCATGCATTTCGCGGTCATCCCACTTCAAACTATAATCATTCTCATGCATTTCACGGTCATCCTAAAAATTTCAAGTTGATTCACGATCAGTTCGAGGCTTTTCGCGGTCAATTCCCTTCACTTCACGGCCATTTGCATGCATTTCGCGGTCAATTCACTTCAATCCATGATCATTCCCATGCATTTCACAGTCATCTCAAACAATTTCATGTTGTTTCACGGTCATTTTGAGGCATTTCGTGGTCAATTCCCCTCACTTCAAGGTCAATTGCATGCATTTCGCGGTCAATTCGCATCAAACCATGATCATTCCCATGCATTTCACGGTCATCCCAAACAATTTCGTGTTGATTCACGGTCATTTCAAGGCATTTTGCTGTCAATTCCCTTCACTTCACCGTCATTTGCAAGCATTTTGCGGACAATTCGCTTCAAACCATGATCATTCCAATGCATTTCACGGTCATCCCAAACAATTCCGTGTTGATTCACGGTCATTTCGAGGCATTTCGCGGTCAATTCCCTTCACTTCACGGTCATTTGTATGCATTTCGCGATCAATTCAGTTCAAACCATGATCATTCCCATGCATTTCACGGTCATCCCAAATAATTCCGTATTGATTCACGGTCATTTCGAGGCATTTCACTGTAAATTCCCTTCACTTCATGGTCATTTGCATGTATTTCGCGGTCAATTCGCTTCAAACCATGATCATTCCCATGCATTTCATGGTCATCCCAAACAATTCCGTGTTGATTCACAGTCATTTCGAGGCATTTTGCGGTCAATTCCCTTCACTTCACGGTCATTTCCATGCATTTCGCAATCAATTTACTTCAATTCATGATCTTTCATGCATTTTACGGTCATCCGAAACAATTCCTGTGTTGATTCACGGTCATTTCGAGGCATTTCGCGGTCAATTCCGTTCACTTCACAGTCATTTGCATGCTTTTCGAGGTCAATTCACTGCAAACAATGATCATTCCCATGCATTTCACGGTCATCCCAAATAATTCCGTGTTGATTCACGGTCATTTCGAGGCATTTCGCTGTCAATTCCCTTCACTTCACGGTCATTTACATGCATTTTGCGGTCAATTCGCTTCAAACCATGATCATTCCCATGCATTTCACAGTCATCCCAAACAATTTCGTGTTGATTCATGGTCATTTTGAGGCATTTCGCCGTCAAGTCCCTTAACTTCACGGTTATTTGCAAGCATTTCGCGGTCAATTCGCTTAAAACCATGATCATTCCCATGCATTTCACGGTAATCCCAAAGAATTCCATGTCGATTTACGGTCATGTCGAGGCATTTCGGTGTCAATTCCCTTCACTTCATGGTCATTTGCATGCATTTCGCGGTCAATTCGCTTCAAACCATGATCATTCCCATGCATTTCACAGTCATCCGAAACAATTCCGTGTTGATTCACGATCATTTCGAGGCATTTCGCTGTCAATTCCCTTCACTTCACAGTCATTTGCATGCATTTCGCGGTCAATTCGCTTCAAACCATGAACATTCCCATGCATTTCACGGTCATCCCAAACAATTTCGTGTTGATTCACGGTCATTTCGTGGAATTTCGCGGTCAATTCCCTTCACTTCACGGTCATTTGCAAGCATTTGGCGATCAATTCGCTTCAAACCATGATCATTCCCATGCATTTCACGGTCATCCCAAACAATTTCATGTTGATTCACGGTCATTTCGAGGCATTTCATGGTCAATTCCCTTCACTTCACGGTCATTTGCATGCATTTCGCAATCAATTCGCTTCAATTCATGATCACTTTCATGCATTTCACGGTCATCCCAAACTAATTTGTGTTAATTCACGGTCATTTCGAGGCATTTCGCGGTCAATTCCCTTCACTTCACTTTCATTTACAAGCATTTCGCGATCAATTCGCTTCAAACATGATCATTCCCATGCATTTCATGGTCATCCCAAACAATTCTGTGTTGATTCACGGTCATTTCGAGGCATTTTGCGGTCAATTCCCTTCACTTCATGGTCATTTACATGCATTTCGCGGTCCATTCACTTTAAACCCTGATCATTCCAATGCATTTCACGGTCATCCCAAATAATTCCGTGTTGATTCACGGTCATTTCGAGGCATTTCGCTGTCAATTACCTTCACTTTGCGGTCATTTGCATGCATTTCACTATCAATTCGCTTCAAACCATGATCATTCCCATGCATTTCACGGTCATCCCAAACAATTCCATGTTGATTCACTGTCATTTCAAGGCATTTCGATGTCAATTCCCTTCACTTCACGGTCATTTGAATTCATTTCGCGGTCAATTCGCTTAAAACCATGATCATTCCCATACATTTCACGCTCATCCCAAACAATTTCGTGTTGAATCACGGTCATTTCGAGGCATTTCGTGGTCAATTCCCTTCACTTCACGGTCATTTGCATGCATTTTACGATCAACTCGCTTCCAACCATGATCATTCTCATGCATTTCACGGTCATCCGAAACAATTCCGTGTTTATTCAAGGTCAGTTCGAGGCATTTCGCGGTCAATTCCCTTCACTTCACGGTCATTTGCATACATTTCACGGTCAATTCGCTTCAAACCATGATCATTCCCATACATTTCACGGTCGTCCCAAACAAATTCGTGTTGATTCCTGGTCATTTCAAGGCATTTCGCAGTCAATTCCCTTCACTTCACGGTCATTTGCAAGCATTTCATGGTCAATTCGCATCAAACCATGTTCATTCCCATGCATTTCATGGTCATCCCAAACAATTCCATGTTGATTCACGGTCATTTCGAGGCATTTTGCTGTCAATTCCCTTCACTTCACGGTCATTTGCAAGTATTTCACAGACAATTCGCATAAAACCATGATCATTCCAATGCAGTTCACGGTCATCCCAAACAATTCCGTGTTGATTCACGGTCATTTCGAGGCATTTCGCGGTCAATTCCCTTCACTTCACGGTCATTTGCATGCATTTCGCGATCAATTCACTTCAAACCATGATCATTCCCATGCATTTCACGGTCATCTCAAATAATTTCGTGCTGAATCACGGTCATTTCGAGGCATTTCATGGTCAATTCTCTTCACTTCACGGTCATTTGCATGCATTTCACGGTCAACTCGCTTCCAACCATGATCATTCTCATGCATTTCACGGTCATCCGAAACAATTCCGTGTTTATTCACGGTCAGTTCGAGGCATTTCGCGGTCAATTCCCTTCACTTCACGGTCATTTGCATACATTTCGCGGTCAATTCGCTTCAAACCATGATCATTCCCATACATTTCACGGTCGTCCCAAACAAATTCGTGTTGATTCCTGGTCATTTCAAGGCATTTCGCGGTCAATTCCCTTCACTTCACGGTCATTTGCAAGCATTTCATGGTCAATTCGCATCAAACCATGTTCATTCCCATGCATTTCATGGTCATCCCAAACAATTCCATGTTGATTCACGGTCATTTCGAGGCATTTTGCTGTCAATTCCCTTCACTTCACGGTCATTTGCAAGTATTTCACAGACAATTCGCATAAAACCATGATCATTCCAATGCAGTTCACGGTCATCCCAAACAATTTCATGTTGATTCACGGTCATTTCGAGGCATTTCGCGGTCAATTCCCTTCACTTCACGGTCATTTGCATGCATTTCGCGATCAATTCACTTCAAACCATGATAATTCCCATGCATTTCACGGTCATCCCAAATAATTTCGTGTTGAATCACGGTCATTTCGAGGCATTTCGTGGTCAATTCCCTTCACTTCACGGTCATTTGCATGCATTTCACGGTCAACTCGCTTCCAACCATGATCAGTCTCATGCATTTCACGGTCATTCGAAACAATTCCGTGTTTATTCACGGTCAGTTCGAGGCATTTCGCGGTCAATTCCCTTCACTTCACAGTCATTTGCATACATTTCGCGGTCAATTCGCTTCAAACCATGATCATTCCCATACATTTCACGGTCGTCCCAAACAAATTCGTGTTGATTCCTGGTCATTTCAAGGCATTTCGCAGTCAATTCCCTTCACTTCACGGTCATTTGCAAGCATTTCATGGTCAATTCGCATCAAACCATGTTCATTCCCATGCATTTCATGGTCATCCCAAACAATTCCATGTTGATTCACGGTCATTTCGAGGCATTTTGCTGTCAATTCCCTTCACTTCACGGTCATTTGCAAGCATTTCACAGACAATTCGCATAAAACCATGATCATTCCAATGCAGTTCACGGTCATCCCAAACAATTCCGTGTTGATTCACGGTCATTTCGAGGCATTTCGCGGTCAATTCCCTTCACTTCACGGTCATTTGCATGCATTTCGCGATCAATTCACTTCAAACCATGATCATTCCCATGCATTTCACGGTCATCCCAAATAATTTCGTATTGATTCATGGTCATTTTGAGGCATTTCACTGTCAATTCCCTTCACTTCATGATCATTTGCATGTATTTCCCGGTCAATTCGCTTCAAACCATGATCATTCTCATGCATTTCACGGTCATCCCAAACAATTCCGTGTTGATTCACAGTCATTTCGAGGCATTTTGAGGTCAATTCGCTTCACTTCACGGTCATTTACATGCACTTCGCAATTAATTTACTTCAATTCATGATCTTTCATGCATTTTACAGTCATCCGAAACAATTCCTGTGTTGATTCACGGTCATTTCGAGACATTTCGCGGTCAATTCCCTTCACTTCACAGTCATTTGCATGCTTTTCGAGGTCAATTCAGTTCAAACAATGATCATTCCCATGCATTTCACGGTCATCCCAAACAATTCTATGTTGATTCACGGTCATTTCGAGGCATTTCGCTGTCAATTCCCTTCACTTCACGGTCATTTGCATGCATGTTTCGGTCACTTCGCTTCAAACCATGATCATTCCCATGCATTTCACAGTCATCCCAAACAATTTCGTGTTGATTCACGGTCATTTCGAGGCATTTCGCCGTCAAGTCCCTTAACTTCACGGTCATTTGCAAGCATTTCGCGGTCAATTCGCTTAAAACCATGATCATTCCCATGCATTTCACGGTAATCCCAAACAATTCCATGTTGATTTACGGTCATTTCGAGGCATATCGTGGTCAATTACCTTCACTTAAAGGTCATTTGCATGCATTTCGCAGTCAATTCGCTTCAAACCATGATCATTCCCATGCATTTCACAGTCATCCGAAACAATTCCGTGTTAATTCACGGTCATTTTAAGGCATTTCGCTGTCAATTCCCTTCACTTCACAGTCATTTGCATGCATTTCGCGGTCAATTCGCTTCAAACCATGAACATTCCCATGCATTTAACGGTCATCCCAAACAATTTCGCGTTAATTCACGGTCATTTCGAGGCATTTTGCGGTCAATTCCCTTCACTTCACGGTCATTTGCAAGCATTTCGCGATCAATTCGCTTCAAACCATGATCATTCCCATGCGTTTCACGGTCATCCCAAACAATTTCGTGTTGATTCACGGTCATTTCGAGGCATTTTGCGGTCAATTCACTTCACTTCATGGTCATTTGCATGCATTTCACGGTCCATTCACTTCAAACCATGTTCATTCCAATGCATTTCACGGTCATCCCAAACAATTCCGTGTTGATTCACGATCATTTTGAGGCATTTTGCTGTCAATTACCTTCACTTCACGGTCATTTGCAAGCATTTCGCGGTCAATTCGCTTCAAACCATGATCATTCCCATGCATTTCACGGTCATCCCAAATAATTCTGTGTTGATTCACGGTCATTTCGAGGCATTTCGCTGTCAATTCCCTTCACTTCACAATCATTTGTATGCATTTCGCAATCAATTTGCTACAATTCATGATCAATTTCAACCATTTTACGGTCATTCGAAACAATTCCTGTGTTGATTCACGGTCATTTCGAGGCATTTCGCGGTCAATTCCCTTCGCTTCACAGTCATTTACATGCATTTCATGGTCATTTCGCTTCAAACCATGATCATTCTCATGCATTTTACGGTCATCCCAAACAATTGCGTGTTAAATCACGGTCATTTCGAGGCATTTCTCGGTCAATTCCCCTCACTTCACGGTCAATTGCATGCGTTTCAGGGTCAATTCGCATCAAACCATGATCATTCCCATGCATTTCACGGTCATCCCAAACAATTCCGTGTTGATTCACGGTCATTTCGAGGCATTTCGCTGTCAATTCCCTTCACTTCACGGCCATTTGCAAGCATTTTGCGGTCAATTCGCTTCAAACCATGATCATTCCCATACATTTCACGGTCATCCCAAACAAATTCGTGTTGATTCATGGTCATTTTAAGGCATTTCACAGTCAATTCCCTTCACTTAATGGTCATTTGCAAGCATTTCACGGTCAATTCGCATCAAACCATGATCATTCCCATGCATTTCACGGTCATCCCAAACAATTCCGTGTTGGTTCACGGTCATTTCGAGGCATTTTGCTGTCAATTCCCTTCACTTCACAGTCATTTGCGAGCATTTCGCGAACAATTCGCTTCAAACCATGATCATTCCAATGCATTTCACGGTCATCCCAAACAATTCCGTGTTGATTCACGGTCATTTCGAGGCATTTCGCGGTCAATTCCCTTCACTTCCCGGTCATTTGCATGCATTTCGCGATCAATTCACTTCAAACCATGATCATTCCCATGCATTTCACGGTCATCCCAAATAATTCCGTATTGATTCACGGTCATTTCGAGGCATTTCACTGTCAATTCCCTTCATTTCATGGTCATTTGCATGTATTTCGCGGTCAATTCGCTTCAAACCATGATCATTCCCATGCATTTCACGGACATCCCAAATAATTCCGTGTTGATTCACAGTCATTTCGAGGCACTTTGCGGTCAATTCCCTTCACTTCACGGTCATTTCCATGCATTTCGCAATCAATTTACTTCAATTTATGATCTTTCATGCATTTTACGGTCATCCGAAACAATTCCTGTGTTGATTCACGGTCATTTCGAGGCATTTCGCGGTCAATTCCCTTCACTTCACAGTCATTTGCATGCTTTTCGAGGTCAATTCACTTCAAACAATGATCATTCCCATGCATTTCACGGTCCTCCCAAACAATTCCGTGTTGATTCACGGTCATTTCGAGGCACTTCGCTGTCAATTCCCTTCACTTAACGGTCATTTGCATGCATTTTGCGGTCAATTCGCTTCAAACCATGATCATTCCCATGCATTTCATAGTCATCCCAAACAATTTCGTGTTGATTCACGGTTATTTCGAGGCATTTCGCCGTCAAGTCCCTTAACTTCACGGTCATTTGCAAGCACTTCGCGGTCAATTCGCTAAAACCATGATCATTCCCATGCATTTCACGGTAATCCCAAACAATTCCATGGTGATTTACGATCATTTCGAGGCATTTCGCTGTCAATTCCCCTCACTTCACGGTCATTTGCATGCATTTTGCGATCAATTCGCTTCAAACCATGATCATTCCCATGCATGTCACGGTCATCCCAAATAATTTTGTGTTGATTCACTGTCATTTCGAGGCATTTCGCTGTCAATTACCTTCACTTCACAGTTATTTACATGCATTTCGCTATCAATTCGCTTCAAACCATGATCATTCCCATGCATTTCACGGTCATCCCAAACAATTCCATGTTGATTCACGGTCATTTCAAGGCATTTCGATGTCAATTTCCTTCACTTCACGGTCATTTGAATTCATTTCGCGGTCAATTCACTTAAAACCATGATCATTCCCATGCATTTCACGGTCATCCCAAACAATGCCATGTTGAATCACGGTCATTTCGAGGCATTTCGTGGTCAATTCCCTTCACTTCACGGTCATTTGCATGCATTTCACGGTCAACTCGCTCCAAACCATGATCATTCTCATGCATTTCACGGTCATCCGAAACAATTCCGTGTTGATTCACGGTCAGTTCGAGGCATTTCACGGTCAATTCTCTTCACTTCACGGTCATTTGCATGCATTTCGCGGTCATTTCGCTTAAAACCATGATCATTCCCATACATTTCACGGTCATCCCAAACAAATTTATGTTGATTCATGGTCATTTCAAGGCATTTCGCAGTCAATTCCCTTCACTTCACGGTCATTTACAAGCATTTCACGGTCAATTCGCATCAAACCATGATCATTCCCATGCATTTCACGGTCATCCCAAACAATTCCGTGTTGGTTCATGGTCATTTCGAGGCATTTTACTGTCAATTCCCTTCACTTCACGGTCATTTGCAAGCATTTCGCGGACAATTCGCTTCAAACCATGATCATTCCAATGCATTTCACGGTCATCCCAAACAATTCCTTGTTGAATCACGGTCATTTCGAGGCATTTCGCGGTCAATTCCCTTCACTTCACGGTCATTTGCAAGCATTTCGTGATCAATTCGCTTCAAACCATGATCATTCCCTTGCATGTCACAGTCATCCCAAACAATTCCGTGTTGATTCACGGTCATTTCGAGGCATTTTTTGGTCAATTCCCTTCACTTCACGGTCATTTGAATGCATTTCGCGGTCAATTCGCTTAAAACCATTATCATTCCCATGCATTTCAAGGTCATCCCAAACAATTCCGTGTTGATTCATGGTCATTTCGAGGCATTTCGCGGTCAATTCCCTTCACTTCACGGTCATTCGCATGCATTTCGAGGTCAAGTCGCTTCAAACCATGATCATTCCCATGCATTTCTCAGTCATCCCAAACAATTTCGTGTTGATTCACTGTCATTTCGAGGCATTCGCTGTCAAGTCCCTTAACTTCACGGTCATTTGCAAACATTTCGCGGTCAATTCCCTTCAAACCATGATCATTCCCATGCATCTCACAGTCATCCCGAACAATTCCGTGTTGATTCACGGTCATTTCGAGGCATTTCGCTGTCAATTCCCTTCACTTCATGGTCATTTACATGCATTTCACGGTCAACTCGCTTCAAACCATGATCATTCTCATGCATTTCACGGTCATCCGAAACAATTCCGTGTTGATTCACGTTCGGTTCGAGGCATTTCGCGGTCAATTCCCTTTACTTCACGGTCATTTGCATGCATTTCGCGGTCAATTCGCTTCAAACCATGATCATTCCCATACATTTCACGGTCATCCCAAACAAATTCGTGGTCATTCATGGTCATTTCAAGGCATTTCGCTGTCAATTCCCTTCACTTCACGGTCATTTGCAAGCATATCACGGTCAGTTCGCTTCAAACCATTATCATTCTCATTCATTTCACGGTCATCCCAAACAACTCCGTGTTGATTCACGGTCATTTCGAGGCATTTCGCTGTCAATTCACTTCACTTCCCGGTCATTTGTACGCATTTCGCAATCAATTTGCTACAATTCATGATCAATTTCAAGCATTTTGCGGTCATTCGAAACAATTCCTGTGTTGATTCACGGTCATTTCGAGGCATTTCGCGGTCAATTCCCTTCGCTTCACAGTCATTTACATGCATTTCACGTTCATTTCGCTTCAAACCATGATCCTTCTCATGCATTTTACGGTCATCCCAAACAATTGTGTATTGATTCACGGTCATTTCGAGGCATTTCTCGGTCAATTCCCTTCACTTCACGGTCATTTGCATGCATTTTGTGGTCAATTCGCATTAAACCATGATCATTCCCATGTATTTCACAGTCATCCCAAACAATTTCGTGTTCATTCACGGTCATTTTGAAGCATTTTGCTGTCAATTCCCTTCACTTCACCGTCAATTGCAAGCATTTCGCGGATAATTCGCTTCAAACCATGATCATTCCAATGCATTTCACGGTCATCCCAAACAATTCCGTGTTGATTCACGGTCATTTCGAGACATTTCGCGGTCAATTCCCTTCACTTCACGGTCATTTGCATGCATTTCGCAATCAATTCACTTCAAACCATGATCATTCCCATGCATTTCACGGTCATCCCAAACAATTCCGTGTTGATTCAAGGTCATTTCGAGGCTTTTCACGGTCAATTTCCTTCACTTCACGGTCATTTGTATGCATTTCGTAGTCAATTCGCTTCAAACCATGATCATTCCCATGGATTTCATGGTCATCCCAAATAATTTTGTGTTGGTTCACGGTCATTTTGTGGCATTTCGCAGTCAATTCCCTTCAATTCATGGTCATTTGCATGCATTTTGCGGTCAATTCGCTTAAAACCATGATCATTCCCATGCATTTCACGGTCATCCCAAACAATTCCGTGTTAATTCACGGTCATTTCGAGGCATTTCACTGTCAATTCCCTTCACTTCATCGTCATTTGCATGAATTTCGCGGTCAATTCGCTTCAAACCATGATCATTCCCATGCATTTCACGGTCACCCCAAACAATTCCGTGTTGATTCGCAGTCATTTCGAGGCATTTTGCGGTCAATTCCCTTCACTTCACGGTCATTTGATGCATTTCGCGGTCAATTCGCTTAAAACCATGATCATCCCCATGCATTTCATGGTAATCCCAAACAATTCCATGTTGATTTACGGTCATTTCGACGCATTTCGCTGTCAATTCCCTTCACTTCACGGTCATTTGCATGCATTTCGCGGTCAATTCGCTTAAAACCATGATCATTCCCATGCATTTTACGGTCATCCCAAACAATTTCGTGTTGATTCACGGTCATTTCGAGGCATTTCTCGGTCAATTCCCTCCACTTCATGGTTATTTGCATGCATTTTGCGGTCAATTCGCTTCAAACTATGATCATTCCCATGCATTTCACAGTCATCCGAAACAATTCCGTGTTGATTCACGGTCATTTCGAGGCATTTTGCTGTCAATTCCCTTCACTTCATGGTCATTTGCATGCATTTCGCTATCAATTCGCTTCAAACCATGATCATTCCCATGCATTTCACTGTCATCCCAAATAATTTCGTGTTAATTCACGGTCATTTCGAGGCATTTCGCGGTCAATTCCCTTCACTTCACGGTCATTTGCAAGCATTTCGCGATCAATTCGCTCCAAACCATGATCATTCCCAGGCATTTCACGGTCATCCCAAACAATTCTGTGTTGATTCACGGTCATTTCGAGGCTTTTTGTGGTCAATTCCCTTCACTTCATGGTCATTTGCATGCATTTCGCGGTCTATTCGCTTCAAACCATGATCATTCCAATGCATTTCATAGTCATCCCAAACAATTCCGTTTTGATTCACGGTCATTTCGAGGCATTTCGCTGTCAATTACCTTCACTTCACGGTCATTTGCATGCATTTCGCTATCAATTCTCTTCAAACCATGATCATTCCCATGCATTTCACGGTCATCCCAAAAAATTTCGTGTTGATTCACGGTCATTTCAAGGCATTTCAATGTCAATTCCCTTCACTTCATGGTCATTTGAATTCATTTCGTGGTCAATTCGCTTAAAACCATCATCATTCCCATGCATTTCACGGTCATCCCAAACAATTTCGTGTTGAATCACGGTCATTTCGAGGCATTTCGTGGTCAATTCCCTTCACTTCGCGGTCATTTGCATGCATTTCACGGTCAACTCGCTTCAAACCATGATCATTCTCATGCATTTCACGGTCATACGAAACAATTCCGTGTTGATTCACAGTCAGTTCGAGGCATTTCGCAATCAATTCCCTTCACTTCACGGTCATTTGCATGCATTTCGCGGTCAATTCGCTTCAAACCGTGATCATTCCCATACATTTCACGGTCATCCCAAACAAATTTGTGTTGATTCATGGTCATTTAAAGGCATTTCGCAGTCAATTCCCTTCACTTCACGGTCATTTACAAGCATTTCACGGTCAATTCGCATCAAACCATGATCATTCCCATGCATTTCACGGTCATCCCAAACAATTCCGTGTTGGTTCACGGTCATTTCGAGGCATTTTACTGTCAATTCCCTTCACTTCACGGTCATTTGTAAGCATTTTGCGGTCAATTCGCTTCAAACCATAATCATTCCAATGCATTTCACAGTCATCCCAAACAATTCTGTGTTGATTCACGGTCATTTCGGGGCATTTCACGGTCAATTCGCTTCACTTCACGGTCATTTGCAAGCATTTTG
Source organism: Magnolia kwangsiensis (assembly GCA_037074715.1). Lineage (NCBI taxonomy): Eukaryota > Viridiplantae > Streptophyta > Magnoliopsida > Magnoliales > Magnoliaceae > Magnolia > Magnolia kwangsiensis. The sequence continues at coordinate 16,150,211 of CM073580.1, read as the reverse complement.
CGATCAATTCGCTTCAAACCATGATCATTCCCATGCATGTCACGGTCATCCCAAACAATTCCGTGTTGATTCACGGTCATTTCGAGGCATTTCGTGGTCAATTCCCTTCACTTCATGGTCATTTGTATGCATTTCGCAGTCCATTCACTTCAAACCATGATCATTCCAATGCATTTCACGATCATCCCAAACAATTCCGTGTTGATTCACGGTCATTTTGAGGCATTTCGCTGTCAATTACCTTCACTTCACGGTCATTTGCATGCATTTCGCTATCAATTCGCTTCAAACCATGATCATTCTCATGCATTTCACGGTCATCCCAAACAATTCCTTGTTGATTCACGGTCATTTCAAGGCATTTCGATGTCAATTCCCTTCACTTCACGGTCATTTGAATTCATTTCGCGGTCAATTCGCTTAAAACCATGATCATTCCCATGCATTTCACGGTCATCCCAAACAATTCCGTATTGAATCACGGTCATTTCAAGGCATTTCGTGGTCAATTCCCTTCACTTCATGGTCATTTGCATGCATTTCACGGTCAACTCGCTTCAAACCATGATCATTCTTATGATTTCACGGTCATCCGAAACAATTCCGTGTTGATTCACGGTCAGTTCGAGGCATTTCACGGTCAATTTCCTTCACTTCACGGTTATTTGCATGCATTTCGCGATCAATTCGCTTCAAATCATTATCATTCTCATACATTTCACGGTCATCTCAAACAATTTTGTGTTGATTCACGGTCATTTCGAGGTATTTCGCGGTCAATTCCCTTTACTTCACGGTCATTTGCAAGCATTTCATGGTCAATTCGCTTCAAACCATGATTATTCCCATGCATTTCACGGTCATCCCAAACAATTTCGTGTTGATTCACGTTCATTTTGATGTATTTCGTGGTCAATTCCCTTCACTTCACGGTCATTTAATTGCATTTCGCGATCAATTTGCTTCAATTCATGAACACTTTCATGCATTTTATGGTCATCCGAAACAATTCCTGTGTTGATTCACGGTCATTTCGAGGCATTTCGTTGTCAATTTCCTTCACTTCACAGTCATTTGTATGCATTTCACGGTCAATTCGCTTCAAACCATGATCATTCCCATGCATTTCACATTCATCCGAAACATTTCCGTGTGGATTCACGGTCATTTCGAGGCATTTCACAGTCAATTCCCTTCACTTCACGGTCATTTCGAGGCATTTTGCTGTCAATTCCCTTCACTTCACGGTCATTTGCATGCATTTCGCGGTCAATTCACTTCAAACCATGATCATTCCCATGCATTTTACGGTCATCCCCAACAATTTCGTGTTGATTCACGGTCATTTCGAGGAATTTCGTGGTCAATTCCCTTCACTTCATGGTCATTTACAAGCATTTTGCGGTCAATTCGCTTCAAACCATAATCATTCCCATGCATTTCACGGTCATCCCAAACAATTCCGTGTTGATTCATGGTCTTTTCGAGGCATTTTACGGTCAATTCCCTTCACTTCATGATTATTTGCATGCATTTCGCGGTCAATTCCCTTCATACCATGATCATTCCCATACATTTCACGGTCATCCCAAACAATTTCGTGTTGATTCACGGTCATTTCGAGGCATTTCGCTGTCAATTCCCTTCACTTCACGGTCATTTGCGTGCATTTCGCGGTCAATTCGCTTCAAACCATGATCATTCCCATGCATTTCACGGTCATTCCAAACAATTTCGTGTTGATTCACGATTATTTGGAGGCATTTTACGGTCAATTCCCTTCACTTCACGGTCATTTGCATGCATTTCACGGTTAATTCGCTTCAAACCACGATCATTCTCATGCATTTCACGATCATCCGAAACAATTCCGTGGTGATTCACAGTCAGTTTGAGGCTTTTCGCGGTCAATTTCCTTCACTTCACGGTCATTTGTATGCATTTCGCTGTCAATTCACTTAAAACCATGATCATTCCCATGGATTTCACGGTCATTCCAAACAATTTCGTGTTGATTCACGATTATTTGGAGGCATTTTGCGGTCAATTCCCTTCACTTCACGGTCATTTGCATGCATTTCACGGTTAATTCGCTTCAAACCACGATCATTCTCATGCATTTCACGATCATCCGAAACAATTCCGTGGTGATTCACAGTCAGTTCGAGGCTTTTCGCGGTCAATTTCCTTCACTTCACGGTAATTTGTATGCATTTCGTAGTCAATTCGCTTCAAACCATGATCATTCCCATGGATTTCACGGTCATCCCAAACAATTTTGTGTTGGTTCACGGTCATTTCGTGGCATTTCGCGGTCAATTCCCTTCAATTCATGGTCATTTGCATGCATTTCGCGGTCAATTCGCTTAAAACCATGATCATTCCCATGCATTTCACGGTCATCCCAAACAATTCCGTGTTGATTCACGGTCATTTCGAGGCATTTCACTATCAATTCCCTTCACTTCATGGTCATTTACATGTATTTCGCGGTCAATTCGCTTCAAACCATGATCATTCCAATGCATTTCACGGTCATCCCAAACAATTTCATGTTGATTCACGGTCATTTCGAGGCATTTTATGGTCAATTCCCTTCACTTCACGGTCATTTGCATGCATTTCGCAATCAATTCGCTTCAATTCATGATCACTTTCATGCATTTCACGGTCATCCGAAACAATTCCTGTGTTGATTCACGGTCATTTCGAGGCATTTCACGGTCAATTCCCTTCACTTCACAGTCATTTTCATGCTTTTCGAGGTCAATTCACTTCAAACAATGATTATTCCCATGCATTTCATGGTCATCCCAAAAAATTCTGTGTTGATTCACGGCCGTTTCGAGGCATTTCACTATTAATTCCCTTTACTTCACGGTCATTTGCATGCATTTCGAGGTCAAGTCGCTTCAAACCATGATCATTCCCATGCATTTGTCAGTCATCCCAAACAATTTCGTATTGATTCACTGTCATTTCGAGGCATTTCGCTGTCAAGTCCCTTAACTTTACGGTCATTTGCAAGCATTTCGCGGTCAATTCCCTTCAAACCATGATCATTCCCATGCATCTCACAGTCATCCCAAACAATTCCGTGTTGATTCACGGTCATTTCGAGGCATTTCGCTGTCAATTCCCTTCACTTCACGGTCATTTGCATGCATTTCGCGGTCAATTCCCTTCACTTCACGGTCATTTGCATACATTTCGTGGTCAATTCGCTTCAAACCATGATCATTCCCATGCATTTCACGGTCATCCCAAACAATTTCATGTTGATTCACGGTCATTTCGAGGCATTTTGCGGTCAATTCCCTTCATTTTATGGTCATTTGCATGCATTTCGCGGTCCATTCACTTCTAACCATGATCATTCCCATGCATTTCACGGTCATCCCAAACAATTCCGTGTTGATTGGTCATTTCGAGGCATTTCGCTGTTGATTCCCTTCACTACACGGTCATTTGCATGCATTTCGAGAGCGTTATTCTCATCTATTTGATGGTTGATCATGTGATGTATTTTGTATGCGATCTCTAGATTTATGTATTGATGTTATGTCTCTTCTTCTTCATGAGTTATACCTAGTTGCGATGATTGTGTAAATTTCGAGGACGAAATTTTTATTAGGAGGGGAGAGCTGTAAGATCCGTATATTAGTTCATACCGTTCCGTAGACTTCCGTGGTCTTACCGGTCGAATTTCGGCAACCTTCGACCCTTAACTGATATTTACGCGCGATCTTGATTCATATGCCGTCAACCTGTATCGAATCAACCCAAGACCACTACCATAACGACCGCGCCATCGCTGCTGTTCCGATGCCGCGACTTGCGCGCCGAGGCGATACCCTGATCAAGAGATGTGGGCCAACGTTCGGTGCGCGGAAAACGCCGTACGTTTCAAAACTCAAGAGAATCTCTACGATGTGTCCCATCAATCCCATCAATCAATCAATCTATCAGGCCATCACATGTCAAGTACACATCACTTTCACCCTCTCCCAAGCAAGCCACAAAAGTCTTCCATGCCCATACCTTTCTTACACAAATGCCACAAAAGTATTCCAATGTCATGCCTTTCTTACACAAATGCCACCAAAGTCAAGGTTTTCTTACACACCCATCACTCACCACATCCATCCATCATCCATCTCTCTCTCCCTTTACAACTCTCTCTCTTTCTCATTTCAAACTCATTTTTCCAAGCAACCAAACCCCCTCCATATGTTGGAGCTCTCCAAGCTTTCCAAAATTTCAAGGTGGCCCACTTTCCTACCCCATCATCTCCCATCCTAGCCATCCATTTCTCATCTCCTCCATTGAAGTTGAAGCTAAGATGCTAAGGAAGCCAAGGGAGCAAGAAGATCAAGTTGTGGGTGATGTTAGATTTTGTTTTCTATTTTTCTTTTGATTTAAGGGTCCATCTATGTGGGACACACCTTAATGTAGGCATTGTATCAAGAGGGGCCCATAGTGGCAGGGCCCCTCCATCCTCATCGATTTTCTCTCTCTCTCTCTCCCTCTCTCCCTCTCTTTCTTATGTGTTGTGGACCCCTCACCATCGTGTATGACCCACACCATCCCATTTGTGGGGCCCACCTTGCAGTCCATCCTTTGGTGGGCCTGGATTTAGGAGAACACAAATATCAGCTTGATTCAAAACATAGGTGGGCCACATCCCTGTGGGACCTGCCATGAGGTTTATGTTACACCCACACGGTCCAGCGTCCAGGGACGCTGGACGTGTGCTGGAATGATGGGTGGGCTGCCAGGGGGTGGCTAACATTGATGTGAACTGGCAGTGGGTTACCCACTCCTGTCCTCCACCCCTCCATATGGGCCACGCCAAGATGCATGTGTATTATCCAAACCGTCCATTACATTCGGACGGTAGAATCTAACATTCGTGTGGGGCCCATCTTCAATGTCATGATCCATAGCTCACCTGACAAACTAAGTGGAGAAGTTCCGTTTCTACACTTGAGGTCTTGGCACGGTGGCTAACAGTAGGGCGTGGACTGATGGCGTGGGGTCCATAGGACCCACCTACACCGTCCATTCACCATGGTGAGCCACCCCACATGTGATTCAGGCTATCTGAACGGTGGGCCCCATGGCTCACGTGCCAGATGGAGTGAAAGATACTCCGTTTCAACGCTGGAACCCACCCAATCCCTTAGCTTGCTGGCAGTTCGAGTGGAAGATAACCTCATTTCACACTGAGGTCCCGGGGCTTATTCCCTAGGACGGTGGCTAGCATGGAGTGCATGCTGACTTGGGTGTGCCCTGGTGTGGGGTCCATGGGATCCACCAACACCAACCTTCCATTTAGATGTCCCCCTCACGATGCATGCTAGTGGGACCCACCCTACGTGTGGGGCCACCACGTGGTATGTGTTTGTCCAGCCGTCCATCTGGACGTTAGATGTATCATTTATATAATATATTATATTATATATATCATGTATTATATTATATAATATATGTAATATACATTCCCTTTTTATATACTTGTTGTGGTGAACCCTACATGGGAGCCACCTCTCTTCTAAATGCAGAAAGCTGCATGTACAGCAACCCATTTCTATATATAGTAAATATTTATATATATTTTTATACTCATACATTTCATATGGAATGGTGGGCCCTACATGGGACTCACCTCTCCCTTTAAATGCTTAAAGCTACACAAACAGCAGCTATACTTACACATATTATATATATATATATATTTATATATATATATAAAGTTGACAGCAGCCATATTGCATATAATATGGATGTGTTGTGTAATGCCGTCCAACCATTTGTGGCCCACTATGATTGTTGTTTGGGTGGTAGGGGCCACTATGATGCATGTGTTCTCTCCATGCTGTCCATTTATATGGGACCCGCCTGGATGTAAGTGTCATATCCAATCTGTCCATCCATTTAAAAGCTCATTTTATATGAGTTAAAGAATAAGCTAGATCCATAGTCTAAGTGGACCCCGCCTTGGCATGTTATGAGGCCCATCTTGATTTAGTTGTGGTTGTTCATTGGGGCCCACTTTGATGTGGATGTAAGGCCCACGAGATTGGACCCATTTGATGTATTTTAAAGCCCATGGGAGTAGGCCCATTTGATATGTATAAGGCCCATGGGTCGAGAACCATTTGATGCATTCTAAGGCCCACGGGTTATGACCCATTGCAATGCACATAAGGCCCATTGGTGTGGCCCATTTATGTGGCTCAATTGAAGAATAAAAGGCCCATATGACATGGCCCATTTGATGTATTTAAGGCCCAATGGGATGTACCTAAGGTCCATTGCAATGTGTGATCCTAACACAGAATATGTGCGATATTTATGACGATCGTGCCTTGGAAGAAATGTTGATTTAACGTCCACATTTTGAGTGTAATGCTGGTTGGATGTTCACATTACGACTCTCCTTAGGGCCCATTATTAGACTCGTACTTATTGTGTTTAGGTAGCCCAGACCTATCTGCATTGTAAGGATAGTTCATCTCATTATAACATGTTTAATATAGCTTCATGACTCATGATCATACGCATCATATGTATGCTTGATATGAGAGTGACTGATCATAGCATATGCCTTCGGGCAGATTGTTTATGGGACCCCGATTAGGTGGTGTTGTCCTGCATGAGCGCACGATACGTGCTACGTTTTGCTACATGATTGGATAGTGTGATTCATGCATCTCGCATCGTGTGATATGGTTACTGTACGCCCTAGCGACATCGGGGTCGTAGCCACCACAGACGCATCGTGGTTGGCAGGATTGAATACCGAAAATTTTATTCTACATGGGGTGCTATAGATATCCCTGGGTGAAAGTCCCTAAACGCTTATGGTACAAAGAGGTTGCTCCAACGTCTAGACCGAGTGGGTAGATGAGCGTTGAGTGCCGATTACCAGACGGTTGTGCTCTCCATTGTGTCGTGATCGGTTGGAAGGGGGTGCGGCCTTACCCGCCCGAGTGTAGGGGTCAATGCTAGGCTGAGTTTGACCAACTCGAGGAATGGGTCTACTGTAACGCCCGTGAAAAATCCATACTTGGGCTCGAGTACCAACTCGACCCGAATTTGCGTAGAATTCATTCCTTTGGAAAATTTGACTAGGTTAGCTAGTGCAACGTTAGAATAGCTGGGAAATGGTCCCTGATCACTTTAAATACGTTCTACAAGGCCCGAAGCGAGTGGAACTAAGGGTGCTATAATGCTCTAAAGCCTCGGATCAAACTCTAAGCCGGTTTGTTCTCTGGACCACTTTGAATCTTTGTATTGGATCTAGACCGCACGTTGAAAGTCCGATACCTCCTATCTTAGACCGTTAGGACCGTCTAGCTGGGCTTGACACTCATTCCAAAAATCAAGTCAAACCGATGATCACAGGCTATTTCATTGAGCCCGGACCGAAGAGAGTGTGAATAGGGACATAGTTGGAATTTCAAATTCAAATCTGGCACACAAAATTGACGCATCAGTATTAGGCATTCTGACCGTCAGAATACAGCCAAATTACACCCTTGGATCAGGAAAAATATCTATTATATATCACGGGACTTATAGGCCTGATCTTGATGCGGTGACCGTTAAACTGAAACTGGGCCGCCACGTGCGATCTGGGAACCCAACCGGTCTGAAAACTGGATGTATGCTAGATCTAGTATGCATGAGCTTAAGTCCGACCGCACTTGGCCTGGGGACCTCCAGAAATGCCCTTTTGGACCGAAACGGCCCCGATTTGGTTAGGCACCAAGTAAACATTGTTCCCAAGCCTATTTTGGGAATGTTTTAGGCTATAAAAGGGGTTGAAACCCTCACTCCTCTCTCCCATCCGAATTTGAGAGAAGCCCTAGCTTGGGAGAGAGAAAAAGAGTGAGAGATTGTGAGAGAGTGGGAGAGTTCTTCCCGCCACTTGTGCTACGTGTTGCACATGCTTAAGCGACACTCCTCTACCGCTTTCCCGGCGATTCCACCGCAATCCTAGGTAAGTAAAAACCCTTAATAGTTGGTGATTTGAGTTTTTCTTGTTTCCATGGCGATGTAGCTTATGGATCTTATGTATTAGGCTCCTTACTCGCCGTAGACGAAGCATATACACTCCGCTTCAATTCCCGAGTCTACAAGACACTAGGTGAGGATTTTAGACGCTTGGATTGACGGTTCCCAATGCTTTCAATGTCGTTTAATAGTAGATTCTTGACGGCATCGCCGTTTGACATGTACAAAATGCTCTCCGTTTCCCGTTTCGTAAGCTAACGAAGAATATGAGATTTAGGGCATTTTAGTCATTTGTAGGAAGTACTGTTTGCATTCATATTTTGCTGATGTGATTGACATGGTTTGTTGTCGCATTAGGGAGTTAGGAATGCGTGCATAATTAGTTTGGCGAAGAGATTCGCCTAGTTGCACACTTTGGGTCGACATGCTATATGTAGACCTAAGTGTGTAGTGCATGTGTTTGTATAAATGCTTGTATTAGTATGTATTGAATTAAATGATGTTATTTGATACTTTGTGATTGATTTTTCAATTATTATGCCAACCTAAATGATTTTCTACATGTTGACAAAATGCATGATTTCATTACATGCATGGAATGTATGTGCTTGAGGATTTGCTTAAGTTGAATATGCATGGGAAGTATGCCTTGAAGATTTGCTTAAGTTGAGTGTTATAACATGTGCTAACATGCTCACATGATGTATTTCAATTCCAATACTTTTATAGTGATTCCATAGATGTGTGGGACTTGACTTAGTCCAGGCAGTCGGTAACCGAGCGAATTCGTGGCTGACTGGTCATAGTCACGAACGACGCGTCGATGAATGTGATTCGTGTTGAGAGTTGGCGGCAGTGGTTAGGCCACGCGAAGTGTTTTACGCACTTCATGTCGTTCAATTCGATATGCGATCGCGCTAGTCGAGCCCGTCAAGTAACCCGACTGGCCGATGTTTGTTCACCATGTATGTATCATAACTGCTTGAACCTAGGGTACTGAACTTACCATTGTAAACCCTATTAACCGTGGTACCTTGATCCACGAAGACTCATGAGCCGGGCATGGTGGTATGGGACACCGTGGTCGAGCTGTCGGCCTACGCTGGGGCCACAAACCTCCCCGTAGTGACCAGTGAGCACCTAGACTCGTGAGCAGATTATGGTGGTATGGGACACTATATTCTAGCTGTCGGCCTACACTGATCAGGCGACGAGCCCTTTGTAGTGACCGCGAGCGTATTCTGAGTTCACGGGAGGCGACGACCCTTTCGTGCAGTAGAGTACAGTAGGCCTGCATTGATAAGGTGATGGGGGAGCGGTGCAACGAGTGCGAGCAACAGCCCTGGCAGCCCTTGCAGTGACCTACGAAATGTACATCGTATGAGATTACTAGGAGTGACGACCCTAGACAGGATCCGTGTTGGGATTGATACAAGGGAGGTACCTTAGTTTCCCAATCCTGCTGTTTGAATGGACTAATAACAACTTGGTAATCATATCACCATAGCATTGCATGTGCCTGGAAGATGTGGAGCACTCTAGGGAGTGTGGCATGCCGCGGTCGTAAGATGTTGCCGTATGAGGGTGATCGTCGGTGAGGGCATACATCACGTCATATCATCTTGCATTAACAACAGTATTAGGACTTGTCTGATTTACTGCTTTACTATTATCGCGTGACTGAATTGTGAACATGCTAATCTTTGCTCTATGATTCCACTGAGTTGATCACTCATTCCCACGTTACGGGATGGTGTTTGCAACACCCACCAGACCCTGTTGTAGTTGCAGGTGACGATGAGATCCAGGAGGTGGAGCTAGACGATGACGAGGACCAGGATGAGTTCTCGTATATGCAGTATCATGACGGCTTTCCGTAGGTGACCTGGATCGAGGGGACATCAGTGGGACTTTTATTTTTGAACATTATTCTTTTGTTATGTACATGTATATGAGACTCAGAGATGTAGTCATACTTTGGAGACAGTTGAGATTACTTTGTTTTTCCATACAGTGATATATATCTTGTTTAGTCTTCCGCTTGCTTTTATCACTGGATCTGAAGTATGAATTGCAGTTTTGGTATACTTTTACTCATGTGAATGCTTTAAATCAGACAACATTGAATCATAACCATTTTTGTTGCATAAGTGACGGTCTGGAACTCGGGAGTTGAGTTTATACACGACCCCCGATTTTCAGGGTGTTACAAGTTGGTATCAGAGCATGAATGAGAGTATACTGGGCCTGGGTTATGGTCTTGCGACGTACGCTGTCGCTTCCTTTGACTTAGGTGGGTGCGAGAAGGATCTAGAAACACTTCTAGGATCACAGATTCGCCGATAGGCGAAGTCTATAAGGATCGATCGCAAGATCGAGTCTGTAACGCATCTCGGGTCGCGTAAAGCGACCCGAATCACTTCTAAGCTGTAGGAAGTCGGGTGGAGATGTCCTATGAGCGGTTTTAAACCGCAAAAGTGAATCCATGGGCCGTGGAATGACCACGACTCTAGTAATCAATCGCCAGGGCTTAAAAACCCCGTTTTGCCAAAAATTCTCAAAATTCCTTCTCTAAACACTTCAACCTTCAGTTCTTTTGTATCCATTTCATGTTAGGCATCAAACCTAATGTGAAAATAACACAAATTAGTACATTCACCAAATTTTACAGTGAATAGTAAAATTTCATGAAAAATGGCCATAAGGCCATTCTAACTTCACTTTCTTTAGCAACTAAGGAGCTAGAAAGATGTACTGGAACCTTCTACCCCAAATTCATATGCTGCATCATATGGTTTGGTATTCGGGATTGCGATGTGGACCCGGAAAGCCCCAAAAACATGTTTGGGCCCATAGGGACCAAAATACTATGAACTAAGGGGTGGGACTAGACTTTTTGGGACCCTGGGACCATGGGGGACCAGACCCATGGGGTCCCGCTGGCCAACCTGGAGGTTGGCCGGCGATGCCATCGCCGGCCGGGCGATGCATCGCCGGCCGGCCACCTCGGACGGTGCTGCCCTTTGGGCGCACCCACTTATATGTCTCCCACAACACCCCTAGGTACCTCCCATCCCACGAAAACCCCTAAAACACCCCTCTCCTTCACAAACAGCCCCCTTGCATGCCCTATCTTCGATTTTCAGCGCTCCATTCCAAATCCCGGCGACCCAAACCCCTCCTAATCCCTTCCTTGGCCAAAACCGACCACCACCCATTGATTATTGGGTGTTGGCAGCCCCTTTCCTTGAAGATTTTCCCATTTGGAGCTCCAAAATCCCCCAAATAGTGTCGAAATCGTGAGCAGCTCCATTCCATCTTTTTGTTCTTATTTTTCCCTGAAACTACAGCCTTGGGAAGCTTGAAGCATCCCTCTACGACGCCTAGATTTCCTTTTGTCAGATTGGGCAGCCATTTCTCCGCATTTTCGGCGTTTTCCATGGCTTTCGTGGAAGCTATTTTGGGTCTTTTGTCACTCTCATCCATCCTGTCTTTGATGGGTAAGAGGAAAACTGCAACAGACGAGGCTGGGCCGAGCCGCCCTGCTCGATTGAGAAGACCGCGGGGTGGTGCCGCAAGTTCAAGCGCCGCCGCAGGTCCAGCTGCAGTCCTGGAGTGCCGTACGAAGCGGGATTTGGATCTCCATGCACACCTTGGACGAACCATCCTATCAGAGATGCCTCATGGTGAATACACTGATCGTAGAGTGTTATTTGAGGTGGACGTAGATGGGCGATTGTTCGGCGAATATCTGTTGTTCGAACGCATTGAAGCTGCGCACTGGGGACCGATCTTTGAAGCTCGCGCTCGTGCTAATGTGAGCACTGTTCGTGCCTTCTATGCTAGCATCCAGAGTCCTACCTTGGAGCCCTTGCAGTTCAAAATCCCTTTTGGTAGAGATCGGATGGCTACGATCGACGTCTAGTTGGTTGCGCGACTTCTCAACGTGCCTCTAGGTGATGTACATCCAAGTGAGAAAAATTTGAGGACTAGACGTGAACGAGATCGCCGCACCAGGTTTCTGTGCGGTAAGTTGGTTCCATGGCAGCCTAATAATAGCCTCAAGGCGACGTACATGTCTGAGGATTTGCGTCTGCTGCATCACATCTGCACGTTCAATGTTTATCCTAGGTCGACGAACCGCATTGAATGTACACGTCTTATGGTCGATTTCTTATTTCTGGTGGCTCAGGGAGAGAACGTATGTATGGCCACTTTCATCTTACGGCAGATAGTTCTCATAGCCAGGTCGAGGAGAACATCCGAATCCCTTCCCTTTGGCCGACTCATTTGCAGAATTGCGCTTGAGTTTGCCTATAGACTTGGACCCGAGTTGCCGGTATCAATTCACACCATCGATGAGTCGACGATGGTTAAGATGAAGATTGGGTCGCAATATCGTGAAAATCAACTTGAAAGGGATAGTGGGGACGACTTTGATGAAGAGGAAGATCAAAGCGAAGGAGAACCTAGTGCAGAAGTTCAGGAAGAGACTCAGGAAGAAGCAGAAGAGGAGGCTCAGGATACTGATGAGAGTCCTCCTCCTTCTGCGCAGACTACTATTGACGATCGCATTGCTCGGATGGAGGAGAGTCAGACCGCTTTGCGAAGGGAAGTCCAAGAACTTCGAACAGAGGTCGCTGATGCCAAGGCCGTTACGAAGAAGAAATTTGGCAAGGTGACTCGCACCTTGAAGGCAATCCTGTGTTGCTTACAGGATAAGGGTGCTCCTCCTCCGTCGCCAGACTCCGACTAGCAACGCGATCTTTGATGTTGTTATGAGTAGTTAGCTATTTTCTGTTTCATGTGTGTAAAGCCTATTAGGGCTAGTGCTTTGCTTTTGTCGCTGTTGCTTAACTGTCTTAATTTCTATGTCATTCTAGTCATGATGCTTGTAAGGATATATCCCTTGTATTGTGACAATTTTGATTAATTGAAGTGCATGGAATGCCTTGACTCTTTAGTGAATGATTGTGGTGTATTTGTGCAATTGAGACTGACAAGGTTGCGCCCTATTTTGAATATAGGGAATGCCACCTAAGACTACGAGGAGCGCGGTTCGGCTTTCATTGTTAGAGCAGATGGATCAGGCTCCTTCTCAGTCTGGTACTCGTCCGGACCCTGCTGTGGGCCCGATTCCTGAGACTGTTCGATCGTCTCAGCCTGCTACTGGTCCTACAGATGGACCACCGCCATTTACACCATCAGTTAGAGAGCCACAGCGCGCATCTACTTCCGCACCTCATCCGCCACAGCCTGCTCCACCACCTGATAGATTCGAGCAGATGATGGCTATGATGCTACAGCAGCAGCAGCTATTGACTACTATAGTCGGGACTTTAGCCCAGGGTGGGGGTGCGACTGCATCTACTCCGCCTGCACCACCTGCGCATCCAGCTGAGGATGCCTATGCTTACGCCCAGGATGAGGGCATAGCACTTCCTGCGCAGCCTGCTTTCCCTGCGGGGAACCCTGCCGACACACGGGGCCTTCTGGAGCGATTTCAGCGCTTGCGGCCTCCTACTTTCACGGGTTCTCACAGACCCGAGGAGGCTGAGTTTTGGCTCGACCGAGTGTCGAAGATTCTGCGCATGTTGCACTGTACTGAGGCAGAGCAGGTAGAGCTGGCTACCTTCCAGTTTGAGAGAGAGGCCAGTATGTGGTGGGATAGTGTATTGCGGACTGTTACCGCAGACTTCGTGTGGACATGGGCAGCATTCGAGTTTCGCTTCCATGAGAAGTATTATCCTCAGACCTACAGACACGAGAGGGAGAATGAGTTTCTCCGTCTCAGGCAGGCAGCGATGACGGTCACCGAGTATGAGCATCGGTTCACAGAGTTGGGCAGGTACGTCCCGACGATTTTAGCTGATGAGCAGATGCGCATACGGCGCTTTTTGGAGGGCTTGCGACCGGATATTCGGTCGAAGATGTGCTGCATCAGTTTCTCCTCCTATGCGGAGTTGGTTCACATGTCCATGCGGGCAGAGCAGGACGTGGATCGACTTGCGCGATCACGAGGCCCGACTACTTCTAGGCCGCGACCGGAGTTGCCAGATAGGCCCTTCGCGGGCAAGAGGCCTCGCATTGATCCTCCTACCAGGACCACGGCGCCAGTAGGACCGTTTCGGCGCCCTGATCTATCATGCACATACTGTGGGAGGACGGGCCACCTAGCGCCGAGTTGCTTTGCGAGGATGCGGGACAGTGGGTTCTCGCCGCCGCAGAAGATTGATCGTGTACGTCCACAGGCGATATCAGCACCGCCTATACGGTCAGCTCCTGCGCAGTCCTCTTTCAGACCCACAGTATCGCAGATTCGACAGCCCCCACGGCCCTTGACACAGCGGCCGAACCGGCCACAGCAGGCTCGAGTTCATGCACTGACCGCTGAGGCAGCTACGACGCCGACTTTCCAGCATTCAGCCTTCGAGGTCACGGGCCATATCGGAGGTACTCCCGTTCTTGTCATGGTGGACACTGGTTCCACGATTTCCTTGATATCGCGTGCCGTAGTCAGACGTCTTGGGTTGCAGACTATCACTATGGATAGCGTGCGAGTCCTTGCAGCTCATGGAGATTATTCGGATGTCACCCAGATGTGTGAGGGTTGTTTACTTGATCTGGGAGGCAGGACGATGACTCTTGATTTGGTCGTCGATCCCTCGCTCGTATATCTCGACGTCATTCTTGGCATGGACTGGTTGACTGCAGCGAGAGCCGAGATTGACTGCGAGGCTCGTGTGGTGACGGTGTACGAGCCTGAGGGCACGCCTTTCACATTTTCAGTGCGGGTAAATCTTCCTTTCCGCATTCTTAGCTACGCCACCCTGTTGCACGACGCTGGTGCCCAGGTACTTGAGCAGACGCCGGTTGTTTCTGAGTTCGGGGATCTGTTCAGGAAGATCCCTGGTTTGCCGCCCCGACGTGAGATCGATTTCACTATCGATCTGATTCCTGGTTCTACACCCGTCTCACTGCCGACGTATCGCATGGCACCATGTGAGATGGAGGAGTTGAGGACACAGATTGATGGTCTACTAGAGCTTGGCCTTATACGGCCTAGCGTATCTCCTTGGGGAGCACCGGTCTTGTTCGTGAAGAAGAAGGATGGTTCGCTGCGATTGTGTATTGATTATCGCAGGCTGAACCAACTCACAGTGAAGAACAAGTACCCTTTGCCCAGGATCGATGACTTATTTGATCAGTTGAGAGGAGCGCAGTACTTCTCGAAGATTGATCTTCAGTCAGGATATCATCAGCTGCGCGTCAGAGATGAGGACGTGCAGAAGACAGCGTTCAGGACCAGTTTTGGTCATTACGAGTTCCTTGTGATGTCGTTCGGTCTCACGAACGCACCGGCTGTGTTCATGGATCTGATGAACCGGGTACTACGGCCTTTCCTCTATCGATTCGTCGTTGTCTTCATCGACGACATTTTGGTATACTCTAGGAGTCGAGAGGAGCATGAGGAGCACTTGCGTTTGGTCCTTGATACGCTCAGACAGCATCAGTTGTTCGCACAGTATAAGAAGTGCGACTTCTGGAAGCAGGAGGTGAAGTTTCTGGGACACGTGGTGTCCAAGGATGGCATGGCAGTTGACCTGTCTAAGGTAGCTGCGGTGCAGGACTGGGAGCAGCCTGGTTCTGTCACTGAGGTGAGGAGTTTCTTGGGTCTCGCTGGCTACTATCGGCGCTTCATTCAGGATTTCTCGAAGATCGCGAGACCCTTATCTCAGTTGACACGGAAGGACGTGAAGTTCGCCTGGAATGATAAGGCGGAGTCAGCTTTTCAGGAGCTGAAGGACAGACTTACGTCCGCCCCTGTGCTAGTATTGCCAGAGCAAGGGGTTAAATACACTATATACACTGACGCGTCTAGCGTTGGTTTGGGTTGTGTCCTTATGCAGAGGGACAGGGTAATTTCGTATGCCTCGAGACAATTAAGGAAGCACGAGGAGAATTACCCTACACACGACCTGGAGTTGGCAGCCGTGATATTCGCACTGAGACTCTGGAGACATTACCTCTATGGAGAGGAGTTCGAGCTCTTTTGCGACCACAAGAGCCTCAAGTACATATTCACACAGCGGGACTTGAATATGAGGCAGCGGCGATGGATGGAGACGCTGAAGGACTTCAAGTTTGAAGTCTCTTACCATCCTGGGAAGGCGAACCTTGTGGCTGATGCGTTGAGCCGCAAGAAGGCGATAGAGTTTGCGGCTCCGCTGATGGTTGCCGAGTGGGATATGGTTGAGTTTTTGCGAGACTTTGAGCAGAAACTCACTGTAGAGGAGCCATTTGAGTTCATCGCACATGTTCAGGTGCGATCCCCGATCGATGACCGTGTCATCGAGGCGCAGAGGGACGACGCGCATCTTACTGAGCTTCGAGAGCAGGCCAGTGATGATGATGACGCCGACTGGCGAGTTGGCATGGATGGGGGTTTACGTTACCGTGGCCGCCTATGCGTTCCTGATGTCCCTGACTTGAGACGAGAGATTCTCGAGGCTGCGCATTCTACTAGACTCGCGATGCATCCTGGCAGCACGAAGATGTATCGTGACGTGAAGAGGACGTACTGGTGGGAAGGTATGAAGACCCACATTGCTGAGTTCGTGTCCCGTTGTCTCACTTGTCAACAGGTGAAGGCAGAGCATCGCCGACCACCTGGACTTTTGCAGCCTATGCCGATTGCAGAGTGGAAGTGGGATTTCATTTCCATGGACTTCATTTCTGGGTTGCCGAAGACGAGGAAGGGGCATGATTCTATTTGGGTGATCGTCGACCGATTGACGAAGTCGGCGCACTTCCTACCGATCAGAGTTACGAACTCTGCAGACGAGCTGGCTAGATTGTATATTAGAGAGATCGTGCGTCTGCATGGAGTTCCGTTGGAGATCGTGTCGGACAGAGACACGCGGTTCACTTCTATTTTCTGGACTCGCATTCAGGAGGCTATGGGTGTGAAGTTGAAGTTCAGTACTGCCTTCCACCCACAGACGGACGGACAGACAGAGCGAGTGAACCAGATCCTGGAGGACATGTTGCGAGCTTGCGCATTGGACTTCAAGGACAGTTGGGATGACTGTCTTGCATATGCGGAGTTTGCATACAACAATAGCTTCCAGGCGAGTATCGGCATGGCACCTTATGAGGCGCTGTATGGGCGACCTTGTCGCGCACCGCATTGCTGGTTAGAGGTCGGTGAGCGCAGCTTGATTGGCCCAGAGTTGGTGCAGGCGACGTCAGAGAAGATTGATATTATTCGACGTCGGCTTCTTACAGCGCAGAGCAGACAGAAGAGCTACGCCGATACGAGACGGAGACCACTAGAGTTCACAGTCGGGGATCATGTGTTTTTGCGAGTTTCCCCTATGAAGGGAGTCCTTCGGTTCGGGAAGAAGGGGAAGCTGGCACCGCGATACATTGGTCCATTTCAGATCCTCGATCGTGTGGGAGCAGTGGCTTACCGATTGGCTTTACCCACGCCCCTCGCGAGCGTCCACAACGTATTTCATGTTTCTATGCTGAAGAAGTACGTTGCTGATCCTTCTCATATCATCAGATGGGAGCAGGTGCAGTTAGGAGAGGATGTTACTTATATCCTGCGACCGACACGCATCTTAGACCGGAAGGAGCAGGTACTGCGTAGCAAGGTGATTCCCCTTGTGAAGGTACTATGGACGCATCATACTGAGGAGGAGGCTACTTGGGAGACAGAAGCCGAGATCAGAAAGAACTACCCACAGCTTCTCGAGGAGTACGAAAAGGTACAAAATTTCGAGGACGAAATTATTTGTTAAGGGGGGTAGATTGTAACGCCCGTGAAAAATCCATACTTGGGCTCGAGTACCAACTCGACCCGAATTTGCGTAGAATTCATTCCTTTGGAAAATTTGACTAGGTTAGCTAGTGCAACGTTAGAATAGCTGGGAAATGGTCCCTGATCACTTTAAATACGTTCTACAAGGCCCGAAGCGAGTGGAACTAAGGGTGCTATAATGCTCTAAAGCCTCGGATCAAACTCTAAGCCGGTTTGTTCTCTGGACCACTTTGAATCTTTGTATTGGATCTAGACCGCACGTTGAAAGTCCGATACCTCCTATCTTAGACCGTTAGGACCGTCTAGCTGGGCTTGACACTCATTCCAAAAATCAAGTCAAACCGATGATCACAGGCTATTTCATTGAGCCCGGACCGAAGAGAGTGTGAATAGGGACATAGTTGGAATTTCAAATTCAAATCTGGCACACAAAATTGACGCATCAGTATTAGGCATTCTGACCGTCAGAATACAGCCAAATTACACCCTTGGATCAGGAAAAATATCTATTATATATCACGGGACTTATAGGCCTGATCTTGATGCGGTGACCGTTAAACTGAAACTGGGCCGCCACGTGCGATCTGGGAACCCAACCGGTCTGAAAACTGGATGTATGCTAGATCTAGTATGCATGAGCTTAAGTCCGACCGCACTTGGCCTGGGGACCTCCAGAAATGCCCTTTTGGACCGAAACGGCCCCGATTTGGTTAGGCACCAAGTAAACATTGTTCCCAAGCCTATTTTGGGAATGTTTTAGGCTATAAAAGGGGTTGAAACCCTCACTCCTCTCTCCCATCCGAATTTGAGAGAAGCCCTAGCTTGGGAGAGAGAAAAAGAGTGAGAGATTGTGAGAGAGTGGGAGAGTTCTTCCCGCCACTTGTGCTACGTGTTGCACATGCTTAAGCGACACTCCTCTACCGCTTTCCCGGCGATTCCACCGCAATCCTAGGTAAGTAAAAACCCTTAATAGTTGGTGATTTGAGTTTTTCTTGTTTCCATGGCGATGTAGCTTATGGATCTTATGTATTAGGCTCCTTACTCGCCGTAGACGAAGCATATACACTCCGCTTCAATTCCCGAGTCTACAAGACACTAGGTGAGGATTTTAGACGCTTGGATTGACGGTTCCCAATGCTTTCAATGTCGTTTAATAGTAGATTCTTGACGGCATCGCCGTTTGACATGTACAAAATGCTCTCCGTTTCCCGTTTCGTAAGCTAACGAAGAATATGAGATTTAGGGCATTTTAGTCATTTGTAGGAAGTACTGTTTGCATTCATATTTTGCTGATGTGATTGACATGGTTTGTTGTCGCATTAGGGAGTTAGGAATGCGTGCATAATTAGTTTGGCGAAGAGATTCGCCTAGTTGCACACTTTGGGTCGACATGCTATATGTAGACCTAAGTGTGTAGTGCATGTGTTTGTATAAATGCTTGTATTAGTATGTATTGAATTAAATGATGTTATTTGATACTTTGTGATTGATTTTTCAATTATTATGCCAACCTAAATGATTTTCTACATGTTGACAAAATGCATGATTTCATTACATGCATGGAATGTATGTGCTTGAGGATTTGCTTAAGTTGAATATGCATGGGAAGTATGCCTTGAAGATTTGCTTAAGTTGAGTGTTATAACATGTGCTAACATACTCACATGATGTATTTCAATTCCAATACTTTTATAGTGATTCCATAGATGTGTGGGACTTGACTTAGTCCAGGCAGTCGGTAACCGAGCGAATTCGTGGCTGACTGGTCATAGTCACGAACGACGCGTCGATGAATGTGATTCGTGTTGAGAGTTGGCGGCAGTGGTTAGGCCACGCGAAGTGTTTTACGCACTTCATGTCGTTCAATTCGATATGCGATCGCGCTAGTCGAGCCCGTCAAGTAACCCGACTGGCCGATGTTTGTTCACCATGTATGTATCATAACTGCTTGAACCTAGGGTACTGAACTTACCATTGTAAACCCTATTAACCGTGGTACCTTGATCCACGAAGACTCATGAGCCGGGCATGGTGGTATGGGACACCGTGGTCGAGCTGTCGGCCTACGCTGGGGCCACAAACCTCCCCGTAGTGACCAGTGAGCACCTAGACTCGTGAGCAGATTATGGTGGTATGGGACACTATATTCTAGCTGTCGGCCTACACTGATCAGGCGACGAGCCCTTTGTAGTGACCGCGAGCGTATTCTGAGTTCACGGGAGGCGACGACCCTTCCGTGCAGTAGAGTACAGTAGGCCTGCATTGATAAGGTGATGGGGGAGCGGTGCAACGAGTGCGAGCAACAGCCCTGGCAGCCCTTGCAGTGACCTACGAAATGTACATCGTATGAGATTACTAGGAGTGACGACCCTAGACAGGATCCGTGTTGGGATTGATACAAGGGAGGTACCTTAGTTTCCCAATCCTGCTGTTTGAATGGACTAATAACAACTTGGTAATCATATCACCATAGCATTGCATGTGCCTGGAAGATGTGGAGCACTCTAGGGAGTGTGGCATGCCGCGGTCGTAAGATGTTGCCGTATGAGGGTGATCGTCGGTGAGGGCATACATCACGTCATATCATCTTGCATTAACAACAGTATTAGGACTTGTCTGATTTACTGCTTTACTATTATCGCGTGACTGAATTGTGAACATGCTAATCTTTGCTCTATGATTCCACTGAGTTGATCACTCATTCCCACGTTACGGGATGGTGTTTGCAACACCCACCAGACCCTGTTGTAGTTGCAGGTGACGATGAGATCCAGGAGGTGGAGCTAGACGATGACGAGGACCAGGATGAGTTCTCGTATATGCAGTATCATGACGGCTTTCCGTAGGTGACCTGGATCGAGGGGACATCAGTGGGACTTTTATTTTTGAACATTATTCTTTTGTTATGTACATGTATATGAGACTCAGAGATGTAGTCATACTTTGGAGACAGTTGAGATTACTTTGTTTTTCCATACAGTGATATATATCTTGTTTAGTCTTCCGCTTGCTTTTATCACTGGATCTGAAGTATGAATTGCAGTTTTGGTATACTTTTACTCATGTGAATGCTTTAAATCAGACAACATTGAATCATAACCATTTTTGTTGCATAAGTGACGGTCTGGAACTCGGGAGTTGAGTTTATACACGACCCCCGATTTTCAGGGTGTTACATCTACTATCTACGAGTCGCGCCCGATATTGGCAGACGGATAGTGAGGTCTTTTCCATTTACCTTATTGCGCGCGATGTGGCGGTGATCTGGTTTAGAGTGTACTAGACCCCGGTGATATCTCAGATTTGAGTTGTATTGATGTGTGGACATAGATGAGGATTTGTATGCTTGAGTTGCATTTCACATCGCATGACCTTGGGATGACCGATATCATTCATGTCTTGCATCATATAACCTTGGTACGGCTCATGATATTATGGATCCATCTACATATTTCGCATTACTCTGATACTGCATGATCATACTACTACCTTGCGCACATACTTTCACCTTCATCTAAGCTTTCCATAAGCTTATGCACGACCGTTGCGTGCAGGTGACGTTGGGGCACAGCAGCGCTGAGGCAGGAGCACGTTACAGATCGTTTTGAAGTTTTGTCCTTCATCATTGTATTTCCCTTTATGCTCATTGTACTAGTAAAAGTTTTTTATCATAGTGAAAATGTAATGGAGTTCTTGGTTGTTGTTTGTGGGTTATGCCTTTGGTTATGCTAATTACGAATCAAACTGACGTTGAAAATCCTCCTCATAGCATCCCAGGATCGGAACCTGGCGAATGGGCGCTAGGAGCCGAGAATGGGATTCTACGTAGGCTGTCGGCGCCGGATTCGGCGATTGGAAATTTTGTGAGCCCGGTTTTCGAGTTTGGGGCGTGACAATTCCCTTCACTTCACGGTCATTTGCTTGCATTTCGCGATCAATTTGCTTCAATTCATGATCACTTTCATGCATTTTACGGTCATCTGAAACAATTCTTGTGTTGATTCACGGTCATGTCGAGGCAATTCGCGGTCAATTCCCTTCACTTCACGGTCATTTGCATGCATTTCGCGGTCAATTCACTTCAAACCCTAATCATTCCCATGCATTTCACGGTCATTCCAAACAATTTCGTGTTGATTCACTGTGATTTCTAGGCATTTCACTGTCAATTCCCTTCACTTCACGGTCATTTGAATGCATTTCGTGGTCAATTCGCTTCAAACCATGATCATTTCCATGCATTTCACGGTCATCCCAAACAATTCCGTGTTGATTCACGGTTATTTCGAGGCATTTCGTGGTCAATTCCCCTCACTTCAAGGTCAATTGCATGCATTTGGCGGTCAATTCGCATCAAACCATGATCATTCCCATGCATTTCACGATCATCCCAAACAATTCCGTGTTGATTCACGGTCATTTCGAGACATTTCGCTGTCAATTTCCTTCACTTCACGGTCATTTGCAAGCATTTCGCGGACAATTCGCTTCAAACCATGATCATTCCAATGCATTTCACGGTTATCCTAAACAATTCCGTGTTGATTCACGGTCATTTCGAGGCATTTCGTGGTCAATTCCCTTCACTTCAGGGTCATTTGCATCCATTTCGCGATCAATTCACTTCAAACCATGATCATTCCCATGCATTTCACGGTCATCCCAAATAATTCCGTATTGATTCACGGTCATTTCGTGGCATTTCACTATCAATTCCCTTCACTTCATGGTCATTTGCATGTATTTCGCGGTCAATTCGCTTCAAACCATGATCATTCCCATGCATTTCATGGTCATCCCAATTAATTCCGTGTTGATTGACAGTCATTTCGAGGCATTTTGCGGTCAATTCCCTTCACTTCACGGTCATTTGCATGCATTTCGCAATCAATTTACTTGAATTCAGGATCTTTCATGCATTTTACGGTCATTCGAAACAATTCCTGTGTTGATTCACGGTCATTTCGAAGCATTTCGCGGTCAATTCCATTCACTTCACAGTCATTTGCATGCTTTTCGAGGTCAATTCACTTCAAATAGTGATCATTCCCATGCATTTCACGGTCATCCCAAACAATTCCGTGTTGATTCACGGTCAGTTCGAGGCTTTTCGCGATTAATTTCCTTCACTTCACGGTCATTTGTATGCATTTCGCGGTTAATTCGCTTCAAACCATGACCATTCCCATGTATTTCACGGTCATCCCAAACCAATTCATGTTGATTCACGGTCATTTCGAGGCATTTCACGGTCAATTCCCTTTACTTCACGATCATTTGTAAGCATTTCGCAGTCAATTCGCTTCAAACCATGATTATTCCCATGCATTTCACGGTCATACCAAACAATTCCGTGTTGATTCACGGTCATTTCGAGGCATTTCGCGGTCAATTCCCTTCACTTCACGGTCATTTGCTTGCATTTCGCGATCAATTTGCTTCAATTCATGATCACTTTCATGCATTTTACGGTCATCTGAAACAATTCTTGTGTGGATTCACGGTCATTTCGAGGCATTTAGCGGTCAATCCCCTTCACTTCACGGTCATTTGCATGCATTTTATGGTCAATTCGCTTCAAACCATGATCATTCCCATGCATTTCACGGTCATCCCAAACAATTTCGTGTTGATTCACGGTCATTTCGAGAAATTTTGTGGTCAATTCGCTTCACTTCATGGTCATTTGCAAGCATTTTACGGTCAATTCGCTTCAAACCATGATCATTCCCATGCATTTCACGGTCATCCCAAGCAATTCCGTGTTGATTCACGGTCATTTCGAGGCATTTTGCGGTCAATTCCCTTCACTTCATGGTCATTTGCATGCATTTCGCGGTCAATTCCCTTCATAGCTTCATCATTCCCATGCATTTCACGGTCATCCCAAACAATTTCGTGTTGATTCAAGGTCATTTCGAGGCATTTCGCCGTCAAGTCCCTTAACTTCACGGTCATTTGCAAGCATTTCGCGTTCAATTTGCTTTAAACCATGATCATTCCCATGCATTTCACGGTAATCCCAAACAATTCCATGTTGATTTACGGTCATTTCGTGGCATTTCGCTATCAATTCCCTTCACTTCATGGTCATTTGCAAGCATTTCGCGGTCAATTCGCTTCAAACCATGATCATTCCCTTGCATTTCACAGTCATCCGAAACAATTCCGTGTTGATTCACGGTCAGTTCGAGGCTTTTCGCGGTCAATTCCCTTCACTTCGTGGTCATTTGTATGCATTTTGCGGTCAATTCGCTTCAAACCATGATCATTCTCATGCATTTCACGGTCATCCCAAACAATTTCGTGTTAATTCACGGTCATTTCGAGGTATTTCGCGGTCAATTTCCTTTACTTCACGGTCATTTGCAAGCATTTCACTGTCAATTCGCTTCAAACCATGATTATTCCCATGCATTTCGCGGTCATCCCAAACAATTCCGTGTTGATTCATGGTCATTTCAAGGTATTTCGCGGTCAATTCCCTTCACTTCACGGTCATTTAATTGCATTTCGTGATCAATTTGCTTAAATTCATGATCACTTTCATGCATTTTACGGTCTTTCGAAACAATTCCTGTGTTGATTCACGGTCATTTCGAAGCATTTCATGGTCAATTCCCATCACTTCACAGTCATTTGCATGCATTTAGCGGTCATTTCACTTCATACCATGATCATTCGCATGCATTTTACGGTCATCCCAAACAATTTTGTGTTGATTCACGGTCATTTCGAAGCATTTCGCGGTCAATTCCCTTCTCTTCACGGTCATTTGCCTGCATTACGCGATCTATTCGCTTCAAACCATGATCATTCCCATGCATTTCACGGTCATCCGAAGTAATTTCGTGTTGATTCACGGTCATTTCGAAGCATTTCGCGGTCAATTCCCTTCACTTCACGGTCATTTGCATGCATTTCGCGGTCAAATTGCTTCAAACCATTTCGAAGGCCCCGTATCGTATGGCACCGTTGGAGTTACGAGAACTGCAGAAGCAGTTGGACGAGTTACGAGAATTGAATTTTATTCGTCCGAGCAGTTCGCCGTGGGGAGCGCCGGTACTCTTCGTGAAGAAGAAGGATGACTCGTTGAGGCTCTACGTTGACTATCGCGAGCTCAACAAAGTCACGATCAAGAACAAGTACCCGCTTCATAGGATTGATGATTTGTTCGACCAGCTGCAGGGTGCACAGTTCTTTTCGAAGATTGACTTGCATTCCGGTTATCATCAGATTCGGGTCCGAGATGAGGACATTCCGAAGACGGCATTCAGGACGCGTTACGGTCATTTTGAGTTTCAGGTCATGTCCTTCGGACTGACCAATGCACCCGCGGTCTTCATGCAGTTGATGAACGAGATTTTTCGCCCATATCTGGATCAGTTTGTTATAGTCTTCATCGATGACATTCTGATCTATTCGAGGACCCGTGAGGAGCACGAGCAGCATTTAGAGATTACCTTGCAGACCTTCCGCGCACACCAGCTGTATGCGAAGCTGGAGAAGTGCGAGTTCTAGCAGGAGGAGGTGAAGTTTCTCGGTCACGTGGTGACGATGGAGGGTGTCATAGTGGACCCCTCGAAGGTCGAGGCAGTGCGTCAGTGGGGTCAGCCCACGACTGCGACAAAGATCCGTAGTTTCCTTGGTTTAGCGGGCTATTATCGACGTTTCATTGAGGGCTTCTCTCGTATTGCAGCCCTACTGACCAGGTTGACTCGGAAGGGCGCAGAGTTTATTTGGAGTGACGCCTGCGAGCAAGCATTTATGGAGTTGAAGGACCGTTGACGTTCGCTCCTGTCCTCACTCTTCCCTCTGGGAGTGACGGCTTTATTGTATTCACTGATGCCTCGCATATCGGTTTGGGTGCTATCCTGATGCAGCATGGGAGACCAGTGGCCTTTCCATCTCGTCAGCTCAAGGTCCATGAGCTGAACTATCCTACGCATGACTTAAAGCTGGCTGCAGTTGTCTTCGCACTGAAGGTGTGGAGGCATTATCTTTACGGGGTTAGGTTCGAGCTCTTCTCTGATCACAAGAGCTTGAAATACCTCTTCTCGCAGTCTGAGTTGAATATGAGACAGAGGCGCTGGATGGAGCTCCTGAAGGACTATGATTTTGACCTCCAGTACCACCCGGGTAAGGCGAACGTGGTGGCAGATGCCCTCAACCGTCAGCCACGAGGCTTAGTGGCACATATGATGATTCAGGAGTGACAAATGCTTGAGGATATCGCAGCGTATGATTTTGAGTTCGGCCTGCAGTCTTCCATTGTACAGTTATCGAGCTTGTCGATTCAACCTTCTCTTGTCACCAGGGTGATCGAGGCTCAGCAGGCTGATCAGTCGTTGCAGAGTTATATGGCTGAGGCGGCATCTGAGGGTCAGGCAGATTGGCAGATTGGCAGATTGGTACAGACGGTGGACTTCGATTCAGAGGCCGATTATGTGTCCCAGATATTCTAGAGTTGCGCAGAGATCTTATGACCGAGGCACATCGATCACGATTTTCTATCCACCCGGGCTCGACGAAGATGTACCGTGATATGAGGCTACAATATTTTTGTGCAGGGATGAAGCGCCAGATCGACAGTTTTGTGGCCGAGTGTGACACGTGCCAGCGTGTCAAGGCCGATCATCAGAGACCTCCTGGTCTATTGCAGCCGTTGAGCGTCTCGATGTGGAAGTGGGAGCACGTGTCGACTGATTTCATTATGGGTTTGTCGAGGACTCTGCTCGGTCATGACGTCATTTGGGTTGTTGTGGATCGTCTGACGAAGTCAGCGCATTTCCTTGCGATGCGTGCGACTTAGTCTATGGACCGGCTTACGAGATTATTCATTGAGGAGATTGTGAGACTGCATGGCGTTCCAGTCTCGATCGTTTCTGACCGAGACTCGAGGTTCACATCTCAGTTTTGGGGGAGCTTCCAGCGTGCGATGGGGACTGATTTATAGCTCATCACCGTGTACCAACCGCAGACTGATGGCCAGACCGAGAGCGTCAATCAGATACTTGAGGATATACTTCGGGCCTGCGCGATTGACTTCGGGGGTAGCTGGGATGAGCATCTGCGATTGGTTGAGTTCGCATACAATAACAGCTATCAGGCGACCATCGGCATGGCTCCTTTTGAGGCACTATATGACAGACCATGCAGATCACCGAGTCGTTGGACCGAGATTGGAAAGCGCCGTCTCCTAGGTCCCGAGCTTGTGCAGGAGACGTCAGATGCTATTGACATCATCAGGCAGAGGATGCGCACAGCTCAGAGCCGACAGAAGAGTTCTGCTGATCATCGGCGTCGTCCCTTGGAGTTTGATGTAGGGGACCATGTGTATCTCAAGGTCTCGCCCATGAAGGGCGTAGTTTGATTTGGAGCGAAGGGCAAGCTTGCCTCGAGATTCATAAGACCTTTTGAGATCACTGGGCGCGTTGGCACCGTGGCCTATCAGCTTGCCTTACCATCACAGTTGTCTGGCATCCACGACGTTTTCCACGTCTCCATGTTGAGGAAGTGTGGGTCAGACATAGTTCCCGTTATTGATTGGCAGCCGTTGGAGGTTCGTGAGGACGCTTCTTACATTAAGCAGCCAGTCCATATCCTTGATCGGAAGGAACAGGTCCTCAGAACTAAGGTCATTCCGTTGGTGAAGGTGCAGTGGGGTCACCATTCTGTTGAGGAGGCTTCTTGGGAGCGTGAGGCTGAGATTCGAGAGCGTTATCCTCATCTCTTTGATGGTTGATCATGTGATGTATTTTGTATGCTATCTCCGATTCTATATGATGATGTTATGTCACTTCTTCTTCATGAGTAATGCTTAGTTGCGATGTTTGTGTAAATTTCGAGGATGAAATTTTTATGAGGGGAGAGCTGTAAGACCCGTATCTTGGTCCGTACCTTTCCGTAGACTTCTGCGGTCTTACCGGTCGAATTCCGGCGACCTTCGACCCTTAGCCGATATCGACGCGTGACCCTGATTCATATGCTGACAACCCGAGTCGACTCAACCCGAGACCAATACCATAGCGACCGCGCCGTCGCCGCGACTCGCGCGCCGAGGCGATTCCCTGATCAAGAGATATGAGCCAACATTCGGTGCGAGAAAACGCCGCGCGTTGCGAAAACTAAGGGAATCTCTACGATGTGTCACATCAATCATATCAATCCCATCAATCAATCAATCCATCAAGCCATCACATGTCAAGTACACATCACTTTATTCCATTTTTCCAAGCAACCACAAAAGTCTCCCAAACCCATACCTCTCTTACACAAAAAGCCACAAAAGTCTTCATCTCCCATACCTCTCTTACACAAAAGCCTCAAAAGTCAAGCCTTTCCTTACACAAACATCATTCATCCATCCATCCATCTCTCTCTACATCACTCTCTCTCTTTCTCTCTTTCTCATTTCAAAAATCCCAAGCTACAAGAGCCCCCACGTATGGAAATTTTCCAACTCTCCTAAGCTCCAATTGGCCCACCTCTTCATCCCAAGATCTCCCATCTCAACCCTCCATTCCTCATCTTAACCGTTGAAGTTGAAGCTAAGGTGCCAAGGAACTCCTAGGAGTGAGAAGATCGGACGGTGGGTGCCTCTATAGGGTAGTTTTTCTTATTTTTATGGTGGACCAAGTGAGGCCCACCAATCAATGGTGTGGATCTCACTTGGGACCCTAATATGTGACCGATGGACCACATGGATCATCATGATCATTCCATGATGGGGCCATTCTCTATGGACCCCATCATGATATTTATTTCATTTAGAAAGGTCATCTAGACCGTCCATATCTGTGGGGAATGGATCTCCACCGTTGATTTACATTTTTGGTGATCTCATGTTCAAGGGGATCCATTTATTGTACGATTTCATTCAAGGGAGGGCTCATAGTGGCGGAGCCCTCCATCACAAGTCGTGTCCCACTCTCCATGTCTCTCTCTCTTTTATTACTTTTATTTTATTTTATTTTATTTTATTTTATTTTTTATGCTATAGGATTGTGGCCCACTTGAATGGATCCCACCTTGATGTAATTATTTTTATTCAAGTGGGGCCCACCTTAGACGTTAAACCCATGTCACCCATCAGTAGTGGCCCACTTCATCAGGGCCCACACTCTTTTAAAAATATATATATATAAAACCGTCCAGCGTCTGGGACGCTGGACGTTTCAACAGAAAGAGAAAAGGGAAAGAAGAAAAGAAGTTTTTGGGGTGGTCCCCTCGTATGGGCCCCACCCTGATGTTTATGTTCAATCCACACCGCCTATTCCGTTTTCAAGGCCATTTTAGGCGTTAAACCAAACAATGAGATCAATCTGATGATCAGGCGGGCCATACCATAGAAAATGGTATTTCTAACCTTTTAAAGGCTTTTAAGGCCCATTTTATTGTTTTATACGCTGAAAAATGTCCAACCTTGGACTCTTTAGGTTTGTTTTGGGCTATTGAACATAATGGGCGGAGTGGATTTATGAAATGTGGGTCGCAATGCCAAAAAATCTCGAAAATCAAGTTTTCCAAATTTTGTTAAAACTAGAGGCTTTACCTCTCTCTGACATGGGCAGCGACGTGCAGCAGGCGCTGCACGTCCAGCGGGCGGGCAGCGAGCGGCCACCCACGGCTGCTGCCGTGGGCCCCACCATGATGTATACGTCTTATCTACGCCGTTCATTAGGCGGGTCCCCTCCTCAGGTGGGCCCCCTCCAAATTTTGGCCAGATCCAAAACTCAGGTGGCCCACACCACATGAAACAGTGAGATTGTGCATCTACCATTGAAATCTTTTTGGGGCCCACAGCAGTATTGGATCAAGCTGAAATTTATGTTTCCCTGCATCCTGGTCAGAGTGACCTTGTGAACAGTTTGGATGTCAAACAAATGTTGCAGGGTGGGCCCCACATGGGACCCACACTGATGTATGTGCCAAGTTCACCGTCCAGCGGACGGTGGCACCCACCTGATGTTTGTGTGGCCTCCACCGTCCAGCAGACGGTGGGGCCCTGTGTGATGTATGTGCTATATCCGTACTGTTCACTGGACAGTGGGGACCCACCATGATGCATGTGGTGCATCTGGACCGTCCATCCACCTGGTGAGATCATTTTAAAGCATGATGTTACTGATTTGGTGGGCCATTCACACATGGGTTAGGCCCATCTGATTTGTAAAAGGCCTATGGGCTAGGCCCATTTGATTTATGAAATGCTTATGGGCTGGGCCCATTTGATTCATTTAAGGCCTAAGAATTTGGGCCCACTTGATATGTAAAGCCTATGGGCTTAGGCTCACTTGATATTTAAGGCCTATGGGCTAGGCCCATTTGAATTTCAAAAGGGCATGGGCTAGGCCCATTTGATTTATAAAATGCCTATGGGCTAGGCCCATTTGATTCATATAAGGCCTATGAACTTAGGCCCATTTGATGTGTTGCAAGTACATGGGACTAGACCCATTTGATGTGCTTCAAGGCCCATGTAATTGGACCTTTTGTTGAAACTTAAAGCCCATAGAGGTAGGCCATTTGATATATATGTAAAGCCTAGGGGTTTAGGCCCACTTTGATATGCATACAAGGCCTACGGGTTTAGACCCATTTAATGTACCATAAGGCCTAGGGGTTTAGGCCCATTGAACTCATGTTAGGTCTATGGGTTGAGGCCCACTTGATCTACATGTGGGACCCAATTGGTGTGACCCATTGGTCATATATTAGACTCATGAGACTATGCTCATTTGATGCAATCTAAGGCCCACGGGTTTTGATCCATTGCAATGCACATAAGACCCATTGGTGTGGCCCATTTATGTGGCCCATCTGATGAATAAAAGGCCCATAGGATATGGCTCATTTGATATATATAGGAAAAGCCCAATGGGATGAACCTAAGGTTCATTGCAATGTGTAATCCCAATACCGATTATATAGCGATGTTTAAAATGATCGTGCCTGGGAAGCAATGTTGGTTTGACGTCCACATTGCGAGTGTAATGCTGGTTGGATGTCCACATTACGACTCTCCTTAGGGCCATTGTTAGGCCCGTACTTATTGTGTATAGGTCGTCCAGGTCCATCTGCATTATAAGATAGTTCATTTTATTATAACATGTTTAGTACAGTTTCATGACTCATGATCATACGCATTATATGTATGCTTGACGTGAGAATTTTCTGATCATAGCACTTGCAATCTGGCAGGTTGTTTACGGGCTCCTGGTTAGGCAGCATTGCCCTACATGAGCGCACGATATGCGCAGAATTTGTTGCATGATTGGATAGCGTGAATCATGCATTTCGTATTTGTGTGACATGGTTATTGTACGCCCTAGCGACATCAGGGCCGTAGCCTCCACAGACGCATCGTGGTTGGCAGGATTGGATACCGAAAATCTTATTCTACATGGGGTACTATAGATATCCCTGGGTGAAAGTCCCTAAACCCTTATGGTACCAAGAGGTTGCTCCAACGTCTAGACCGAGTGGGTAGATGAGCGTTGAGTGCCAATTACTAGACGGTTACGCTCTTCACTGTGTCGTGGTCGGTTGGAAGGGGGTGCGGCCTTACTCATCCGAGAGTAGGGGGCAATACTAGGCTGAGTCTGACCAGCTCGAGGAATGGGTCCGCTATCGATGAGTCGCGTCCGATATTGGCAGACGGATAATGAGGTCATTTTCACTTACCTTATTACGCGCGATGTGGTGGCAATCTTGCTTAGAGTGTACTAGACCCCGGTGATTTCCATATTTGAGCTGTATTGATGTGTGGACATAGATGAGGATCTGTATGCTTGAGTTGCATTGCACATAGCATGGCCTTTGGATGGTCGATACTATTCATGTCTTGCATCGCATAGCCTTGGTACGGCTCATGATATTATGGTTCTATCTGCATATTCCGCATTACTCTGACATTGCATGTTCATATTCTACCTTGCGCACACACTTTCACTACCCTCTAAGCTTTTTATAAGCTTATGCATGACCGTTGCGTGCAGGTGACGTTGGTTCGCAGCAGCGCTAAGGCAGGAGCACGTTGCAGAGCATTTTGGAGTTTTTATTCTTTACCATTGTATTTCCCTTTATGCTCATTGTACTTATAAAGTTTTTGACCATAGTGGAAATGTAATGGAGTTCTTGGTTATTGTTTGTGTGTTATGCCTTTGGTTATGCTTATTACGAATCAAACTGACATTGAAAATCCTCCTCGTAGCATCCCAGGATTAGAATCTGACGAATGGGAGCTAGGAGCCGAGAATGGGGTTCTGCGGAGGCTGTCGGCGCCGGATTCGGCGATCGAGAATTTTGTGAGCCCGGTTTCTGAGTTTGGGGCGTGACATTCACGGTCAGTTCGAGGCTTTTTGCGGTCAATTCCCTTCACTTCATGGTCATTTGCATGTATTTCCCATATATTTCACGGTCATCCCAAACAAATTCTTGTTAATTCACGGTCATTTTGAGGCATTTTGCGGTCATTTCCCTTCACTTCACGGTCATTTGCATGTATTTCATGGTCAATTTGCTTCAAACCATTATCATTCCCATGCATTTCACGGTCATCCTAAACAATTTTGCATTGATTCACGGTCATTTCGAGGCATTTCGCGATCAGTTCCCTTCACTTCACGGTCATTTGTATGCATTTCGCGATCAATTTGTTTCAATTCATGATCAATTTCAAGCATTTTACAGTCATTTGAAACAATTCCTTTGTTGATTCACGGTCATTTTCAGGCATTTCGTGGTCAATTCCCTTCACTTCACAGTCATTTGCATGCATTTCACGGTCATTTCGCTTCAAACCATGATCATTCTCATGCATTTTACGGTCATCCCAAACAATTTCGTGTTGATTCATGGTCATTTCGAGGCATTTCTCGGTCAATTTCCTTCACTTCACGGTTATTTGCATGCATTTCGTGGTCAATTCGCTTCAAACCATGCTCATTCCCATGCATTTCACGGTCATCCCAAACAATTTCGTGTTGATTCACGGTCATTTCGAGGCATTTCACAATCAATTCCATTCACTTCACGGTCATTTGCAAGCATTTCGCCGTCAACTCGCTACAAACCATGATCATTCCCATGCATTTCTCTGTCATCCAAAACAATTTCAGGTTGATTCACAGTCATTTCGAGGCATTTCGCGGTCAATTCCCTTCATTTCACGGTCATTTACATGCATTTCACGGTCAATTCGCTTCAAACCAAGATCATTCCCATGCATTTCACAGTCATCTGAAACAATTCCGTGTGGATTCATGGTCATTTCGAGGCATTTCGCTTTCAATTCCCTTCACTTCACAGTCATTTCGAGGCATTTCGCTGTCAATTCCCTTCACTTCACGGTCATTTGCATGCATTTCGCGGTCAACTCGTTTTAAACCATGATCATTCCCATGCATTTCACGGTCATCCCCAACAATTTCGTGTTGATTCAAGGTCATTTCGAGGCATTTCACGGTCAATTCCCTTCATTTCACGGTCATTTGCATGCATTTCACGATCAATTCGCTTCAAACCATAATCATTCCCATGCATTTCACGGTCATCCCAAACAATTCCGTGTTGATTCACGGTCATTTCGAGGCATTTTGAGGTCAATTCCCTTCACTTCATGGTCATTTGCATGCATTTCGCGGTCAATTTCCTTCATACCTTCATCATTCCCATGCATTTCACGGTCATCCCAAACAATTTCGTGTTGATTCACAGTCATTTCGAGGCATTTTGCTGTCAATTCCCTTCACTTCACGGTCATTTGCATGCATTTCGCGGTCAATTCGCTTCAAACCATGATCATTCTCATGCATTTCACGGTCATCCCAAACGATTTCGTGCTGATTCACGGTCATTTCGAGGAATTTCATGGTCATTTCCCTTCACTTCACGGTCATTTGCAAGCATTTTGCGGTCAATTCTCTTCAAACCATGATCATTCCCGTGCATTTCACGGTCATCCCAAACAATTCTGTGTTGATTCACGGTCATTTCAAGGCATTTTGCGGTCAATTCCCTTCACTTCATGGTCATTTGCATGCCTTTCGCGGTCAATTCCCTTCATACCTTCATCATTCCCATGCATTTCACGGTCATCCCAAACAATTTCGTGTTGATTCACGGTCATTTCGAGGCATTTCACTGTCAATTCCCTTCACTTCATGGTCATTTGCATGCATTTTGCGGTCAATTCGCTTCAAACCATGATCATTCCCATGCATTTCACGGTCATCCCAAACAATTCCGTATTGATTCACGGTCATTTCGAGGCATTTCGTGGTCAATTCCCTTCACTTCATGGTCATTTACATACATTTCGCGGTCTATTCACTTCAAACCATGATCATTCCCATCCATTCACGGTCATCCCAAACAATTCCGTATTGATTCACGGTCATTTTGAGGCAATTCGTGGTCAATTCCCTTCACTTCATCGTCATTTGCAAGCATTTCGCGGTCAATTCACTTCAAACCATGATCATTCCCATGCATTTCACGGTCATCCCAAACAATTCTGTGTTGATTCATGGTCATTTCGAGGCATTTCGCGGTCAATTCCCTTCACTTCGTGGTCATTTGCATGCATTTCGCGGTCAAGTCACTTCAAACCATGATCATTCCCATGGATTTCACGGCCATCCCAACCAATTTTGTGTTGGTTCACGGTCATTTCGTGGCATTTCGCGGTCAATTCCCTTCACTTCACGGTCATTTGCATGCATTTCGCGGTCAATTCGCTTAAAACCATGATCATTCCTTTGCATTTCACGGTCATCCCAATCAATTCCGTGTTGATTCACGGCCATTTCGAGGAATTTCGCTTTTAATTTCCTTCATTTCATGGTCATTTGCATGTATTTTGCGGTCAATTCACTTCAAACCATGATCATTCCAATGCATTTCATGGTCATCCCAAATAATTCCCTGTTGTTTCACGGTCATTTCGAGGCATTTCGTGGTCAATTCCCTTCACTTCACGGTCATTTGCATGCATTTTGTAATCAATTCGCTTCAATTCATGATCACTTTCATGCATTTCACGGTCATCCGAAACATTTCCTGTGTTGATTCACGGTCTTTTCGAGGCATTTCGTGGTCAATTCCCTTCACTTCACAGTCATTTGCATACTTTTCGAGGTCAATTCACTTCAAACGATGATCATTCCCATGCATTTCACGGTCATCCCAAACAATTCTGTGTTCATTCACAGTCATTTCGAGGCATTTCACTGTCAATTCCCTTCACTTCACGGTCATTTGCATGCATTTCGCAGTCAATTCGCTTCAAACCATGATCATTCCCATGCATTTCACAGTCAACCCAAACAATTTCGTGTTGAATCACTGTCATTTCGAGGCATTTCGCGGTCAAGTCCCTTAACTTCACGGTCATTTGCAAGCATTTCGCGGTCAATTCCCTTCAAACCATGATCAATTCGATGCATTTCACGGTCATCCCAAATAATTTCGTGTTGATTCACGGTCATTTCTAGGCATTTTGCTGTGAATTCCCTTCACTTCACGGTCATTTGCATGCATTTCGCGGTCTATTCGCTTCAAACCATGATCATTCCCATGCATTTCAAGGTCATTCGAAATAATTTCGTGTTGATTCACGGTCATTTCGAGGCATTTCGCGGTCTATTCTCTTCACTTCACGGTCATTTGCATGCATTTCGCGGTCTATTCGCTTCAAACCATGATCATTCCCATGCATTTCACAGTCATCTGAAATAACTCCGTGTTGATTCACGGTCATTTCGTGGCATTTTGCGGTCAATTCCCTTCACTTGACGGTCATTTGCATGCAATTCGTGGTCAATTCGCTTCAAACCATGATCATTCCCATGCATTTCACGGTCATCCCAAACAATTCCGTGTCGATTCACGGTCATTTCGAGGCATTTTGCGGTCAATTCCCTTCACTTCACGGTCATTTGCAAGCATTTCGCGGTCAATTCGCTTAAAACCATGATCATTCCCACGGTCATCCCAAACAATTCCGTGTTGATTCACAGTCATTTCGAGGCATTTCGCGGTCAAGTCCCTTCACTTCACAGTCATTTGCATGCATTTCGCTATCAATTTGCTTCAAACCATGATCATTCCGATGCATTTCACAGTCATTCGAAATAATTCCGTGTTGATTCACGGTCATTTTGAGGCATTTCGCGGTCAATTTCCTTCACTTCATGGTCATTTGCATGCATTTCGCGGTCAATTCGCTTCAAACCATGATCATTCCATTGCATTTCACGGTCATCCCAAACAATTTCGTGTTGATTCACGGTCATTTCGAGGCAATTCGCGGTCAATTCCCTTCACGGACTTTTGTATGCATTTCGCGGTCAATTCACTTCAAGCCATGATCATTACCATGCATTTGACGGTCATCCCAAACAATTCCGTGTTGATTCACGGTCATTTCGAGGTCAATTTCCTTCACTTCATGGATATTTACATGCATTTCGCGGTCTATTCACTTCAAACCATGATCATTCCCATGCATTTCAAGGTCATCCCAAACAATTACGTGTTGATTCACGGTCATTTCGAGGCATTTCGTTGCTAATTCCCTTCACTTCACGGTTATTTGTCGGCATTTTGCGGTCAATTCGCTTCAAACCATGATCATTCCCATGCATTTCACGGTCATCCCAAACAATTCCGTGTTGATTCATGCTCATTTCGAGGCATTTCGTGGTCAATTCCTTTCACTTCATGGTCATTTGAATGCATTTCGCAGTCAATTCGCTTAAAACCATGATCATTCCCATGCATTTCACAGTCATCCCAAACAATTCCGTGTTGATTCACGTCATTTTGAGGCTTTTCGCGGTCAATTCCCTTCACTTCACGGTCATTTGCATGCATTTCGCAGTCAATTCGCTTCAAACCATGATCATTTTCATGCATTTCATGGTCATCCGAAACAATTCCGTATTGATTCACGGTCAGTTTGAGGCTTTTCGCAGGCAATTTCCTTCTCTTCACGGTCATTTGTATGCATTTCGCGGTCAATTTGCTTCAAACCATGATCATTCCCATGCATTTCACGGTCATCCCAAACAATTTCGTGTTGATTCACGGTCATTTCAAGGCATTTCGCGGTCAATTCCCTTCCCTTCACAGTCATTTGCATGCATTTCACGGTCAATTCACTTCAAACCATGATCATTCACATGCATTTCACTGTCATCCCAAACAATTCCGTGATGATTCACGGTCATTTCGAGGCATTTCGCAGTCAATTCCCTTCACTTCACGGTCATTTGCATGCATTTCGCGGTCAATTCGCTTCAAACCATGATCATTCTCATGCATTTCATGATCATTCCAAACAATTTCTTGTTGAATCACGGTCATTTCGAGGCATTTCACGATCAATTCCATTCACTTCATGGTCATTTGTAAGCATTTTGCGTTCAATTCGCATCTAAACATGATCATTCTCATGCATTTCACGGTCATCCCAAACAATTCCGTGTTGATTCACGGTCAATTCTAGGCATTTCACGCGCAATTCCCTTCAATTCACGGTCATTTGCATGCATTTTGCGGTCAATTTCGAGGCATTTTGCTATCAATTCCCTTCAATTCACGGTCATTTGCATGCATTTTGCGGTCAATTCGCATCAAACCATGATCATTCCCGTGCATTTCACGGTCAACCCAAACAATTTTGAGTTGATTCACGGTCATTTCGATGAATTTTGCGGTCAATTCCCTTCACTTCATGGTCATTTGCATGCATTTCGCGGTCAATTCCCTTCATACCTTCATCATTCCCATGCATTTCACGGTCAACCCAAACAATTTCGTGTTGATTCACGGTCAATCGGAGGCATTTTGCGGTCAATTCCCTTCACTTCATGGTCATTTGCATGCATTTCGTGGTCAATTCACTTCAAAGCATGATCATTCCCATGCATTTCACGGTCATCCCAAACAATTTCGTGTTGATTCACGGTCATTTCGAGGCATTTCGCCGTCAAGTCCCTTAACTTCACGGTCATTTGCAAGCATT
Organism: Magnolia kwangsiensis; assembly: GCA_037074715.1. Taxonomy (NCBI): domain Eukaryota; kingdom Viridiplantae; phylum Streptophyta; class Magnoliopsida; order Magnoliales; family Magnoliaceae; genus Magnolia; species Magnolia kwangsiensis. The sequence continues at coordinate 16,112,331 of CM073580.1, read as the reverse complement.
TCGCGGTCAATTCGCTTTAAACCATGATCATTCCCATGCATTTCACGGTAATCCCAAACAATTCCATGTTGATTTACGGTCATTTCGAGGCATTTCGTTGTCAATTCCCTTCACTTCACGGTCATTTGGATGCATTTCGCAGTCAATTCGCTTCAAACCATGAACATTCTCATGCATTTCACGATCATCCGAAATAATTCTGTGTAGATTCACAGTTAGTTCAAGGCTTTTCGCGGTCAATTTCCTTCACTTCACGGTCATTTGTATGCATTTCGCGGTTAATTCGCTTCAAACAATGATCATTACCATGCATTTCACGATCATCCCAAACAATTTTGTGTTGATTCACGGTCAGTTCGAGGCATTTCGGGGTCAATTCCCTTAACTTCACGGTCATTTGTAAGCATTTCGCGGTCAATTCTCTTCAAACCATGATTATTCGCATGCATTTCACGGTCATCCCAAACAATTCCGTGTTGATTCACGGTCATTTCGAGGCAATTCGCGGTCAATTCCATTCACTTCACGGTCATTTGCTTGCATTTCGCGATCAATTTGCTTCAATTCATGATCACTTTCATGCATTTTATGGTCATCTGAAACAATTCTTGTGTTGATTCACGGTCATTTCGAGGCATTTCGCGGTCAATTCCCTTTACTTCACAGTCATTTACGTGCATTTTGCGGTCATTTCACTTCATACCATGATCTTTCGCATGCATTTTACGGTCATCCCAAACAATTTCGTGTTGATTCAGGTCATTTCGAGGCATTTGGCGGTCAATTCCCTTCACTTCACGGTCATTTGCATGCATTTGGCGGTCAATTCGCTTCAAACCATGATCATTCCCATGCATTTCACGGTCATCCCAAACAATTTCGTGTTGATTCACGGTCATTTCGAGGCATTTCGCGGTCAATTCCCTTCACTTCACGTCATTTGCAAGCATTTCGCGGTCAATTCGCTTAAAACCATGATCATTCTCACGGTCATCCCAAACAATTCCTTGTTGATTCACAGTCATTTCGAGGCATTTTGCGATGAATTCCCTTCACTTCAAGGTCAGTTGCATGCATTTCGCGGTCAATTCGCTTAAAACCATGATCATTCCCATGCATTTCACGGTCATCCCAAACAATTCCGTGTTGATTCACGGTCATTTCGAGGCATTTCACTATCATGGTCATTTGCATGCATTTCGCGGTCAATTCGCTTAAAACCATGATCATTCCCATGCATTTCACGGTCATCCCAAACAATTTCGTGTTGATTCACGGTCATTTTGAGGCTTTTCGCGGTCAATTCCGTTCATTTCACGGTCATTTGAATGCATTTCGCAGTCAATCCGCTTAAAACCATGATCATTCCCATGCATTTCACGGTCATCCCAAACAATTCCGTGTTGATTCACGATCATTTTGAGGCTTTTCGCGGTCAATTTCCTTCACTTCACGGTCATTTGCATGCATTTCGCAGTCAATTTGCTTCAAACCATGATCATTCTCATGCATTTCATGGTCATCCGAAACAATTTCTTATTGATTCACGGTCAGTTCGAGGCTTTTCGCGGTCAATTTCCTACTCTTCACGGTCATTTGTATGCATTTCGCGGTCAATTCGCTTCAAACCATGATCATTCTCATGCATTTCATGGTCATCCCAAACAATTTCGTGTTGATTTACGGTCATTTCGAGGCATTTCGCGATCAATTCCCTTCCCTTCACAGTCATTTGCATGCATTTCACGGTCAATTCGCTTCAAACCATGATCATTCACATGCATTTCACTATCATCCCAAACAATTCCGTGATGATTCACGGTCATTTCGAGGCATTTCGCAGTCAATTCCCTTCACTTCACGGTCATTTGCATGCATTTCGCGGTCAATTCGCTTCAAACCATGATCATTCTCATGCATTTCACAGTCATTCCAAACAATTTCTTGTTGAATCACGGTCATTTCAAGGCATTTTGTGGTCAATTCCATTCACTTCATGGTCATTTGTAAGCATTTTTTGGTCAATTCGTATCAAACCATGATCATTCTCATGCATTTCACGGTCATCCCAAACAATTCCATGTTGATTCACGGTCAATTCGAGGCATTTCACAGGCAATTCCCTTCAATCTACGGTCATTTGCAAGCATTTCGCGGACAATTTGCTTCAAACCATGATCATTCGAATGCATTTCACGGTCATCTGAAACAATTCTGTTTTTATTCACGCTCATTTCGAGGCATTTTGTGGTCAATTTCCTTCACTTCACGGTTATTTGCATGCATTTCGCGATCAATTCACTTCAAACCATGATCATTCCCATGCATTTCACAGTCATCCCAAATAATTCCGTGTTGATTCACGGTCATTTCGAGGCATTTCACTGTCAATTCCCTTCACTTCATGGTCATTTTCATGTATTTCGCGGTCAATTCGCTTCAAAACATGATCATTCCCATGCATTTCATGGTCATCTCAAACAATTTCGTGTTGATTCACGGTCATTTCGAGGCATTTCACGGTCAATTCCCTTCACTTCACGGTCATTTGCATGCATTTCACAATCAATTTGCTTCAATTCATGATCACTTTCATGCATGTTACGGTCATCTGAAACAATTCCTGTGTTGATTCATGGTCATTTCGTGGTCAATTCCCTTCACTTCACAGTCATTTACATGCTTTTCGAGGTCAATTCCCTTCAAACAATGATCATTCCCATGCATTTCACGGTCATCCCAAACAATTTTGTGTTGATTCACTGTCATTTCGAGGCATTTCACTATCAATTCCCTTCACTTCACGGTCATTTGCATGCATTTCGCGGTCAATTCGCTTCAAACCATGATCATTCCCATGCATTTCAGAGTCATCCCAAATAATTTCGCGTTGATTCATGGTCATTTCGAGGCATTTCTCCGTCAAGTCCCTTAACTTCACGGTCATTTGCAAGCATTTTGCGGTCAATTCGCTTAAAACCATGATCATTCCCATGCATTTCATGGTAATCCCAAAAAATTCCGTGTTGATTCACGGTCATTTTGAGTCATTGCGCTGTCAATTCCCTTCGGTTCACGGACATTTGTATGCATTTCGTGGTCAATTCGCTTCAAACCACGATCATTCCCATGCATTTCACGATCATCCCAAACAATTCCATGCTGATTCACGGTCATTTCGAGGCATTTCGCGGTCAATTCCCTTCACTTCACGGTCATTTGCATGCATTTTGCTGTCAATTCGCTTCAAACCATGATCATTCTCATGCATTTCACGTTCATCCCAAACAATTTCATGTTAATTCACGGTCATTTCGAGGCATTTCGCAGTCAATTCCCTTCACTTCACGGTCATTTGCAAGCATTCCGTGGTCAATTCGCTTCAAACCATGATCATTCCCATGCATTTCCCGGTCATTCGAAACAATTCCGTGTTGATTCACGGTCAGTTCGAGGCTTTTCGCGGTTAATTTCCTTCACTTCACGGTCATTTTTATGCATTTCACGGTCAATTCACTTCAAACCATGATCATTCCCATGCATTTCACGGTCATCCTAAACAATTTCAAGTTGATTCACAGTCAGGCATTTCGCTGTCAATTCCCTTCACTTCATGGTCATTTGCATGCATTTCGCGGTCAATTCGCTTCAGACCATGATCATTCCCATGCATTTCACGGTCATCCCAAACAATTCCATGTTGATTAACGGTCATTTCGAGGCATTTCGCGGTCAATTCCCTTCACTTCACGGTCATTTGAATGCATTTCGCGATCAATTCGCTTAAAACCATGATCATTCCGATGCATTTCATGGTCATCCCAAACAATTTAGTGTTGATTCACGGTCATTTCGAGGCATTTCGCGGTCAATTCCCTTCACTTCACCATCATTTGCATGCATTTTGCGGTCAATTCGCTTCAAACCATGATCATTCTCATGCATTTCACGGTCATCCCAAATAATTTCGTGTTGATTCATGGTCATTTCGAGGCATTTTGCGGTCAATTCCCTTCACTTCATGGTCATTTGCAAGCATTTTGCGGTCAATTCTCTTCAAACCATGATCATTCCCATGCATTTCACAGTCATCCCAAACAATTCCATGTTGATTCACAGTCATTTCGCCGTCAATTCTCTTCACTTCATGGTCATTTACTTGCATTTCGTGATCAATTTGCTTCAATTCATGATCACTTTCATGCATTTTACGGTCATCCGAAACAATTCCTGTGTTGATTCATGGTCATTTCAAGGCATTTCGCGGTCAATTCCCTTCACTTCATAGTCATTTGCATGCATTTCGCGGTCATTTTGCTTCAAACCACGATCATTCACATGCCTTTTATGGTCATCCCAGACAATTTCGTGTTGATTCACAGTCATTTCGAGGCATTTCACGGTCAATTCCCTTCACTTCACGATTATTTGCATGCATTTCGCAGTCAATTTGCTTCAAAGAGCAGCAGAAAATTGATTTTCACCGTTGGAAATTTTGTAGGGCCCACCATAATATTTATTTTCAATCCAATCTATTCATAAGGTCACAAAGACCTGGATGAAGAGGGAAAACAAATTTCATAATGGGTTTGTGTTTAGGCTATAGGTTTTGGTTTTGGTTTAGGTTACAGGTTTTGGGATTTGAGAATGGGTTCGGGTTTATGTTATAGGTTTTGGTTTTGGTTTAGGTTATAGGTTTTGGTTTTGGTTATAGGTTATAGGTTTAGGTTAAGGTTTAGGTTTAAGTTTTAGGATTTGAGACTGGGTTCGGGTTTAGGTTATAAGTTTTGGTTTCAGTTTAGGTTATAGGTTAACAGTTTAGGTTAAGGTTTAGGTTTATTTTATAGGTTTTTGGATTTGAGAATGGGTTCGGGTTTAGGCTATAAGTTTTGGTTTTAGTTTAGGTTATAGGTTTTGGGATTTGAGAATGGGTTCGGGTTTAGGTTATAGGTTTTGGTTTTGAGAATGGGTTCGGGTTTAGACTATAGGTTTTGGTTTTAGTTTAGGTTATCGGTTTTGGGATTTGAGAATGGGTTTTGGTTTAGGTTATAGGTTTTGGTTTAGGTTAAGGTTTAGGTTTAGGTTTTGGGATTTGAGAATGGGTTCGGGTTTAAGTTATAGGTTTTGGTTTTGGTTTAGGTTATAGGTTATAGGTTTAAGTTAAGGTTTTGGTTTAGGATTAGGTTATAGGTTTTGAGATTTGAGAATGGGTTCGGGTTTAGTTTATAGGTTTTGGTTCTGGTTTAGGTTAAAGGTTTTGGTTTAGGTTTAGGTTTAAGTTTAGGTTATAGGTGTTGGTTTAGGTTATAGGTTATAGGTTTAGGTTAAGGTTTTGGTTTAGGTTTAGGTTATAGGTTTTGGTATTTGAGAATGGGTTCGGGTTTAGGTTATAGGTTTTTGTTTTGGTTTAGTTTATAGGTTATAGGTTTAGGTTAAGGTTTTGGTTTTGGTTTAGGTTATAGGTTATAGGTTTTGGTTTAGGTTAAGGGTCAGGTTTAGGTTATAGGTTTTGAGATTTGAGAATGGGTTCGGGTTAGGTTATAGGTTTTGGTTTTGGTTTAGGTTACAGGTTTTGGTTTAGGTTAAGGTTTAGGTTTAGGTTAGAGGTTTTTATTTCATGAGAATGGGTTGGGGTTTAGGTTATAAGTTTTGGTTTTGGTTTAAGTTATTGGTTTTGGGATTTGATAATGGGTTCGGGTTAGGTTATATGTTTTGGTTTAGTTAAAGGTTTTGGTTTAGGTTAAGGTTAGTGGTTTTGGGATTTGAGAATGGGTTCGGGTTTAGGTTATAGGTTTTAGTTTTGGTTTAGGTTATAGTCGTCGGGATTTGATAATTGGTTCGGGTTTAGGTTGTAGGTTTTGGTTTTGGTTTAGGTTTAGTTTATAGGTTTTCGGATTTAAAAATGGGTTATGGTTTAGGTTTAGGAAATCGAGTTCAGGTTCGGGATTGGGTTTAAGTTTGGGTTTTCAAGTTTAGGTTTAGGTTTGGGTTTAAGTTTGGGTTTAAGATTGGGCCCCATAGTTATGTATTTATTATATCTACAACGTTCATCCATATTTCGAGATCATTTTGGAGCATTATCCAAAAAAAAATTATATCCAAAGATCAACTGGACCACACCATAAAGAGCAGCAGAAAATTGATTTTCACCATTGAAACTTTTGTAGGGCCCACCATAACATTTATTTTCCATCCAATCTATTCATAAGGTCACAAAGACCTGGATGAAGAGGAAAAACAAATTTCATAATGATCCAAAACTTCTATAACCCCTAAAAGAGTATCAAGGGTAGATGTTCAATTCCCCACTGCCTTTTAAAGTGTGGTCCACTAGATAGTTAGATCTGTCTTATTTTCCATCTCAAGCCTTAATATGAGCTCGCCAAATAGATGTATAGTTTGGATATAACATAGACCTCATGATGGGACCCAAAAAAATAAAGATTCGATATTAAAAAAAAAAAAACAAAATTTTATTTTATTGGATACAAGGTAATTTTATATGGATTATAATCGTAGCTATATCTAGAAAAATCCGTAGCCAAAGGTATCTGTTCAGGGTGGGTGCCCCGAACTGGCGCACCCGCGCCACTCGCTGACATATCCGGCGGGGACACGCCGATCTGGCAAGGCCACGCCCACCTGACGACTCTTATAGCTACGGATTATAACCATAGCCATAACTGTGCCCCTCTATGAATTTTTTTTTTTTTTTTACATGGAGAACTTCATTCTACTTATAATTTTCTCTAATACATATTTATATAAATATGTATATATAAGCATATAATAATTTTTTTCTCTCTCTTTTTTTTTTCATTTCTTTCTTTTTTCATTTAACAAGAATATCTTCTAAACCAAGATTAGTTACTTGATGTACCCTATATGATTTTGGGGTAGGAGAAGCTACTTTAGCCAACCAACCTGGTTATTTTTCAAGATTCCATCAGGTCGATGCTTGAAAATCCATTTCATTCACTTCATGGTCAATTTCAATCAGTTCGCGATCAATTTCGCTCATTTTATTTACTTCGCGATCAATTCCATGCATTTCACGGTCAATCCTGGTGATTCCGTTTTGATTCACAGTCATTTCCATGCATTTCACGGTCAATTCCCCTCACATCATGGTCATTTACATGCATTTTATGGTCAATTTGCTTCAAACCATGATCATTCCCATGCATTTCACGGTCATCCCAAACAATTTCGTGTTGATTCACGGTCATTTCGAGGCATTTCGCGGTCAATTCCCTTCACTTCACAATCATTCGCATGCACTTCGGGGTTAATTCTCTTCAAACCATGATCATTCCCATGCATTTCACGGTCATCCAAAATAATTCCGTATTGATTCACTGTCATTTCGAGGCATTTCACGGTCAATTTCCTTCACTTCACGGTCATTTGCATGCATTTCGCAGTCAATTCGCTTCAAACCATGATCATTCCCATGCATTTCACGGTCATCCGAAACAATTCCATGTTGATTCATGGTCAATTCCCTTCACTTCACTGTCATTTGCATGCATTTCGCGGTCAATTTGCTTCAAACCATGATCATTCTCATGCATTTCACGGTCGTCCGAAACAATTCCGTGTTGATTCACGGTCATTTCGAGGCATTTCATGGTCAAACTCCTTCACTTCACGGTCAGGCTTAGGTTTAGGTTTTAGGTTTTACGTTTAGGTTTAGGTTTGGGTTTGGGTTTTGGGATTTGAGAATGGGTTCTGGTTTAGGTTATAGGTTTTGGTTTCGGTTTAAGTTATAGGTTTTGGGATTTGAGAATGGGTTCGGGTTTAGGCTATAGGTTTTGGTTTTAGTTTAGGTTATAAGTTTTGGGATTTGAGAATGGGTTCAGGTTTATGTTATAGGTTTTGGTTTTGGTTTTGGTTATTTCCATGCAATTCACGGTCATTCCCGCCTATTCCGTGTTGATTCACGGTCATTTCGATGCATTTTCGAACCCATATTAAATCAAAACCAAAACCTATAACCTAAACCCGAACCCATTATCAAATCTTAAAACATATAACCTAAACCAAAACCAAAACCAAAACCTATAACCTAAACCCGAGCCCATTGTCAAATCCTAAAACCTCTAACCTAAACCTAAACCTTAACCTAAACCAAAAACCAAAATCAAAACCTATAACCTAACCTGAACCCATTCTCAAATCTCAAAATCTATAACCTGTAACCTAAACCAAAAATAAAACCTATAATTTAAACCCGAACCCATTCTCAAATCCCAAAACCTAAACCTAAACTTTAACCTAAACTTATAACTTATAACCTAAACTAAAACCTATAACCTAAACCCGAACCCATTCTCAAATCCCAAAACATATAACCTAAACTAAAACCAAAACCTATAGCCTAAACCCGAACCCATTCTCAAATCCCAAAACCTATAACCTAAACCAAAACCTATAACCTAAACTAAAACCAAAACTTATAGCCTAAACCCGAACCCATTCTCAAATCCAAAAACCTATAACCTAAACCTAAACCTTAACCTAAACCGTTAACCTATAACCTAAACCGAAACCAAAAGTTATAACTTAAACCCGAACCCATTCTCAAATCCTGAAACTTAAACCTAAACCTTAACCTAAACCTATAACCTATAACCTAAACCAAAACCTATAACCTAAACCAAAACCAAAACCTATAACCTAAACCCGAACCCATTCTCAAATCTCAAAACCTATAACCTAAACCAAAACCAAAACCAAAACCTATAGCCTAAACACGAACCCATTATGAAAATTGTTTTTCCTCTTCATCCAGGTCTTTGTGACCTTACGAATAGATTGGATTGAAAATAAATATTATGGTGGGTCCTACAAAATTTCCAATAGTGAAAATTAATTTTTTGCTGCTCTTTGTGGTGTGGTCTAGTTTTGACGGTGAAAATCAATTTTCTGCTGCTCTTTGAAGCGAATTGACCGCGAAATGCATGCAAATGACCGTGAAGTGAAGGAAATTGACCGCGAAATGCCTCAAAATGACCGTGAATCAACATGAAATTGTTTGGGATGACCGTGAAATGCATGGGAATGATCATGGTTTAAAGTGAATTGACCGCGAAATGCATGTAAATGACCGTGAAGTGAAGGAAATTGACCGCGAAATGCCTCAAAATGACCGTGAATCAACACGAAATTATTTCAGATGACCGTGAAATGCATGAAAGTGATCATGAATTGAAGAAAATTGATCGCGCAATGCATGCAACTGACCGCGAAGTGAAGGGAATTGACCGTGAAATGCCTCGAAATGACCGTGAATCACTTCCTTCACTTCACGGTCATTTACATGCATTTCACGGTCATTTTGCTTCAATTCATGATCACTTACATGCATTTCACGGTCATCCGAAACAATTCCGTGTTGATTCACGGTCATTTCGAGGCATTTCACGGTCAAACTTCTGCACTTCACGGTCATTTCGTTTCAATTCATGATCACTTCCATGCATCTAACGGTCGTCCAAAACAATTCCGTGTTGATTCACGGTCAATTCGAGGCATTTCATGATCAAACTCCTTCACTTCATGGTCATTTACATGCATTTCATGGTCATTTCGCTTCAATTCATGATCACTTCCATGCATTTCATGGTCATCCGAAACAATTCCGTGTTGATTCACGGTCATTTTGAGCATTTCACCGTTAAAATCCTTCACTTCACGGTCATTTGCATGCTTTACACTGTCATTTTGCTTCAATTCATGATCACTTTCATGCATTTCACGTTCATTCCAAACATTTTCATGTTGATTCACGGTCATTTCGAGGCATTTCACGATCAAACTCCTTCACTTCACGGTCATTTACATGCATTTCACGGTCATTTCCGCATATTTTGCGGTCCAATCGCTTCACTTCATGGTCATTTCCATGCATTTTACGGTCATTCCCAGCAATTTCGTGTTGATTCACGGTCATTGCCCTAAACCTTAACCTACACCCTAACCTAAACCTATTGTCAAATTCCAAAACCTATAACTTAAACCTAAACCTAAACCTTAATGTAAACCTATAACCTATAGCAAATGACCTTAACCTACACCCTAACCTTAACCTACAACCTATTCTCAAATCCCAAAGTTTATAGGTTTTGGTTTTGGTTATAGGTTATAGGTTTAGGTTTAGATTTTGGGATTTGAGAATGAGTTCGGGTTTAGGTTATAAGTTTTGGTTTCGGTTTAGGTTATAGGTTAATGGTTTAGGTTATAGGTTTTTGGATTTGAAAATGGGTTCGGGTTTAGGCTATAGGTTTTGGTTTTAGTTTAGGTTATAGGTTTTGCTGTAGGTTATAGGTTTTGGGATTTGAGAATGAGTTCGAGTTTAGGCTATAGGTTTTGGTTTTGGTTTAGGTTATAGCTTTTGGGATTTGAGAACGGGTTCAGGTTTAGGTTAGGTTATAGGTTAAGGTTTAGGTTATGAGTATAGGTTTAGGCTAAAGTTTAGGTTTAGGGAATTGAGTTTAGGTTATAAGTTTAGGGAAAGGTTAGGTTTAAGTTATAGGTTTTGAGATTTGAGAATAGTTTTAGGTTATAAGTATAAGTTTAGGTTAGGTTATATGTTAAGGTTTAGGGATTTGAGTTTACGTTATAGGATTAGGTTTATGTTTAGGTTTAAGGATTTGAGTTTAGGTTATAAGCTTAGGTTTAGGTTTTACGTTTTACGTTTAGGTTTAGGTTTGGGCTTGGGTTTTGGGATTTGAGAATGGGTTCGAGTTTAGGTTATAGGTTTTGGTTTCGGTTTAGGTTATAGGTTTTGGGATTTAATAATGGGTTCAGGTTTAGGTTATAGGTTTTGGTTTCGGTTTAGGTTATAGGTTTTGGTTTCGGTTTAGGTTATAGGTTTTCGGATTTGATAATGGGTTCGGGTTTAGGTTATAGGTTTTAGTTTTGGTTTAGGTTATACGTTTTGATTTAGGTTATCGGTTAATGGTTTAGGTTTAGGTTATAGGTTTTTGGATTTGAGAATGGGTTAGGGTTTAGGCTTCGAAATGATCCATTTTTTATTTTTATTTTTGGATAATGCTCCGAAATGATCTCGAAATATGGATGAACGTTGTGGATATAATAAATACATAACTGTGGGGCCCAATCTTAAACCCAAACCTAAACCTAAACTTAAAAACCCAAACTTAAACCCAATCCCGAACCTAAACCCGATTTCCTAAACCTAAACCGTAACCCATTGTTAAATCCGAAAACCTATAACCAAAACCAAAAATAAAACCTATAACCTAAACCTGAACCCATTATCAAATCCCAAAACCTATAACCTAAACCAAAACCAAAACTGATAACCTAAACCCGAACCCATTCTCAAATCCCAAAACCTCTAACCTAAACCTAAACCTTAACCAAAACCAAAACCTATAACCTATAACCTAAACCAAAACCAAAACCTATAACCTAACCCGATCACATTCTCAAATCTCAAAACCTATAACCTAAACCTAAACCAAAACCTTAACCTAAACCTATAACCTATAACCTAAACCAAAACCAAAACCTATAACCTAAACCCGAACCCCAAATCCCAAAACCTATAACCTAAACCTAAACCAAAACCTTAACTTAAACCTATAACCTATAACCTAAACCAAAACCTATAACCTAAACTTAAACCTTAACCTAAACCAAAACCTTTAATCTAAACCAGAACCAAAACCTATAACCTAAACCCGAACCCATTCCCAAATCTCAAAACCTATAACCTACACCTAAACTAAAACCTTAACCTAAACCTATAACCTATAACCTAAACCAAAACCAAAACCTATAACTTAAACCCGAACCCATTCTCAAATCCTAAAACCTAAAACCTAAACCTAAACCAAAACCTTAACCTAAACCTATAACCTATAACCTAAACCTAAACCAAAACCTATAACTTAAACCCTAACCCATTCTCAAAACCAAAACCTATAACCGAAACCCGAACCCATTCTCAAATCCCAAAACCTATAACCTAAACTAAAAACTATAACCTAAACTAAAACCAAAACCTATAGCCTAAACCCGAACCCATTCTCAAATCCAAAAACCTATAACCTAAACCTAAACCTTAACCCAAACCGTTAACCAATAACCTAAACCGAAACCAAAACTTATAACCTAAACTAGAACCCATTCTCAAATCCTAAAACCTAATCCTAAACCTACAACCTATAACCAAAACTAAAACCTATAACCTAAACCCGAACCTATTCTCAAATCCCAAAACCTATAACCTAAACCAAAACCTATAGCCTAAACTAAAACCAAAACCTATAGCCTAAACCCAAACCCATTCTCAAAACTAAAACCTATAACTTAAATCTGAACCCATTCTCAAATCCCAAAACCTATAACCTAAACCAAAACCTATAACCTAAACTAAAACCAAAACCTATAGCCTAAACCCGAACCCATTCTCAAAACCAAAACCTATAACCTAAACCCGAACCCATTCTCAAATCTCAAAACCTATAACCTAAACCAAAACCTATAACCTAAACCCGAACCCATTCTCAAATCACAAAACCTATAACCTAAACCAAAACCTATAACCTAAACTAAAACCAAAACCTATAGCTTAAACCCGAACCCATTCTCAAAACCAAAACCTATAACCTAAACCCGAACCCATTCTTAAATCCCAAAACCTATAACCTAAACCAAAACCTATAACCTAAACTAAAACCAAAACTTATAGCCTAAAGCTGAACCCATTCTCAAATCCAAAAACCTATAACCTAAACATAAACCTTAACCTAAACCATTAACCTATAACCTAAACCGAAACCAAAACTTATAACCAAAACCCGAACCCATTCTCAAATCCTAAAACCTAAACCTAAACCTATAACTTATAACCAAAACCAAAACCTATAACCAAAACCAAAACCAAAACCTATAACCTAAACCCGAACCCATTCTCAAATCCCAAAACCTATAACCTAAATCAAAACCTATAACCTAAACTAAAACCAAAACCTATAGCCTAAACCCGAACCCATTCTCAAAACCAAAACCTATAACCTAAACCCGAACCCATTCTCAAATCTCAAAACCTATAACCTAAACCGAAACCTATAACCTAAACTAAAACCAAAACCTATAGCCTAAACCCGAACCCATTCTCAAAACCAAAACCTATAACCAAAACCCGAACCCATTCTCAAATCCCAAAACCTATAACCTAAACTAAAACCAAAACCTATAGCCCAAACCCAAACCCATTCTCAAATCCAAAAACCTATAACCTAAACCTAAACCGTTAACCTATAACCTAAACCGAAACCAAAATTTATAACCTAAACCCGAACCCATTCTCAAATCCTAAAACCTAAACCTAAACCTTAACCTAAACCTATAACCTATAACCTAAACTAAAACCTATAACCTAAACCAAAACCAAAACCTATAACCTAAACCCGAACCCATTCTCAAATCCCATAACCTATAACCTAAACCAAAACCAAAACCTATAGTATAAACCTGAACCCATTCTCAAATCTAAAAACCTATAACCTAAACTAAAACCAAAACCTATAACTTAAACCCGAACCCATTCTCAAAACCAAAACCTATAACCTAAACCCGAACCCATTCTTAAATTCCAAAACCTATAACCTAAACTAAAACCAAAACTTATAGCCTAAACCCGAACCCATTCTCAAATCCAAAAACTTATAACCTAAACCTAAACCTTAACCTAAACTGTTAACTTATAACCTAAACCGAAACCAAAACTTATAACCTAAACCCGAAACCATTCTCAAATCCTAAAATCTAAACCTAAACCTATAACTTATAACCTAAACCAAAACCTATAACCTAAACCCGAACCCATTCTCAAATCCCAAAACCTATAACCTAAACTAAAACCAAAACCTATAGCCTAAACCCGATCCCATTCTCAAAACCAAAACCTATAACCTAAACCCGAACCTATTCTCAAATCCCAAAACCTATAACCTAAACCGAAACCTATAACCTAAACTAAAACCAAAACCTATAGCCTAAACCCGAACCCATTCTCAAAACCAAGACCTATAATCAAAACCCGAACCCATTCTCAAATCCCAAAACATATAACCTAAACCAAAACCTATAACCTAAACTAAAGCCAAAACCTATAGCCTAAACCCGAACCCATTCATAAATCCAAAAACCTATAACCTAAACCTAAACCGTTAACCTATAACCTAAACCGAAACCAAAACTTATAACCTAAACCCGAACTCATTCTCAAATCCTAAAACCTAAACCTAAACCTTAACCTAAACCTATAACCTATAACCTAAACCAAAACCTATAACCTAAACTAAAACAAAAACCTATAACCTAAACCCGAACCCATTCTCAAATCCCAAAACCTATAACTTAAACCAAAACCAAAACCTATAGCATAAACCCGAACCCATTCTCAAATCTAAAAACCTATAACCTAAACCAAAACCTTAACCTAAACCGTTAACGTATAACCTAAACCGAAACCAAAGCCTATAACCTAAACCCGAACCCATTCTCAAATCTCAAACCCTAAACCGTGAAATGAACATGGAATTGCTAGGAATGACCGTGAAATGCATGGAAATGATGATGAAGTGAAGTGAAATGACCACGAAGTGCATGGAAATGGCCGTGAAGTGAAGTGAAAAGACCACGGAGTGCGTGGAAATGGCCATGAAGTGAAGTGAATTAACCGTGAAGTGCGTCGAATTGACCGTGAATGAACACGGAATCGCAGGGAATGACCATGAAATGTATAGAAATGATGGTGCAGTTAAGTGAATTGACCGCGAAGTGCTTGGAAATGGCCATGAAGTGAAGTGAATTGACCGTGAAGTGCATCAAATTGATCGTGAATGAACACGGAATCGCCAAGAATGACCGTGAAATGCATGGAAATGACGGTGAAGTGAAGTGAAATGACCGTGAAGTGCGTGGAAATGGCCGTGAAGTGAAGTGAATTGACCATGAAGTGCGTCGAATTGACCGTGAATGAACACGGAATCGCTAGGAATGACCGTGAAATGCATGGAAATGACGGTGAAGTGAAGTGAATTGACCGCGAAGTGCGTGAAAATGGTCGTGAAGTGAAGTGAATTGACCGTGAACTGCGTCGAATTGACCGTGAATGAACACGGAATCACTAGGACTGACCGTGTAATGCATGTAAATGACGGTGAAGTGAAGTGAAATGACCACAAAGTGCGTGGAAATGGCCGTGAAGTGCGTCGAATTGACCGTGAATGAACATGGAATCCTTAGGAATGACCGTGAAATGCATGGAAATGACTGTGAAGTGAAGTGAAATGACCGCGAAGTACGTGAAAATAGCCGTAAAGTGAAGTGAATTGACCGTGAAGTGCGTCGAATTGACTGTGAATGAACACGGAATCACTAGGAATGACCGTGAAATGCATGGAAATGACGGTGAAGTGAAGTGAAATGACCGCGAAGCACGTGGAAATGGCCGTGAAGTGAAGTGAATTGACTGTAAAGTGCGTCGAATTGACCGTGAATGAACACGGAATCGCTAGGAATGACCGTGAAATGCATGAAAATGACGGTGAAGTGAAGTGAAATGACCGTGAAGTGTGTGGAAATGGTTGTGAAGTGAAGTGAATTGACCATGAAGTGCGTCAAATTGACCTTGAATCAACACGGAATTGCTGGGAATGACCGTGAAATGCATGTAAATGACGGTGAAGTGAAGTGAATTGACCGTGAAGCGCGTGAAAATGTCCATGAAGTGAAGTGAATTGACCATGAAGTGTATTTTTAACCATCAACCCGATGGAATCTCAGAAAATTACTATGTTATTTGGCTAAATTAGCTTCTCCTACCCCAAAATCATACATGGTACGTTATGTAACTCATTCTAGTTTAGGAGATATGCTTGTTAAATAAATAGACAAAGAAATGAATTAAGAGATAGAAAAATATTTTTATATACATATTTACATAATTATGTATTTGAGAAAAATGTAAGGGGGGAAAATTTCTTCCTATTAAATTTTTTTTAAAAAAAAAAATCACAAAAAAAACACAAAAAATAACAAAGAACCTATTGCTACGGTTATTATCCGTAGCCATAGGGACCACCTTATGGGCGTGGCCGCGCCGGACAGGTCAGCAAGTGGCATAGGGGGCCGCCAAGTCGGCACACCCACATCGGATGAACCTTTTTGCTATGGATTAGGGTATCAATGGCTACGGTTATTATTCGTAGCTATATATCTGACCACAGCAAATGACATTGCCATTCTGCTTTGAACGTCTACCGTTGAAACCCTTTCAGGGGTCATGAAAGTTTTGAATCATTACGAAATTTGTTTTTCCTATTCATCCAGGTCTTTGTGACCTTATGAATAGATTGGATGGAAAATAAATGTTATGGTGGGCCCTATAAAAGTTTCAACGGTGAAAATCAATTTTCTGCTGCTCTTTGTGGTGTGGTCCAGTTAATCATTGGATATATTTTTTTTATTGGATAATGCTCCGAAATAATCTCAAAATATGGATGAACGTTGTGGATATAATAAATACATAAGTGATGGGCCCATATAACGTTGATCTCCTTTGAATCGTTCGTACAACTGGGACTTCGAGGAGCATCAACTTTTGAACGAAAAAGTAGGAGCATTTTTAACCTTTTGCAAGTCGTCCGTACCTGGGAGTATTATTGGAAAGTAAAATGGGGTGTGCTTCGTCTCAGGAATGGGCCATATAGTGGTCGTACAGTTGGAAATTTCTCATATTGGAATACAAATCTCAGGTGCGAACACCGGAAAACATTAGTGATTGGATATTCACTATTAAAATTCTTCTAAGACCGACTATGCTGTTTATTTGACATCTAACCTATTGATTAAGTCATACAGACCCGGATGAAGGGAAAAAAACAAAGATCAACTTAATCTAAAACTTTTATTGTTTCCAAAATATTTTTAATGATCGATGTTTATTAAACACTGTTTCATGTAATGTGGTGATATAACTCAGTTAAAATTATATATAAAAATACATAGATGGGGTGGATGAGTAATGTGGTGATATAACTCAGTTAAAATTATATATAAAAATAGATAGATGGAGTGGATGAAACACATATATCATAGTGGGGTTGACAAAGCACCGACATGAGCCATGGGCTAGTGGCAGGGGAGTAGCCATTACCGTTCGGTTGGGAAGCAGATTGGCTGGTGTACCACACACCAGCTATATAATTGATGCATTGACAACGACAAGTTCCGTGGGTCTCCTTGTAAAGTATGTTTTATATCTAAATTATATCGAAGAAAAATAAGACATCTAACGATTAAGTGGATCACACTGAAAAAAGCAGGGGGAGGATTGCACGTACACCATTGAAACGCTCTTCATCCAGATCTCTCTGTGACCTTATGAACATATTGGATGGAAAATAAACATTATGGTGGGCCCAATGCATTTTTCAACGGTGAAAATCATTATTTCTGCAGCTAGTTTTGGTGTGGTCCAGTTGATATTTGGATATGATTCATTTTTTGCAGAAGGCTCAAAAGTGATTTCTAAAAATGGATGAACAGTGTAGATATAATAAATACATCATTGTAGGGCCATGTGACTTTGATCTCCTTTGAACGGTTCGTACAACTTAGAGCTCCATCAGCGTCAACACTCATCTTGGAGAAATTTCCAACTGTACGACCCCTGCTTCAAAAGGAGATCAACGTTACATGGGCCCATCAGGTATGTATTTATTATATCCACAATGTTCATCCATATTTTTTAGATCATTTTGGAGCATTATTCAACAAAAAAAAAAAAAAAACATAAACATATATAATGATCAACTGGACCACACCACAAAGAGTAGTAGAAAATTGATTTTCATCGTTGAAACTTTTGTAGGGCCCACCATAACATTTATTTTCCATACAATCTATTCATAAGGTTACAAAGACATGGATGAATAGAAAAAATAAATTTCGTAATCATCTAAAACTTTCGTAACCCGTGAAAGAGTTTTAACGATAGACGTTTAAAGCATAATGACATTACCATTTGCTACAGCCAGACCTATAGCTACGGATTATAACCGTAACCATAGATACCATAATTCGTAGCAATAGGGTCTGTCCAGGGTGGGTGCGCTGAACTAGCGGCCCCCCGCGCCACTTGCTGGCCTGTCCGGCGCGGCCACGCCGATTTGGCGGGGCTGCGCCCATAGGGTGGACCCTATGGCTACGGATAATAACCGTAGATAAATTCCGTAGCAAAAGGTTCTTTATTTTTTTTGTGTTTCATATTTTGTATTTTGTTTTTTTTTTCTTTTGTTTTTTTTTTCTTTTTAATGGGGAGAACTTTTTCTCCCTTACAATTTTCTCAAATACATAATTATATAAATTCGTATATATAGGTATATAAAAATATTTTTCTATCTCTTAATTCATTTCTTTGTCTATTTATTTAACAAGAATATCTCCTAAACAAGAATGAGTTACATAACGTACCCTATATGATTTTGGGGTAGGAGAAGCTAATTTAGCCAACTAACATAGTAATTTTCTGAGATTCCATCGGGTCGATGGTTAAAAATACACTTCACGGTCAATTCACTTCACTTTACGACCATTTTCACACACTTCACGGTCAATTCACTTCACCATCATTTCCATGCATTTCATAGTCATTCCCAACAATTTCGTGATGATTCACGGTCAATTCGACGCACTTCACAGTCAATTCACTTTAATTCACAGCCATTTCCACGCACTTCGCGATCATTTCACTTCACTTTACCGTCATTTCCATGCATTTCACGGTCATTCCTAGCGATTCCATGTTCATTCACGCTCAGATCGACGCACTTCATGGTCAATTCACTTCACTTCACGGCCATTTTCACGCACTTCGTGGTCAATTCACTTCACTTCACAGTCATTTTCATGCATTTCACGGTCATTCCTAACGATTCCGTGTTCATTCACGGTCAATTCGACGCACTTCACGGTTAATTCACTTCACTTCACTTCACTGCCATTTCCACGCACTTCGCAGTCATTTCACTTCACTTCACCGTCATTTCCATGCAATTTCACGGTCATTCCTAGCGATTTCGTGTTCATTCACGGTCAATTCGATGCACTTCATGGTCAATTCACTTCACTTCACAACCATTTCCATGCACTTCGCAGTCATTTCACTTCACTGTCATTTCCATGCATTTCACGGTCATTCCTAGCGATTTTATGTTCATTCACGGTCAATTTGACGCACTTCACGGTCAATTCACTTCACTTCACGGCATCTCCATGCACTTCGCGGTCATTTCACTTCACTTCACCGTCATTTCCATGCATTTCACGGTCATTCCTAGCGATTCCGTGTTCATTCGCGATTAATTCAACGCACTTCACGGTCAATTCATTTCACTTCACGGCCATTTCCATGACTTCGCGGTCATTTCACTTCACTTCACCATCATTTTCATGCATTTCATGGTCATTCCTAACGATTCTGTGTTCATTCACGGTAATTTGACGCACTTCATGGTCAATTCACTTCACTTCATGGCCATTTCCATGCACTTCGCAGTCATTTCACTTCACTTCACCGTCATTTCCATGCATTTCACGGTCATTACTAATGATTCCGTGTACATTCACGGTCAATTCGATGCACTTCACGGTCAATTCACTTCACTTCACAGCCATTTCCACGCACTTCGCGGTCATTTCACTTCACTTCACCGTCATTTTCATGCATTTCACGATCATTCCTAGCGATTCCGTGTTCATTCACGGTCAAATCGACGCACTTCACGGTCAATTCACTTCACTTCACGGCCATTTCCACGCACTTCTCGGTCATTTCACTTCACTTCATTGTCATTTCCATGCATTTCACGGTCATTCCTAGGGATTCCGTGTTCATTCACGGTCAATTCGACGCACTTCACAGGCAATTGACTTCACTTCACGGCCATTTCCATGCACTTCACGGTCATTTCACTTCACTTCACCGTCATTTCCATGCATTTCACGGTCATTCGTAGTGATTCGGTGTTCATTCACGGTCAATTCGACGCACTTCATGGTCAATTCACTTCACTTCCCGGCCATTTTCACGCACTTCACGGTCAATTCACTTCACTTCACCGTCATTTCCATGCATTTCACGGTCATTCCTAGCGATTCCGTGTTCATTCACGGTCAATTCGACGCACTTCACGGTCAATTCACTTCACTTCACGGCCATTTCCACGCACTTCGCGGTCATTTCACTTCACTTCACCATCATTTCCATGTATTTCACAGTCATTCCCGACGATTTCGTGTTCATTCATGATCAATTTGACGCACTTCACGGTCAATTCACTTCACTTCACGGCCATTTTCAAGCACTTCACGGTCAATTCACTTAACTTCACCATCATTTTTATGCATTTCATGATCATTCCCTGCGATTCCGTGTTCATTCATGGCCAATTCGACGCACTTCACGGTCAATTCACTTCACTTCACGGCCATTTCCATGCACTTCGTGGTCATTTCACTTCACTTCACCGTCATTTCCATGCATTTGACGGTCATTCCTAGCGATTCCGTGTTCATTTCACGGTTTAGGTTTTGGGATTTGAGAATGGGTTCGGGTTTAGGTTATAGGTTTTAGTTTCGATTTAGGTTATAGGTTAACGGTTTAGATTAAGGTTTAGGTTTAGGTTACAGGTTTTTGGATTTGAGAATGGGTTCGGGTTTAGGCTATAGGTTTTGGTTTTGGTTTAGGTTATAGGTTTTGGGATTTGAGAATGGGTTCGGGTTTAGGTTATAGGTTTTGGTTTAGGTTTAGGTTTTAGGTTATAGGTTTCGGTTAAGGTTTTGGTTTAGGTTTTAGGATTTGAGAATGGGTTCAGGTTTATGTTATAAGTTTTGGTTTCGATTTAGGTTATAGGTTAACGGTTTAGGTTTAGGTTTAGGTTATAGGTTTTTGGATTTGAGAATGGGTTCGGGTTTAGACTATAGGTTTTGGTTTTAGTTTAGTTCATAGGTTTTGGTTTAGGTTATAGGTTTTGAGACTTGAGAATGGGTTCGGGTTTAGGTTATAGGTTTTGGTTTTGAGAATGGGTTCGGGTTTAGGCTATAGGTTTTGGTTTTAGTTTAGGTTATAGGTTTTGGGATTTGAGAATGGGTTCGGGTTTAGGTTATAGGTTTTGGTTTTGGTTTTGGTTATAGGTTTTGGTTTAGGTTATAGGTTTAGGTTAAGGTTTAGGTTTAGGTTTTGGGATTTGAGAATGGGTTCGAGTTTAGGTTATAAGTTTTGGTTTCGGTTTACGTTATAGGTTAACGATTTAGGTTAAGGTTTAGGTTTAGGTTATAGGTTTTTGGATTTGAGAATATGTTCAGGTTAAGGCTATAGGTTTTGGTTTTAGTTTAGGTTATAGGTTTTGGTTTAGGTTATAGGTTTTGGGATTTGAGAATGGGTTCGGGTTTAGGTTATAGGTTTTGGTTTTGGTTATAGGTTTTAGTTTAGGTTATATGTTATAGGTTTAGGTTAAAGTTTTGGTTTAGGTTTAGGTTATAAGTTTTGGGATTTGAGAATGGGTTCGGGTTTAGGTTATAGGTTTTGGTTTTGAGAATGGGTTCGGGTTTAGGTTATAAGTTTTGGTTTTAGTTTAGGTTATAGGTTTTGGGATTTGAGAATGGGTTCGGGTTTAGGTTATAGGTTTTGGTTTTGGTTTAGGTTATAGGTTTCGGTTTAGGTTATAGGTTTTGGTTTAGGTTAAGGTTTTGGTTTAGGTTTAGGTTATAGGTTTTGGGATTTGAGAATGGGTTCAGGTTTAAGTTATAGGTTTTGGTTTTGGTTTAGGCTGTAGGTTATAGGTTTAGGTTGTGATTTTGGTTTACGTTTAGGTTATAGGTTTTGAGATTTGTGAATGGGTTTTGGTTCTGCTTTAGGTTAAAGGTTTTGGTTTTGGTTTAGGTTAAAGGTTTTGGTTTAGGTTATAGGTTATAGGTTTAGGTTAAGGTTTTGGTTTAGGTTTAGGTTATTGGTTTTGAGATTTGAGAATGGGTTCGGGTTTAGGTTATAGGTTTTGGTTCTGGTTTAGGTTAAAGGTTTTGGTTTAGGTTAAGGTTTAAGTTTAAGTTATAGGTTTTGGTTTTGGTTATAGGTTATAGGTTTAGGTTAAGGTTTTGGTTTAGGTTTAGGTTTTAGGTTTTGGGATTTGAGAATGGGTTCGGGTTTAGGTTATAGGTTTTGGTTTTGGTTTTGGTTATAGGTTATAGGTTTAGGTTAAGGTTTTGGTTTAGGTTTAGGTTATAGGTTTTGAGATTTGAGAATGGGATCGGGTTAGGTTTTAGGTTTTGGTTTTGGTTTAGGTTATAGGTTTTGGTTTAGGTTATAGTTTAGGTTTAGGTTAGAGGTTTTGGGATTTGAGAATGGGTTCGGGTTTAGGTTATAGGTTTTGGTTTTGCTTTAGGTTATAGGTTTTAGGATTTGATAATGGGTTCGGGTTTAGGTTATAGGTTTTGGTTTTGGTTTTGGTTTAGGTTTAGGTTATAGGTTTTCAGATTTAAGAATGGGTTATGGGTTAGGTTAAAGGTTTTGGTTTAGGTTTAGGTTATAGGTTTTGGTTTAGGTTATAGGTTATAGGTTTAGGTTAAGGTTTTGGTTTAGGTTTAGGTTATAGGTTTTGGGATTTGAGAATGGGTTCGGGTTTGGTTATAGGTTTTGGTTTTGGTTTAGGTTATAGGTTTTGGTTTAGGTTAAGGTTTAGGTTTAGGTTATAGGTTTTGGAATTTGAGAATGGGTTCCGGTTTAGGTTATAGGTTTTGGTTTAGGTTTAAGTTATAGGTTTTGGGATTTGAGAATGGGTTCGGGTTTAGGTTATAGGTTTTGGTTTTGGTTTTGGTTATAGGTTATAGGTTTAGGTTAAGGTTTTGGTTTAGGTTTAGGTTATAGGTTTTGAGATTTGAGAATGGGTTCGGGTTAGGTTATAGGTTTTGGTTTAGGTTTAGGTTAGAGGTTTTGGGATTTGAGAATGGGTTCGGGTTAGGTTATAGGTTTTGGTTTAGGTTAAGGTTAGAGGTTTTGGGATTTGAGAATGGGTTCGGGTTTAGGTTATAGGTTTTAGGATTTGAGAATGGGTTCAGGTTTTGGTTGTAGGTTTTGGTTTTGGTTTAGGTTATAGGTTATAGGTTTAGAATAAGGTTTTGTTTTAGGTTTAGGTTTTAGGTTTTGAGATTTGAGAATGGGTTCGGGTTAGGTTATAGGTTTTGGTTTTGGTTTAGGTTATAGGTTTTGGTTTAGATTTAGGTTAGAGGTTTTTTTATTTGAGAATGGGTTCGGGTTTAGGTTATAGGTTTTGGTTTTGGTTTAGGTTATAGGTTTTGGGATTTGATAATGGGTTCGGGTTTAGGTTATAGGTTTTGGGATTTGATAATGGGTTCGGGTTTAGGTTATAGGTTTTGGTTTAGGTTATAGGTTTTCGGATTTAAGAATGGATTATGGTTTAGGTTTAGGAAATCGAGTTCAGGTTCGGGATTGGGTTTAAGTTTAGGTTTTCAAGTTTAGGTTTAGGTTTGGGTTTAAGATTGGGCACCACAATTATGTATTTTTTATATCCTTAACGTTCATCCATATTTCAAGATCATTTCGGAGCATTATCCAAAAAAAAATCATATCCAAAGATCAACTGGCCACACCACAAAGAGCAGCAGAAAATTGATTTTCACCATTGAAACTTTTGTAGGGCTCACCATAACATTTATTTTCCATGCAATTTATTCATAAGGTTAAAAAGACCTGGATGAAGAGGAAAAACAAATTTCATAATGATCGAAAACTTCTGTAACCCCTAAAAGGGTTTCAATGGTAGACGTTCAATTCTCCACTGCCTTTTAAAGTGTGCTCCACTTGATAGTTAGATCTGTCTTATTTTCCATCTCAAGCCTTAATATGAGCTCACTAAATCGATGTCCAGTTTGGATATAACATAGACCTCATGATGGGACCCAAAAAAAAAAAAGATTCGACATTAAAAAAAAAATAGATTTTTATTTTAGTGGATACAAAGTGATTTGCTACAGATTATAACCGTAGCTATATCCAACAAAATTCGTAGCCAAAGGTGCCTATCTGGGGTGGGCGCGCCGAACTGGTGTGCCCGTGCCACTCACTGACATATCCAGCGGGGGCGTGCCGATCTGGGGGGGCCACGTCCACCTGGTGACTCCTATACCTATGGATTATAACCGTAGCCATAACTGTAGTCTGTGCCCCTCTATGAAATTTTTTTTATTTTTTTTACATGGAGAACTTTATTCTACTTACAATTTTCTCTAATACATATTTATATAAATATGTATATATAAGCATATAAAAAAAAATTCTCTCTTTTTTTCATTTCTTTCTTTTTTCATTTAACAAGAATATCTTCTAAACCAAAATTAGTTACTTGACGTACCCTATACGATTTTGGGGTAGGAGAAGCTACTTTAGCCAACCAACTTGGTTATTTTTCAAGATTCCATCAGGTTGATGCTCGAAAATCCATTTCATTCACTTTATGGTCAATTTCAATCAATTCGCGGTCAATTTCGCTCATTTCATTTACTTCGCGATAAATTCCATGCATTTCACGGTCAATCCCGGTGATTCCGTTTTGATTCACGGTCATTTTCATGCATTACACGGTCAATTCCCCTCACTTCATGGTCATTTGCATGCATTTTGCGATCAATTTGCTTCAAACCATGATCATTCCCATGCATTTCACAGTCATCTGAAACAATTTCGTGTTGATTCACGGTCATTTCGAGGCATTTCGTGGTCAATTCCCTTCACTTCACGGTCATTTGCATGCACTTCGTGGTCAATTAGCTTCAAACCATGATCATCCCATGCATTTCACAGTTATTCGAAACAATTCCGTGTTGATTCACGGTCATTTCGAGGCATTTCGCGGTCAATTCTCTTCGCTTCATGGTCATTTGCATGCATTTCACGGTCAATTCACTTCAAACCATGATCATTCCCATGCATTTCACTGTCATCCGAAATAATTCCGTATTGATTCACGGTCATTACGAGGCATTTTGCGGTCAATTCCCTTCACTTTATGGTCATTTGCATGCATTTTGCGATCAATTCACTTCAAACCATGATCATTCCCATGCATTTCACGGTCATCCAAAATAATTTCGTGTTGATTCACGGTCATTAAGAGGCATTTCGCGGTCAATTCCCTTCACTTCATGGTCATTTGCATGCACTTCGCAGTCAATTCGCTTCAAACCATGATCATTTCCATGCATTTCACGGTCATCCGAAACAATTCCGTGTTGATTCACGGTCATTTCGAGGCACTTCGCGGTCAATTCCCCTCACTTCACGGTCATTTGTATGCATTTCACGGTCAATTCGCTTCAAACCATGATCATTCCCATGCATTTCACGGTCATCCAAAACAATTCCATATTGATTCACGGTCATTTCGAGGCATTTCGCGGTCAATTCCCTTCACTTCACGGTCATTTGCATGCATTTCGCGGTCAATTCGCTTCAAACCATGATCATTCCCAAGCATTTCACGGTCATCCGAAACAATTCCGTGTTGATTCACAGTCATTTTAAGGTATTTCGCGGTCAATTCTCTTCACTTCATGGTCATTTGCATGCATTTCGCGGTCAATTCGCTTCAAACCATGATCATTCCCATGCATTTCACGGTCATCCGAAACAATTCTGTGTTGATTCACGGTCATTTCAAGGTATTTCGCGGTCAATTACCTTCACTTCACGGTCATTTGCATGCATTTCGCGGTCAATTCGCTTCAAACCATGATCATTCCCATGCATTTCACGGTCATCCAAAATAATTCCGTGTTGATTCACGGTCATTTCGAGGCATTTCAAGGTCAAACTCCTTCACTTCACGGTTTGGGTTTAGGCTATAGGTTTAGGTTTAGGTTTTAGGTTTTACGTTTAGATTTGGGTTTTAGGATTTGAGAATGGGTTCAGGTTTAGGTTATAGGTTTTGGTTTCGGTTTAAGTTATAGGCTTTTGGATTTGAAAATGGGTTCGGGTTTAGGCTATAGGTTTTGGTTTTGGTTTAGGTTATAGGTTTTGGGATTTGAGAATGGGTTCGGATTTATGTTATCGGTTTTGATTTTGGTTTAGGTTATTTCCATGCATTTCACGGTCATTCCTGCCTTTTTCGTGTTGATTCACGGTCATTTCGACGCATTTTCGAACCCATATTAAACCAAAACCAAAACCTATAACGTAAACCCAAACCCATTATTAAATCCCAAAACCTATAACCTAATCCCGAGCCCATTCTCAAATCCCAAAATCTCTAACCTAAACCTAAACCTTAACCTAAACCAAAACCTATAACCTAAACCAAAACCAAAACCAAAACTAATAACCTAACCCGAACCCATTCTCAAATCTCAAAACCTATAACCTATAACCTAAACGAAAACCAAAACCTATAACTTAAACCCAAACCCATTCTCAAATCCCAAAACGTAAACCTAAACCTTAACCTTAACCTAAACCTATAACTTATAACCTAAACCAAAACCCGAACCCATTCTCAAATCCCAAAACCTATAACCTAAACTAAAACCAAAACCTATATCCTAAATCCGAACCCATTCTCAAATCCAAAACCTATAACTTAAACCCGAACCCATTCTCAAATCTCAAAACCTATAACCTAAACCAAAACCTATAACCTAAACTAAAACCAAAACCCATATCCTAAACCCGAACCCACTCTCAAATCCAAAAACCTATAACCTAAACCTAAACCTAAACCTAAACCGTTAACCTATAACCTAAACCAAAACCAAAACTTACAACTTAAACCCAAACCCATTCTCAAATCCTAAAACTTAAACCTAAACCTTAACCTAAACTAAAACCAAAACCTATAGCCTAAACCCGAACCCATTCTCAAATCCAAAAACCTATAACCTAAACCTAAACCTTAACCTAAACCGTTAACCTATAACCTAAACCTAAACTTTAACCTAAACCGTTAACTTATAACCTAAACCAAAACCAAAACTTATAACTTGAACCCGAACCCATTCTCAAATCCTAAAACTTAAATCTAAACCTATAACCTATAACCAAAACCAAAACCAAAACCTATCATCTAAACCCAAATCCATTCTCAAATCCCAAAACCTATAACCTAAACCAAAAACCAAAACCTATAGCCTAAACATGAACCCATTATGAAAATTGTTTTTCCTCTTCATCCAGGTCTTTGTGACCTTATGAATAGATTGGATTGAAAATAAATATTATGGTGGGCCCTACAAAAGTTTCAACGGTGAAAATCAATTTTCTATTGCTCTTTGTGGTGTGGTCTAGTTTCAACGGTGAAAATCAATTTTCTGCTGCTCTTTGAAGTGAATTGACTGGGAAATGCATGTAAATGAATGGGAAGTGAAGGGAATTGACCGCGAAATGCCTCGAAATGACCGTGAATCAACCCGGAATTGTTTGGGATGACCGTGAAATGCATGGGAATGATCATGGTTTGAAGCGAATTGACCGCGAAATGCATGCAAATGACCGTGTAGTGAAGGGAATTGATCGCGAAATGCCTCGAAATGACCGTGAATAAACACGAAATTGTTTGGGATGACCGTGAAATGCATGGGAATGATCATGGTTTGAAGCGAATTGACCGCGAAATGCTTGCAAATGACCGTTAAGTGAAGGGAATTGACCGCGAAATGCCTTGAAATGATCGTGAATCAACGCGAAATTATTTGGGATGACCGTGAAATGCATGGGAATGATCATGGTTTGAAGCGAATTGACTGCAAAATGCATGCAAATGACCATGAAGTGAAGGGAATTGACCGCTAAATGCCTCAAAATGACCGTGAATCAACACAGAATTGTTTCGGATGACCGTGAAATGCATGGGAATGATCATGGTTTGAAGCGAATTGACCGCGGAATGCATGCAAATGACCGTGAAGTGAGGGTAATTGACCGCGAAATGCCTCGAAATGACTGTGAATCAGCACGAAATTGTTTCGGATGATCATGAAATGTATGAGAATGATCATGGTTTGAAGCGAATTGACCACGAAATGCTTGCAAATGACCGTGAAGTGAAGGAAATTGACCGCGAAATGCCTCAAAATGACCGTGAATCAACACGGAATTGTTTTGGATGACCGTGAAATGCATGAACGTGATCATGAATTGAAGCGAATTGACCGCGAAATGCATGCAAATGACCGTGAAGTGAAGGGAATTGACCGCAAAATGCCTCGAAATGACCGTGAATCAACACGGAATTGTTTCGGATGACCATGAAATGCATGGGAATGATCATGGTTTGAAGCGAATTGACCGCTAAATGCATGCAAATGAACGCGAAATGCCTCGAAATGACCGTGAATCAACACGAAATTGTTTGAGATGACCGTGAAATGCATGGGAATGATCATGGTTTGAAGCGAATTGACCGCGAAATGCATTCAAATGACTGTGAACTGAAGGGAATTGACCACGAAATGCCTCAAAATGACTGTGAATCAACATGGAATTATTTGGGATGACCGTGAAATGCATTGGAATGATCATGGTTTGAAGCGAATTGACCGCGAAATGCTTGTAAATGACCGTGAAGTGAAGGGAATTGACAGCGAAATGCCTCGAAATGACTGTGAATCAATACGGAATTATTTCGGATGACCGTGAAATGCATGAAACTGATCATGAATTGAAGCGAATTGACCTCGAAATGTATGCAAATGACCGTGAAGTGAAGGGAATTGACCACGAAATGCCTCGAAATGACCGTGAATCAACACAGAATTGTTTCGGATGACCGTGAAATGCATGGGAATGATCATGGTTTGAAGAAAATTGACCGCATAATGCATGCAAATGACTGTGAAGTGAGGGGAATTGACCGCAAAAAGCCTCAAAATGACCGTGAATCAACACGAAATTGTTTGGGATAACCGTGAAATGCATGGGAATGATCATGGTTTGAAGCAAATTGACCGTGAAATGCATTCAAATGACCGTGAAGTGAAGGAAATTGACCGCGAAATGCCTCGAAATGACCATGAATTAACACGGAATTGTTTGGGATGACTTAAACCTATAACTATTCTCAAATCTCAAAACCTATAACTTAAACCTAACATTTCCCTAAACCTATAACCTAAGCTCAATTCCCTAAACCTAAACCTTAGCCTAAACCTAAACCTAAATCCCTAAACTTTAACCTAAACCTATACTTATAACCTAAACCCAAACCCATTCTCAAATCCCAAAAGTTATAACCTAAACCAAAACCTATAACCTAAACCAAAACCAAAACTTATAGCCTAAACCCGAACCCATTCTTAAATCCAAAAACCTATAACCTAAACCTAAAACATTAACATATAACCTAAATCAAAACGTATAACCTAAACCAAAACTAAAACCTATAACCTAAACTTGAACCCATTATCAAATCCTAAAACCGATAACCTAAACTGAAACCAAAACCTATAACCTAAACCCGAACCCATTATCAAATCCCAAAATCTATAACCTAAATCGAAACCAAAACCCGAACCTATTATCAAATCCCAAAACTTATAACTTAAACCGAAACCAAAACCTATAACCTAAAACTGAACCCATTATCAAATCTCAAAACCTATAACCTAAACCAAAAACAAAACCTATAGCCTAAACCCGAACCCAAACCTAAACGTAAACGTAAAACCAAAAACCTAAACCTAAGCTTATGACCGTGAAGTGAAGGAGTTTGACCGTGAAATGCCTCGAAATGACCGTGAATTAACACGAAATTATTTCGGACGACCGTGAAATGCATGGGAATGATCATGGTTTGAACCGAATTGATCACGAAATGCATGCAAATGACCGTGAAGTGAAGGGAATTGACCGTGAAATGCCTCGAAATGACCGTGAATCAACATAGAATTGTTTCGGATGATCGTGAAATGTATGGGAATGATCATGGTTTGAAGCGAATTGACTGCGAAATGCAAGCAAATGACCGTGAAGTGAAGGGATTTGACCTCGAAATACCTCAAAATGACAGTGAATCAACACGGAATTGTTTCGGATGACCGTGAAATGCATGAAAGTGATCATGAATTGAAGCGAATTGACCTCAAAATGCATCCAAATGACCGTGAAGTGAAGGGAATTGACCGCAAAATGCCTCGAAATGACCATGAATCAACACGAAATTGTTTGGGATGACCGTGAAATGCATGGGAATGATCATGGTTTGAAGCGAATTGACCGCGAAATGCATGCAAATGACCACGAAGTGAGGGAAATTGACCGCGAAATGCCTCGAAATGACCATGAATCAACCCGGAATTGTTTGGGATGACCGTGAAATGCATGGAAATGATCATGGTTTGAAGCGAATTGACCGCGAAATGCCTCGAAATGACCGTGATTCAACAGGAAATTGTTTGGAATGACCGTGAAATAGATGGGAATGATCATGGTTTGAAGCGAATTGACCATGAAATGCTTGCAAATGACCGTGAAGTGAAGGGAATTAATCGCGAAATGCCTCGAAATGACCTTGAATCAATAGGGAATTGTTTGGGATGACCGTGAAGTGGATGAGAATGATCATGGTTTGAAGCGAATTGACCGCGAAATGCTTGCAAATGACCATGAAGTGACGGGAATTGAATGCGAAATGATCGTGAATCAACACGAAAATGTTTCGGATGACCGTGAAATGCATGGAAGTAATCATGAATTGAAGCGAAATGACTGTGAAATGCATGCAAATGAAATGAACGAAATTGACCTCTAAGTGAATGAAATGGATTTTCGATCATCGAGCTGATGAAATCTTGAAAAATAACCAGATTAGTTGGTTAAAGTAGCTTCTCCTACCCCAAAATCATATAGGGTACATCAAGTAACTAATTTTAGTTTAGAAGATATTCTTGTTAAATGAATAAAGAAAGAAATGGAAAAAAAGAGAAAAAAAAATTTTATATGCTTATATATACATATTTATATAAATATGTGTTAGAGAAAATTATAAATAGAATAGAGCTCTCCATGTACAAAAAAAAAAAATAAATAAAAACACAAAAAAAATAAAAAAACCTATTGCTACGGATTTTCGCTACGGTTATTATCCGTAGCCATAGGTACCACCCTATGAGCGTGGTCGTGCCGAATAGGCCAGCAAGTGGCACGGGGGTCCACCAGTTCGGCGCGCCCACCCCGGGTGGACTGTTTTCCTATGAATTATTATATCTATGGCTATGGTTATAATTCGTAGCCATATGTCTGACCGTAGCAAATGATATTCCCGTTCTGCTTTGAACATCTTCCATTGAAACCCTTTCAGGGGTCACGGAAGTTTTGGATCATTATGAAATTTATTTTTCCTATTCATCCAGGTCTTTGTGACCTCATGAATAGATTGGATGGATAATAAATGTTATGGTGGGCCCTACAAAAGTTTCAATAGTGAAAATCAATTTTCTACTGTTCTTTGTGGTGTGGTCTAGTTGATCTTTGGATATGATTTTTTTTTGGAATAATTTTCCAAAATGATCTCAAAATATGAATGAACGCTGTGGATAGAATAAATACATAACTGTGGGGCCCATGTAACGTTGATCTCTTTTGAACCGTTCATATAACTCGGAGTTCGATGAGCGTTAGCGCTCGTCTTCGAGCAGCGGCCGATCCGCTTGAAGGAAAAAGCAGGGGCATTTTCGACCACGCGGGGAGTATTCGTGGAAAGTAAAGTAGGGTCGGCTTCCTCTCGGGAATGGCCATATACTGGTCCTACAGTTGAAAATTTCTCCTCATCTTCGCACGACACGTACCTACATCAACCAGATAAACTAATTAGCGTGTGATACACCAGCCAATTCACTTCCTCACCGTTGTGCACACCTGGTTGTATAAACTGTATATCCGGGCCCTTTATCTGTTTTCCCATATTTGTCCATGTCGTATGGATTGTATATTTATACCGTACATCTATTTTTCTATATTATTTTAAGCTGTCATACCAAAAATGAAGTAGATAAACTTTCAACACACTGTGGAAAATAGTGATCATTTTAAGCTTGTCATTGAAACTTTCAACACAGCACATAGGAAATAGGTACCATCTTATAATATCTTGGATTTTGTCATCCGAATATAAGTTCACTGTTATCCCTCAAATTAAAAATCTAAATTTAAACAATTTTGTTAATATCAATTACTACCCAATTACTAGCAGAATAAGTCGTGCAAGTTTTTCCTTCGTGATAAGAAATTTATATTTAGTACACATATATAATTTATACAAGCCAAATATTAAAAGTATACTAATCTAAAATGAAAATCTATCAATTAATGATAAAACTCAATATACTCCATTGAAATCTCGTCTAACTCTCCAATGATCCAATCCTTTCCAGTAATCATGTGAACATCATCAACTCACTTTATATCTACATCAACTGATATGTTTCGATAGCGTTAATAACAATCGCAATGAATAATACCATCTAAGATTGCATAAATAATATTTATAATTAAGTATAATTCGCAAGACACATAAAGAGATATATTCAACAATGAAATTATAACTCATGATCATAGATACAGAAAATATTGTTAATCAACATAATTATACTATTAAGAAAATGTGGTAGAAGCCACAATACGAATGAATATATCAATATAATCAGATAATAAACATGTAACTTTCTGCTTTACCCTAAAAATCACATTGTATCTGAATTCTATAAGATGACTAGAAAATCAAGAAGTAAACTTCCGCTTCACCTGAAAATCATATAAAACTCTGCAAGGTGACTAAAAAAATTAACAAGTAAACTTCAACTTCATCTGAAATTTATTTGAAATTTTATAAGGTGATTAGAAAATCAATAAGTGAACTTCAGCTTCACTTTAAAATTACAATACAAGTGAACTTTGTAGGATAAATGAAAAATCAACGCATGAACTTCGACATCACTCGAAAATCATGAAGAACTCCGACTAATGATGCAAAAATTAACAAGTTTATACAAAATAAACCATCAAGGTTGCAAAATGGTAAATATTTCATCAAAGTTACATACCGCAAATAGTCTATTAAAGAATGTGATGAAAATGAATTATCTCCAAAAGCCATATAAACACAAATGATCCACAAGATATTAAGTCCATAACAAATTTCGTTTATTTCATTAGACAAAAATGTTTATTAATTCGAGGACCTTTAAATTTTGATCAAGTAATCACAAGTGGCAAACATTTAATTGATTAATCAATTTTCAACTTGAAATAACATATAACAATTAAATCATTTATGCTTACTAGAATTAAAGAGACTTGCCAATCATTTAATTCAAGAGTCAATTGTATAGAGGATTTGAATATTCGAGTAATAAAACAAGTTAATTAATCAAGAAACTTATAAAATTCCAAATACAAGAAAATATACGTCATTTATAACAATATTAAAAAACTTAAGTAGAAAACTTAAATGGGAAAAGCTCACCTTAATCGATTCAAGACGAAATTAACTCGAATCACTCCAATATACACAACTCCAACTCGATCAAATAACTTAGATGTGTGGCTCATTAGATAACAGTACTTGACTACAATTTGATAGAGTCAAATCTAATTGATATACATGTGGCCAACACTCAAATTAAAATACTACTAACAATTGTCTTTTTGTAAACAACATATTTAGTGAAAACTCATTGAGTTGATCCGTTTATACCTTTACTGGATCTAAGTTCCTGATATGATTATGCTTGAAACAAACCTGGTTATGGTTGATGCTGCCACGATGACAATCTTGCTAAACTAGAACCAATCTAAACCTGGCTGGGTGAATCAGAACACATCCGAACCACTCTCCCCTTACATTTGTACCAGTACCAAGTCATACACCATACTTTTTATTGACCATCCAACCTCTTGATAAGGTCACGCATGCCTGAATTAAAGGAGAAAAAAACAAAAAAAAAAAAAAACAGCTTAATCCAAAACTCTCGGGGACTGTAAAATATTTTTAATGATTAATAACCACCATTTCCTATTACGTGGTCCACTTGAAATTAGTATCTACTATATTTTTTAAATTATGGCTTAAAATAAGCTTAAAAAAACAGATGGACAGTGGGTATATACAAATGCATACGTCCATGTGGGCGGCTTGACCCATATCCACCAAAGTGGTGGAACCCTGACTGCGGAGCCCACTGTAATGTATGTGACTACATCCAAGCCGTCCATCAGATTTGAAAGCTCATTTTAGGGTAGGATTCAGAAAATGAAGCATGTCCAAATCTCATGTGGACCATAATACATGGAAACAATTGTACTTGATCATTTAAAACTTCCGGTAAGCTACAAAAGTTTTTGATCAAGTTGATATTTGTGTCGTCTATTCATCCTGATCTTTGTGACCTTATCAATAGGTTGGATGGAAAATAAACATTCTGGTGGCCCCCATGAAGTTTTTAATGGTGGGGATTCAATCACTAGTGTTTCCTATAGTATGGTCGACATAAGATTTGGATCTGCTTCATTTTTCGTATCATGTCCCAAAATAAGCTTTCAAAACAATTGGACGGTGTTGATGTAAGACACATACATCACTATGAGCTACATGGTCAGGGGTCCCACCCACTTCGGTGGACCCGTGGCCTCACTTAATCGGCTCCCATTTCCAATGAAAAATTTCCTACTTTACGACCCATTTAAAGTCCACCAGCCATTTTAAGCTCACTTCTTTTTAAGCTTCCACGAATACTCCCTGTGTACGGACGACTTTTCACGGGACCAAAATACCCCGTCATTCCTTCTTTCCGGAAGCCGATTGGCTGGTGTGCAAAGACGAGCGCTGACGCTCCTGGACATGGCCGCACAATGATGTATTTATTATATCCACACCGTTCATCCATATTTTGAGATCATTTCGGAGCATTAGGGAAAAAAAAGAATCATATCCAAAGATCAACTGGACCACACCACAAATAGCAGCGGGAAACTTGAGTTTCACTGTTAAAAATTCAGTAGGCCCCACCATAACATATATTTTCCATCCAATCTATTCATAAGGTCACAAAGACCCGGATCAAGAGGAAAAATAAATTTCATATTGATCTAAAACTTCTGTGACCCATAAAAGGGTTTCAATGGTAAAAGTTCAATCCTCCATTGTTTTTTACAGTGTGGTCCACTTGATAGCGAGATCTATTTTATTTTTTGTCTCAAGCCTTAATACGAGTTCGCCAAATAGATGGATGGTTTAGATATAACACATACCTTATAATGGGACCTACAAAGAGTGGTGGGGATTACAAAAGGAAAAAAAAAAAACAACCAGCGAGTTGGAATCTAGTCGATTGGGTCTGTGGCTACATATTGTAACCGTGGCCATAATGTTGCAGTCTATATACTTTTATTATTATTATTATTATTTTTACATGAAGAACTTTATTCTATCTACATTTTTCTCAAATACGTATTTATATAAATATGTATATATAAGCATATAAAAAAAAGTTCTCTCTTTTTTTCATTTATTTAACAAGAATATCTTTTAAATCAAAATTAGTTATTGAATGTACTATATATGATTTTGCGGTAAGAGAAGCTACTTTAGCAAACTAACCTAGTTATTTTTTCAAGATTCCATCACGTCGATTGTTGAAAATTCATTTCATTCACTTCGCAATTAATTTCAATTAGTTCGCGGTCAATTTCACTCATTTCATTCACTTCGCGGTCAATTTCAATCAGTTCGTAATGAATTTTATTAACTTCGCAGTCAATTTCATTCACTTCGTAGTCAATTTCAATCACTTCACAGTCAATTCCCTTCATTTCATGGTCAATTCCATGCATTTCATGGTCAATTCCGGCGATTCTCCTTCACTTTACGGTCAATTCCCTTCACTTCACGGTGAATACCATGCATTTTGCGGTCAATTCCCTTCACTTCATGGTCAATTCCATGCATTTCACGGTCAATTCCAACGATTCCCCTTCACTTCACGGTCAATTCAATTCATTTCACGGCCAATTCCCTTAATTTCACGTTCAATTCCGGCGATTTCCCTTCACTTCACAGTCAATTCCCTTTACTTAACGGTCAATTCAATGCATTTCACCGTCCCTTCACTTCACGGTCAATTCTATGCATTTCACGGTCAATTCCAGCAATTTCCCTTCACTTCACGGTCAATTCAATTCATTTCACAGTCAATTTCCTTCACTTCACGGTCAATTCCAAGCATTTCACGGTCGATTTCGACAATCCCCTTCACTTCGTGGTCAATTCAATTCATTTCACGGTCATTTTTGTGCATTTCACGGTCAATTTCATGCATTTCACGGTCAATTCCGGCGATTCCCCTTCACTTCACGGTCAATTGGATTCGTTGGGGTCGACCGGGTTAACCCGGTTGATTGGGTCGGTGGGACAATGACTCGGCGTAGATCGGGTTGCAACCAATGTTACATCTGACTCTTTGTTATTTCCATTTGCATCATGTTCGTGCAAGTAAGCCCTTTAGATAATGACTTGGGTGAGAAGCTAAGTTCGTTGAATTTTGTAGCTCTCATTCGAGGGGTTGAGTTAGGTCTTGCAAAGAAGTAAATCGACATTGGCGAGCTTTAGAAGATGAAACTGATGGTAGGCTTTAAAGCAGATCGAAGTAATGTAATTTGATTATTGCATCTCAATTGCTAGTGTATGTGTTACGTATGATGTACTAATCTTTTTTCCTGTTCAGATTTCACCTGAAGCTGATTGCGTGCCTCCAAGTACAGAGGTTCGTAAGTAATATCCTATAAATACAGAGTTGATCCTACTGGGAGATGAATTGTGAGAAGGAGAAAATCAAATGCAAAACAAACTAAGTAATAAAAATTAATCTGATGAATTAATTTTGAAATTTTTGAATGGATGTAATTCAATTGAATTAAAATAACACCCAAGCTTCAAAGTTCCACACATAGGTTAATGTTCCAAAATCATGATAACTTGGATAACACAACTAGGATCTGAGAACTATGGTCAGCCTAATCGAAAAATAAAATAATTTAAATATTTTAAATAAATGATATAAAAAATTAAAAAATTATGGATTTGTACCATTGATATGCCAGTGATCTTAAGAATTCAATATCAATGAGATAATGAAAATCAAAGAAATATAACAGTTGAGAACCTCTCCTATCTAGGAAATTTGATTGATATAGGGTAAGCCTATCCATTAATGTGGATCTCATATGATGGAAACATATGGATCTCACAAGTGGATAAAAATAAAACCTAAACAATAGATAACATGCATTACATCATTCTTCTCTTCATTAAAATAATCAATTATCATAACTTAAAGAATTATTAAACCCATGTGCTTCCCATCTATCTTAGGTTAAAAGGAACTTAAAAAAACATAACTAGAATAGAAAAAAGAAAGCAATAAGAAATAAATAAATGTAAATAGAAAAAATTTAAAAAGGAAAAAAATAACTTAAAAAATTGAAAACCCTTTAAAAACTCTAAATTTTGCTCTTGAATGCTTTTAATGATGCTTAGGAATGCCATAGGAAGCCCTATTTATAAGTAAGAAACTCCAATTTTCATGCAAAGTTGGAAAACTCTAAAAATCGCCTCAAATATGCGTAGTTTTTCAAAATAGACTTCTTGTTGTACAGTTTGTTTAAAATAGATTTTATGCTGCGCATTTTTCAAAATAGACTTTAGAGTTTCAGAATATACTTTTTTCAGGATGATTTCAGGATTCTTTACTTCAAATCTTCGATTCTCTTCATTTCTTACTTAGTTTTCTTGGATCATTGGCATGTGAATTCTTCAATCTTAGTCTCCTAAGATCCATCCCTTGCCTTGGTGATTCTTGAGCATCAAATTCATGCTTTTAACATCCTTTTTCAATTCAAGCACTTAATTTCACCTTACAACACGTACATGAGTAAAATAGAATATTAAACTTATTTATGTTCGTAAAATCAAGATATAAATGAGAAAAATTATATATTTGAGTCTCAACACACCCCCCAACCAGCATTTTTCTAGTCCCGAACAAAATAAATGAAGAAAAATAAAAATAAAAATAAAAATTAATTATACAAACAAAATTAAAATGAAAATAAAATTCTAACTATACCACTTTCACAAGTAATCTTGATTGCATTTAGCATATACAACAAGCCTTTAAACCCTTAGGTTTCTCCTAGTGGACGAGTTATAGTCTTATGAGAATTTTTAGAAATGTTATCCACAAGCATTGAAAACATGAAAAATAGTTCAATGCCCAAAAATTTATACAATTATGCCTTCATTCATCATGTGAATTCCAAAACAAAACAATACTTATCCTAAGTTTGAAGTTTATTAGAATCTCAATTTCTTAATCCATTACATCCTTGAATTAAGAGACCTAATCAAAATTTAGAATAGTTATGATCCAATATCCTTAAGTGCTCCGTGCACTAGTCGAACTTTGAGAAATATGCATGTTCCCTGTCCTAACTCCTTTCAATCATCCCAAGAATTTGAAATATCTAGTTATTTTATTTCCTTCATGTCATTTCTTCTTTTATCATATCCTCATTATTATAAACCACTCTTAGATGAAGATTCCTACCAGGTTTGCTTCATAACATAAGGTATCGTACTTGTAATGGTAACAGTAATGAATACTTAAGTATCCTTACTTTAAATTACTGACACGATTGTTATGGTTATTGCATTTAAGCTTTATAATAAAATTTTCTTTTTTCCATCACTTTTTTTTTTTTTTCAATATTCTCTCTTTTAAGCATATATCAATGGTATTAGTTCACTCAACCTTATTTGAATCCAAAGTTGTTATTCTAGTTCACATATTACATTCCTCACTTAGCTAGCTAGGGTGTATTGTGAATTCAGTATATTAAATTACAACTCACTTTAAACTAGTAATTATATAATTGAACTCAAGTCTATAATTTTCGGTTATCAAAATTCTGACTACTATCGACATAGACTAAGTATTAACTTTGCCTCTGGAATTCACATAATATTATGTTCACATTCTTGTATATATTATTTTGAAAATGTTGAAAAAATTTCCTATAAACCACCCCCCCTCCAAAAAAAAAAAAAACCCTCATATGGATGACTATTCACACCCCCCAACCTAAAATCTACATTATCCCCAATGTAATGATAATGTAACACAGAGAATAATAAAAGTAAAAGAAAGGGTGGATAGTACCTACCATGAATAACTCACCTGCTAGGTGATAAAAAAAAAATTGAATATGATATAAATCCTATACAAATGCTCCGTCAAACTAGGATCATCAATCTGAATATTCTGGCTCATGAAGAGGAACGGACTCCTCTCCTAAATGAAAGTTTTCCACATAAGCTTCAATCTCTGACCATTAACCTTGTACACATTTTCATTATGTGAATTCTTAATTTCAACTGCCCCATGAGTATAAATATTCTTCACAATGAAGGGGCCTATCCATCTTGATCTTAACTTTTCCGGAAAGAACTGGAGACGGGAATTGTACAATAAGACCTTTTACTGAAGTTCAAAATTCTTCCTCAGGATTTTTTTGTCAAGAAAAGCTTTGGTCCTCTCTTTGTTGATTTTAAAATTTTCATAAGAGTCTCTCCTCAGCTCTTCTAATTCATTCAACTCTAATTTATTTTGTCCACTTTCTTGGTCCATATCAAAGTTTAATTTCTTTTTTACCCAGTAAGCTCTATGTTCCAATTTCACAAGTAAGTGGCAAGTCTTCCCATACACCAATCTATATGGAGACATTCCAATCGGAGTCTTATAGGCAGTCCTATATGCCCATAAAGCGTCGGATAGTCTGAGGGACCAATCCTTCCGATCCGGCCTTACAGTTTTCTCTAAAATGTGTTTGATTTCTCGATTAGAAACCTCAGCTTGCCCACTCGTTTGTGGGTGGTATGAGATTTTCACTTTATGCTTGATTTCATATTTCTTCATCAAAGCCTCAAATGTCATATTGTAAAAGTGAGACTCGCCATCACCGATGATGGCCTTTAGAGTTCCAAATCTAGAAAAAATATTTTTCTTAAGGAATCTTATGACCACTTTTTTGTCATTGGTCCTACTTGAAATTGCCTCAATCCACTTTGAAACATAGTCTACACTAACTAATATATAAAGAAATCCAAAAGAAGATGGAAATGAGCCCATAAAATCAATACCCCGACAATCAAAAATCTCCAATGGTAAAATTGGGGATAAAGGCATCATGTTGTGTCAGGACACTCTTCCTTACCTTTGACATATATCATAAGTAACACAAAAGGCATGAGTGTCTTTAAACATGGTGGGCCAGTAAAAACTACACTGCAGAATTTTTGTAGTGGTTTTCTTAGCAGAAAAATGGTCACCACATGCTTCCATGTGGCAAAAAAAATAACACTCTGAACTTCATCTTCCGGGACACAACGTCTAAAAATATGATCAGTCCCATATTTATATAAATATGGGTCATCCCAGAAGAAGTTCCTAACTTCGGTTTCAAAACATTTCCTATCTTATGACTTTCAATGATATGATATTTTTTCCGTTACAAGATAGTTCACTATATTCGCATACCAAGGCAATTTAGAGATCCCAAATAATTGTTCATCAGGGAAAGTGTCCTGGATATGCATTTTCTTAATGAAATCATCTAACACTAATCTGGAAAGGTAATCGACTACTACATTTTCTACTCTTTTTTTTTCTTTTATCTCTAAGTCAAATTCTTAAAGTAGGAGGATCCATCTCAAAAGTCTCAACTTTGCATCCTTCTTAGATAACAAATATTTCAAAGCTGAGTGGTCTGTGAAAATGACAACTTTGGATCCAAGGACCTAAACTTATCCAAAGCAAAAACTACTGCAAGTAACTCTTTTTCAGTTATTGAGTAGTTTACTTAGGCTGAGTTTTGAGTTCTACTCGCATAGTGAATACCATAGGGCCGTTTATCTTTTCTTTGACCCAAAAATAACCCCTATGACATAATCACTTGCATTGCACATTAGTTCAAAAGGAAGTGTCTAATCTGGTGGACGCATGATGGGTGAAGTAATAAGGGATGATTTAATTTTATTAAAGGCACTTGCACACTTATCTGTCCACTTAAATGGAACGTTCTTTTGAAGAAGATTAGTCAAGGGTCTAGTAATGGCACTAAA
This sequence comes from Magnolia kwangsiensis, assembly GCA_037074715.1. Classification (NCBI taxonomy): domain Eukaryota; kingdom Viridiplantae; phylum Streptophyta; class Magnoliopsida; order Magnoliales; family Magnoliaceae; genus Magnolia; species Magnolia kwangsiensis. The sequence continues at coordinate 16,071,052 of CM073580.1, read as the reverse complement.
GTCCTTGATGAATCTTTTTTAGAAACCAACGTGCCCTATAAGTGGTCTAATATCTCTAACAGTTCAGGAGATAGGCAGATTAGTAATAATATCGAGTTTTGACCGATCTACTTCAATTCCATTTTTGGAGATAACATGGACTAAACAATTCTCTTTTGAACCATGAAATGAAATTTCTCCCAATTTAAGACAAGGTATTTCTCTTCACACCTATACAAGACAAGAGATAAATTATTGATGCATTCCTCAAAACTATTCCCAAATACAGAGAAGTTGTCTATAAAAATCTCTAGAAACTTCCCAACCATATTTGAAAAAATACTTAACATACACCGTTGAAAAGTTGTTGGGGATTTACACAATCCAAATGGCATCCGTTTGAAAGCAAATGTGACAAATGGACAAGTGAACGTGGTTTTCTCTTGATTTTTCAGGACTATCTCTATTTGGTTATATCCAGAATATCCATCAAGAAAACTATAGGAGTGACCTGCTACCCTTTCTAAAACTTGATCAATGAATGATAGAGAGAAATGGTCCTTCTTTGTGACCTGGTTTAATTTTCTATAGTCAATGCAAACACGCTAATCAGTGGTGACATATGTTGGTACGAGTTCATTATTAGAATTCTACACAATAATTATTCTGGATTTCTTTGGGACTACTTGAGTTGGACTCACCCAAACACTATCGAATATTGGGTAGATGATTCTCACATCCAATAATTTGATCACCTCATTTTTTTTACAACTTTCATCATGTTTAGATTGAGACGCCTTTGAGGTTATCTAATTGGTTTGGTGTCCTCATCGAGGTGGATCTGATGAGTGCATATGGAAGGACATATACCCTTGATGTCAGAAATGGTCCAGCCCAAGGCTCCTTTTGTGGTCCCTTAGAACATTCAACAATTTAATCTCTTAATCCTTGTTTAAAAATGAAGAGATCATCACGTGATAAGTTTTATTTTCACCTAAGTATACATACTTAAGCTCATTTGATAGTGGTTTTAAATCAAGCTTTGAAATATTGGATGGTGATGGCAGAGGTTGCGAGTCCTCGATAAATAGGATTTGAGTACGTGATCTCCATTGGTACATACCAATGTCCTGGGTGGTAGTGCTCTCATTATCATGACAAATTTCAGCAAGCACTTTTTCTAAATCGAAATTTTTTAAGTCTCCAAAAACTTGAATCAATTCCTAAGTAAAACTAGGTTCCAATTCCTCTTCTTCTATCAAGCAGTTCATAAAATTTAGCTCATGAATTTCATTATTATCAATGACCTGCTTACATAGATTGAAAATATTTAATTCTAGAGTCATGTTACCAAAAAATAAGTTCATCATTCTATTCCTGCAATTTATAATTACATTTGAAGTTGCTAGGAATGAGCGGCCTAAAATGATGGGAACTTAAGCGCTAGCATTTACATATGGTTCAATGTCTAGTATAATAAAATCCATGGGAAAGTAGAATTTCTTCACTTAGACTAGCACGTTCTCTAAAATTTCTCTTGGTACCTTAATGGAGCTGTAAGCCCCGTATCCTAAACCGTACTGTTCCATAGACTTTTGCGGTCTTCTTGGTCGAATTCCGGCAACCTTCGACCCTTAACCAATATTTGCGCACGACTCTGATTCGTATGTCGTCAACCCGTATCGACTCAACCCAATACCTTCACCATAGCGACCACGCCGTCGCTGCAGTTCCGATGCCCGACTCACGCCCCAAGGCGATACTATGGCCAGGAGATGTGGGCCAACGTTTGGTGTGAGAAAAATGCCGCGCGTTGCGAAACCCAAGAGAATCTCTACCCAATGTCTCATCCATCAATCCCATCATATCCCATCAATCAAGGTACACATCACACTCCATCACTCACCCATCCCCAAGTACAACCACCCCTCCCCTAAAGTCAACACTCTCTTACACAAGTACACATCACCCATCTCTCTCTCTCTCTTACCCCTCTCTCTCCTCTCTTTCTTATTATCCCAAGCAACCCATGAAAGTCCATAGTCCAAGCTCCATGAGAGAAGCTTGGCATGGCCCACTCCCTACCACCCAATCCCACCCTCTAAAATCAATCTCGACCGTTGAATCGCACCCTTTGGAGCTCACAGGTGCATTGATGGAAGAAGAAAGCCCAAGAAGAAGGCCGATCGGTGGGTGCTTCTCTTTCTCTCTTTTCATTTCCTTTTATATATATATATATATATATATATATATATATATATATATATATATATATTTGGTGATGATTTGTCCGTGTGGCCCACTTGAATGGAACCCATCATGAAGTAAGTATTTTACCCAAGCCGTTTATACCTTATGTGTGTTGTACCCATGCCATTCATCATGTGGTGGCCCACTTGAATATAGCCCACCTTTACTGTGAGGACCGTCCAGTGTCCAGGGACGCTGGACGTCTCTGTGACAACCCAAACATTTGCTTGGTTACAAGCTTGCGGGGTGACCCACTCATACACACCCTACCTTGATGTATGTGTTAAATCCACGCCGTCTATCCTATACACCAACTCATTTTAGGCGTTGAGCCAGAAAATGAGGTTGATCGGAGCATCTGATGGGCCATAACTTAGTAAATAGTGGTTGTAACTACCAGTGAAGTGTGATCTGACGTGGGCCCAGCTCCACAGCTCAGGTAGTAGACTGAGTGAAAGATATATTGTTTCAACGCTGGACCCACCCAGCTTCATAGCTCAACTGGTAGACGGAGTGGGAGATGCCTCATTTCAACACTTAGGTCTTGGCATCCATTCCTAGTGGGGGTGGCTATCATGGACACCCAGCTCCATAGCTCAACTGGTAGGCTGAGCGGAGATGCCTCATTTCAATACTGAGGTCTTGGCATCCATCCCTTGTGGCAGTGGCAGCAGTGAGGAGTAAACTGTCATGGGGACTATGGGACGCACCCATGTCATCCATCCATTTTGGTTGGTGCTAGTGTACCTGGGCATGTTTGAAAGGTACAGGTTTCTATGGGCAATGTCTGAGCAGTGCTGGTCCTCTCTGATGTGTCATGAGCCCCAAGGATTTATAGTATATAAGGATACATGTTATGGGTAAGATGGTCTGACTAAAGAGATGAGGTCGGCTCGGATCGACCCACCTATGTGTTGTTGTTCTGCCAGCTTGGCTCGGCCCACCTGTGTGTTGTTGTTCGCCAGGTCAGCTCGGCTCAGCTCACCTGTGTTATTGTTCGGTCAGGTCAGCTCGTCTCGGCCCACCTGTGTGTTGTTGTTCGGCCAGCTCGGCTCGGCCCACCTGTGTGTTGTTGTTCGGCCAGCTCAGCTCGGCTCGGCCCACCTGTGTGTTGTTGTTCGCCAGGTCAGTTCGGCTCGACTCACCTGTGTGTTGTTGTTCGGTCGGCTTGGCTCGGCCCGCCTGATGTTGATTGTTCGGTCAGGTCGGCTCGGCTCAGCTCGGCCCACCTGATGGTGTTGTTCGGTCAGGTTATCTTCCCCTTTATGGTATTGTTAGATCATGTAGTGTGGCCCATTTATTGTATATATAAGGCCACATGTGAGACCCATTTGACTCGGCCAATTGTACCAACCATTTGACTTAGCCAAGTGATTCAACCCAACTGAATCGGCCCATTTTGACTTGGCCAATTGTATCTGCCCATTGATTCGGCCAAGTGATTCAACCCAACTAATTCGGCCCATTTGAGTCGGCCAAGTGATTCAACCCATTGACTTGGCCAATTGTATCGGCCCATTTGATTAGCTCAATTGACTTTACCCATTTGAGTCGGCCCTTTTGACTCGGCCCATCTGTATCAGTCTATTTGATCGGCCCAATTGATTTGACTCCTTTGTACCCGCCCTTTTGATTTGGTCTATTTTGTTCGACCCGTTGATACGGCCGACGTTATGTACGTTGGCCCATAAGTGAGGTCTAATGTGATGTGTATATGCCCCATGAGTGAGGCTCATGATGATGTGTTTTAAACCCTTGTATAAGACGGTTGATCCATTATACGATTGACCCTATGAGCGTCATTCCTTAGGAGCAATGTGTTTAACGTCCACATTGTTGGGCAATGATGGTTGAATGTCCACATTGTGACTTTTCCTTAAGCCTTGTATGAGGCCCGTTGTTGAGGCCCACCTTGATGTGTATGAGGCCCGTTGTTGAGGCCCACCTTAAATATGTATGAGGCCCATGTTACAAGGCCCATTGTGATGTATGCAAGACCCATGGGTCATGACCCATTACAATGTATGTAAGGCCCAATTGGTGCGGCTTATTCGATATATTTATGAGGTCCATGTCATTAGGCTCATCCTATGTATTGGTGACCCATCCATTGAGGCTCACCCATGGTATAATTTGAGGCCCATGTGTAGGGCCCACCTATTGTGTATTTAAAACCCATGGGTTGTGGCCATAGTGATGTATATTAGGCCTATGTGATGTAGCCCATACTGATGTGTATTAGACCCAGGTATGTGACTCACTTGCGAAGTATATTTGAGGCCCATTGTGATATATTTGAGGCCAATGGGTGCGACCCATCCAGATGTATTTGAGGCCTATGGGCAACGCCCATTGTGATATGTGTTAGGCCCGTGATCAGGGCCCACCTATTTCGTATATTTGGCCCTTGTGTGAGGCCATGTGTCCATTATATATTTGATTCTATGTGGGCCATTCCTTAAGGATAATGTTGGTTAAAAGTCCACATTGTCGATGCCGGTTATTGATACCAATTATGAGTATATGACATCATAACATCATGATACATGCCCATACGCATCATTTACATGTTTGTTATGAGATGTGATTGACCATTGCATATGTCATTAGGAAGGATGATATGAGACTCCTTGATAGGCGGAGGTTATCTCACATGAGCGCACGACATGCGTAGGATTGATGCATGACTGGATTGTATGACTCATGCATCTTGCATTGTGTATTATATGCCCTAGTGACATCAGGGTCGTAGCCTCAACAGGCATATCATGGATGGCTAGATGGGATACCGAAAATGTTTGGTTCTAGCATACGGGGCCATAAATGTCCCTGGGTGAAAATCACTAAACCTTCATGGCCAGGAGATGACTCCAACGTCGAGACCGAGTGGATATATGAGAGCACGAGGGCCGAATACCAGGAGGCTGCGTCTCCCACTGTGTCATGGTCAGTTGGAAAGGGGTGTGGCCTTACTCGCCCCAGGGTAGGGGCAATACTAGGCTAAGTTTGACCGGCTCGTAAATGGATCCGCTATCGACGTGCCGGATAGGTATTGACAGACTATTGGCTGCGCAAATAGTGAGGTTTCTTACACTCACTTGGATTGTGCTGCTGGGAGAGGGGCAGTGCCATTTGGAGTGTACTAAAGCCCGGTGATGATCCCAGGGATAAAATGTATTGATATGTGGACTTATTGAGTAGGAGTTGCATGCTCATTCATTCATTCATTCACTATCCACTCGAGCTGGTTATGCGCAACTAATTGCTGTGTATCTTCGTTATGACAAGAATTTCGATTGGGACGCGCGACTAACCTGAGATCAGGAGTTTACCACATTGAGTCTGACTATCCAAATTTAGGTATGAGACTGGTTTGGATAGAAGTCCCTTGTAGTGGATCCCGTAGCCTGGGATACTACGTACTATCATCCCGACTTCACACTCCAGCATGGTCATTCCATTCACACTGTATGTTGCATTACATCCGCGACATATGGTATGACTGACATTGTTTGTGTTATTCATCAGGAATGTATATTACATTGCATCCTCTGCATCTGATATTTAGCTCCTTGTGACTCCTTATCGCATAGCTGTTCTATATTGCGTATTCTGATATTGATTGACTTATGGACTTGTTCATACTTCCGCTTATTCTGTTATCACATGATTATAATCTTATCAGTGTTTCTGCTTATTCAGACATTGTATGGTTTATGGATTAATAGTTCTCTGATATTGTATGATATGGCATTGTATTGAATACTTGAATCTTACCTTGTGCACACACTTACACCATCCTCTAAGCTTTCTATAAGCTTATGCACGATAGATGCATGCAGGTGATGTTAGGTTGCAACAGTGTTGAGCTTGGAGCATGCGGTGGTCTTCTGGAGCTTGATTTTCTATTTATGTATTTCCCTTTCAATGTTGTACTCCAATGATTATATTAGTGGATATGTGATGATGATGTTACCTTTGTGAATTGGGTAATTTATGGTTATACTTATTACTATCTAAATGTATAAAAATCCTCTTTGTAGGATCTCAGGATCGAAATCTGGCATATGAATGCTAGGAGCCAAAAATGAGGTACTATGGAAGCTGTCGGCACCGGATTCGGCGATTGGGATTCCTGTGAATCCGATTTTCGGATTTGGGGCGTGACAGGAGCTGTCAGTAAGTTGGAGTGTAATCGTGGTTGGTTTAAAGCTCGCCTAACCCCATTTGTTTGTAAACCGAATAGGTACTAAGTTGACACTTGCACCTAAATCTAGCAAAACATGTTCAATTTGAAAATTTTCAATAATACAATGAATAATGAGACTTCCCGGGTCTTTGTATTTAGGTACGGTCCTTTGTTGAATGATAGCGCTCACTTTCTCAGTAAGGAATGTCTTTTTGTGCACATTTAATTTTCTCTTTACATTACAAAAGTCCTTGAGATATTTAGCATATGATAGAATTTGTCTAATGGCATCAAGCAGAGGAATATTAATAGTAACCTTTTGGAGCACATCCAGCACCTCTTGATATTTCATGGGAATAGTCAGATTCTGAAGTCTAGATGGGAACAGAACTAGAGGCTCATATGACTTAGTCTCTTTATCCTTTTGTTGTTGCGGCTCTTGAACCATAGCTGGTTCATCATTTTCTTAAGACAATGGCTTATCCTCCGGTATTTTTACCGGTTGCATTATCTTGTTATCGACCTCTTTTCTACTTCTCAAGGTAATGATGGTTTTGGCTTGTTCATGATGTAGCTCACTTGTATTTGAGTCTCCAATGAAATGTGTGTTTCTAGGGTCTGGCATAGGTTGAGAAGGAAATATGCCTTTTTCCTTAGCATTTAGTTGAGTCTCAATCTTAGCCACGACTGTCTTTAATTCTTGATTTGATTATATTAAAGACTGATTCATGTGAGCTTGAGAGTTCATGAATGCGGTCAATGCATCCTCCACAGATGATCGCTTTAGCAGGAGCACACATGATGCATTGTTAGATGCCCCAAAGAAGTTTTTTTTGTGGAGGCATCTGAGGTGCATTGGGTGCATTAATTTGTGGTCCATTCCTCCAACTAAGATTAGGATAGTTACGTCAATTTAGATTATACGTGTTTCCCATTGGTTGCATAACTGACCTTTAGTAGTTATTTATAGCATTTGCTTGCTCATGCTCATGCGTGATATTTTGTACAACTGAGATTATTGGACAATCCTTTTTGTCATGGTCTATACCACTACAAATGCTACAAAAATTACCGAAGGAAGTGTTTGCTTATCAACCTTCTTAATTTTCAAGGCTTCGACCTTTCTAACCAATACAGCTAATTTTGTATTAAGGTCATCTTCCTCTCTTAGGACATACATCCCCGCTTTATCTCTAGGAATGAGTCTAGCTTGGTCTGGTTTAGCAGAGACATCCCATGTTTACGTATTCTCTGTTAACATATCTAGAAAATTCCAAGTCTCATTATGATCCTTGTCAAGAAAGGTTCCACCAAACATCATCTCTATGAACTGACGGGTATCCATGGTGAGCCCCTTTCGGAACGCATCAATCATATGCCATGGTTCATAACCATGATGTGGATAAGTAATTAGAAGGTCTTTGAAGCACTCCCAAACTTAAAAAATAGTTCATTCCCCTTTTGGGAGAATGACATGACTTCTTGTTTTAGTGCATTTGTTTTGTACTCGGGAAAGAACTTTTTCAAAAACTCTAATTAAGGCTTGCCATGTAGTGATGGTATTAGGTCTTAGAGAGTTGAGTCATGCTTTGGCCCGATCCTTTAGAGAAAATGAGAATAACCTAAGCTTAAGTACATTCCTATTGCCATTATTTACTTGTAATGTTGTAATTACTTCCTCAAAATCCTTGAGGAGCAAGTAGGGGCCTTCATAATCAAAGCCATGAAATTTAGAAATTAATTGAATCACACCTGATTTAAAATCAATGTTCCCTGTGTGAGTAGGGAATACTATGCAAGATGGTAAAGGTGATCTCTCAGGGTATAGATGTTCACATAAAGTATATGGTTGATTTAACACATTCCTATGAACTTCATTTTCATCCTCAAGAGGAGGATTATGTTGATTTTCTCTGTTTTAATTTATAGTTGGATCGGATAGATTTTGATTTGGATTATTAACTAGATCTGCCATAAAATTAATCTAAGTGATGTTGAGTGCCTCTTCTAAGTGAATGATCAAGGCCTAGAACTAGTCCACCTTTGGAAGAGAGTCGATTGTTTTGATCCCTACTCCAACGGGACATAAATTATCCATACCATACAACAAATATCACTAATTCAAATAACAAGTATGATACTTAAAATAAAAATAAAAACTTAACCAAAAACCCAAGCGGTAGGGCTGACCATGAGGGTTCAATTCACAAAACAAAATAAATCAACAACCCAGGCGGCAGGGCCGACCATGAGGGCTTAATTCACAAAGCAAAAATAAATCAACAACCCATGCAGCAGGGCTAACCATGAGGGTTCAAACCATAAGTACAAAATAAAAAATAAATCAATAAAAGGAAAACTAATGTAGAAATTAAACTATGTTAATCTGGAAAATAGATTTAACAGATAATCTTTGTGATCAAACAACAATTGTAGGACAACCATAGCACTTCGATGATAAAATTCCAAGCAGGAAAACCTTATGTCATAATTAGTGCTTGAAAGACCCAACTGAATTTATTTTCAAAGGAAAAAAATCTACAGAAAATTTAGAGGGTTTAAAAAAGAACTTACCTTAGCTATCTTGCACAGATCTAATGTATCTCAGTCTCTCCATGGCAACGGCACCAAAAACTTGATTGCTTGCCTCCAAGTGCAGAGGTTTATAAGTAATATCCAGTAAATATAAGGTCGATCCCACAGGGAGATGAATTGCGCGAAGGAGAAAATCAATTGCAAAACAAACTAAGTAATAAAACCTAATCTGATAATTTGATTTTAGAATTTTTGAATGGATGTAATTCAACTAAATTAAAACAACACCCAAGCTTCAAAGTTCCACATGTAGGTTAATGTTCCAAAATCATGATGACTTGGATAACGCAACTAGGATCTGAGCATTATGGTCAGCTTAATCGAAAAATAAAATACTTTAAATATTTTAAATAAATGATATAAAAGATTAGAAAATCATGAATTTACACCATTGATATATATTTTCAAGCGCCAGTGATTTTAAGAATTCAATATCAATGAGATAATAAAAATCAAAGAAATATAACAGGTTGAGAACCTCTCCTATCTAGGAAATCTGATTGATATAGGGTAAGCCTATCTATCAACGTGGATCTTATATGATGAAAATATATGGATCTTACAAGAAGATAAAAAAATAAAACCTAAACAATAGATAACATGCATACATCATTCTTCTCATCATTAAAACAAACAATCATCATAACTTAAAGAATTATTAAACTCATGTGCTTTTCTTCTAGCTTGGGTTAGAGGGAACTTAGAAAAATATAACTAGACTAGAAAAAGAAAGCAACAAAAAAGAAATAAATACAAATAGAAAAGATCTAAAAGGAAAAAAATAACTTATAAAATTGAAAACCCTTTAAAAACCCTTTATATATATATATATATATATATATACACACGCACACACACCCCCACACACTCACGCCACATGCACACATACTATGGGATTTCACCACCATGGGTACTCGAACCCTTGACCCGGTGTTGAAACTCCAAGGAGTCTACCACCCGGGTAAGAGGAAGGACCCAACCCTTTAAAAAACCCTAAATATTGTTCTTGAATGCTTTTAATGATGCTTAGTAATACCCTAAGAAGCCCTATTTATAAATTGGAAACTCCAATTTTCATGCAAAGTTGGAAAACTAAGTAAATCGCCTCAAATATATGCAGTTTCTTAAAATAGACTTCTCGCTGCACAGTTTGTTTAAAATAGATTTTACGTTGTATAGTTTTTCAAAATAGACTTTAGAGTTTTAAAATACACTTTTTCAAGACAATTCTAGGATTCTTTACTTGAAATCTTTGATTCTCTTCATTCCTCACTTAGTTTTCTTGGATCATTGGCATGTAAATTCTTTAATCTTTGTCTCCTAAGATCTATCTCTTGCCTTGGTGATTCTGGAGCATCATATCCATGCTTTTAACACCATTTTTCAATCCAAGCACTTAAATTCACCTTGCAACACATATATGAGTAAAATATAATATTAAGCTGATTCATGTTCATAAAATCAAGATATAAATGAGAAAAATTATGCAATATTTGAGTCTTAACAGAAGCTTGACAAAACAAGGTAAGAATTGAGATGTAAAGATGAGTCTCTACAGAAGGTAGCATGTGATCCTCAATTGAATCAGATAGTGCTTTTAATTCATCCCAGCAGCCAATATGGGTGGGGTCCAACCACCAGTGGTCCAATTTGTTTGTCTTGTGGCTTAATCACAGATAGGCCATTCACCAAGAATCCCATCCTGCATGATGCGAATGGTGATCGTGAAGTGAAGGGAATTGACCGTGAAATGCATGGATTTCCATGCATTTCACGGTCAATTCCCTTCACTTCACTGTCATTTTCATGCATTTCACGATCAATTCCCTTTACTTCATGTCATTTCTATGCATTTCATGGTCAATTTCGGCTATTCTGTTTCACTTCATGGTCATTTCCATGCATTTCATGGTCAATTTTGGCTATTCCGTTTCACTTTACGGTCATTTCCATGCGTTTCATGGTCAATTCTCTTCACTTCACGGTCATTTTCATGCATTTCACAGTCAATTTCGATGATTCCGCTTCACTTTACAGCCATTTCTATACATTTCACAGTCAATTCCCTTCACTTCACAGTCATTTCCATGCATTTCACGGTCAAGTGAAGGGAATTGACCATAAAGTGAGGGGAATTGACCGTGAAATGCATTGAATTGATCGTGAAGTGAAGGGAATTGACCGTGAAATGCATTGAATTGACCGTGAATTAAAGAGAATTGACTGTGAAATGCATGGAATTGACTATGAAATGAAGGGTAATCATTGGAATTGACCGTGAAATGAATGGAAATGACCGTGAAGTGAAAGGAATTGACCATGAAATGCATGGAATTGACCTTGAAGTGATGGGAATTGACCTTGAAGTGAAGGGAATTGACCGTGAAATGCATGGAATTGACCGTGAAGTGAAGGGAATTGACCGTGAAATGCATGGAATTGACCGTGAAGGGAATTGATTGTGAAATAAATGAAATTAACCGTGAAGTGAAGGGGAATGGCCAGAAATGACCATGAAATGATTGGAAATGATTGTGAAGTGAAGGGAATTGACCGTGAAGTGAAGGGGAATCGCTGGAATTGACCATGAAATGCATGGAAATGACCGTGAAGTAAAGGGAATTGATCGTGAAATGCATGGAAATGACCTTGAAGTGAAGGGAATTGACCGTGAAATGCATGGAAATGACCGTGAAGTGAAGGGAATTGACCGTGAAGTGCATGGAATTGACCGTGAAATGCATTGAATTGACCGTGAAGTAAAGAGAATTGACCATGAAATGCATGGAATTAACAATGAAGTGAAGAGGAATCGCCGGAATTGACCGTGAAATGAATGGAAATGACCGTGAAGTGGAAGGAATTGACTGTGAAATGCATGGAATTGATCGTGAAGTGAAGGGAATTGACCGTGAAATGCATTGAATTGACCGTGAAGTAAAGAGAATTGACTGTGAAATGCATGGAATTGACCATGAAGTGAAGCGAATTGACCGTGAAATGCATTGAATTGACCGTGAAGTAAAGAGAATTGACCATGAAATGAAGGGAATTAATCGTGAAATGAAGGGAATTAATCGTGAAATGAATTGAATTGACCTTGAAGTGAAGGGAATTGATCGTGAAATGAATTGAATTGATCATGAAGTAAAGGGAAATGGCCGGAATTGACCGTGAAATGAAGGGAATTGACTGGAATTAAAATCCTTTTAGGGGTCACATAAGTTTTGGATCATTATGAAATCTAGATAGGCACACTTAACCTATATTTGGTTAGATGCTCATTACCAGTGTGCATGTAGCTCATTTCCATGCATTTCACGGTCAATTTCATGCATTTCATGGTCATTTCCCTTCACTTCACGGTCAACTCCCTTCACTTCACGATCAATTCCATATATTTCATGGTCAATTCGGACGATTCCGCTTCACTTCACGGTCATTTTCATGCATTTCACGGTCAATTTCAGTGATCTGCTTCACTTCACAAAGCTTGGTGACCTAACTTCATTAGGGATTTGGCTACTGACCTTGTCGGTATCCAATCGGGCCCCTCTTACGATGTCCACTCTGTGGAAGCTGATTGTGTAGTGTGCCACATGCCACTGACGCCGGTGGTGTGTTGAAGTGGTAAAGTTCTGTTGGGCCCACCATAATGCATGTGTTATATCTATACTATTCATCCATTTTAAAAGATTATTTTAAGGCATGAGTCAAAAAATAAAATAGATCTAAAACATTAAGTGGACCACACCACTTTGTAAGATTATTTTAAGGCATAAGCCCGAAAATAAAATAGATCCAAACTTAAGTGGACAGCACCACATAAAGCAGTGGGGACTGACACCAACCGCGGCAACCTTCCCACGGACCACTACACAAATATCCAATCCGTTCATCACGTGAGCCTCACTGGAATGAAAGAAACCTTCATAAAAGTCAGGTGGGCTACAACGCCTGAATTGACAGGGTGCTTTCCCTTGGTGGGGCCCACCTGATTTTTCAATTAAGCTGAGTTTTGGCCCTTAGAATTTCTCATGAAAGGGTTCACCTGATGGACGGAGTGGATTTCAAATGCACAACGCGCTGGGCCCCACATAGCACCTGTTGTAGAGAATTCCATCCTTTTCTATGAGGTGGCCCACTTCTGGATGAAAGGAGATGCCGCTTCGGTAACACTTTTCAACCGTTCATGTTCAACGTACAAGTGAGGTCTGCATTGATTAGAGAACTATCCTGAATTCTTTTAACTAGGATGTGGGGGCCACCTTATTCACGGTTCAGATAGATATCCCACACCGAGAGGTTCTCTAATTCCACACACGTATAGAATCCTACCATTCACATGAGTCACACGTGTGTGAGATCTGAGCTTTCCACGTGGCCGGAGATAATGCTTAGATCTTCAACCTAAAACATCAGGCAGTCTAACTGCTCAGATGATCCACCATGTAGTAAGTAAACTAACGGTTAAAGCAAATTTTCTAGCCGTCCATTGTTTTGGATGCTGTGGCCCAGATAAGGTGTGAAATGTCATGATTTTGCGTGCGGAATTAGCAAACCTGAACGAGGATACTTCATACTTAGTAGTTATTTCAAAGCATGGACCCGGCCACTGTACACTTGGCGCGCATCCGGCATCAATCAATCGTCCAAATCGTGGGCCGGATGTAGACTGTACAGCAAGATGCAATTGATTGGAGAATCCTAGCCTCTGAATAGGGAATATCTGTCCGTTGAATTTGGACCTTGGTTTTCTTTATTATTAACCGTTCATCGAAGCCCTTTTTTTTTTTAATGTCATTGTTCATCCCATTATCGTCATCCCTTATTAGAACCAATCGAAATAAGTTACGTGTAATTTATACAGATATGCACGGTGTATTTGCTTATTTGCAAAAATACATTAAGAATTTTTTGATAATACAACTATAACACATCTAATGATGCCACGTAATTATTTAGACCAATTGAAGAATAATCGTGAAGAAAAGGTTACAGGTAGAGGTGTACACGAGTCAGTCCGAGCCGCGCTTTGCCCACCTTGACCCCAATCTGCCAGCTAGAGTCCTTAGATCAAGCTTTGCCATCGAGATTGGATCGTAATTTAGCTTGAATTTGTCAGCAACTCAATCAAATTTGAGCTGAGTTTGAGTTTGAGTTTTGAGTTTTTGAGCTGGTTTTAGTTTCGAGCCTTTTTTTTTTTTTTTTTGAGTTAGCTTGTTAGTATACACCCATGTCAGTACACACACTCCATGCTAGCCACCCCCACTAGGGATCGATACCAAGACCTCAAGTGTTGAAACGAGGTACCTCCACTAGTTTCGAGGCTGATTGGGCCATAGCCACCATCCAACTGTATTAGAGCCACCAGTGGTCAAGGTCTGAGTCGTCTGACTGTCCCATCGGGCCATAGCCACTCGCTAGTTGCCACATGTCAACTGGATAGACACTGAAAAAATATAGAGAGACAGAGAGAGGAGAGGAGACTCGCTTTTCAATTGTCAGTTGTTCGGACATACGCTGAAAAATGAAAAGAGAGGAGAGGAAGGAGAGTAATCGTCGGTCGGGTGCTGGAAAACGGCAAGAAATAAAGAAGCGTACCAATGGTACTAGTCGTCGGTTGCCGTTCGTGCGTTGAAGAGACAATTTGGACGAATGGCCGAGAAGATTTGGGTGCTGGGGGGGTTAGGATTTTTTATTTTTCTTAAAAAAAAGAACTTATATATGGGCGCCTAATTTTTTATATATACACTCAAAAATTGATTCAAGCCGAATTGAGTTGAGTTCGAGCCCAATACCGAGTCGAGCTAAGTCCAGCTCAGACTCGACTCGAAAAGTTTCGAGCTCATTAAAATTGGCTCGACTCAGCTCGAACACAGTTTCAATCCGAGTCAAATCAAGTTTTTCCAAGTCGATCCGAGTGAGCTAACGAGGTAACTCGACTCGTGTACACCTCTAGTTATAAGACATATGGTGGAAGAAGAAACAAAGGAAGCCAAATAATAATCAACCGTTATGATAACCATAAAAATGTGAGAAGAATGTAAATAGTCGTTGTAAATAGTTAATGAATTTAGCAAGAAAAAAAGATTTTTACCAACCAAATCAAATCAAACATTATCTTTCAATTATCATTTCGATTATCAATCTTTTACCTTCAATAATGTAATTAATTAACTTACTTTCCCTGTTACACTAAATTACATTCATTAGTATAATCCTTTACTTTTAGCTTACTTTTACACTTTGTAGTGTAATTCACATCATTAATCCAAGTAATTGGTAATATTAGCTGTATTTTGAGTCTATGCTCACATGTTATGGATTCATTTCTTCACACGAAAAGATGCTTTGCAGCGGTTCTCAGGCCAACTGAAAAGTTTTTACTACGAAGATTGCACCGTGGATTACGGTGACACGCATCATAGCTACGGATTATTTGCGATCCTGGATCCAACCAAGTGCCTGACCGTGGGGCCCACCTAGATTATTCATTGTATATCCTCTCTGCCCATCCGGTTTTTCATGTTACTTTTAAGCCATGGTTCCGAAAATTAAGAGATACAAATTTCAGGTGGACCACACCACAGGAAACAATGGTCATTGAATGACCACAATTAAAAACTTTTTAGGGTCCCATGTATTGTTTATTTTTTATCTAATCTATTGATAATGTGTTACAGAACTGGATGAAGGGAAAACACAAATAATAGCTTGATCCAAAACTTTGGTGACCCCAACAAGCTTTTAATGGTGGGAATTCAATTCCTATTGTGTGGTCCACCTAAGATTTTTCTCTTCTTCATTTTTGGAACCACGCACTGAAATAAGTGACAAAACGGATGGAAGGAATGGATATATAATTCATACATTGGGATGGGCCCCACGGTCAGGGTGTCCTACCCACTGGCTGGATCCTTATAACAAAAATCAGAGTTTTTTACTCATGTGATTCACAAATTTAGGTTTTTTCTTTCCCAACTGTCCATTTTTATTATACAAGTGTAGTCCATCTGATCTGTGAATCAATATTAGGTTTTAACGGTCACGATGTACACTTGCTGATGAATGGATTGAATCACAGCCTTCAGGGAGGGCTGTAAGGGGAGGCACCGTGAGGCCCTCCATGATGTCCCTGTGAGATCCATGCCGTCCATTAGTTTCACCAGCTAATTTTTTTACTGACATGTCTTAAATCTGTAAATCATGGTTCGATGACATCAAAGCAGCTTCGATATCATCGAAGCTAGTTTGATGACATCGAAGTAAACTCGATGAAATTGAATTTTTTGATAATTTTAGGCTCTGATCGTTAGACAATTATGGTCCTTCTTCGATGACATCGAAACTAGTTCGATGTCATTGAAAGTTTACGTAGATTCGTTTGCGGAAATGCAGATTCTACAAATTTTGTTTTTGATTTTGCATAGGTTTCTTTTTAAACCCATATAAATATGCATGTATATGGGACTATGAGCTATTTTAAAAGGTTTTAAGTATTTCTAAAAGGGTTCTAGGGTTTATAAAGGGGCTCTAGGGTTTCAAAGGGTAGAGAAAATGTGAGGTTTGAGGATTACTCAAGCTGGGCAAGTCCTCTATCTTTGTAATCCGTGCTTTCATAGTGAAATTTTCTGTCGCTTTATGCCGTGATTTTCTTCCTACAAGGGGTTTTTCATGTTAAATCTCTCTGTTTCTAGTGATTGCTTGGTGCTCTTGGATTGCTATCATAGATCCAAATCTGTGTGATTCCGCATGAAAAAATTCTCAACAAGTGGTATCAGAGCTATCGTTAGAGCACAGATCTGAATCAAAAGGATTAACAATAATGGGAAACACCAAGTTTGATATTAAAAAGTACTCAGGTAAAAAATAATTTTGAATTATGGAATATTAAAATGATTAGTCTATTAACCAAGTAAGGCGAAGTTAAGACTCTTAAAGAGCAAAAACCGACTATGAAAGATGAAGAATGAGAGACTCTTGATGGTAATGCTTTAGCCACCATCTTTTTATGTATCACGGATGAGGTTCTCTATAATGTCATGAGAGAGAAAACTGCGGCCAAGTTGTGGGGTGAAGTTAAAGGATGTTTATGCGAAAAAAACCTCTGAAAATTGCCTACACTTGAAGTCACAGTGGTATACCTTTAAGATGACAGAGGGTGGAGATCTGGAGACCCACGTCAACAACTTTAATAAATTGGTTTATAAATTGCTGAATATGGAGGAAGTGATCAAGGATGAAGAATAAGCATGTAAGTTATTGAATTCTCTTCCTGTATCGTATGAGTCATTCAAGGACATAATGTGTACCGTAAATAAAACCCTGAGTGTCGACATCGTTATCTCAGCTCTTCAAGAGAAGTCCATGAGAAAGTGTAGTAGCGACATGGGGACATCTTCCGATGCATTGATTACGATGGGCAGGGATACTGATCGAGGTACAAGATCTTCAAGATTTAGATCCAAATTCAAGGGTAAGGGCAAAGGAATACTAAAATGCTAGAACTGTTAGATGATTGGACACATGAAGAAGGATTGTACCAATCCCAAACTAAAGAAAGAAAATTCAGCAGCTTCTTCAAAGGAGGTCAATGTTGTTACATCTAATGAAGAGATAAGTGGTGGTGAAGTTTTATCTGTGTCCATGATCGGACATGTGCACGACAATCATGCAGATGAGTGGATCCTAGACACAGGAGCGTCATATCACATGACTCCTCATCGGAGTTGGTTCACCAGTTACAAGGAATGCGATAGCGGACACATTTTTATGGGCAATGACAATGGCTATAATGTTGTGGCTATTAGTACTGTGAGCATTAAGATATTTAATAGGATGAAGCATACCTTGACTGATGTCAGCCACGTTCTTGATATGAAGAAAAGTCTAATTTTTCTCGGTGCACTCGAGGCTATAAGGTGCAAGTTCACTGGTATTGATGGTGCCCTTGAAGTTTCAAAAGGGGCACTCGTGGTTATGAGAGCACAAAGGCACGGTAACCTGTACAGGTTAATCTGGATCACTTCAACAGGTAGAGTGACAACAGCTATTGCAGATTCCACGTCTTTATGTATGTGGCATTCTCGTCTGGGTCACATGAGTGAGCGGGGCATGAAGGTACTATCTGATTGTTATTTGATTCCAGCTTTTAAGAATTCTGATTTAGATATATGCAAGCATTATATATATGACAAACAATTTAAATTATCTTTTAAAATTAGAAAATATGTATGTAAGGGAGTGCTTGATTATGTGCACTCTGATGTATGAGGGTCATCTCCAGAGATTTCCGTTGGAAGGTCGTCATGGTTTGTTTCATTCATTGACGACTACTCCATGAAAGTTTGGGTTTACTTCATGAAATGTAAATTCAAAGTTTTTACCATATTCAAACAATGGAAGACAATAATGAAAAATTAGTCAGGGTGAGAAATAAAGGTTTTAAGGACTGACAATGGTAGAGAATTCACTTCCACTGAGTTTAATGAATATTGCAAGGATGAAGGGATCATTAGGCACAACACAGTGTGTCATATGCCTAACAAAACGGTGTGGCTGATCGAATAAATCGGACTCTCTTAGAAAGAGCTCGATGTATGTTAAGTAATGTTGCGTTGGGCAAGGACTTATGAACTAAGGCTGTTAACATGGCTTACTATTTGGTGAACTAGTCTCCTTTTACGATAATTTAATGTAAAATTTCAGAGGAAGTATGGAGTGGTTATAAGCTCGACTACTCAGATTTGTGCATATTTGGTTGTGGAGCTTACTCTCATGTACCGTCATTTGAGAGATAGATAAGCTAGACCATAGAGCTAAAAAGTATATTTTTGTTGGATATGGTGTTGGTATAAAAGGTTATAGAATATTCGATAAGGTTACACGTAAGGTCATCACTACCCGTAACGTCAAGTTCGATGAAAGCTCCCTATTCCACAAGAGTGATCAAGAGGAGAAAGAGGAACCTGAAAGGTTGATCGTAGACTTCCAAATTGAAACAAAGGATACTCAGGTAGAGACAGATGCATAAACAGAGGTATAGGAGCAGGTGGAGCAACCACCTATGAGAAGGAATACACCGCATGATCGCAGGTTACCGGCAAGATACAAGTACGACTTTAATATTGCATATGCCCTCGTTACAAATGAGGGGGATCCGTCTACTATTTAGGAGGCTCTCAATGAGCCTGATGCAGAAAAGTGGAAGGCGGCTATGAACGATGAGATGGACTCATTGCACAAAAATCACACATGAAAGATAGTGGAGCTTCCAATGGGCCGAAAAGCTATCGGATGCAAGTTGTTATTAAAAAGAACATATGATAGATACAAAGCTAGATTAGTAGCGAACTATTATGCTTAGAGAGAAAGAATTGACTTCACAGAGATATTCGCGCTGATAGTTAAGCAGGTGTCTCTCAGATTTGTGTTGGCACTGGTTGTCCAATACAATCTCGAGCTAGAACAAATGGATGTCAAGACTGCATTCCTGCACGGGGGGTTGGAAGAGTAAATTTACATGAAACAACCAGAGGGCTATGAAATTAAAGGGGTAGAGAAAAAATTTTGTACGTTAATAAGGTCATTATACGACCTAAAACAGTCGTCTAAGCAGTGGTATAAAAAATTTGATTATTTCATGTTGAGTCAGAAATTTACTCAAAGTGAATATGATCACTGTGTCTATTACAAGACACTCAATGATGTCAAATTCATCATCCTAGTATTGTATGTAGATGATATGTTGATCATCTGTCATGATATGTCTGAAATCAATGTACTGAAAACTTAGTTATCATGGACATTTGAGATGAAAGATCTGGGGGTTGCAAAGAGAATTCTGATATAGATATTCATAGAGATAGGAATAGGAGCAAGTTTTGGTTATCATAGACAGAATATCTTGAAAAGGTGTTGATCAAGTATGAGATGGACCAAGCAAAGCTAGTGAGTGTTCTCCACACAGCTCACTTTAAGCTTTCCTTAGAACAATGTCGTAAATCAAATGAGGAAAAGCAGGTTATGTCTCATGTGCCTTATTCGAATGCAGTTGGCATTTTAATGTATGTCATGGATTATACGAGACCAGATATTTCACAGAAAATCGGTGTTGTGAGTAGATACATGTCAAACCCCAATAAACAACATTGCGAAGCGGTGAAATGGCTACTTCGATACATTCGAGGTACAAAAGACTACGTCTTAACTTTTGAGAAGACAGGGATAAAGCTGGTAAGGTATGTGGATTCAGACAATATAAGCAGTGTGAATTGTATAAAGTCTACTCCATGATACTCGTTTGTACTAACGGGTGGAGCAATCAGTTGGATGTCAAAGCTTTATTCCGTGGTGGCTCTTTCCACGACCGAAGCAGAATATATGGTAGTGACGAAAGCATTTAAAGAAGGTGTTTGGCTCATAAGCATGATAAATCAGTTGGGACTTCAGCAAGAGGTTGTGCCAGTTTTTTTTATTATTATCATGAAGCCTTTTTTTTCATATCAAAAGGAGACACTCACTCTTACATCTGCGACGCCCCTTTACATAAAACAGGGGACCAACCATGAAAATCACAAAATAATTACAAAACTAACTCAAAAAGCTCATCAGACCATCTTAATAGATCCTAAACCAACCAAAAGAGGTCGTGTCGGTTAATTGTGATAGCAAGAGCGTTATCAATTTGGCTAAAAATTATATTTATCACTCACATACTAAACACATTAATGTTCATCACCATTTTATCCAATAGGTGCTTGAGGAAGGAGGCGTAACACTAGAGAAGATTCACACCAGCATGAATCCAGTAGACATGCTTACCAAGGTCGTTCCTACAGAGAAGTTCAAGCTTTGTTAAACTTCTCTGAGCTTATCGATGTCATAAAAGGAGGGAATGTGCACGAGAAGCGTTATTAAAGCTATGATGCGAGACAGAGATAAGAGAATGGGACAAGAAGCTATACGTTTGAAGATTGAGGACATGGTGAATTTTGTTGCTGACAGATGTCTTAAATATATAAATCATAGTTCGATGACATCGAAGCAAACTCGATGAAATCAAATTTTTTTTGTAATTTTAGGCTCTGGTTGCTAGACTGTTTTGGTCCTTCTTCAATGACATCGAAGTTAGTTCGATGTCATCAAAGGTTTACGCATATTCGTTTCTGGAAACGCAGATTCTGCGAATTTTGTTTTCGATTTTGCTTAAGTTTCTTTCTAAACCTATAAATAAGCATGTATATGAGACTATGAGCAATTCTAAGATATTTTAAGTATTTCTAAACGGGCTCTAGGGTTTCAAGGGGTGGAGAAAAGGTGACGTTTGAGGATTGCTCAAGCCGGGTAAGTCCTCTATCTTTATAATTTGTGCTTTCATAGCGAAGTTTTTTATCGCTTTGTACCATGGTTTTTTCCCGCAAGGGTTTTTCACATTAAATCTCTGTGTTTCATGTGATTGCTTGATGCTCTTGGATTGCTATCCTAGATCCAAATTTGTATGATTTCGTGGGATAAAACCCCAATAAATTTTAGGTTATAGCCCAAAAATTGAGGCTAAATCAAGCCTTAAGTGGGCCATGCTAGAGGAAACATTGGGGATTGTACGATCCACTTGAACATAATGTCAATTTTATCAAGGCCTAAACTAGTGCTGCCAGACTTGAGCTAAATCCTGGTTTACAAGCTATGGCACAACAAACTATCAAGGCAGGGTTGATAAATAGAAAGTAGAGTTACAGTCCTTGTTCAACTGAAAATAGTGAAGTTGCAGTAAAGACTGCTTTAGTTGAAGTAGGAATATGTCAATATGTCCTAAAGGGGGGTGAATAGGACTTTTTAATAATTTTATGATAATTTAAAATTCTATCACACTGATTCTAACCACAAGCATATATTAGGATTACTCAAGAGTAACTCTACTGGCTTCCAAGCTCGGTAGAGGATCCAATCACAAACTTTTTGAGAGATGAACAATATGAAAACTAGTTAATAATGATATGACTGTGTGTGTTGTGAGGTGTGATCTCAGATAATCAAATATGAAAATATTAAAGTAAATCACATAGATAAATGAATAACAATATCAAACACAGTCATTTTTATAGTGGTTCGACTACTTGTTTACTCTACTCCCAGTAACCGCACTCAACCCTTGAGTGTATCAAATTTCTCTAAGGAGGTTTCCTATGGTTCACCCCAAACCCAAGGTTTTAAATCAGGTTCACCTTTAACCTTTACAACGTACACCTAGGCTGACTATTTATGCTCTCATGAGCAAGGGTCAACACATCGCACCTACTTTTAGGCACACTGGCCAAGAATCTTCCATAAGACCCTAACTGAGGTTTCACACGGTTTATCTCGAACCCAAGGTTTTAGATAGGTTCACCTGTAACTGAAAGTTTATTTTCACGCCCCAAACTCGAAAACCAGGCTCACAAAATTCTCAATCGTCGAATCCGACACCGACAGCCTCTGTAGAACCCCATTCTCGGCTCCTAGCGCCCATTCGCCAGGTTCCGATCCTGGGATGCTACGAGGAGGATTTTCAACGTCAGTTTGATTCGTAATAAGCATAACCAAAGGTATAACCCACAAACAACAACCAAGAACTCCATTACATTTTCACTATGATCAAAAACTTTAGAAGTACAATGAGCATAAAAGGAAATACAATGATAAGGAACAAAAACTTCAAAATGATCTGCAAGTGCTCCTGCCTCAGCGCTGCTGCGCCTCAACGTCACCTACACGCAACGGTCTTGCATAAGCTTATAGAAAGCTTAGAAGGTGGTGAAAGTGTGTGCGCAAGGTAGTAATATGATCATGCAGTATCAGAGTAATGCGAAATATGCAGATAGATCCATTAAAATCATAAGTCATACCAAGGCTATGCGATGCAAAGCATGAAGGATGTCGGCCATACCAAGGCTATGCGATGCAAGATGCAAGTCAAGCATACAATCTTCATCTAAGTCCACATATCAATACAGCTCAACTCTGGGATATCACCGGGGTCTAGTACACTCTAAACTAGATCGCCGCCACATCGCGCGCAATAAGGTAAGTGGAAGAGACCTCACTATCCGTCTGCCAATATCGGGCTCGACTCATCGATAGCGGACCCATTCCTCGAGCTAGTCAAACTCAGCCTAGCATTGCCTCCTACACTCGGACGGGTAAGGCCGCACCCCCTTCCAACCGACCACTACACAGTGGAGAGCGCAGCCATCTGGTAATTGACACTCAGCGCTCATCTACCCACTCGGTCTAGACGTTGGAGCAACCTCTTGATACCATAAGGGTTTAAGAACTTTCACCCAGGGATATCTATAGCACCCCATGTAGAACAAGATTTTCGATATCCAATCCTGTCAACCACAATATGCCTGTAGAGGCTACGGCCCGATGTCGCTAGGGCGTATAATAACCATTTCACACAAATGCGAAAGGCATGAATCACGTTATCCAGTCATGCAATAAATCCTGCGCATATCGTGCGCTCATGTAGGGCAACATCGCCTAACCGGGGGCCCATAAATAACCCGTCCGAAGGCATATGCTATGATCAATCAATTCTTATATCAAGCATACATATGATGCGTATGATCGTGAGTCATGAAACTATACTAACATGTAAAAAAAAAGTGATGAACCATTCTTACAACGCAGATGGGCCTAGACGACCTATACACAACAAGTACTGCCTATCAAAGGGGCCCTAGGGAGAGTCGTAATGTGGACATCCAACCAACATTACACTTGCAATGTGGACGTCAAACCAACATTGTTCCCAAGGTACGATCGTCGCAAACATCATTACATAAACCGTGTTGGGCTCACACATTGCAATGAACCTTAGGTACATCACATTGGGCCTTAAATACATCAAATGGGACACGTCATATGGGCCTTTTATTCATCAAATGGGCCACATAAATGGACCACACCAATGGGCCTTAGGTATATTGCAATGGGTCATAACCCATGGGCGTCAGAGTACATCATAATGGGTCAAATCACATGGGCCTTGTGTGTCTTAAATGGGCCTAATCTCATGGGTTTCATACATATCAAATGGGCCTAAATCATAGGCCTTATATAGATCAAGTGGGCCTAAACCCATAGGCCTTATACAAATCAAATGGTTCTAAATCATAGGCCTTATATAAATCAAATGGGTCTGGTCCCAAGGGCCTTGGGATATATCAAATGGTCCAATCCCATGGGCCTTACATCCACATCAAAGTGGGCCCCAATAAACTGTCACAAATACATTAAGATGAGCCTCAAATCATGCCAAGATAGGGTCCACTTGGACTGTGGATCTGGCTCATTCTTTGACTCATTCCACAAAATGATCTTTAAAAATGCGTGGACAGATTAGATGCAACACCTGTATCCATGGTGGGGGCCCACATGAAGGCCCACCATCGTGAATGTTATAAATTGTATAGTATATAAACAACGTATATAATATATATACAATATTATATATATATATATATATATATATAAAATACAATATAATATATGTATATATGTATATATATATACACACACACGCGCGCACACACCCACACACACGCATGCACACACAACGGGCCCCACCGTCCGCTGGACGGTGGGGGTGAAACACACATATCATGGTGGCATCCACCGTCCGCCTGGACGGTGGATAAAGGACACGTACATCACTGTGGGTCCCATGTGGGGCCCACTGAAATGTTTATTTGCCATCCAAACCGTTCATAAGGTCATGTGGACCTAAGTGGAAGGAAAACACAAATTTCATCTTGATCCAAAACTTCTGTGGACCCCAGAACGAGTTTCAATGGTAGATGTTCATTCACACTGTTTCCTATGGTGTGGGCCACCCGAGCGTCGGATCGACTTCATTTTTGGAGGGGGCCCACCTCAGGGGGTGGCCCACCATATGAACGGCGTGGATAAAACATATACATCATGATGGGGCCCACGGCAGCAGCCGTGGGATGCTGCCGTCCGCCCGCCCAAGCACGATGCAGCGTGCTGATGCAGTACGTTGTCAGAGGCAGAGGCAATGCCTCTTGCATTGCTATTTTTTTTTTTGAAAAAAACACTGATCTGTGGATTTTTGAGTGTGGGGCCCACATCGCATAAATTCACTCCGCCCACTAGCTTCCCTGACTCGAAACAAGCCCAACGAGTCCGCTATTGGACCCATTTGGATTTGTATAAAGATTAAAATTTATATAAATGGTGAGAGTCACTATTTTGAGAGGTATGGCCCGCCTAATGAACGGATGGACCTCATTCCTTGGCTCAACGCCTAAAATGATATGGGGAAGAGGATGGGCGGCCTGGATTGAATACATACATCAAAGTGGGTCCTATACAAGTGGTCCACCCAAAAATACCAACTCTCTTTTCTTTCTTTCTTCTTTTTTTTTCCCTCCAGTGTCCAGGGAGCGTCCAGTGTCCCTGGATCATATTACGTACATTAAGGTGGGCCTTGTTAAGGTGGGCCACCACTGATGGATGATGTGGGTACAACATAAAAGGTGGGCCCCACTTGAAGAAATCTTGGACAAAATAAATACTTCAAGGTGGGGTCCATTCAAGTAGACCATAAGGCCATTTCACCACACAAAACAAATAATTAAAAGAAAAGAGAGGGAGAGAGAGATAGAGTGGGACACGCTTTGTGATGGAGGGCTCCGCCACTATGAGCCCTCCCTTACAAGAGATCATACATTTAAATGGGTCCCTTTACACATGGGACCACCTAAATCAAAAATTAATGGTGGGGATCCTTTTCCCACCAATATGGACGGTCTAGATGACCTTCCTAATGTAATAAAATAAACATCATGATGAGGTCCATGGAGAATGGCCTCATCATGGAATGATCATGATGATCAAAGTGGGCCATCGGCCACACCTTAGGGTCCCAAGTGAGATCCAAACCATTGATCGGTTGGTCTCACTTGGCCCATCTCAAAAATAAGGAAAACTACTATTATCATGCACCCACCGTCCGATCTTCTTGTTCCTATGGGCTCCTTAGCTCCTTAGCTTTGATTTCAATGGGTGAGATGAGGAATGGATGGCTAGGATGGGAGATGATGGGGTAGAAAAGTGGGCCACACTTGAAGTTTTGAAAGAGATGGAGAGGTTTGGGAAATTCATACGTATGGAGCTCCTCTCCTTTGGATTTTTGAGTTTGAAAATGAGAAAGAGAGAGAGAGGGAGTTGTAAAGAGAGAGATGGGTGATGGATGGATGAAGTGATAGATGTGTGTAGGAACTTTTTGACTTTTGTGGCCTTTTGTGTAAGAAAGGCATGAGAGTGTAAGAGAACTTTTGACTTTTGAGGCTTGCTTGGGAAAAGGTGAAAGGTAATGTGTACTTGACATGTACTTGACATGTGATGGATTGATGGATTGATGTGACACATCGTAGAGATTCTCTTGGATTTCACAACGGGCGGCGTTTTCTTCGCACAGAACGTTGGCCCACATCTCTTGACCAGGGTATCGCCTCGGCGCGCAAGTCGCGGCATCGAAACCGCAGCGACGGCGCGGTCGCTATGGTAATGGTCTTGGGTTAAGTCGATACAGATTGACGGTATATGAATCAGGGTCGCGCGTAAATATCGGTTAAGGGTCGAAAGTTGTCGAAATTTGACTAGTAAGACTGGGGAAGTATACGGAACGGTACGGACTAAGATACGGGTCTTACATTTATGCTCTCCACAGAGCAAGGGTTAACATTACGTATCCACCATGTACACTCCCACCGAAGGCCTCCTAGAGGACTTGCAAGGTTGAGAAACACCTTAGACCCATATCTATAAAGGAATGATCACAAGGGTCCTCTGGACTGATAACTTACAGATAAGAAGATGAGTCCCTTTTAACTTATAGTTGAAGATCTCTTCCTTTATTGAAGAAGAGTCTTCTACTTCCTTGAACCGCAACTCAGAAGATATACCGATGTATGGCAATGGGTTGGGTCAAGGTTATGATGGAATCCTACTATCAAATATTTTCCTATAAAGGAGATAGAGTGATTCCAATCATCTATGCATTCAAGGCATCCCAGCTTAATGATTTATCATTAAGGTGGTAGCTAGAGGATCCTTGAATGCAGAAGTTCATTCCCTAATCTACTCTATCGAATATCAATGATGAAGGTGGATTGGACGATGAACTCCCTTGAGAGAAAGGGCTTTGGGTAAATGATCTAAGGTTAAACACTCAAAAGCACTCTCTACTTTCTCTCACAGCAACTAAAGACAAGCCCTCTATATATAGGCAAAAAGTTTTAATAGATATAAAACAGTCACATTTATGACAGAGTTCGATATCATCGAGCGTATACTCTCGATTGCATTGACTAACCGCTCGATGACACAAACTCAAATGTCATACTCTTTTGAAACTTGTTGCCAGCTAGTCGAGGGCATCGAATTGAAACACGCATCGATGTCATCAGATTTCGAACTCCGATAATATCGATACGAGGATCAATTCCTCGACATTGATATCGAGGGTACTTCGATATATCGAAGGTCTTCATGATTTTCCTATAAAAAACAGGGACACAAATACTCTGATGTCGATTATATTGAGTCTACTTCGATAAACTCGAGATTCAAATATCGATGATATCGATAGGGGTATCGATACATCGATAATTCTGTCCAAATGTATATGTAATTGCTAGATACTTTATGTCCTCATTCGATTTTATCGATTGAGCTTTCGAGGACATCGATAGCATATCTTAATTTTATCGAACCTGATATCGATAAATCGACAGAGGTAGAAAACTTAGAGATTTTCTGATTTTGTAAAAAAGTTTTTTAACTCAAAAATCCTATGATATTCTAACCAATTTTAAGGGTTTTATTTACCAGGTGTTTTGGGACATGGGATGTGAGCCTTAGATTTACCTGTGGTGAGTTCAGGCATACATCCGGTTGAGGCAGACAACTGATTGATCTTCCCATGGAGCTTTTCTATCTAGTTGACTCAACACTCATACTAATTGACAAACTAGTACACTTTCAATCTCTCCCTTTGTCAATTATGTGACAAAATACCAAAATACCCTAAAACAACATCTAAACAACCATATCCTAAATTATGTGTACATGTAATTTACACAATTTTACAATGTTTAATGAAACTATACACACACGTCAGTAGCTGATCCCCCTAACAGCATTCTCCCCCTATCTTGATGCAGCTGCTCCCCCTAACACCTGTATCATAATTCAAGTAGATATGCAATTTTCCTTGTGAGGTGTTTGAATTATTCACCCCCTTTTTGTCAGTCATTGGTAAAGGTATAACAGTTAATATTGACTGAAGTTAAAGCATCGTGGGAGAATCATCATTCAAAGAGCATATATATATATATATATATATATATATAAATAACACATACATTTTTGCAGACCAAAGATGCATAGCAGATAATAGATAAAGCAAAATAGCACACGCATCACACAGTAGATAAAACAAAGAGGATAATCATGTCATTAAAAAGGAATGGAATTATCAGCAGCCATATAAAAAAAAAACATCTAGAAATATATCTATACTGCCAAGATTAACAGTAGATTAACATCTATCCCAATAAAATTACCAAGCCCATTCATGGGCACCCAGAATCAAACATCAGTTTTTAGCCCAACCATGGGCATATACCACTCAAAACAAACGTCAGACTGTACAGATTAGTGAGTTATCACATACACTCATGAGAGCGCAGAACATCCAAAAAGATACTAATGTTCATACGCAGAAATAGGAGTGAGGTGT
Source organism: Magnolia kwangsiensis (assembly GCA_037074715.1). Taxonomy (NCBI): domain Eukaryota; kingdom Viridiplantae; phylum Streptophyta; class Magnoliopsida; order Magnoliales; family Magnoliaceae; genus Magnolia; species Magnolia kwangsiensis. The sequence goes on along the minus strand of CM073580.1, from coordinate 16,042,223 downwards.
ATGTGACAGCATCCAGATACCAGCACTATAAAGTCGAAGAAGATGGCGTTGTATCGTCTCGATGGCAGGTGAACAGCTCAACCAACTATTGCACGGTCTGCTGCACTCCATTCACTAGGCACTCCAAGACGGTAAACCTTTCATTCATTGATTCCTTGAGCTGGGAGACATCTCCTTGTATGGCTCCAATCCTATCCTAATGGAACTTGAATCTCTTTGCATGCCCAGGCCCTAATGTGGATGGTTCTTGATGGGACACAGACGGTTCTTCCCCAGCCATTTCAATCTCTGTAGTGGGAGCATCTCCTTCACCTCCAGCTACTTCTTCTTGAATGCCTTCCTTTGGATCCTCGGGATATTTATGGAACTTCAGGTCCATCCTCCGAATGTTATTTTTGTTGAAGATTTGGAGGGGAAGTTCCGAATCATTGGTCATTGGGAAGCCGATGGCGTTGCACACCCTGTTTATGAACCAGGGATATGGCAAGTGAAGATCCCAGGACATGTAAACGGCATAGACCAATTGGTGGACAAGCAGAGTCGGAACGAAGATTTTTATCCCGTTGGCAATTGAATACACTATCATGGTCATAAAACCTGTGAGATCGGACCGGTTGGTACTTCTAGGATAGATGTTTGTGGCGAAAATACCATGTAAGACCCAAAATCGTGGTTCCATGTACCTAGATTTCAACACATTTCCTTGGTACCAAGGAATATCTCTACTATAACAGAGGTATTTAGTAACCATGGATCGAACTTCAATGTTTTCGAGATCCATTTCAGGGAGACCATCAGGTGACATTTCCAGCCCTAGGATGTTTACCATTATGGTAGGAGTGATTAGGACATCATCACCATTAAGAGAGACCATCATTGAAGGAGGATCAGATACGGGTGAGTGACAAGCGGCGAGAAAGTTGCGTGTGCGCTCAAGATGACATGGCCCACCGAAGTCAAGAACGTGCAACCAATTGATTGTAGCAAACAGGGATTTTAGATTGTATGGTTTTAAACAATCTCTATCTACCTTCCTCTCATGAATGAGCTTTCTACCCGTGTATTTGGCTGGAAGTGGATTTGCTCTAGCCGGAGGAGGTGTCGGTGGTTCGGACTAGGACACGCCATGTGAGGTTTGTTGTGACCTTTGACGAGTGGGGGTCCCCCGTTCAAGCGCTCTTGCTCTCTCTTTGGAAGCAAGAGTTTTTCATCAAGAGGCTCTGGAAGACTCCCCAGGTCCCGACACTGTTTCTTTGTCCTTACCCATAAAGTCAGATTTGGGAAGAACAGAAAAAATTCCTCTTTTGAAGCAACTGAAAATACCCGACCAAAAGGCAAGATAGAATCTGGAATGGAAGGAATAGAAGGATAATACCAGTTCTCGAGGAGCTTCCGGGACCCACGATGTACTTTCGGCTGAGGGGATGTGCAGAGAAAAAAATGAAATGCCCTTTTTCTGAAAAATAAATTTTTCCGCTCGACCGCCTTTTATCGGGCAGTAGTCTTCAATATCATCGACCAGTGTTTCAATGATATTGATGTAAATCTCTTGATGTTATCGAGACCATCTTCGATATCATTCTCAATCATATGGCTTTTTACATTTCAAAGAGGCATCGATGATATCGACCCTTGATTGATTAATCTAGAGTGACTTATCGACAGACATATCGAGGATGAATGATTTTCATTTTTCCACACTACCACAAACCCATGTATAGAATAGAATATCTTTGTATTAGTATACACAACAAAATTTTGTACAAGCATTGTACAAATCAAAATTATAAACATTAGGATGTTTATATACAAAAAAGATTGAGGTGAGGAACCTCAGATATATCATTAGGAGCTTATCAAAAATTGCATCATTTCAACAAATATCCAGATCTTGATGTATGACCTGGTCTTGTCTTTTCATGCTTCGTATTTCAGGGTATAGAGTGAGTTATCAGACAATTCAGATTTTCTTTCACTATCCATTTTGAGATAAAATTCTTAAATGTGGTAGATTTAGTTTTCATATTTATCTTACCCCCTTGATCCTCTAACTCCTTCATTCTGTCATTCATTCTAGGTGGTGATCAATGAGTATTTTTTTTAACTAATCTCCTAGGTGGACTTTTGACATTTTGTATTTCTCTGGTCGGTTTGAATTTACCAATATGATTTTGACCAGAGTTACGTGGAGTCCTTCTAGGTGTCAAGCATTCAAACTTATAATGACCCAAATCACCACATAAATGATAAATTGGAGTACTTCTTGCGTTACTACCTGAAGCAGCGGATTTTTCAGATATTGGTGCTGCATTTTCGATTCTCGTTTTAGTTTTATCATACCGTAGGCCACTCTTGTCTTTTCCTCGTCTACCCATCCCTAACAATTTTTCTAGCTTTTCACCACTCTGAAAAAGTTTATAATTTATTTCAGCAAATTTTCTGGATTTCTCTAAGTCAACACGAAGTGTGTGATTCTCATTCTGGAGATGCTGATTTTCATCTTTTAATAATCCAACTTGTTTAGTAAGCTTTGATGATTCTGTTTTTAGGGATAGATTGACTCTTTCTAACTTATGATTGTCTGAATGATATTGTTGTAAATCATTGATTAGGTGTGCATTAATTTTCAAGGTTTTGTCCAGATCTCTTTGTAGCAATTCTTTTTTATTTTCAGACATTCCAAGTCTTTTTAGAATGTAGATGCTATGAATATAGAGTTGATTGTAAGCATCCTGTAGTTTATCCTATTTCTCTTCTTCCTCCTCTGTTTCTTCATTATCAGATGGAAATGATTCAGTAACTTGTGGTTCTTTCTCGTTCTCATCTTTACTAGGAATGATTGGAGTAGTGGAGATCATAATAATTTTCAAAGATTTCTAATCTCCATCTCTCTCTGAGTCATTAGATTTTGAATTTGACTCTTCTATACCATCCCATGTGGCGGCCATTGCCTTACCCTTCATTTTTCTGTTTTGGGCATTTAGTAGATAGGTGTCCATACTTCTGACAAGCATAGCATTGTAGTTCTTTAGCCTTTTTATGAAATTTACCTGTAGAAGATTTGTTGTCCACCTTTCTTCCTCTGGAAGGACGGCCATGATTCTTCTAAAAGAACTTCTTGAATCGTTGCACCAGTAAAGTCACTTCCTCATCTTCATCTTCTTTTTCACTTCCATTGTCCTCATTTGTTATTTTTTTTAAAGTTTTTAGGACAATATTTTTGAATTTTTGCGTTTGTTTGAAGTGTAGTTTGAATATTTGTAGGGAACCTACCAGTTCTTATACTTTCATTTCATCTATGTTCCTACATTCTTCAATAGTTGTTACTTTAGGATTGAATCATTCCGGTAAGGATCTTAGAATTTTTCTATAGATTTTTGGTACCGGAACTTTCTCTCCTAATTCACCCATGGAGTTGCAAATGATATTCAACTTTATGAAAAAATTCATAAAGGTCTCATGCTCTTCCATTGTGAAGTTATGAGTTACAGTTTAGATCTCTTCGCACTGTTTGTACCTTCATGGGTTGTTTCCAATAAATCCCATGCTTCCTTGGATGTCCCACACATACTGATTTGATTGAAAATATCTTGGGACACAGCACAGTAGATAGCATTCATGGCTTTAGCCTCAGCAGTTGATTTTTCTTATCAAATGTTGTCCACTTCTCTTTAGGTTTCGGTTTGGTGATAGTTGTGCCATTATCAAGTACTATTTGTTCAGATGGTGACACATATCCTCTTTCAACTATATCCTAAACATCATGATCCAAGGATCTCAGAAAGTAGTGCATTCTAGCCTTTCAAAATGCATAATTTAATCCATCAAATACTGGAGGTCTAGAGACCAATGAGCCATCTCCTTTGGTCATATTCCCAACTTCAATCAAGACCACTCTCTAAGTGGTGAAGCCCTTAAAGAGAGACCCGCTCTGATACCAATTGAAATTGCGGTAAAGACCGCTTTAGTTGAAGTATGAATATGCTAATATGTCCTAAGGGGGGTAAATAGGACTTTTTAATAATTTTATAATAATTGAAAATCCTATCACACTAATCCTAACCACAAGCGTATATTAGGATTACTCAAGAGTAACTCTACTGGCTTCCAAGCCCGGTAGAGGATCCAATTATAAACTGTTTGAGAGATGAACAATATGCGAACTAGTTAATGATGGATATGACTGTGTGTGCGTTGTGAGATGTGATCTCAAATAATCAGATATGAAAATATTAAAGTTAATCACACAGACAAATGAATAGTAATCTCAAACACAGTCATTTTTATAGTAGTTCAACTACTTGTCTACTCCACTCCCGATAACCGCACTCAACCCTTGAGTGTTTCAGATTTCACTAAGGAGGTTTCCCATGGTTCACCTCAAATCCAAGGTTTTAAATCAGGTTCACCTTTAACCTTTACAACCTACACCTAGGCTGACTGTTTATGCTCTCACGAGCAAAGGTCAACACATCGCATCTACTTTTAGGCACACTGGTTAAGAATCTTCCATAAGACCCTAACTGAGGTTTCACACGGTTTACCTCGAACCCAAGGTTTTAGATAGATTCACCTTTAACTGGAAGTTTATGCTCTCCATAGAGCAAGGGTCAACATTACGTACCCACCACGTATACTCCCATCGAAGGCCTTCCTAGAGGACTTGGCAAGGGTGAGAAACACCTTAGACCCATATCTATAAAGGAATTATCACAAGGGTCCTCTGGACTCTGATAACTTACAAATAAGCAGATGAGTCTCTTTTAGCTCGTAGTTGAAGATGTCCTCCTTTGTTGATGAAGAGTCTTCTGCTTACTTAAACCGCAACTCAGAAGATATACCGATGTATGGCGATGGGTTAGGTCAAGGTTATGATGGAATCCTACTCTCAAATATTTTCCTATAAAGGAGATAGAGTGATTCCAATCATCTTTGCATTCAAGGCATCTCAGCTTAATGATTTGTCATTAAGGTGGCAACTGGAGGATCCTTTAATGCGGAAGTTCATTCCCCAATCCACTATATTGAATATCAATGATGAGGGTGAATTGAAGGATGAACTCCCTTGAGAGAAAGGGCTTTGAGTAAATGATCTAAGGTTAAATACTCAAAAGCACTCTCTACTTTCTCTCACAGCAACTAAAGACAAGCTCTCTATATATAGGCAAAAAGTTTCAATGGATATAAAACGGTTACATTTATGATAGAGTTCGATATCATCGAGCAGGGTCAATATCATCAAGCGTATACTCTCGATTGCATCGACCGGCCGCTCGATGACACAAACTCAAATGTCATTGTTGCCAGCTGGTCGAGGGCATCGAAACATGCGTCGATGTCATCGGATTTCGAACTCCAATAATATCGATACGATGATCGATTCCTCGACATTTGAAAAATGAGAGAGACTTGTTTTAAAATTTTTCAGGTCAAAAGATATGATCGAGGTACATTCAATGTCATCGAAATTTAAATGTCGATGATATCAAAGGTCGTGTCGATGCATTGATAAATCCATAGATTTTATCAGTGAGCTTGCTGGACAGTTTTATGTCCTTTCTCGATGCAATCGATCTGACCTTAATATCATCGATATTTAAATATCGATTCTATCGAGTGACCCTCGATCTGAAATAAAAACTACCTAAAAAGTGTTACTGGAAAGATTGTGATATCATTGAAGGCCTTCTGATATCATCGAGATTTGAATTCCAAGGATATCGAGGGTACTTCAATATGTCGAAGGTCTTGATGATTTTCTTATAAAAAACAAGGACACAAATACTCTGCTGTCGATTATATCGAGTCTACTTCGATAAACTCGAGTTTCAAATATTGATGATATCGATAGGGGTATCGATATATCGATAATTCTGTCCAGATGTATATGCAATTGCTAGAAACTTTATGTCCTCATTCGATTTTATCGATTGAGTTTTCGAGGACATCGACAGCACATCTCAATTTTATCGAACCTGATATCGATAAATCGACAAAGGTAGAAAACTTAGAGATTTTCTGATTTTATAAAAAAGTTTTCTAACTCCAAAACCCTATGATATTCTAACCAATTTTAAGGGTTTTATTTACCTGGTGTTTTAGGACATAGGATGTGAGGCTTAGATTTACCCGTAGCGAGTTCGGGCACACATTCGGTTGAAGTAGACAGCTGATTAATCTTCCTATAGAGCTTTTCTATCTAGTTGATTCAACACTTACGCTAATTGACAAACCAGGACACTTTCAAATAGGACAAATATCAAAGGGTTGATATTTCCAGGGCATCCCTATCAACTGTGGACCCATCACATCACTGATCTATGGGCCCCACTTTTAGTGTGGGAATCATGCACATCTCTTGATGTCTTTGAGGATGCAGTGATGTAAAGCAGGTTGCGGACACTTTCATGTTCAAGATTGACTAGAAAAGGCTCGATCAAAGGCAGAGGTGATTTAGACCGTCAAAATCCTACAACAGGGGTATCTCACAAGCCAGAACAAATTACTCGTATTATATATGATTTTGAGGTAAGAGAAGCTACTTTGCCACGCGGAATTTGTGAGATTCCATTAGATTGAAGGTTGAAAATTCATTTTATTTTCGTTTTTAGTTTGATTATAACTCTTCATCCTTTCAACTTTTTATTTATTTATTTATGGTGAGTTTTAGTTTGGAGAAGCTGACCAGGAAGACCTCGTCACGTTCATCCCCGCTACATGTCATGTGTTTGTTTTTTTTTTTTCTTTTTTTCTTTTTTTTTTCCTTCTAAATGATTTATAATCAGAAAGACTGATTTGAGTTTTGCACCACTTACAAAATAGTAATGACTCATCCTTCTCGCACGTGGCAACAATATAAAGCCATACACGCCATTCAATTTGTGGGTCCCATTATAGATGAAGCATATATCTAAATTCACAATGGTCAAGCAATTGTAACACCAAAATGGATGGTTAAAAGTAAAATATATAGAAAGTGCTCCTAAAACTCAAAGGGAAAATTGCAATTTTCCAAATATGCTTCATCCATAATTGGGTTAGGGATTTGACGGTCTTGATTGCCATACAAATATGGCATGTCTACTTTTGTAGAGTCACCACCGTTTTTCAAAGTGCTGTAAATGTAATCATGTATAGCAAATCTTTTCCGAGTCTTGCCCATCAAGACTCAGGATGTAATATTTTGTTCAATTCTTAGTGAGTCAACTCAGTTACCGAGTTTACGGTGGGGTTTTTTTTTTTTTTTTCTGAGAATTGTGAGCGGATATACTTGCAGTGTAATCCAGTCCATCCAAATCGATGATACCATGGGTGATGGAGCATGGTTGAAACTTTAAACTAAGAAGATAATATCAACCATCTGATTTGTGCTTTGAATTTATACCACTCATTACTTTACTTTTATCCATCAATCTCATAACCATTAATTAGATGGTAAGGATCAGTTGATCCATGCAACTTTAGAGATATGCTCCATCCACCATGCGATTCATAATTTGAATGGTCTAGATAGCTGTACACTTGGGCCATGTGTGAGTAGAATGAATCACCACCATTTTTAAAGGGGTGGTAAACTAATATAGTAGTCTAAACCTAGCTAGATCCGGACGCGGATTTCCTGCGAAAGCTTTTCGCAGGGAGTTCCTGCGCAACGATTGAGCGTGGGGCACCACATGTTTTTGAGAAATGTACTCTATTCATCCGTTTGGTGAGTTCATTTTAGAAGAATCGACAAAAAATGAGATAAATTTAAAACTAAAGTGGGCCACACAAGAGGAAAAATTGGGGAAAGAAATACCCACTGTTGAAACTTTTTTAGGCTCCACCTTGATGTTTATATGCCATTCAAACCGTTTATAAAATTATTAACACAAAGATGAAGTGAAAATATAAATAAATTAGCCTAAAAGAAAACTTTTATGATCATAAGAATGCTTCAACGGTTCTAATGGAATCCCTAATGTTTGCGCTCGTGTGACCCACTTGAGTCTCGGATCCACTTCGTTTTTTGTATATTGTCCTAAAATTATCTTGAAAAATAGATGAACAGAGTACATCTTCCAAAATCAATGGTGGTGGCCCCACCCAGCATCCTTGCACAGAAATTTCCTACAAAAAGCTTTCGTAGGAAATTCGCGTCCGCGAGATCCTATCTGTCGATGGAAACGGATGGACGTGGGTTTCCTGCAAAAGCCTTTTCTCAGCAAGTTTCTGCACGGAGAAATCAGGTGCGGCTCACTATAATGATTTTAAAAAATTTTATCTTTATATTTTGTGAGTTCATTTTAGAACATGAGATCAAAAATGAATAATACTTAACTCTCAAGTGAGCTAAAAATGTGAGAATTAAATTTTGACAGTTGAAATATTCATGAGTTAAAGAAGTTTTGAATCAGTCTAATATTTGTTTTTTCACTTCATCCCAATCGAAATATGTTATTAACGCTATGGAGGGCATGTAAACATCACTGTTTCGGACTACTACTCCCCTTGCAACCAGCTAATGGTTGGTGGTTGGTGCTATGTGGGCCCCACCATGATGTATGTATTTCATCCATGCCGTCAATCTATTTTTCTAGATCATTTTATGCTATGAGACTCAAAATTAGATATATACCAATCTCAAGTAGACCACATTACAGGAAACAATGTTTAATGAACGTCACCATTAAAAACTTTTTTGGGGGCATAAAAGTTTTGGATCAAGCTGATCTTTGTTTTTTTTTTCCCCTCATATGGGTCTGTATGACCTAATCAACAGATTGGATGTCAAATAAACAGTACAGTGGGCTTTGGGAGGATTTTAACAGTGGATATCCAATCACCATTGTTTTCCTGTGGTGTGGTCCACCTGAGATTTATATCCATCTCATTTTTGGGATCAATCCCTAAAATGATCTGTAAAAATGTGTGAACAGAATGGATGAAACACATAAATCACGGTGGGGCCCAAAGAGCACCGACCATCGGCCACCGGGCTGGTGGCAGTGGGAGTATTGGTGATAGCAGGCGTGGGACCCATCTGAAAAGTAATTGCGCAATGGGCCCTCTCCATAGAATAATTACAAGCCTGCCCCGACCAAACGTACAGGTAGCTGCCGCCCATGTCTCCCTGAAGGAAAACTTTAATACTCTGACAGGGTATGAAGGTTGACACACGGTATTAATAAATTATATTAATGGCATATAAGTAATTCAAAGTGATCCATCCAAATCATTATCCCAAACTTAGATGGATAATAAACAAAAATCACCTTGATCTGATTATCCAACTACCCAGTTGTGGATATTTATTGGACGTTTGAGATGTAAATTATCCAGTGCTTTAATGTTAGAAAGCACTTTCTACCAATCAAATGTTGCCACGTTTAAATCAATCTAATTTGGGCTTGTGAAATATCTAACGTAGGCCTGCGTACCAGCCATCACTGTCCACCCACTTTCTGTCAAGCTGCCTTTCGCACTTGTATTTGAGCATGTTTGAGATAATTTGGAGGGATTTCTAAAATCATTTGGAAATGTGAATTTGAAGGTAAATAACTAATGGTATTTGATAATGTGGTTTGAAATGTTATGCTTTTGTTGTCATTCATGCCTGATTCAAGTAAAATAAATTTTTAAATCTATTTTAAAAGTAGAAGAGCCATACATGTAATAAAGGTGTCACTAAATTACTAATTAACTATCTATATGACGGGCTATTCAAAATAATTTATTGATTGGATGCAACAATAAAATCACATATGTGAGCTTGTTAGCTGCCGGTATCCTTATGTTTGCTTCAACAGCCAGTGTAGGGTGATGACCTTTACCGAGTGTCTTATCCGGTTGTAAATTTGTTTGAACATGTTTGCAGGAGCTGTTGAGTTCCATAGTAGGTTGGGACGATGTTGAGTTTGCTATAGACCGCACTCTCTTATGAGATTTGGTTTCTAATTAACAAACATTCACGTTTCAGTGCTGCATGTTGTCATTTCCAGCACCACTTTTAGGTGTGAGTTATTTTACAAGACTGCATGGGGGACTTTGGGTGGACAGCTCTACTTCATCTATTCCCCTTAGCATTGACTAGTTTGAACATCCTAAATGATCGTAGATTAATATGTAAATGAGATATCTCGGAGACTCTATTCATTTATTCAAAACAACCTTTAAACCTCTAGATGATTGTGAATTAATAGGTAAATTTTATTAATAATCTCTTAGTCTTAAAAGCTTTATTGAAATATAATAAGTATGGCTAGAAGAGGTGCAAAACCGCTATAAAATCGTATGCTCAAAACAACAGACTTTCAAGTGGTGCTTGATCGAATCAAGTAGGTAACTCGTATCTATCTGGTAAGATTTGATTTTTTTTTAATCTGAGTTTTCTCGATAGAATTGATGAACTTTTGATGACATCGAAGGGTCCCCTCAATCCCATTGAAGGTCACTTGATGGCATCAAGAATCAGTGTGTACACTGTCCAACAACAATTTATCTGGAAACCTGATTTTCATGATGTCATCGAAGCCACGCTCAATGCCATTAACAAAGCTATTACTTACTCGATTTTTTTTAACCATTGTAGCTTAAACTTTGTATATATGACATTCTTTTCTTGAGCATTTATATGGAATTTTTTGTGCAATATAAGCTTAAGTGATTCCATAATTATATCTATCATTCTAAGCATCTATACCAATTAATTATAATTTATATTCCTTGAAATTAACACTTTAATGAGGATTCCAACTCCACCTTGAAGATAAGATTGAAACTATAGCTAAATTTTTATCTGAATCATCTAGAAAACCCATCTAGGTAAATTCCCCCTATGATTACAATATTTCATTAGTTGTACGAGATTCACCCAACCTCTCATAACCTTGGTCACCTCAAAGGAGAATTACACGCAAAGTGGTTGATCTTGGAGTTAGGGCATTGGCAATGCATCGGTATTATAATCGGATAAGCAAAGGAGAATTATTGAACCATGGGAGAGCATCGATCAAACAACCTAAAATGATACATCAATGAGGATCAATTCGACCAATAAGTGTCATAGAGTGAGTTCATGTATACTCATTCCTTGTGTACGTTTAAGTTTAAGAGTTTAAATTGTCAAACTCAATTAGATTCTTGTATAGGACCTTGGTTCTTGTGCATGACCTAAATCCAAGTCCTTGTGTCGGATACTGCATACGGGTATTTACGTGTTATTCTACGAGTGAGGCTCTGACGAGAGCAAATATAAGCCCTTGAACCAAACTCAATTAGGTTCTTGTATAGGACATTGATTCAGTTAAATCTTTATCTGAATCATCTATAAGACCCATCTAGGTAAATCCCCCTATGATTACAATATTCCTTGTACGAGGTTCACCCAACCTCTCATAACCTCGGTCACCTCAAAGGAGAATTACAAGCAAGGTGGTTGATCTTGGAGCTAGGGCATTGGCAATGCATTGGTATTATAATCGGATAAGCAAAGGAGAATTATTGAAGCATGGGAGAGCATCGATCAAGCAACCTAAAACGACACATCAATGAGGCTTAATTCGACCAGTAAGTGTCATAGAGTGAGTCCATGTACACTCATTCCTTATGTACATTTAAGTTTAAGATTTTAAATTGTCAAACTCAATTAGGTTCTTGTATAGGACCTTAGTTCTTGTGCATGACCTAAATTCAAATCCTTGTGTAGGATATTGTATACGGGTATGTACGTGTTACGAGAGCAAATATAAGTCCTTAGACTAAGACAAAGGTTATTGGTTGCTTACAGAAAACCAACTCAAGTATTTTACGAGAGCCTTTGGCAGGAGTGCATGCCTGTAAGTTCTTATGTAGGACCAAAGTTCATGGCAAGCCTATAGAAAAATTGCGTAAAGTCTCTTGTGTGAGCTAGTCCTTGTGTAGGATTGTACATATTAGAGGTGAATCTAATTAAAAATCTCCAATAGTGAAATTCAGTACACTCATGGATTGAGTGTATCCACCAAGAGTGGAGTGAAAAAATCGAACCACTATACATGCTTGTGTTTGAGATTGTCTTTGATTATTTATTTAATTATACTTATGTGATAAATGTTTAATTATATATATACATAATTAGATGAATGTTAGAAATTTATATGTAGGACATCCTATACACACATGTATAACATCATGTTTATAAACTAGCTGCTCAATTTCTATATCTTTTGTTATCTATGTGATTGAACCATCTATTAGCTTAGAAGCCTTAGAGTTAATTATCTTACTTAATTTAATTTACATATTAGTTTAAGTAGAAAATTGTATTTAAAATGCAAAAATTTTAACTGGTATTAACACCCCCTTCAAAATATAACCATCATTCCTTAACTCCACCAATCTTCTGTGCATAACTTATGAGCTCACCACGTGCAATTTCACAGCCTAGATAAAATACATGCATACATCACAATGGGCCTTGAGAGTATCATCGTGAGCCACCAAGCAATCTATGTCCACTTTGGGACGTCCTGGAATTATGTTTCAATGATCCAAACCATTTATATGATGAGCCTCACCATGGATGTTTGTTCCCAAAATTCTTCAAGAGTGAAAGATCCTATCAATTGCTGATAAAATAAGGAGCTGACCCGTGTTCAAAAGAAAAGAGTTAAATAATCAAAACGTTGAAAGATTCCAACAAGAGCATACACAGCTTGGACGACCAAATCATGACCATTCTGTTGTGCCCGACTGTGGATTGACCATGCCACACATTTTTTACACTCTTAAACAACCTTGAAGAGATCATTTATAAGACCTTCCTACATTAATTATACGAGTCTCAACTCACTGGTCAACTTAATCGAGTCCTACTTCCTGGTTTTCCAACAATGCCTAAAGAATGGCACACTAGTGCTCTCACAGCACTATAAGTTATGTTACACCTAATTGCAACGAGCCATTTTGACAGTCCAATCCATTGATCTAGACCATTCATCAGGTCCAACACAATTCATGGGCTACCTTGAAACCATCACTAATCTGACAAATATTAACCATTTGAGCTATGGACTTAAAGATGGACGGTCAAGATCATTCGCATAGTTCCAATTAGCCATTTGATCCACCTATCTGTTGAGAATGTGGAGCCACAATTGGGCCGTCTTCGACCGGTCGTGGGGCGTGTTCGACCGGTCGTGGGGGAGTCACGACCGGTCGTGGGAGGCGCTCGACCGGTCGTGGGTTCGAGCCCTGGCACGACTCAAGGTCCAGCGAGTTGTGCTGTTTTTTTCTCGGGGCCTAGGACTGGTCGTAGGAGAGCTACGACTGGTCGTAGGGGATTCGGACCGGTCGTAGGTTACGCAGTTTGTTCCGCGAAACTGCGGATTTGAGTCCTTTCGCAACCGGGATGCGGAAGGGAAGTTGCCTAAACTATAAATAGGGGTTCCTAAGGTTTTTCTATAGTATGCATGAGATGAGGAATATTGAGAAATATTTCTAAATGTGTGGGCTAAGAGTATTCTATATTCTTTCAAGGGAGAGGTTAGTATTTAGCCTTGTAATCTTTGTTTCTTCATAGTGGAAGTTTGCATCCGTGATTTTTTACCCTAGTTTGGAATTTTTCCACGTATATCTTGTCTTGTGGTTTGTATGGATTGCTTTGATCTGTTTCTAGTTTATATTTCTTTCCGTTTATCATTTGTGGGTGAGGCCTGAGATTGGATCTCGGCCCACTGCGTTGTTGGCGTGCGGCGCAACAACTGGTATCAGAGCTATTGGTTTAGTTTTATTATGAGCGATGGCGGAAGATGAAAAAAATTAGAATTGAGAAGTTTGATGGTTCAAACTTTGCCTTCTGAAAGATGCAGATGGAGGATTATCTGTATTAGAAGGACCTCTACATTCCTCTAAAAGGAAAAGAGAAGAAACCAGAAAAGATGACAGATGATGAATGGTTTTTACTGGATATGAAGGCTTTAGGAACGATCCCACTCTCTTTGTCTAAGAGCGTCGCTTTTAATATATCCAAAATGAAAACGACAAAAGAATTAATGGAAGCCCTAGCCACCATGTATGAAAAGCCCTCAGCATCCAACAAGGTTCATCTTATGAAACAGCTATTCAACATGAAGATGTCAGATGATGGGAGCGTGGCTGAACATCTAAACAAGTTCAATACAGTCACGAGCCAGTTGGAATCCGTTGGAATCGTTTTTGAGGATGAGGTCAGGGCACTATTGATCTTATCCAGTCTGCCAGACAGTTGGGATGGTTTGGTGATTGCTGTGAGCAATTCTTCAGGATCGACAAAGCTGAAATTTGATGATGTGGCCGGTCTAATTCTCAGCGAAGAATCTAGAAGAAAGGCATCAGGAGTTTCAGGGGATTCAGGGAATGCTCTAAATGTTGAAGGAAAAGGAAGAACGCAGAACAGAGGAAGCAATAAACACGTGCGTTCTAAGTCGAGGAAGAAGTCAAAGGGAGCGAAAGACAAAGACGGGTGTTGGCATTGCGGCAAGAAGGGGCACATGAAACGTGATTGCAGGGCGCTCAAGAAACATAAAGGAAGCTCTTAAGGCGGGAAGGATTCAGTGAATCTGTCTGAGGAGAGCAACACAGAGGCGTTGATCTTGTCTCTTGATGCAAGGAATGAGTTATAGATTATAGACTCGGGTGCTTCGTTTCATGCCACTTCATGTAATGAAGTTCTGTGTAATTATGTGTCAGGTGACTTTGGGAGAGTCTACCTGGGTGATGATGAGCCGTGCAGTATTGTTGGAAAGGGAGACGTTCACGTCAATCAGAAAGACGGAACGGTTTTTAAACTGAAGGATGTCAGACATATACCGAGTTTGAGAAGGAATCTGATCTCAGTGGGGCAGTTAGCCGATACCGGTTATGTGACGACATTCACTAGTGATTCCTGGAAGATCACAAAAGGTGCCTTGGTGGTATCTCGAGGCAAAAAGGAAGACACCTTGTACGTGACTTAAGGATCGTATGTTTCACTCTCAGTCGCATCAACTGGAGTGAATGGGCAGTTATAGCATCAGAGGTTGGGACATATGAGTGAGAAAGGGATGAAAGTGTTGTTGTCAAAAGGGAAGCTACCAGGGCTGAAGTTCCTTGACTTGGAATTCTGCGAGGACTGCATATATGGCAAGTAGAATAGGGTAAGCTTTAAGAAGACAGGACGCGCTCCAAAGACGCATCTATTGGAGCTTGTACACACTGACGTGTGGGGAGCGGGACAGGTATCATCTCTTGGTGGCTCACGTTATTTTGTTTCCTTTATTGATGATGCTAGTAGAAAACTGTGGGTTTATTTCTTAAAGCATAAATCTGATATATTTGATGCGTTTAAGAAGTGGAAAGTTATGGTAGAAAACGAGACAGATAAAACAGTAAAGTGTCTCAAATCTGATAATGGGGGAGAGTATTGTGACAAGAGATTTGAGGAGTATTGTGCAGCAAGTAGAATCAAACATCAGAAAATGACTCCAGGGACACCGCAGCAGAATGGTGTAGCTGAGCGCATTAACAGGACGATCCTTGAGCGCGCCAGGAGCATGAGGTCACATGCAAGATTGTCCAAGACCTTTTGAGCAGATGCTGTAAATACTGTCGTATATATTATCAATAGAAGTCCCTCAGCACTATTGGATGGTGGGCTACTAGAAGAAACATGGACTAGGAAATAAGTGAACCTTACACATCTCAGAGTGTTCGGGTGCACTTCATATGTTCACATTGATGTAGAGCACAGAAACAAGCTGAATGCGAAGTCCAGGAGGTGCACGTTTATAGGCTACTGGCAGGATGATTTTGGCTATAGGTTTTGAGATGCAGAAAACAGAAAAATCATCAGAAGCAAGGATGTAGTCTTCAATGAAAAAGTGATGCATAAGGACAGTGTGCAAGATAATAAGGCCGAGAAAAAGGAATTCGTAGAGTTGGAAGAGTTACCGGACATGGGTGTTACAACGCCACAGGATGATCGTGCACAGGAGCTTTATGAGGCAGAGCCACAGATACTGGTTGTTAGGAGGTCTACTCGGGAGAGGAGACCCGCGGTCCGATACTCACCCTCCTTACATTATCTACTGCTGACAGATAATGGTGAGTCAGAGTGTTTTGAAGAGGCATTACAGTCAGATACACGGGTTAAGTGGGAGCAGGCCATGGATAAGGAGATGGACTCTCTTGAGTCTAATCGTACATGGGAACTAGTCACTCTACCCAAGGGTAAGAAAGCTCTTCATAACAAGTGGGTTTACAGACTAAAGGAGGAGCATGATGGTTCGAAACGGTACAAGGCGAGACTGGTTGTAAAAGGATTTCAACAAAAGGCAGGTATCGATTTCACTGAAATATTTTCACCGGTAGTGAAAATGTCTACGATTCGCATGGTCTTGAGTATAGTGGCTACAGAGAACTTATATCTAGAACAGCTAGATGTTAAGACAGCCTTTCTTCATGGGGATCTTGAAGAAGAAATATATATGCATCAGCCGACAGGATACGTGGCACCAGGTAATGAGAACAAGGTGTGCAGACTGAAGAAAAGTCTATATGGCCTGAAGCAGGCACCGAGGCAGTGGTACAAAAAGTTCGATAGTTTCATGTCGGGAAACGGTTTTAAGAGATGTCATGCAGACCACTGTTGTTACTTGAAGAAGTTTGATACGTCGTACATCATTCTTCTTCTGTATGTTGATGATATGCTTGTGGCCGGTTCAAGCATGAAGGACATCTCAGATCTCAAAAGACAATTGTCTAGAGAATTTGTCATGAAGGATTTAGGAGCTGCAAAATAAATCCTAGGCATGAAGATAAAGCGTGAAAGGGAAAACAAGAAACTGGTTTTGTCACAGGCAGAGTACATAGCCAAGGTACTTGATCGATTCAATATGGGATGTGCTAAGCCGGTTAGCACTCTATTAGCCAACCACTTCAAGCTATCTAAGGAGCAAGGTGCAAAGACGCAGGAGGAACGGGACTACATGGCCAAAGTCCCATATGCGTCAGCGATTGGGAGTCTCATGTATACTATGGTGAGCACAAGGCCAGACATTGCTCAAGCAGTGGGAGTTGTTAGCAGGTTCATGAACAATCCCGGGAAGGAACATTGGGAAGCTGTGAAGTGGATCCTCAGATACCTTGTGGGTACTAAGGATGTAAGACTGTGTTATAGTGGATCAGAAATCAAGCTGCAAGGCTACGTAGATTCAGATTTGGCAGGAGATATCGACAGCAGAAGAAGCACTACAGGTTATGTCTTTACTCTGGACAGTACTGCAGTCAGTTGGGTCTCTCAGTTATAGAAGATAGTATCTATCAGTACGACAGAAGCAGAATATGTTACAGCTACAGAAGCATGCAAAGAGATGGTGTGAATGCAAGGTTTTATGAAAGAGTTGGGTAAGAAGCAAATAGATTGCAAGTTGTACAGTGACAGTCAGAGTGCAATACACTTGGTTAAGAATTTAGCCTTTCATTCAAGGACCAAGCATATTGCCATCAGATATCACTTCATACATTCGTTACTGGAAGATGGATCGATTATTTTGGAGAAGATTCATACAAGTGAGAATCCTACAGATATGTTGACCAAGGCGTGTTCAACCGGTCGTGGGGGAGTCACGACCGATCGTGGGAGGCGCTCGACCGGTCGTGGGTTCGAGCCCTAGCACGACTCAAAGTCCAACGAGTTGTGTTGTTTTTTTCCCAGGGCCTAGGACTGGTCGTAAGGGCCTAGGACCGGTCGTAGCGGAGCCAGGACCGGTCGTAGGTTACGCAGTTTGTTCCGTGAAATTGCGGATTTGAGTTCTTTCGCAACCGGGATACAGAAGGAAAGTTGCCTAAACTATAAATAGGGATTCCTAGGATTTTTCTAGGGTATGCATGAGATGAGGAATATTGAAAAATATTTTTAAAGGTGTGGGCTAAGAGTTTTTTATATTCTTCCAAGGGAGAGGTTAGTATTTTGCCTTGTAATCTTTGTTTCTTCATAGTGGAAGTTTGCATCCGTGGTTTTTTACCCTAGTTTAAAATTTTTCCACGTATATCTTATCTTGTGATTTGTTTGGATTGCTTTGATCTGTTTCTAGTTTATATTTCTTTCCGTTTATCGTTTGTAGGTGAGGCCTGAGATTGGATCTCGGCCCACTACGTTGTTGACGTGCTGCGCAACACTATCTGTTAAGAGGCCATCATGGACTGCTTATTTTTCTAAAGAATTGCTTTTGTAGCCAATAATAGCCATTCCATCCATGGGTTGAGGAAGGATGACAATATAAAATAAGTCCAAAATCAATGGTGGATTAGATCATCTGATCAGTGTGATTTTTACATGACAGCCCATGAAGTGCATTCTGAACTTGGATACTTCTCAACTTGATGGATGGTTCAGATTGATCGATTCAACCATCCAGGTAAACCTATGCAACTCAGAGCACTATAAGTTATACTGCTATGAGGGCATATCATTTCCCAATCTTAAATTATTTATGAATTTACATGAAAATATTTTAGAATTTTTATTTCTAGCTGAGGTATCTACAAGAAAGCCCTAAAAAATATGAAAATCTCCCGAAAGCCAAGACTGAAATTTTGTCACTGTGGCCCTACACAATCCACCACCTGGCTGCAGGGGCAAATTCGATGTGTCCAATGGCGATCTGTCTTTGTAAATTTTTCTCAAGAGGAATTGCAGTGCGTAACAGGGAAAGACTCGTTATTGCCGAAATATTTTTACAATAGGTTAAAAAGGGAAAACAACAAGCCCAAAAATAAATCTAAAGAAGCTTCTTCCTTTCAAAGAAGGTCTTCAAATGCCATAGCTGCAACCCCGCCACTGATAAACAGATGAAGAGTGACAGGATGCTCAACCAGGCCATTCTTGAATTGGTTGCTCTGTTCAGGTTCTGCATTTCTTCCTCCCTAGAAAAGAAACCCCAAGAACACAGACAAACATGAGAGAGAGTGCGAGAGATTTTTTTAGTGTCCATGTATATATTTTTGAAAGACGTCTACACACATACATAAAAGGGTTTTACCAACGTTCCTGCCTTCATGAGACATTAACGTCCTGAAAGCTTTAAAGTGACACGTGGCATGATTCAAAGGGTTACATCATCCAATCAGCGTGATTCTTGCACCATGGCTTGCCCCCAATAGAACTATTGAATGAACCATCCCGATTGATGGTTGGGCATCCCACACAGCATTTTGAAGCTTGGGGAACATTAACCCAAACCCTTTTGAATGATAAATGGGACACCGAATGTCAATTTGAAGTACATTCCATTGTAACACTAGGGACAAGCTATGGTGCAAAAATCACATCAATCAGATGATCATTAAGCATCCGATCAATAGCATGGAAAATGGACAGTCTAGATTGAGCAGATAAACAAAATAGGTCCAATCATCTTGAACCATTCATCCAATAGCTCCCACTTTGTATTGCTTGTGATTCCAAATTAGCCTTTTGGTTTGACAATTCTAACCTTGCGATTTGTAGCTCGTTCAAAAAAAAAAAAAAAAAGGTCATGACAAGTTGGCCTCATGGATGGGGTTAGGATCATCTGATCAGCAGTGTGATTCTTGCACCAAGGCTTGCTCAAATGGTACTATTGAATGAACCGGTTCTGCTGCCTTTCCTGTTGTTTATTCTACTGTCACCATTAATGGTTGGGCATCCCACATGTCATTCAAAAAGTTTGGAAACATTGCTACCGTCCAGATGAAGGTGGAAGAAAAAACTCCAATGGATGAAGAGCAAACTTTTGGAGGGGCATACCTTGCACGGAGGTAGAACATCTCTTCGTGGATGGCTTTGACAGTATCCTCCAACTTCTTCAACTCCAGCTCCATGACCTGGACAAGACCAACGAAAACATAAAGCAACCGCTTGAATTCAATCCACATCCGGTGGCAGCTTGCAGATAACATCCAGCATGAAAACATTTGTCAGTAGGTAGGACTTCAAAAACCACCCCATCAGGTCGCTAGTCAAGCAGAAGCAAATGCCTAGGGAGAGGCCAGCGCAAAAAATAAACCACAAATATATAACCAAAGAACAGGCTAAACACTATCTAGTGCCTGTTATGCACATGCATAAATTGGAAGAGATCCAATGCCTTGGGAGGCACAGAATTTTCATGCATCCATGTGGGGCCCATATGTGATGTTCCGAGCCATGTACGCTGCATGCTCCACCATTGACTAGCCACCAACCAAAATTTGCCTTGACCAGACTCATCATCATCATCTAAGCCTCATCTCAACTAATTGAGGTCCACTTTCATGTTATGGGATGAGTTTGATGCCGAGTGCCAACCCGACGCAACCCTCATTTATCCAGAAGCAAATTGCCTGGTGACTGAATCACCAAGGATATCCCTGGTGACCCAACATGGTGGGATTTGATTGGGCCATGTGCCACTTTCAGAGATGAGGCACTCAAAAAGTATGTTTAAAAGTTGTTTGGTCGAGTACGTACTCGACCAGGCCCCATCTCCAATAGTTGCACGTGACCCAATCAAATCCCGCCACGTTGGGTCACCGGGTATATCCCAAGTGATTCAGTCAACAAGCAATCTACGTCCCCTTTATCCAGGCTTGGGACCAGCAACAAGGGCATAAATTTCCCACAGGCTCAATGTAATAGACTATTACATAGGTTGATTACAATCAAGCGCTATGCTGCTATCTTATAGTCTATTACATAGGTTCATAACAATCAACAAGTTGATTGAATCAATGAGTTCTTGACAAGACTATTTTCATTTCTCAGAGAACATGAGTTGCTGCTGGTTTTCTGTATTTTTGTGTCCATTTGTACGCCAATGGTTAAAGATTATTAAAGAGTGTCCAATCAGTGTGCCTTTATACATGGGTGATTCACTACCAGGACAACTGAATGAAAGGTCATGATCTCGTTCACTTGTGGCACGTGTGCAGCAGGAAATGGTAGCATGGCACCTCCCATGCCTCTAGAGGCACTAGATCAACTAGCTTCATGCACCCACCCACCCATAAACCAACACACATCCACAAACCCCCCATAAAAATAAATAAATAAATAACACAGACACGTATGCACATGAATGCATCAAAAACATTTCTTTCTCTCATCTGAAATATGTTATCGTTTTTAGAGCATGAAGGATGAAAGATTCAAAGTTTCAAAGTTTCAGCTAGGAGGAGACGGAAACTATTCCTCTTGGCTGGTCTTTGGGCAATAGGTGCTTCCAAGATAAGGGTGGCTCTCCCCGGGGTGTTTTTATTAAAGCACTTGCTAATGTTGTTGAGTGGGTAGGGGCAGTGTTTGCAGTATTGGTATCGCTACAAGTTTCGCTAGTCGGGGGTACGGAAACAATATCGATATTGTCGATAATATCATTGATAATTGGAAATGCAGAGAAACAATGGGGAAACATGAGGAAAACGGTGGAATTTTTCATTGAAACTTCAGAAGATGATAAAATACACATATTTGCATATTTAGGAATTAAAAAAATTGCAAAAAGAATACATACATAATAAGTTTTCCGTTTAATGGGGGCCCAAAAGCATGTGTTGTCGTAAGAAATCAGTCCAACCCTCCAACTTTCCACCCAAACATTCATTGATATTTTAGAATATTGAGTTATCGACAAAACACGATATTTTGCCGAGAACTCGTTGACAATTGAAAAGAAAGCGAATGTGGTCTCGATATTGCCCATGTTGTGATAATAATAATAATACTTCGATATTATCATCGACAAATTGAACACTGCCTAAAACCATGCGCTCATAAATAAATACAAAATGTAATGGATTTTTTTTTAATAAACATATTTTTGGCATTGACCATAGTATCGAAATATCGCTAATACACTAGCAATACAAAGCGACACTTGGAATGTACATGGTCATAAATATTGGAGATACATTGGCGATACAAGAGACACCTGGAATTTACACAATTAAAAATATTGGCAATGCATTGGTAATATTGATACGTTAGCGATACTTGCGATTTCTAATACTACCAGTGTTATCGGTATCACCAAGCTGGAGATGTGGATAATATCGGGGATACTTCAAGTAATGGGTAGGGGCGATGCCTTCATAATATCTCTTATGTTTCTCCTTGTAATTTAGTTGCTGTTAGTTTTCTCTTTATTTTTTTTAGGCTTTGCTGTTTTTTAATAAAGTTGTCATCCTCCAAAAACGAAGGATTCAAACAATAGAAAATAAACCCAAATGCATTCGCTATGTGCATGATATGGGGAACTAATTACATAGCATACACAAGCCAACATAGATTGAACCGACTACTAAAGAGAACCATAGGATCCTGTACCAAGTCTTGCACAATATATTCAATTCTCAGCTCTGACTAGCAGGGACTGGACCATGATTCAGTGATCCAGACCTTGACCTGCTTGGTCCCTGCCACAGAGGGACCAGGCCCCAAAATCTCCATGATTGGATGTAACCATTAAATCTGTGCACTACAAATAGATAATCGAAATCAGTCCATAATGAACTGCAGAAAGCCCCAAGAGTGGCAGTTAGGATCTTCCAATCCAGAAGATGTTTTCAGCATTGTTCATCCACAGTAGGAAAAAATAGACCTATGGTCTGGTTTACTGAACCATTGGTTCCACTTGTTGGAACTGAAACTCCAATTATACTACGCAAAGCAAAGCCTCAGGTCAAGGATCATATAATTCCCTTTCACCAAAATCCCCTTCTAACATATGAAACTACATAAAAAATAGACCTATGGTCTGGTTTACCGAACCCAGTGTTTGAAATATCGGTATCGTGTTACTTATCACGCCTTTGGGCTACAGATACATATCGGTTATTGCATGAGATATATCGGTTGTATTGCGTAATGTATTGCTGTTGTTGAAACCATGGGGAAATTGGTCAATTTTTTCAATGAAACTTCAGTGATTGTTAAAAAAGACATCAACATACACTTATAAATCAAAACATGACAAAAAAATAAGTTCATATAATAGGTTTTTTTTTTTTTTGTATGGGGTCCTAATTTATGCGTTGTCTAACTGAATTAATGCAAGTATATTTAAAGTCTATTCATATAATTTATAAATGTAAGAAGAGTGTGGAAACACAATAAATACATTCAAAAGCAAAAGAAGAATCACTAGATTAGGTTATATATACATGTTTGATTTTATGTTTGGACACAAGGATTGCAACTAATTTGCTATGAAGTCGGAAATTTTGATTTTTTTTTCAATTTTCCACAACTCGGCTCATCTCCTCCAAATCTCGAAATTGAAGCTCCCAATCCATGTTTTTTTCATGAAAAACCATGGATTTGTAACAATTTGACACTGATTTAACATGATTTACGAAAGAAAAAAAAAAGGATCGAAAATCGAATATGCTCACTGGATCGAACATGTGAGATATATCGCACTACTTGCGAGTTTCATATCACGCGGGTGGCATACAAGACATATCGTGGGATATATCGGCAAATATCACCGATATTTAAAACACTGACCGAACCATTGGTTCCACTTGTTGTAACTGAAACTCCAATTATACTACGCAAAGCAAAGCCTCAGGTCAAGGATCATATAATTCCCTTTCACCAAAATCCCCTTCTAACATATGAAACTACATATGTTAAATTGGGCAACTCCATTTCTACAATATATATATATATATATATATATATATATATATATATATATATTGGAAGTTGGGCCTTGCTGGGTAAGTGTTGAACATCAGAAACACATCTGCCTCCCTACATGGGCAATCAAAATGTTCAGCCTAGAGTCAAGGTGACAGATTTTACTAAATGAATTTTTAATTTACATTTACAAGGCTCAGAATTTAGAAAGGCTGTTCATGACCTGACATTATTAGGATCACCTTTAAGAACAAACCTACAAAATTCTTTGAAATTTTTCTCAAAGCTTCCTTGAGAGCCATAGCCCATAGGCATCAAAGGCCTCGGGCACAAAAAGGCACAGAATGATATGGCTGGATCACCTCTGAGGGGCCTTTTCAGGTGCCACTTAAAAATGAGTTCACCTCATTTTATTTGATTGTGATCATGTATTAGAGATTATGATGGTTGGTTATCAACATCATTTCTAATCCTTGCCCAAAAAGAAATCTGATCTCCAGCGCATAATTAAGATTACCTTAAATGAGATGAACTCATTTCAAGGGCCTGTTTGGATGGTGGTGAAGGAAAAGACAGAAAATTGTAATGACAATCTGATAATGATTTCTCAAGAATTCTGCGAGCATGGATTCCCATGGATTCCATTTTGGGGGTCTCGTTTGTATAACAAGTAGAAATCCAAATAAAACTCTCACAAAAGTCACCTCATATTTCAGGCATGAGTATTTTACTATGATGTTTGGGTGAAGATTGCATTTTCCCATCCAATGTTTCTTTGTTATCCAAACATGGTGAAACGTCCCATCACAAGAAAAGTCGTTCATTTTCCTTTATTTTCTTTCTTTTTCCCACCATCCAAATAGGCCCCAAGTGGCACTGAAACAGGAACTAAGAGTTAAGACATCCAACGCCACAAATATCTAGGTTACCAAATGAAGAACCAACAAAATTCATCATCCAAACTGATGGGAGGGCATTTCCACCAGTTCTTAGCCCTCTTTCAAGGTACCAGCAGTCCTTTTTCAAGTATCCATAGAGCGACCAATGAAAAATTGTTGATTGTATTCGAACTATGTAATAGAATATTAGAAAACATTTGATTGTAATCAACCCATGTAATAGTCTATTACATTGTGCCTGTGGGAGTTTTTTGCTCTCATTGTCGCTCCCCAGCCCGGATAAAAGAGGGTTGCGTCAAGTTGGCAGCCAGCATCAAACTTATGCCGTAACTCTCATTATGAATCTAAACAAAATAACATTGCAAACTCATGGTAGGGCGTTTCCCATAAGCGACACACTGCATCAGAACCCAGGTGTAGTGAGTATTGGGCAATGAGTTTGCTAGGGCATCCCCCCAAAGTGACAAGCCACAACAACGCCTGGTTGTTGTGAGAAGAATGCAAGGGTCTTGCGCCATTGTAGACATGCGCAGGTAAAGAAGCTAGTCCAAGAGAATTAGGATTCACTTTACCACATGGCATATAGGCACATTAATGGGCAAGAGGATGGAGTTAGTAGATACAATGAATGAAGGAAAGTTAACATAGCTTGTGTCCAGGAGACCAAATGGAAATGGACCAAAATTGGAGAAATTGATGGACATAAACTTTGATATATAAGAAAGGAACCCTTCAAAAAAAAAAAAAGAAGAATATATGTGTGTAGGACGGGACAATAATAAAAATGTGGGCAGTAATAGTGGTCAATAAAAATCTAAAGGGTAAAGATGTATATGTTAGAAGAGTAAGTGATAAGAATTTAATAATGAAACTTGTGTTGGGTGAGGAGATAATTAATGTCAATATTAAATATGTGCCACAAATAGGGTTAGAGGATATAATCAAGAGACAATTTTAGGAGGATATGGATGGACTGATACAAGAAATTCCAACTGTAGAGAGGATATTTATAAGAGATTTAAATGATCAAGTAAGAAAAGAAAGTCGAGAACATGAGAGCCTACATGGAGGATGTAGTTTGAAGAGAAAAAAATTTGAGACGGGGGATGCTATCCTTAATTTCACTATGGCATACAATCTAGCTCTAGCAAACGCATACTTTAAGAAGAGCGACGAATATTTAATAACTTTCAAAAGTGAATGATATACAAGCTAAATAGATTTCTTTCTACATAAGAAAACAAAACAACCAACATGTAACGATTACAAGGTTATATAGGCTTCTCTACCTCCAAATCCACTGGAGAATTATCGATAATCTGGTACCTAGAAAATAGTGTTGTTGTTCAATCTAGATATGTGGCCACACATATAATGAACGACCCGGTTTCAGTTAAATGCCTGTAATTAGATTAGGTGTCGGGCGTGCCAGAGTCGTGTTAGACTCAAATCAAACTGAACTCTTGTGACCCTAGGCGCCAAACTAGCTAGATTAAGATCGGATCTGTGAAGATTGACTTGACTGTTTAGCCACTAATTATTACAGCAATTAGGCGATTTTAGAAGGTGAGGGTTAGTCCTTCTGAATTAAATCATTTTGTTTTGAGAACAAAAACTTTTCTTTCAACGGTGATAGCTTATATTGTGTTTCTCAATAAAGCAATAAAAAAAAATAAATTAAAAAAAGTTGGATCACCAACTTTTTTAATCAAAATATTAAAGCAGTACAATTGGTATAGAAATAAAATAAGTGGAAGAAAAATACTTAAGCCAGTTTGGGCTGGAAAAACAGTCGTGAAAAATACCAGACAGTCATGAGATGGTCGTGGTGTAGGGTCTGAAAGATATGATTAGAGATGTACAACTAAGAACTCAGTAGTCTGGGGGGATTTAACGATTAAGTCATGTATATTTAAACTTCTCTTACATGCGTATTGCAGCGACGCGCTGAACAATAGCGAAACTAAGTTAAGATCTAATGGCTCTGAACTTGCTGCAACATGGCTGGACAAAAGTGGAAGAATTAAGCTAAGAAGTTAAGCTGATAAGTGTCCATGGAGGGCGAAAGGGGTAAATAATGTATAGTTAAAAAGAGAATTAATTGATTTGTATTGGAGAAGGCCATCAACTTATCTTCGAGTGTCACTTTTCTAGATTTGGAGAGGCGGTGACTTTGCATATAATTCAACAATGTGAGATATTTGGATAGTTGGCCGTACAAATCTCATTTATTCTCCACATAAGCGTAGCCCATTATATTAGGCCACATGTACAAGAGATCAAGTGTGCCTCTTACTATTCCAGTCGTGCATAGGAATGTTTACTGGAGTCTCTACGACACTAAACTCTTGCATAGGAAACTTTGTTGGAGTCTTCATATTATTGGACTCTTGCATTTGCAGAGAGTTGCTTTTGATGGGACACTAGCATTTAATGTTTGCTAGATATGTGCGTTGATGGGACTTACTTTGTACGAAGTTCTTTTTAATAGAACTCTAGCATTTAATGCTCTTACATGTACACGTCTCTAGATCTTACTTTCAAAGTTTATCTACATCACATGTGGCATAACTGTCATGTGGCATATTCTGGACTATTTAATTTAGTCACGATCGACCAAGTGTAAACAGAATCCTCTTCAAATGTTAAGTCACATCATATGCTCTTATGCCATATTTCTAACAAAAAAAAATTAAAGCTGTCATAATGGGAATGGACACTTTGCGTCATGTTATGTAATGTGGTAGTGCCTTTGTAGATCATAATTCTAACTCAATGACATGACTTGGAACTCGGCTCAATCAACTCGACTCAACAAGATTTCAAGCCAAGTTACCACGAAGCTTTAGTCAGACTTGTCGAGTTGGCTCACCAAGTCTGTTGTTGGGTGATTCTTTTTCAAAAGAAAAAGAGTGAGGGAGCATGAGATTTGAACCCATGACCTTTCTTACAAGGTCAAGTGACTCTACCAACAAAATTTTTGTATTTATTTCATAATATTTAAATCTTTATGTTAATTTAATAATTAAATACGGATTTTTACAATAAAAAATCCTTAGGAATCAACATTTTTCCAAATAGTGCCTCGATTATTAGAAATTACATGAAGGTGCTTTTTAAGGAAGGAAATTACATACATACCCTCATTTAATTTTTTCTTTAAAAAGTAGTGAAAGTCAAGACTTATGGGGCCCATGTGGTATGTGTAACATCCAAGCCATACAACACTTGCACCCCGCCATGATCGCACAAACCAAAAATTAGGCCAATCAAATCATCAAATATGCCACACTTGAATTTGGTTATTTTGAATGGTGTATATTATTATTATTGTTGTTGCTGTTGTTGTTGTTGTTGGCTCACCTTGTGATTGGACCCCTAATATTTTTGGTTCATCAAATAATCATGTTTTTGTGCACATGTTAGATGGGTTGGATGTCAAACACATACCACATGGGCCAAACAAGTCTGGATACTCGACTTCGTAAAGAAAAAAGGAGGGTAGTGATGTAATTTCTCCTTTGAGAAAGCACTTCTTGGGAATATGGCCCTTGGAGCCATTATTTGGTAAATTTTGAATCATGGGGGCATTTTACTGTATAAATCCCAATTAAATATTGAGTTGAGTCTCTAAGTCAAAACAACCAACTAATATCAAGTCGAGTTTTTGGGTTTTTTTAACTATGTTGTAAATAGTGTTTACACTCGGCTGATCATGGCTAGATCAAATAGTTTGGTAAATGCCATGTGACAATTATGCCACATATGGTGTAGATGAACTTTGAAGGGATGATCTAGAGACGTATATGTGTAAAATGATGAAATGCTAGACTTCTATCAAAAGTAACTCTTTACAAAGTAAGTCTCATCAAACCAAATCTCTAACAAACATTAAGTGTTAGAGTCACACCAAAAGCAAGTCTATACAAATGCAAAAGTCAAATGACATGAAGACTCCGTCAAAGTTTTCTATGCAAGAGTCCAGTGACTTGGTGACTCCGGTAAACAATTTTAAACACATCCGAAATAGCAAGAGGCGTAAGTGAGTTCATGTACATGTACTCTAATACAATGGGCTACGCTTATGTGGAAAATCAAGGATATACATGACCAACTATCCAAATCTCTCATGTTGGCAAATCATACACAAAACCAACACCTCTCCAAATCTATAAAAGCAACACTCGAACGTAAGTTTAGGGCCCGATCTACACAAATCAATTAATTTTCCTTTCAGCTCTACTCTATTCATCCCTTTCGTCTTCTATGGACACTTATTAGCTTAGTTTCTTAGCTTAATTCATGTACTTTTATTTAACCATGCTGCAGTAAGTTTGGAGCTATTAGATCTTAGCTTAGTTTCGCTTCTGTCCAACACATCACTGCAATATAAACGTAGTAGTAGCTTAAATATCCATGATCAGTCGTCAGATCCCAAAAGTACTTAGTTCTAGCTTAGTACATCCATGGTCACATGTTGCGGACTTCACACCACAATTGTCTCACAATCATCCGGTATTTCCCATGGCCGTTTTTCCAACACAAAACGCTATAGGTATTTTTTATGCTTCTTTTATTTCACTGTCAATTATACTGCTCCGACATTCTGATTAATAAAGTCAACAATCCATCGCTATTTTAAGTTATCTTTCTATATTATTTTATTGAGAAACATGATCTAAGCTATTACTGATGAAAGAAAAGTCATTGTCTTCAAGGAAAAAAGATCTCATTCAGAAGGACTAACCCTCCCCTTCTAAAATCGCCTAATCACCATAGCAATCGGTAACTAAACAGTCATATCAATCTTCACAGATCTGGTCTTAATCTGGCTAGTTCAGCGCTTCGAGTCATAAGCGTTTAGTTTGATTCAAGTCAAGCATAACTTTAACACACCCGACATCTAATATAATTGCACACTTTTAATCGAAATTGGGTAATTCATCATACGTGTGGCCATGTGTTCAGAATCTTCAGATTGAACAACAACAGATAACATCCTTTTTTTTCCCCCAAAATAGTGATTGTTGTTTTTTTAAAAAAAAATAAAAGGTTGTTTTATGGTGGCATACTTCCCGGTTTACAACCATGTTTTCGAAATTATGCTACATTTGTTGCCCACGCAAAAGATATATTGCCTTAAAATAGTTTCAACTCGTCATGTACTAGTCCAATTCTCATGGTGATAAAATCTTGAATATTTGTTAGGGTAAGGGTATATTGTATGGGTTAGTCCTGTAGAATGCTAGATATTTTTATTTTATTCATATAAATAGAGAGAGGAGAGGAAAAACCCTAATCCTATTGAAGATATTGTAATATGATATGTTGTGGTGTGCACTTCCAAAAAAAGTAATAGCCTCTTATGGCAATTTTATGACTAGTGGGGCGGTGGTCACCTTGCCATGATATGTATATTATTTATGGGAACAACAAAAAAAGTTTTACAAACCTAACCAGTACACCAAAAGCCTTAAAGATTGATGGAAAAAGTTGGGGCCATTAAACCACTTGGAATTGTAACACATCACTAGGTTCCGTAACCAACGTCTATGTGGCCCTCCTTGTGGTGGCACAAAATTTATCTAGATTGTGGGTCACTTGTGCATGTGGTACAAAAATGAGTATGCGGTACATGACTTCCTCCAACTTGGGGTACACTAAGATTAGGATCATACACTAGGCAAATACATTATAGTTTTATACACAAGTTGACTTTTTAGTGATGAACACACATATATATGTACGTATGCATGTATATATGTATATCTTATTCATACTATGTGTGTAGACACTGTTGTACCTTATTTCTGACTGATCGAAGCAAAGCCAATAAGGAAATGACACGTGGCATTACACCTAGAATATGAGCTGTCTGGATAGATTTTCTAAGGGATTTAGTATGGAATCATAGCTGGCATTGATTTGGCACTACACGTCATCATCAAAGAAGGACGCGTGACCAGCAAGATACTGTATTAGAGAGAAATAGAAGTTTGAATTACGGTCAAGAGACGAAATACGACCAAGAATAATGAACTGTGACCGAAGAAAATAGAGTACATTCGACAAGAGAGGAACAATCATAAAAGGGAAACATAATAGAAAGAATGATCCAGAAAAGGACTTTTCGACTATCGTAACTGTTGGAGTAATGATAGAAATATTTAGAAGAATAAGTTGTGTAGATAAATCTATAAATAAAAGAGGAAATTTACAGAGCAAGCCCGAATCAAACACCAATCCAATCCAATCCATTTAAATTTATCAATTTACTTTTATCTTAGTTATCTTAGGAGTAGCAATAATTCTTAGTTCTTAATTGTAATTCGAATCTATGCTCATACACTGGATTTGTTTTTTATCCAATATCAAGCAGTTCTTTTAAGAGACATTCTTACAGTCGCTCATAGCGACCAATTATGAGTTTTTCCTTTTGTTTGATTGCACTGGTATTCTGAAAAAGTCTTCTTCTTCTTCTTCTTCTTCTCCTTCTTCTTTTGCAAAAGGCACAAAACAACCCATCTTTAGAGGAAGAACCCCATCCTCCAACTATCGCCTTGTTATTACAAAATTTTGCAAGTGTCTGAGTAAGCGACTGATCTTCTCACATTATGATCATATACATTCATATTGGGCGTATCTGCTTATTTCGATGCTTTGGGTCAAAAGTTGATTCGGTTTGGATTGAGTCGCTTTATCGATTCTGGTATGCCCATGCATCCACACACATGACAAAAAACAAACCAAAAAAAGAGCACCAATAGACACATGTAAGAGAGAGAGAGAGAGTCACGGAGTGAGTCTTCCGAGGCTATATCTTGATGGTAGGAACAGTCGGACGGTATAGATTTAGGCACGCACATAGCTACTCTGCGCTCGATTTATATGTAACATGTAATAAATGTGGAGAGAGAGAGTCGAGTCCAACCGGTTGGAGTATAAGTTACTGTCCACCCAACTAATAATTACCAACCTTTCGTGCATGTGTGATATCCAACACCCGTCCAATATGTGTGTGCGCGCGCGCATGTGTATAGCCGAATGCTCAACTACGCACCAATTTGCATGTGTGTGTGTGTGCGTGTATAAACTCAGATCTGAGATGTTGTGTAGCTGATGGAGAGGCTGCAATTCTGGCAAGTGCACCTAGGTTTTGAGTGGTGACTTCAGCCCGTGGATACCCACTGCACCCGACCCGACACGGTGCCGACTCGGTACTCGTGACGGTTCGGATTAGTCCAGGCCAGGGATAGGGTCAGGCATGCTAGACTCGGTACTGAGTCCGGGTTAGGTCTATTTCAAAACTGGATTGAGTCAGGTCAGCCCTAACTCAGTCCAACTTAACTCGACGCCCAGCTCTATTTCTAAGTATAGATTAGCTTACAATGTCAATGTAAATTCAGAACATAGACATATACCTTGTGCAACAATGTGCGTTTACGTGTGTAATATTGTGCATGTGGGACCTATAACAATAATAATATTTGTGTAATATTGTGCATGTGGGACCCATGGTAGAAGAGTGGGATGGAATACAAACACCACGATTGGGTCCCACACACCAACTAGTTGGACGCAACACTCAGTGTGTGTGTGTGCGCGCGCGTGTGAGAGAGAGAGAGAGAGAGTGTAGGTCTCAAGTCCAACAGGTTGAACCACAAAGTACAGTCTAACCAGCAGATAACATTCAACCTATTCAGTGCATATGACATCCAACCCTTCCAATAGGTTGGTCCCATCATGAGGATCACCTAGTACAAAAATAATCCTTATTAACTTATCAGGTGGGCCACACTATAAAATAATGTCTATCCATTAATAAATAACAAAAATGAAGTGCGGTGCATTCGATGGGTAGATATTGTTCATAGTTTTTGCAATGAGTGAGGCTAAACTTAAGGCTTGTTATGGCCTTTAAAATATATTGGGGTCAAGAGAAGGGTGAGAAAGATGTCTTCAAACTCGCATAAAGGGTAGCGAGAGAGAGAGAGAGAGAGAGAGAGAGAGAGAGAGAGGGGATAAGAACCTAGATCATGTTAGATGCATTAATAGCGATAACCAGAGGGTACTCGGTGAAGGAAAATGAGATCAACAAAAGGTGGACAAGCAATTTTCAAAACTTGTTAAATGACTATCACTTTAAGAGCATAGGATCGAAGGAACCACATACGCAAATGATGTCAGGGACCATGGATACTTTTGTAGGATTAGGACATTTGAAGTGAAAGAAGCTCTGAGAAAGATGAAAACAAGAATGGCGCTTGTATAAGACAGTATAGCAATAGAGGTTTGTAAGTGTGTGGAAGATAATGGGTTATTTTAGTTGACAATTGTTCAATAAGATTATAGGATTGAAGAAAATGCCAAAAGAATGGAGGAAACTAGTGTGGAACCTATTTGTAAGAATAAAGGGGACCTATAGAGCTGCACTAACTATCGTTGGATTAAACTTATCAGCAATGTTGTCAAAACCTTTATCATATCGCAAATCGTAATAAGGGTTAATCATATCGAATCGCAAATCATATTATAAGTCATAAGATTTTTTATGATTTTGTTAAAAATATGAAAATATAAATAAATCAGAAAAAATTAAAAACTTAGCAATCATCCTTTTTGCCATCAATATGCACTAAGTAATGCCATGCCATAATAGTGTTAAAGGATTCTTATCTTTCCTTCTTTTTGTCTTTCAAGAAATTTTCCTTAAACAACTTACAACGATCCTTTAACAATTTATGTTCTTGTCTCCTTTCTTGAATGTAGAATCACATTGCAAAAGCGGAATTTGATTCGGTAGACCGACGAAAAAAGATATTTTGATTTCTAACCATCACTGCACAATACATAAGTCAACATGATCGTAACCATCTATAAAACATTCCAAGTAAGTCATACATCAATTTGGTGTTTCAACCACTTACAAATTAAGAAATCATATAAAAAACTTGGTTGTACAATTTAATGTTGAAGAGTATATATCAATTAATCTTTTATAAAGAATAAAATAAGATAATTTAGTACCTTTCAAAAAAAAAAAAAAAAAAGAGATAGTTTTACTTTTCTAAGCGATTCTCCTCCTTTTTTTAAAAAAAAAAAAAAAGGGTTTTTCTAAATTTTCTCTTTCTTTGGTTGGGACGAAGCGTGGTTCTTCTTTTGGGGGATCCCCTCGAGCTACGTTTCAAAGATTTCTATGTTGCTATCGGCACCTGTCTGGGAGAACTTCTAATGATCGATCCCTTAATGGAGTCGGGACAGGTGTGATGAGGACATCACATCACGTACACCTTTGCGTACAAATCAGAGGAAGAGGCAGGACGCAATGATTTCTCTATGGCTAGGCGAGTATCCATGTTCATGTTAAAGACCCCATATGCATGTGCGAGCATCTATAAGGCCCCACACTGGGAAGATGCAAATGGGTTGCTTTAGGGAGTAATTTGGACTGTTGAATTTGAGGGACGTGATGATCAGGCTGTTGGATAGCATGGATTACATGATCGGGGACCATTCTCGCCATCATAGGACATAATTATATTTTAGGATTTAGTTTATAATTGATTTATGTTTTGGACTCCTTATGAGTAATGTTATTTGATTTTTCATTAGAAGATAATTATTTTGGTCAAAGTCATTAAAACAAGGTTTAATTTGTAATTTTGAAAAGTCTTGAGACTATATAAAGAGAGTTTGGGGGGGGGGGGACCTCCTTAATGGTGGATTTTTTCTCTAAAGAAAACAAAGCGCCTTTGTTTCTTCTCCTTCATGCGAAGTGAAGACTTGTTCCATGAGATTTGGAACGAAAATCAATGCAATGCCTATATTCAATCACGGGAGTGTGAGGCTTCCAATTATTCATCTTTGAGTTTTTCTTCTTCATGCAAGGTATTTTGTTGAAATCTCATTAGTTCTTCATCCAAAACCTCTTCCAACACTTTCCTTTCTTTGTCTTCGTCTTTTTCCTCAAAACCCTAAAGTTACAAACCAAACCCTAGCCGACCGGACCCCACACGTATAACTGTATAGCCACACGTGCGAGCCCACGGACTAGTCCATACAGCCACTCTTCTAGTCCCCCTTGCCTCTTTGAACCATTCCTCCAAAACCCTATCTTCTCTTGTCCAAACCCTAACCCTAAACCGAAAAATCTCAAATCTTCCAATTTCCCCAAATTACCAAACCCTAGATCTCCAAAACCTTCAATTAAACCCAAATCCCTAAATTCCCTACATCCAAAACCCTAATTCCCTTTTCCTAATACCTAAAACCCATTAACCCCTTTACCTAATTAACCCTAATTCCAAGTTTTCCCCAATTTCCCTAAACCCTAATCTCACCCTAGGTAGTATTAGACCTTCCTCTTTAAAATAGGCTTAACCCTATGCCATTTGGATGTTTCTACATCCATTAGATCCTATTTTCCCACATTTAAAAGTCTTGTAGGATGATGCTTGGCAACCTAAGCATAAACTATACGGGATCTCCTTTCATAATCTTGGTATTTGTTATGATGGTAGCAAGCTTTGTAATTTTCATTAATTAATTTCATTTTGCTTATTGATCTCTCACATTATTTGAGTTCATGCCTTGGTCCTACATCAGATTTGGTATCAGAGCCCATAGGTTTAGCATAGGATTTTTGTGTTGCACTTAGGTTAGAGTCACATCTAGGGTTAGTAGAGCATACATGGCATATAAGATCTAGGATCATATTGCTGATTTTTTTTTCATAGTTTGGACTTTGGTGTATCATATTGCTAAATTTTTAGCTAGCATTTTTCACTTATACCATTGCTGAATTTTCATCATAGTCGTCTCAAGTTGTCACTTTGCTGAATTTTCAGTTTGTAATTTTCACATTACACTCTTGCTGAATTTTCAGTTTGGTACTCTCAGATTACCGTCCTACTAAATTTTCAACATAATATTTGAAAGGAACGGCTTGCTGAATTTTCAGATTAGTGATTCTAGTGTGTCCAATTTGATCTCTATATTGGTTTTATCTTTGTCATAACATTATCCTAGGATCTAGGTTCTCCTTTTAAAGTGTCATTGTATATGCCCACTCGTTCTGGACATGGCTTTGGTCTACAACCCACATTATGAATCTACAATGGATTGCCAAAGCCCTTAATGCTATCAACCATCGTCTGACAGCCATTGAAGCACACAATAGAACCATCGCTACTCAATTAACCGCAACCAATACACGCATCAATCAACTTGAGGCCTCCCTATAAGCGAACCCCAACATTGGGGAAGATGTTCAATCTCAAGCTGGAGATCAAGTTGATAGGTGAGGGGGTGGTTGTAGCCAAGGTATTAGCCGTGGTTGAGCACAAGTGCAACCACAATGTGAGGACCATCATAACCATCATGATCCAGACGCGCAAGTCATGAAGGGTGTAAAAGTTGAGGCTCCCAATTTTAATGGTCTCTTGGACCCCAAAGCATTCATTTATTGGGTGACATACATGAACCACTATTTTGAGTGGTATGATGCGTCTGATACCTGTCGGGTAAGGTTTTCCAAGATGAAGCTGGTGGGCCAGGCCAAACTTTTTTGGACCAACATGCAGCGTAAAATTGAAAGAAAATGAGAACCCCCAGTTGCACATTAGGCTGAGATGAAAGAGGTCCTTAAAGAAAAGTATCTCCCTCTCTTATCGCGAGAGGCTCCTAGACCAGTGGCAGGCCTTACGCCGAGGACCATAATCGTGTCGAACTACATCACCAAGTTCGAGGATTACATGATGCGATGTGACGTTGAGGAGGACCTGATGATTACACTGTCTAGATTTAGGATGGACCTCCAACTTGAGATCCTACGAGAACTTTATTCTCGTGACGTTGGCACATTGGAGCTCAGGTGTTCCGTAACGGTAACAGGGGCCATAACGGCCACCACCGTTACCTTTACGATACAGGGCATAACGGCTATTACAGCCCCGTAACAGCCGTTACAGTCTCTCTTTTTTATTTTATTTTATTTATTAAAAAAACCCCCGAAAAACCTATATCTACCCCGTAATGTTAATTAAAAAGTATGAAAAACTTGTATGTCTCGTAATAGACCATTATAAGGCTATTATGGCCTTTATAAGAGATGTAACGTGCTGTTAACAGCAATTACAGGTCATTTTTTTTCCATAACGGCTGTTATGGCCGTTACGACCCCATAATGTGTAACGGTTGCCACCGTTACCTTTACGTAATGGCCTTTACGGCACACCATGATTGGAGCACATGTACCAAATGGTGCAAGACATCGAGTACTATCTCAAAACATCAATTGGTAGGCATTATAACTCTCGAGATCCAAGTGTCAAGACTTACCCTCAAGGTAAAGTCTAACGTGGGGAGTCAATCCAAGCCCCAAGTTGGTTCCCAGTCCAACCCTAGAAATGTCAAAGGAAAAGGGATAGCAAGTACTGGCTCTAAGGGAGGTGAACAAACGCAATGCTTCAATTGCCAAGGATTTGGTCACTTTACGCATCAGTGTCCCTCGAAAGAGAGGGATTGGCGAAGGTGAGGAAGAAAAAGATGAACTGGGTGATTTTGAAGAAGTCTATCAGCCTAATATCACTAGTGCTAGTGATGAGGAAGTACAGGAAGAAGAATCCACACCACTTACAGTAGTCAGGTGCGCCTTAACCCGTGTTAAGGATAATGATGATTGGCGTTGGACTGCTTTTTTACACTTATGCAAGATGTACGGAGAAGAATTGGAAGGTGATCGCCGATAGTGGTAATTGTACAAATATGATCTCCACTAGCATTTTATCTCGTTTGGGTTTAAAACTTAAACCACACCCTTAACCCTTTAGAGTACCTTGGATTGATGCATCTTCCATGCCTGATATCAAGCAATGTCTCATGCCTGGTCACTTTGGATCCTATTTAGATTCATTATGATGCGACATTTTGCCCATGGATGTTGGACACATCATTTTGGGATGGCATTGCTTATTTGACCGCGATGTGATGATATATGGTCACTCGAATGTGTGTTCATTCATGCACCAGGGCAAGAAGATCACTCTAGTTCCTATACCACCAAAAAGCAATGCGGAGAAGAAAGATGAGGAGAAGTCGAGTAACCCAAGAGATATGAGGAGATCCCAACCTAATTCTCTCCATGTTATCAATGCCAAGGAATTCGAGACGGAGGCTAAGGTGGATTCGATGGTGTACACCTTAGTGGCTAGAGAAATTACACACGAGGTTAGTGTAGAGGGACCCCCTAAGGTGACTCCAATTCTGGATGAGTTTCACGATGTATTCCCAGAGGACTTAGTAGATGAGCTCCCACCCATGAGGGACATCTAGTATTGCATTGATTTTGTCCCTAGGCCGACTCTACCAAACCTTCCTCATTATTGAATGAACCCTACGGAGCATGCAAAGTTGAAGAAGCAGGTAGATGAGCTCCTTAGGAAGGGTTTCATTTAAGAGAATTTAAGTCTGTGTGATGTGTCAGTGCTTCTCACACATAAGAAAGACGGCACGTGGGACGTGTGCGGGCAGTAGAGTCATCAATAAAATCACAATCAAGTACCGGTTTCCCATACCGCGTCTTAATGACATGTTAGACATTATGGCGGATGCCACTATCTTTTCGAAGATTGACCTTAAGAGCGGATATCACCAAATACGTATACGCCCAGGAGATAAGTGAAAGACGACCTTCAAGACGAATGATGGGCTATACAAGTGGCTAGTCATGCCCTTTGGCTTGACTATCGCTCCGAGCACATTTATGAGAGTGATGACCTAGCCACCTAGGTGTTGAGACAGTTAATAGGTAAGTCCCTTGTGATGTATGTTGATGACATTCTTATCTGTAGCACATCAAAGGAACAACATCTCCACCATCTGAGGCATGTTTGCGGGGTCCTCATAACTAAAAGCCTTTATGTCAACCTTAAGAAGTGCACATTCTTGTCAAAGAGCATTATCTTCTTAGGGTTCATAGTATCATCTAAGGGCATGAGAGCAAATCCCGAGAAGGTTAGGGCTATAGTTGAGCCACTTAAACCGCGCAATATTCACGATGTGTGAAGCTTTTACGGCTTAGCAACTTTTTATAGGCAAATCATTAGAAGGTTTAGTTCCATTATGGCTCCCATCACGGATTGCATAAAGAAAGGAGAGTTTGTATAAACTAAAGCTGTCTTTAAAGCATTTAAGGAGATTAATGGCAAGATGAGTGAAGCTCCCGTCATGCGCCTTCCAGACTTTTCTAGAGTCTTTGAAGTTGCGTATGATGCATCTAGGGTAGGTATAGGTGGAGTGCTTAGTCAGGAAGGGCACTCCGTTGCTCATTTTAGTGAGAAGTTGAATGGAGCAAAGCAACGGTATTCCACCTATGACAAAGAGTTCTATGCGGTTGTCCAATCCTTACGCCATTGGCAGCATTATTTATTACCACGAGAATTTGTCTTGTTCTTTGACCATGAGGCCTTACGTAACCTTAGTTCCCAGAAGAAACTAAACCCTAGGCATACTAAATGAATCCAATTTCTTCAGAAATATTTTTTCATCCTTAAACATAAGGTCGGGGTTAAGAAAAACTAGTTAATGCCCTTAGTCGTCGTGTGTCGCTACTCAAGAGTATGAGTGTGGAAGTAACTAGGTTTGAGCGGCTAAAAGAAGAGGATCCTACATGCTTGGACTGAGTTGTATGCGTCACTACAAGATGGTCAGCCGAGCAATAGTCATGGGTTTGTCATCATCGATGAGTTCCTATTTAAAGGTGATAGACTCTATATTTCCCGTTTTTTCTTCCATGATTTCCTAGTTTGGGAACTTCATGCAGGAAAGGTAACCAATCATTTGGGGAGGGACAAGACCATTGCGCTTGTAGAGGATAGGTTCTATTGACCAAGTCTCAAGCGAGATGTCGCCAAGATAGTTAGGCAGTGCAAAACTTGTCAACTGGCGAAGCAGAGAAAGAAAAATATAGGATTGTATATGCCTTTTACCAGCACCCCATGGTCCGTGGCAGGACATTACTATGGATTTCGTGTTGGGTTTACCGAATACTATTAAGAAACACGATTTCGTATTTGTGGTCGTGGACCATTTTTCCAAAATGACCCATTACATTCCGTGCTCGAAAACGTCAAATGGCTCCAATATGGCTAAACTTTTCTTTTGGGAGGTAGTGCGTTTACATGGTCCACCTAAGACCATATTGTCTAATCGTGATGTACGTTTTATGAGTTATTTTTGAAAGACACTGGCACATTATGGGCAGAAGGCTTCAATTTTCATCTGCCTATCATCCTCAAACAGATGATTAGACTAAGGTTGTTAATAAGAGTCTTGGAAATTTGCTTGGATGCCTTGTGAGGGATCACATTAAAACTTGGGATATTGTTTTGCTTATAACCGAGTTAGCATATAATAGTTCCATTAATAGGTCTATAGGCATGAGTCTATTTGAGGTTGTGCATGGCTACAAACCTAGGAAACCTGAAGACCGCATACTTATGTCTGTGTCCCATAGGCCATCTGAGCCAGCACATGAGTTTGCACGTCACATACATGAGTTGCATAGTGAGATAAGAAAGCAGATTAACTTAAGTAATGAAAAATATAAAGCATTTGTTGATTCTCATCGCAGGTTTCAAGAATTCCAAGTAGGAGATTATGTCATGGTTCGTATGAGGCCTAAACGGTTCCCACATGAGCCCATTAAAAAATTTCAAGCGTGTAGTGTAGAACCATACAAAATACTACAGAAACTGGGTCCTAATGCGTATGTAGTAGACCTTCCACCTACCATGAGAATAAGCTCTATTTTTAATGTGGAAGATCTAGTATGATACAAGGGTCCTGCTACTCCGCCTTTTGATCCATTTTCAGACCCTCCCACAGACCACGATCCAGTCCCTAACCTATGACCCCTACTTGACCAATCATCCCAGCCTTTACCACCCTAACCCTCCTTTGCCACCCTAACCCTCCTTGCTTGCTCGAAGCGAACAAGTCGAAGACATACTGGATGCGCAAGCGGTTTCCACTCACCATGGGGGATTTCTGAAATTTCTCGTCAAGTGAAAGCACAGGCCGATTTCAAACAGCACCTAGATTATAGAGGCAGAGCTGCAAACTTTGGATCCCGACATCCTTGAGCGTTACAGGAGTTTTAGTCCGCCAGATGCGAACTCTTCTCAACCGAGGAGAGTTAATGAGGACATCACATCACGTACACCTTTGTGTATGTATCATAGGAGGCGAGCCACACCAATTTCTGTGTCTAGGCGAGTATCCATGTTCATGTTGAAGACCTCATGTGCATGTGCAAACATCTGGAAGACCCCACACTAGGAAAATGCACTTGGGTTGCTTTAGGGAGTGATTTGGACCATTGGATTTGAGAGACGTGACCATCGGGCTGTTGGACTACATGGATTACATGATCGGGCCATTGATCGTGGACCATTCTCGTCATCATAGGACATAATTATGTTTTAGGATTTAGTTTATGATTGATTTATGTTTTGGACACCTTATGAGTGATGTTATTTGATTTTTTACTACACGGTGATTATTTTGGTCAATGTCATTAAAACAAGGTTTAATTTGTAATTTTGAAAAGTCTTGAGACTGTATAGAGGGGGGGGGGGGGGGCCTTAATGGTGGATTTTTTCTCTTCTTTTTTTTCTTTTCTTTTTTTTTTTTAAAAAAAAAAAGCTCCTTTGTTTCTTCTCCTTCATGCGATGTGAAGACTTGTTCCATGAGATTTGGAACAAAGATCAGTGCAATGCCTATATACAATCACGGGAGTGCGAGGCTTCCAGTTATCCGTCTTTGAGTTTTTCTTCTTCATGCAAGGTATTTTCTTGAAATTTGATTAGTTCTTCATCCAAAACCTCTTCCAACACTTTCCTTTTTTCGTCTTCATCTTTTTCCTCAAAACCCTAAAGTTACAAACCAAACGCTAGCCAAACAGACCCCACACGTGTGAGTGTACAACCACATGTGCGAGCCCATAGGCTGGTCCATACAGCCACCACCCTAATTCCCCATGCTTCTTTGAATCATTCCTCCAAAACCCTATCTTCTCTTATCCAAACCCTAACCCTAAACCTAAAAATCCCAAATCTACCTATTTCCCAAAATTACCAAACCTTGGATCTCCAGAACCTTCAATTAAACCCAAATCCCTAAATTCCTGACATCCAAAACCCTAATTCCCTTTTTCCTAATACCTAAACCCTTTTAACCCCTTTACCCAATTAACTATAATTCCAAGTTTTCCATAATTTTCCTAAACCCTAATCTCCCCCTCCTCTTTAAAATAGGCTTAACCATATGCTATTTGGATGTTTCTACATCCATTAGATCCTAGTTTCCCACATTTAATGGTCTTGTAGGATGATGGTTGGCAACCTAGGCTTAAACTATGCATGATCTCCTTTCAAAATCTTGGTATCTTGATGATGGTAGCAAGCTTCATGATTTTCATTAATTAATTTAATTTTGCTAATTGATCTCTCACATTATTTGAGTTCATGCATTGGTCTTACATTAAGGTGGGGGTAGCCAGCATTTGCATTAGAAGAAAGAAAGGGGTACAGGAACCGGAATTTGTTACAATCACAGTTAGGGAGAAGAAGTTGTCGCTGAGGTGCAACGGGAAATGATTGAAGGGATGTAGCTTCGGTGGGGAGCTTTCTAGGACCTGCAGGAGAGGATGTAAGTGCCAGGAGGCCATGATTTCCAACGAGCTGGAGCAGCAAGTGCACAATTCTGAAGCTCCGCTGGAGCTCCAAGCGCTTTTCCTGCCTCGCGTTCGAATCTGGTTGGCGAACAGGAGGCAGACGTGTACATGAGGAATGCACGTGGGACATCTGGCAAAGAAGCCGTTGAAGGGGCATGGTGCGTGACATGCTGCTCCCAGACTAAGAATTTTAAAATGGGTTTGGGTTCCAAATCTGCGTCGAGCCGGCTATCCAGCCCCAAAGCTATCACCACTTCACCTGATCAAGTCGACACGTGGTGCTACGAGGCTCAGCCGTTGGACAAGACGTGGAAACAGTCGGCGAATGCTTACATGTCGGGACGAGAGGGTGCTCATTT
Organism: Magnolia kwangsiensis; assembly: GCA_037074715.1. Classification (NCBI taxonomy): domain Eukaryota; kingdom Viridiplantae; phylum Streptophyta; class Magnoliopsida; order Magnoliales; family Magnoliaceae; genus Magnolia; species Magnolia kwangsiensis. Next base: position 15,999,596 of record CM073580.1, on the reverse strand, counting down.
CTCTCTCTAGCCCAGTTCAGTGGACGAATGTCAGTCTCCTCTCAGCGAACACGTGGCACTCTTGAGCAAGGAATGCCAAATCGGTTACGTATCGGCCGATACGTAACGGAAACGGTGGTGACCGTTAAACGTTTCGGGGTCGTATCGGCCGATACATTTTTTTGTAGCCGTATCGGCCGATACGGGGCGTATCGGCTGTTACAGGGGCGTATCGGCCGTTACAGGCTCGTAACAGGCCCGTATCGACCTTTTTCATTTTAAACTTTGTTTTTTGCTATTTTTTTGAAACCTCTTGCTTCCAAACTGTTTCTTACTCCTTATACTACTAATTTCGACCAACTTTGGCTGGGTATTTGAGATAAAAACACATTATATTATGGATTTTTTTGAATCAAAGCTCGGTGGGCCATTTTTTCAGAAATTTGTCAAAAATAGGTATTTATATATTTTTAATACATTTTTTTGTTTTAATCATACCATATGATGTGTTAATTATAGTAAAACATGTTAATGTGCATTTTACAGATTGTGGGTGTCATTTAATATTTTTTTATATTTTTTTCTATTTACGCATGAATTTTGGCCCCTTTTTTTTAAATTCGAAAAATCAATTTTTAATGGTTGTATAGTTGTTTTAATTATGTCATTTGATGTGTTAATCATAGTAGGACATGTTAATGTGCATTTTACAGACTTTGGGTGCCATTTTATATTTTTTTCTATTTACGCATTTATTTTGGCCCTTTTTTTGAAAATTCAAAAAATCATTTTTTAATGATTCTTTTGCTGTTTTAATGATGCTATATGATGTGTTAATCATAGTAGAACATGTTAATGTGCATTTTACAGATTTGGGGTACCATTTTATATATTTTTTATATTTTTTTCTATTTACGCATGAATTTTGGCCCTTTTTTAAAAAATTCGAAAAATCAATTTTTAATAGTTGATTTGTTGTTTTAATCATGTCATATGATGTGTTAATTATAGTAGAACATGTTAATGTGCATTTTATAGATTTGGGGTGCCATTTTATATTTTTTTTAATATTTTTTTCTATTTTAGCATTTATTTTGGCCCTTTTTTTGAAAATTCGAAAAATCATTTTTTAATGATTCTTTTGTTGTTTTAATGATGTCATATGATATGTTAATCATAGTAAAACATATTGATGTGCATTTTACAGATTTGGGGTGCCATTTTATATTTTTTTCTATTTACGCATTTATTTTGACCCTTTTTTTGAAAATTCGAAAAATCATTTTTTAATGATTCTTTTGTTGTTTTAATGATGTCATGTGATGTGTTAATCATAGTAGAACATGTTAATGTGCATTTTATATATTTGGGGTCCCATTTTATTTTTTATTTTTATATTTTTTTCTATTTATGCATGAATTTTGGCCCTCAAAAATAATTGCAAACACTTAAATGTAAGATATTTTAATATTACATTCATTCTAATATATCTATCATTGATAGTAGATAGTTAGAAAATTAAATACATGAATTTTGTAGTCAAATTCAGGTTATCTGGTTCATAAATTCATCAGACAGTCCGATACAACTTCTGACCAAAGAGTGGACTGTTACACCACCATAAACATGTTCCAATTTATAAATGAATGCATATTTGGAATGCTTAGAATATTTCGGATTTAATCCATATTTTTTCATATTTTTTTGGCAAAAAAAAAAATTTTGCGCCGTTATGGGCCGTTACGCCCCCATATCGCCGTTACGCCCCCGTATCCGTATCGGTTTCAGAGGGCACCGTTACGCCAACCGATACCGATACGGGACACCTTGCTCCTGAGCTTCCTCTAGTGGAGCTAAGGCCCAGAGAGCTTACTCGTGTGGAACAGGCCAAGGGCTTCCTTTTATCTTCGCCACATGTGCCAGCTAGCCTCATTCATGCAAACTCTCTTAATATTGGCGCATGTATTCCTCATGAGGCTCCATGCAGAAGCCTCCCGAGGTTTGTTTTTAAGAGAAGGCCTTCCTATCAGGCCCTGAAGGACCTCTCTTCTCACAATCAGGACATTTTCGTGGGCTGGAGAGGTCAGGAGAATCTGGACTCGCTAGATCAAGGTACGCTGGTGGCCATCACACATCCTACCTTCGAAGCTAATCGAGGGGAGGCGCTTCCTCTCCCTTGGCGTGCGTCTCAAGAAGAAGGTGGTTCAGAAGAAGAGGCAAAGGGACCAGTGCTCTCAGAAGATGGGTTGTCGCAGGTGGATGTTATCCCTCAGGTGGAGTGTTTGGAGGAACCCATTATCGTCACTTCATTATGAGCGGAAATGATCAGAGAAGACCCATCCTCAGTAAGCATGGGTTTTGGGGCTGTGCTACCAAATCCTCCTCCAGCTACAGCAGATAAGGGGAGGATCTCAGAGGAGCAATTCCAATGGACAGAGGATGTCCTTGTCAGAGCATGGAGGAATGGTTGGTACGTCCTATGGCACTAGGTACGAGGACGTGTATGATTTCTATAACTTTGTTCAAGTGCCTGTTTCATGAGAATCTTGAGAAGATGCAGAAACAGAAACCAGATGATGATTATCTACTGTCCATTGATTTATTTTGTTTGCTTAAACGCAACTTATAGTGGTCTTCTAGGCATAACGAAGATCCAAAGTGAAAAATGTGTAGTAGCAACAGCAAACGCAAACAACTGAATAGATTGCAGGAGAAACAACATAGAAGTTGAATCAAGAAAATAAGCAGTGTAGCAGTGACGACTTACGTCAACCTGCCCTTTCTTGGCAACGTTTGACCAATCCTTGGCAGCAACACCTGTCTTCCAACTGAAGTCAACTGTTATTGTTACGGATGGCTTGTGCTCAGGCGCCCAGAGGCAAGCCATGTAGTCACCCACCTCTGTCGAAGTAAAAGCAAAATTTCCAGATTCCACGTGATCAGCATGGTGGATGCTGTTACCATAAGGGGAAGTCACCTGAAACCCCATGCACCCACCAAACAGATATAAATAACAGAAATTATGACATTGGAAATAGAAGTTGGGGCAACAATTGCCAGTAAGTTCAAGAAAATACTTCAGGATGAGAAATGATCTAGTGCTACTAGTTGCATCAGGCCAAGTGGACAGTAAAGTATAATGATCCAGACTGTCAATTAGATCCAGCAATGACTCCAGTCATATGATCCATTCCAACCATAACACAGCCTACCTTTTTACAGTAATCCATTCAGCCCATGGAAAGGATGGTTAGGATTGCCTGAGAAAACTGATTCTTTAGAACCATAAGTGATCTATAATTGGCACCAACAAGTAAATTGATCAAATTATTGGGTGGACCTATTTTTATAAAAATGAACTCGACATTCTTTTTTATAGACTGCTGATTCAATGGTTAGAGTCATCTCATCAGTTTGATTTCTGCATGGTAACCCGTGAAATGTGTGCTGTACATCCAGATAGATACACCGGACTGTCCAAGCGTCCCTATGCATCTAGGAGAACTATATCTTACAATGCTCTAAGGCCCAATTTAGGATCAAGGAAATGAAAATATGATTTTGGTAAATCCATGGACTTGCAAATTCATGGATTTTCATTGGATTTGGTTTTCGCAAATCCAAAGTCCATAATTTGGGAATTAGGATCAAGGCCCAAATCCATGGATTTTGGAAGCATTTGTTGCAAAAGAATAACTTTAATAGCTTCCGAGCGAATCCCTTATTTTGTGGACTTGCCATGTCTTTAGTTTTTAAGGGAAGTTGGATTTGCCCCAAATCTATGGATTCATGAGGGTGAGGATTTAGGATATAAATGGATTTTGCAAATACCCAATGAAAAATAAAGGGGATTTGAAATCCATGGATTTCACAAATCCCTCCCCTCACCCCAAACAGCCCCTGATGGAAAACTAGATCATTTCTAGACCAGAAACTGAAAAGAAGGAAAATAAGGGTCATCTTGTCTCGGGGAGCGAGGAAATTATGTGTTTTAAAACACAGAATACCCGGACAGTGATCTTGTGGGAATCTGGAACAGGATGGCCCTCATTAGGAGAAACGACGCTGTATTTGCCAACGGACATGGCGTTCATCTTTATGTCTTCTGAGATGCATTTGGTGTGTCCTGATTGCAGCTCAAACCTAAGCGCTCGAGCAATCGTTGAGAAATACCCCACCATCATAACAACAGCTATGATCGCAACAACCTGACGCCTTTCACCCATCCTCTCTCCTATGCAAGAAATATAGATTAGTGGAGAGAACTAGAAGGTTAGAGAGAGAGAGAGAGTTGCCATGACTATGGGAAATCTGCTTTGTTGGTGGCTCCATGTATGCAAGAAATGTTCACATACAATCTTCTATGTGAACTTACACATATGACAATATCTTTCCCACCAACATGTCTCGCTTTCATAGAATTGCCACCTACACATTCAAAAGGTGGGCCACACCATAAAGGGGCATGAGCAAAAATTAGATGGCCTACTCATCAAGATGGCTACACAATTGAAATCAATGGAAAACCATTGATGGTTGGTTTGGCAAAATGTACCAGTTGTATCCCACATAATGGATTGGTCCGATATGAACACCAGACGGTCTTTATGGTGCTGCCCATCTTTTGAACTGCTCAGATATTCTATGGAAGTGACAGGCAGAAAGAGTGTTGTATCTTAAAGTTAACATATGCTGTTGTATGTGAGCATTTCTCAGGTACGAATTTTCACACACAATGTTAGCTTCCACATACAACAGTTTCTTTTCCACTGATGTGTCGCATGTGTGCTCCTTCCAAGAGAGAAAAGAAAGTGTCACATGTGTGTGGAACATCTGAACTATCAAAAAGGGTGGCCCACACCATGAAAATGCAGGGGTAAACATTGAACAAATCCACTCATTAGGCAGTCCACACTTGTACATTGAGCCAAACTATCAAGTGTCGATTTCGATAGTGTAGCCTGTCACCTGCTTCATAAATTAGACCATCCCCAGTTTTGTCACAGTTGCTTTTTGCAGTCTGCCCACCGTTTTGTATGGCTTGAATGTTCCATGCCAGTGACACACTAGCAGTAAAGAAAGCACTGTATGTGAAAGTTCCCATACAATGTTGTACGTGAGTGTTCCTCATCACATAATAATGTTTTCAATGCAGCTCACTTCAAATAAGTTCGGCATAGCTCCCTCCTCACTACAGTAGATACCTGTGGTGATCGGTAGTATTGATTTGGTGGCCACCATGGGTTTGGACACTATCCCAAAACTCAAGGGGATGGTAATGTGGTAGCCAAACAGTCAGCGGCCTGCAAAAGGAATGGTTAGCTCAATGGTCTACATTCAACCAGAAAACATCATGGTATGAGTTCAAATCATTGGGATTTGTGGCTATAGCCCATCCACATGGTGTCCCACCATATCACTAGTCCCAATCACCGGCACGTGCTTACAAAGCTGCATAGAAATCCTAGAAGCAAGCTGCATGTTAGCATTTCTAAATAAAGAAAGGCACTAGGATAGAAGATATAGTGAGCACAAGGGAGCGGAGATCCACATGGGCTGGCTAGTTCAATGAGCTTCTAGGGCCCAATGTGTTAAGGTGCATGGGTTGCACTCGCAGCCCCATACTTCCAACCATGGTTATGAATACTTAATACAGAGTTATGATTTCATATGCGGGTAGAGCATGATGAGCCATATGCATGAACAGAGACATTCTACACATGCCAGAGAATTACCCATGGTTTAAATTAGCGTTGTCAAAATGCAACTCACCTAGATATCGAAAAGGAAACAAGCCACAGAACTTGTTCTGTTTCGGTGTGGCAACTCTTTGCCCACCTAAACCGAGATGAGTTGGCCAAGTCAACCGAGTTCTGAAAAATATTGTGAACCGTGCTTGTAACTTAATCCAAGACATCCAAATAGTGAGATCCAACAAAGATGAGGCACATCCCAAAGTGTAGTTAAATGATACTAATTTATGATTAATGGACTTTTTTGCTAAGTTCCAACCAATGGCCATGTTTCATTTCAACCATCCATTAGATGTCCAATCAGCTAGATCGCTTCACAGTATGAGTTTTGGGTTATGGTCCATCTATAGCGAGTCAGTAACCCTAATATTGACATGGAGCATAGTATACAAGTGTATTCATGGTACTTCACAACATCAGACCACCATATATCTTTCGTGGTCTTATAATCCGGCCATTCTGGTCATTTGGGTGGGCCATGTGTGTAATTGAGTGTCAACATTGATCAAATTTTTTAGCAGTCTTTATTTCATGCAGGCCTGGCCCACATGATGACCAGGCTGGCCTGATTAAGGGTCCACTTCAGATAACATATTCATGCTAATGTTATTCATTGCTCCGTCTTGATTCCAAAGACATGACATTAAATCCTCTTATGAAAATAATAAAATAATAACTGCAAGATGACAAGAACTGCTGAAAGAGACCATTTCCAGGAGAGAGAATTCTAATTCCATATGCCTCATCTTCAAGCAAAAAGTGCAAATGCAACACAAGTGCCGATATGGTGGTACATGTGTGAGGAATTTGGGATGTCCATCATTGGGTCCTTTCAGCACATGTTCCTCAGCCCAAAGATCCAGCTGGTTCATTTATCAAATAAACCATACATGCAATAAGAAATAGACGGACAATGATAGCCTAGTCTCCATTCAACATGTTCAACATGCATGTGTCAATCACCTTATGATGGGCCATTCTGATTTTTAGGATAAGAAACATGCACTACGGAGGAGGATGATGAACTTCCTAGATCCCACAAATATATGCCACATGGTCGCATGCATGTGTTTGGCGCTTGAACATCAAGTGTCCAAAATTAACATTCCGCTTACAAACAATGTTTTAAATAGCTTCGTCATGTAATGTAGCTGGGCGTTAACAGTATGTAGCTCATGAAAATAGCTTATGTTAGCTTATGGTACACGCTACTTATCTTACACTACAAATTATTTTTCACTGAAATATTAAAATCAATTAATGCTTTCAATGATTTATTACATTTTCAGTTTTTTAATAGAATATAGTTAATTTTCAATGATTTTAGTAAAATAGTACAAGTAATAGTAGTAAATCAGTTAATAAAGTACTTAATCTTTGACTACTTTTCCTATTATTTTAGGTTGTGTTTGGTTGCACCAAATGTCATTAAATTTCATTATTAATCAGACTAATTTTCTGCAAAATATCAAAAAAATTCATGATATTTGTTGCAACCAAGCATAGCCTTAATTAAAAAACTAGAAATAGCATGCAGTGTAAGCTACATTCTATGTACCTTACACCTCAGGCTTCAAATGGGTGAACGTTGTGCTACCTGCTATTCGATATTTAAAACACTGCAAAAAAATTAAGCACGCAAAACTCCAACAGAAGAAGAAACACAAAATCAGAAAGAAAGAAAAAGAGAGGTGAATATCACTAAAACAACTAATCCAACCCTTCATTCCCAGCTGTGGGGCAACACACCAATGTGGTCTGAATCACTGAACTACATCATCGAAAAGCAGCCGAATTGGAGGATTCTTAACCATCTATTTCCAGGACATAATTTGAAAAGTTAGGATAGTGGCAGCAATGAGATTTGAGTATGATCAGTCTACTGTGAGGTCTCGTGTATCAATGATCTGGAACGGTGAACTGTGGCCCGAAAAAAGGGAAACAAATTTCAGGGAGCCCATGCAATGATAAGTCATGGGGCCCACCATCATGTGTGTGACATCCACTCCATTATTGTCATATGCGATCGCATATTTGACCGTTGGCACTTCTCTTTTTTTGCAAAATTTCCACTTTGTACCCATAAAAAGGCACTCAATCCTCCCCCCCCCCCCCCCCCTCTCTCTCTCTCTCTTTTTTGCAAAATTTCCACTTTGTACCCATAAAAAGGCACTCAATCCTCCCCCCCCCCCCCCCCCCCCCCCTCTCTCTCTCTCTCTCTCTATAGATATATATAACTACAACTACAACTCTACAAGTGTAAGTGTGTAAGTAACTCTCTCCCGCTCCCTCTCATTCATCCTCTAGTCTTTACAACTTACAAGTTACAACAAATACAAGTAACACGAAGAAAGCACCATGTCTTCTTCTTCCCAACCTTCTTCTTTAAAACCCAAGTCAAACAACCCGGGTTGGAAGTACAGACACTATCGTAGTGCTACCAAAAAACTCACATAGTGTGTGACTTATGTAGGTTTGTGAGTTTCGATGGCATTGCATAGCACAAAAACACCTCGTACATACATCAAGATCAAATGCAAGACCATGTCCTAATATTACTCTAGAAATCCAAAGGAAAATCATGAAGTACATGGATAAACAAACAAGAAATAAACACAATAATACCGTACTTCAAGAGGAATTTATGGAACAAGAAGCATATGAGAATATAGATGTAGTTGATGTGGTTGAACATAGTCCTACCCTCCCCTCCCGTGGTAAATAGGTCAATCTAGATCATCGTCCTCAAGAAGAGCTCGTGAGAATGGGCTCATGAATAGATGGTGTAGACCATACCTCGTGGATGTAATCGATTAAAGAGGTTAGGGCAAAGGACCCACTCAAACCACATTAAAAAATTGATACAAACAAAATGATAGAAAAACCACAGTTCAATACATCGTTAAGTGATTATACTAAGTCGGTGTTGCTTTCAACATTGTTAACTTAAAATGCTTCAAGGTTAGGTTGAGGCAATAGGTCAATTTAGACCTGCGCTTAAACCGCCTTCATATCACGAAATGAATGAGACATACCTAAAAGCCAAGGTTGATTATATACAAAGCTTCAGAGTCGAATATAAGGAATCATGAAAAACATATGGTCGTACACTCATGGCCAACGAACAAACCGATAGATCTGATCTGACTCTAATAAGTTTTTTGGTTAATTGTCTAGCTAGGACAATGTTCTTAAAGTATGTGGATGCATCAGGTCATCCTCATATGATAAATTATTTGTAGTTGAGGAAGTAAAAGAGGAATACATTGTCTAAGTCATTACAGACAATGTAACCTCATATGTAGCAGCCAGTTGTCTTCTTATGAAGAAGAGGCGTTGTTTATTTTAAACCCCCTGTATGGCCCATTGTATTGATCTAATGTTAGAGGACATGGGTGGGTTATACTTAAAAGTTATTGCAATGGCTAAAAGAATCACAGCCTTTATGTACAAGCATGCCCTCATTCTCCATCAAATGCGAAAATACATTGGGTGTAACTTGTTACGTCCAGCTATCACCCGTTTCGTTACAACCTTCTTAACACTAAAAAAATTGCATCCAAACTTCAAAGATTTTTAGTGTTGGCTGATTGTATAAATGGGCCTTGGTCAAAGAAGGTTGAAGGGAATGTAGTCCAACAAACCATCCTTTCACAAAAATCTTGGACACAAGTGATAAATGCACTAAAAGCGTCTGAACCCTTAATCATTGCGTTGCAATTAGCGAACGAAGCTGAGAAGCCACCAATGGGTTACATATATGATGTGATGGAGAGGGCGAGAAATAAAATCATAAGCCATTTTAATTAGAGAGACTGCGATTGCATGCCCATTTTAAATATTACAGATAGAAGATGGGGTAGTCAAATGTCATCTCCATTATATTCGGCTGCCTACAACTTTAATCTAGCATGTTTATTCATTTTCCCTAATCCGGTAGAAGCAAAAAACAACGCATATGGTTAGATTTCTTAACGTGTTGAAAAGAATAGTTTCAGATAAAGAAGAACATAACAAGATCTCAACTCTACTAGACTTTTATGCAAAGAGTGAGAGCATATTCTCAAGAGATATAGTCATCAGGCATAGGACAATAAAATTGCCAACTAAGTATGAGCATCTTAGACTCTTACAAATAATTTACAAATAATTTTTTACAATCTAATTTACAAAGTCTAACCGACTTTTAAATTCTTTTTCTTAGCTAACTGGTAGGTTGCCTATGGAATGGACCTAAACAGGAAGGATCCAGCTCTAGAGAAGTTGGTCATAATTATTTTTGGACTTGCGCTTTCTGTTCGGGGTTGCGAGTGCAATTGGAGCACGTTCAAGGCAGTAAGTTTAGAAATTGTTATAATTAGGGAGTTAAAAGTTATAACTAAGTTTGATATTAGTAAGGTAATGCACTTTCTTTCATGCAAATTCACACTAGGCAAAAAAAAAAAAAAAAAGAATTTTCTTGAACAAAAGAAACTCAACGACTTGGTTTACGTCAAATACAACCAGAAGTTGCGAGAACGATTTCAAGCTAGGTGAGAAAAGCCCGATTTCTATGACCATATTTGCTTAAATAAGCTATATGTAGATTATGAGTGCCTCGTAGATACAAAGGACTCAATATGTACTGGCAAGGAGCTGACATGGGCCCAAGTTGACAATGCCACATTCGGATTAGCACCTGAAGAAGGTACTTCCGCTCGAAGGCGGATGGGAGGGGGGCGAGCAATAGCAATCGGCCTGTGGAAGAGACTGTGGAGATGGAAGAAAGAGATGATCAAGTTAAAGATCAATCATTGGATGTTGATAAACTACTAGTGCGTACAAATGATGAAGAAACAGAAGAAGAGAAAGTATATGTGGAAGAAAGAGATGACGATGGTGGTGATCAAATGCCACAATGGCAACTGGATCAATGTACATAGTATTAGACATTTAGACTATTAGTATTATTTTATAATTAAGTAGTGTATAAACATTAAGTTGTAACTTGTAAATTGTATTTATACAATAAATAGCTTGTTGATTGTTTTATTAACTATTTTGTTGAATGTTGATGTACTTCATTCATTGTTTAATTGATTTTATTTCTATCAAACGAATTTTAAATATGTTAAATTAGTAATCTATTGACTTAGAAAAGTTTTCCCTAATTTCTTTTTTTTTTTAACATTTTTCCCTTATTTTTCGGTTTTTTTATTTATTTTTCACAAAAATATGCGGTCACACGTGCGATTGTGCGATCGCATATGCACATAAGCATATGCGGTCCCACAATCGCAAATGCAATCTGACAACATTGATCTACTCTACTCATTTTGCGATGTGAGCCCAAACATGAGGTGATGCATCCAGAGCACATGAGTTGGCCGACCAAAGACCAGACCAATCCAAGGGTTATGCTCATGAGGCCAATCCCAAAGTCGGGAGGGCCACACCACGGCGAACAACAGTGATGGGGACACCCACCACCTACACCTTCCTACAGCCAACCATGATGTTTGCATGCCATACAATTAATTCATAAGGTGATTCCCACTAGGATGAAAGGAAAAAACCAAATGTCAGCCTGATCTAAAACCTCGGTGGGCCACAAGAAGCTTTCAACGGTAGTGTTCCCATTCCCACTTCTTCTTGTGGTATGGCCCACTTGAGTTTTGGATTAGCCTTATTTTTGGGTTCACATCCTAACATGATTTGGCTCACTTGATAGACGGAGTAAATGCCACATAGACATCATGGGGGGCCCACAGAGCTTTTTGTTGACAGGAAGATCCAAACCATCCAACTTTGGGCTTTTTTCATTTGAATGTAGATTGTTGATGTATTTCTCTTAACTGTCTGATTGCAGTCCATAAATTGAAAGGTGGAGACCGTCCACGATGGGGGCAACATACCGATAGTCAAGATTACTAAAATGTAGCCCCAAAAAAGAACAAAGACTGGAGGATCCTGAGCCGTCTAATTTCCACGAAACAATCTGAAAGGCAAAGATAAAGGATCAAAGTCTGTTAACAGGGGCCCACCTGCACAAACTGTCCGTGTTCAGGTGAAAAGAATGCCTCTGAAACCAACATTCCATGTCAAATAACAACCAAAATTCGAGCTATTACAACCCTCTGATGTCGAAATTGTACGGGCACGGTCCATCCGCTGCGGGGCCCATCAGACCAACGGTATCTTCCCCAAATGGGAATACCGCATAGATCGGATGACTTAAATCAACAGAGTGGATGATTCTAGCACTGGGCGATCGCCCAGTGGAAGATTTTTGGGGCGACGTCCGATCCACTTTGGGACGAAACAGAAACCAAATGATCTCGATCATTACAACGGTGGGCCCCATCACCAGACGCGGGGAAGAGAGAGAGAGAGAGAGAGAGAGAGAGAGAGAGAGATTACCTTTTATCTTCTTCTTCTACTTCTTGAAGAGGAGGGTTTACGTTCAGAGAGAATTCGGTCTGTAGAGAGAGAGAGAGGGAGAGAAGGGAACGGAAGAGCGTTGAATTTCCCAAACATCAAGTATCCGCGAGCGGATCAAGTGTTACCCGAGTAATACATCAATGGGTGTTGCACTGATCGTGGGGTCCACCTTGATCAATATTTTATATATCCACGCCGTCCATCAGTTTTAAAATACCATTTTATATTTTCATTTAAAACGAATCAGATCCAAATCTCAAGTGGACCACACAACTGGAAACATGGGCCTTGAACGCCCACCGTTAAAAACTTTCTAAGGCCTACTGTAATCTTTATTTTTCGCCCAACCTGCTCATAAGGTCAGACTGACAGGGATGAAGGGAAAATACAAATATAAGCTTGTTGGAAAACTTTGGTGGGCCTTAAGAATTTTTTAATGATGGTAATTCGTGTGGTGTATTTGAGCCTTGGATCTACTTTATTTTTTATACCATGCTATAAAATGAGCTGAAAAGAAGTGATGGATGGCATAGATATAAAACAAATACATCAAGGTGGGATCCATATGAGGAAACACCGAGTAATTTCGTACCCAGGTAACACGTAATCCATTCCCCGTGTCATTCTAGCAGCGCACGCGCGGTTTGCTCGAGGTCACGTGCGAGGTAACCGCATCCGAATCCCGGCAGCACCGCAGTGACAAAGCCGGGGGTGGAATGGTTATTACCGCACCAGGAGCTAGCTAGAGAAGTCCTCCCAAGGGGAAACGGATTGGCTACTCCCCCTGCCACCAGCTAATGGCTGATGGTCAGTGCTCCATGGTCCCCACCATGATGTATCTGTTTCATACATGCCGTCCATATATTTTTCCAGGTCGATTTATAGTAGGAGACCAAAAATTAGATATATCCCAATCTTGAGTGGGCCACACTGCATAAACCGTGTTGAATGAGTGTTGACCATTAAAAACCTTTTGGGGGCCATAAAAGTTTTGGATCAAACTGATATTTGGTTTTTCACTTCATCTAAGCCTGTATGACCTAATCCACATATTAGATGTCAAATAAACATTACAGTGGGTCTTAGGAGGATTTTAATTGTGGATATCCAATCATTATTCTTTTCCCATGGTGTTGTCCACTTGAGATTTATATCCCTCTCATTTTTTAGGTTAAGCCCTAAAATGATCCATAAAAATGGATGAACTGAATGGATGAAACACATACATCATGTTGGGGCCCACAAAGCACCGACCACCGGCCACTGGGCGTCTGGCAATCCATTTCCCTCTAAAGGGAACAATGGGCCCGTGGTGATTTATATGTTTTATCCATGTTGTCCATCAATCTTTGCGGATCATTTTAATACATAAGCTAAAAAGGAGGTAGATTGACCATACCATAAGATGAAGTGTGGATTGAATTCCTATCACTGCAAACTTTCTAAGGCCCATGTGATGTTTATTTGTTCATAAGTTCGAGTTGACCCATATAATAAAAAACAGGTGATGTTTATTTGTTCATAAGTTCAAGTTGACCCATATGACAAAAAACATAAATATAATCCAAAACTTCTATTATTGGGAGTTTTTAATAATAAACTTTCAATCATTAGAATTTCTTATGGTGCGGTCCACTTGCATCTTAAATTCGCCTCTCCTTTAAAATAAAATAAAATTTCTCATGCCTTAAAATGATCTTTCAAAATGGATGAATGAAATGGATAAAGCATATACATCACAGCTCTACAAATCTCATGACACGACCGTCCGATTTAACGACAACATACTCTACCCAGCTACGAGAGCAAATTAGGTGAGACCCAATCTCACCTAAGACAATGCAGCCCTTATTGTAGGGTTACTGTAATGCCCACCTTGATGTATGTATTATGAATCTATGTCATCCATCCATTTTTCCAAATTATCTTAAGGGTGCTATCCCAAAAATGAAGCAGATCCAATTATCACATGGACCATACCGTAACAAACAATGGTGACTGACCTTCCTACCATTAAAATTTTCTTAGAGCACACATTAATCTTTTCATAGTGTTTCTTTACCATCTAATCTTTTTATAAGACCATATAAACCTGGATGAAGGGAAAAACAAATATCAACTTAATCCAAAACTTTTGTGACCCGTTATTGATCAATCACCATTGTTTCTTACGGTATGGTTCACTTGATAATTGAAGCTGCTTCATTTTTGGAATATGCCCTAATATAATATGGAAAAACAAATAGATAGGCATGGATATATAATACATACATCAAGGTGAGTCCTATGGTAACCTCACGATAAGGGTCACACCATTTTAGGTAAGGTCAGGGTCTCACCTAATTTGCCCTCCACAAATCAAACATGAGATATGTTTTGGTTACCACCCCACTCGTATGGAGTCTAGGACTGGCTAAGGCCTTGGGGGCACCCTGATGTATGAGTTTTATCCATTTTGCCATATAAATTTAGGTTATAATCCCAAATAATGAGGCAAATCCATGGCTTAAGTGGACCACATAGCGGAGATTAAATGACCATCATTTAAAACTTCTTAAGAACCACAAAAGTTTTTTATCAAACTGATATTTGTGTTTTTCCTTCATCTAGGTTTATATGACCTTATGAACAAGTTGGATGACAACTAAACATTAGGAAGGTTTCAACAATGGGCATCATTAGATTTGCTAGTTCCTTTGGTGTGATCCACTTGAAGCTTGGATCTTATTTTTGGGGTGATAGCCTAAAATGATATGGCAAAATGGATGGACAGTGTGGATAAAAGCCATACATCACGATGGCCCCTTAAAGCCCCAGCCCATCCCAAGCTCGGAAGAGGAGGTAGTACCCAATCCAGTCCTTAAATATGGTAGCGGATTAGGTGTAGTCGGCCATGACAATGGGCCCACCTTGATTTATGTATTGTATGTCCATGTTGTGTGAGGAAATTTAACTAGATTCATTGATTAATACTAACATCTAATCTAGGGGGATTCTATAGTTCTGTATGCGTGCCTTAATTGGTCATAGTGTTGGTTGTTGAGAATTTTAAAGCAGGTGGTCACGCGTCGGACTTCCGCCTCGACCACACCTATGTTAGGTTACACACTCTAATGAGAAGAAATGTGAATGTAATAGTGTAACACCCCGAAAATCGGGGGTCGGGTAGAAACCCAACTCCCGAGTTCCAGAACGTCACTTATGCAACATATATAATGATAATTGCATGTTGTCTGTAGAATGACATTAAACAAAATTGAGACTAAGTCGAAACAGCATATCATACTCCAAAGACAGTTAAATTAGCAAGCGAAATACTGATAAATACATAATATATATAGTTGATTGTAAGTCTCCAGAGTGTGAACATGTTACCAGGTTAATTAAATACATGTATACTTCAAAAGAAAGCAAAAGAATATACATGAGTGCTCTAAAAATGAAAAATGACAAGCGTCAAAGTATCTAATCAACCTCCCTGTAATCCCGTCGATCAGAACACACATAAAGGAGGGATCCTCCTCATCATCATCAAGTCCGGCTCCGCTTCACAAGCAACGCCATCATCTGCAACTAAAATAGGGACCGATGGGTGTCCAGAACACCATCCCGTAATGTGGGAGTGAGTGATCAACTCAGTGGGATAATAGAGCAGAGATTAGCATGTTCTCAAATCAACCATGCGATAATAGTAAAGCAATTAATCAAACATTCCTAGATATTGTTGTTAATGCAATATGACATGACATGATGGATACCCTCACCGACATTCTCCCTCATTCGGCATCATCTGCGTCCGCGGCATGCTTGTGTACCGCTCAGTGCTCCAAATCTTCCAGGCACATGCAATGTGATGTGGATATGATTAGCGAGTTATTATTAGTCATTTTCATACAGCAGTATTGAAAAATTAAGGTACCTTCCTTATTCAATCCCAACACAGATCCTGTCTAGGGTCGTCACTCCTAGCAATCTCATACGATGTTATATTTGTAGGTCGCTGCAAGGGCTGTCAGGGCTATTGCTCGCACTCATTGCACTTCTCCCCCATCACTTTATCAATACAGGCCTAATTATCCTTAAGACTGCATCAGGACTCGTCACCCCCATGCGATGTCAGGATAAACTCAAGGTCACTACAAAGGGCTCGTCACCTGATCAGTGTAGGCCGACAGCAAGAATATAGTGTCCCATACCACCATAATCTGCTCAGAATAGGGTGCTCACTGGTCACTATGGGAAGGTTTGTGGCCCCAACATAGGTCGATAGCTTGACCACGGTGTCCCATACCACCATGCTCGGCTCATGAGTCTTTATGGATCAATGTACCATGGTTAACAGAGTTTCCAATGGTAAGTTTAGTACCCTAGGTTCAAGCAATTATGATTCATACAGGGTGAACAATCAACGGCCAGTCGGGTTACTCGACGGGCTCGACTAATACGAGCGCATCGCAAGTCGAACGACTTGAAGTGCGTAAAACACTTCGTGTGGCCTAACCACTGCCACCAACTCCAAACACGACTCGCGTTCATCGACACGTCCTTCGTGGTAAATACAAGCAAACCACGAATTTACTCTGTTACCGACTGCCTGGACTAAGTATAGCCCCAAACATTTGTGAATCCACATCAGCAATCATATAAGAGTAATGGAAATGAAATACAACAATATAAGCATGTTGAAACATGTTATAACATACCACTTAAGCAATTCATCCAACATATACATTTCCTATACATAAAGAAATTAATACATCTAGCCAACATGATGGAGATCATTTACATCAGCATATTACTTGAGAATTAAATTTCAAAACTATTTCACAACACCATATACTCAATACATACTAATATAAACACTTAGTCTATACACTTAAGTCTACATAGTGTATGTCGACTCAAAGTGCGCATTAGGGCAAATCTCTTCGACAAACCAATCATGCACACATTCCTAATATACTAACACGACAAATAGCCATGGCAAATATTTCCACAAAATATGGATGTAAACAGTATTTTCTACAAATGACTAAAATGCCCTAAATCTCATATTTTCCATACGTTTACGAAACGGAAAACGGACAGCATGTTGTACATGTCAAACGGCATTGTCGTCGATAATCTACTATTAAACGACATTAAAAGCTTTGAAATCAGTCAATCAAAGCGTCTAAAATCCGCACCTTTGGCCCTAGACGTGTATCGTTTCGATTAGAAGGTATACGCTTCGTTAACAGCGTACAGGCGACCTAATGCACAAGATACATAAGCTACATCGCTAATGAATCGAAGGAAATCCCAAAACAGCAAGTAGTTAGGATTTTTCTTACCTAAGAGTGCGTTGGAATCGCCGAAAAAGTGATTGGAGTGCGGTGCTTTGGCACGTGCAAAAGCTGGTGCAGGTGGCAGGAGAATCTCTCCCACACTCTCTCACAATCTCTCACCTTCTCTCTCTCTTTTTCTAGGGTTTCAAGCAAATTCGGATGGGAGGGTTGTGAGAGGGTTTAAAGCCCTTATATAGGCTAAAACCTTCCCAAATTAGGCTTGGGAACAAAGTTCACTTAAGGTATAACCAAATCTGGACTGTTTCGATCCAAAAGAGCATATCGGGTGGTCCCCTGGCCGAACGCGGTCGGACTTAAGCTCATGCATACTGGATCTAGCACACATCAAGTTTTCAGACTGGAAGAGTTCGCACATCGCACGTGGCGGTCCAATTTCAGTTCAGCGGTCATCGCACCTAAATCAGGTCTACAAGTCTCATGATATGAAAGAGAAATTTTTCCTGATCCGAGGGTGTAATTTGACTGAATTCTGATGGTCAGAACGCTTAATAATAATGCGCCAAGTCACGTGCCAGATTTGAATTAAAATTTCCAAATCTAACCCATTTCTCACTCTCTTTACTCCAGGCTCAATGAAATAGCCTCCGTACATCGGTTGGGCTTGATTTTCGAAACGATTGTCAAGTCCAGCTAAGTGGTCATAATGGTTTAAGATTGTCGGTATCGAACTTTCGACGCGTGGTATAGATCCAATATAAAGTTTCAAAGGGTTCCTGAGAGCAAACGGGTTTAGAGTTCGATCCTGAATTTTAGGGTATTGTAACGTCCTTGTTTTTACAAGTTTTGGGTCTTGCAGAACGTATTTAAAGTGATCAGGGACAATTTCGCAGCTACTCTAGCGTAACGCTAGCTAACTTACGCTTAATTTCTAAAGGAATTAATCCTAAGTGATTTCTTTGGCTTTGGAATTGGATTCTGAGAGGTTACCAAGGTGTTATGGTTGACCCATCGCTTAAGGACGTCTAATTCTAGGTAAGCGAAAATCCGGGGTGTTACAAATAGTGTGTAGATTTGCGAACCGAATACTTCCTTATAATAAAGAGGATATATGAATATTCAATCCATTGTATAACTCTTCCAAGATCATGTCTACTCAATCACATCACTGGAAGGGAAGTTGTCTCTCAATATATTTCTATTCAGAGTCATCTATTGTACGTTATGCTCGTAAAAACTGTTTATACACGTTATGCTCATAAAAACTGTTTATACCCATTAACTATGTAGCTCCCACCCTAATGGACATGTGATCGATTCTGACTAATCATTACATTGCCTAATGGAATTATGTCATGCATGACCCATAATTCCAACATTTTCCCACTCGAGATATTTGTGGCAATATTTAATATGCAATGTATTATCTAGTATTTTCTTAATAAGCTCAAAGATTTATTAGATAATTTAATAGGATTACCTTTAATTATCCAACCCATTAAAACTACTGACATTTGACCACGACAGTCATCACCTTATTTATCGAGTAAGACCGGGAGCGATCATAAATGTCGACATTTCCAACAACATGTATACCGAAAACATAGTTACGGAATATGAATATCTTATGTCAGGTTAAACTCACACGTAAACTTCCAAGCAGTCCAATCATCTCTATCAAGGGATGCCTTAGCCTCAATCATAGAGAACATTTGTCTATTCATTTCTCTTTATGCATGAAAAATGAGTATACCTTAATGAACATAAATCAAAACTTGAATCACCAGTTAAACTTTAATTTATTATAATGCATACACTACCTCAATATATGTCCTCTCACTGACCCTTAGCACCCTATAATGCAATTATCAATTGGGTTTACAAACACTTAACAATTATAAATCATCTTCCTCTCAATGAATCTTAGTGTATGCTATTTTGTCCCTATATTAATTTAGAGGAATGCAACACCGCAACGTCTAACGCATGCCTTCATGATAGAGGTTAAAGTTTTGTTCCAGCGCATAGTGTCACAAATCTCATACTACATTATAAAGAGCAATAACATTCATGCCACGAAAACAAAATCTGAAACTGGACCTCTCGCTAATGAGACATTCAGTATATACTAAACTTATCCATCTTATTAGTTCCACCCGATTGGTGTTACTGTATGTGAATTGAATTCTTTATTGCATTTTTTTCACCTAATTTATAAGTCATGTATACTCACAAATTTTTTCATAACAAGAACTAATAGCGTGTTTGTAAGGCCAAGTGTAACCCTTAAACTGCACAACACTCAAGTTTGACTCCCACTGTTTTCTCACTAATCAAATGATTAGAGGGCATTTATGGTCTCGAGAGAGGATCTCATGTTACATATATCAGGATTCTCTGCAATTTGAGTCTCATATTATTTACAAGTCAAACTTTTTTTATGTAGTCATGGCTTAATGTCTTGAATGTCGTTATAGGTACATCCACCTCAAAGTGAGTACTACTTGTCTAGAGTAAAAATCACTATGTATGTCACTTTTTAAGATCGAACCTATTTATGCATGCTCTTATTTGTAAAAAAATTTTAAAAATAAAAATAAAGTTGTATTCATTCGCATTCACATTCCATGCACAAATAAAGTATTGAGGCCTTAATCCAACATTCAAATTTAAAAGAAAATCAAATGAACTATTTTTATTTCAAACCAATGTAAAATAAATGTAAGGGTTTCAAAAAAAATCGAATGCAAAGTAATTTATGTATTTGAAAGAAATACAAAAATATTAGTCTTAATTCTCTTGCTTGAAATTCACCCACTGATTATGTAGTGTTCCACATCACTAGGTCTCGGGCTCTTTAGGTGCCACTGCACGAGATACACGATGTGACTATGCGGGCCGAAATTTATCCACATTATGACAAATGTGTATTGAGTAAAGCCGTAAAATTTGTCAAATAATAATCTTTACCTCTACTTTTGTTCATATTGTTCTTGAGCCAACCTTTATACCCATGACATTGTTTCTTTAAGTGACCATTTGATTTTGGTCATTTAACTATGCACCATCACCGGCCACATTTCCTTTGTCTTTATCCTTATTCCTAAAACATCTCCTCATTTTCCTTGGTTTATTATCATAAGGGGACTACACGAGATGGGCACTTTATGGTTGCTCCTGTCTAAGTCTCTCTTCCTCTTGCATACAGTGCGATATCAACTTAGCCAAGGTCCATTTTTCTGTAAGAGTTTTATAATTAACGTTGAAAGTGATAAAGTTAGAAGGAAGAAAAATCAATACTAAGTATACCACTAAGTTCAACTAGAGTTCTTTTAACTTCGCTTCGAAGTCAATCATCCTAATGATGTGCCACATAGTTCCATTGTCGTTGTATTTTAGCTACACGAGTTTAGAAAAAAAAACCGTTATAGTATCTATTTTGTTGAATTTGGTAAACCTCTTTTTGATGTCTTTGATGAATTATTTAGTGTTCTCCTTTTCAGGTATACCCTAAGAAATTAGTGCCATTAAGGGTTGAGATGTCTTTAATTTGAGAGGTAATATACATAAGTGCTTGTATTCAAAGCACACATAGTTATCAAATTTCGTGGATAAAATATTGGTTAGATCTTCAACACACTTCAGTCATCTACGACACTTCATGAAGAATGGTTCAATATCACAAGAATATAATATTCGGTATGATTATAAGTGAAAGACGTGAAAGATCAATGTTTATGCCAACTATAAGATAAAATGACCATAAGAAAAGACCTTAGGTTAGAGGTTTTTAACATGACCCTTATATACTTAAAATATATAAGTTTACTATGTAAATGTATTGATAATCGGCCAGCCCAACATCTAGTTTGGCCAGCCCAACTTCAGCCTTGACCAAGTTTACAGTAACATCAAACTGTAAAATCTCTTACAAGTTTGGCTAGCCGAACTTGGCTTAGGCCAGCCTGAAGGTGTCTTAGGTCAAGTTTCTAGCAATGGAATTTCAGATTTTAAGGGGATTCGTCCAGTTGAATCCTGTATTCGTCCAGCCGAATTTTCACTCGAGCTAGTCGAATTTTTTAAATCTTATCCCACTAAATCCGATAGTCGTTGGAACAATATCGTTAAAATCCAGTCAACCAAAAATGTTCTTAGGCTGATTAAAGTTCCAAATCCTTTGGCTATAAATATAGACTTTCTCCCATTGTTTTCAATATGAAAAAGTGTGATAATTATCCTCGAGTAGAGAGAAACTCAGGTCCTTCCAAAGCTAATTATATAGTAAATCTTTTTTTATTTTAACTTATTTAATTCCCCTTCTGTAGTTTTAAATTCAATTAGAGAGTAAACTATATTCTACTTGAGAATAGATAATTGAATCCGCAACTATTAAAGTTTTTATTCTTTAATAAATATTAGATCCCTAGATCATTTCTGGTTGAGCGTACACTACTTCATCATCCAAGAAAGAATATCTCCGCATTGATCGAAGCCTCGACTTCATTGAGTATTTTCGCATCGACATTTCGTCTTCTGAATATAAGTATTTATTTCAATTTATGACTCTATTTGGGTTTGTTAAGATAGTCTGGAAATCTCATTAGGTTGATTGGTGGTTTGCCCTTGAAAATTACTAAGAGGTTTTATTGTAATGAGTATATGAAAATCATAAGAACTGTAGAAGGTTGTTAAGGTGAATCCGTGAAAACCCTGAAATAGTGAAAAATAAAAATTATGTAGGTAGTAATTTTGAAAGTTGAGTAGGTGTGTGTTAAACACTAAACCACTATATTTCTCTGTGTATTTCAGGGTAGGTGTGTGTTAAACACCGAACCACTATAATTTTCTGTGTATTTGTGGTGATTGCTTTATCTTATTCTTTGTCGTTACTGTTTTGAAATATTGATTTCAAAGATGTCCTGAAATAAGGTTATTTTGTTTAAAATTTTAGGTGAAGTTTGACCTGCACATGAGAGCCCTGCAACAACCATTAG